>JALPQD010000036.1:2617500-3882582 GCA_023101885.1 Typhlomys cinereus
GTGTTTATACGTGGGATCCGAACTGAGGTCCTTTTGCTTGTGAGGCAGAGGCTTTAACCATTGAGCCATCTCTTCAGCCCAGGAAAACTATCTTTATACATCCCAGGAATGGAATTGCTACATCAAAAGCTAGGTGCATTTGAATAGACTTGGACAGATGCTGATAAATTGCTCTGCAGGTATCTTTTACCGATGTTTGAACTTGCCAGCTGTGTATTAATAAAGTGATGCCCACTCTCCACAATCCTTCCAGACACAAAGTTATCATAGATGAATCAAAACCTGTTTCCTGGTGGCCTTAAATCTTTTTTAAAACTGTTGAGATTAAACATTTGCATTAGCTAACATAAACATTTTATCAAGTGTCATAGGAATAGGAATGAAGATCTCTGTTTCTGCAACATTGTGAATGATCAAGGACTATGAACAACTAAATGACTGGCTAATTCTCACTTAGAAAACAGAAGACCCTCTTAGAAGTATGGCACTGGCATCCCACAGAAATCTGACTTGTAGGACCTTTGGAAAAAAAATAGGCTGCATCCACAAGTAGAATTTCTAAGCTGTGGAATTGGAAGGAAGCATCCTCATTTTATTAGGGCAAAATTTGGTTAATAATTAAGCTTTCAGCACTTCTGATTTAGTGAGATAAAACACATGTGCATACTGAATTATACAAAGAGGGAGGCGTGTGTAGCTTTAGGAATCTACTATATCTGCTTATGTGAAATGTGTGATTCAGGCATGAACTTACTTGGATTTCTTTTTCCTTTGATTATTCAGAGACTGAATGATTGATTACTCCCTCCCCAGTAGTATTTGGTCCATTTTATTTGCATGTATAATCAGGAAGATGGAGCCTCCATTTTGTGTCTACATAGATGGCAAGTTTATTTCAGATTTGACTTCCTGTAGAGTTTCCAGCAAAATGACAGAAAAGGATAAAATATATATATTGACTCTTCCGGCAAGAGTCAAGGAAATATTGAAACCAGACTCAAGGAACATGGGTCCTGATGTTTCAGGAACCTGAGTTTGGCACTTCTACTGTCTTATTAAGTTTCCTTTATAATTGACTGCACCAGAAGTTCAAGCAAAGGCCTTCAGGAGAATTCTCAAGCCCTAAGGTGGCTGTCAGGAAAAAAAGAAGACTGATGTGTGCAAGAGAGAAACCTTGTCTGCCCAGGCCCGTGAAGCCACCATGAAGCACATTTAACTCATTCAAGCTATCACTAACTTCTCTACAAGTCAGAACTTGCCTATGCCATGTAAAGCAGGGGTACCTCCTGAGAATGTTAATACATGACTAGAACTCCACATTGCTCTGACAAATCTGTGCTCTACATCTCTGAGTTAGAAATGGAACAGTCCTTCATTGAGTTGGTTGAGAAAAACTACCCTACATCTCTGCTGAATTTGAAAGGGACAAGACTCCTTTTGAAGAATTGATCAAAACATGGGTTCTAAAAATGATATAAAGTAAAAATTACTTGTTTGCCTCAGTGGATAATAGGAGCATTTTGTGTGCTGGAATGAATTTCTAGATAAAAAGAATTCATGTCGATAGGCTCTTAGTGAAAGGAGCTGAAATCTCCCACACTGTCCTATTATCATTAATTTTATGTTAATAGGGTTTGTTAGCCTAAGATTTGACTGTTGCATGTGCTTTGTGGATTTCTGAGCTAAGGATTAGCTCTGGCCTATGGCCCCTAATTGGATACTGTCTAATTATTAATATTCATTTTTTCCAAAGGGATTTGTTTCACAGAATTAAAAAAGTTGATGAGTTGACAGGAGTTGCTATTCCCCCCTGACTTAGGATGGTGAAGGCACATTTAATTCAAATGTGGCCCTCAAAAATATCCTCACATCATCACTATGAGACAAAGCGCTCCCCCCCCATTCTCCTCCCATTCCTCTTTGGAACGCTGAGTAAAATAGGAATGATGTACTCTATAAATCCAAAATTCTTCTGGCAAATTCTCAGCTTGCTGTGGATTCCTCCATCTATCAATAAATCTATGTCAGCATTCTTTCATGATATTCAAGTAGAAAAGAAGAGCAGTCCCGAGTCCTTACCCTTAATGGAAGAAAAAATTCTATGGAAGACAAATTCTTTCAGAACTGAAATATAGATGGTTGTCCCTAACAGTTGAAGGAGAAACATTTTCTGAAAATAAAATAAATAAAACAAAACGAAACTCCCCACAGCTCTGTGGGAATTTACAGTCCTTTTTTTTTTCCAGAACAGATAAGAAAAAGAAGATGAAAGAAGGGAATTGGTGGGTCTAAATGAGATGAGAAAATCAGCCAGGAGAAATATGAAGAAAGCCAAGATGAATAGTGGACAATATATTAGTGAGAATTTTATCTGGGTGGGCAGTGTTCATGTCTCCATACAACTGTCCATCTCCCTGTTCGTGATCCAACACACAGAACAGAGAAGAAAGATGGCTCTCATGACAGAAATCCTGGGCTGCTTTTTATTCTCACTTAGCTTAAGGAAAGGGCTGTGAATGTCTTAGATCAGTCACATGGAAGCAGAGGGAGCTCTACTCATAAATTCCAGTTGCCGATAGATGAAAGGTGACAGGTCTTTACAACTTTCTTTTGAGTTTGGCTTTCAAATGCTTTTTTCAAATGACTTTCCAAAAGCTAGAAACAATTTAATCCTGGCCAAAAAAAAAAAATGCTGATTTACATGCTGTTCGTAGAGAAAATATTGATGAGGCGTTCTATTAATATGCATGCTAAAAATTAGCTTTTCCTACTAATTGCGTTAATTTCTGAGCATGGCAATTTCTCTATTGGAAACCTTACAGGTGTCATTTCCAAATGCATTTATATTCATCCCTCCAACCGGTGCCAAGAACTACCTGTCATCTGTGAAGGGCCATGAGTAACTGACAGGAAGTCTGGTACCTAGAGTCTGAGATCATAATTATCTTGCAGCAGGAGAACCTGAAATTCTCCCACAGATCTTAGCGACTGGGATCACTGAGCTTTTAAGAATGTGCTTTTGTCTGGTTAGTAACCCATCTCCCATCTCCTAACTGAAGTCTATTAAAAATCAACAGTGGTCTTGTATGATATCCCATACTTGAACTGGTATATTTACTGCATTTTTAAAAAAAATATTTTGGAATCTGAACACTTTAGAATCTGAATAATAAAAATTGAGAGAATGTAGTCATCCTGATTAGAAACTTCAACACTGAAAATCTGGATTTGAATTCTATGGTGATGAAGCCTGACGGTTCTGTGGTTAACTTTATCCTTTGTGACCATCAGTGGTGAGCAGTCCCTGCTATAGTTTGGATTCCTGAGCAGAATTTGCCGGATCATGGTGCAGTTTGAGTGCTCTGTTTAGGCTCCTGCCATGAAAGAGATACATGTGAATGCCCTGCACACTTGCCAAAGACTCTGGTAAATAGATTTATACCGTCACAATATGTGGAGTCACAGAAACCAACAGACTGCATGGCTCCATGGGTCTGAGAGGTAAGAACCATCAGTTGCCAAAAGAATTAGCCGATTGCATTATGAATGTTGAATCTTAAATCACTAGAGCAACAACATTTTATTCTTAGCTGTGTGAGAACTATGGGGACTAATGGTGGCCAGTAATGCTTCATTGAGATCAGGAATATTCACTGTTCCCACTGAGGTCACAGTGACTTCTCATGACAAGCATGTCCTCTATGACTATCATCTCAAAGTTACAAACCCTTTCTCTTCAATATTGAGCCCTTATTTAAAAATAAATGAGACTGGCTGGGAGATGGCTCAGCAATCAGTTATGTTCAAGCAAGAGGATCTGAGTTTAGATCACATGTAAAATGCCAGACAGATGTGATGGCCCACCATAATTCTAATGCCAGGATACAGAGCCTAGGAATTCCCAGCACAAGTTGGCCAGCCAGACTACCCTTGTAGGGGCTCTGGCTTAATTAGAGACCCAGACTCCAGATAATATTTTGAAGATCAAGTGATTGAGGATGATTCCCAATAGCACCCTCAGGCCTCCACAGTCATGCATACTCCCATCCATGCACACCTGCATGCACGCATGCATCCACCCACATGCAAAAACACATACGTACATGTATGTGGGCCACACATACATACACATGAAAATGGTGAAGGAGAATACACACAGATAAGAGGATGGGAATGTACTGTGATTGTCAGAGAGCCTGCCTAGTATTCACGAAGACCTGGGTTCAATCCTCAGCACTGAATAAACTGGATAAGAAAGAGTATATCTATGATCCCAGAGCTTAGAAAGCGGAAGTAGGGAGGATCCGAAGCTCAAGGTCATCATTGGCTACATAGTAAGTCTGAGGTCGATCTGCAAAACATGAGACCCTGCCTCAAAAAATACAAAATAAAATAATATGATGAAATAAAATAGCATATTAATTTAATGCCAGATATAAACACATTATAATTCTTACAAAATAAAATTTCCTAGATGAAGAGATAATACATTTTTAGGGATGGTAGATCTCTTTGGATGAGTTTGCACATAAGTTTACTCATTACATAATCACACAAAAAAACTGGCCTACATTTTAGTCCAAGCTCTATCCAAAGCTTCTCTTATTTTAATCACCAATTTCTACTTTTTAACGGAAAAAAATGAGATTATATGTATATTTGCAATTAAAGCAGTTTTCTCTGTACCACTTAATCTACTCTTTGGCCACCTTTTCAGAAAAACCTGTGCCCCAGGCAGAGAGCAGCACCCACTGTAGCACTGGCAGCCTGGCCCTGCTTCTCGGCCTACCGCTGATCACTGGAAGAGAATAGCAAGAGAACCCACAACTCTAGAGGCCAATATCGCTTCCCATCTTAAGGAATCACTTCAAGAATAAATGAATTAGCATATCACATTTTTGCCCACATCTAACAAAAAGAGTTTTTACAATTGCAAGTATTTACAATTAAAATCAACTCCTCATGACTGAGATCACTAAGGACAGCACTCCTAGTACCGAGTTTGAAGGGTTAAATTGAGAGAAAAAATTTCACAATTTTGACCACTGAGTTGACTCCATTTTTTCTCTCATGAGCTATGTGATAGAAGGGGAGTTTCTCAACTTTTCTGTACCCTACTTTTGCCAGTTTTAAGGATACCATAAGGATTAAATGATGATTGCCACATTACTATATTATTAATACAGTGAGTGCTATACACTAGCTACTGAGTCAATGTTTGCTATGACTAATAGTACTAAAATCAGTACTCGGATTGTTATTAACTTTTCAGAGTACTTGGGCTCCCATCTGACTCTGGTTTCCTAAGTCAGCCTTCCATAATCCTATCAAGTAACTGGACTCTTTGGTCCAGGTTGTAATTTGACACTCATGTCCACAACGCCTCCCTTCCTCCCTAGATAAACAGCTCTCAGGAAGCTGTGTGAAGGCTGCATCATCCATGGTTTTCCCCGGGGTTTCCAAGCTTTCAGGCAACAGCACTGAGTAGGCACCCAGTGAGTCGTTGCTGAATGGACAGATGATTTACATCGTCTCTGATTTGACTGATTAATCTCGGGTCTCTGAGTAAGATTTTGTAAGATAAGTGCTTCCGTAACCACCAGGGCTTGGGGTTTGATGTCAAAAATCTTTCATGACTCCAACCCTGGAAGTCCTCCACCGTGGTCCCTGATGCCCAACAAATTTCCCTTTTGTCATAGATGCAGCTCTGTCCAGGGCTCCACTCCTCTTCCTCATCACATAGTCGTGCTGTGTCTCCTAAGCTCCAGACCACCATACTGCTGGAGGGTCTCACTATGGCCGGTACACCAGAGCAGCAGGTTAGTACTTAATTAAAATCCAGGATCTTGCCAAGTTCAAATAAGAGCTGATCAAAAGCGCTAATCTCCTTTTACCCAGCAAGACAGACCAAGGGTAAGTAATCAAGGCAGGCTTATTCACATACCCACAATAGAAAGGATGGGGAAGAAATACTGACTGAAATGCGGAATACACAAGAACAAGCATAGGCAGCTCATGCTTACCAGCACCCAAAATGCAGGAGACAAAAAATGATTCAGCTAAATCGCCGAATTCCAACACTGTACATCACCCATACATGCACATAAACAAAATGCTTTAAAAAAATAAATGTAACCTTACTTCAAATCCCTCCAGAATAGGTTTAGCAGTTTAGATTTTGTAACCCAGGCACAGCTTCTATGAAAGTAAAACCAATTTTAGCCTCAATTGTCAGATGCCAAAGACTATACGCTACTTTTTAAATATCTTTATTTTTAAACTTTAAAGCATTTCTGACTCTTACAAGTCAAATAGACATGAATGATAGTTCAAAAGAGGCTATTTTTGAGCCTATTGGTTATGCTTGTGTCAATCTGGTTAGAATTAAATCTCTGTATAACCATTTTATAAAATGAAGATTTTTAAAAATACCCTCAAAACACAAAATTATCTTCAACAACCCTCACCAGTTGAGCACCCAAGCTTACTTTTACCCAATTTCCCATCATTGTTATACAAGGATGGATTTTGTTGGAATTTTCCCTTTGGTTTAACTCCCACACAGTTTTTTCCTCTTCTTACCTTGCTCTACACTGCTGGTATTAACCTTGCTTAACCCATCATGAAAAGCAGCCATTTGTTCTAACAAACTGAAAGATGTGTAACATTTAGATGAAGTTCAAACCCATCACAAATTTCCCTCTTAAGAATAATTAATTGAAATCGTTTAAACTGACATTGACACAGCAAAGGAAATGAATTTTGGAGTATGTGTTAAAAATATAGATTATTGACTCAGCAAACCATAATGGCCCTTTCATTTTCTTCAGGGACCATTGTATGGAAATGCTTTTGGAGAGTTTTGTAAATGAGTGTTATTGACCTGATGGACCACAATAGTTCCAAAGAGGGCATTAGTGCCCATCCTCAAGCAAGGATTTATTTATATGGCTGAAAACCATTATTGGCAGTTGTGTATGAGCTCTCTTTTAACTCCAGAACAGAGGCTGAATGAGGAAGCAGACCAGTTATAGCCATTTGGAAGAGTCAAACTTGCTATCTGTACCTCTGAGCAATGAGTGTATATGCAGGGATGGATTTATTTCCCACTAAATTATATCGGGTGCCTCAATTCTTCTGATTTAAACCTTCACACAGTGTAATCAAATGCTGAAAATAATGTCAAGCAGACTGTTGGGGTAAGAAAATCAAATTCATCTCTTCTTTAACTTGTTGAGTGCTAACATTTGGGTTTTGGGATAGAAAGATGATTTTGGCCATCAATTAGGAGGGGCCAGTGGAGGAGGTGGCTGTGCGGGTAGATGTGCCTGCTGTGCAGGACTAAGGACCCTGGTTGGATCCCTGGAACCGACGTAAAGGTAAGGCGTGAGAACTGACTCCTCAAGTTGCCCTCTGACTTCCACATATGTGCCCAACACTCAACACTTCTCACACACAGACACATACAATGACGATAATTAATAATAATTTCCAAAAGGCAATTTCCAGAAGATAGAGAAAACCTGAGGTTATTTTTACTGTCATGCCCAACCATTCCTGTGTAGCAGAACTGTTTGGTTATACTCTATGATTCCTGTTGTGCAGTAAGTTAATGGAGATTTCCTTCCCTGCGATGCTGCTATGAAGGTCTCCCACAGGCTTGCAAGGACACAAGCCCCTCGAGAGTTATCATTTTGTCTTTGTTACTTTACCTGCATTTTCTGCTTGGCAACATCAGGTGTGAATTTTGCTTAAGGAAAAAGAGAAGATATTGTGACAAGAAGAAGGGACTCACAGAGATGACAAAAGAGATGGTGGAAAGGGAACTTGGGATGAGCAGAAGTTAAGACATACCAGAAGATTTCTGAGGCAGGAAATGATTGAAGGATTCCCCTCCCCCATGGTGTGCTAGCCATGTAAAAGAAAAGGGCCTAGGTGGGTCTGTTTTCTGTGGGTTCTTTGCTCCTCAAAAGATTTTTTGTTTTTTATTCTTTTAGTATTGATACATGAATATAGAGAATTTGTGATCTTTTCATACGTGAATCCCCAATTCCATTCCCTCCTCTTCCCGTTACAACCTTTCTTCTTCCGTACTAGTCTCCTTTCTATTTTCTTGTCTTTTCTCATGTGTGATCCACTGAGTTTCATCTGGGTTGTTTTTGATGGCATGTGCCTCAGTATTTGCTGGAGCATGAATTGTGTATCAGTGGTTAGACCATTGAGGAAAGCACCGTCCCTTCCCCCCATCAGCACTGACCCCCTCATCATTCTCTTAGACTCACATCAAAATTTGTCTCTTAGAGAAAGATTGTCTGCTTGAACAACCCTTAAGCCATGTGCTTTTGCTTTGGATGTTCCTTGGTGACGATGGTAGGGATGATGAGGAAGAGTTACCATGAAGCTCCTGGGCTTCTGGGCTGGGGCAAATCTTCCGCTTATCACCCATCCAAGGTTTCAGACAGCAGAGGCAGGTAATAGCCCCAAAGTAAGCCACGGGACTCTTAGAAGGGGCAATGATGACTACATACAACCAGAAATGTCAATACATGCGCAAGTACAAAATAAATGTTTCTTGAATAGGTAAAAGAATGAATGAGTCAAAGAGTAAATGAATGAGAGACAAAAAAAAATATACCCTATTTCACTAACCCCTGCAAGTGTTAACAGTGTTAATAACCATAATCGCAGCGGGTATTCAAATGTTTCCTGCTGTTGGAGCAGGTGCTTTTTTACAGTTTCTTGAAAGCAAATTTATACCAATCAAACTCTATTTTCTAACTTATTTCCATTATGAAATAAGGGAAAATGAAGAGTTTCTAATCTTGAGTCTTACAAATCCTCAAAATGAAACAGATATTGTAATACTAGCATATTTACAAGTCTATAATTTTCATTTAAAACACTAATTTCACTCAAAATCTGAGATATGTTTTTCTATAGCATTCAAATAAACTAATGCTCTTTTCTCCTTTTCAAATGATGCGAGTGCTTTCCTGCTAATATTGCTATCAAAGTTATACAATTAAAAAGCACATCTTTTAAAATGTTTGTATGTCTTTTTAATATGTATATGCGCACCATATGCATTCATGTATGCATGCTCACATTTATGTGAGAATATGTGCTGTGTAAGTTCATGTGTGTATGTGCAAGTACATGCCTGTGGAGGCTAAAGCTTTATATCAGCAATTATCTGTGATTACTCTTGCACCTTATGATTTTGAGTCTGGGTCTCTAAGCAAATCCTGAGCTCACAAATAGGATAGTGTGCCTAGCCAACTCACTCTGAGAATTCCCAGTCTTAGCCTTGCAAGGCTACAGTTACAGTTATAACCATCCTCCATTTTCACGCAAGTCCTGGGGATACAAGTTCTTGTCCTTTTACATATATAGCAAGAGCTTTAACCACTCAGCCATCTCCCTAGTCTAAATCTTCATATTTCTTCATCACTGAAATATTTTTTCTCATTTTTACAACCTGAAACATACTTGCATCATCAAAGAAACTGGAAATATTCTCAAACTCACTGCCTGACTGATGGAGGGATAATGATAATAAAATAGTAGCACATCAGACAACAAGCTTATGACTGAAAGTATGAGTTACTTATGTACCAATTTATTTAAATACAATTTCTAGTATGTGTGAAGTTCTTATGAAAGAAAGAGAGACAGAGAGAAAGAGAGGTATGAAAAGGAGAGAAAGGGAGAAAAGAGAATGGGAGGGGAGGAGAGGAGAGAAAAGAAAGTGACAAAAACTCAGTGGGAAAGGATAGAAAAGGAAATAATGTGCTGATAACAACTAATTTTGGTTGCCTGTTTCCCCACCACCACACCTCCACAGGAAACTACAGGCACCACAACCTATGGTACTCCATTCTTTAATAAAGACTTTAATTTTCTTTTTTAAAACTAAAGCAGCCCCTGGCTGCCCAAGTTAAAGGTAGCGGGTGTTACCAACCATGCAGCTGCTCGCCTGGTCCTAGATGACATTCTGTTCTGATTCTTAGCCATTACCCATCTGTCATGGTTCTGCCTTTCCCAGGCTTCTTCTTCTCTTACCTTCCCTAGCTCATGTCCCTTATCTCTCCCAATGCTGTTGTACCAACTCCTTGGCTTTAGTTTTGTTCACTGAATTGATTCTCAACTACATATTTGCTGGGTTATCATCTGTCTCTAGAATCTCACTCAAGTGGCCCATTTACCTGGTTCATACCACTTCCCCATTGAACTTCTGGTCTCCAGTGTGTTCGATTCTGCCTGGACATGGTGCTTACTAAGACTTACCTTGCTATTTATTGTGGGATGGGGGATGAGCTCAAATAGGTGAATGGCAGGATACTAAAGGGAATCGGGCAAACTCTAGGAACAGAAGGATACACACACATGTGGCAATTTAGGCTGTTTGTGGACTAATTTCATCCAATCATCTTTTTGGCATTACATTGTTTAAATTCATTTGAAGACTACATTACTGATTTCCTTAAATCTTAAAACCCGATTGTAAGAGGTTAGTGGGACCAATATGCTACTTATTATTTATGTATTTTTCTTTATGCAGCAAATTAATTCCATGCACACTTTAGCAATAATGCTAAGCATTAAGGGTGATATGGTTTGAAGGTGTTACCTAATTTCCATGTACTGGAGGCTGAATCCCAATGCAAGAGTATTGGGAAATGCAAGAGTATTGGGAAATGAGGCCTAATGGGAAATGATTAGGTTTAATGTCAAAATTAACTTGCAGTTGTCTGAGGAGCAAGTTGCTACATTACAGAAGTGCCCTCTTGGACCAGTGAGATAGTCCAGTGGGTAAGGTGCTTACTTGCCAACCTGGAGACTAAGTTCTCACTCTCTCTGAAAGCCTACGTAATACATGTGTATACTATGTCTTTCCACATCCCCCACCTCCAGGTCAAATAAAAAAAAGTGCCCTCTCTAGCTTCACAACATACACTATCTTTTTTTTTTCTTTTTTTTTTTTTTTGTCTTTCCATATCTGATTTATTTTGCTGAGCATGATGATCTCCAGAACCATACTGTTGGTCATCATTCATCTGCTGAAAGACATCTAGACTGGCTCCATATCTTGGCCATGGTGAATAATGAGGCAATAAGCATTCCAATATGTCTTTGAGTCTTTTGGGTATGTACCCAGGAATGGTAGATCTGGATAACACAGTAGTTCTGTTTTTCATGTTTAAAGAAACCTTCAAGCTGATTTCTACAGCAGCCCCTACATCCTCACCAGTACTTTTATAAACAGGTTCTACCTTGTCCCTTATCTTGTTGCAGTACTAATAATCTAATTGGAGCCATTACAAGATGTGGCCTCTCAGTCTTAGACATCCCTAATCTCCACATACAGAACTTGGCAAACTCATCTACATGGTATTAGAGGCATTAAAGATACAAGAATGCAGAGGGTGTTTTGAAATGGTTTAAACTGGACTTGGGAGAGGGATCAGTTACTCAGATGCTTTCCGAGCAAGTATGAGTACCTGAGTTTGGATCCCCATAGCCCACTCTCACGGCTTGAATATGAGTTGCTCTCCCCACACATCACCACCACAGGATCATGTGTTTGAATACTCAGTGTTTGGTAAGGTCATGGTACCTTCATGGGGTAGAAACTTGTAGAAGGAAGGCATGTCACAGGCAGTGGGCCTGAAGGTTGGTTAGCCCTGTCTTGCTTCTGCTCATAGTCTGCAGCTTGCTCTCTTCCAACCTCCATGATGAACATGACCTAAGCTGCCTCCAGTTTCTGCTGCCTGCCATGCCTTTTTCCACTATAATATACTGTATCCTTCCTCTGGAATCACAAGCCAAATAAATCTCCCTTTCAGTTTCTTGGCTCTGAGTATTGTCTTCATAACAGCACAAGGAGCAATTTCTGTGACAGAAATTGGTACTGAGAAGTGAGGTGTTGCTGTGCGACTAAAAGAATCAGATACCAGAGAGTTAAGTGCTGCTGTGAAGCTGAGAGAACTTGGTACTGAGAAGTAGAAAAGTAGGTCATTGCTGTGATGTGATGTGGCTGATATCCTTTGGGAGATGTTTTTGGGAGAAATATGAAGAACTTCAGGATTTTGGGCTGTGAAAATCTTTGTGTCTTGAAGGCAGGTCTAAAAGGGCCATTCTAGTGAGAGCTTGAAAGAGAGTAATGTTGAAGAGATATGGACAGCAGAAGCCCAGCTTGTGATAGTCGGGAGTGGGGGAGGGGGAGACAGAGACTGTGTTTGGAGCTGGACAAGGGGCAAATAGGATGCTACTTTGGCAGAGAATTTAGCCAAGTTTTTCATGCATCTTTTCATGCAGTTAAATTCAAAACATTTGGTATAGTCTTGACAGTGTGCCTCCCTTTTTAGTTCTCTTGTCCAGAATTATGGTGAAAAAAAGCAAGGAATCAGGTAGAAAGAGATGAAAACTGTAAAGTTTGATGAGGAAAAGTGTGATGGGATACTCACTCAAAGAGTTCAACCTGCAGAATGCAGCCAGCAAAATGGCAGCTATTGTTAAAGAGATTAACTTTATTGATGAATCAAAACCTGTTCTTCATTCAGATAATAGAAGAGGCTGTATCCTGGGGCTGGAGAGGTGGCTCAGGGGTTAAGCCTCCGCCTTGCAGGCGTATAGACGCCAGGCGGAAGCTGGGGGCAGCCTGCGCTTCTGGTCCTGGTAGGGCGGAGCCTGTGAATCCCGAGCCAGAAGGAGGTGGAGGCGTCCGTGGTGGTTCGCGAATTCGTCCGTGGTTCTACACATACACAGACATACACACACAGACACACACACACAGACACACACACACAGACACACACACACACACACACACACACGCGCACACACATACACACGCACATGCACACAGTTGAATAAATAATAATAATAAAAAAATGAAGAAAAAAAAAGTAAAAAAGAAGAGGCTGTATCCTGAGAACAAAATTCTCAGGGAAGGCTCCCATCCATAAGAATGCAAATTCTTTTGGGAGCAAGAGCAGCAGAAAGTTAGAGTTCCAAAGAAAGGAAAGGTCTGTTTACCTTTGAAGCAATTGCCCAAGGGAGATTTTCCTCAATGTCTGCACCAAGAAACTGAATCGCTTCTGATTCAAAAAGGCTAATCTCTACTTATAGAACTTGGCGAAGTCATCTACATGGTATTAGAGACAATGAAGATGCAAGAATGTAGAGGGCATGGATCTCTCCTTCCAGGATTCAGAGAATGGCTAAATCTAAACAGTGTGTGGATTAAAAATCCAACAAAGAAGCCCAGGAAGGACATTAAATGTGGAGTTAAAGACTGGATTCCCCCTTCATAAGTAGAGATGTTAGAAACGCCAGAGCCATTGTGTCAAATCTGCCAAGAGAATTGTATACCATGGGAGGAGTCAGCCCAAGACATTGATGCATTCTGCAGATAACTGCACAGGAGGGGTTGAAACAAAGCCCTTTGGAACTGAAATGACTTCAACAAGAAGTTCATATGCTGAACTTAGAGCTGTAGGATTTAGAGTTTGCCCTGATGGTTTCTAGTCTTGTTATGGACCAATCTTTCCTGGATATGCCTCCATTCCTCCATTTTGGAATAGGAATGTTTACTCTGTGCCACTGTACATTGGAAGTATGCAATTTGTTTTGATTATAGAAGGCTTTAGGCTTTAGATTTTTGGACCGTGTTAGGACTACTGATGTAGTCTATGGGACTTTTATAATTAGACTGAATATGGTTTACATCGTAAGATGGCCATGAGGCTATGGGAGTCATTGGGTAAAGTGTCATGGCTTGAATATGAATTGTTCCCCACAGGCTCATGTGTCTGAATCCTTCGTCAGTGTTTGTACATGTCATTGCACCTTTAGGAAGTAGAAAGTGGATGGAGAAAGACATGTTACAGGGGCATGTCTGAAGGCTGCATAGTCCCACCCTGCTTCAGCTTCCACGATGCCTAAGCCATCTTCAGCTCCTGCTGCCTGCCATGCCTTTTCTTCCATAACAAACTATATCGCTCCTCTGAAACTATAAGCCAAATAATTTTTCTCCCTTTATATTGCTTGAGTTTGAGCATTTTCTCACAGCAGCAGGAAGAGTAACTCAGACACTCACAAATAAACCAAATATGGAAATCAGGCAGTTTCAGAACATGCTCGGAAGATCTTTGAAGGTCTTTGAAAGTCATCTCCCACTGTTGGGATTATTCTGCAGGAACATACCCTATTAATCTGGAGGACCTAGTTCTAATCCTCTACAGAGATAAGGTCACCAACTTTCCCCAACCCTCTGTTTATGAAAGAATATGGTGATGAGCTTTCCATTGCAAATAAGTAAACTTCCCCAAAAGAAGCAGCTCCTGGGCTAGAGAGCGGACCCAGGGATTAAGACTGTCTCACAAGCAGAAGATCCTAAATTCAGATCCTGGGTCTCACATAAAAACATCAGGTGGAAACAACAGTGACCTGAATTTCTGGCCATGGTGGGTGGAGCCTGGGAAATCCTAGAGTGAAGCAAAAAGGAAGTAGAAGCAATCCAGAATGATTATCAAAAATCACCCTTGGCCCTCCATAGGGATACACAGTGCCTTTTGATACACACACACACACACACACACAATAAATTAATTAATTAAATTTAAAAAATAAAAAGAAACAGCACAACCATGGGGTTAGCCACAAGGTTGACTGAACTGGGCCCAAATATGAAAAGATCAATGAGATGTAAGGGACCAAAAGCTCCAATAAGATCTATAGAAACTGAAGCTAACAATACAGAAAAGCCATTTTTCCCAGGGGCCTTTCTAATCCTATAAATACCCTGGTCCTGCCAACCATCTTTGGCTCCCTGGCCCCTCATGGGTTCTATGTCTGGAGTCTGCGAGTTCCTTTTGGCTCTCTTGCCCCTCACAGACCACATGTCCATGAGTATCATCCTTTCTCTCCTCTTAATCCTGCACATTCTGGTGTTTCAAACACAAGAACCTGAGCATAAAATCCCTGCAACAGAAGCACATATATAAAACCAAAGCTCCTACAGCAAAATGGAAGGTAGAGACAGGAAAGTTCTGGAAACCCCAGGCCAAATAGACTAGTGCACAAAATAGTGAATTTAAAGAGATCCTGCCTCATACAAGATAGAAAGCAAGGAACACAGAGGTTGTTTCCTAACTTGCACATAGATGCCGTAGCATGTGTGTACCTACTCTCATGCATACACACACACACATATACACATGTGAAATATACACCCACAAAAAAACCAGGTACTTAAGCCTCATTTGTGGCACCAGTTTAGAAGCCCAGTTCAGATAATCTCATCCTGTCAATCTTTTCATTCATCTAGAAATAAACAGAACCATGAATAACAGAAAATAAAAAGAGAATTAAAGTACCTAAGACCTGCCAAGTCAATGTTCTTAATATGGTAGAAAGCATTCCTACATTAAGGTTAAATGATATCTGTTTATTTCACACACCCCTATGCAGAGGTTTTGATGATGAACTTTAAGAGAACAACTTAAAATCTGAGCATTTATTCCCCAGCCAGAAGATCTGGGCTCTCTTTACTTCTAAACCCATAGCTTTTTCAAAAATATAGAGGAAGAAGAAAATAATATAGAGAAGGCAATTTCTGAAAAATTTCATGAACATTCTGAGCTATATGCAAAAAAGTAACAGCAACAGCAACAAAAAAAAAACCTGACAGATCTATTTGGGCTTCAGAAGATAATAGAAGCTCTTTGCTCAGCTAAACTGTTTTTTTTTTTTTAATCCTTATTGCTAAGACTATTTCATGCTGAATAAGTGTATGCATTTTCACAGATTTTCACCTTTTTTTTCAATAAAAATGATGGAGAATTGAAAAATACAGCTTCTCAGTTGAGGTTCAGAATTAATTGTTCACACTAGGTTTAGGCTAATTTGCATGAATTTCTTGTGATTTGGGGACAGTTTCATTATTATTTATTTCTGAACAGCAATCCTCATCGTGGAAACACAAAACTGGGCTCAACCAGAAACTTTGATTTCGAGAATGATGATCCTCTTTATAGATTCATTGTCCCGGCACCGAGAAAAACAGTTTGGTATTTTCTGTCACAGCAGCAAATGTGGGTTTTTGATTGGACATGGAGGAAACAGTTCTGCTTCAAGATCTCATTAAAAGCCACCTGCTGCCTTAATAATGATAGCATAATTAAAACCCTACTCCCAAATTTGGTATAACAGAGACATTGTGGACAGAAAGCGAAAGCTGATTAAAGGCATCCAATTTGAGACCAAGGTAGCAATTTGTAGAAAGTGTGTCCTGAATGTGTTTGATAAATGCAGTAGGAAAATTATCCAAATATACTTTTAATTTGGAAAGAAAATGAGCCCGTGACCCAGACCATGAGCCCAGAGTCCTGGTATCACCAACTACCCACCCGCTCCTCTGATAGAAGATGCTTCTTAATTTTTCCTTTTATACTGAACTTACTAGTGATTTTCTAAAAATGATTATTTTCAGAAGAACAGAACTGGCTGTATCCAAGGTAATCATTTCAATAACAAAGACGTGGAGCTTCAACAGAAGAAGAAATTAGGAATTAGGCAAGGAAATCATGGGAGAACTTGTGTTGCTAATGAATAATTGCGCTCAAGTTCCAACCAAGGCAGCGTCCTTTCTGCATTAAAGTGTTGGACCTCGTAAACCACATGGGAGGGATGATCGATGGGTTGCCAAATCAGTGAATGCAGGATTTATTAGGCGCAAGGCATTGCTTTCTGAGCTGAGGGAAACAGAGATGACTGTTTCCTACTACCTTGGTGACCTGTTTCTGTTCCAAGATGTCCTGGTCACTCAGCATAGCTATGCCTCTGACTCTTTCCAGGCTGCTAAATTCCATACCTCTCTCAGCAGCCTCACAACCTCTCAGCTCTGCAATGTGTGTGTATTTTCCTTCCCACACAGGGCTGTATTGTACTCCTTCAAACTCCAAAAAGTGGGATGGTACCTTTTACCCCATCCTTTTCCCATGCATAGAGTCTTCTATCTTATTCATGTAGACTTGGCTCATGTTCTTCCTCTGAACCCCAGGGAGCCCACCATCCAGTTTGGGGAAAAAATTTAATTCCATCTGAAAGTCAGAACATCATCTTCATATTATGGTACTATATTAACAATGACAGCTAATATTTATTAAGTGCTTGCTTAGTGTTTGCTTGAATAGTTGGCTAAGTACTTTATATATGCTAACTCATTTAATCCTTAGAACAAACCTATGAGACAAAGAACTAATATGCCCAAGACCTTACAGGTAGCCTGTCCAAGAAGCCCACTTTGCAAATGGCCAAGTGACACAAAACTCATGATGAAGCCACACGGACGTTGTGATTAGAAGATGCTCTGGCTTGGGTCCCTCTCCTCCTCTAAGTTACTAAGTTGGGCCAGAGAGAATGCCAAAACCTATTAGTGACTTGATGCAGTGCTAGTTCATTGTATGAGCTTAATAAATAACTCTTGAAACTGAGAAAACACTGCTCAGCATCATGTTAAGAGTGAGAAACACAGCAATGAAAAATGAGGTAGTTACTGCAGGTCCAAGTCTCAGTACGGCCTTTCCTTCCTTTTTTTTTTTTTTTTGTTTTAATGACAATCTCTGCATATGTTGACAAAATATGGCCCAAATCACATCCCCATGAGAAAAAGGCTGAATTGACTTGCTGTTGGTCTTCCTAGAAGCTGCACTTGGCTTGGATAATCTATGGTTGTTTCTCAGGTAACTAATGTCAGGTGGGAATGGGCTTCAGTAGAGGTGGTCTTAATGGTTTCAATCACTGTCGGATGTGAAATTCAGAGCCACTAACAGATATATATCCCTTGTCTTCTACTGATGCTGTGAAAATTGATCTCTAAAACGCTTTGACTTGAGGTGAGAGTAGCTGTATATCATAAAAGCAGCCTTGCAAATATCCTTTCACCCAAAGTAAGTAACAATTTTCAACGGGCAAATAGGGGAAGAAAACTTATCTTTATTTTATGATCTCTGGCTACTGGAGTGGAGAGTGAGCTAGGGAAACCGTTTTATTTGTTTTCGCGATCGCTTGTGCGTCTGGATTACTTCTTATCTTGTACATGTTCCTGTGATTTCATGGGTCGTCATTTTGCTCATCTTCTCCCATCCCCAGTTTTAATAAGCTCTGAGATGGGGGACGAGACCCGAGAAGGCCCTTGGCCCCTGAGCAGGTAGTTAATACGTCCTGAAAGGAAACTAAGGCACCCGGGATTCGCCCTTAAAGAGGTATCAGTTACCTGGGATCAGGCCCAGAAAAAGACCTCCGAGGTCAGTTTTCCTTTAGATAATAATCCATTTTCTCAACTGCTGAGATTAGATGGGGAAGAAATTGAATCGAGGGCTGATCACCAGGCTACAGCCTAGAGTAAATTTCACAAATTCTCGGGCTCATATTTTGGAGCTTATTCTCAATAGAGTGGAGAAGCAGATACGGCAGCAATGATGAAGCGCCTCCCAGAGGCCAGGCTGTAGATGCCCACGCAGAAGGCCCATCTCAATATGCCATTCAGCACTAGAGGAGGACAAACTGAGGCCTTGTCCTTGGGCATGGGATTTAATGGGGTGCTGAGAAGCCTTCTGCAATAAGCTAAGTAATACTTTAATGCGATATTAAATAAATAAAATTAATGCAGAATCAATGATGAGCAAAATGTCAACATTTTAAATAAAGACAGCATCAGGCATGGGGCTGTGCCAAGCCATATTGGAGCCTGAGGCAATAAAAAGAAACTCAGTAATACTCCTCCTGTCGTCATTTAAAATGCTGATGCTGTGCTCATCACCAAGAGCTTAGCATTAATTTTGATTTTTTTTCAAATATTATTATACTTTAAAATATGGTTTCTTCTCACTCTGGAGGGGCTTCGGTGCTGGGAATTGCCTGTCCTGCCTCACCCTCACCCTGACCTCACCCAGCGCAAGGGGCGGTGCAGAGAGATATGGTCAAAACTACCACTGGGAGCCAAGAGAGTTGTAAAAATTCAGTGACCTTGCAGAGTTATGCTAGGGACACCAGGAGCATTCAGAGTACCTTAGCCCATTGGGATTTTGGCCACCCATGACTAAGCAGTGAGCTGAGGTTGGTCCACTGCATCAGTAAGATGGCAGTATGGACTGGAAAGGAAATGAGTGGACTATGACAAGGGAAGTTCATGGAGGCTCAGGAAAGCCCAGTCTGGTAGATATCATCAGAGGTGGGGATGGGTTGGGGCTTCTTGGAAAGACACAGCCCATTTCCATGTCCCTAACTTTCTCACCTGTGGTTTAGCTTACCAGCCTTCTTCTTGGCTTCTCAAATGCCCTCACCTCTCTTCCTGGCGAGCTTTAGTTTAGGACTTTAGCTGGAGGACCGCTGGACTGTAACCCAATTAAGCTTATATGTTCCACACTCGAGAAAGCCTGCCAAATCTGCATTCAATACAGACAAATGTTCTTGCTTTCCATTAGGGAATGTATTTTCCCTGTCACTTTCCAGAAACATGCTTTAATCCAAAACTGGGGTTCTAGACATTGGAAATTTGCTTAGTTTAGCAAACCTGAGGATAGGTGGAGAACTTAGTACATCTATCATAAGATAAACCTGCAGACAACATGTATGAAGACTCTGTGGCTAGGTCCTGTGTTCCAAGGACAATGAAATCTTTAGAAGTAGTCGTCTTAAAGGAGCTGCTGAAGGAGTCCATGCATGCACAGTACCAGGTTTGTGGGCAGAAGAGGAAGGAAGTGGAGTTTTCAATCCAGGAGGTATTAGGCACAACAGCAGGGTGATACATGTTAAATGACAATATTGCTAATATAAGATAATGGGGCTGTAAAAAGGGTAAAAAAATCAGCGATGATGTACCCAAGTTTTTCAAACTGAGTGCAAGTCATTGAAAGCTTCTCTTCACTGGCTCCCAAGCTTGTTGTTTTCTTCCATTGAAACAAGCTACCACTGTGGAGCCCAGGTTGATTCTGGACTCTGTATCCTCTTGTCTCAGCCCCTCCCCCCCAGGGCTGGGGTCTCAGGCAGGTACCTCCGCACCTGGATCTCGAGGGCTCCCTATCTACTAAGCTCCTGTCCTTAAATGCTCAGGGATAGTTGTCCACGGGTGCTTTGTCTGCCCCTGGAAACCTCACACCGTGGTGATGTTCACGATTTTCCTCCCCTTGCTTTTCCACGAGGGCAACTTCACTCACCTGCTTGGCCCATGGCACTGGGGCCTCCTCTGGGTGACTTTGCAAGCTCCTCCCTTCCAATATTGCAGAAGCAATATCATGTCCTATGCTCCATGGCTTTCTCTTCAGTTACCTCTCACAGCATGGCTGTCACCGCATGTCAGTGAGGGTGTGTTACTGTATGACTCCCAGGTGCTCCTTGACTTTTTAAAAACTCTTATTTAGGGTGTGCATGCGTGCGTGCGTGCATGCGTGCATACATGCGTGCATGTATCAGAGGGCACTGTACATCTCTATGGAGGACCAAGGAAATCATCATGGATTGCTTCTACCCCCTTTTTTGCCTTGCACTGGGATTTCCTAGGCTCTGCCTACCAGGGCCCGAAGTGCAGGCCACCACCTTTTCTGCCTGGCATTTTTTACATGGGACCTAGGATCTGAACTCAGGACCTTTTGCTGGCGAGGTAGAGCCTTAACTCCTGAGCCATCTCTCCAGCCCACTCCTTGATTTATAATGGGGGTCTGTCCTAATAAATCCATCATAGTTTATAAACACTGTAAGCCAAAGCACATTCAATCAGATAGTTCTAGACACAAGATTTTTTCGTAAAGTTTATGACAGCAACAAAGCAGCGCCTCACAATAGATACTATGTTTTGAATTCTGGAATTAGATACATTCTGTGGCTACTGGTATATAGGGTCTTCCTAAAATAGGCAAATCATTCCCATCATGCTAAGCTGCAGCTCCCACTCATGTAGCGCCTACTCAGGAAACGAGCATGTCCACCTGGGAATCCATGGGGAGCTTTCCAGGAGCCCTCCACTAAAACCTCAGGATGTTCAGGTCCCACCCATAAATGGCATACGTTCATATATGTCTCTGCATGTACTTTAACTAATCTCTATATTACCCGTTATATCTAATATAATGTGGATGTTATATAAATTGCTATATCATTCAGACTATTGTCAAGAAAAATCACTGTATACGTTTCATATGGTACATAGCTTCCCCCCAAATATTTTTGCTTTCTTTCCAAAAACTTCTACCTCTTCTCCTTCACTTGACATCCTTCCCAAGCATTGTGGATGCAAATTTGGTTGAATCCACAGATGGATATCATGACACGGACATCCCACTGTGCTGTGTTTGAAGCTATGATGTTTGATAAGTTAGGTAAATTAACTATATATTGGACATATGATACCTTCTGTTTAGGAGGAGTTCACAGGATGTATTCCCACCATAATTTGAAGAAAATCCATACATCCGACTGGCCAACCCCAAGGTATGATATCAAAGCCCAGCTTTGGTGATTCCCTCAGTGGTTCCTTCTGGACTTCTGGGTTTAGTAGTAACAGCCACTTTCTGCTTTTGCCCACCACAGAGAGCATCGCTTGGTGCAAGCCCAGGAAATTCCCAAATGCCAGGTCCTAGCATGTGTATCTCACTTTTGCACCATTGTAAAATGAAAACTTACAGGTCAGACGCATTGCTAACACAATAAACCAGGGAATGAAACTCCTTTAAGTAAATTAGTCCATGAGCTTTAGCAAAAAGAAATTTATGAAGTGATTAACACATTACAGAGTAAAGAGGATAAAAAGGGGTTAAGCTAGTTGATTTATCTTCTTGGTGTAGAAAAGGCAAGCTAATCTACTAGTATATATTTCAGAACATTGAGTGGAAAACCCATGATTGGCCTGGAGTCCCACAAAATCAGATACCGCATCATAAATAGTTTCACTATCAGAAGCACATGATTGGGTCCCAGAAAATGTATCTCTACTTACCCTAAAATGTATTATTTCCAAATGTCTACCTTTCCCCCTAATGGTAAGAAAGTTCACAGTGGAAAAATAGCTGTTAAGAATGAACAGTCCTTTTTTTGGAGGGTATTTTGGTATTAATATCAAAATCAGAAAACAAAAACAAAGGAAAACTTATTCTAAGAACCACATTTTCTGTCCTGTCTTCACTTTTTTTTTCTCTCCAATGTCACAAGCCAAGGGCAGAATGGATCTTTTGTAGATTTTGTCATTTGTCACTATTTTATTACAATCTTAGCATTGTTTAAAGCACCAATGTACTTTTTTTTTGGCCAAGAAAATGGATGTGTAAGTGTAGAAAGACCATGCATATGATTAGCATAATAATGGACCAACTCACAAGCCATAGGCTCTCCTGACTTGTCTGACCTTCAGCACTTTAGCTAGAGTTAGAAATGATTCTGGGTCTTTAGCCTTAGTATGTAAAGGTGAGTGGAAATGGCATAATTTCTTGAAATCATTGCCCTCTGAGAGTGACAAGGTGTAAATTTCCAAAATGTTTGAAATTTCTGTCGCCCTGCTGAGAGTTCTGATGTGTTGCAATGCGTAGAGCGCAGACCTGGTTAAGGATTTATCTCAGGCTCTGAGCCGCAGGCCACTGAATGGCTGCGCTGCTGTGAAGGTGAAAGGCGCGGGGTCCCAGAGCTGAAGAGCCATCCACATCAATTTCGAGTCAGCTAAGTGGCATCAGCCAAGGGAGAGCTATTTACTCTCCCTTCCTACCCAAGAATTATGGTGCTGCAACCAGGAGGGAAACAAGGGGAGCTAAAGGGGTTGCTTAGAAATATAATGGTCGTTTATGGCTGAAGTACCCCCATAACAGTTGGCCCCTTATTCTCATGTGCAGAATGCTTGAGGAATCTGCAATGAAACCTATACCCCAGGCCCCAGGAGACCTTCTGCAACATGACCAGCCATCCTAAAGAAGGAAATGACATTAAATTGGCTTATTCAATGGTAGAAAACCACGGTACCCTCCTGAATACCCTTCTTAACCCACACATGCTCAGAGAGAGCTCATCCGGCCATTGAAACCCAGGTTCTTATCATCTCACCAGCAAGATGAATGAAGAGGGGCAGAACCAGGAAGGAAATAATTAGGCAACATTTATCATGCAATTCATGAAAGCTCTGTTTTGCAGCAATGTAAATTATAGCATTGCATTATCAAGATAATAATTTGTTTTGTGACAAAAAAAATCACACCATTATGTGTTATATCTGTATTATTTTTTAAATTAGGGTTTTTTAATACAGAGATAAATTATAAGAATCCCACTTAGAAAATTTCACACAACGTGCCACCTAAGATCCCATTAAATGTTGGAATCTGTTCCTATCACATCTGAATAGTCCCTGATAGTAAGAGTTGTAAGGTAGTAACTTGTAAGTGTAATGTATAAATGTAAGGTATTTACTTCAAAGTTGCATTGCACTTCCTCCGACTAGTTTTTGATGGAGTTCCAGAACCCCCAGTCAATCATAGAAGAGGGAGAGGAGAAAGAGCCTGGAAGAGGTGAATGGTGGGTTTTATATCCTCAGGGTTGGTGGGTGGGCTGAGCTGAGGGGGAGGGGTCTGAAAGTGATTTCCCAGGCCTTTGCCAAACTCAGGAAGTGTGGCAAGTTGACTTTGACCTGCTAACACTAAGGGTTAAATAGCACATGCTCTTGCAAGCACCAATTCTTGGTTGGGGGGGGGGGGTAACAAGCATAAGCTCTGCCCCAAGTATGGGTGGATGGAGGAGTGGGAATGCTATCTGTAAGGTAGGAAGCTGACTCCTTGCTAGGTGACTAGGAGGTCTGTTCTCCATTCCCATTGCCTGGGATCTTTTGTTCCCAGGGACAACCCTGTGCAGTTAGCAGAATAAAGACCACTCTGGTTGACCCCCAAGCTCTGCTTTCCTTCCTCCAATTGAGAGACAGAAAAGTTTCTATCAGGCAGTTTTAGAACAGAGTCGCCAGGCTGGGAAGGTCTTTGAAGGTCTTCCCTCACTGCTAGGATTATCCCAAAGGAACACACCCAACCTGCCAGGCTATAGGAACTGACTCTAATCCCCCATAAAGATAAGATCCTCTACTCCCCCAACCCTCTGTTTATGAAAAAATATGAAGAGGAGCTCCTCAATGGCAGAAAGGATAAATGGGCTCTTCAATGCAGGTAAATTCATTTCCTTGAAAGTAATAGACCATGAGATGGGCTAAAGGTCAAATGGGCTGGATCCAGAGAAGAACAAACCAATCAGATGTAGGGGACCAAAAGCCCAAATCAGGTTTATAGAAACTGAAGCCCGCCAATAAGGAGAAGCCACTTTTGCAGACCTGTCTAATCCTATAACTATCCTGCCAGTCATTAGCTGGCTTTCTTACCCCTTGTAGATTTTGCATCTGCAAGGTTTCTTTCTTTCCTCCCCTAATGAACTCTACCTTAATCATCTACACATGTTTTGGTCTCAATCTGCAACTCCAGAATACAAAAACTTGGACATAAAAACCCCACAATACAACAATGGAAGCTGTTTAAATTGCACATTATCCCAACGGGAATGCCCCCAAGGCCTGGGTGTGTGTGCATTGGCAGAACATTGTTTTTCCCTACCTGTTACAATTCACTGCAGATTTACAGAGGTGAAAATAATGATGTCCTTCTAAATCCAAGTAATTATTAGAGGAGCACCTTTAGTCTGGTTAGTCTAGTTAGCTTAGGTTTGGGAGTGCATCACACTTGATGTTTTCGTTTCATAGGAACACCCCACTTCTTCAGGACCAGTTTCTCTTAGTTTCCTATTTCTGTTGCTGTAATAAATGTATGAACCAAATAATTTAGGGAAACAAGAAGATTTTTTTTTCTTCTAGTTTACAACTCAAGTTGCAGTCTAGTATGGCAGGAAAGTTACCAGCAAGGGCCAAGGGAACTAGACACAACATTTCCACAGCACTGCAGAGGACCAAGGAGCTATGCTACTTCCTATAGCTGGCCATCTTGCCGAAATGTTAACTAGCTCTCTCCATCTTACTTACCCACTTCCCTTCCTGGGCAATGCTCCCACCCACCCACAGGCTGGGCCTTTCCACATCAAACCATGCAGTTAAGACACTCTTATAGTTATAATTCTACACAAGTGTGTCCAGAGGTGCACCTCAAGAGTTTCAAGCCGACAGCAGAAACCAACTGTCAACTAAGTTCAAATCCTGCTGGGGTAAACAAGCTCTCTGAGCCTGAGTTCCTTCCTCTCTGAAGAAGGGCAACGAAAATCCATGCAAAGCATGAGGAGATTCATGGAATCATGTTGTGACGGACGGGCAGGGCCTGGCACGTGACCAGCAGTCATGACATGAGCGTCCTCAGTCATATCAATCTGCTTCGGAACAATGATTTGAGCTCAGGTTCCATCCAAAGCTCTTCTTTGGGTTTCCTTCATTTCCAAATGACCCATGCCAGCTTCCAGTGTCTTTGTTCTGCTTATCGGTAGAAAATTAATTTAATATGGGGAGGGGGATTTTTTGAGCCAAGTCAGAAAAAGACAATTTGGACATGTGTAAGCTTGGTAGTAAATGAAGTATTCTGAGCTCTCTCTCCTCTATTAATTAGCTGCAGACACAGAGATGCCAAGTGCAACTACCTCTCACCATCTAGTCACTTGCTTCTGTAGCTGGGGACTCAGGGACCAGGGGTGAGCAATGAACGAATAGAGCAGCGACGGTCCCAGAAGAAAAACAAGTGGGATGAGGGTCGAGTACACACATGCCCACCCAATTTTCATGCCTCTCTATTTTTTTTTTTTTTTTTGATGCCAAATCTGCCTTCTGAAAGCTTTTCCTGAACCACTTTCAAAATGCCTGGCTGCCTTTGAGGAATATTGAAGAACCAGAAAATCTATAAGATAACATTTTATTCTAGTTAACCAAAAAAAATTTTTGATTTCTTTCCCAGTCTTATCTTTTCCATTAAAAATAATCTTCCACAAATGAGTAAGATTATAAGCAATTACATTGCTGGAAAGAGGATGGAAGGAGAGGATAAGATGGCACTGAAAAAATAGAACAATAATTAAAGAAAAGCATACATTTAAGAAATAAAGAGCTGGTTGGTGTAAGTATAGGTGCATGAAAGTGGAGCTTAGATCACAAGAGTAAGGGTTTGATGAAATCTAATTGTATAAAAGGGGGGAATAAGAGGGTGTAGAAGGGAGAGGATACAAAAGTCTAGTATTTGGTTTTCAAATAAGAACAAAACCTGCACTAGTTATTTTCAGTGTAGATTTGGAAGGGAATAAGCTTTGTTTGTCTCCTCTGAGAAGTTCATTACCAAGAGAGAAGCCCCAATTGATCAAGGGTGGGTATAATAGCTCACATGAGGCTGGAGGTTGAATGTGAGTATGAGACCAGCAGAGGATGATGGTAAATTCCAGGTCAAACTACACTACAGTGTGAGACCTTGCAAGGAAAAAAAATAAAATTAATCACTCAATTAGCAGACAGATAAACAGACGATAGGCAGATAATAGATAATATATATATAGAAAGATAAATGATATATAGATAGATGATTGAGAAATGACAAACAGGTAGATGAGCAATAAAAGATGATAGATAGATAGATGATAAATTATATAGGTAGATGATAGGTAGACAGATGATAGATAGATAGAGATGATATAGGTAGATAAGTTGATAGCTAGATAGATGATAGATGGAGAGATATAGATAATAGACAGATGACAGAAGATAGATAGATAGATAGATAGACAGACAGACAGACAGACAGATAGATAGATAGATGATAATAGATGGATAAAATTTGAGTCACTACCAACAGGAACATAAAGATTTGAATCACTAGTCCTGGTACAAATAGAAGAAGCTGTCTTTCCCTGTCTGTTCTCTGAAAGTCCACAGCCTGGTTGTTCATCCCATCTCTGACTCGAGATAATTGCTCTGTGCTGTGATACCTGTACTCTGGGCACAAATGGAAGCTGCTGTCCCATGTTCTTGTGAACACACAAGAGTAATATTAAGTAGGCCTGACAGATCAGGTAAACTCAGAAATCTGAAATATTTTTAAGGCTCTTTAACATAAAGTTTGATGACTTTGGGCCAAGAAAATGCATAGACTTCATCATCGGTAGCCTCTGATTTCATTTCCAGCTCTACCACTTCCACCTTACCATCAGACCTTGAGCAAAGTAAACCCTCTGAGCTCTACTTCCCATATTTGAACTAAGGCCCACTCCATGGAGGGTGGTGACAAGTGGCACCCAGGATGCCAGCGCCACCCTAGGGACTTCCTCCTTTCTACTCTTGCAGAGCAACATTCATTAAAATCTTATCTTAATAATCTGCTTTAGAATTGATCTTTGGATTCCCCAGTATTGCTCAAGGTCATGGAGAGAGAAGGTTCTGGAATCTGCATTTCTATAACAGCTTCTTCACGAAATGTCTTCCCTGCTTCTCTAGCAGCTCCACATGGACATTCTCAGGATGTCCTTCTTGGAAACAAATTGCATGGAGAAATATCCGAAATTAGAGAAATACCCAAAAAGTATAAGATCTTTTCCTACTGCAAGTGGATTGAGCTGTCAACAGGTTCATGGGTTAATGAAAGGCAGGAATCCCGAAGACCCATCTCAGCTTTTTTGCCACACCCTTGAAGATCTGCTCCTTGGGATGCACCAGCCTGTTCCTGCCAAACTGGCCCTTCCACTCAGCATATACACCTGGATTCAGCTGCATAAAACCCAGCTGCAATCATAACTTTCCCTTCCTGCAAACTTTCTAGAATGTTCTATTGCATACTAAATAAACCCTTAACCACCTGCCAAAGGCCTCTGACAATATCTTATAAGGAACTTCAATTTCCTCTCCCACTGTTCCCATAGCCGCACTCCATCAAAACTTGACCCTCACACTTCACAGACGTGTCCTTCCCTTGCCTCCTCACATCGTGACCTCTCCCAAGCTGAATTGTCACCTAGGATGCCCTTTGTTCCAACATGCCCCTTTGACCATGACCCTTCCATGCCTGTGCTTCAGGATTCTGGTTAATGCCAACCGTGCAGTGAAATGCTCCTGTGGGTCTGGATTGCCGGTTATCATTCCTGCTCATGAGAGAAGGATTCGTGTGCCTCTTTCATGTCGGCATGCTTTAGGTAAAAACAGGAGACTTCAAGCTTATTCCCTGTGAGATGACCCTTGGCAAATTATTTCACTTCTTACTCAGTTTGCTTGCTTACTTGCATAGGACATCACTTACTGGCATGAGGTAAGTGAAGTGATAGAAGTGTGCACAAAACTCTAGGTACTGGATCTGCCATAGAATGGTAAGATTTGCATTCTGCTTTCCTTAGAATGCAATGTATCTGTATTTCACTGACAAGAATCTAGCAACTGAGGGCAGACCTGTGGTTTATTCATAAGAGGATGTTCTCTGAAACAGCTTTAAAGTAGGCACTTGAAAAACATTTGTTCTAATGAACTATAGTAATGATGAGATAGTCATCAAACATAAATGGGATTTACATGAACTTTAGAGAACAGGTTGAAAGTAAAGCTGAGTAGTTGTGGTTATAAAACACTGGAATCACTTAGCAGCCTTGTATAGATAAAGGAAAGGACATAATTCTTTCAACTTTCATGAGCTTACCAACTGACAAAAGAAGTTCCCTGGCAACAAATTAATGCAATATGATATGATCTTACCCAAAAACAAAGATATAAGAATAAATGAGGGTCAGTCACATGACTTGGCATGTGTGTGCTGGTACTTTTACTAACATTGACCTTGTAAATTAAATTTTCACACATTGAAGCTAAATTTTCCTAATATTTAGGTTTGCACTAAACATTCCATGATCCCTCTGTTTCCTTAGCCACCTCCAGCTGGTACTTTGCCATCAGATCTCTGTTGGTCAATAACCAACCCAAGGTGACCAAGGAAAGATTCTCCTGAGGAGAAACTCCAAGGTGCACCTGAATTCCCCCAGGGAATGCCCAGTACTTCATCTCAAGTGAAGTCACCGTAAGTGACTGTTTCATGTCTAACTGGTGAGAGTAGGGGCCTCCATGTTGAGGAAGGAAATACTGTGTTTTGGAAATAAGGGAACCTGGAACTGGATGTGAACACGCCAAAGCCACCTATTGGAACCATGGATCAGGAGACCACGGGTTAAGCCTCTTGTATGGAAGAAATTGATTTACTTTCAGATCTAGCCAAATGCCAAAGTGTGCTTTAGTAAGAAAAAATCATAGAACAAAATGATGGTAACTGATTCTTTTTATCTTCCAGGAAAATTCAATTGCTTACTGAATGTGTGCGCAAACATACAGCAGAAAACAAAGTCCAAAATATGTCACATGGTAACAAATGACAATCCTAAGTGCATACTAAGCCTGACTCCAAGCTACAAGCTGGATATGGGATGACCATTTAGTCCCTCACCATAGTCCTACATTATAGAAAGAAACTGGGTTCAGAGGAAGTCACAGAGCTTCTTCAAGGCAAAGTACAGACTCTAATCTGGATGAAATAGACATTGTTACCTCGCCTGCTGGCACATATGTAACCCTCAGGAAATACTAGGTTTATATTTAATTTGTGAAATAGAAGGGGCATATGCGTTCTTTTCTAATTGCCAAAGTTATTCTTGTCCTAGCATTTGACTGGGTGGGAGAGAAAGGATATTGCCATGACCAAAGGCAGAGTTGTTTATATCTGAAGCTCTTTCTTGAGAAATAAAATCTCACATGTGCAGAACTGTTATCAGTAGTAAGGACAAAACATTTTGGAAATGCAGCTTGTTTTCATGTAACTTAGAGATGTGCTAATTTATTCAGCTCTATCAAAATATAATAATACTGGAGCCAACTGCGATATTAAAATCACACTCAACCCAAAGGGGAGAGAGGAAGCCGAGTTAAGGAGTAGTTCAAATTGAATTTAACCCCAGTGTCCGGGTGCTTAGTCGTCAAGCACAGGACTTTCAACTTAATCACACATCCTTGTGTCTAAAAATACTTGCTGAGGATTCTCAGCACCACTAGAGACGGCTCTTGAAAAGACACCGAGGATGCTTGTGAAGCATTCACGCATCCTGATCAATGTCTAATCCATTAATGTGTGTGACTCTGCTCGTCAGAGTCTTCTGAGGGTGGGAAGTCTATCCTTTTGCTAACCAGAGGCCCTGAAATGATGAACATTTTCTTCTGTATTTAAAAAAAGAAAAGCAAACGTTTCCAACACAGCTAAAGTGTTCCCCCTTTTCCACATTCTCTGTAGATAACAATACCTTTATAATTAAAGGACTATTATTACTATTTAATTGTCTGTTTCATTGTTTAATGAATAGGAACTAGTTAATTATGGTGATGGGGAAAGACAAAGGACAGTTTTTGAACGAGGGATGCAACGCTCTCGCCTTCATAATGTGGGCTGCAAATTGCTTTATTTATACTTCTGAACATCAGAACCTAGATTCACACATCCTTGTCAAATTATGAATCTCTTTCAACATGATTTGAAAATGTGTTCAAGTGAGACTTTTTTCTTTCAAATTTTACATATTTAAATGACATTACATGTTTCTCTCGATAGGTTACAAAGGGCTTTTTCTGGATTCCTTGAAACAATTCGAAGGCAAAGGGCCAGAGTGCCTTTTTAACTGTTCCACGGAAAGGGCATTGTTCAAAGAAACAAGTCAAGGACTCAGAGAGTTCCCTAACAGTGACAGACTAGCACTGACTGAACTCATCCACACAACTATCTACATTCGGGCTTAAACCTCCCTTCCACTCTCTCTAGCCCTTAAAGAGGCTTCAGACTTTGGTACAGAATCGATTTTTGCTGTTAGTTTTTCCCCCCATGACTCACCTTGCCAGCCCACTTGTCATGTTTTGTTCAATCACTGAAGCCCAAGAAATATACTGTTCAGGTGCTTAGTTAATTTTACAAATTAGTAAACAAGCTGAGCACTCTGACTTCCTCTATCGCTAAGGAATGGTACAGATTTCTTGCTAAAACTTGTAGAAAGGTGAGGGATTGTACAAAGGAGTTATCAGCGTGTGTCATAGTTAGATATAGGTGTCAACTTGATGGTTGAGGGTTTGAGCTCTGGGCACATTTGTAGATAATTGGTAGTTGAGTTAAACCCAGAGCAAACCTGTAGGGATTGTCTAGTTGATGGGTGGGACCAGGCCCTGGACAAGTGGATAAAATACAGAGAGCTGGTTGAGGAAGTTGGCATCCTTCTGTATACTTGGCCGGACATGCAAGTAAGGATTATCCCACTCTCATCTGTTATGTGGAGATGGCGTGGCTAATTTCCTCAGCCCTGGTGTTGGTGTGAGCTGTCCCATCAAGCTAGACTGATAGGTACAGACTATCGTAGAGAATAAGCCCTTGTTCCCTTAAGTCATTTGATGGTGATTTATCAGCAACCATGCAGGCAAACTGCAACAGAGTGGTTGGTTAGGGATGGGGATTCTTTTCAAATATCTCATCCATGCATCCCATCGTTGAGTAAAAGGTTTCTACAGTCATTTCATGCAGAGATACTCAAAACTAAGCACAGATTTGGAAACATCTCAATGCAAAATTCTCATCAGACAGAGATTCAACCCAAAGGTGATGGATCTAGGATGAATTTATTGACTAATTTGAAGTCGTGTGCAAATATTCATTACTTCTGAGTAAGGAATGGGAAGACTGGGTTTGGTACTTCTAGAAATATTTATGGAGAAAAGCTATTTTTATTATATGAGAGAGAACAAATCCCATAGGGTGAAATGATGCTTCTCAACTTCATTTGACATTGGAACTCATTAGCTGTGTCACCAACGTGTACAAACACCAAGCCTGCCATCCTCGGTCCTCTACCAAGGCCAACAGCACCAAATGTCAGCAATACTGAATATCCACTGTTACCATGCACAGGCTGAAATTACAAATCACACTCATGGAATGATTCAGTTTGGAATTTCCAGAGAAAATACCAAAAAGGTAAGGGTGGTTTTAAAGAAAACTCGATGCTATCGCACAAACTCATTAAACAACAGTGTCTCTAATAAGACTCTTGTTCGGTCAGAGTTGCTAGCATGAATCTCTTCATTTAGCAATAACATACACATAATATCTGAAGATTTGGGTCACTAATATTGATCTCAGATATTCAACTGATTTTTTCTGGGTCTAATGCATACCTATGCTTAATATTGATTTTAATATGTTGCTTTCCTATTAAGTTCTGTGTCACGCTTTTATGTGTTACAGTAAGTATTTAACTTGAGGTTTCATATTGATTCTGCTCCACTTCTACCAAATACTATGTGGAGAAAGCATATTTCTATCCAGTTTCATTCTGTGCTGACCACATGATATGACAGAGCGTGAAATCAGAGGTCATGTTTCTAGAAATCCCTCAAATCTGAGAAGAGACGAGAACTGGGTTTTATAGTTTCCTTCAGAGATCTGAGGATTAAATATTGATTCAGGTAGTTTTCTGGCCATTTATGGCATTATTACAACTTCTTACACCATACAGCTCATTATGGTATCATACATACAATTTAGGCAAATAAAATGGCAAACAAACTGGAGGTTTATTAAGTTTATGGACTTGCCAGGGAATAAATTGATTTTTTTTTGGTTCATGATGCTATTAAATGTTGTAAATAAAATTCCCCCCAAATTATTATTTCTATAATATATCTATTGCTGAATCTAGTCATATCACCCAAAACCAGATTTGTTCATGTCTACTATCCAAAGTGTCTCAGCATCGACTCTATGAACTCAAGGTTTAGAAGTAGAGTCCATAGTCTTATTTATGGGTCCACCCCCTGTTTCCCTGAGTATCCAGAGAGTTTTTTATAATCAACTTGGTAATAACTATCTTTAAAAGACAATGACCTTCTTGAATATTATGGGAGTCACAGAATCAAAGAAAGGATGGGATTCACGTGTGGAGCGAATTACCCAGGGATCCAAAGCTCCCAGCAAAAGGAGATGGCAAGGAAAACATCAGGACTACACATGGACAAGAATCAGTTCTAGAGCAAAGGGGACTATAACAGCCATGAGCTGAGGTGGGGAAAGAAAGGTCATACTTCGGTCTGTTTAAGTTGGGAGAAACAGTGACTCAAGAAAAGAGGGGGTACAGGGGCCCTCTCAGTGCTGTGCACCAGAAGCTTGGGTCACATGCAGGCATCAGCTTAGGAACCAGATTCAGGAAGGTTCAAAGCGTGTAGGTTGGGATGGCCCAAGTTCATAAGGCTATAGCACGGGAAGGCAAACAAGCTCTTACCCCTGGGGTCAGTTGCCTGGTTTTATTATATCCAGGCGTCTCTCTCTTTTGATGACTTGTATTCAAAGAAAAGCATTGCTTCATCTGTCTGTTTCCAAGGACTAAAGCCAAGGCCAATAAAAAGCAGACATTTGCAATAAAAGACACTTAACCTAATTTTAGGTAAAATTTTATGATGGTGTTACTTGGGCTCCAGAGACTGTGGTTCTGAAAAGAGTAAATACATTGAAGATGGAGTTAGCAGAAGAGTGTTAGAAATCTAGGGATTAGCATTGAGTAACACGCAGAGGCACCCACAGGAAGAACAGGGGTCAGCAAGACAAATAGCACAACCAAGTAAGGAGTGTACCATAGGTGCTCTCAGAATGATGAGGGATGGACAGAGGTGGGCAACTGATCCATTACAGACTTTCCCTAGATTCTTGATGTACTTGACATGCTGCACACGGTAACGAAGGACGCATGGCTGCCCCTGCAAGGACACATGCCCTGAATGTGGGACTTTATAATGTGGCTATAAAGAGAAAATGCATGTGTTGTTTATAAATAAACTCTTTCTCCTGTTACTTTGGATCATTATATTTGATGCGTTTACCATGTGAGATTTTTATTGTCATTAAGAAGGCAAAAAAACTTGTTGAATACAATTAATAGAATTCTTAGAATATAAATTAATACTCAAAGCATTCTATTTAGAAGATTAAAAAAAGTAATAAGCTAAGCATGCTACAAAAGAAGACGGACAAATCTGGTGGAGAATACAAAGCAGTATTACTAGAAAGACTTTTTCTTAAAATGAAACCCAATGAATTGAAGAATACACTATGGAGAACGCAATTTAAAAAAAAAAGTCCTTTAAGTAGATACAATTTAAGAAAGCTTTAACAACTTATCAGACAAAATGGTTTGAGATAGGAAAGGTTAAATTAATATTAGTTAATGAGTATAAGATAACTATCAATAGTGTAGACTTAAAAGATTAATGATAAAAGAAATGACAATGGCTAATATTGACTATTTAGCATTTTAAGTTTGTTTAAAGAGCTTTGCATATGGTATTTTTCATGCCATTGAATTATCATAGTAGCAAGCTGAGAAGTTTATTTTATCATGCAAATTTTTAATAGATTTGTAGAAATACTTTTGATATTGGAGAGCAGATTAGCAATTTCATTCATAGAACAACTGCAGTAAAAACTGTCCCAAGAAAGAATAGAAAAGTCTAAGTTATATATGTAAAAAGCATAATATTGAAAATATTCTAGTATACACTTTCATTTTAATTGCACCTGCAAAAATTCAAAAGAAAATAAAATCAAACTTAATCTATCCATGTAGCAAAATTAATGCAACACACTTAGCTGAATTTATGGCAGGAATGAAGGGGGGAGGTAAGATTTGCAAATCTATTAGTGTAATTAACTTATCACCCTACAGCTTAAAACTGAAAAAGAAAAACTCATGCAGTCATGTAAATAAATGCAGGAAAGTCATATCCCACATGTGACAAATGCCACTAAATTCACCCCAAAATAGGCACCCTCCTCATTTGAACAAGGATAGCTACTAATAAATATTACTGACCATATGTAACATTTGATTTTATGCTAAGTAATTTGTAACTGCATAGCCTGAAAGTCATGCATTGCTATGATCCGTCTTTCACAGTCCCATTAGTTTTGGTCTGTTTTTACAAACCTGAATCTGGGGCAACATTTGTTCTTGTGTATTTCCTTGCCCAGTAATGGAAGATAACTCCAGCCACTTAGTCAACAAGACTTGCTTTAGTTATGCAATCCCTAATGCAGAGAGACTAACACTAAGATATTTTTCATTAGTTCCAGTTGAAAAGTGCTTGGTTTATGAAGTAAAGTTGATTTCCTTTTACCTAATAAAAAGGAAGCACTTTGAGTTATGTATGAATATGTGTGTGAATTCCATACACTTGCATCCTGATAAAATCTTTCAACCCATCAAGACAAAACTTTCTAATGCTGGAGATCTAAGTATTTACCTAGATGACTCCTTCACTAAGTAGTCATTAATATAAATTATAGAGACTAAGTAATAAAAGTAATAACCACAAAGTCTACACATTCCAAGACCTTAAGAAATTAGCAAAGTTTGAAATTTTTTGACATTTTGTTTTAAGGAAAAAAAAAACAAAAGGGCTGAGATTCAGCTATGAGAAGTTAGAAGAACCAAGAAGCACTGTTTACATTGTATTTCTAGAAATATAATTGAGGTAGATCTTTCATATTCAATAATATTTGTGGCTTGTAATGAAACTTTGACACGTTAAAAAAAATGTGTTACTCCAGAGATCAATTTGCTCTTTCACAAAAGCAAATTTCAAACCTTTCCTAAGTGTTTCTTTGTGAGTGTATCTACATGTGCAGGTGTGATTATATGTGAGACTCGGCAGGGCATGCGCGTGCTCCTGTGTGCACACGCATATATTCTGTAAAGTGGGGCTAATCTTGATGCATTTCCACCACCTGTGTCTGGGAAATGCTTTTATGTTTTCCTCATTCCCGGGATGTTACCAAGCTCTCAAACTCTTACTTAGGTGATGTGAAGAAGAGAAAGAAAAAAAAAAGTTCTATATAACCTTTCATGGCTGCCCTCATAACGTGCAACACGGAACATCACTTAGGATTTAAGGACCCATAAAATAGAAAGCTTGCTTAACCCCTTGACTGCGCAGCGCGTATGAGTTGCAGGACTGTGATATTGGAGTTTTATGAGTGCTGTAGGCTGGGCGTGTGAGGTTCAGCTGTGTGGATTGGTTCTGTTATGCTACTTGGGCCCAAAGCAGTACAGGGTTTTTCCTGGCTATTTTTATTCTCTTTGTCTTTGAACCTGTCCCTCAAAGTCCAAATTTTGAAAATTGCAGTATCTGCAACCTCAATAGTGCAATAGATTAGTGTCTTAGTTTCTTCTTCCCATTCATGCAATGAGTTTAATTTAGGGGAACAAGGGGGGGTGTTATTTTAGTTTATAGTCTCATGCTGTAGTACATTATGACAGGAGGCTTCCAGCTTCAGAGGCCGAAGCAACCTACCATACCATAGTCTCACTAATATCTGAAGAAGTTGCGCACTTTCTAGCTTGTCGGTCTGCAGAAGCCAACCAGCTCTCTCTCTCCATCTTATTCCCACCCACCATAGGTGGGTCTTGGGATATCAGTTAGATGATCTCCTACAAGCTTGCTCAAAAGCCCGCCTCAATCAAACAGTTCCTCACAGGCTGTTTTCAAAGGCCAAGTCTCAAATAGTCAAGTTGACACCTGTATCTAATTGATGCAATTAGCAAAATGGAGCACAAAATATATTTTTTCTTTCATGAACCAAGATAAAAATGAACATGGTACATTTTCAGGGAAGTTAGAAACATTGGGCACATTTATTTTAAGATGAGCAGGGGCAGTGGCCGCAAGCTGGGAACTTTTGAAAGGAAGAAAATTCAGCACAATTTGGTGTTGTTGCTGTGAGGCATGAATTGCAGCTGCTAGAAAGCGATGTGAATGTGGAGCTAGTGAGAAGGTGAGCCTTTTGGACTCTGGGGAAGGTTCTGGAGATGCAGGGAAGCTGGCTTAGTCTGCATGTATAGAAGGGGAGTGAATTCCAGGGTTTGAATGGCTTCTGCTACCAGAGCTCTTTGGACAGTCCTTGGTATTACTACCTCTTCCCTGAACTTACAATTTAGTGCTACAAGGCTTATGTGACTGGAAACTGTTGTATTATTACCTCATGTGACTGTTTTCCTTTAAAGACTCATTTCTTCCGCTCTGCCTAAACCACTCAGATCGTGTGATGCATAAGAGACAGAGGTTATAGGGGCCTGGCATTGCTTCCATTCTTCCAGAAGGGATGTTAATACAGTGAGAATGACGGTGATGAAAAACAACACTAAAGCATGGAACAGACCGAAGTCCCGATTGGACTTGGACTGTGCTCAGCAACAGCGTGTGCAAGAATCTCACTTCCACCACTCTGTTTGTGTTTCCCAGCATGCCAAAGCAGCAGGCACAGAAGCAGGAAAAGGGGATGCTGTGAGTGGCTGGGAGTCTTCCTAAGGTCCCTGTGACAGTTAATCCTGGTTGTCAACTTGACCACACCTAGGATTAACTAAGACATAAACTGCCAAAACCAACAGAAGAGATTATCTGGATCAATATATTTACAATGCAAATATCAGCATTAATTCTGAATGGACCCTCCCAGTAGCAGCTCCAGGAGGCTCTCTTGCCTTGTGCTGGCAAACTCATCTTCCCTCCTGCTGTCCCTTTGACTCTCCAACCTTCTGACCCTTCAACGTAACTGAAGATTCTCCAGGAATCGACTAGACTTCTGGACTAAATAGCTACTGACAACTACTGCTGGACTACCTCGGCTATATCTCGTAAGCTAATCCAATAAATTCCCTTTTATGTATTCATTCTGTTGGTTCTGTGGCTCTAGAGAACCCTGAATAATACAGTTAGTTACACAGTCTCTAAGTTACAGAGCTAAGCACCATTGGTCTTAGCCCAAGTCCAGTTTTCATTCCTTATCACTAAGTATTAAATATGAATTTACTACGTGCCTGGCCCTGCACTGGCCTTTCAGCAAAGCTTCTGACAGGTTGTAAAAAGGAATGAGGGGTATGATGGGATGGAAGACACAGGGGACATAAGTGCCCAGGCCAGTAAGGACAGAAAGAGAATGCCAGTGAGGAGAAGCTTCATAAAGATATCTACAGAGTCAGTGCATAGCTCCTTGGCAAAGTGCTTGCTTAGCACCCATGCAACCTGGGTTCAACCCCCAGCACTGCACAGACCAGGCAAGTGGTGCACACTGTAAGCCCACACTCAGGAGATAGACACGGTCATTTCTGACGTTTGGGTATCTTTGGCTGCATAGGGATTTGGGGCCAGTTTAGGCTACATAAGAAACTGTCACAAATCAGAAGGGGAAAAAAAAGAGGGAAAAAAAGAGAAGGAAGGAAGGAAGGAAGGAAGGAAGGAAGGAAGGAAGGAAGGAAGGAAGGAAGGAAGGAAGGAAGGAGGGAGGGAAGGAGGGAGGAAGGAGGGGGGAGGGGGGAGGGAAAGAGAGAAAGAAAGAAAGAAAGAAAGAAGGAAGGAAGGAAGGAAGGAAGGAAGGAAGGAAAGAAGAAAAGAAAGAAAGAAGAAGAAAGAAAGAAAGAAAGAAAGAAAGAAGAAAGAAAGAAAGAAAGAAGAAGAAGAACAGAAGAAAGAAAGAGAAGAAAGAAAGAAAGAAAGAAAGAAAGAAAGAAAGAAAGAAAGAAGGAAAGAAAGAAAGGAGGAAAGAAAGAAAGGAGGAAAGGAGGAAAGGAAGAAAGGAGGGAAGGAGGAAAGAAAGGAAGGAAGGAGGAAAGAAAGGAGGGAAGGAGGAAAGAAAGGAGGGAAGGAGGAAAGAAAGGAGGGAAGGAGGAAAGAAAGGAGGGAAAGAAATGAAACAGAGGGAAGGAAAGGAATAGAAGGGATAAGAAAGGGAGGGGAGGGAAGTATAGCAGTTAGTCTTAACTATTGCTATGAGAGGCACCCAAAGTCACGCAACTGAAGGGAGAAAGGGAGATTTATTCAGCTTATGGTTCCAGAGGGGAGAAACAGTCTCTCGTAGTGGAGGCGGCATGGCTGGTTGGCCAAAGCTGGAGAAGGCTAGGTCACCGCAGACATCTTGGAGGCTGAGGGCTGCAAAACTGCTTGCTGCAAAGGCAGACTTCTCCTGGAGGTAGGGTGGACCTAATCTACCTCAAGGCCCACCCCTTGTGACTCCCTTCCTCCAGCAAGGCTCCACCTCTCAAGGTGCCATGACCTTGCCAAACACATGAGACTGTGGGGGACACATTTCAAATAATGACAGGGAGGAAAGAAATAAATCAGAGTACAGGGATCAAATGAGCTTTTCTCCATTACACACACACACACACACACACACACACACACACACACACACTTTTCAAGTCTGCACCATTTGCCATAGTATTTAAATTCATGTTTATTTCTTCCTTCAAAAAACTTTCCCTATGACTGAAACCTCAGGATGTCTAGATGAAGCAGTCTTTGTCTGAGGTTGGGCTGTCTTGGTCTATCTGAGGTACAAATGACCCTATCATCCAATTTCATCTCTTTTATTCATACTGCTCTTTCTAGCTCCTGAGAGTGATGTCCAATCTGGAATGATATTACTGACGGAGACATGCAAAATCCTCTAGAACTTTAAGAATGCATGTTATTGTTAAAAATTTCAAGGACCCCATCATCTAAATTTCAATATTTTCACAAAAATGATCAATTGTTAAAAGGTTATGATTCCCACAGCCCATTTATAAAATTATAAGCCTTGATCACATGATGTAATTGACGGCTATGAAAATTAAATAATTTTCCTTTATTAGCTTTTATTTAGTAAAACCACAACTAAAATTAGAAGCTGTACAATGCAATATTAATGCATGAAACTTTTAAAGATAATAATAAATAAAATACTAAAAACTCATTTTAATTCTAAAACATTTTAATAAAGAGACTAGGCATGCCCTGGGTTTTATTAGATAGATAGCATCATGCTGTGAAAATTGGAATCTGTCTTAACAGAAAGTGAATTAAACTGGGGTGGCAAGTTCTTTTTCTGGAAAGTGTTTTCCTTTAGGATCTCACATAGCAGCACATTGACGAAAGAAAGCGTTCATGAAGGATGACTCTGGGTTAGATGTTTGCCCATGACCTTGAGTTTCAAAGTCAGCTTTATGAGTGATGTGTCAGTGCTTGGAAGGTCTTTCAGCTTCTCTGTCATAGGGAACGAAACAAGAGGGAAATTTCCTCAGTTCCTGGATCACCTTTGAACAGGAAGTAGCTAACTTCTGATTGGAATCAATACCTCGACCAGAAAGCTCAAGAAGAGTTAATTAGCTTTCTTGGTTCCACTCGGTGACTGCATGCAGCAGGTCTGCAGAAGCCACATCAGTGGCTATTGGCTGACTGCTCAGGTCAGTGTTTTTTGACTCCTAGATTCCCATTCATCAATGTCGCCTCTCTGCATGTGGCAGTGGGGACCGCTGAGCAAGCAGGTCTCTGGGGTGGTTATGTGGGATGCCGAGGGACCAGGCCTTCCCTACATACAGAGCTGGAACCATCTGAAAGAAGGGTGACCTTTGGTGAAGGCTGGCTGGCCATGACTCTCATGTGGATAGCTGAAACAGGACACACTGGGACAAGGCCTTCCTTATCCTTGCAAACCAAGGGATGTAGGATTCCCCTACATTTTTCCATTGATCCGCTTCGGTTCGTTGCATGTCATACCACTGTTGGAATACAATGGAACCTTATTGCACAAGATTGGAAACAACTAAAACATGTATTTGACGTGATGATTTGTTGTCTTCACATCTGACATACGAGAAGCTTCACAACTAAATTTGCAGTTTTCAGGGTTTCTGATTTCTTTTTCTTTTCCTTTCAAGAAGTAAGTATGGACCAGCACACAATCTAGTCCAAATCGTGCCATTATTATAACAAAACAAGTGTCCTGATTGAGCAAATAAGTTACCTGCAACAAATTTGTTAGTATTAAGGGGAGGGGGAAAAGGAAAACTATTTAGAATGTAAATTCGTGACCTGAAATAATATCCTACAAATCAAAAGTACACTATACAAAAAAAAGGGAAGATTAACTTTGAACTCTTATTTTTAACATGCATGAGGAATGGAAAGAAATTAATCATTGTTATGATTTTACCAAGGTAACTAGCACCCTAAATCTTTTGACAATGTACCGAAACCACAAAACTAAAAGGAAAACAATAAAAATAGTTAAGACTTCACTAGGAAGATTTGAAATTAAAAAATTCTAAGTAAAAACTGCTTCGTCTTCTCTTTGATGCCGCTGTTTCAAGCTCATTACATCTGGAGGGCTGTCTTCGGGTTTTCTAGCTGCCCAGGCCGAGTGAATGACTCACAGCAAAGAATATATGTATATTTTCAGTTTCTCCTGTTCGGCTTTGATTACTCATCTGCCTCTGTGAAGACAGAGTCACAAATCAGAAAAATTGAAGCATGTCCTAGCCACACCCAGGTTGACAGGGTTTGTGGCAGAGCACCTCAGAGTAGGGATCACCTTCAGCGGTGAAGCTTTTGTGGGTATCAGAGCAGGTCACTGTGCTCTTAAGAGTGCTCACAGTCAGCCACAAAGAAAAGCAAGAAAAGAGAAAGAAGGCAGTCCATTAAAACACCAAGATCTTTCCTTTCATGGATTTGGTCCATACAACAGAGGAACACACTGAATGTATCAGACTCGACAGCCAAGATACCTTGTCAATACCTTCTCAGCTCACTGAGGGATGGGGTAATATGTTGGTGATTCATTTTCTCACTTGATTTATCCAATATTTTCATGGGCCTGACAAGACTCCCAAATAAAAACTGTCTGGAGAGAAATACGGTATGTCTATTACCACTGTGATCTAAAATTTTGGACTGTCGTCAGACACCCGGAGCATCGGCAGCCTCAGCAGTCCCACAGGGCTCGTTCTCCCTCTCTGCACAGTCAAAGTGTCTAATTAGCAGCCACACTTATTTCTCGTTGCCTTTAGCATCTCAATCAAGGATTTCTGCTGAAGGAACCCTGCTGCTGGTGCTAGAGTTAAAAAAATAATCACGAGGCTCATATTCATGTAATCAGGCTATAAAACACCACCCGTTCGTCACTACGGGAAAAGAGCATAATTTCACTACTGGCTCTTTCTTCCTCATACACTACTACAACTTCCCTTGTCTTCTGTTTCCCCTATATGACCAATCTTGGCAATTTTTCTGTTTGTGTAAGTATCATATCAGGGAGAGATTAAAAGAAAAGAAACGGAAATTGGAAATTCTTCGGGTCAGGTGAAATCTTTGTGAAGTCTGGAAAGAGACACAAATATTCTTCTTGCCAAGGATAGCTACAGCCTGTAAAAATATAAATACATACTAAGTAGACCACCCCAAAGGCATGAACCTTGAAAAAGACATGTTAGATGTCTAATTAGTCATTTCAACTCAGTGTATTTTTCAAATGTGTCAAAGAAAGTCAGTATTCCATAGAGGGTAGTAGTTGACAGCAAATCAGGTCTCTCCCTAAGCATTAAGGATACACGCATGGGCAGGATGCGAGCCCTGGGCCTAGGAGTTAATGGCAGAGACAGGCAGTTAACAAGTACAGTATGAAAGGGGCGGGTATTCTTGGAGACATGGTCAATCTAGAAATATTCCATAAGAGCTGCCATTCGTTAACTAATATCCTCTATGAGGGGGAAGATTGAGACCAGAGTAGCTCTTTAGAAAATGGTAGCATCGAGACCCTCAACATTGCGATAAATCCAGAAGAACAGTTGCAAAACAAAAATAAATAGAGGTTGAGTTTTCAGAGCTCTGGGAGTTAATCACTGGTTTGCAGAGATCCAAGGTACAGTAAGAGCAGGGTTGGGAGTTTTCACATGGCTTACCCGGTCCTCCCCTTCCTGGATCTGGGCTTACTCTCAAAACTACAATGGTTGTGAGGTCTGGGACAGCAGTGGATTTGACTCTCCCGACTAGCTTCAGCCCAGAGGAGTGTTTCTGTTCTGCATGCTCATTCCCAGGCCGTGTCCTTGGTGCATTTGACTCGACACTCAGCCTGCAGCATTTTGCAGAGAGCCACAGCCAGCCTTTGTTTGCCATCACAGCTGCCTGCAACGAGAGATGCCAGTGGGAGCTACTCTGAGGGTGCCCAGCACACTTTAGAAACGGGAATTGGGATGCTCATGGGAGCGTTTCAAAAGTGCGAAGAGCATGACAGGAAAGCCAGATGTCAGGGCCCACTCGAGAGACACAAGCCTCAAAAAGACCAGAGAGGGTCTCATCTCCCATCTCTGAACAGGAAGGAAAGCTAAAGCAGCGTTAACTTTCTGCAGAGTGCTGAACGTCCCAACCACCACACCTTGCAAAGTCAGGGGCAGACTTGCCAGTTCCACTTATGAGCTGACCACTAGGTCAAGAAGAGACATTGGATGCCAATTATAAAGGGTGCATAGTATACTGAACTAGTCCAAGATTCATGAACAAAATTAGTCATAAAAAAGAACAGAATAAGGATGGAAGGAGATCACACTTTCAGATTTACTGTGTTACTTGAAATGTTATTATTTTTCTAGCAAAAATTCTTCAGCTATACAAAGAGGAAACAAGGTTCATGAACAGAAGAAAAAGGCAGCTAATAAAAATGCCCATCAGATGTGTAGATATTGAACTTGCAAAACAAAGACTTTAAACAAGTTGTAAAAATACGATTAAAGAATTAGAAGAATTTATGCGTAAATAAAGGAATTCTAAGAATTCAATCTTACCAAGAAGATAATTATTAAAGACATAGCAATCATTTTAAGACTGACCAATTAGAAATCCTGCAGTTGAAGAAAAACATTACTGAAAAAATTCATTAGAGACCCTTTATCAGACTTGATAAGAAGTCAATCAATTACTATTGTGAAGAACAAAAGAAAAAAAGAGGGGAAGAGATAAGAAGAAAAAGAGGAGGAAGAGGAGGAGCACATTTAACATACCAATACCTGTACAATAAGACTCACCAGAGAAATGGAAAATGCAAAAAGAACATTTGAAGAAATAAATACCAAAAACTTCCTAAATTTGATAAAAATAAAAATAGTCAGGTATCTGATAAAGTTGGTATGTTCAAACACCATAGGTTTGAAGTAAGTCATACTCATAAATCTTATTCTAATCAATCATAGAAAACTGACAAGAGGAGGAGGAGAAAGACCCACCACTCAGCAGAGACTTGTTGTCAGAAAAAAGGGTGCTAAGAGATATTGAGGTACAGTGCTAGGAGGTATTGAGACACAGTGCTAAGAGGTACCAAGGCACAGTGCTAAGAGGTACTGAGGCACAGTGATGAGAGAAGAGGGTTGTCAGCCAAGAGTTCTGCTCCCAGCCAAGCTCCCTACAAAAATGAAGAGACAGTTAAGATATTCCCAAGTAAACCAAAACTGCAGGAACTGACCCTTAGAAGACTTGCTCCATAGGAATCTTTTAATCTGAAGTCTCTTGCTCTATATCTGTTTGGTCTTTGTCAATTTAGAATGAGACAATTATGTAATCCCAGGCATCTTGACCATGGATTGTCAACAAGAGGCTTTCCAAGAATAGGCTGCAAAATTAATTCATTAAAAGCAAATGAAGCATAGAAAAACATTTTCTCTTAGAGTCTTTTTTTAACATGAAATAATAATTTTAATTATGATGGCTTAACAAAATTCTAGCTTCAAAAAATCTTTCAAAATTTAAAAAAAAATCTATCAGCATTAGTTGTGTGTTGATTGACAAGGGACCTTGGATAATTTCATAACTATGCAACCATCGTGGACTTAAGATCGCTATGATATTACCAGGCAACATGACCATATGTGATCATCATATATGTGATTTGTCATTGACCAGGTTATTAGAAGCTCATAACTATATTTGGATGGTGCCAAGCACACTTCAAAATCAATGAGAGCCATGTTCAATGATTTTTAAGTTCTCACAATAAAAATGTTAATAAACAGCAGAACATTTTAAAATACAGACTGCTAGGTTTCTCAACAGATATTCTGGTCCAGAAATATTGGGACAGCATCTATGCATGAATCTCTATTGCAAAAGATGACCTAATTGGTCAGTCTTAAAATGATTGTTATGTCTTTAATAATTATCTTCTTGGTAAGATTGAATTCTTAGAATGCAAATGTAATCACCATGAGTTAAAAACCACCAATGAAGCATGTGTCAACCCTAAGTGAGACTTCCTTCTCTAGGTGGAGGTGGTCCTCAGGGGTCTAAGCACATAGGCTGTGGTAATATCAGGCTTGCTCGGATTAGGAGAGCATGTAGACTGAGATCTTTCTTGCACTAACATCAGACCTTGGCCACAAAGCAACACAGCTGCATTTCACATACAGCAGAAGCGAAGCATAAGACCTACTGTGACGGCTCTTACTTCTCCAGGATCATTTTACATCAGTAGTTTGGCCTCTTGACACTGCTGAGCAAGGTGAGCTTCTGAGAGAAGTTCAATAAAGCTGCTCTCCAGTGCTGGGGATGCTTGGGTCATGGTTTTATTCAGCACTGCTTAAGGTCACAACTAGACCAACATCTGATAGCTGGTGGGATTGTCTCTTGAACTCCCTTGGGAAAACTCCAGTTTCACACACTTGGAAAAACCCTCAGGCCACTGGTTATTATTTCGGGGGGCGGGGGAGGTCAGGAATGGGAAGCACAATTTTGTGTTGCTTTGAAGCCTGTTGTTTTCAGTTACTCTGCATGTTGCTGATAAATTCACAACCAAAGCCCTTAGGGAGACAACGGATATTCTGACTTAATGATTGTCCAGTTAGAGTTCTTACTTAGCAGCTTGGTAGGAGAGCTCACTGGCCACACCATAGCCACAGGATTGTGGATAGACCAGCCAACTTCACATACTAGACAATAAATCATTCCAACGTATGCTGAAGAATGTCCACTTACTCAACCAGCTTACCACATCTTATCCGCCTGTCCAGGGAATAGTCCCATCCACCAGGGGCTGGGTCTTTCCAAACCATTCCCTGTAAGTTTGTTCAGGGTTTGCCTCAGCTACCAATTCTTCACAAATGTACCCAGAGCTCAGCCTCCAACTGTCAAGCTCATACTTATGTAGCTAATCATCACAGCCTCTTTCAAATGAATTTGGAAGCACAATGTCTTACCACTCCATTTCTGTACACCAGTAAAGATGGAACTTATCTGCTGAAAATCCTTCAGTTTTATTTCCACGCCAGTGAAGTCTAAATTCCTTGCTGAGACAGATGAACTCACGCAGGGGTCTGGGCCCTTCTGAACTTAACATTTTTATAATTAATTTCTTCTACTTCTACACTCCATAGTCCAGAAACAAACTTCCTACCACCATGTTGAATTTTAGTATTTTTGTCCTTCCACACACCTCTCCCTTTCATACTGGATGGTAGTCTTCATCTTGCTGGTCTGTCTTCCACTCCCAACTATGTGCCTCTGGGTGGAGTGTCAGTCACACACACTGAATGAATTATTGAATGAATTAAAGCTTGGATGGTTGGATGTGGTGGTTTGAATTTGAAATGCTCCCAAGGACTCCTGCTAAAGAGTTCATTGCCACTTGCAGGGGCTTTTTGGAAGTAACTGGACCATGAAAGTGCTGAGTTATAATTCCATAGCATTATTGGGAAATTGGTGGAGACTTAGAAAGCAGAGCCTGGTGAGAGGATGCTGGCCACTGGGCACAATGCCTTTGAAGGATATATCCTGTCCCCGGCCCCTCTGCTTCACTCTGCTTCCTGCCCACCATGAGGTGGATATCCTTTTTTCCTACCAGCTCCTACCATCACAATGTTTTACCTTGCCTCAGGCCTAAACTAATGGTGCCAACTAGCCATAGATTCAAATCCTCTGAAACCATGAACCAAAATAAATCTTTCTTCCTTTCCATTGTTTTGCTTTTTTTTTTTTTTCAGGTATGTATCACTCCAGAGAAAAGCCTGACTAACATAGAGATAAGTACATGAACCAGTCAATGACTGGACTTTGAAACAGACACATCCATGTGAGAACTCAGTCTCACAGACACATGGCATGAGAGGAATGGCATTAGATGGTCCAAACTGCAAGCTGGAGAAGGCTTCTATCATCAGAGAGGATTGCACCCCAGAGCATCTTTACAATGAGCCAAGTGTCTCCCTTGTTGCTGAGAATGCTAAAGCTGACATTGACCCCACTCCTGCAAATAACGGGGCTTTTTTCCTAGCAATCATAAAAGTTAGCAGCTGTGTCTTTCACTACTATCACTAAATGTGACTGAAAACTCCAAACTTAAGAAAGAGCTATATTGTGGAAGTAATGGACTGTCTGTCACCAACAAAACAGACAAAGAGTGTCATGGTTTGAAATGTGTCTTCCACAGTCTTACGTGTTTGGGAAGGTCATGGCACCTTTAGGAAGTGGAGTTTTGCTGAAAGAAGGCAACCACAGGGAGTGGGCCTTGAAGTAAACTAGTCCCATCCTGCTTCTGGGAGAGATCTGCTCTTGTAGACAAGAGCAAGCAATCTAGAAGTTCTCCGCCTCCAAGATACCTGAGTGACCTGGGCCTACTCCACATTCTGCCTCTAGCTACGTTGCTTCCATCATGAAAGACTATCTCCCCTTCTGGAACCTTAAACTGAATAAATCTCTCCTTTCTCCCTTAAGTTGCTTGGCTTTGAGTTTTCCCTCACAACAACACAAAGAGTGACTAGTATAAAACTGGTACCAGAGAAGAGGTGTGTTGCTGTATGAGACCAAGAGAATCCAGTACCAAAAAATAAAGTTTTTGTTTATGAAACTGATAGAAGTAGGTACCCAATAGTATGGCCAGTGCTATCAGGTGGCTAGGGTACCTCCAAAACTGTTCGTTGGGAGAAATACGTAAAACTTTAAAACTTTGTACTGGAAAAGCCTTTGTGTCTTAGAGACGGAGCCAAATGGGCCTTTCTTGTGAGACCTTGGAAGAGAGTAATACTGTAAAAGACACAAGCAGTAGAAGCCCAGCTTGTGGTGGTCTGGAGGGGAACAGAGACTGTGCTTGGAACTGGACGAGTGGCAAATGGAGCCATCTGTTGGCAAAGAATTTAGTGAAGTTTTGCCCTAGTTCTGAGAGCTTGCCTCAAGTTAAATTCAAGTATTTGGCAGAAGAACTTTCAAAGCAAGACAGTCTTTTTTTTTAAATTTATTATTTATTCAATTGTGTGTGTATGCATGTGTGCGTGTGTGTGTGTGTGTATGTATGTGTGTGTGTGTAGAACCATGGACGAACTCAGGAACCACCATGGACCTCTACCTCCTCCTTGTTTACTCTGCCCCGGGATTCACAGGCTCCGCCCTACCAGGACCAGAAATGCAGGCCGCCCCCTGCTTCCTCCTGGGGTCTAGGATCCGAACTCAGGACCTTCCGCCTGCAAGGCAGAGGCTTAACCCCTGAGCCACCTCTCCAGCCCCAAAGCAAGACACAGTTTTGACAGTGTGACATGTCTACTTTTTAGTGCTCTTCTTCAGAGTTATAAAAAAAAAAAAGAGCAAGCAAGAAATCAGGCAGAAAGAAGCAAAAACTGTAAGGAAAAAATACAATGGAAAATTTAAAGAGTTGAACCAGGAAGAAGCAGACATCAGACAGCAAAATATAGACTATCGCTAAACAAAATAGCTGAATTAATAAATCAAAGCCTGTTCTCAATTTAGATAATAGGAGAGACTGTCCCCTGGGGACCAACTCCTCAGGGAAAGATCCCACCCATAAGAATGCAAATCCTTTTGGAAAGGATGAGCTAAAGGGTAGAACTCCAAAGCTAGAGTCTGTAGTAGAATTGGGCAAAGTTATCCACTTGGTACTGGCTTCAGAGGTATCAAAGGTGCCAAAGAGAGGAGGGAGATCCCTCTTCCATGGTTTCAGAGAGTGGTGGAATCCAAGCAGCATGTGGCAGAAAGCCTTCAGTTTACAGGCCCAAGAAGGACAGTTTCTGCTGTGAAGTTAAAACCTGATTTGCCTGCCACTAAAAAGTAAAAATGTTAGAGAAACCAGAGCCAATGTGAAACATCTGCCAAGGAGAGCTATATACCATGGGAGGAGTCAGTCCAAGAGGATGATGTGTTGTATGGGCAGCTGCATTAGAAGGGTGGAACCCAAGCCTTTTGGAACTGAACTGATTTCAGTGAGAGGCTCACTAATTGGACATGGAGTTACAAGGAGCTGGTTTTCAGTCTTGTTATGGACCAATCTTTCCTGTATATGCCACTATTCCTCCATTTTGGAATGGGAATGTTTATTCCGTGTCACTGTATGTTGGAAGTATGTAACTTTTCTTTTGATTTTATGGGAGGTTTTAGACTTTGGACTTTTGGACTGTGTTGGGACTACTGATGTAGTTTGTGCTGAGACTTTTAAAGTTGGACTGAGTATGGTTTGCATAATGAGATCTCAATGAGCCTGTGGGGTCCAGGGGTAAAGTGTCATGGTTTAAAATGTGTCCCCCACAGTTTCATGTGTTTGGGAAGGTTATGGCATTTTTATTAGGTAGAGCCTTGTGGGAGGAAGGTAGTCACAGGGGATGGGTCCTGAGATGGATTAGTCCTACCCTACCTCTGGGAGAGGTCTGCTCTTGCAGTAGCTCTGTGACTCCAAGATGTCTGCAGTAACCTAGGCCTAATCCAGCTTCTGCTGCCGCTACACTACTTCTGCCATGAAAGACTGTATCTCCCTTCTGGAACCGTAAACTGAATAAACCTCCTTTCCCCCCCTAAATTGCTTGACTTTGGATGTTCTCTCACAGCAACGGATAAGAGTAACTAGTATAAAGAGATAGGGCTTCGCCCAGCAGGTTGTACTTGGCTTCACCATCCACATTTAAACTGCTAGACAAGAATCTCCAGGTAGGGCTTGAGGTTGCTGCTGTTGGACACACACCACCAGCAGATTGGCAAGGAGGTTTTTGCTGTATGCCTGACTGGATGGATGTCAAGATGGCTGACAGCCAGTCTGAATGCAGCTTTGCAGTGATATCTGCTTCAACATCAGTGCTGTGCTAAAGGCAAACTAAGGATATCACCTGGGAGAATCCCCTGAGAGTGGCACCTCCAGAAAGCAGTCCCTTCCTGAACAAAGATGTGTGGGTCTCTCTGTGCCCCTCTTCACCACTCGCTTATTGTTAGACAAGGTGGTGACTTCAAGACACGTTCCCCTTCACCTCCTGGAATCTCTTACTAGGAAAAAAATTGTGATAAAAGAATTTAATTAAAAGAAAATCACTCCATCTTTCAGGCCCTCTTTCTTTCTTTTCACTTTAAAACATGCCAGAATATGCTCTGAAATATTATAGGTAAAAATAGAAGGCTTGAACACAGTCTAGAAATTCACAGTTCAAAGTAAAAGGAGCTAGTTAAGCTTTTTTTCTCCTTTTCTCCTTTTCCTTCCCACCGAGCAGCTTAAATACTTCATGTTTTAGTTGGGTTTTTAGTTTTATATACATACATATATATATATATATATATATATATATATATATATATATATATAATGATCGCCTATGCCTCATGCAGACCTCTCCCTGAGATATATTGGCTGGGTACATAAACAGCTGGTGCGCTCCAGGGGCGCTGTATATTTTATTCTGGATGGAACTCATGATAAGAAACTGAATTTAGAAAGCATTTTGTAGGAAACTAAACTCGGCTGCTGAATAAAATACAAAGAAGGAGCTTTTAAACGTGTTCTCATTTGTTAGCATTTAATGCATCAGAAGTTACTGCGTGTGTAAAGTGAGTGGGACAGAAGCAGAGGGACAGCCCTCTCCAAATGAAAGCCCCTACAGGCATTTATTTTTTTCTTCCAGAATAAAGTAAATTCCAAGAGATAAATAACTTCACATGAAATAAATGCACTGCATGCACAAAGAATAAACTGAACACGCTCTTTCTTGCTCCATCCAAACCCTCAGCAGCATGTGTTTAGCCTCCTCTTAGAAACAGGGTCCTGCACAGTTTCATGTTGGGGGGGGAAATTGAACTGCAATTGATTGGAACTGCTGCTTTAGTACACATGTCACCCTGTGGTCCCCTGACAAAGAACACACAACGCTGTGAATGTCAGGATAAAGGATGCTATTCCGTTTCTCCTTCCTGTGCAGAGTGCTACGGGCCCGCCCTTTTGGGGCCAGGCTGAATGAGTACACAAAGGTGAAGAAGAGGTTAATCAGGAGAGGCTGGTACATTATGAAGTACCTGTTTGGTGAGGGGAAGCTGAGCAAGAATATGTTTTTTGGGGCTGGAGAGGTGGCTCAGGGATTAAGCCTCTGTCTTGCAGGCAGAAGGTCCTGAGTTCGGATCCTAGACCCCATGCATAGATGCCGGGCAGAAGCAGGGGCCAGCCTGCCTTTTTGGTCCTGGTAGGGCGGAGCTTGTGAATCCTGGGGAAGAGTAAACAAGGGGGAGGTGGAGGCGTCCATGGTGGTTCCTGAATTCGTCCATGGTTCTACACACACATACATACACACACACACACACACACACACACACACACACACAATTGAATAAAAAAAAAAGAATATGCTTTTCAACTGGGAGCTGTGGTAGTTTACCACACACACACACACACACACACATGTATATATACATATATATATTCATCACTATAATTTCTAATGGGTGAACTCTAAAAACTTTAAAAAGAAATGAAATAACTGAAGGAGAGACTCTAAAGACTGTAGAAGCTAAAAATCAGAAGAATTAGTATTGAGGAATTCATAGTCTCCAGGACCATATATAAAGAGGCCAGAGAAGGAAATATATGAAATGAAATAAACTACTAAGAAGATGCTTGTAAAGTGGTGTGAACCAAGCCTTTGTGTACAGATGTCTGGAGTTAAAATCTGTAGAGTAATAAGGACCTGAAATAGTAAAGGGAAGAAAATCGTCAGCAGGTAGGGACATGTTCATTGAAAGTGGCGAGAAATGAAGAGGAAAGAGGAAAGTATCAGAAGGAAATATTGTAAAGTTATTGCTACATTTCAGTGTATAGCAATAGTAGAAGTTGGACTAAAGTGCTTAGATTGGGCCAAAAACTAAAGAAAGGGAGGGAGGAAGTGAGGGACGGAGGGACGGAGGGATGGAGGGATGGAGGGATGGAGGGAGGATGAGAGAATGAGAGAGAGAACCGGATAGAGGGGAGGCAGCTTATTTGGATCTGCTACCAAAGCAAAAGAATAGAGCAAAACAAAGTGTTCCTAGATGGAGGACCAGGTGTGTTTGATGGGAGAAGAAACATGGACAGCATTAGAAAGCAGCAAGACAAATGGGTGAGGATGAGAGCGGGCTGGGAGGGTGCGGCGAGCACCAGTGATGCGGTCCTGGAGCATGGCTAGCTTAGAAAGGAGGCAGATCTGCACTTCCTGTAGGAAAAGGCCGGAGAAGAAAGGTAAACACAGAAATTCCTCTGAGAAAACACAAACAGAAGTGGCCTGCTGGAGCATTTGTTACAATGTGCAATTTCAAGTTTGCTACAAACTCCAGGGGCTAACTGAGCCGTATATCAGAGACATATTATAAAAGTGGAAGTTTTAATCATCCCACATGAGCCCCTTTTCTAAAAACCCTGCTATGCAGCATCTACACAGAGAGAGAATAAATAAACTGCTTATTCAGCAGTATGAAATCAGCACCTTTTGAATATTTCATGGCAAGGCGTCAGGTATAAAACTTCGGGAGTTGAAATCTGTAGAGTAATAAGGACCAGAAAAAAAATAAAGGAAGAAAATTATCAGCAAAACAATACTGAAGAGCGAGGTCAAATATCTGAACTGACCAATCCAACATAGGAGGATAGAATCTTATTATAAGCCTTGGGAGTCAAGGGCTACAAGGGTTTCTCTCTCTCTCTTTCTCTCTCTCTCTCTCTCTTTCTCTCCCCCTCTCTCTCCCTTTCTTTCTCATGTGCAAACATGCATATGCATAATTGAACTTCCATGTAAAAACATAACACGTTAAGTTAATCAATAGTGCATTCAAGTACTGTGCCAAATACCATGAGCTGTGTGTCTTAAACAATAGAAACATAATTCTCATCCTTTTGGAAGCTAAAAATGGCAAGATGGAGGAAAATCTGAGGTCCAGTATGTTTCCTGGATGAAGGGTGGTAACTTACTGCTGTTTCCTCACATGGTAGACAAGGCGGGGAGGGGGGGGGTCCCCTTTCATAGGACTATGTGTTTTCCTCTTGGTATGGATGTAAAAACTAAATGGGTACTAAATTTTAGTATTCCCTGGGTCTGAGTGGGTTCTTGGTAAGAAGTGCCCACGATCCACTGGTTTCTGTTGAGGAACATGTATGACCTTTATGGGTGGAGGTGTGGCTGTGCACGCTCATTCGGGAAACTAGATGGAAGAGAAGTGAGACTTGTTACAACAGGAGAGAAAAGCACACTCGGAAGATTCTGGACAAATGGCATCTATGTAAAGCAGGAAATGTGATCGCATAATTTCAATGGCAAAACCAATTCCCATTTCGAGGCCCTATGTCCAAAAGAAATATAGTTTTTCTTTCTACTGTTGACTGCATAGGTACTTGTGAAGAGAGTCATACTGAGCTGTTAAAATATGAAATTTTGTGCATTTACCCTTCAGAAACTACTATGATTCCTGGAAAATTATTTGAATCACCAAACAAAACATAGTAAAAACATAAAAAATATCAACAAAAAGGAAGCTATACACGCACTGTAAAGTTCTACCTACATTTTTCTGAGGACACCCTTCAACACAAACACAAATATATCTGCTTATCCTTCACCTAGTTCTAGAAGCAAAAAATAAAAGGTGTTGATGTTCAGTGTATGAACCCCAAAGAATATAGGTTGGGTAAAGGACAAGGAAAGGACAACCCTTTGAGAAGCACATGTCGGCTGTGGCAGTTTTCATGAATTTTTGAGGTCCAGAAAAAATACAAGGTATCAGGGAATGCTGGGGTAAAGAGGATAGAACTTTGAGCCATGGGGAGCAGGGCATGAACAAGAGAACTTGTTAAATTAATGTTGAATACCAACGTAGTAAAACCACAACCTCTGATTGCATAAAAATAACCCACACATCATGTTGCAGTCAGCCTGCATGGTTGCTGATAAATCACCATCAAATGGCTTAAGGGAATAAGGGGTTTATTCTCTTACAATAGCCAACACCAGGGACTAGAGAACTGGCCACACCATATCCATGTAAAAGCTGAGAGAGGGATGATCCTTACTTGCCAGACCAGCATGTCTGGCCAAGTGTACACAAGGATGCCAACTCTCTCAACCAGCTCTCAGTATTTTATTCCAGGGCCTAGTCCCACCCACCATGGACTGGGCCTTCCCCATCAACTAGACAATCTCTTGCAGGTCTTCTCTGGGCTTAACTCAACCACTAATTCTCTACAAATGTGCCCAGAGTTCAAACCCTCAACTGTCAAGTTGTCACCTGTGCCCAACTATGACACATCCCTTTGCCACTAACATGGTCATCACTTAATGGTGGCCCTGGTGCTGTACTTCCATGTTGAGGGACAATGACTAGCTCCATGGCTGCCAGAAATTTCACCGGATCATGACGGACATGCTAGTATCTCTTGTGAGGATGATATTTGCTTTGAACTCAGACAAGGCCAGAACAGGGCCTTTTCTGTCCTGCAGTGTCTCCAGAGAAGCCTGTTGCTTTCTGGTTGGCTTTGTCATCCCAGCCCCGCTTTGCCCTCCCCAGGAGGCACAAGCTGTGCTTACTATACTAGATAATTCAGCTGTGCAGAAGCCAGTCCATTGCTATACAAGAATTAGCATTATCACTGTGCAAATTCATAAGGGGTAAGAGCATTTATATGTAAGCTAGAGACAGTAATTAGAAACATTACCATTTGTGGTAGCAAAGAATGTAATCTTACCACTCCATGGGAGGAAGCGGCCAGAGGAATCACTGTGATTTAGCAACCAGCCCAGCCTACTTAATGAGTTACAAAGGACGCACAGAGACCTTGTCTCAAAAAACAAACAAAAGGGGCTAGAGAGATGGTTCAGAGGTTAAGACTCTGCCTTGCAAGCAGAAGGTCCTGAGTTCGGATCCTAGGCCTCACATAAAAACACCAGACAGAAATGCCTGTGGCCTGCACTTCTGACCCTTGTGGGCAAAGCCTGGGAAATGCCAGAGTGAAGCAAAAAGAAGGTAGAAGCAATCCAGGGTGATTCCCAGTGTCACCTTTAAGCCTCCACAAGGACACACAGTGCCCTGTGACACATACACACATGCGCGCGCGCGCACACACACACACACACACACACACACACACACACACACACTAGTGCAATCACACAACATAAAAAAAGTTAAAAAAATAAAGAAAGAAGAGAAGGGAGGGAAGGAAGGAGGGAGGGAGGGAAGGAGGGAGGGACGGAGGGAGGGAGGGAGGGAGGGAGGGAGGGAGGGAGGGAATCGATTTGCAGAACTGAATTAGTGACACTAAATAAATTTCCAAACTTCCTTAAATTACAGACAGAGGGAGAAGACAAAGAAATAAGACTAGAGACAGAAAAGACAATAGAAAAAAAGATAAAATTATGTAAAACTAAAATTATAACTTAGAATTACAGTTATTTCTAAGGACTGTGAAACAAATGGAACAGATTTTGGGAAGAGTAAAAGAGAAATAATTTAAATAGTTTCTGTCAAATAAACATATCACCAGAGAGAATGAAAGAAAATAACATACTCTAGACAAAAATCACACAATCTCAATCTTAGAGGCTAATGAAATATACCTAAGATTGAGGTGATTTAAGATTGAGATATATGTATAAATTAGAAGATAGAAAATGGCTGTTTACATCCATATTATGCACTCAGTAATTTTAAATAAAATAAAATTATATCTCACAGCTCTGGAGACCAAGAAGCACAAGACTGCTGCCTTCCTCTAGTGAAGGTCCCCGACTGCAACATCACATGATAGAGGACATTACACGAGGAGAGAACATGCACGAGACAGGGCAGAGCAAGAGCACGCGTGTGAGAGCTTCTCTGTGTGATGCAACCACTTCGGTAATACTAACTCAGCCCCCACAGAAATGGCATTAATCCATCTGTGAGGGTCGGACCCATAAGACCTAATCACCTTTTATACAAAAGGGTTCAGTGGATAAAGACACTTGCTGTATGATCATGATAACCTGAGTTTGAATCCTGAGCACCCACATTAAAAAAAAAAGGTGGGATGGCCTGCCACCCCAGTGTTGGGGGACAGAGACAAACAACTCTCCAAGCTCACTAGCCAGTCAGCCTAGCCAAGATGTGAGTTTCTATTTCAGTGAAAGAAACTGTTTTAAGGGAAAGGATTCTAAAAAACTGTTTAAGGGAGAAAGAAGACATCTGGTGCCTTCCTTTGCCCTCTACATGTGCATACACAGTCATACACATGTGTGACCTCTACATGCACATACACAGTCATACATGTGTGTGACCTCTGAATGCACATACAGTCACACATGTGTGTGACTTCTACATGCACATGCAATCATACACATGTGTGACCTCTACATTCACATACACAGTCATACACATGTGTGACCTCTACATGCACATACACAGTCATACACATGTGTGACCTCTACACACATACACAGTCATACATGTGTGTGACCTCTGAATGCACATACAGTCACACATGTGTGTGACTTCTACATGCACATGAAATCATACACATGTGTGACCTCTACATTCACATACACAGTCATACATGTGTGTGACCTCTGCATGTACATACACAGTCATACACATATGTGACCTTTACATGCACATACACAGTCATACACATGTGTGATCTCTACATGCACATACACAATAATATATATGTGTGACCTCTACATTCACATACACAGTGACCTCTACATTCACATACACAGTCATAATATGTGTGACCTCTACATGCACATACACAGTCATACATGTGTGTTGGGATGCTCATCTTCACAGTCACATACATCTCACACACACACACACACACACACACACACACACACACACACACCATCACCATCACAATCACCATCCATTGCCACCGCCACCTCTCAATTGTGTCAGAGAGGCAATGAAGCCTCCCATGAGGTTTAGAAGGGAGGACTGTGTGGTTATTTCCTTTCCCCTCCTGGAGGGAAGCTCACCAAACTTACAAGGCTCAGGAATGAGAAACTGGAAAAATTCATGATAGATCTTCCAAGATTCTACAGCAATTGTTGTTGGGGAAAAGAGACTCTTGGGCAGAGCTGCCTGCCAATGGAGCAAAGAACAGAAGAGAGGCAGCTACCATGCGTTGACCCCAGCTGGGGTGGGCCTTTCAATGATCCAGCTGCTTCTGAGTCCTCTATACTCCTGTGAGTAACCCCACTCATGGTCCTGCAAGCAACACCCCCCATCCCCCTCCCCACCCCAACTCGCTGATTCCCCAGGTTATACCCAAGTGACATCTCTGCCCCGGGGCCCTATCTGAGGCATACAGACATGTGTCTCTGTCTTCAGGAAAAGTCAGACAACAGGGATACTCAAGCCACAGAATGGCCCACCACACTTAGAAAATAAATACAGAGCAGAAAAGTTATAGGTAGGGCACAAATCATCTAAAACTAGGCATGTTTCCATCATTTTTACATTATTACATTTTAGAAAAAAAGAGAATAATAATAGAATTTTGAAAGGAAAACATGAAGTTGATTCAAGAATGCTACACTCAGTCAAGATTTTATGCTTCTCTGTGTATGGGGAAACAATAGAAATACATTCTGGATATATGGGGCTCATAAAATGTGCCAATCACTCATACCTCTAAAAAAAGAAATTAAAATTGTTTTCCATCTGGCCACCATTCAACGCACAAATATGGGAAAGCTGTTATATATAGACTGCCGGAAAGAAGTTGATAACCAGTTAAATATAGATTTATATGTCTAGGAAATTATAGAAACACTATTTATACTATCATTACAGAGAGAAGAAAGATATCTACTACTCTGGGATTGTTTCTCATTGGTCTAGCCACCATAATTGGATGAAAGATACTCCTTTCCTCATGGAAAAAGACTGTGAAAATCACCATTATTTTGCACATTATTTTCTGTTTACTTGAAAGGCACAGATAGTCAAATGAAAACTATTAGATACAACCTAAAATTTGTCTGTTGGGCAGCTGAAAATGAAGCAAATCTAGTTTGAAATCAATACGCAGTCTATGTGCTGGTGATAGTATGTTAGAAAATACAGTGTAAATGAGAACTCATTCTGTGTAAACACCCAGCATGTATGTGTATAATGAAGAGTCTCCGCACTCCTGACTGGCATTAGGAGATATTCCAGTGAGTGGAAAGTTGGCCTTAATTCCTTTATGGGACAGCTGAGAGTATTAAATCTGTTGAAGTCTATTTATAGAATTCTGCCTTTCTAGGGTCTAGTGGAGTGCTAAGATGGGGTGTTCATCTAAAAAAAAATGAATGTTAGGAATAACTGAAGAAATACTCCTTTTACTTTTTTAAAATGTGTGTGTGTGTGCATGTTTCATGTACATGGTGTGCTTGCTGGGGTGCACGTGCCCGAGCACATGTTTGCAAATCAGGGGATGATTCTGTGGACTCAGTTCCCTCTGTTGACCTTGGTGCTTGCCACGGAGAGCAAACGCACCTTCTCAAGTTCATACAACAAGCAGTTTTACCCACTGAGACATCTCACTGGCCCATACCTAAAGAATTTTTTTGGAGTGAAATGGAATAGTAAGGTGAAAGTTCCTTTGACTTTATTATATAGCAATATTGTCAAGTAACAATAATCAAAAAGAATAGGAAGAATAGATTAAAATGCATGAACAAACAATAAAACAGGGAGCATACTACAATCCAGAAAGATAAATAAATCACTCTGGAGCAAACAGCTAGCTGAAAGTCATAGAATAAGAACTATGATACAGCCTTCTGATTTTGTTCAAAGACGCTATCCTCAGTGATCTACCCACTGATATATGATCCGTTCTCCAGAAGGTGCTCAGAGCCATGTCATTGAAGACAACGCAGATGACACCCAGCGGGCCACACGTGCAAAACGACTTGGAAATAAGAGGGCATCTGACAACAGAGAAGAAGGGCTATAATGGGAAGAAGAGGGAATAGGATTGGGGATTAAAGTGGGAAAATACCATAAATTCACTATATTCTCCTATAAAACACAGAAAGAATAAAAAATGCTTAAAAAGAGAAGGAGATAACTCAATAGAACAAAAAAAAAAAAAAACTCAGTGGGTTTGGCTGAATAAAATTTACACGTTTTTCTAGCTAAAAATACAAGACTTGAAGTTTATTCCCAGCCAACAGGTAATTATGGTTGCAGATCTTGCTCCACATTTGAATCTTCACTGAGCACATTGTAGCTTAACAAGTAGCTATTCTGACGTCATGTCTGAGTGTAAATTGGGATAAGTGGATTGAGGCACTGCATGCATTCTCACAGGTAGCTTCTTTAACTTCCTGTTTGTGTCCCTGAGGTTCCTGTAGATAGCTGCAGGCACGTAGAACCAATGCTCTATCACATCCCTAGTGACTGGAAGGAAGCAGGGAAGATCATCTCCCACCCTCTACCTGGTGTTGGACAAGACTGTGTTCAGCTTGGTAAAATGTATTCTGCTATGCACCTCCAACTCATGTGCCTCAAGTATGCATAGGATTCTTCAACAAAAAGATGCACACGTACATTTTTAAAATGAGTAAAAATCACTCCATAAGAAGAAGCAGGTCTGGTGAATGCCATGGAAATTTTCCAGATGCTCCATAAATCTGGCCTCTTCTGAAAATTGATACCTTCCCACAGGGAAAGACTTGCCAGTTCCATCATTGGCTCTGGAGACAAAGCTTTGAGGTCATACATCCTTTAAGAATAACTAACAATAAGTTTAGTTTTGAGCCTAGACTTTGTACTGATTTTGTGACCTGAAAGTTACAAATCAAAATTTTATTTGAAAGTGGTTGGACTCCAGGCACCTGAAAAAGCAAGTATAAATCATGTCTGATGCAGAACTCTTGAAGTTTTCATTATGAGATCTCAAGAGCTAACAACTCAAAACCAAAAATCCAACAAAACAGAAAAGCAAGTCACGTGGTAGAGAGTAATGCCCTGAATCAGGTCTGCAAAAGCAGCAGTGAGAGGAATTATCACATGCGGAGTATATTCAAAGATTTGAAGAAATAAAACAAAATCGTGATCATATGCATAAGGACATAAAGGTGTTGGGGCTCAAGAAATGATAGCCCAAAGAAATAGCCTCAGAATCAAACTCAGAAAGCAAATTTCTCTTTAATCTTCCTCTGCCTTCTTGTCCCTGGCAAGCCATAGGAATCAGAAATGCTGTCTCCAGAGTTAATTGTAAACCCTAAATTTAACCCTCATTCCCTCCCACTCCTCACCTGTAAGAGGCAGCCATGAAGAATTTCTCTGCTCTGCCTTATTGAATTTTAAGTCACTAGATTCTCATTCCAGAAAGGGCTCTGCCCTTGATCCAGGAGGAAAACACTATATGCAAAGGAGCCAAGGAGAATCCTTCTAAGCAGGACATGACTTGCTGGCATTTCACATCTGTTCTTATTAGACAGGACACTTTTTGTGCAATCCTCTTTCTGCATAGCTGGCCTTGCTCCTCGATCTGCCCATAAAAGTGGATGGCTCGCACTAAGACTGAGAGTCTTCCTTTCCAACGGCTCCTGTATTGTGTTGAACTATGACCAAGTAAATCTGTGCTCGCCTGTTACGGGCACATCAACCATGAAACTTTATCATGGGCAGAAAAAAAATCACATCTTACTCATCCCTGCCAGAACATCAACTAAACCAGAATCATTATCAAGATGCAAATAGAATATTTAGAAGTCATACAATGGTTAATGAAATTATTAACTATGAATAAATTAACTAAACATTAGATGCCACTGATCACAGATGAAAGTACTGGCAGAGAACGAGGCAGTTCTGACTGCAGCACAGAGACTTAAAAAGCACAGAGCGCAGTTCAAACATATGGGGAAAATGAGAAAGTCCAAAACACATTGTTCTGGCAAGAGCAAAAGGATAAAGGAAATAGTCAAGTGCAAAGTTCAATGATACAGTGACTAAGAATATTCCAGAACTGTTGAAAAAAAAAAAACTTCTCAAATCCAGAAATCTCAGTGAATAATGAATAAAAAGAAAGTTGCAAGTAGAAATGTTCTCATGAAGCTGTAACATTCCAAAGACAAAAGAAAATATTATGCTATTATTCATGTCAAAAGCATTGTAAATTAGAACTTCTTTGAGATACTATTTTTCATATGACAAATTAGCAAAATCTAAACATTTGCCAGAACACTGCCATAGAGGCTGTGGGGAGCAGGCCTTCTCATGTAGTTTTGGTGAGAAGGTAAAACCCTGTAGGAGAGCATTCAAGTAGATTCAGAAAAATTAGCCGTGTGCATGCTTTAATCTAGCAACCTACTAGAGACACGATTGTCAAAGACATACAAAAACAGCAGAAAAGAGAAAAAATATTCACCCATAGATTAGTAAATAACATATTATACATGCACATGATAGAACGTTACATAACTTTTGAGGAGGAGGAGGAACAAATCTATGCACTGCTGTAGAGTTATCTCCACGATCTCACTCTGGAGACCAGGCTGGCCTTAAACTTATGGCTTCTTGCTGCTTCAGTCTTCCAAATGCAGGATTATAGATATGAGCCACAACACCTAGTTTTCAGAATGAAAATCCTAGATGTAGGAAAATAAACATAACATGCTTGTTGTTTACCCAAGGATACATAAGGGAGATGGAAGGGAGGAAGGGGGAGGCACTGGGCAAGGGGAAGGGACAAAGAGGGATGAAAGGAAGAGGGAAAGGGGGAGAGTGCAATAGGGGACTACGGGGAGGAGGAGGGGGAGGAAGAGGACAGGGGTACCTATTGAGCTTGTATGATTAGGAAAAAAATGAAATGTGGGAGAAAAAATAAAAAGATAAACTAAAAGTCATGTTTATAGGTCAAAGTCATTAGATTTTTTTCCCAAATATTCCTTGACTAGATGTAACCATATATATAAATATATATTTCAAACAATTACAAAATGAAAATTTAAGTTTGGATGCAGTTTTGGGAAACTGAAAATATTACTTACAGAGAGTATGACTATGAGTGAAAAAGCTCTAACTCATCCTATATAAAAGAATTAGTAATGGGGCTGAAGAGGTGGCTCAGGGGTTAAGCCTCTGCCTTGCAGGCAGAAGGTCCTGAGTTCGGATCCTAGACCCCACGTATAGACACTGGGCGGAAGTGGGGGCGGCCTGCATTTCTGGTCCTGGTAGGGCGGAGTCTGTGAATCCCAGGGCAGAGTAAACAATGAGGAGGTGGAGGCGGTCCATGGTGGTTCCCGAATTCGTCCGTGGTTCTACACACACACACATACATATACACACATACATACACACACGTGCACACATGCATACACGCACAATTGAATAAATAATAAAAATTTTTTTAAAAAGAATTAATAAATAATTTAAATTTCCCAGATATAAGATCAATATCACACAAGCAGCAAGCAGCAAATGACTTTTAAATAACAATGAAACTATGAGAGCAACAAAATAATGTAAAAATAATCTAAGAAGAAATCTAGCCAAAGAATTGCAAGACATTTATGGAAAAACAGAAAACCAATTAAAGGATCTTAATAGAAAACAAATAATCAAGAACATAATGTTAACATGTAAGAAGAATTATTATTGCAAACAATTTTTTGTTTTGATAACTTAGGAAAAATTTATTATTACCAAACAAGTTACCAAAACAAAAAAATCAGGCATTTCTAATAAAGATGTAGTATGGATAGGGGCTTGCCTAGTTTTAGGATGGTTTGTTTTATTGAAAGTTGATAACTTTATTTATAAATTGATATAGAAGAAAAAAATCAAGCCAAGAAAATACAAAGTGACCTAGTAGTTAGTAAGACTAAATATGTCACAGGACAAAAAGACATATCATGCCATATTATAAAAGAGATAGGTCAATAGACCGTGGGTTGAAGTACAGAAATATATCAACATGCAAATTCAAAATGTACTAATGCTAGTCTCAATGATCAGAAGAGAAGAGAAGGGCAATCCATGGATGGTACTGGAACAATTGCTCTTATACAGAGGAATTGTTTAGATTCCTTCCTCAACTACACATAGAAAAAAATTCTAAGAAGATTGATGATCAACACTGAAATACGCACAGAAGAGATCTAAAAAAGATGGCATAACCGTGGAACAGAGAACAATTCCTCAAGACAGATACAGCCACCACAAATATGCCACAAAAATCCAAAGACTTAGATATAGGGAAATCAAAATTCTGTTCAGAGAAGACACAGAAAGACCAACAAAGGACATACAGAAAGTAGAAAATGTGAGGCATAAACTAGAAAATATTTTAAGGCATAACAATCATGTATTTATTATTTAGAATTTATAAGGATCTTAGTTACATGATAAAGAAATTCACAACAGAACAACTTTCTTTTTTTTTTCAGGGGTCAAGACTCTGTCTCACAAGCAGAAGGTCCTGAGTTTGGACCTTCTTTTTTTTTTTTTTTTTTTTTTTTCAGAACAACTTTCAAAGGGCACAAAGACAGGTCAGAAGGAAGTGGAGGCACCTAAAGGAAGGATTGTGGAGCTAAGGGCAGGGAAGATGCGCAGAAGCTGGAAGAGGAGTTGAGTCAGAAGATGTGACGCCTGTCTACACAGCTCTCCTAGGGCCTGGAAACTCCTTTAACACTCAGGTGCTGCTGAGGGACAGAAGCGGACTTCATTCATCCCCTGGGCTTCCTGCCTTTGAAAGCCGAAGACAGCTTTTCCTTGGTCCCATTCATGTCCTCAAAGTATATTGTTCTTTGCAGAAGCCAGCGAGGAAGCAGGTCTGGACACCTGTGTCCAGTTGCTTTTGACCTGAAGTTTCTCTGGAGAGATGCTCAGCATGCCTTCAGACATGGCTTGACTTTTCTCCTGTCCAACTCACTTGCTACAGCTGTCTGTCCAGAATACAAAGGTTGAAGCAAAAGACTGTATTTTCTTCCCCCATCAGCATACTTAACTGAGATTCCTCCCATTACCATTTCGAGCCATTTTGCAGTAAAGACTTGGAGCAAGTGAAATCCTACGTGGACTGGAGGAATTACTAGTGCAGTCGGCTTTCCTGAGTGAAGCTGTTTGCACTGGGAAGGGCAATTCCAATCCCATGTTTAGTCAGCCCTTTAAAAAAATGAAAGAGTATGCCACACCCCAGATGAAAACTACCCAGATGGCAGTGAGCAGCCTCGTTTACAAGACCACGACCATGTAAACGCTCCAAATGTTTAAAATAACTAGAAGCTGTGGATGTGAATGACCTTTAGCTTCATGTATAAACATGGATGAATCTTTAAAAAAATGACATAGAAAAATAAATCAGTAGGCCATGGTATATACAACATGATCTTGCGTATCTAAAGCTCACAGCAAGCAACATTAAACAAAAATTCAGTATACAGAAATTTTAACTAATATATGTAAAACAAAGCAATAATTAATACAAAATTCTAGCTACTGAAACCTTTGAGGTGGGGAGAAGGAAAGTGGTAATGTAGCAAGGTCATGTCTAAGGGGCAGGGAATTTGATTTCACAAGGCTATTTGAAATCCTGTGTGCAGAATATTGTACTACTTTTCTTTAAGCTTCACATACATATGTATACATGTACATGCATACATGTGTATGGTATATATGTATATTGCTTTAAAGCATAACATATGTAATAAAAATAAAAGCATTTGTGTCTATGTTGAGAACTGTTAATATCCTCACCACATCAAACCACACAACTCATTAGCAAAAGCTCTAATTCACTGTAAAGAGAAAATAAGGAGAATTAACCTTTATTGCTTTTCCAAAATGTAAATCCAAACAGATCATAAAGTAGTACTTTTATCCATGAATTTAAGTTTTGTTTTGTTTTGAGCAAAGCTTATTAAAAAAAATGGATGATGAGTGTTTATCTACTGTTCATGAGATAATAAACTGTCCAAACTTTCCAAAGACAATATATTTCTATATTTATGTTTATGTATTTCTAGAACTATGATCATATGTGCAGGAATGTTTATTATAGCACTATTTATGAAATATAATTTATAATATTTAGAGTGCAGAATATTACAAACAATTTAAATGTTCAATAATTGAAGAGAATTAAATTATGGTTCAGTAATGTAATGGTGTACAGAATAAAATGCAAAAGGCATGACTTTATAGAATAAAGCAATGGAAGCATCTAAAGATATACTAAATTCAAAAAGTCAAATGCCAAACTTTTTTCACAATGAGATAGAGTTTTAAAAGTATCTCTCAGGATGAGGAAGTAACTCAGTTAAAGCACTTTCTGCAAAATCAAAAGGATTAGAATTTGAATCATTAAACCCCACATAAACCCCAATGGTGGCCATGAGATTCCAGCCTGGGAAGATGGAAAGGGGGACTTCTCAGATAAGCTGTCTAATGAGACATGCTCTATTGGGAAGCTCTGGGTTTGACTGATTGAGAGACCCTGCCTTGATAAATAAGGTGGAAGAGCCAAGAAGGATGGTATCAACTTTGGACCTGCACACACACATGCGCGCACATGCACAAATGAAGATGTGAACAATAAATAAATAATTCTTCTAGGCTCGGGAGACAGTTCAGTTGCTAAAATGTGCAAGCAGGAGGCCCAAAGCTTCATCTCCAGAATCCAGAAAAAAGCCAGACATGCTGATGGGCTCTTAGAATCTGAACACTGTGAAGACTGACAGATCTCTGGGACTCACGGACCATCCAGCCCCAACTAATCAGTGAGTTCCAGTGACATGCCTTGCACCACATCTCAAGAACAAGGCAGACAGTGCCCAAAGGAATGGCACCTGAGGTCAACCTCTGGCCTGTACAAGCATGTAGATACGTGTGTGATATGTACATGTGCACATATACATACACATGTACCCACACATAACTATAATATATATAAAAATAAATAAATATGATAAATAAAAATCTCTCCAGTTACTAAAAGCATTTATGTGTAATATTAAAATATATTGAGAAAAATATCAAAATTACCTATTTCAAAATATTAATAATAATAATCTCTGTGTTATTAAGTCTTGGATAATCTTATAACAGTATTCTACATGTTTCTGCAATTTCTCTTTACTATAAGAGAACTATAAAAGAAACAATGTGTGTTTCTTTGTCTTTAAGAACAAGGATTTATGATCAGAAAAAAATTAACTTACTGAGATTCAAAGGTTTATGAGTAGTTTTAACGTCATAGTTAGATACAGGTGTCAGCTTACGATTGAGGGTTTGAGTTCTGGGCACATTTGTAGAGAATTGGTAATTGAGTTGAGCCCAGAGCGAATCTGCAGGAGATTGTCTAGTGGATGGGGAAGGCCCAGCTCATGGTGAGTAGACTAGTCCCCAAGCAGGTTAATAAGATGTTGGGAACTGTTTGAGAAAGTTGGCATCCTTCTGTATACTTGGTCAGTGAGAATTGTCCCTTTTTCAACCATTATGTGGATATGGTTCGCATTCTCTTGGTATTGGTGTGGTCTCTCCTGCCAAGCTGGACAAGAAGCTGCAAGCTGACCATAATAGCTGTTTTATCATGATTCTATCAGCAACATGCAGATGAACTACAACATCTAGCATGCAAAGCACTTTTAAAAACGGAAAGGCATTATGAGTATGTGCCAAACTGTCGCAATTCCAGAGACTGGTTAAAAAAAAAAAAAAGGCTAGTTGAGAATATATGGAATTCTCAGTCCAACTTGCCTCACACCCAGGAAAGGCAATTGGGTGAGTACAGGGAAGAGATGATTCTTCTCTATGAGGAACCTGAAGAAGGGGGTAGGCAGGCCCAGCATAACAAATAAGGAAGTGTGTAAACTTCACATTGTTACAATATACACTTCAACATATCCTGGTGTGTTCACATATATGCCTACCTATGAGGTTTTACGTAAGCAGAATTAAGTTTCCTGGAAAAAAAATGGTCACATTAAAAAGTTTCTTTTTTATTGTTGATTGGTGTCATTTCAGATGTCTCCCTAGCTCAGCTTTAAATTAATCTTCACTCAGAAGTCTGTACTTAAAAAAAATTGATAGCCACAACAAACCTTTTTTTCCCTTGAGAAACACTGCATGTTCCACTTCAGCAGCAATAGGAGACTGCTACTTAAAGTTAAAAATACTGTGTGTACTATTTTTGCATACCAACTATAAAAATCATATATTAATTAAATGTGCTAACCAGTTTTTGGTGACTGAGAAATCTAACATATTTTCACAACTTATATGGGAGAAGGAAACAACTTCAAGGTGACAAATACCCAGAGGTTAAAAATAGAATCACCCTCTCCTGACTCAAGAGAGGAGCCACACGTTTTTTTATGAATGTGGGAATAACAAATAAGTGGGAGGCAGTCCCACCATAATGTTTGCTACACAAACAAATGATAACACACATTGGTGTATTGATTATCTGATGGATGGTTGGTTCACAGCCAATTTTCATTCAATGAGCACTTACTGATTTAATGAATATAACCACACCATGCTAGAGACTGTGAAGTAGAGAAGAAGTTGGGTTTGGGGGAAGAGGACTTCTGAGAGGAAGATTCAGGTACAAATGATTTGTTATTCAAATACTCCTGGGGTGAGGCAGGGACACAGTGAGAGGGTACAAGACAAAGAGGTAGACTTGTGAATCTCTCAGGAAGAGCGTCAGAGTGGAGTGGGTTGAGCCAGCTTCATCTCTGAGAAGAGATCTGGGACTTAAGGTATTTCCCCAGCCTGACCCAAAGCTATCTATCAGTTCACTCAATAGCCTAGGACTGATTCCAATGGACTTAAATTGCCTGACCCTCCTGTCTTCTCTCTTTGAGGCAAAGCAGCTTCACCGCCCCAGTTATGAGAAGAGAAAGAAGCGTTGTAGTCCATCAGGCAAGACAAAGATCACTGGCCCATGGGTCTTAATGGAGGTCCAGCATCTCCTGCTCTAGGAAATAGAAAGGGGACAGAAAGAGAAAGAAAGGATTTCCAGGCAGTCTTTGTTTGCTGATTGGTTATAGTCAACAGTGAGGAGAGAGAAAGAGAAGAGTCAATAAAGGCCACAAGGCACTGAGATAACCCCAACCTGGGCAGAAATGGAATTCTTGCCTCCTCTACACATCAAGGACCTCTGGACACTTATAAATAAGTTTTGTCCCTCAAAGAGGTATTTTGTAGATCACAAATCCTACGTAACAAGCAAAATGAACTGCAATACAAGATGCAATAGAAATCATGGGATTATTGCAGTATGTCATAAGAACCCAAGAAGGAATAATGGAGACAGCTATGTGTTGCTTCTTAAAGGATGAGTAATGTTTCAGTGATGCAATATTAGTAACTTTTCTAGCTGCGGTGATCAAATGCCTCACAAGACACATTTAACAGAGGAAGTGTTTATTCTGGCTCAGTCCATCATGGCAGCAGATATGGCAGCAGGAATGTGAGGCTACTGGCTCACATCTGGGCAGGTCATAAAGCCAAGACTAGACAGGAAATGGAACAGGGCTAAAAAACTCAAGGCCCACGCCCTTGTTTTCTATTTGCTCCAACAAGGCTTTACCTCCTACAGCTCTCACAACCTCTTGAAATAGCACCACCTACTAAGTGTTCAAACATGAACCTATGAGGGACATTCCACACTGAAACCATAACAAAGGAAAAGAACTCCGGGCAACAGAACATGATGGAGCTATGAAGTCCATCACTTCAGCTTCCCTCTCAATGTCCTTTCTGCTCGATGAGTCCTCAGTTGGTCTGCACCTATTTTTCTCCAACATGCTGAATTCAGTCCCAACCTAAGGCCACTCCTTCCTCTTCCCTCAGCTCCCAACCTCTTCTCCCAGGCTTCATGTGACTCACTCACTCCCTTACCTTGTTCAGATCTATTCTCAAAAAAATCCATCAATGTATCAAATGTCTGAGCCAAAGTGAATCTAAAAACCAGTCCCTGAAGACTGGATTAGTTTTGTAAAAGTGGAAAGATTTGCTGAATGGGGTCAGTTGTCATACCTTCTGGTTGTTGCCAAGAACATTTTTCAAGGTTGACTAAGGGTTCTGGTCTCATGATAGATTTTCTTTGTCCTTTTGACCATAGTAATATCTTGCTCATACTTCCTTACATACAATAATCTGAGCATAGCAAATGAATGTACAGCTATTAAGCTTTCATAGAAATATTTGTTATCTTGAAATATTCATAGCATCATTCAAAGTAAAGATAAAGATACACTTAGGATAGTGAGGTATACTTTGAAAATGCATTTTAAAATATATTGCATATGTAATAAATACAATACTAAGCCTCATAAGGAGTTTGTGATGTTGGTATCAAATATGTGAAAACAATATGTACTCCTGAGTTTTGTTAAACTTCTCATTTAAAGGAACTATTTACAAATGGTATTCTCATCCTTTAGAAGTTGTATCAATAACTTGTTGTCTGGGATATGAATGGCAAGGACCATAGCAAACACTGGGAAAGAGCAATTCATCCGTTCCTGAGCCAGGTTGAAAATGAGACACTTGAAGTAATAATGTTGTCTTTGACTCCAGCTCATTTGCTTCAATCTTCTCTATTAAGTTGGTGTTATGGGTTAAATGTGAGTTGTTCCCCACAGGCCCATGTGTTTACTTCCTTAGTAGTTAATGTTTGGGGAAGTCCTGGCATCTTTAGGAAGTAGAGTTGTGCTGGAGGAAGGTAGATCATAGAAAGGACTGGCCTTGAGGTTTCCCTAGTAGTGTGCTTTCCCTAGTAGTGTGCTTTCCCTAGTGGTGTGCTCTTACAGTCATTGCTTGCTCACTGTTGGCCTCCAAGATGGTGGACATGACTTAAACCACCTCCAGATTGTGCTTCCCACCATGCCATAATGCATTTCCATGTCATTTCTGCCATAATGGACTGTACCTACCTTCTGGAACCGTAAGTTAAATAAATCACCCTTTTTTTCTCCTTAAGTTGCTTGAGTCTGAGAGTTGTCTCACAACAACAGAAAGAGTAACCACGACAGTTGATCACCTATTTCAGACATAGTCCTTCTCATCAGTTGTCTCTTCTACACAGAAAGACCAAAATCCATGGTAAAACTAGAAATTGTCAGGTATGTACTCACCAACCATGTGTCTAGAGTTTACAAGAATTTGGATGGAATCTTGTGACCCTTATTGTACTGCACTGTGGCTATAATTCTTCCAAGTGCATCCTTCCTGGCACTAGATGAAAGATGAAAGGGCTCCACCCTTAAACACATGGTTGGCAGTTAATGTTAGGTACCACATTGCTCTTTTGTTTCTGTAAAACACTGGAGAGAAAGGGGCATTTATTTTACTTATGGTTCCAGAGGAGACATAGTCCATTATGATAGGAATTGCCCAGCAGAAGGCAGGGCTGATGGCAGAAGCAAGAGGCTGGTTCAGGTTGCTGCGGCCATCAGGAAGGCAGAGAGAGAGTAGTAGACAGGACGCAGTGCCAAGTTACCAAACCTCAAGGCTTGCCCCTGTCATGTGCCCTCCTGTAGCAAGGTTCCACCTCTCAAAGGTACTATAACCTTCCCAAGCATTAACATCAGCTAAGGATTCAAAATATGACTCTGTGAGGGGCAACTCACATTCAAACTATGACATTGGGGGTAAAGAAGAAAATGCAGAGAACAATTTACTAATCACCTTTTTAATGCCAGCATTTCTCTGTTGGTTGTTTCATTTGTACTATCTTAATCCTCAAAATCTTCCTGTGTGTCCATCTCATGACCTTCATTTTATAGTTGAGGGTACACGCATCCAAAGCCAAGACAAAACTTCCCTCTTCTGGTATCTATCTTGGACCTTAACAAATAAGGTCCCCATATTGCTCATTCATTGCTTTTTGTCTTCCATATCAGATGTTCAGTATCATGATAAATGGCAGCAGCACCAAAGTGTAATAATTAAGTAATGAGCTTGACCTTTGAAGATTAAAATAAGTATGAGGAAAAAGACAGATGATAAATAGACAGAGATATAGATAGATAGATAGATAGATAGACAGATACATACATACATACATAGGTAGAACCATCTTAAAGCAATATCATTTTCATGAGTACCAGATCCCTTGACCAATTAATTTACCTAGATTAAACACATCAACATAAGAAAAGTTTCAATCAAGTTAGTATCTGCAGTCTAACTGTGGAGAAGAGGAGTGTTTTTGGGCTCTGAGTCCCTGCCAGAGAAGGGGGTGGTGGCCAAAGACAAACATCCAGCATCATTCCAGCCTCACCAGTAGTAAGGCTCACATTGTGGAAACGAATGGGCCAACAATCTCAACTTTGTGACACTGTACATCTGGATTGCCTAGTCACTGGTCCCAAGATCTTATTTATTTATCAACTATTTGATTTCAGCTATGTTCTTAAGGTACTGGCCACGCCAATGCAATGCTAAGTATTTTGATATGCATGCCAAATGTATTTCTGGTTATGTGTTGACATGCCAAGATTTACTTATCAACCTTGAGAGCAGAACACCTCCCACAGTGGTATCCAAAAATCAAGCTTCTCAGCTGGTGAGAGGAAGGATTGAAATCACCAAGACTGTCTCTTAAAAGGCAGCTTTTAGCAAGCCTCTTAAGGCCTAGGACACTGGTTAATTTTATGCATCAATTTTAACTAGACTAAAATGCTCAGGTATCAGGTTGAAAAATCAATCTCGATGCTTTTTTGAAGGTACTTTAAAGATACAATCAAGGTCTAAATGCATAGACTTTAGTATAAACATTGCCTTGGAAACATAAGTGGGTGTCATTCAGTCAACAAAAAGTCAAGAGTAAATGTCAGGGCTTCCTAATGAAAGATTTGACCACAACATCAATTCTTCCCTGAAATCCTACATATTTCATTCTTACAAATCAACTCCCATAATCTCATATAAAAGTCTATAATTCCCTGACTTTCTATTTACTTCTCTCTCTCTCTCTCTCTCTCTCACACACACACACACACACACACATACATACACACACGCACACACACACACACACACACACACACACACACACATTCATCAGTCCCATGTGCCTAACAACAGATATGTGCTGAGAAAAGATTTTAGGTGATTTTATTGTTATACAAATATCATAGAGTACTTTACATCCCCAGATAGCATAGGTCAATCATGACATGGTCTCCTCATGTAATAAAGATGTAGTAAACACAGGATGTGTGAGGCTGCCACAGACATAACACAGCCAGCCATGTGTTCACAAAAATAAGAAAGTAAACTTTTTATGAAAGTGAACAAGAACATCCCAGTGATAAAAATATAATCAGTAAATATATAGCCCAGTAATATATTCATGGTCATTATCCAATCTTACATACTACACGTAACCCATGACTTGCAGTACAATAGGTCTGTTTATAACATCATCCCACTCACTTATGGAGAACGCATCACACTGTAACAGCAGGATGACTACAACATCACCAGACAGAAACTTTTTCAGCTTCATTGTGATCTTACAAGACTACCGTGGTATATACAGCTCAGAACTACAAACGCATTGCTATGTGGTACATGATTTTATACATGAAACAGAAATTCTATTTGGTCTAAATATCTGCTTCTCCCTAAATTCTATGACTCAATAAATGACCTCACAGAAAAATAACCCTTTTGTGCTTGTAAATATATGTACAAATGAATTTTCATTTTAGATAGGAGATAGATAGATAAATAGATAGATAGATAGATAGATACATAGATAGATAGATAGATAGATAGATAGATAACAAATAGATAACAGATAGGTAATAGATAGGTGATATGTAATAGATAATAGATGATAAATGATAAATTATAGATAAATGACAGATAGATGATAGATACATATGATAGATACATAGTTATAGATGACAGATATATGGATAGATATAGATGAAGACAGATTATGGATAGTGATAAGTAGATGATAGATGTGTAAATAATAGCTACCTAGATATGTTCTATTTCTATCAAGAACTCTAACACATCTATCCTATAATTCTGCATCTTTCAGTAGGGTCAATTGCATTGCCATTACATGTTTAAATACATTTCTTTTTATCTGAGCAACTTCACTGAATTTTAGAATTAGGACAAGGGCACACTCATGCAAAAAGACAGAGCAGCTTCCTTCAGGGAGTGTGACCTGAACACTTGGGTGGGTGCAATTGTGCTGCTCTCATTTGGTCAGTTTCTCTACCCACATTTGTGTTGTTGTTCTGCTAATTTTTACCTTGAATTCACAGTGGTCTTCTCTTAAGCTGCAGTTGGGGTTCTTGCTGTCACTGGCCCTTTGGCTATTGGGTTGAACATGAAATCTTCTCAATGCAGACTTTGGCATCTATGCTGTGAAAGGGTATTTTTACTGAAAAGTACATCAGAATTTTAAAAGATGTTCTTAGATGCTTTGAGGTTTGTGTTGGAAGGAAGCCTACTGCTAGGTAAATGGTTCTGTTCGTCAAGAACTTCACATTTAGCTTAAACTCAAAAAAAATCCACTAACTTGTACATTTTTCAGACAGCAGAGTTTGCTAGCTAATTATCTAATTGGATTGAATGAAAGAAAAAAACTTAGAAGTATCTTGAAGTTTAGCATCAGTATTCTGTGAGGGTTCTGAGGTGAACCTCTTTCAGCAGACCAAGATTCACCTCTCCTTTCATTGGAGGACTGTTTTTGCAAGCTTGGTCTCCATGCTGCTGTGATTAAAAATTACCCATCCTTATGAAACCCAAACCCTAGGGCATGATTCATGGGGCAAAGCTGGACTTGAAATAATTTAATTGACCCGTGATATGTTCATTTAGAAGGACACAGATAGGAGGATTCATAACTCTTGCCAAAAACCAAGCTTTCATATGCCAATTCCATGTCCCCATCACAGTCATTTGTTCCAAAGTCAAGAATATCATCATACAAACCCACTGTGATGGTTAACTATATTGTCAGTTTGACTAAAGTTAGAATCCCTCAGGATACACTCCTCTGAGTATGTTTAGAAAGGCATTTCCACCAAGATTTACCCAAGCAAGGAAGACCCAACTGAATGTGGGTGGCACCATCCTATGGGTCAGGTGCCAAGACTGAATAAAAAGGAGAAAGCAAGTGGAGCACCAACATTCATCTCCCTTTGCTTCCTGTCTGGGTTCAGTGAGTCATTCGCTTCACCTCCCAAAGCCACACCTTTCCATCATGGTAGACTGGATTCAGTCAAACAGGGAACCCAAATAAGTCGTTCCTGATGTTGACTTTGTCAGAATATTTTGTCATTGTCATAAGAGAAATAACGAATAGATACCAACCAAGTCTACTAAGGTCTGGTTGTCACTTGGCCTTATGAATTTTCAATGACAGTATAAACTGTCCATCCACAAGCAAAAAGGAAGCTTAGTCAGGAATCTGAAACATTTTTGAGGGATCTAAGTACTCTCTTATGTCCTCTGTCACTGATCAGGCCTTCAGTGACTCTGCCAGGTGGTCTCAGGAGAGTGATTGAAGCCCACCTCATTTACTAGGGGCTAGCGAAGAAATGCAGTCTGAGAGATAGAAGAGTTTCCACTAATAGGTACTTCCTACCAGTTACTGACAGACATTTCTATGTGGAAAAGGCAGAGGAAATTCACATGGGCTAATGGATGAATGTAACTTGATGGCTCATTGCCACATTACGTTTTTTCTTTGTTTCAGAATAACAGTGTCCTGGCTTTGCACTGTGGTGACTCACCCAAACTCAGTTCTCCGTGGAAGACAAGACACCTCCCTGCAAAGAACCAACAGAGTTTTGATCTCCTAACTATTCACCAAAATGTTACAGGGGTTCCTCTGGCATCTTGTGTTTAGGAGTCAAAGATTGAGACCAGAACATGTGTAAAGGATTAAGGCAGAGTTTAATAGAGGAAAGAAAGAACTGAACTCACAAATGTGAACTTGTGAGTGGCAAGAGAGATTCCCTGAACTCATGGACAACAGGTATGGAACATGAGGGGCAAGAGAAATGAAAGGAACTGGAGGACCAGACATGGAATCCCATGAGGGGCAAGAAAGTCAAAGATAGCTGCCAGGGCTAGGATTATTTATAGGTTTAGGCAGATCTGGGGAAAGGTGACTTTTCCTCTTTGGTTAGCTCCAGTTTCTGCAAACCTGACTGAAGTGTTTGGTCCTCTACATCTCATTTGATTTTGTGCCTTACCTCATGGTAGGACTTATCTACAAAGGAGACCTAATCTCCATATCCTTTCATAAACAGAGGATTGGGCAAAGTGGCAACTTTATCCCTGTGAAGGATTAGAGTCAGTTCCTCTAGATTAATAGGGTGTATTCCTTCAAGGTAATCTCATCCCTCGGAATGACCTTCAAAGACTTTCAGAAACTGACCCAGAATAGCTGCTCTAAAACTGCCTAATGATGAGCAATTAATCATGTGTTCAATTATTTTTGTATAACATCTACCATTTATTGCTTTTTATGTATTGCTACATAAAAAGTATAAAACTGCATTGTCCCCCAAGAGATCTTCTGGTCAAAATCTCATCCAAACACATAGCCCAGTCCCTATTCACATGAGAGATTGATTAAACTCCTTCACAGAGGCCATCTCTGAGATAGCATCTGACATACAGCCACAGGAATCCCTATTTGCTCTGCTAGAATTAGCGTGGGCTGCCCCTTGGGTTCACTTGTGTGTATAGAAGACTTAACCTGAATCCACAATTTCCTCCGTCTCCTGCAACCAGAACACCAAAATAAACTCAAGTGCTGTGGAGGTCAGGGCTTACCAATGCAAGAGGGGCTCATTAGAGCTGGATGCAAAATGTTGGCCTGCACACCAATCTTCACTCAGCTCTAATTCTAATCTAGAGGCTGAACAGCTGGTGAATCCAGACTGCTTGGGCCTCCTTTTTCCCAATACAGGATAAATCAGCTTCGTGCTGAACGTGTCAGCTGTTGGTAGCATTACAAGAAGCAACATAGGCAGCATCTTTTACTAGGCAAATCAGAACAGGTTTATGTCACTGAAGCCTCCAAAAGGTACTACATCACTGAGACTTACTGTCTCTGAAACAGAGATGACTGGAAAGACTGCATCCCCTGCAGTGGTCCCAGCTGAATTAGGGGAAGATATGGCTGTGAGGAGAGTAGAGTGAAAAGCCCCACCCCAGACATAAATAAGCCATGTCAAAACAATGAATTATTTTGCATATAAATATAAATAGTTCATCCTTCCCTCCCCCCCCAAAAGTCTATCATAGTACTTATAAAATAATGCCAGAATTTCAAAGTCCATTATATGTATTGAACCAACTGGCAAGAGTCTTTTTATTGCTAAAAGGTCAATTTCTATATTATCACAGGGATGGGGAGATGGCTCAGGGGTTATAAAGTCTCTGCCTCACAAATAAAAGGACCTGAGTTCAGATTTCCAGATCCCATCTAAAAATGTCAGGCAGAAATCCCAGTGGCTTGTAATTCCAGCCCAGGATCCCTGGGAAACCCCACAGCAAAGCAATAAGAGGTTAAGCAATTTGGAATGAGTCCTGAGGTTACCTTTGGGTTTCCACAGGCACACACGGTCAAGTTCCCTCTTGTACACATATTCTCACCCACATGCAAAACACATACACATATATACACACATGCACAAACAAATTAAAAAAAAGAAGCAACAACACTATTTCATTTGTGTTCTGGGGATACAAGCATCTACCATTTTAGGTCTTATAAATCTTCTTGTTTTATCTGGAATGAAATGGACACATTGAATAGGGCATGGTTTTCTCCTTTGTAGTCCTACACTGTAGGGTGCCTAAGAGCTTCGTTCAGAGTCCTCAAACCTAGTTCTATCTCTCGGAAGACCATAGTCTATGGACTGTGTTTGTCTTCTTTTACGTTTGTTGCAGTTTGCTTGCATGGTTGCTGATAAACCACCATCAAATAGCTTAAGGGAACAAGGGGTTATTTTCTCTTATGATTGTCCTATTACAATTGTTTGTCCATCTTAACAGGAGAGTTCACACCAGCACCAGGGCCAAGGGAACTGGCCACACCATCTCTACATAATGGCTGAGAGAGGGATGATCCTTACTTGCCAGACCAGCATGTCTGGCCAAGTGTACACAAGGATGCCAACTTCCTCAATCACTATTTTATTCCAGGGCTTAGTCCCACTCACCATGGACTGGGCCTTTCCCATCAGATAGACAATCTCCTGCAGGTTTGCTCTGGGTTTAACTAAACCACTACTTCTCTACAAATGTATTCAGAGCTCAAACGCTTAACTGTCAAGTTGACATGTGTGCCTAACTATGACAATGTTATTTATTTGAAAATAATTTAACTATGGAATTTCTGACGAGAATTTCACACTTATGACTGTGCAAGTTACATTAAAAAATGACATGATTTCAAATGCTCAATCTGATATCATTCTGAAGGCTTTTGTAGAGAAACTTTCCCCAAAATTAGTGGATTATCCTTCATGATAAGGGAGGTAACCGAAAGTTAGAGAATTTCCTTCTACTAGTATTTATCTAGGTGCTACAAATCTTAGAGGAATCCCAGCAAGCCTTAGGAGTCAAGACAGTAATTCAGATGAACTGGGGCGCAGTGGGTATACAAATTGCTGTCATCTGGACAATAGGGCCAGTCTCTGGGGCGGGACAATCTGCCTGTGCCCTTGGAGAGCTCTAGAATGTTAACAAGACCACAATTGTCCTCTTTTCAATAGACTTTCTGGTCTTTTGTGTGAAGGGGCCAGAAAAATCCCGTGACATTGTGAGGGCGTTACTCCGTGCACGTGCGCCTGTGGGTGTGTGCCCGCTTGCTGCTGACTTTATTGAGACAGGTGTCTAAAAAGATCTGTACACACACTATTGGCATATATTGAAATTTAGGAGAGCTGCACTGTAAAGAATGAATTTTGCTGTATGTAAATTTAAAAATAAATTTGATTTAAAAATAGAGGAACCAATTCGACATCTGAATAAAAAATGTCAGCCCCTTTCTGAGCATGGCACAAATTCCATTTGCTGCTACACCGGGCTGGTTTCCTACAATGTATGGTAAATCAGATCCTAGACCAAGAGGGTCTGATTTACCGCCTCCACCTTCTCCCTTGACCATTTCACATCACTTATCTGCCTATGCAATGCGAGTTTTCTTAAAATACCTTTGAGATTTACCTTCTCGTTCTACTTGATCTTGTTCTTGCTTTAGAACTTTATGGGTAGATTCCAAAACATTTCTTTGAAGGGGAAAAGGAAGAAAGAAAAAAGATTTAAAATTTTTAAATAATTTTATAGTGCCATCCATATAATAGAGGTTAAATAATATTGATACATACTCTCTCATGTATCCTTAAAATAAAAATTGCAGCAAAGCAGTACTGTATGTATTAATTGGAGAGATACACATTAAGTAATGTTGAATTTTTAAAAGTTGCAAAGAATTACACTTGTATATAAAAGAACTATAAACTAAATATATGTATGTAATTTCTTAGAAAGATATTCCAGATAGAGGTAAATTATATGTATTTACTTAGTGTGTGTGTGTGTGTGTGTGTGTGTGTGTGTATGCATGTGTGTGTGTGTGTGTGTGTGTGTGTGTGTGTGTGTGTGTGTGCACATATGGGCATACTTCAACAGGAGTTTGTTCTTTCCTTCTATTATATAAGTTCCAGGGATTGAACTCAGACTGTCAGATTAAGTGGCAAGTATATTTATTTGCAGAACCATCTTACAAATTAAAAAAATTGCTTGCTTTAATCACAACATTGCAATATCTTGCTAGATAAAATTACATAGACATCACTCCACTTGGGGAAATGGCAGTTCTTTGAGGTTTTGTCTTGTGTTTAACATTTTCATTTCATCTATCTTCACAAGGTCAACAGGGAGTTTACCTCAGGCCTCTGTCTTTGTATGTTGCCTACTGTAGACTGAGTAAGGTTCAAATGAGAAATAAAATTGATGAGACATGATATTTTTGAAAACACTAGAGTTTTACCTATCCAGTAGTGACTTAGAGCATCCAGTGGCAAAAAGAACCTACTCTATGCCTAGCATTAATTGGGTATGATATGGACTCACATAAGAAAGATAGATTGGGAATCTGAGTGAAAATGATAATCAAAGAATAAGTACTTGACTGGAGACATAGCTCAATAAGTAAGGTGACTGCTTGCAAACCTGGAAACTTGAATTTGATGTTCAGAAGTCCACAATGTAGAAGGAGAAAACTTCTTCATGGCATGAGTAGGCTCTTTCTCTCTCTCTTTCTCTCTCTCTCTCCCCTCTCTCTCTCCCCATGTATGTGTGTGTGTGTTCTCTTCCTCTTTCTCATAAATAAATAAAAATAGAAAATACTCAATAGGCTGATTGGCAAATATTAAGTGGCTTTCTAAAGAGCTCTATAACTTCTGTGTGATTCTTTGTTAAAAGGAAGACACATATAAATGTGGATGGGGCAGGCAGGGCATATGTTCCACACACTTGAATACACCATTACCATCATTTTGTAGGGATGCTATGCTGATATACCATGGCACCAAAAAGAATATCTCTACAGCATGAGTCAACAGCATCAAATGGAGATACTGCTTTAAATTCCGAGCCTATGAATCCCGGGGCAGAGTAAACAAGGAGGAGTTGGAGGCGGTCCATGGTGGTTCCCAAGTTCACACGTGGTTCTACACACACACACACACACACACATGTGCGCACAATTGAATAAATAATAATAAAAAAATTCCGGAAGAAAGACATAAAACACCTTGTAAGTTTTTTTGAATATCTTCTGCATTCAGGGAACAATTAAGAATGTTAGGTATGAAACTCCCAAGTCCTATCCCCTATCTCAGTCCTGCAGATTAGCTGTTGGTTTTCTGTAGAAGTACTGTACATTTTTAGGGAACTCAGCATCTTGAGATTTGAAGTCCAAAGTCATGAGGACACTGCACATTGAAAACCCTTAGCTGCCTTAGAAGCAGTGCTACCAAGCTCCCATGTGACTCCCCTGCTGTGGTTTCACCAAGGTGCTCCTGGTGTAGCTCTGTGCTGCTCTGACTCAACCAAGTGTAGTTCTGTGCTTCTCTGAACTCAAACAACTCATCACATTGTAGACTGGGGGTGGGGAGAAGGGGGACAGAGGGGAAACACATGTCTGTCGTCCTCATGACTCTGTGTGATGCCTGTGAACTTCCTGCTTAAGAGCTGACCTTCTGGAGACAAATATATGCTGGCAAACATGTCTCTCCCTCCTTCCTATGATCCAGACACCCCTTATTACTACTCCTAACTTGAGAAGGTTTTATCAACCCTCTGCCCTCCTTTCTCCAGTTGGTGGTGCCATGATGTTTTCTCAGCACATAAATATTCGCAATGATAACAATATTAAAATATTTAGGAGTGAGTTGGGTGTGGTGTGGTGCCTGCCTGCAATCCCAGTACTTGGAAGACCAGAGTGCATATTCAAGGCAAGCCTGTATTATGCTGTGAGACTCTGTCTTGAGAAAATCCAAATAAATGAATATTTCTTTAAAAATAACTCCAGATGCAAATGCCTCCAAATACTCTCATAGTGAAAGCTGTGAAACTTTTTAGGAAACCAAAATAGAAAAGTCAAAGTTAAAAGAGAGATATTGCAAGAATAGATGGAAAATAAGCTGTCAGTTCTCCCAAGATCAGTCCACAAGTTCAAATAATTTCAATGAGAATCCCCATAAAGTTATTCATGAATGTTCAGAGATAGATCCTAAAGTTTACAGGAAAGAAGGAAAGGCAAAGAATATTCAGAACAATTTTTTTAAGTTGAAGAAAATGGAGACTTTGCCTCCACATGTAACTAGAGCTCTATAATCCTAGTCATGAAACATGGATAAAGGAACAAAGACAAGCATTCCACCAGCAAAAGACAAGCAAAAACCACCACATAGAAACAGACAGACACACCCATGACATCAGAGACAGTTCAACCCATGATGAAAGCAACATGCACTCAAGAACTGCTACACACAGAGAGTTGATCTCTGCCTCACACCTTGTGCTGAAATTAATCCCAGAAGGTTTAAGATAAAAATATATGTTATGCTTTGAAGATATATACACTTAATAACAAACACTTTAATGAAAATTACAACCATAAAACTATCTCATAGCTTTATGGCACTAGGGTAAGAAATTATTGCTTAAGTAAAATGTGAAGCATATCTAATGAAGAAAATTTCATTAAATAGGAAGACAGTAAGGCTAAATGTTTTTGTATTTTATGAAATCTAACTAAAGAAAGAAAATCATGACATGATATATTTGCAACCAATGCAACTAGCAATGCAATTGAATAGAGAAGATAAAAATAATGCTTGAAAATTAATAAGAAAAATGCAAACAGTCCACAGGAACATTAGTAAAAGATAGTAATAGGCTATACAGATAGGGCTGAGAAGATGGCTCAGAGGTTAAAACAAGCATTTTGCATGTAAGCAAAAGACCAGAGTTCCAGTCCCCAGAACCTATGTAAAATGTCAAGTGCATGTGACAACCTGCCTGTACATCAGCCTTGGAAGGCAGATACTGGGAATCACCACAGCAAGATAACTAGCCAGATTAGCCTTACTGGTGAGTTCTGGTTTAAATAAGTGACCCTGTCTCAAAAGAATAAGAATAATGTGGAAAAGCAATTAAATATTGTTCCTGATATAAGCCTCAGGCCTCCACATAAACACACAAACGCGCGCGCGTGCGCGCGCGCGCACACACACACACACACACACACACACACACACACACACAAACAGCAGACATGTGGCTGTTACTCCTTAAGCTCAGCATTCAGAAGTTGGAAATGAAAGATAACACATGTTCAAAGCTACCTTCAACTACATCGCAATTCTGAGAATAGTTGGGTAACAGGAAACCCCATCTTGAAAAAAATCAATATTTAATACAGTTTAATTTTTGAAATATTCTATTACCAAGATTTCTTATTTCTTTTTAACATTTGTTTATTGTGTGTGTGTGTGTGTGTGTGTGTGTGTGTGTGTGTGTGTGTGTGTGTATGTGTGTGTATCAGAGGGCACTGGGTGACTTCAGGGATCATCCTGGATTGCTTCTACCTCCTTCTTGCTTACTCTGGGATTCCCAGGCTCTGCCCATCAGGGCCAGAAGAGCAGGTCCTGCTATCTCTACCTGGTGTTTTTACATAGGACCCGGGACCTGAACTCAGGATCTTCTCTTTGTGAGACTGAGTCTTAACCCCTGAGCCATTTCTCTAGCCCAAGAGAGTTCTTATTTCCAAACAACTCCTTTGGAGAATGTCTGTGTATTGCCTAAAAACATGCCAAATGATACTCTTTTCCACATAATTTATAAAGACAAATTTAGAAATAACCTATTTTATGGTAAAAATAGCACTGGGTTACTCACAGAACTCATGCAGCTGAGGACTACTACAGAATAGTTTAGATGACCAAAACAGATTGTTGACTATCCAAATATGTGATAAATCTAGAAATGTTGATATTAAGAAACGCACATGCAAGATGTTTGTTTTATGGCAGAATATGGGGAATTTAAGCCAGAGACCAATAGTACATCCTGCCTTGGGATTCATAAACTTACTTCTGACTGCATGGAGTGATATACATACACATCCCTTCTTCTTAAACAAGAGTAAACTGACCCACACAACAGGCAAAACTTACTGCTGCCTATTGATGATTTGTTTAAAAACATGAAAGTGGAAATTAGTCAAAATTTTGTCCTTAGTCTTAGATTAACAATTAAGCTTTGACGTAGGCATGTAGATCATATTTTGCATTTTCTACATGTGAAAACATTTCCAAATCTTAACTTTACATAACAAAAGAGCAAAATAAGACTGCTAATAACTTAGAAATAAACGACAATGGAAATCTTATTTATCAGAATCTCACGGATATTGACGAAGTATTCTTCACAGAAAAACGAACCTTTAATGCATATTAAATTGCCTTAAAATTAAACCGACTGGTAATAAATGAAGCAAGCATTCAACTCAAGATGATCAAAAATGAAAAATAACGCATTTGAAGGGATTATATAATAATAAAGCAGAAAATAATTATGCCAAAAGGGGAGGAAACAGTAGGCCTTACCAATAAAACTTAAAGTTAATCTTGAATCTTGGGAGGTCAATAGAACAAGTCAATTTCTGTAAATCTGATCAAAAAGACCAAGACCTGAGTTTACAGACAGAACTAGGAATCAGAAAAGAGGTATAACTAAGGGTAGATAAACAACTTAATGCAAACATGGCTAGATCAGGAATACAGTCCCCCATCTTGACTGCAGGAGTCTTGTGTAGCTATTTTTGCAGATGGTTCTTTCTTTGCCTAGGATGTGTCTCTAAATAATTAATGAAATCAGCACACACACACACACACACACACACACACACACACACATTTATTTCTTGTTTTTGAAAATGTGCTTGAGTTCTACTTTTAAGCCCTTTTCTGGCTCCATTGTTCTTGTTTATCTTTTTCAGAATCTAATTGTGTGTGTGCTTTGCCCCTTTGAGGTACACTATATTTAGAATCTTCTGTCTAATCAGTTTAAATGCCTGCATGATTTGCTATCGTAGTTTGATCGTTCTTCCTGGCTCCTACCTGCACTACCGTGGTGTGATTGGGTGATTTACGTTTCCTCTCTGTATCTCTACTAGTTCTGTTTTGCTTGTTCGTTTTACTCTTCGATGCTGGGAACTGCTCAGGTCCTTGAACGCCAGGCAAGCACTCTCACAGAAATAGCTCACTACTGATTTTGGTTTTTGTTCCCCCCTCCATCCCCCAGCAAGTTCTGCCAAAATCATGTTTTAGCTTTCCGTTCCTCTTTGCCTACATCTTCTCTGAGTTCTTGTACGCTTCTCGTGGAGTTTCATTTGGCGGTTAATTAGCTTATTGTTGTGTTGTGTAGGCTTTTTAAGACTAGATCTAACCTTATAGCCTAGCTAGGCCGGTCTCCAACTTAATATAGGACCTCAGCTTCACCACACACCTATTCCTTTGTGAGGCTTTTTGATTATTTGGTTGGTTGGTTTTCTTTTTTTTCCCTAATCTCTTCACTTAATTTTTTAAAAAATATTTTATTTATTTATTTTATGTGGTGTATGTGTGTGTGTGTGTGTGTGAGAGAGAGAGAGAGAGAGAGAGAGAGAGAGAGAGAAGAGAGAGAGAGAGAGAGACTTCAGAAATCATCCTGGATTGCTTCCACCTCCTTCTTGCTTCCATCTGGGATTTCCCAGGCTTTATCCACCAGGGCCAGAAGTGCAGGCTGCTGCTATTTCCCCCTGGTGTTTTTATGTGGGCCTGGGATCCGAACTCAGTACCTTCTGCTTGCAAGACTGAGTCTTAACCTCTGCGCTGTTTCTCCAGCCCCACACTTAATTTTTTAACATCAAATTCTCAGTATTTTATCTGACCCAACAATCTATTTCCTAGTAAGTGTTCCCATGATCTGAACAGTGCAGTCCCCTCTGTCATGTGTGACATGCGTGTGTGTGTATGCGCGCGTGTGCGTGTGTGTGTGTGTGTGTATGTGTGTAAGAGAGAGAAAGAGAGGTATTTATTTGTGCATAGACGTTTTGTGTAGGTGTGGCATGTGTGTGGAGGTCAGGTGCATTCGTGTGTATGAGCACATTTTTTGTGAATACAGGTCAGAGGACAGAGGACAACCTCAGGTATTGGTCTTCACCTTCTGTCCCCTTCGAGGTGATGATCTCCTTTGTCACAATTGTCCCATATGTCAACCTAGCTGCCCACAAACTTCCAGAAGACTCTCCAGTCTCCTTCTCGCATCTCACAGGAGGAGCGCTGGGGTTATAGATGTGCACTTCCATGTCCAGCTTCTACAGTGATTCTAGAGATTCCAGCTCTGTCTCCAGGCTTGAACCCCAAGGGTTTTGCCCACTGAACCATTTCCCCAGCTGATCCCCCAAATGTGATACCCGCGGAGCCATCTCCCCAGCCTCACAAAGCTAATTTTGAATCAATCACAACTGTTTTTTTTTTTCCCCCCAGACCTGGCCCGGACTCGTGCCATTTTCTTAGCTTTATCATCCCACCATTCTCTGAACTTCGTCCCCCAAGTACTTCCTGCTCAGGTTCCTCGTGACGTTTTTCTTCTGTACAAGTGATACTGGTGATTCTGGGGGGGTTCCTCCCCTTGCTCACGAGAAGTACGTATTTGCTGATGCTCATGAGATCTGGTCCTAGCAAATCATCTCTACTTCAGTTTCACCTGTGTGACATCAGAAACATTTCATTCCTGTGACTTCTGTGCTGGTTTTGGTTACTGTCATACATTTTAGTGTAAAACAGTTCCTTATATCACAAAAATGTAATATACCTATCCTAATTGGGATGAGTCGCATTTGTAGAATTGCTGCCATTCTTACCATTGACCATCCATGACCGAAGGTCAGAAATTGGTGCTTTGAGCTATCAGCATAGCCATGCAGGATGTTCATCGGACCCTGGAGGGACACAAGGCTTCAGCCATTTGTTAGCTTGTGATCTTTCAGCAAATCACTGCTCCCCTCCATATCTCAGTATCCTTTGTAAGATGATGATAACATCATCATGTCCTCATTAAAGTCTGAGACAGAGGTCGGCTAACATGATTCCTTGGAAGTCGAAATGAGTTCACTGCTGACAGCTGCTTCTCTCCAGTGCCACACCTTGACATGGTCTGCGGAGGGCAGTGTGGTTTTCTGACCACATGATTTAGAATTTGGTGAATCACAACACAATGACATAACAGAAGTAGAGTGAGTCCCTGTGTGTCCTTTCTCCTAGGCTGCCACTATGTCCAGGGCACAGATACCATATAGCCAATGCCCACTGGGCCTGAGCTTCAGGGTGGAGCCACACAGCTTGACTGGATGACCTGCAGTCTCAGAAGAGTTTCCTCACCAACTGGACAAAGTAGACTTCGAATATCTTAAGTCTTTATCCATGAAGGTCACATGCAATATACCAAGAAGTGAGATAGACAGTTCAACTTAGCTCTCCCATTGCTAAATTTAACATATTTTTATGATAGGATTTGAAGATATATAATCCACTAAAAGAATATTCATGTTTCCAGAGTCAGCTTATGATGAATTTGGAGTAATTTGGAAACTGCTGTCGATTAGTTCTGATTTATATTTAGAAGTAAAATGAATCTACTTTCATAATGCTGGAGACTAAAAAATGAATCATAAACATGGAAATCCTCTAAGATAAAATATGGAGGCTAAGGATGAAATCACCCAGAAAGAATCTCTGAGTTCTTTATTCATCTATCATAATCACCAAAAAATGGAGCTGGGGGGGGCGGATTTGTGAAGGAATTGATCATAGGAAACAATGAATAACTTGGAACTGCCCACTGACCTGTGCATTATTAGGAAAATACATAAGGAAACTTCTGTATCCTACAGAGATTAGTTAGAACAAACCGAGGGAACAAAAAATATAAAATTAGAGACTTTACCCAACATATTGCCAAATTTTGTAAGTACATTGTTTATAAAACTGTAGCTTTTTTAAAAGTAGATTGCAAATCTGAACTTTTAGAATTTGTAAATATGCAATATCAAAATCATAACACCACCATTATGTCTAACATAGTACACTCATATTTGTAAATAGTATGAGGTTTTTCACATATGCACGCGTGTAGTGGTGTGTGTGTGTGTGCATGTATGTTTGCATGTGTGATTGCATGTGCAGGTCAGAGGAGGGTACCTGGTATCTTCCTCAATATCTCTTTACTTCATATATTGAGGTAGGGTCTCTCACTCTAACCCGGAGCTCACTAATTTGCCTAGTATACCTGAATATCCCATCTCTCCCAACACTATGATTACAGGCAGACCAATGTACCTGTCCAGCATTTATGTAGGTGGTGGGATCCAAACTGAGGTCCTTACACTTCAGCAGCAAATGATTTACCCACTGGGCCTTGCCCTCAGTTCAAGGTTAAACTTTGTTCAGAGACAGATGGAGGGAAGTTTACTGACACCCTCATGTACATCACTAATGATCAAAATCATTGACTTGGAATGAAAGAATCAATAACTTTAAAATAACATTTTCTTAATTAATTTAATGTGTGTGTGTATATCAGAGAGCACTGTGTCCCTGTGGAGGACCAAGGGTGACTTTAGGAATCATCCTAGATTGCTTCTAATTCCTTCTTGCATCATTCTTTCCCAGGTTCCACCCACCAAGACCGGAAGTGTGAGCCCCTGCTGTTTCTGCCTGGCATTTTTTTTTTTTAATGCAGGACTTAGAATCCGAACTCAGAACCTTCTGCTTGTAAGGCAGAGTCTTAACCTCTGAGCCATCTCTCCAGTCCTGAAATAACATTTTTTTGAGGAATAAAATTAAAACAGAACGCACATTCAGATTTTAGATTATGATGGTAAGATTACGGACTACTTATGCTGCCTCTTGTTTAAACAGAACAAAGCAGCCAACCTTAGTCTGCAGATTCGTGAAACAGAGCCGCCTGGTAGCCATGTTATTTCTTGCGGCACAGCTGAGCCGCTCGAGCTGACTCAAGAACAGAACCTGTCATCACACCGCCCGTGCAACACCGCAGCCGGGGTTGGAACAATGGCAGGTTCAATGACAGTGGAGCAGGGATAATGCGCTTCCTATAAAAAGCATCCGCCCTCTTCCTCTCTCCTGGGCATTCAAGGCCACACTGAAGGTCATGTTTGCTGCTTTCTGCGGCCCTTAACCACTGACATTTTAAGAAGTCTAAATGCGTTGCGCCTTGGGACTCTCTTGTAAAAGGGGCTTTGTAAATGTACAGGGTTGTTGGTACAACCTCTATTCGACTTCCCACTAGCTCCTTGGCTTCCAAGTGGAATAAGTTTCGCTGTCTTTGCAGAGTCCTTAGCCGTCCCCACATTTCCTTGGGGAGCCTACATTCCATCTGGCAAAACCATCATTGTAATTTGTCAAAGCAAAAATTGTGCCCCGAAAGCATGCGTGTTCTAAAGAAACAGTATTGTGTCCACGTTCAAAAGCCTTCCGCAAGCGAGGGATCAGCCCGACGCAGATAATGGTTTGGAGTAAATATGAGCTTCTGCTGTTCTATTGTGGGGGCCTCCATTAGAATGAAAAATGGATGGGACTTTTGCTATGCAAGAGAGGAGTTTGTTCTTGGAGGAGCATGAGGACAGGGCCAGAGCCTGTCTTAACTCGGGGTGCGCATCTGCACAGATAAGGCAAGGGTCAGAGAGGCTGATTTGCATCATCAATCTGAGCTTTTCTTCATGAAAGCAATGGAGCAGCCAGAAAAGGCAACACAATATGGTCAGTAAACACTGCTGCGTGCAGCTCCACACAGCAGAGAGGATCCTGAAAGTGATTTCATCCCAAGGAGAAGGGCTGCTGATGCCTTTGCAGAGTTGAAAATACAACCGATGCTTCACAGCATAATATCTGAGGACGTCCCAGCTACCAACTCTCTGAACCCAATGACACCGTCTGTCCTATGCATGGCTGCAGTCGGACAAGTCCCACTGTTAGCACTGACTCCGCTACTTATAGACACTCAGAGCCCTGGGCAAGCCTTTGCTGAGATGATGCCCCTCATGTGTAAAATTCTCTCTGCTTCAGAAGACGGCAAAATACTTCAACACTGAGCATTTGAAACATTTGGACTTAATATACTTACCATAGATGCTAGCAATTATTATGTGTATGTAGACCTCGCAGAAGCATTTGAAGTCATAGACAATGGAAGCAAATTTACAATAGAAAAGAACAGAGAAATGATGCAGGGCACAGAAAGAGGTAGTTACCACAGGAATAGGGATTAAAAATGGCATCTGCTAGCCAAAGGCAAAGCTAAAGTGGAATAGAAGGTCAGTGCTGTCTGTCCCCTGGTGACATGTCACCACACTGTGGTGTCCCTGGCACTGGCCTAATGTCTCTGACATTGCCTCTTCCCGGCTGCCCCCACTGCCATTCAGCTGGGACTTCAGCTTCACAGGGTGTGGCCGCTAATACTTCCTTAGATAGATATCACAGGATAAATGAATCAGCAAGGATCCAAGATGGTAGCACCGGATGTCACTGTGTTTTCTTAGAAAGTCAGGAATGAAAAACACACATCTTCAGGGCCAATAGGAAACGTTAATCCCTCCCTTTGCACACAGTCTTTCAGGTAAGTTCCAGTGCCATTTTCATAATGGCCCTGTCAATCTGTAACTACAGGGAGTTCTTAGTGTCCATGCAAGGTCTCAGGTCTTGCTGCCTCCAGTAGCTCTTGTAGCTCGACTTGCCAAGTTCAGAAATAATATCATGACTGTCCCTTAGATTCCATAGGGAATTAGCTCTGAGACTCTTATGGCTTCTACAATCCTTATGTGTTCCAATTCTTAATAAAAATTGCCAGAGTGGCTGCTCACATCTTTGCCAGTCTACCCATTTCATTTATATTAGACCATCTGTAGATGAGTTGTGACACTTGATACTATGCAAATCATTTTTGTACCACATTGGTTAAGGAGAAATGAGAAGACAGAGTTTATACATGTTCTGTACACATGCGAAATTTTCAAGATATTTTCTGACTGATGCCAGTTGAATCTACAGATGCAGAACTCATGGTTATCACAGCCGGGTGGGCTTCTTGTCTATCTTGGTGTATTCATCTGTTGAAGCTGCTTAGCAAATCATCATGAAGTAAAAGGCTTAAGAAATTACTTGTTTTCTGACAGTTCTGGAGACTGGATGTCCAAGATGAAGATGCCAGTCGATTTGGTTCCTAGCAAGGACCCAGTTCTTGGCTGCAGAACTTTTTCCCTCTGTGTCTTTTTGTATGACAGGAGGGGACAGCTCTCTGCCATCTATTCTGATAGCAGAGGCATGCCTTCCTTAACAACAGGGACACGTGCTGAGAAATAAGTTACTAGGTGATTTCATTGATGAAATATCCTAGAGCACATTTACACGAACCTGGATGTTGTAGGTCAACCACTTGACGTGACTTCTTCAGGCAGAAGAGAAATGTCATAAGCAATGAGGCATAAGAGGCTGCTGCTGGTAATAACATGGCCTGATGTTTTGTGTAACATTTTTAAAAGAAATGAAAGGAGTATAGCCTAGAATAACAATATAAACTATAAAATGCCAAATATGTAAATATGGCTATTTGTTACTATCAATTATTATGGACTGAATAAAATTATATGAGCTAATTTATATGTGTGTACTTGTATGGGTGCTATATGCAAGTATATTTTCAGGTGTTTGTGTATGTATAGGTATACATGTGTGCAGGTATATTTGCAGGTGTTTGTATATGTGTATGTGTAGGTATACATGTATGCAGGTTACACAGATGCATATGTCCCAGGCATATGGAGTCCAAAGGTCGAGTTTAGAGTTCACTCCTCAGGAAGAGTTATCCACCTTATTTTTTGAGGCAGAGTCTCTCACTGGGAGGGACATTATGATTATATTAGATGGTTGACCAGAGAGCCCGGGGGTCTGCCTGCCTCTACTTTCCCAGCACTGAATTATAAGCACTTATTGACACAGCAGTTTTTAAGTAGATGCTGGGAATCAAGTTCAGGGCAAGTACTTTGCTGACTGGACCATCTCCCCAGCCCTCATGTCTGAGCTGTACTTTTATAGGACTGACAGTTCATTTCTCACACTTGCAGCACCCCAAACAGGCAAGTTGCAGGCTTTTGTGACCTGCACGCTTACCTCGAGATCCTGATAGGTACTGGAGTGGGATCAGCAGGAATTGAATCAGGCTGGGTCAAGAGGGGATCTTGGAAAAGCTGACACCAAGTCAAGTTTATTTTAGAATCTAACTCCTTATATACCATGAAACAGGGGGAGTGATATCTATATGCTGTGCAGGGGGGTGATGTCAATTGTAGTAGACAGACTATACCTGCAATGTCAACAATAGGTGGGGCCATCACCCACAGCCCTACCAATCCTAAGACATGTTAATACACCCTAATAGCCCTGTTCATTGTGGGAAAGGAACAGGCTACTAATATGTACAAAGGCCAGCAGTATAGCAATACAATTACAACAGTAAAGCTCTGTGCCCATGTTTTAGATGTGCTAATTAATGTCTAGATGGCTTCCAACAAACAGGAGAAGAAATATGTCAAAAATACCTCTGCCCGCCACCCTGTTTTGAGAGAGGACAAGATCCATTCCTGCCTCTTGCAGGAAAGTAAACTATTGCTGGCACTAGGAGGCACACTGCTACTATGACTTCAAGGAATGTCCTTGGCATCCATCTTCTAGAAATTGGGGTCTCGAGCTTAAGCATTCCCTACAGCAAGTAATGCTTTGCACTACAGCATTAAGTGGTCACTAGCCACAGGCAGTTTCCAGATCCGTTATAATCCTATGGGGCCATCGCTGTATATGAGATTCATTAAGGACCCAGTTGTTACATAGAACATCACTAATCCTAATCCTTCTAAATGAAGATCTTACTCTTACAGCCTCACTTAACATTAAATATCTCTTCTGGCCTACCTCTAAGTATAGTCGCAATGGAAGTTAGAGCATCAGTGTATGGATTTAGGGGACATAATTTAGTTGGCAGAAATCCCTAACCTGAAATAAAAAAAAAAAAAACTTTCAGTATTTTATCCCTTTTCTGACAGGAAGTAACGAAAAGTTGTACTTGCTTAGTCAATAAGAAAAAGGTAGAGGATCCAAAGCTAGGCCTCTCTGACCTGAAGTTAAAATGCCAATCAGTATTATGCAGTACCAAAGTTTCATTTTCTGGATTAGGGTTTCCTTCATGCTGGAAAAAATCCAGGAACACTGGAGATCTTCAGTCAAGGTACAGTGAAGAATGAAAGTCCAGGACTGCAGAAAAAGATGAGATGCGGGGGATGTGAATGGTACACTAGTACAATCCTAACAGACAAAACAGCTTAGAGCACTAGGTCACGGGAGCTGATCTGAATGGATCCTGAGAGTACAGCAAGGCCCTCCTGGCTGGCATTATGCACATTGTCTATGTGAGAGCAGCTTAGAACACCAGATGCACACAAGTTAATCAATTACTATTGTCTCCATTACTGAAGCAAACTCTACTATGAGGAGGCCAGTCTCTGGAATATTCCCTGAAACTCTAAGTTAAATCAGTCAGGGGTTCCTAAAGCAGAAGAAACCTCTTGACTTCTATATCCAAAAAGACAATGTATTTATGCTGCGAAACACATTGCTCCTCATTTTGAAAATTTTGGTGCAAAATTTTTGGTGCAAGATGAATTCTTGCCTGTGCAAATAAATCCCTCACTTAAGTGGTAATAACTAATAACAAAACATACCTATTTTGGCAAAAACAAAATTTGCCCATCATTAGCCACATGTTGGTAATATGACACTCAACTTTCACCAAATTAAAGGAATCCCAACATAGGAATTAATTTCTGAGAATAATAATTTAAAAAAATCACTAAAGTACATGTTTTCCAAACTTTCAGACCACCTTTCATTATGTATCAATGGTTCAATAGCTGCTTACAGGAATAACTAAATACTTTTCAAGTGTTCTGCTTATTATATTTATTTCTTCCTCCTTTGCTTTTTCCTGTAAGTTTTCTCTATCTATCTGTCTTTAATATTGCTCTCTTTCATACCGATATCAGTGTAAGAATCTTAGACTGCCTAAAATTTGCCAGTGCCACAAAAGTTAAACCTGCCACCTTTGGTGATTAATCAAATTTGTTCTAAATGGGATTAATTCGGTGTAAGTATGAAGAAGTCTGTCAGAGTCCATGTCTCTCTTCTTATCTGTCCCTAGGTCATTTTTTTTTCCTTGCTGAATTGAAAATGAAGCTGAGCTATAATCTTGCTTGGCAGAGACTGGATCCTTCCTTTGATAAACATCTAAAATGCTAATGAATGTGGGCTGCAGCTCTGAGAGCAAGCACAGGCTCTGACAAGAATCAGGAGGGTAAAAAAGAAGGACTTTTTGACTTAAAAGAACTCTTTTTGTTCATATTCGGTATTGTTTCCCCGAGAAAAAAATTTTTTTTGCTCCCTGGAAAAAACAGAGAGAAAAAAAAATTCTGCTATATCAAAATGCGGAAGCGTGAAAAGCCGAGGAGCTTTCAGATTGTCCTCTTTTGCATGCAAATCATATCAGGAGCTCTCATTAGCATAAATGCATGAGCAACTCTAAATGCTTTTAATTTCCAATCTCAGCCAGCAGAGGAGTAATTTGTCACTGTCAGGGTGGAAATCTAAAAAGAAAAAGAGAGAGGGGGAAGAGAGAGAGAGAGGAGGACTCCATGCTAAATTGGAATCATATAAATTTTTGATTTGCTAATTGACTGATGCAGCAGTTCAATCAGCTGCCCTGAAGGTGTAAATAATTCAATGTACAGTCAGAAATAAAAAGCATAATGTGCCTCTGCCGAAGGGATGTATATTAGTATTCCGTGTGGCAGGACATACCTGACCACTTGGTTTTCACAGATACCCTGCTTAGTCAAATTATAAGTCCTCGGCAAGCAATGCTCTCATCTAAACCCATTAAAACACCTCTCGCAGAACCCAAGTCTTTGCAAGTTAAAGGCATCGGGACCAAGAAAGCTGTACTCAGCAATCTTTAACGGTGAACATCCCAGTAGGCTGGCACGATAGCTTCGATAGCTTCGCAAACCCTCCTCCCGCGGTTGCTCCCTGATGCAGTCATACAGAGAAGGGCGAGAAAAGTGCCTGGATAAAAATCTTATTCCTACTCCAGCTAACTTTCAATCTTTCCTTTCCCTTAATCAACTGCTTTAAATGTCATATGCAAAATGTATTTATGGCAAAAGTATCTCCTCGGGGTAGACTCGTGTGGATATTTTAGAAGCTGTTCCCTGTGGTTTGTTTTTATCAGGTAGTTTCTTAATATTAATAGCTTTACCTCTGAACATTTGATTTAAATCATCCTAAAGTTAGTTTATAAATATTTTAAGAACGATGGCGGGACTAAGGTGTAGCTCAGGGGTGCAGCGCTTGCTTGCCTAGCATGGGCAAAGCCCTGGGTTAGATTTCTAGTACTGGAAGAAAGAAATGCTTAATTCAAAGTCAAATGGAATAAATATGAGTAAAGTTGCAACTTGTTGGAATGGTATTTTATCAAGGGCTTGGTATTTTATTTAGCAAGAATATTAAGTGGCAAAATGGAGACACGAGAAAACTGTGCTCTGCCACTTGCATTACCAAGAATGGTGACGGTTGCAGATGATAAAGGATGGATGCCAATGGTAGCAGCAACCTAAAATCCACTGCAGACCACTGTGCAGCAACAGAAGGCCTGGTGTTCATCTGTGTGGTCACGGCATGCAGTGACTAGTCCCAATTAAATGTATGCATTTAAAGTTCTATAATGAATAGCAAACACTATTGGAAAAGTGACTATATGTGGTGACCAAGTATTCTTGTTAAGAAAAAAAGTTAAGCATGGCAAGCTAGTTTTAAGGATCAACTTGACTATGGAGAACAGAGCCCGAGGCACCTCTATGAAGAATCATTTAGTTAGAGGAAGCCCTGTAGCAAGTCTAGGATGGGGAAAGATGCATCCCATGGCGGATGCACGTTCCCAGGGCAGGTGCATAAAGTAGAAAGAACTCGGTCAGTGTTTGGCAGACTGTTAGACCAGTCAGTTAGACAGCATGTTTTTCTCTCAATTCTTCCTATAGTTTTGACGTAGCCCGTTCCCTCAGTTTCTGATATTTATGTGACCTCCCCTGCCTTCGTAATGGACTATTATAACCTGAAACTTTCAGCAGGAATAAATATCTTCTTATTTAAGTTTTATGGGTCATGTGTTTATTACAGCAATAGATGCATGAGACTAAAACACTAAGTTTAGTAAGCTTAATTCAAAAATGGATGCATAATATGCAAAAATATAGGCTATCGCCTCTAACCCTAGTCATTGCTGAGTTTCATACTAGATTCTAACTCAAATCCTACTTCTGAAACCTTATGTATAAGTTGACCAAAAAGTCTAGGATTATCTGGGGATTCCAGAGAGATTAACTCCATGTCATGTAAACATGATATATTAAGCATATTATATTTTATTTATTTATTTATTTATTTATTTTTAAAGTTCACCTGCTCCTCTTAGCATTTTTCATATTTATTTGTTTATTTATTTAATTTGTGTGTGGGGTGTGTGTGTGGGGGTGTTTGTATATCAGAGGGTACTGTGTGTGCCTATGGAGGCTTGAGGATGACTGTGGGTTATTTCTATTTTCTTTTTGTTTTGCTCTGGACTTTCCCAGGCTCTGCCCATCAGGGCTGGAAGTGCAGGTCACTGCCATTTTTACATGAGATCTGGGATCTGGGATCCAAACTCAAGTCTTTCTGATTGTGAAGTTGAGTCCTAACCCCTGAGCCATCTCTCCAGGCTTGTATTATATGTTTTAACTTGTTATTTTTTTTAATAATGTTTTTTTTAATTTTTTTATTTTTTTATTTAATTAATTGCACACATGTATGTGTGTGTGCGTGTATGCGTGTATGTGTGTGTAGAACCACGGACGAATTCGGGAACCACTATGGACGCCTCCACCTCCTCCTTGTTTACTCTGCCCCGGGAATCGCAGGCTCCGCCCTACCAGGACTAGAAACGTAGTCTGCCCCAGCTTCCGCCGGCGTCTATACGTGGGGTCTAGGATCCGAACTCAGGACCTTCTGCCTGCAAGGCAGAGGCTTAACCCCTGAGCCACCTCTCCAGCCCTTAACTTGTTATTATTAAAACCCTTATCTTTACTAACTTTTGCTCTTCTTTGTCATCGTCATGGGGAATCGTCAGAAATAGAACAGAGACAAAAGTGTAAAAGTTTAGTTGTCAAATTTTAAGACCAAATCTCAAAAACCTGCATTTTTGAGCATCAGATCATTAGCCCCATACTTATGAAGCTTATATTAGAAACAATGCAATAATGAACTTGAGTGAACACATAATCCATTAAAGAGGGGGTTGGTTGGCTTATTTTTCTTTTCTGTCCTGGGATTCTTTGAAATAACCAAGAAGTTAGAGAGGTAGAAACAATAAGAGAAAAATCAAAATGAGAAGACAACTCTAAATGTACAAAAAAGGGCAGGAGGAGATCTTGACCTGCACCCCACAACCACCTGCTTGAGCAAGCAATGCTTCACCCCAAACACAACCCAGAACACACAGCTTTGTGTTGCCAGCTCTTGCAAGTTCTCAATAACCAACCTTTGCTTTCCTCATTTCTTCCGTGGTCCTTTATCCAGATACATCAGCTGTCATACCCCACAGGGAGCTTACTCCCACTTGTTGGGGTTCAGGTGAGCCTCTAAGACTGGCTGTAGGGTTCATGAACAAGAAGAACCTTTGCCTCTTTTCCCGCATCATCCCAGAGGGAGGGATGACACGAGAACAAAAAATCTGCCACGTACACAACTGAGCATGTTCCAGGTGAGGATCTAAGAAGCTGCGGAGGAGAAAAAATGCCCTCCTCAAAGCTCCCAGCTGCCTCTTGGCCAAACAAGAATCTCACAGCTGCAACCAACCGCTTCCTCCACCCACACTGAGAACCTGGCTTTCTGGGTTACTGTTCTCTGACCTCTGATTGGCTGTTCTCTGCTGAAGTTCTCTGAATCCCTTTCTACCAAGGTGGACCACACATCTCCACCTCCTCTAGTTGACCTCTCCTTATCAGTTCATTCCTGATTCCTTTCCACATGGTCTAAATGGTTAACGTGTGCCTGTCAGCACTGATGTTTGTGGGGGGGGAGGTACATGTTTCTTTGTTAGATAAAAGAAGGCCAAGAACTGCAAAGGAAGAGATTCCCTTGTTTTAGCCTTTTAAATTTTAATTTGGTTCCATTTTCTTTTTTCCAAACAAGCAGTTTGGGTTCTGTAATTTGAAAAACATCAAGGAAGGAAATTTTCAGCAGAAAAGAAAGATTAACTTTGTTTTCTCAGCAGCCCTACCACATGACTAGCTTATATTGAGCTCATGATTAATTAAACTTTACAAACTGTCTTTCACATAAATCACTTTGCCTCCTGCAACCTGTACTCTTAAAATTGGTTGTATAAACAGAATCCACAGCCCTGTATTTCATCTGGGACAAACCTCACACACACTTTGCTTTTGGACCCTCCATTGCAAATTGGGAGCTACTTTCTTTAATTCTAATTCTTCCATTCAACTTACAAGCTATGTCTTCCATATCTATCTTCTATAATTAAGACCACAACATCTCGGTGCCAAAACGGTGGGCAGAGGATAAAGAGATAACGGACCTGCACATTATTTCACCAGAAATGGTTGTGCATTCCAAATTGTTGCTGTTCTAGATTGTTCTGCCAGATGGCTGTCCCTGCACCTAACCATCTGTAGGGCCCCCAGCCCCTCTGGATCAGCGCCTTTCGGAATTGGGCTCCTTTCACATGGCTGCCAAGTAGTGCCCCTAATCCCCTAGCCCGTGGTCTTCCTAGTGGATTCCACTGGAATTCAAATGTGCGATAGAAAATTCCACACACACGGAAAAATAACTTGGAAGCTAAGGACAGTCTCCCTCGAGCCTTATATGGAGAAAGAAAGTGAGGTGGGAGGTCTTCTTCCTTTCAGACTAGCAACTGAGCACACTGACTAGACCCCACATCCTTGTCAGAGTGTGCAGTGCAAAGAGCAACACAAGGGATGTGCATAGGTCAAGGAGGCAGTTAAGACTGGAGAAAACAGAACCCTTCTTCCCATGACTTTGCATCAAGAAAACACATTTTTATCACCCCTTACCTTGTGCAATCACATCCATGTACTATAGTATTTCAAATATGACCAGTAGTGAATGTGTGGTCAGAAATAGATCTTCGCCACAGTCCTTGAGATTTTTTAGCCCTAGGGCAGGATCTGTCTCCATCCCTACCCTCCACTTTCTACTTTGGCAAATCCTACTCATTAATCAGACTCTGAAAAGTCTGTGATCTCATCTACCACCTTCGTCATATTGGTGAGGTCACTCTTGAGTCCTACATTTGCCCCTAAAAGGTACATGGAATATTAGACATTCCAAAATTTTAGGGATCCCCGGAAAATTTCACTTGCTTATTTTCTTTCCAGAACCTTCCACCAGAGGATCAAACGCTTGAACATAAGAACTGAAAATGACTGCTTCTCTCTGGCATTGCTTCTTTTATGGAATATTGGGAGACACTCAGGTAATACTGTAATCACTGAAGAACACTGAATATTGAAGAAATGAGGTAAATTTAAACAAGCAAATTATGAGCTTTATGACTTCTGCACTTAGTTGGATTTCAGAGTTTAATTTTTTAAATACTTGTTCTGAAATGCTTGTAATATTTGCTCTAAAATTTCCTTTCTATCAGAACATGCTTTTTCATCATGAGGATGGCTTAGCAGAACTGAAGCTGAGGATCTTTTCTCCTGTTCTCTCTCTCTCTCTCTCTCTCTCTCGTCTCTCTGTCTCTCTGTCTCTCTGTCTCTCTCTGTCTCTCTCTGTCTCTCTCTCTCTCTCTCTCTCTCTCTCTCTCTCTCTCTCTCATTAGCATTCTGCCATCTGCTCCAACACACTTCTGTTTGTTATTTCTTCTGTGCTCCAGACACAGGACCCTTTGCCCTCCTGTCAGAGTTTTGGTTACAGGAAATCAAGCTATGTTTTCTTACACATGGCCTTTGTCCGTAGAATATTATTTTAAATAAACAACTAAAATTACTTTCCTGAGATCAATGACCAAGGTTGTTCTTTTTCACTAATAACAAAAATCCCCTCCTCAAGTTTATGCCATGTCTAGTTATCTGGCCTTATTTCCCTATTTGTCTAATTTAAGAATTACCTGTGAAGCTAAGAAGACAGGGGCCATAATTCTTTTTTAGCTACTTACTATGTGATTTACCTGAGTAAGTTATTATTCTCCATCATGCAGCTATCTCCTTCTTGGATTGAAACGATTCCCTCTTGAAGACATAAGGAGCCTGACAAGTTTCATGAAACTCCCAGGAAACCTACAAAATGCTAACAAGTAGCTCCTTATCCCAATGTAACTAAACAGCAAACAATAACTGAGGAAGGAGGAGAGTGGTCTGTGGAGAACTCCATGTGCAGAGCAAAGATGCCAAAGTGCCCTTTGCTCCTGTAAGTCCCACCTCACCCATGCTCCTGTAAGGAACTCCAATAAGCTCCCTGGTTCTCCAAAAACTAAACTACAAAGGAGTTGTTTCTTTGGTCTGTCATTGATGCCCTATGTGGAGTGGGCAGACATTTGTTATGTTTTCTCTGTCTGTAAGCCAGCGATGACTATCAGTTCTAATGTCAGCTTTTTTTATTATTATTCACCCAAATAGTTTCTCTTACATAGCACTGAGTTAACACGGTTCTCAACCAGGGTTCTTTTGTTTCTTAAGGAACTATTCCTAAGGAATGTCTGGAGACATTCCAATTTTCACAACTATGAACAGTGGCTAATGATAAGTCCTTGGTAGAAGCCAGCTTGCAGCAAAACATCCCACAACAGAGAATTACCCCTGAGTGCCTAGCCTGGAAATCTCTGGCACTGTAAGCCTGGGAAGTCAACGCCATGTCATCCATGATTGTTCTTGTTTCCCAGGAACCTGGCACACTGTGGGTATGCCACAAATGCTCAGAGAAGGACTATAGGAATGAACAAATATTATTGGAAATAAAAGTCTGCGAGCATTAAACAAATGTGAGCCCCGAAGGATGAACCTGGCTTGTAACAGTCCTCCGTTCAGTGTCTGGGGCGATGATTTCAGGGGCAGCAGGTGATCCTAATTTTGCTTTCTTGAAAATACAGAGGAAAGAGGAAGTTCATGCTTCAGCTCATCATGCTTAGATAAGAACCTTTGCCTTCCCCATACAGCAACATCCTTCTCAAATAAAACCCCCATTGTTGAATGACATGAGAAGTTGTTTGTGTCTTTATACTTTGCTTTCAGTGTTTTACTCAAAGTAAGACAGCCTCAAAAATCTTTGTATTCACCTTTTGAAAACTTTGCATTATCTTGTCAAATGCAAAAATACAGTTTTTTTAAAAATCTTTATCTTTTTTGGTGACATGGAGTCTCTCTGTGTTGCCCACTTTTTGTTCAACTTCCTGGGGAGTCAGGACTACACACACATGACTGTGTATGATCTGACTCCCACCTGAGAGGCTTTCTTTTCATAGTTCCTACCACCTCCCCAAATAGCTGTGCCTGTTATGTAGCCTAAAACACACAGGCCTGTGGGAGACACATATCCGAACCATCGTAACTGGATTTGAAACAGTCGAGGAATCATAAGTACTTAATTATTCACAGATATGTGTCTGTTTTCTTCTTTGTTCTCTTCTGTCTCACTCTCTGTCTGTCTGTTTCTCTCTCTCTCTCTCTCTCTCTCTCTCTCTCTCTCTCTCTCTGTCACACACACACACACATACACACACACACATACACACACACACACACAGGTCCTCATTATGGAGCTCAGGCTGACCTCAGACTTCCTGTGACTCTCTGGCCTCAGCCTCTCACGTGTTGTGCTTACTGTCACAAGCTGCCATGCCTTGACTGGTCTCTATTTTTCAGCCAAGGACAATTCTACCAAGTAACCACATGATTCAGCACATGTGACTGGTCAGAGTGGCAGCTGTCTGCGTTGGAGGTCACATAACACATAACAAACAGTATGGTCCAAATCAGACACAGCATTCTAACTACATGTGGAACATCCATGTCACCCACCACAGATCCCAAATTCTTTCCATGTTTGCAGAGGGGAAGTACAACTAATTAAGAAACATGGATCAGAAAGCAGATACTGGCAAGCAAAGCTTTCAACAGGCTTAGTTACTGTTTTGTTTTTGAAAAGTGATTATAAATGCTTCGGCCTAGTTCCTGAAGGAGAGATTCTAACATACTTTAAGCAAGTTTCCTTGTGTGTGAATAATTCAGCAGGAAAGCTCAGAATAGATATGTTTATGCCACTGGAGAGACAGGTACCATATTAGTCATGGTAGGAGGGTGCAGGAAAGGGGCTGCAGAGAGGTAGATATCAAGACTGAATGGAAAGAAGTCAGTGGGCAGAGAAAGACTGGAAGCCCTTTGCCACTTGGCTACAACAGCAAGCAGAGCATGTTCAACAAAAGTCCCAGATATGCAAAACATGGGTGAGGTAGATGCTATGGGAACCACCTATGAGGGGTAACAAGCCTCTTGACCCCGCCCTCTTCCATGGGTGCTTTTCCCCAGCCCACTAACCTATTCCATTCTCAGGAGTGCTTTGCATCTCTTAATAAGCTGTGACTAGTTCTATTTCTAAAACATCAGTAAAATTAAAAGAAAATTGGGATAAGAAAGCATAGGTTAAAATTAATGACTAATACCCATTCACACGCATTTGAATTGAACACATCACTTCTGTGTTTTAAATTAATTAAACCGTTGCTTCATGTACTCTTGCTTTTAAGTAATGTTATTGCATCCTTACCAGCTATGAAAAACAATAGTACTTTCTAGCTATAATAAAAGAATAACATCAATGTTATATGTTTTTAAGTATATCACTGGGAATCCCTTGAATGTAATAAAAGACAGCTTTGTGTAACAGCAGAGGTTCAACTTAGTAGTAGATTGTATCATAGTAGGAATATTCAGGAGGTTTGCTATTTTGCAAAAGACTTAGACTCTCTATTCAATGGCCTGTTATAATCATGCGCATGCAAATATTTCCTTAATTTAATGTGAAATTTGTTTTGTAAAACAAAAAAGAGAGCTTCCAGAAGCAACTGGAACATGCTGAATGTGGTATTATTGGAGTGGGGGGGGCTTGTAATCACTCCAGTTTTAATTTACAGTGCCCATTTATTATTTCCACTGTTTTGTTTTCTGATGCAAGTTTAAGCACTGCAGAAATTCAGTGCAATGAGGCAAGCCTAGTATTATTTTCTGTTGTGCTGTGTTGCCATCTGATCTTTTTTTTATTCATACTAAGCTATTGTTTTAGATGATTCTAAGTTTTTTCCATAATACTAGGGTTCACTCTTGCAGAAATGTTTGCATTTTTTTATTTTCTGGGAAAAAAATGTAAGCTAGAATTGTATATTATGCTGTTCCTGCAAAAAAATTCATTAGCTTTAGCCAGAAGCAAAACATTAGATCCTTTACCATATCTGCTACGGTATATAATTATTAATTTTCCATCAAGCTTTGTCCCAGGATAAACGAATGCCCTTTTATTTGTTCCTAAAGATAGATGACTCTATGGTAACTGGACAAGTTGACCCAGCAGCTTTCTAAAAGGGTCTTTTCAAGAGAACCACATTTCAGAAATATCAGACATATAAGTCTCCATGGGGCACATTTAATTGTAATATTAATTAGAAGATCTTCTCATTCGCTGATTAACTATAGAATCATACCAGCAAAGATTGACAGAAAGGTGGAGTTAGCATACACATCTCTGCAAAACTGCATATAAACTATCAGGTTTCATAGAAAATACTTTTTAATTATTGGTAAAAAAAAAAATGAGTTCATATCCCAGAAATGAACAGTGCTCCATGTGGGAAAATCTTTCCAGTACATCCTTAAGTAATCATTTTCAGGGTACCCTTGAGAGCATATCTGGAGTCCACCTCTCATGCAGTCTTGCCTATTTCATTCCAGGAATCTGGAATGAAATTCCTGACTCTCCAGGAATCCTCCAGCCTTCAGTCGTCACCCATTGACCTACTGGACTGAGCAGCTCTGAACATCCAGGATGTTTGAAGTGATTTAGCCTCCAAAGGACTGTTTCCCATGTTGGGTCAACACAACCACTGACTGATCAGTAACAATACTCTATTGTTTGCTTTTCAGTTGATATTGGTTACTCTGTATGATAGTTGATCCTGGGTGTCAACTTGACCATACCTGGCATTAACTAAGATCAGCTGTCAGACTACCTGAATAGATTATCCAGATCAATACATTTACAAAGACCAGCCCAAGATTTGATTGGAACTTCCCAGTAATAGACCAGATAAAAGGAACCATAGAACAGAAGACTTTTAAGAGAGACTCTCTGGGTCCCTTTTTTTCACCCCACCCCGCTCCGCCGGTCGGGACGCGTACGCCAGATCCAGCCGGGCCTCACCGCCGCGCTCTAGGACCCCAGGTCAGCCCACAGGGACCCGGCTCCGACTCCCGCCATCCAGCCGGAGCCGCGCGGGGGCCAAGGGACGAGGAGGACCTCCCCCTGCGCCCGGGCCCCGCCCCAGCTGCCCTCGGGTTAAATAGCTCCAGGCTGACGCGCCCATCCTCCCTTTTCGCCCCACCCCGCTCCGCCAGTCGGGACACACGCGCGGTCCACCCGGGCCTCACCCCGCGCCCTAGGTAAGTCCCCATTCGGGCCCCGCCCACCAGTACCCCAGGCCAAATAATTCAGTTTAGTGAAATTGAGAGATCTTAAGAGTTAAAATGACAATGCCAAAGTCAAAGTGCAAATCCATGAGAAGCAACACTCAAGTAAACAAATTTCCCACTGAAGGAATTAATCCCATAATGTTAGACTCCAACAAGAACAAACCCGCGGAAAAAGGCCAAGAAAGCCTGACCCAGGATAACGACTTTCAAAATATGATCATTACCATGTTCAATACTATGAAAGAGGAAATCCGGGAGGAATTACATAATCGAATCAATCGCTTCGAAGAGGAACACAACAGACATCTGGAGGAGTTGAGAAAAACAGTGCAAGAAACAAAAAGTGGCATAGAGCAGTTAAAACAAACTCAAGCAGAGTTTAAAACTGAGCTAAAAGACAAGTTATCTTCAACCCAGAACGCCACAGAGAGTCTTATCAACAGAACTAATGAAGCAGAAAACAGAATTTCAGACCTTGAAGATAAAGTGGGAGTACTAACCAGCTCAACGGAAGAGGTTGTTAAAGCCAAAAAGATACTTGAGAGAAATATCCAAGAGATATGGGACACCCTGAAGAAGCCTAACATGCGTATTCATGGAATACCGGAGCAAGAATCTCAAAATACCACCCCTGAGGAAATTTTTCAAACGATCATCAAGGAAAACTTTCCTCATCTAAAAAAAGAGAGGCCCATTCATATACAAGAGGCATTCCGCACCCCAAACAGATACGACCAAAATAGAAGCACACCGCGGCAAATAATAGTTAAAACACTCCACATTCAAGATAAAGAACTGGTGCTGAGAGCTTCAAGGGAGAAAAAACAAGTCACTTTTAAAGGCAAACCTATTAAAATAACAAATGACTTCTCAGTCGAAACAGTAAAAGCAAGAAGAGCTTGGAGAGACATACTTCAAGTATTGAATGAGCAAAAATGTCAACCCAGGCTGATTTACCCTGCAAAACTATCAGTCATGATCGAGGGAGAAAGAAAAATTTTCCAGCACAAAGACAACTTTAAGGGATACATGGCCACCAAACCAGGCCTTCAAAAACTGCTAGAAATGATACTCAAGCGTGAAGAAAAAAACAGGCATATCCAGGAGAACAGAAGGCAAATATAACACCATTAAAAGCGAAGCAATATACTTATAAAAGCTACTAAACATAATAAATGTCTGGAATTAACAATAGTTTCTCCATTATAACACTAAATGTTAATGGACTTAATTCACCAATCAAGAGACACAGATTACAAACTTGGATTAAAAATCACAATCCATCAATCTGTTGCCTGCAGGAAACCCATCTCACCACAAAAGATAGGCATGCTCTAAAAATAAAAGGCTGGTCAACAATTCTACAAGCAAATGGAAGCAGAAAACAGGCAGGGGTAGCCATTATGCTATCAGACAAAGTGGATTTCAAAACAAAAAAAATTATAAGAGACACGGATGGATACTACATTTTAGTCACAGGTACAATTCACCAGGAAGATTTCACAATACTGAACATATATGCACCCAATACGGGCCCCTCCACATTCATTAAGAAAACCCTACAGCGTCTAAAGCAAGAAATCAACCCCCAAACGATAATTCTTGGGGACTTCAACACCGCCCTCTCTACATGGGATAGATCAACAGGTCAAAAGCTTAACAGAGACACTTTGGAACTTAATCAAACCCTGAAAGAAATGGACCTCACAGATCTCTATCGAACTTTTCACCCACGCACCAAAGAATACACATTTTTCTCAGCAGCACACGGAACTTTCTCCAAAATAGATCACATATTGGGCCACAAAATGAATCTACACATATACAAGAAAGTTGAAATTCTAACCTGTGCCCTATCAGACCACCACGGCCTAAAGCTGGACATCCACAACACATCAAACAAGAGAAAATACACTAACTCCTGGAAACTTAACACTATGATGCTGAATGAGAACTGGATTCAGGAAGAAATTAAAAAGGAAATTCAAGATTTCCTGAAAGTGAATGATAACGAAAATACAACTTACCAAAATCTCTGGGACACAATGAAAGCTGTTCTAAGAGGTAAGTTCATAGCTCTTAATGCCCACGTCAAAAAATGGAAACATCAGAAATAAACAACTTAACAATGCAGCTTAAAGCTTTAGAGAAACTAGAGCAATCTGATCCCAAAAGCAGTAGAAGAGAAGAGATTAGCAAAATAAGGGGAGAAATATCTGAAATCGAGACTAAGAAAACGATAGAAAAAATCAACCAATCAAAAAGCTGGTTCTTTGAAAAAATCAACAAGATTGATACACCCCTAGCTAAACTAACCAAAAGCAAGAGAGAGAAAACCCAAATTAACAAAATTAGAAATGAACATGGAGTTATCACTACTGATACCCAAGAAATCCAGAGAATTATAACATCATATTTCAAAAACTTATACTCTGTGAAGTTTGACAACACAAAAGAGATGGATGAATTTCTAAGTAAACACAATTTACCTAAATTGAATCAGGAAGTTGTGAATTATTTAAATAGTCCTATAACATATAAGGAAATTGAAGAAGTAATCTCGAATCTTCCCACCAAAAAATGTCCTGGACCAGATGGATTCAGCACAGAGTTCTACCAGACATTTAAGGAGTTAATAACACCAATACTCCTTAAACTGTTCCATCAAATAGCAAAGGAAGGAACACTACCAAATTCCTTCTATGAAGCTAATATCGTTTTAATCCCAAAACCTAATAAAGATTCACTTAAAAAAGAAAACTATAGGCCAATCTCCCTGATGAACACAGATGCAAAGATTCTCAACAAAGTCTTAGCAAATCGGATTCAAAAACATATCAAAAAGATCATTCACGGGGACCAAGTAGGCTTCATCCCTGGCACACAAGGTTGGTTCAACATACGCAAATCAATAAATGTAATTCATCATGTAAACCAGTCCAAAGTCCAAGACCACATGATACTCTCGATAGATGCAGAAAAAGCTTTTGACAAGATCCAACAGCCTTTTATGATCAAAACGCTAGAGACAGTAGGAATGGAAGGAACCTTTATCAATATAATAAAAGCTGTATACAACAAGCCCACAGCAAGGATTATGCTCAATGGGGAACAATTGGAAGCATTCCCACTTCGATCAGGAACTAGACAAGGCTGTCCACTCTCACCACTTCTATTCAATATTGTACTTGAAGTCTTAGCTGAAGCCATAAGACAAGAAAGGGACATAAGAGGGATTCAAATCGGCAAGGAAGAAATCAAGCTATCCCTATTTGCAGATGACATGATCTTATACCTGAGGGATCCCAAAAACTCCACCAGGAAGCTCCTGGAACTAATTGAGAAGTTCAGCAGGGTGGCAGGATACAAAAAAAATGTGCAAAAATCAGAGGCCTTCCTATATGCCCAGAATGAAAGAAGTGAAAAAGCCTTGAGAGAGACTATGCCATTTACTATAACCCCTAAAAAAATGAAATACCTTGGTATAAACCTAACTAAGGAGGTAAAAGACCTTTACAATGAAAACTTTAAAACCCTAAAGAAAGAAATTGCAGAAGACACCAGAAGGTGGAAAGACCTCCCTTGTTCCTGGATTGGCAGAATCAACATTGTAAAAATGACCATCCTACCAAAGGCAATATACAGATTCAATGCTATACCAATCAAAATCCCAAAGCTATTCTTCAAAGAAGTTGACCAAATAATCTCAAAGTTCATATGGAGGCACAAAAGACCCAGGATAGCAAAAACAATCCTGAGTAACAAAAACACAGCTGGAGGTATTACCATACCAAACCTAAGTCTATACTACAAATCCATAGTTATAAAGACAGCCTGGTACTGGCTCCAAAATAGACACACAGATCAATGGATAAGGATTGAAGACCCAGATATAAGCCCACAAAGTTACAGCCATTTGGTCTTTGACAAAGGGGCCCAAAGAATCCAATGGAAAAAGAACAGCATCTTCAACAAATGGTGCTGGCAAAACTGGATCTCCACATGCAGAAGATTAAAGCTGGACCCGTACTTGTCACCATGTACAAGACTTAATTCCAAATGGATCAAGGACCTTGATATCAGGCCAGAGACTTTAAAAACCATAGTTGAAAGGATAGGGAACTCCCTCGAGCTGATTGGGCTAGGCCAACACTTCCTAAACAGACATCCAATGGCACAATCACTGCTACCAACTCTCAACAGTTGGGATCTTGTGAAATTAAAGAGCTTCTGTTCAGATAAAGAGATTGTCAAACGAGCTCAAAGGCAACCCACAGAATGGGAGAAAATCTTCACTAACCACATATCTGACAGAGCTCTACTGTCCAGAGTGCACAAAGAACTTAGAAAATTAAACTCCAAGGAAAACACTGGCCCAATTAAAAAATGGGCCCTGGAACTTCAAAGAAACTTTACCAGAGATGAAATTAAAATGTCTAACAATTATCTTAAAAAATGCTCCACTTCCTTCGCCATCAGGGAAATGCAAATCAAAACTTCCCTGAGATATCATCTCACCCCGGTCAGGATGGCAAAAATCCACAATACGAACAACGACAAATGCTGGAGAGGATGTGGAGAGAGGGGAACTCTCCTACATTGTTGGTGGGAATGCAGGCTCATACAGCCACTCTGGCGAGCCGTCTGGAGATTCTTAAAGAAATTAAAGATTGAAATGCCGTATGACCCTGCTATCCCACTTTTGGGAATAACCCCCCATGCAGCAGAGGTTCGCCTCGATAGCACAAGCTCGACCATGTTCATAGCAGCACTGTTTACAATAGCAAAGTCATGGAATCAACCTAAATGTCCAACAGTTGACGAGTGGATAAGGAAACTGTGGTACATCTATACAATGGAGTACTACTCAGCCATCAAAAATGATGAATTACTGGAATTTGCTGGGAAATGGATGTCATTAGAAAGAATTATATTAAGTGAAGTATCCCAAACCCAGAAAATTAAGCGCCGTATGTACTCCCTAATAGGTGGCTCCTAGTACCAAACTCACCCAGCCCACATTGAGACATTCAAAAGTAAACCTATGTAACACAGTAATTGCAAGGATTATGAACAAGAGAGATGGGTTAGGAGGGCCACACCAGAAACAAGGAGAGAGGAGACCATGTTACAGCAGAGAAAATAGGCGTCCATCAAGGTCTGCAAGTAAGTAATGAGAAACCTGGTTAAGTTCACAGACGTTCTTTCCTGATCTCACCAGAAGGGGAGGGCATATAGTCTGGCAGATAAAAAGTAATCATTTTGCAAATGGGTGATGGACCCCTCCCTCAGTGAGGTTTCCTACTCTTATTACATCTACCCTTGAATGTGCTATTACAACAAGACTCCAGTGTAACAGCTTTTTGTCTCTGGCCAGGGGGTGACATTCAGTGCCCAGCAGAATGGAGTGAAGGGAATTGCAGGAGCAGCAAAACTGCAAAAGAAAATCAACAAACCACAATCCAGAACTTCAGAGACTCTATATCAATCACATAGAACTAGGACAGCCTAATCTCTCCCCATCCTGGAGCTCAGGGACATTTGCGGAAGAGGGGGCGGTAAGATTGTAAGAGCAAAAGGATGGGAGGAGCAACGATTTGCAAGATTCTCAACAATAGTTGGGGCCAAAGCAATCATAATGGGACTTTGCATGCCCTGCGCAATGTCCAGTGCACTGTTGCCCTCATAAAGTCTAGCATCTGTTAAGGGCACCGAGACCCCTGGAGGCAAGGGATTGACAGCCATAGTAGTGATCTTATGCTTAAGGGGAACAAGAGAAAGGGCTTATGGAAATGCCACTGGGTCCTTATATGTCATCGGAGAGGAGGACCCAGTGGAGAGTTAGGCGTACACAATAAAGGACTCTCTGGGAATTGGGGGTGAGGCACTGGGGGAAGGGGAGGGGGAGGAAGGGGGAGGGAGGGAACTGGTAAAAAATTTTAAAATGTATAATTAAATTTTTAATAAAAAAAAAAGAGAGAGACTCTCTGAAGCTATGCTAGAAAAATCTCTTCCCTTCTGCTGCTTGGCTTTTGGCTTCTTTGACTCTCCAGGAATCCTCCAGCCTTCAGTCGTCACCCATTGACCTACTGGACTGAGCAGCTCTGAACAACCAGGATGTTTGCAGTGATTTAGCCTGCCTCCAGCTTCAGCCACCATCCATGCCACCTTCGTCATGACGATTGTTTCTCCCCTATGGAACCGTAAACTGAATAAATCTCCCTTTCTCCTTTAAGTTGTTTGACTTTGAATGTTCTCTTCTCTCACAGCAGCAGTTAAGAGTAACCAGTATACTATTCTTTTAAGTGTTCCCTATATTTTTGGATGAAATTCGTGTTTAGAAAATATATAGATATGGCAAATGCAGATGAAAAAAGGTTCTCTCACGCCAAATTACACAGCAGAGGCAATCTGCATTAATAATCTGCTATGCCCACTACCAGCCAGGTGTGTTGTCTCTAGTTACCAGTTACATTTCAATTTGTAATTTTTTATAACTAGCTTCTGTTCAGTGTGTATGCATGTAGACATGTATAGAAATGTGTGCACACAAGCCCACGTATGCCATGATACACATGTAGAGGGCAAAGAACTTTCATGAGTCAGTCTTCTCTTTCTACGTTATGAGTTCCATGGATCAGACTCAGGTCACCAGGTAGCAAGACTTTTACCAGCTGAGGCACCTTGCTGGCCTTACTTTTATTTCTAATCTTCTTAACTGCACCCAATCAGTGTATATGTTTTATAATTTCAGTATCAGCTCTATCTTGGACTCCAGTGTACTTGTCAGGGCACAAGCAAGTAAAATACCCCTAACACAGAGCAAGTTTAAGAACTTGGTATATAATCTGCTGTGTTCACTGATGGTGATAACATAATAGTAATAAAGTACATTATTTGTACTGACTTTTTATTCGCATTGGTAATTACATTAATTTTGTAAAGAGTAAAGCATTATGTTACATGGCAACTCTCCCATCATATCTTTATATCATGCCCAGAAATTGTCGAGTTGGAATTTATCTGGTGCGTTGAAGAAGAAGCAACAAGTACACTGTGGCTGGAGGCCAGGAGGAAGCAAGGCAGGGCCAAGTGGCTCAGTAGTCCAGGGGTTGCCAAGCATGTGCAAGGCCCTGGGTTCATTTCCTACCAACCCTCTCAAAAGGAAATAAAGGAAAGATTTGTCTAAAGTATTTAGTTTTGAATAGTCTTTTTGCTCTTTTTAGGATATAAAATAAATTAGCAAAAATAAAATCAGGAGATGAGGCAAGAGATTACTGGGGAAAATCCTGGTAAACCATAAAGGTGAGCATCTTCAGTCCCAATGTTCCTACAGAGTGATGGAAGGCAGAGACAGGAGAATCCTCAGAGGCCAGGAGGTCAGTTAACTTGGGAAATGAAGTGGCCAACAACCAGAGACCCTGTTTCCAAACAAGGCAGAAGGTGAGAACCACCAAACTTCTTTTTTTTTTAATTTTTTTTATTCAATTTTGTGTGTGTATGCACGTGTGTGTGTGTGTGTGTGTGTGTGTGTGTGTGTGTGTAGAACCATGGGCGAATTCGGGAGCCACCATGGACTGCCTCCACCTCCTCCTTGTTTACTCTGCCCCGGGATTCACAGGCTCCACCCTACCAGGACCAGAAGTGCAGGCCGTCCCCGCTTCCGCCAGCATCTATACGTGGGGTCTAGGATCCGAACTCAGGACCTTCCGCCTGCAAGGCAGAGGCTTAATCCCTGAACCACCTCTCCTGCCCCGAGAACCACCAAACTTCTAAGGTTCTCCTCTGTCTTCCACATATGCACCATGGTATGTGAGCCCCAAAGAGAGGCGGAACGGAGAATAAAAAGGAGGAGATGATAAGGAAATGTTGGTATACAAATGAATTCAGGCAGGTCTCAAAGATTGTTGTCAATAACAACAGTTTCTTGCCATTTATTTAGGTTTTTTTGTTTTACTTTTAGTCCCTTTAACTGGATGCTCAGCCTCTGAGATGATTTACTTATCTTTCTAGAAGCCAAGGCTTCTAACTGAAACCAGCCACAAACATAGAAGTAGGGAGGAATCAAAACCTGGGGGAGGAACTGACTTGAGTAGATCTCCTTTTTCTTTTTGTTTAATTTTTATGTTAGCATTAAGATTGGACAATAAAACAGTAAGATGCAAGAGCCTAAATAAAACTTCAACAAGAACTGTGTAGCCTTTCTAGATAAATAGACAATAGAAAAGATCCCAAGCAACCAGTGCCCAAGGGTAAAAAGGTTGCCACATAAGACTCAGACTGACCATTAACATCACATAGATGAGGCAGAATTAAAACCATTCAGGATTTGAAAACTAATGCAAAATATAAACAAGAATCCAAAGAAAGCAAGGGAGTTTTTACATGGAAGTATCACTGAATTGGTAGCCTACCAAAACATAACATATTCTGTATAACAGAACCCAAGGTCCACAGCACACAACATTCACTTCATATAACACACAATTCAGAATTACCATGTGAAGAAAGGGAAAATGTGGCCTATTCTCAAGAAAAGGATAATAAAACACGATTTTGGGTTGAACAAAATGCTGGAATTATCACGTGAACTCATTTAAGAAGCTATTATAGCTGTGCTTCACAAGGTTAAAAACGAGCACTTGAAGTGAATGAAAATTTGTGGAATCACAACAGAAAAATAGAAAACATCTTGCAGAAGATTCATACTAGTTAAATTACTGGCAATTAGTGAAAGCTGCGTGCTATGCTCAGATCTAAATCACACATATCTGTGACTCCCTAGAAGGTTCAGGAGACTTCCCAGAGAAGGAGAGGAAAAGAATGTAAGAGGGAGTGCAAAGAATGTAAGAGCCAGGATGAGGAAGAGCACTGTGTCACACTGTCATCCAGACATGACATGGCCAGTGTAATCATGAACACACAGTGGCTGCGGTTACCTACGCAGCACCTATACACCATGGGGCCTTTCAACACTCCATGGTGGATGGAGGAGTTACTCACAAGATTCCTCCCCTCTCTGAAGAGCTATTAAGGATGAATAAATACCAGGAGAGAGGGATTCATTTTCTTCAGTGGTGTAGCAACTGGTAAGTTTCCCATGCGCCAGTAGATAACCTCTGACCCATGTTCATGCAAGCAACTCTGATTAAACACAATTTATCCCCACCCCAAAAGTAGGACAGAAACCAATTGAGAAGAAGAAGGGGGTTACTAAGAATGAAAGGATTATAAGAGACTCTAATGAGAGGGTTGACTATGATCATAATCATTGTAAAAAATATGAAATTATTAAAAATTAAAACCAGAAAACATCCTTACGGATAAGTTTAACATCAGAGGACAAGGAAAATCTAACTCCGCATATTTGAAGAAGAATCAAGAAGAAATTTTCCAATACATGAACAGATACAGAAACTGATCTTGAGAGAGCTATGTGAAAACATCAAAAAGCCTAAAGGAGCCCAAGGGGGGAGGGGAGAGAAAGGAAATGAAGCAGACAAAAACATTTAAATTTAGAATGGTCAGAATTTCCCAAGTTGCATGACTTTTTACGTTGAAGAATTTCATGTCCCACCCCCACATACTCCAGAGAAAGATGACTCATTGTGGCCCATACTGACTGCAAAATCCCAAAGCCTGGCGTCAGAAAAAAAGACAAGGAAAGCATGACAAGCACAGAGGACTCCTAACATAAGCATGTACTGATTCCTCATCAGAACCCAGAAGCTAGAGGCAGATCAATAATGCTAAAACACTGAAACTAAATTAGATGCAGAGTTCCATATCAAGTGAAAAATATCTTTAGAAATAAGGCTGACACAATAGTGTTCCTATACTAAAGGGGAACACAAAAAAGAGCTCTAGGCAATGCTACTGAGTCCTTACACCTCATCAGAGAGGAGGACCCAGAGGGAAGATTGACATGCACACTAAAGGATGCTTCAGGAATGGGGCCCCCCACTGGGAGAAAGGGAGGGAGGGGGAAAGGAAGGGGAAAAGGGAGGAGGGAGCAAGAGGATCCAGGGAGGGGTGGAGGGAGGGAAGGGAACCTATCAAGTTTGTATGAGTGGAAAAAATAAATTAAAAAAAAAAAAAGAAATAAGGCTGAAAGAAATTTGAGACAGACCAGCATAATAGGTCTCTCAACTGTAAGGAATCTTCAATATATTACTCTAGGCATTCAGAGAAAACTAGATCAAATAAAAAGATTGGAACCGGCAAATATTTACAAAGATATTTTTCTCGTTTCATAAAATGTTGCTTGTTTAAAGTCAAGTTTATAACATTGATTCATGAGATTATCAATGTATATACTTGTGAATATACACCGACAACGCATGGTGAAATACATATAACAATGTGTACAGTGAAATAACTCAAAGATATCTTTGCAATCATAGGTTCTCCAATTTGACAGAAAATTATATAATATTCACTACAAGTAGTCGGGAGAACTAGGGCTATATATTGCTATGTCTGTACCAATCATATTTTGAAAGTATAATGACATACAACTATAAAACAATGAAGTGTAACAGCATGTAAATTAAAATGTAATGAAAACTTTATTTTAATGACTTGAAAGAGTCTTGGAAAGGAAAGTGGGGGAGGGCATATACAAGACACTAAAATGGATGACAATAGTTCAAGCATCAAATAATTACAGCAAATATTACTGCTACTAAAATCTAATTAAAAGCCAAAATTGACAAAAGTAAATAAGAAAAACACAACTGTCTTAAAGCACCATTCCAAAGAGATACAGCTTAAAAATGAAGACGCAGACTGAACAAACAAAATAGCAGGAATGTGATGCACGTAGTAAGCAAACGAAGACTGGAGGAGCATTCTTCACTGGAGAGAAAACAGATCTTGAGACAAAGAACATTTCCAAATAAAAGGGCAGACATTTCATAATGACTCATGAGAACGATTCATAAGGATGACACAACAATTATAAATATGTATGCACCAAATGACAAAGAATTATTATTCGGGCAGTAAGAAACTGGTAAAACTAAAAAGAAAGTTGGACATTACCACAGCAGAAAATTTAAAACCCTTTCTCAATAAATGATGGACTAGTTAGAAGGGAAAATGTCAGGAAAGATATAAATATTTAAATCATCATATTAGTCACTTTGACCTTATTGCTGTTTGTAGAACATCATACCCAAAAGAAAGAGAAAACACATAACTCATAACTTTGCAAGGTGTCTTAGCTTAGTTCCACAATAGCAACCTACTCATCTGGTACCAACAACTGTCTTGGTTTTTATTCACTTGCTGGAATGAATGAATGACCCAAGTAATTTAGGGGAATGAAGGATTTATTCCTGCTCATGATTGTAGGTTATGGTACATCATCTTGGCAGTAGAGTTATACCAACATCAGGAACTGAATGAACATAAAACATACATAGGAAGAACTAAAAGAGGTATATACTTTCCGGCTTTCGAGTTTGCTGAATACTAACCAGAACGCTCCACCTCATGCACATGCTCAGGGAATAGACTGCGCACTGTGGGCTGGGTCTCCCCACATCCGTTAGATGATTTCCTACAGGCCCTACTCAGAAGACTGCATTAAGTAAATAAAAGCTGTGCTCTCAGACTGTCAAGTTACATCTAAAACTAACTGCCATATGTAGTGTATTTACTAGGGTTGACCATAAAAAAATTCTCAAAATTCTAAAAATTTTAAGGAATCCATATGATTCAGTGGAATTCTATAAAATACTTTCTGAAAAAATGCAAAGAAATTAAAAATCAGCAGCAATAAAAAATACTATAAAATTGGAATATATTGTAAAACTGGTTCTAGTTTGAAAGAACCAAAGTCATATTTCTAAGGAATTTATGGACTGAAGAAAATAATCATAAATAAAAATCTGTGATATACATGGAATTAAATAACAAAAACAACTTGCTAAAACGTGTGATATAATGTTTGCAGAGAAACTTTCTTTAAAATGTGCATATTTAGAAGAGAAAAAAATCTAAGCTCAACTATGTGATGTTCTAATAAAAATTTTAGAAAAATAAGAGGAATGAAAGCCAAAACAAGCAGAAACAGTAAAAAAGTGGGAGATTAGAAATCAACACAGTGGGAAACAGGAAATAAGCAAAAGATAAAAATGACTTTCTCAAAAAAAATGATTTTCTCATAAAAGCAATAAAATTAACGAACTCCTAGACCAACCAAGAGAAGAAGGATACAAATCACTAATGAGAAGATTTAAAAACACATTATACATATTTTACAGGTATTCAAAGGATAGTAGATTGCCTTGGAAAAAAATCAATAAATTTGATAAATGGTGAAATGGAAAACTACCATGAAATGTACCACCTACAAAATGCCAAATCAAAAACCCAAAAATCTGAATCTCCTCATAGCAATTAAATAAATTGTTATTGAATAAAAAGTTTAAACATAAATGAAAGAACTAGACACAAATGATATTACTAGTCAATCTTTTTAAACATTCAGAAAAGGTCAGTCTTTTATGAAGCATTGTGTGATGACCAATATTAATCGTCAACTTGACAGAGTCACATAGTAGGCAAGTCTAGGGGAACAGTTGAGAGGGGTTGTCTAGATTAAGTTTAGCTCCTGAGAAGGTTCGTGAGAAATTATCTTGATTACATTTAATAGGAAGACCCGTCCACTGTGGGGAGCACCTGTCCCTTACTGGATCCTGAATTGTACAAACGGGGAAAGAGAGCTGAGCAACAGGGTGCATTCATTTCTCTCTGCTTCCCGGCAGTGGATGTGACGTGACTGGCTATTCCAAGTTTTTGCTCCCTTGACTTCCACAGCATGCAGAACTGTACATAGAACTGCAAGCAAAAAACATACCTTTCCATCAGTTGCTTTTGTTGGGATACGTTACTAAGCAACAAGAGAATAAACTACCACACACTAGCAAGGCATGTTCTTGGCATAATAAGTCTACTCATGCCTCATAAACTGATGTAAAAATTCTTCACAAAATATCAGCGAGGCATCCAACAAAATGAAAAATACAATACCTTCTGTCATTCAGGTTTTATCTAAGGAATGCAAGATTGATTTTTAAAACTAATGTAATCAAAATTAGATAATGTACATTAAACCAGCAAAAGGGAAAACGGGAGGAAATCCACCACATTCACACTGGAATAGCAAATTGGGAATAGTATAGCAAGTTGGGAATGGTAAGTTACCTTCGGTAAGATTTTGCTCCAAAATGCGCCACACCAGAGACAAGATGGAAGGTTGATAATGTTCTGGAATGGCTGGGCCAATCAGAGGAAAAAGGGAGAAAGACTCAGAATGAGAGGGACCAGGTTTTTGGGGGGGGTCTTATAACTTCAGGGTTTGTAGGTAAACTGAAGGGAGAGGGGGAAGAAGTAACTCCCTTTATAAAGTGATATCCTAGTCACTTGCCCAGACCAGGAAATTTGGTCAGTTCCTGATATCTTCTTTCCACCCTACCCCTCCCCTGGTCCTGCTGCCACTAAGGGTCAGGTAAGCACAGGCTTTGCAAGTGCCAGCTGTCAATTAGGGAGCAGTGAGCATCAAGCAGAAACTATACCCTGAGTATGGCCATTGAAGGAAAGGGAAAGCCTCCTCAATATGGCAAATCGTATTGGACAACAAACCTATCAACACTTCCCCAAGGAGTACAAAAGGAAAAGCATCCAGATTCATCATTGCTATATCGCTACTGAAGTGTCAGGCATTAGGGTAAATAAATGAATAGACATTTTACTATTCCTGCTTACCAAAATCTCAGCGACTCTATAAAACATACACCTAATTAAGTGAACAGATTCATGTTCATTAATTAGGAGATACAGCACCATGAAGATACAATTTATGAATAAATTGACTTATAAACTTAACACAATTTCCATTAAGTCTCTGATTTCTTTTTTCTTTCTTTCTTTCTCTTTCTTTCTTTCTTTTTCTTTCTTTCTTTCCTTCTCTTTTTCTTTCTGTCTCTCTTTCATATTTTCATAAAAGTTTCAAATTTATTTCAAAATATATAATTTTTGTAAAAATGTAAAATATGGTAGAAATACAAAGTTCAAGATCCTACCCTAGCTTATTTAAAAACAAATAAAAGGAACAAAAACCCTTCTACAATAACACTTCCAAACAACCAGATTGATTAAAAACAGCTAAGCTGATGTGATAGTTAATCCTGGGTGTCAACTTGACACACCTGGCATTAACTAAAATCAGACTAGATAACACCTGGCATTAACTAAGATAGGCTGAGACCACCTAAAGAGATTTTCTGGACCAATACAAAGATCAGCCCCAGATCCCATCAGAACTGCCATAGATCTCATTGGAACCTCCCAGTAGTGGACTAGATAAAAGGAACTACAAAACAGAAAAAAGGAGAGATTCTCCAGTCTTACAGCTCTCAGCTGTCTTCAGCTTCGGCAAGCCAACCATGCCATCTCCACTGTGAAAGACTGCATCTCCCTCTGGAGCTGTAAGTTGAATAAATTTCCCTTTTTCTCTTAAGTTCTTTGACTTTGGGTGCTCTCTCACAGCAATAGTTAAGAGTAGCCGTTACAGCCGACTCACCTAGAAGATATATAGAAAGCATATATGCACAGGAAAAGACACTCCTTGCTGTATGTCATCTTGGAATGCAAATTAAAAATCCAGGAAGATACCATTGCATGCCTATTTGAATGCAACAATCCAGAACACATGTCACCAAGCACCGGCGTGTCTGCCAGCCTGTGAGGCAGCAGGTGATCTCACCCGTCACTAATAGGGATGCAAAGTGGTTTGGCAGTTTGGCAGTTTCTTATGAAATTTCACATAACCAGAAGAAATTGATTTCTCATGATTTTGGACACACAGAGTTTGGGTCTATGAAGGCCCGTGTCCTGCTTTGGTGGCTGCCCTCTTGCTATATTTTCTGTGGTGAACAAGAGTTCTTAGGAACCTCATTTATAAGTGCTCTAGCTACACTCACAAGGGCTCTTTTATATGACCTCATAGCCTCTCATAGGCCCATATCCAATCCAAACATCACCGGGCTATGAGTTTTGTTTTGTTTTGTTTTTTATTCAATTGTGTGTGTGAGGTGTGTATGTGTGTGTGTGTGTGTGTGTGTGTGTGTGTGTGTAGAACCACGGGCAAATTCGGGAACCATCATGGATGCCTCCACCTCCTCCTTGTTTACTCTGCCCGGGATTCACAAGCTCCACCCTACCAGGACCAGAAACGCAGGTTGCCCCGCTTCTGCCCAGCGTCTATACGTGGGGTCTAGGATCCGAACTCAGGACCTTCCGCCTGCAAGGCAGACGCTTAACCCCTGAGCCACCTCTCCAGCCCCCGGGCTATGAGTTTTGATAGGACATAAACATTAGGATTGTGGCAGGAAGGCTAAGCATGTGCACGCATAGGCCAAATATGGGAAATAGCTGTACCTTCTGCTCCGCTTTCTGTATATCTAAAGTTGATCTAAATTTTTTTTATCTAAAAGCAATTTTTTATAAAAGTCCACAGTAATCAAGGCAGCTTGAAATTATCTAACTATTAAGGGGCTTATCAAGTAAGTATACATATTTGCCCATATATACATATGAATATATATTAACTTTTGCTAAGAATGCCAAGGCAGTTCAATGAGAAAAGGAGAGCCTTATGCTACATGGTATTAGAACTAGATAATCCATGTTACCTCAAAATTTAATATTGGACTTTATCTCCCACAATGCATAAAAGTAGAGATGGATCACAGACGGTATCATTAGGTTTTCCACCACAATAGCAAAATATCTGAGATGATCAATAAAAAATTGTAGTTTATTCTAGATCACAGATTGATTGACTGCTTTGTGGTGAGGGATAGCAGTTTGCCATTATAGTTGCCCATGTAACTATAACAAAATGGCTTAGCAAAAAAGCGGTTTTTATTTTTTGGCTTACAATGATTCCTAGTTAACAGCTGCTTGTCCAGCTTGGCAGGAGAGCCTACCAATACCAAGGGCAGAGGGAACTGGCCACACCATATCCACGTAATGGCTGAGAGAAGGACAATCCTTACTTGCCACAATAGCATGCTTGGCCAAGTATACACAAGGATGCCAACTTCCTCAAACAGTTCCCTCCATTTTACTCACCTGCCCTGGGACTAGTCTCACCCACATGGTCTGGGCCTTCCTCATCAACCAGACAATCTTTTGCAGGCTTGCTCGCCCCTTGTCAGCTTGACACAAAAACATATCACTTTTAAACTATAACCTTCACCTTGTCCCCACAGGTGTTAAATTTATCTTATGAATACATTTAATTTTATTAATTCTAAAACAATAAAAATTCTCATAGATAAACTTTAAAATGTTCTCTCATTAAAGCTTCAGTTCCAACATTTAAAAAGGTTAAAGTTTCTTGACCACAAGAGTCTATTAAATCAAAATAAGCTAAATACTTTAACACAGATAAAACACAAAACAGAAGTATCATGCTGTAGCAGTTAGAGTTAATAGTTGGCCACCAGCTAGTTACCAGGATGTCAAGAATATGCTACTTGCAAAATAACTCCTGGTTTGGGCTTCTGTACTAACTACCTGCTTTCCCTCACGGTCACAATCATACTGTACATGTTGTTACCAGGTGGCGGCCAGATACAGAAATGATGTGACTCAGTTTCTGTACCTTTAGCCCAAGAACACAGTGTTTGTGCTAGACTATAGCTACTCACAATGTCTCTGCCAGAATAATGCTTAAGAATACAGAGTAACTGACAGAATTGTCACTGACTCAGTGACCAAACCAAATGTCCACAAATGCCCAATTTTTACCTTTAAAAACTCTATACATCTGCTCTTTGAGGCTACTGCCTCTGGATGGGATCTGGACTCCCTGGTGTGTGGATGTTGATCAGCTTAATTAAAGCTCTTTTATTGATAAAGTTTCTGGTGTTTGTGTGGTGAAATTCCTGACAAACCTCCAGACCATAACAATGTATAATGAGAAAATATTAAATTAAGATCAAAACCAGTAAATCAAATACCACATCCTGTATTTCAATGTCCACCTTCTGTTGCTCATCATGTAGTCATCATGTGGCTCAAAACTTCTGGGTAATCTCAGTCCCTCTTCACAGTTCAAAGCTGTACAAGCAGAGTTTCTCTGGATCAGACTGAATCTCTACTTGCAGCCATTCTCAGCATACGTCCCATGGTTCCAGCATCTCCAACAACAATCTGGAGAACAGCTTCATGTTTCTTTGCAGAAACTCCAAACTTGCCACTTGGTGACAAGCTTTAGTTGCTTTCCACAAACCCCTCAATCCTTCACTAAAACCAATACTACCTGGGGGATGCTGACAAATTCTGCAGTGAGGTTGAACGATAGCTTGGTATACTTTAACCACAACTGCACCAGCTGTTTTGTGCTAACTTTGGAGAAGCCCTTCTCTAGGCAGCCAACACTTTCAAAGAGTAGGAAGTGGCTTCAGCTTGGGCTTCCGGGTCCTGAAGAAATCTGCGTTTTCACACCACAGAATCTCCATATGGTGGTATTCAGTTCTTCCACCATCCCAATGAAGAGCACTAGGTTTTCCTTCAGTGATGTTCATTTCTACAACAACAGCAACTGTTCTTCCTGTCCTTTCCTCATCTAAAACTTCAAGGCAGCCGACATAGCTCTTTTTTACCAAGCACACCAGCCCATCATCTTTAACTTTCTCTTCACCAAAGCCCTTGTTCCCTTCATCACAAACTGGGCCCAAACAATCCACAACTCTCTCAGCACCTCTATTCTCCAGATGGACCACTAAACTTTGCAGGATGGCATTTGTGATCCATAATTCCAAAATCTTCAAATATTTCAAACTTCATCCAACAAAACCATTCAAAATCCATAAAAGCCACATAACCAGATTTATCAGAAACATCCCACTTCTCTGGTACCAAATTCTCTTCCTGGTACAGTTATTCATCATGGTTGCTAATAAAAATCACAATAAAATGGCTTAAGGGAAGAGGGGTTTTTATGATTCCTAACTACAGTTGTTTGTCAGGCTTGGCAGGAAAGTCCTCACCAACGCCAAGGGCAGAGAGAACTGGCCATACCATATCCATGAAAGGATGCCAACTTTCTCATACAGTTCCCTCTATTTTATTCACCTGCCCTGGAATTAGTCCCACCCATCATAGCCACCCATCAACTAGACAATCTCCTGCAGGTTTGCTCTTGACTTAATTCAACTACTAATTCTCTACAAATGTACCCATAGCTCAAACCCTCAACCATCAAGTTAGCACCTATAGATAACTATGACACGAGACAAGACATCATGGATGGAACCTGCCTCAGTTTAGCCAGAGAGTGAAAAGAATGGCCTCACAGTCCTCTCCAAAGACACACTCTAGTTACCTAAAAGTCCCACAAGATTTCACCTCCCAAGTCTCTCTCAGTCCCAGGAGGACCACCCCACAAGCAGCTTTCAATACAGGGACCTGGGAGAAACATTCAGGACCCAAACTGTATAGATCTTGACATAAAACCTAACAGTATGAAACTTGCAGAGGAAACACAGAAGGGTTTTGTGGCCTGAGCTAAATGAAAATTTCTCAAGTAAATAAAATCCACAAACAAGGAAAAATTCTGAAAAATTAGACCTCTTCAAGATTAAAAGCATTTCATCTTTGAATGAATAAATGATACAATCAAGTTTTTTTAAAAAAAATTAACACATGAAGAGTCCATGACACAGTTTTCCTGAAGTCATTATTCAAAATGGAGTGAAACTTTGCATTGATGAGGCTGTGCTGGGCTCGCGCATGCCTCAGTAAAGCCTAAACAAGGAATTTTACAAGAAAAGTAGGATTTCTGAAGGTGCAGGACCACATCATGCATAGGCTATTAGAATATCTGGGGAACAAAATAAGAATGGCTGATGAGCAGCTATCTAAAGAAATGGATGGCAGGACAAAAACATTCATCTCAGAGCAAAGAAAGAAAGGAAGCTTTGGAAACCAGACAAACAGAATGATAGAGCTCATCGTCCACGGACTGGAGGGTTCAACTCTGATTCACGAGGGCAAGGTTTCTTCTCAGTGTGAGTATAATGCAGAAGGTAGGAACCATGGATTAAGACACAGGGAGGGTCTCAGAAACTGCACTGTACTCTCAGTAACAGATAACTTCAAGAAGAGACAGAGAAGAGAGAGAGAGGGAGAGAGAAAGAGAGAGAGCCGAAAAACAAAAGTTGTGCATAGCACCAGCACCAGGAGTTGGAGAGATGGAGAAGTGGTATTGGGAAAATTCTCTCTTTTCTGTATTCAGAGAAGTGGGAAGAAGCCATTTTTAAAGGTACCTGCTGAGCTGGTGAGTTGGTGGTTAAGTAACTCTAGATTTGTCCTTCTTTAACTGGACCTGCCTCATCTCGTCCTCATGTCTTTATTGTTCACTCCCTTCTATTCACTTTTTCCTCTTCTATTTCTTTTCTGTGTGGTTCTAATACTAATCACTAGTCTTGTGGTTTATTTCCTACCATTGCTGTGCTCATTAATGTATATCTAGCTCGTACTAGGTAGTATCCCTTGTTTCCTTATTCTCCAAAAATAATTGGAGTTGAGGAGACAGCTAAATACAGTTAGATACAGATATCAACTTTGATGGCTAAGGGTTGGACTCTGGGCACATTTGTAGAGAATTAGTAGTTGAGTTAAGTTCCAAGCAAAACTGCAGGTGATTGTCTAATTGATGGAGAAGACCCAACCCATGGTGGTGGGGGTTGGGGACCAGTCCCTGGACAGGTGAATAAGTTACTTTCATAAAGGTCTTGTCTGCTTGTATGGATACTTCTATAGTTAGTATTCCATTCTTGGGCTAGAGCTGGAGATGGGCTTGGTGTGCTGAGCAAGTGGTCTGAGGCTTCAGCTACTGTGCCTTGCATCTGACCTAGTGGGAAGAAATGCATCCATCCAGTTTGAACATCACAAAGACTTTCACTGACAGAACACATCCCAGATGTGCAAGTACCAGCACACAAGCCCAAGAATTCATCCAGGTGTTGTAATACTAATATCTAACAAAACAGACTTTCAAAGAAAGAGAAATCCATATTGATGAAGGATAAAGTTCATTAGGTGGCTATTAAAATTCTAAACAATTTTGCACCAAGCATCAGTGCATTCAATTTCATGAAACAAACATCACAAGATATACAATATGAAGGCACAGATAGACCTCAACACAACAGCAGTGGGTGAGTTCAGCTCTGTGCTCTCTCCAGTACACAGGTCAGCAAGACAAGAAAATTAACAAAGACATCAGAGTAGTGTCATTATGATCAAGTGGACTTGACAGATGTGTGCAGAATATTATTACATACTAGACCCTGACTGCCATTCTCCCTGATCAACATGGATGTAAAAATTCTCAATAAAATACTTGCAAGCCAAATTCAACTATACAGCAAAAAAAAAAAATTCACTGCGACCAAATAGGCTTCATTCAAAGGCTACAAGTATAGTTCAGGATACACAAATCAATAAATGTAATGCTTGACATTAATAGACATGATATATTAGAAAGAAATTATCTTATGAAAACCAGGATTATATATAAAATATATGTACCATTGCAGTTCATTTGCATTGCTGCCAATAAACCTATGATCAAACAACTTACAGAGGAACAAAGGTTTTAATTTATTCTGGCTTATGATAGTCTGGCTTACAGGAAAGTCCACACCAGTACCAGGGGCCAAGGAAACTGGCCACACCATATCCATATATACACAAGACTGATGAGAGAGGGACAATCCCTCTTTGCCAGACCAACATGTCTGGCCAAGTACACTAAAAAATTCTAAGTATCTCACCCAGTCCTCCATTTTATTCACCTGCCCAGGGATGAGTCCCCTCTCCCCCCACCATGGGTTGGATTTGCTCCATCAATTAGATAATTTCCTCTCCAGGATCCATCAATTAGACAAGTCTCACTCGAGGCTTAACTCAATTACTAATTCTCTATAAATGTGCCCAGACTCCTACCCTTAACCATCAGCATAAACAAACAAACAAACCAACAAACTTTGGCTTGAAGAAAATATTCACATAATACACACTGGAGAAAGTGTATCTATTTTAAACACAATATATAAATATCATGGTCAATAATAAATCAAATGGTCTGATTTTATAAATGGGCAAAATATTTGGGAGCTAAAACACTTCCTAAAAGAAAGTAGCAGAACTGCCAAAAAACACAACATGATGCTGGACATCACTTCTCCTCTGTTATGCCTTCAACCCAAAATTTGAATATTACCAAGAAAATCATGCAGAGCAAGTGAAACTCACATACGCTGCAGGCGGGGATATAAAAAGGTATGACTGTTTTGCAAAATGGCTTAACAGTTCCTTTAGGTATCAGAGCTATTTGACTTTTCTTGTAAGGATGGAATTACAAAACAAAAATAAAATGTTTTTAAAAAATCAAACACACCAACAACATGGCCCATCCATTTAATTCCTAGATACTAAAGGATGTTCATGGTTTTTCTTGTATTTTTCTATAGTTGCAAACTAGAAAATCCAAACGTTTATAAAGGTGAAGGAAAAAGAGTATTATGTATGACAAATGCTACTCAGCTATAAAAGGAGAAATGGATGAATCTCAAAATAATTGCATTGGGTGAAAGACAAATGTACAATACAAAATTTCAATACGTGGTTTCATCTATAAAAGTGTGTAGAAAAATGTACACTAATCACTCATTTGCCAGTAATAGAATTATATGGAAAAAGGAAGATATAAGTGCATAAGAAAGTATTCTGATGTGATGGAAACGATTTTTATTCTCCTTGTGGGAGTATAACTGACAGGTGTATCTACATGACCACACATGAAATGATGCCATTTGAATATGTGTAATTTATTTTATAAAAAATTATCCTTCAATTAAATTTCAAAGTGCTAATAAACCACCTAGTTCTGATTTTAATGTAATCTAGGATAGCCAGGATAAAAAAAAAAAATAGACTTATGGCTTCTGAAAGGCTAACCCAAACAGACATCCGCCAATGGGAGGCATCCCATTCTGTTGAGCTCTGTAAATGCAATAAAGCCGCAGGGCTGCAGCATTTCCCATCAGTGGTTTACTGCTTTGGCTCAGCGTTGGCTCAGAAGGTCCATTCAGCTCATATTTCCAATAGGAGCACAGCATTTGTGACACGTTCTTCAATTAGAATCATCAGCGTGAACATCGTTCAGCTACAAGGCATCATTTCCCTACAGGGAGAAAGATCTCTGACAAAACCAGCACTTCTGTGGAGTGTACAGATGCTGACTTTATTAAATCCCAAACATTCTCCTCCCTCTTCACATTTTCTGGGCAACACTTCAGCTAATAAATGATCTCATTCATACTCATAGCCAATTGGAGGTCTCAAAAAATCTGCAACAAAATAGAATGACAGTGGCAGATTCCAGCATCTTTAGAATTTTCAAAAAGAAGTTTTACATTTTTCATTGCTCTTTCCCAGAATTGCTTAGGTAAACTAAATATGTTTAGATAAAATGTTAACATGGATTAATTAGGACAATGAGTCTCCTGAGAAAACAGTGGCCAAGAATGAAGCAGCAGGAAATAATTTTAACTTCTACTCTTCTGAAAAAGACAAAAAAGAGGATTTACTCCTATCTATATAAGCTAGAATTTAGTATTTGCTGGTAGGACAAACAAATTATTTTATATTGATATGCTAATTATGTCCTCAGCACATATTATTCATGCCTGCTGCAATAAGTAAATCTTGTTAATGAAGAGGCCAAAAATAGCTTAAAGGCTGAGCATAAATGACTAATGAAAACATGGTGCCTGTGAGAATGACGGAGCATGCATCTTTGCAGAACTCAGACTGTGGGCTGCTCTCCCAGTGTCACTGTATTGATAACTGTATCAATAATCAATAAAATACATGACTAAAGCACAACTTCATCTTAGTGATTTGAATAAATGTAGCTTCACAGGAATATTGCAAATTGGAACAAAGTTACAGTGCACATGTAGGGAGGGGAGAGTGGGGGCATGGAAATGGAAAGCTACTCCCTCCCAGGGTAGCAAACATGTATAGAAATGGGAGACTCTTCCATCCCAAGGTAGGGGTTAAGGCATGAAGCCAACATGTGAAAGGCCAACATCCTCCACATCTAAGGCTCTTTGTCTAGATGTCAGAATAAGCTCAAGTAAAGATGAGTGACGTCTATAAAGTACTTATTGTCTACACATGTTGAGCCAAGACTGGACCCTCAGAGCCCATACAGAATGCCTGGCAGGGAGGCATGTGCTTGTACTTGCACCCCTCAGGTGACGAGACAGAAGGATCCCTGGGGGCCATTGGCCAACCAGCCTGGCCTATGTGGCATATTCCAGGCCAGTGAAATACCTGTCTCAAAAACTAACATGAGAACAATTGAGGAAGACAACCAGCATGGACCTCTGACCTCTACACACACCTGAACATATGTGCACATACGGATCTGGACCTCTGACCTCTACACACACATGAACACATGTGCACATACGGATCTGGACCTCTGACCTCTACACACACATGAACACATGTACACATATGGATCTGGACCTCTGACCTCTACACACACATGAACACATGTGCATATACAGTCTGGACCTCTGACCTCCATACACACATAAACACTTGCATACATACATATCTGGACCTCTGACACATGAACATACACACTATATATAAACAGAAAGAGAGATAGAAAGAGAGAGGAGTAGAGACAGACAGAGAGAAAGAGAGAGAGAGAGAGAAACAATTTACTGACCCTGAAAAAACTAAGCCTAATCTTAGTATAGTTAAAACATAGCAATAGTTCAGAGCTAAGAGCAAAATGATTTGGAAACAGCATGTGCTTCCCAAAAATGCTTGAGAATTCCTTAACAGGGACAGTAAGTTAAAATTCCACTGTTAATGATTTTAACACAGATATCCCACAATGCTTCCTATTCATCATCCCCTATACCAGAATCCCAGGCTTTTTAGCTGAGATCCTGGCTGCATCCATTTGACCAAGTTCTGCGCAATAGGCAGGGCAGGAAATGGCGTGTGCAACTTAGTGTAAACTCCTCGGAAGAATCTTATCTTTCTCCTTTCCAGCTGGCTGGGGCCCACATCTACTTTGGGTACTGTTTTCGGAAATAACCACACAGCCGAGAAACAAGAATAAAGGAACTGAGGGTCTCTACAGCTTTCATGGAGCAGAGTCACTGATGCAGCCCTCCACGACTGAACACAAACAGTGTAGCTACTTTTATTGGGGAGTTACTCATTAGTATAGTCAATGCTAATTCTGATCAGTGAAAAAAAAATCAAGAGATACAATTACCTGGGCTAGTAGACTAATAGGAATGAGTTTCAAGGAAAAAAAATAACAGCAAAAAAAAAAAAAAAAAAACTCACCTTTGGCATGGTGAAGACCATGAAGAGAAGAGCACGGGGCACAGGTGTGGGATTGGAAATGCCAGAGGGAAGCGCATGAAAGCAGTGTGCCCACAGACGTTACCAAATCAAGACACCTCTGTCTGTTAAATAGCAATAAGACTTCATGCAGCTCCTCCTTCCCGCCCTAAGGCTCATCACCAATTTGGAAGCACTACAGCTGGGCACTGTCCTAGGGAACAGCCTCTGGTTGTGGATGTCAGGCCGCAGCTTCACAAATGGCTCTCTCGGCTTCCACTAGTTCCAGACGTTGTGGCAGCACAAGGCGTAGCCCCCATCCCAGCTTCACATGTGCTTTGAGTCCAAAGTTTCCCGTTCTACCATACTACATCCGGCACCAAAGACCTCTGTAAACTTGATTCTTTTTGTGAAGACCTTGTCTCAGATAGAATCACATTCTGAGGTACAGTTGGATGCCACTGTAGAACTCTAATATACCCTTCCTTCAATGCTTGGCGCAAATACAGCTACTTAGCCCTGGACACTGATGCAACATGTTCTGCAGTTGAGCAGAGCATGAGATGTGAGCATACAGCCTGCCACATTCTTCCCTGTTTCTGGGTAAACTGAGAAAACGCAGTGATCTTTCATTACTCATCTACCACAGCTGGTTGTCAGCTACATTTTATTCCTGCAGACTGATTGACTTGCATGTAAGGTACTTTGTGGGGGAGGGGGCGAATGTGGCCTCTATTCCTTATTACAAACTCAAAGAATCATGAGTAAACTCTCAAACCTACATATTTCAGCACATGTTCCTAAAGCATATTTTAAACGCTTATTCAATCATTCATTTATTAAGACAGGCCCTTACTCTGTAGCCAAGACTGGCTTCCAGTCTGTGGCAAACTTCCTACATTCCCCAAGTATTGGTGTTACAGATGCCCGATGCTATGGAGCAAGACCCTCTTTTAGGTCTACTATAGAAAAGCACCCAAGAAACTATTAGTAGCAGCTTATTTCTACAAAAAATAATAGCAAAGGTGTGCAGCCATAAGAAAAATTATTTGATGGCATTCCTAAGGAAAAAAAAGCAATATTCACATACACAAAATATAGCCAAGAAAATAGATCAAAAGTCAAAGAAGTCTCTATTTTAAAGGGCCTGGGACAAAGCTAGCATGTAAATCATGTATCATGTTAAAGATGCTGGAAAGAGAGAAAAGAAGTTTCTGGAGTGCAGGACCTGGATTTGTTTAGTTTTTCTCTGTTGCTCCCACCAGTAACTTTGGAGTCAATTTTCTTCTCCACTAAGTTGTCTTTCTTACCATCGGAGCACAGTTCTGTGATAGATCATTGTTTAAATGCTCATACTTGAAGCATTAAGTACTCTCTAGAAAGCTTCATTTTATCTTTTATCTTAACCTACAATGAAAGCCAAAATAGCTCAATAGCTCAATGTAACTGCTTTACCTACCTGCAAAGCAAAGCAGAGACTGAAAAACCACTTATTCCTGCAATTCACTTTAGAAAGACCATGTGAAGGAGATTTAGGCCTTGGGCTAGCACTTGCATGGAGCCAACGCATCTGAAGTCTAATATCTTTTCCAGAAGCATGATAAAAGAAGAGCGAGTCATTTTTATTTGAATAAACTCCACTTCCACAAAACACAGAATTGCCAAATACTTCAAAGGCCCTTCACTGAACACCCCAAGGAAGATTTTTAGTTTAAAATTTAGAAAAGGACTTGAGTCAATGATTCAAAAAGAAAAGCACCAAGAATTTTATTCACAATAAGAATCATGTCAAAGGGAAAAAAGGGAGGTGGAATCTCCTTACTAGTTTTAAGAAAGGAACTCAAAGGAGCCCAAGGCACATTACAGAATTCAATCTTCAGGAGCTGTAGGAAACAAAGGCATAGAAGATTCCAGAACCCTCCCTTGTTTATAGATTTCTCAAGAGTACATTAACTTTTACTCTGTTAAGGATAACCATTAATTGTCAGGGCTCTTGATTGGATATCTGGGTTGCTCACCATTGAGGGGGTCTCCTCTAGTTGAGATAAAAGTTTGGAAAAAGCAACAAGACAGGACTTTCATCCATGTTAGGGTATAAGATGGGCTGAGTGACATAACAGGAATGAGGAAATCGGGGACAATCTAGGAATCTCCCCTGCCAGCATGGCTGCTCATGGAGCCAACCTTTCTACAATATGTGCTCGGTTCTGAGAGTTTATGAGGAAGAAATTGACTTGAAAATGGATGATACATAGGACGGTGTGAGACTATAAACTATTTTAACTGAAATTATTGCAAGGTCACCCACCTGGGAAGAAGAAAATATATTAGAAGCTGAAATTACGAGAGTTGATTTGCTAGGAATTAAGAAATTTTCCAAATATGGTAAATATGTTTGAAAACATAGCACAAAGATTCCATGAGGAAAAAAGTCTAATGGGGACATAAATGTGCTTTTGTAAGAGCTATCTTTAGGGTCTCCGTATAGCCTGCCTGCCTTCTGTCTATAGACATGTTCATCTCTTCTTTTCCAAAAATGGCTTTTTTAATGAGAACCTCTCAATTTTTATACAATGATCCACTTTCTGCCGTGACCACTATTTTCAAGTGAGATTGTCTACACTGGCTCAATCCACTTGCTTCCTGCCTAACTCTTGCATAGCTCTTAGTGAATGGGCTGTTACTCTGGCTGTGTTTTTGGGATTCTTCCAGGGTAAGCATCATTCCTAAAGACACCTTTCTCAGGGCAGAACCTTGATCTTGGAAGCATTTGGTGCTGTGGCTCCTCACTCTGGATTGGTTCACTCTTTCTTTTTCCTTCCTCTGCTGGCTTTAAGATTCTGGCTCTCTCAAGACTCCTGCCCTTTCTGACTGCTTCCCTTCTTCTTACTCTGGCATATCTCATTTCATCTTCCTATGCATTTCTTCTGAACTATGTTCAGTTGTCCTCCTTTATCTAATGTTTCCTAGATGACCTCATGATCCCTGTAATCTCTATTTCTGCCTCATAGTGCTTAATTGCTCCTCTAACAACAAGCTGCTATATATGCATCTGAAGCTAAATAATCTACAAACTCCCAAGCTTGATGTAACAGGAACCATATCCTGTTGAGCCTTTGCCTTACCATACTTCTGCTTCATCTTGCTGCCCCTTTAGATATTTTTTTCTTCATCCAAAATTTCCATTATTATTCTTCAGATCAACACTTTACCTGTTCAACCTCATCAACTTCAGACAAGTCCTTCTTTTAGCCATTAGTTCATTCAGCAGAAATTTATACAAAGTTTACCTCCTACCAGATACTCCAGGCATTGAAGATCAACATACCAGGTATATGCCTGTCCTTGTTTCTTTCTGATTACTTAAGTCTGATGACGATGGCTAAAATAAATGATAGGTGTGTGATACTGTTAGAGTAAATGATGCAGACCTAATCAGGGATGTCAGAAAAGGCATCTTTTTGAGATGGCTCCACTAAAGGTAGATCAGTTCATGGATATCAAAAAAAAAGCATAGAGTCTAAGAAGACAACCTGGCTCCCTGTGCTTCCAGAAATCCTGGCCATGATCTAGAACATAATTAGCAATATTCAAAGTAAGAACATTAGATTTTTTAATTAATTTTATCATTTGATTCTTTGACTAGCAGACTATTGCAATGACTAATTTCAGGAATTGCCTGGAGTAGGCCATAGAGTACCCAGATATTTGGACAGACATTATCACAGATGTTTCTTCCTGTAAGAGTGGTTTCAAATGAAACTTACATTTAGATCGGTCGGCTGAACAAAGCAGATGGATTTCCCCCATATGGTAAGTCTCCACTGATAAGGGGAAAATTTTATTTGAACACAAGGGCTAAGCACTCCAAGGTGAGGAAGAGCTATGCCTGCATGTGCCTCTGACATGAGACATCAACTTGAACCTGCTTTGGGTTCAGAGTGACATGTTGACTTTTCCTGGATCTCAAAGCTGCTGGCTTTTAGACTGGAACAGACTAACATCTCTCTGAGTCCACAGACCTGCAGATTTGGAATGCAATTGCATATCAGTTTTCATAAGTCTCCAGTTTGCTAAGATACTATAGGCATTCACAATCATGTGAACCAATCTTGGGTAATAAACCATGTACATTATATGCATGTGTTTGTTTGGTATGCATGCATATACATGCATGTGTATGTGTATATGCATGCATGTGTATGTGTGAGACAGTGTGTGGTTTAGTTATGTGCATTTGTACTTGTGTTTGTATGCTCTATGAGTTCTGCTTCTCTGGAGAAACTTAACAAACTTGGTTATAAGATTTCTAATGAAATTTTTCATGGTGATTTCTCATTGTTTTCATGTTAGCTTACTATGTAAAGAATGAGAAAAGTAGATTGAGAACCAGTTCGCCCTAAATATATTTTGAGGAAATTTTTTGTTTACATTTGGGAAAACATGTAAAGGCATTTATGAAGATGGAAAGGGAGAAATATAACAAGGTCACAAATCAAAATGGGTAAAGCAATTTACATGAAGCAAAGAAATGAGTTATTTTTGTTTCTGGGAAGAAAAGTATGGTGGGGAGGAAAGGCTAGGGAAAGGGGGAAGAGGAAAGAGGAGTCACTCTATGGGGAAAGGAGGCTAGGCACTGCAAGAAATAAAAGGAGAAAGGCCTAATTCAGAACTGCTGTGAGACCCAGATGCTGAATGCTCACTGCTAGAGGTTCCAAGATGCTCTCTCTTCTCCCACAGAAAGCCTCTTTATTGACAAATCAGGTAGCCTTGTGGGGCCATGATTCTGTCCCAAGACTGAAGTAGAAAATGATGATTGATTTAATCCATTCATTATAATTACATACTTTTTCCTGATGAATTTAGGCACTGATATGTGCCAGATCCACAGCTCTGAAAAAGCACAGAGGTGAACCCTAGACAGGGTATTGGGAAAGAAACTGCCTTGAGAATATTCTCTCAGAAGCCATAGGTGATCAAACAACACTCCTAATACCAGGTGTGGGATACTGACATGTAAGCTGTTGGTCAGAGAGGTCCTAACAATACTGGGCATTGCAGATACTCTTGTTTGACCACCAGAATCTGATGGTTAAGACCCTGTTACTGAAGACCCACACATTTCAGTCACAGGACAAGGGGAAATAAAGCAGGAACTGACCTGGATTTTTCCTCCCTGCTTACACGCTTACATAAAGCTACTCAGGCTGCTAGAGAGAGGAAAATCATCAACAGTCTTAAAGTTTTGAGTCCCGTGAGCTGCAATAGGAACCAATCTAGTGAGATATGCCCATTGGCACAATAGTGGCATGAATGTTATGGGGGCAACCCACCACTTTCTGACTGACTGGAGGTTTAGGCTTACACCACAGGAGGAGTTTATGCCTTATACTGTAAACCTTGCTAAGAACCAGTGGGTGGGGAGATCACAGACCCTAGTATGATGATTGCTTTTCTAAATGGACATGGTATCAATCTGTCTTCCAAATAATTCTCCTTAGACCCACAGATGAGTGCAGCTCTCAGCCATCATTCAAGAAGCTTCGTTTCACAATGGGTGTCAGTTGATGCAGAGGATCACAACTACAAAGAAAGGCTTCTCTAATAAAGGCCGAAGAAAGTCCTTGATTGTTTCTGTTCCTCTTCTTTGAAGACCCCTGATCCTTGAAGATGGGGGATTAGATGTCCCACCTAGGGCCAAGCATGCCACAGTCACAAGGACAATGAGCAACAGATAGATTCAGGGTGCAGGAAAGGAAATGTGTACCTACTGAAGAGCCTACTAGACCCCAGGAGACAGTTGCAAGTCCAGGATCGTGCCAAAGGCCCTGTTTAAACCCTGTGGAACCCAAAATAGAACATAAGAATATGAATACAGGTGGAAAACTTATAGAAAATAGGGGGCTGAGAGGAAGACAAGAAAGGATAAGGGGAAGAGTAATCAGAATGTATTATGGACATGTATGAAATTGCCAGAGAATAAAATTCATCAGGAAAAATGTTTAAAAAGGTATGTTTAATGGGGGGACTGCTATGAAGATAGCTTAGTGAAGTGTTTTCTATGTAAACATGAGGACCTGACTTCTTTCTCCAGCACTACATAAAAAGCCAGGCATGACGCACTTTAATCCCAACGCTGGGTAAATGGAGCTGGATGGCGTCACCCCTGCCAGCACGTCCCAGGTTCCAGGGAGTGATTCTGTCTAAGGATAGATGGCTCCTGAGGAGTCACCCAAAGGTGACTTCTGGCTGTCATAGATGTGTGTATATATGCATGTGAGCGTGCACATACACAGAGAGAGAGAGACAGAGACAGACAGAGACAGAGAGAAAGAGAGAGATGTTTGCTAAACAACTCTTACCTTTACAATGCAGAGGAATTGAGGCCATGTCAGAGACACTTTGAAAAATTGACCAACCCTACAACTAACTGTCCCATCATAGCTACTGTCCTGGAAAAAATAATTTCTTTCTGAGCTTCATTTTTTTTATCCAGGTTTCCTGTTACTTACAGCCCAAGGCAACAGAACTAAAAGAGGCTCTTGTCAGTAGCCTGATGAAAGAAGCAAATGCAAACTGATGAAAATAAACTTGTTTAATATATTCTTAGCTGAAAACTTTATGAAGCAGAACACAATTTTTCAAGCAGTGCTACCATGTTATCCACCAGGCATAATTTGTAAATCTATTTAAATATCTATTACCTAATAAAACTGCAAGATACTTATTATGTATGTTTTTAATGTCCCTGAAAAGTAAATAATGAATGACATAAAAATCATCTTACATAGACAACTTCTTAATGTTCTGTATATTGCTAGCTAATAAACAGAAAACTGTGTAGGACATAAGATTTGTCCTAATCCATTTTATTCCTAAAGTTATTTCAAATAGTTTGATTAAATTTTTCTATACCTCTGAGGTTACCTTCCCATTTTATTTAATGAAGTAGAAAGAAATACTGTTCACATTTTGTAATTAATGTGTACTTCCAAGCTAAATTAGTTTTTGTAAAATCATAATAATTAAGGAAACCATAATATTTCTGTTTTCTAGAACTGAACTAAAACAGCCTTTACATTCTTTCAACCTTAGACTTTCCAGTGCTGCAGACATGAGCCTAAGACTTGTCATTAAAGGAGTGCAGATCTATCTGTGTTCAGCCAGGAGACAGTGGAACACTTGCATATTAAGCTTAAAATCCCATGAAGCCAATGAGATTAATCCTCAAAATTGCTTTGTAAAGGTACTTGAATTTTTTTTCATTTATTTCAAAACAATGAAATAAAAAATAAAATAACCTGACCTCTCTGCAAAAAAACTAAAAAATTGTGATTTCTTAGTCAAATAAATACAGACCAAATATATTTCATAAGTATTTATCACAAGTTAAGATTTTAAAAAACTACTGAAGGTAGACAAGATGGCTCAGTGGGTAAAGGTGCCTTCATGCAAACCTGGCAACCCATATTGAGTCCCTAGAGTTCACATGGTAGAAGGAGAGAACTGACATTTGAATGCTGCTTTCTTACTTCCATGTGCATGCTGTCGTGATGCGTGTGTGCCTGATGGCTCTCTGACCCCCTCTCATCCCCTAATCAAATAAATAAAATGCATAAAAATTTTATAATGACTGCTGAATCCAGAGGTAAGTTCATTTCATCTGTATTTATACAATACCCCCTGGTCTCTCTGCACATTGGAAATGATAAAATTTGAAGTCGTTCTATAGATATTCATTAAGTATTTAGCCCATTACTCATCTGGAATGGTTTTTCAACATTTTCTTTGAAATCTCTAGAGATTCAACTGTAAAATTCAAATTGAGGGCACTTCTAAAGGAAGAATTGAAAAAAAAATACTCAGCCATTGTGTGATTTTCTAAGAAGACATATTACTGTGAGTTGTTTTAATGAATGTCAAAGCTATTGTCTTCCATGGAGATTTTCTCTAATTACCAAATTGATTATAACAAACTAAGCTCTGTGGTAACATATTTTGTGTAAAAGTCAATAGTTCTTTTATACGTAGGTCCTGAACTATGTGTTTTACATGTGAGAATGATCTCTTCCTTATTGCAAAGCAAAACTCTCTTTGTTCATTTGATTGGAAAATGATACTTATGTTAAAAGTATGGAATCCAGAGTTAAAGTTGTAGTGTTTCCAATTCTCATGCTTAGCAGGTTTTTTTTTTTTTTTTTTGGAAAAAGGTATAGTTCAATTTTAGAAGAAACAAGAATGTGCCTTCAGTATTAATTCACCACAGAAAGCAATTAAATGAGTTTGTCATCAGAGTTTTTAAGGTTAAAAAAAAGCGTGGGTTACAGAAGCCACAAGTTAGGTTTCCATCATTATCCCCAAAATGCCAACTAGAGATATAGAAAGGCAACCCCTGGCTCAAGGATTGAAACCTTTACCTTGCAAGCAAAAAGACCTGGTTTAGATCCCCAGGTCCCAAGTAAAAAATGCCAGGGACAAATGGAGGCAGAGACTTCTGATCTTGGAGACGGAGCCTGGGAGCCCCCAAAGCAAAGCGATCAGGAGGTAAAGGATGATTCCCAAAGTCACCCTTGAGTCTCTACATGCATACACATACTTACACATATAGGCACACCCACACATACACATGCAAACAAATACATACAGACATACATAAATGTTTCTTTAAAAATGCAAAGAACTGCCCAGCTCGTCCCACCAGCCAGCGGGAGCTGCAGCCAGTCTGCTCTGGTGCTAGGGAAGGCCCCTAGGCCACAACCCAGGTTCCAGGTGATCTGAGCAACAACTAGATGAACGGCCCTTTTCCCCCAGGTCGCAGACCAGGGAGGACCCTCTGCTCCTCAGATAAAGCCTCAGACCACGCCCCAGGTCATCCAACCATACCACCAGCCAGCCGGAGCGGCAGTCAGGGGCAGAGTCTGCTCCTCAGAATTCAACAGAGTCCAAAGAAAACCCAACCAAAGCTCTAGGGGACAAACGCCATACATCTGAAGTCCTCTAAAATCATCCTTTCACATGGGAAAGATTCTTCACATCCAGCTCAAAGATAAGTAAACCCTTTCTACCATCTTGTTGCTTTCAATTATTAGTCACTGTAGTTTAACTTTTCCATATAGCCACCCCAAAACACATACAACTTCAGGGACTATACCATTCACCCTCACATATCACCAAGGTAGTAAACCGAAAAAGTGCATTACCATACTAATCTTCACTCCCTGTCTACTAAACCTGACTTGATGTGTTAACAGTCTAATAGCCTCATCTAGGAAATAACACCAATACCAGACAAGTGCACCCAACTCCAAGGCAAACACTAGTAACTGCTCAAGAGTAGTAATACCAACTAATTCAGTTCAGTCAAAACCACACAGAAACTGAAAGAAAGTCTTAAGAGATAAAACAACAATGCCCCAGGTCACAGCGCAACTTCATGAGAAACGAAAACCAAGACAACAAATCTCCCACCAAATCACCAGAACAAACTCACAGAAAATAGCCAAGAAAGCCATACCCTGGAAAGCCTGATCTTTACCATGATCAATACTATGAAAAAGGAGATGAGAAAAACAGTTAAAGAAACAAAAACAGGCATAGAGCAATTAAAACAATCTTAGGCAGAGTTTAAAACTGAACATCTTCAACCCAGAACTCAACAGAAAGTCTTATCAGAAGAACTAAGGAAGCAGAAAATGGAATATCAGATCTTGAAGACAAAAATGGAAGAACCAACCAGCTCAATGGAAGAAGTTGTTAAAGCAAAAAAGATACTTGAGAGGAATATTCAAGAGTTATGGGATACCTTGAAGAAGCCTAATATGCGCATTCATGGAATACCAGAACAAGAATCCCAAAATACCACCTGAGGAAATTTTTCAAATTAGATAAAGGAAAACTTTCTTCATCTAAAGAAAGAGAGGCCCATCCAAATACAAGAGGCATTCCGCACCCCAAACAGATATGACCAAAATAGAAACTCGCCATGGCAAATAATAGTCAAAACACTCCAAATACAAGACAAAGAAAAGGTGCTGAGAACTTCAAGGGGAAAAAGCAAGTCACTTTTAAAGGTAAACCTATTAAAATAACAAATGATTTTTCTGGGGCTGGAGAGTTGGCTCAGGGGTTAAGCCTCTGCCTTGCAGGCGGAAGGTCCTGAGTTCGGATCCTAGACCCCACGTATAGATGCCAGACAGGAGCCAGGGCGGCCTGCGCTTCTGGTCCTGGTAGGGCGGAGCCTGTGAATCCCGGGGCAGAGTAAACAAGGAGGAGGTGGAGGCGTCCATGGTGTTCCCGAATTCGCCCATGGTTCTACACACACACAGACACACACGCGTGCACGCACATATATATGCACACACGCACAATTGAATAAATAATAAAAAAAAATTTTAAATAACAAATGATTTTTCAATGGAAACAGTAAAAGCAAGAAGAGCTTGGAGAGACGTACTTCAAATATTGAATAAGCAAAAATGACAACCCAGGCTGATAACCCAGCAAAACTATCAGTCATGATCGACGGTGAAAGAAAAATTTTCCAGCACAAAGACAACTTGAAGGTTTACATGTCTACCAAACCAGGCCTTCAAAAAATGCTAGAAAAGATACTCAAGCTTGAAGAAAAGAACAAGCATATCCAGGAGGACAGAAGTGAAGTATAATACCACCAAAATCTAAAAGCCAAACAATACACTTATGAAAGCCACTAGACATAAAAAAGGTCAGGAATTAAGTAATTTCTCCATTATAATACTAACTGTCAATGGAATTAATTCACCAATCAAATTACAAACTTGATTAGAAATCACAATCCATCCATCTGCTGCCTTCAGGAAACTCATCTCACCACAAAAGATAGGCACATACTAAAAGTAAAAGGCTAGTCAATATTCTACAAGCTAATGGAACCAGGAAATGGGCAGGGGTAGCAATTATGCTATCTGACAATGTGGACTTCAAACAAAAAAAAATCATAAGAGACACAGATGGATACTACATTTTAGTCACAGCTACAATTCACCAGGAAGACTTCACAATACCCAACATATATGCACCTAATATGGGCTGCTCCACATTCATTAAGCAAACACTATAGCATCTAAAGCAAGAAATCAACTCCAAAATGATAATTCTTGGGGATTTCAATACTGCCCACTCAACGTGGGATAGATCAACAGGTCAAAAACTTAACAGAGACAGATTGGAACTTAATCAAACCCTTACTGAAATGGACCTTACGGATCTCTATCAAACTTTTCATCCATGTACCAAAGAATACACATTTTTCTCAGCAGCATTCAGAACTTTCTCCAAAAACTGGGCCACAAAATGAATCTTCACATATATAGGAAAGTTGAAATTCTAGCCTGTACCCTATCAGACCACCATGGTCTAAAGCTCGACATCCACAACACAACAAACAACAGAAAAATACACTAACTCCTGGAAACTAAACCTTCTGATTCTGAATGAGAATTGGGTTTAGAAAGAAATCATAAAGGAAATTCAAGATTTCCTAGAAGAGAACAATAATAAAAATATAACATATCAAAATATCTGGGACACAATGAAAGGCATCCTAAGAGGTAAGCTTATAGCCCTTAATGCCTACATCAAAAAATTAGAAACATCAGAAATAAATAACAATTCAGCTTAAAGCTTTAGAAAAACAAGAGCAATCCAATCCCAAATGCAGTATTAGAGAGATTAGAAAAATCAGGGGAGAAATATCCGAAATTGAGATAAGGAAAATGATACAGAGAATCAACCAGTCAAAAACCTGGTTCTTTGAAAAAATCAATAAGATTGATACACCTCTAGCTAAATTAACCAAAGGCAGGAGAGAGAAAACCCAAAGTAACAAAATTAGAAATGAAAATGGAATTATCACTACTGATACCCAAGAAATTCAGAGAATTATAAGGTCATTTTCAAAAACTTATACTCTGTGAAATTTGATAACACAAAAGAAATGAATGAATTCCTAAGTAAGCACAACTTACCTAAGTTGAATCAGGAAGTTGTGAATTATTTAAATAGTCCTATAACATATGAGGAAATCAAGGAAGTAATCTCGAATCTTCCCACCATCCTGGACCAGATGGATTCAGCACAGAATTCTATCAAACATTTAATGAACAACCTACATCAATACTCCTTAAACTGTTCCATCAAATTGCGAAAGAAGGAACACTTCTGAATTTTTTCTATGAAGCTAATATCATCTTAATCCCAAAACTTAATAAAGATGCACTTAAAAAAGAAAACTATATACCAATCTCATTGATGAACACAGATACAAAGATTCTCAACAAAATCTTAGTAAATCGAATTCAAAAACATCAAAAAGATCATTCACTATAATCAAGTAGGCTTTATCCCAGGCACAAAAGGTTGGTTCAACATACACAAATCAATAAATGTAATTCACCATATAAACCAATCCAAAGTCCAAGACCACATGATACTCTCAATTAATGCAGAAAAAGCTTTTGACAAGATCCAACAGCCCTTTATGATCAAAACCCTAGAGACAGTTGGAATGGAAGGAACCTTTATCAACATAATAAAAATTGTATACAACAAGCCAACAGCAAGGATTACACTCAATGGGGAAAAACTTGAAGCATTCCCTCTTCGGAACAAAGCTGTCCACTCTCACCACTTCTATTCAATATTATACTTGAAGTCTTAGCTGGAGCCATAAGACAAGAAAGGGACATAAAAGGGATTCAAATCAGCAAAGAAGAAATCAAGTTATCTCTACTTGCAGACAGCATGATCATATACCTGAGTGATCCTAAAAACTCCACCAGGAAACTCCTGGAACTAATACAGAAGTTCAGCAGGGTGGCAGGTTACAAAATAAATGTACAAAAATCAGTGGCCTTCCTATATACCCAGAATGAAAGAAGTGAAAAAACCCTGAGAGAAACAATTCCATTTACTATAGCCCCTAAAAAAAATGAAAGACTTTGGTGTAAACCTAACCAAGCAAGTGAGAGACCTTTATAATGAAAACTTGAAAACCCTAAAGAAAGAAATTACAGAAGACACCAGAAGATGGAAAGACCTCCCATGCTCCTGGATCGGCAGAATTAACATCATAAAAATAACCATCCTACCAAAAGCAATATACAGATTCAATGCTACACCAACCAAAATCCCAAAGCAATTCTTTAAAGAAATTGACCAAACAATATCAAAATTCATATGGAAGCACAAAAGACCCAGGATAGCAAAAACGATCCTGAGTAACAAAAACACTGCTGGAGGTATCACCATACCAAACCTTAGTCTATACTACAAATCCATAGTAATAAAAACATCCTGGTACTGGCTCCAAAATAGACACATATATCAATGGATAAAGTGTTGAAGACCAGATATAAGCCCACACAATTACAGCCATTTGATCTTTGACAAAGGGACCCAAAAAATCTAATGGAAAAAGAACAGCATCTTCAACAAATGGTGCTGGCAAAACTGGATCTCCATATGCAGAAGATTAAAGCTGGACCCGTACTTGTCACCATGTACAACACTTAATTCCAAATGGATCAAGGACCTCAATATAAAGCCAGAGACTATTAAAAACCCTAGTTGAAAAGTTAGGGAACTCCCTTGAGCTGATTGGACTAGGCCAATAGTTCCTAAACAGAAACCCAATAGCACAGTCACTAGAACCAACATTCAACAGATGGGTTCTTATGAAATTAAAGAGCTTCTGTTCAGACAAAGAGATTGTAAACCAAGCAAAAAGGCAACCCACGGAATGAGAGAAAATCTTCACTAACCACATATCTGATAGAGCTCTATTATTCAGAGTGCACAAAAAACTTAGAAAACTAAATACCAAGGAAACAAATGGCCCAATTAAAAAATGAGCCTGGGAACTCAAAAGAAACTTTTCCAGGGACGAAATTGAAATGTCTAACAAATATCTGAAAAAATGCTCCACATCCTTAGCCATCAAGGAAATGCAAATCAGGGCTGGAGAGGTGGCTCAGGGGTTAAGCCTCTGCCTTGCAGGCGGAAGGTCCTGAGTTCGGATCCCAGATCCCACGTATAGACGCCGGGCGGAAGCAGGGGCGGCCTGTGTTTCCGGTCCTGGTAGGGCGGAGCCTGTGAATCCCGGGGCGGAGGAAGTGGGAGGCGTCCATGGTGGTTCGCGAATTCGTCCGTGGTTCTACACACACAGACACACACACGCGCGCACACATACATACGCACACACGCACAATTGAATAAATAAAAAAAAAAAAATTTAAAAAAAAAAAAAAAAAAAAAAAGGAAATGCAAATCAAAACCTCCCTGAGATACCATCTCATCCCGGTCAGGATGGCAAAAATCCACAATACAAATCACACCAAATGCTGGAGAGGATGTGGAGAGAGGGGAACTCTCCTGCATTGCTGGTGGGAACGCAGGCTCATACAACCACTCTGGCGATCAGTCTGGCGATTTTTTAAAAAGTTGAAGATTGAAATGCCATATGACCCTGCTATTCCACTTCTGGGAATAATCCCCTATTGTCACGGTTAGGCACAGGTGTCAACTTGACAGTTGAGGGTTTGAGCTCTGGGCACATTTGTAGAGAATTAGTTGAGTTAAGCCCAGAGCAAACCTGCAGGAGATTGTCTAGCTGATGGGGAAGGCCCAGCCTATGGTGGGTGGGATTAGGCCCTGGAATAAATCATGGAGAGCTGGATGAGAGAGGTGGCATCCTTCTGTATACTTGGCCAGACATGCTGATCTGTCAAGTAAGGATTGTCCATCTCTCAACCATTATGTAGAGATGGTGTGGCCAGTTCCCTTGGCCCTGGTGTTGGTGCGTGCTCTCCCATCAAACTGGACTTCAAATTGTAACTAACCAGTAAGCCTAAGAGAGAATAAATCCCTTGTTCCCTTAAGCCATTTGATTATCATTTATCAGCAACCATGCAGATAACTGCAACACCCATAAAGCAAAAATTCACCTCAATGACACAAGCACAACCATGTTCATAGCAGCACTATTTACAATAGCAAAGTCATGGAATCAACCCAAATGCCCAACAGTTGACAAGTGGGTAAGGAAATTGTGGTACATTTATACAATGGAATACTATTCAGCCATCAAAAATGATGAATTAATGAAATTTTCTGGGAAATGGATGGAAATCAAAAAAATTACATTGAGTGAAGTATCCCAGACAGAAAATTAAGCACCGTATGTATTCCCTAATAGGTGGATCCTAGTACCAAACCCACTTAGTGACATATTCAAAGATAAATCTCTGTAATACCTACAGTAATTGAAAAGATTATAAACAGGAGGGAAGAAAATAGAAATAAGAAGATAGGGAATCATGCTACAGTAGAGAAAATAGGTCACCATCAAATGCTGCAAGTAAGTAGTGAGACATCTGGTTAAGCTCACTGTTTTCCTTCTTGGTCACTTGCAACTGAGGGGGTTTGTGTCACCAGTCAGGGAGGGTATAGAGTCTGACAAATAGATGGTAACCATCCTACAAATGGGAGACTGATCTCTCCTCACTGAGGTCTCCTATTTCTATTCCATTTGCCTTTGAATGTACTCTTATAGTAGACTCCATTTAAATGGCCTTTTATCTCTGGTTAGAAGGTGACCTCCAATACCAATCAGGATGGAGCCAAAGATGTGCAGAACAGCAAAACTGAAAACAACAACAAACCATAATTCAGAACATCAGAGACCCTACATTAATCGCCTGGAATCAGACCAGCCAAATCTCTCCCTATCCTAAAGCTCAGGGAAATTTGCAGAAGAAGGGGCCGTAAGATTGTAAGACCCTAAAGATGGGGAGAAGCAACGATACGAAAGATATTGCACACAAATTAGGGCTGCAGTAGCCATAATAGGATTTTGCATGACCTGCTCGATGACTGACATGTCAATGACCCCCCCCCCAAAGTCTAGCATGGATCACAGGCACTAGGATCCTTAGAGGCAAGGGATTGACAGTCACGATAGTATTCTCATACTAAAGGGGAACCCAAGAAAGGGCTCTGGACAATGCCACCCCACTAGAGTGGAGGACACAGAGGGACGTTTGACATTCACATTAAAGATTGCTCTAGGGAATGGAAGGGGGGAAAGGGAGGCACTGGGAGAAAGGGAGGGAGGGGGGTAAAAGGAAGGTTAAAAGGGAGGGAGGGTGCAAGAGGGACTGGGAAGGGGTGGAGAGAGGTAGGGGACCAGGATACCTATTAAGCTTATATGATTGGAGGAAAAAAAATAGTAAAAATAATAAAAAAATTTTAAAAAGTAACAAAAGGAGAAAGGAAAATGGAATAAAAAATGCAAAAAGGTAAAAGACAAATAAAAACATCCCCCTGGACCCCAAGTTTTTCTTCAAGGGACCTCCATAAGAATTAAGTATACATAGAGGGCAAGAATTGTGCATAATTAAGCAGTCTTCCTCAAGGTATGGTCCCCCGTCCCTTCCCCCTGCCCCCTCCATCCTTGGTAGTTCAGGTTTGTCCTGCAAAATGTTCTGATAGATTGTTAAATTCTTCTCGGAGGGACAAGCTCTCTCTCACGGCCAGTTGCCCTGTCTGGGGTGTGGGAGAGGGGCCTGCCTGCAAGGTTTTTTGTTCTTCCTGGAATTCAAGGTGACTGAAGAAGAAAGGTGAAGGTCCACAGTCAGAAGAAGAGACACAAAATGAGGGCAGAGGTGCCGGGCAGAGTTTCTGCCTCTCACTGGCCTGTGTCTAGGTGCAGAAGAGGGTTCCGTGCTTTCAGCAAAAGCAGCTTCTCCAGTGCCTGACTCCCTTGACTTGTCTTTAATAAATGCACTATGGCTCTTCAGATCACTGTGCCCTTGGCTGTGTTCTATGAAACCATTTATTAACTTTGAATGCAAAACCTTACCCACACCTAACTGGCAACCAAACCAAACCAAACCAAACAAAGAAGACTAAAAGAAACTTTCAAATGTAATTTATAAATGATAAAAATAAAATGCAGAGAAAAATGGATGAGAACGTAGCAACTGTGCAGAGCTAGAAAGCTAACACATGATTGCCTTGAAATATGTCTAGACCACACACTTTCATATCTTCTCCCTTACAGAAACTCAATAAAATGACCATTAGGGGAATAAAAAAGCTATAAAAATACAAGAACCAAGAGAATAAGAGAAGAGAAGCATAAATAAAACTATCATTTGAGAGATGAAAAGCAGACGACTTAGGAAGATGGAAAGAAACATAACCTGAGAGTTCACGGGACAGAATTTCAATGAGACAGTAACCCCCCTTGGGACCTGGAAAGAGCCAGGAAATGGACAGGTAAAGGTGAAGCTTGTGCGGAAGCAGGGAATTCCATGGAAATGAGCAGAGAAAGGTCAGGTGACAGTGTCACCTCTTCTTACTTCCCCAACTCCCTTCATCCTCTAAAAGGAAATGGAAACTCAGCTCAACTTAGAGATGAATTCTGACTCCTGAGCAGCAGACCCAACAAAGAAGGTTGAGGAATAGAAGGTCTGATCCTCCGGAAGCTTAATCCCCAGTGTGCCGGCAGCAATAGGAGGTGAAGCCTTCAGGAAGTGGCGAGGTCACAAGGCTGAACCCTCATGACTATGCTTGGTGCAAAGAAGTCCAGAGTATTGCTGCTGTGTGTGGATGTGCATGCATGGATTCACTCGGGAGTTTTCAATTTTCCAACTTTAAAGTTTTGGGAAAGCAATACTCCCTCAGTAGGAGCATGCTGAATTTATTGAATTTGGTCAGTTTCCTGGGCTAGTAATTTGCCCTACAAGACCCACAGTGCCGGTTGGCTGTAATGGCAACAGGCTGTGATAGCAGCAGGCTGGGTTTCCACTTAGCCGTTGACCAGGACAGGAAACCATTGATACTCCACAGGCACCTGCTAACCATAGGTTAGGGACTTAAATGCATTTTCAATCTATGTTGGGCTTATACAGATGTAATCCTTTTGCAAACCAAGAAGCATATTTACAAAAATAGACAGTAAGCTTTCTAATTCATCTTGATTAAAAAAATCTCCAAAAGAAACCTATAGAAAATCCCAGTTACAAAAATAAATTCAATTCTGAGATAAACTTTGAGCAAACTAAATACAGCATTATGTAACCATGAGTTACTTTAACTATATAGAACTTTTTCTAAGATGATTCAATGCCAGTATTTCATGCCATTTATTACATTTAAAACTTGAAGGAAAAAATAATATGATTACAACTATATGAATAAAATGTGTTAGACAAAATTTATCAGACCTTTACAATAAAAATGAACAAAAATCAAAGAATAGGTTCTGTGTAGGATAAAGAACTTTTTTTTCAGATACTAACAGCAAATATATTAAAAGAAGGACAGTGCTGCGAAATCAGAATACAGAAGAACCCTTCAGCCTATGATTGCTTAGTATCTTTTCGATACTCTAGCTGGTTTTAAAATAATTAGGAAAGTTATATAAAGATAGAAAAAAAGAGAAAGAAACCTAGGAGGTAGAAAACTTTGAACAGAAAACTATATGTTCATAAAAACTTAAGATTCCCCATTTTACTCACAAGCTGTTGCTAATGTTATACAGAAGCTACACAGCACTGGAAACTAACAAATATCAACCCAATTGTACAACAGTGCTGTGACTACAGCGTGGGAAGGTGTTTGCGGTAGGGTGTAGATACAGGGAGATTGGACATAATTATTGCCTGTTCTGTGTCAGTGTGGAAATATCACACATAATATTCCCAAGGATATAACCAACTAATATATAGCTCATGGAAAATAAAATAGAATATTTTTTTACAAATAAAATAAAATAAGATAGTGGGGGCTGGAGAGGTGGCTCAGGGGTTAAGCCTCTGCCTTGCAGGCGGAAGGTCCTGAGTTCGGATCCTAGACCCCCACGTATAGACGCTGGGCAGAAGCAAAGGGCGGCCTGCCTTTCTGGTCCTGGTAGCGCAGAGCTTGTGAATCCCGGAGCAGAGTAAACAAGGAGGAGGTAGAGGCGGCCCATGGTGGTTCCAGAATTTGTCCGTGGTTCTACACACACACACATACACGCACATGCACAATTGAATAAATAATAAATAATTTTAAAAAATAAAATAAATAAAATAAGGTAGTGCTGAGAGGCAATTAATGCTGCATGAGTCTTTTGTGTTTTTGTTTGTCTTGCTTTGCTTTCAGTTACCTTTACAAGGATGTGGACACAGCAAGAAGCAGTGTAGATAAATGCAGCATCTCTCTCTGGAGCAGGAGTTTGTTAGCCATGCAGTAAAGTAAAGGAGATGTCTCTCTCCAGAGCAAACATCAGGTAGATTATCTTGCTGTTAATTGTAAGAGTTCCCTAAGGTCAGGATTTCTTAGCTGTGATGTAAGAGCTGTGCACTCGGCTGTCCTATGTGCTCCTTGGGAAGAAAGTAGAGGGACAGTGATGGGAGCTCAGGTTGCATGCTGTGGATACGAAAGCTCTTGCTTCTCTCTCAGGAACAGTGACTCTGAGAGCCAAAGTTGGAGAGACAAAAGACAAGCTTCTCAGTCCTGGCTACACTTGGCAGAAACAGAGACGCCCTTTCCCCCGCACCCAGCAGACATCCAACACACATCTCCCTTTCCACCCTTTCCAAAGATATTTCAGGATTCTTAACCAAATAATCTCTCCCTCTCTCCCCAGTAGTGAAGAAAACAGATCAAGAAATGGCTGGAAATGGCATCTCTGGCTAAAAGATGAGAAAATAGCAAGAGTTGGCAATGAATGAATAAAAACGATATCACAACACAAAAGGATGCCAATTTCAAGAAAACAAAAAGTATATACCCAACAAGCACAGTTGATAAGGCAAATAAACAAGTCCTTAAAAATAATAGATGAAGATTTTCATATCCATGAAACCAAAAATTCTTCAAGAATTAAATGCAGCAAATAAATCAAGTATGGAACATGAAGGAATATTAGATTCGATGGTTGACTCAATAGTTGAATGACTGATTAAAGAGGAAAACACTGAATTTAAAGGCTGGAACAATCATTTTAGGGTATCAAATCAAAGTTTAAGGAATTAGGATTAAAAGAGAAGAAATATAAATATTAGCTCAAAAATCCTAATAGGTATCTCATAGGATTTCCAAAAGAGAAATACCAAAAAAGAATGAAAGATAATAGTCTAGGAAAAAAATAGAGAAACACGGACATAGTATTAAAGGGACAATGTCTCTAAGATGAGTCATTTGGTTATGAGTGGAAGCACATATGCCCAGCTAGACATGTCAATATTGGATTTCACATTATTATAAAGAGTATAAAATGCATCATTTTACAGAAAGACAAAAAGGACAGAAAACATAGTGTACTGACGTGAGCTAGCAATAAAGCAATATCTTCAAAATGCCAAGGAAATGTAACTGAAGGCCTATTAGTCTACACTGAGATTAGCTGTCAGTCATGTGAAAAGGCAAACAAGTTTTTGCAGGTTTTCAAGAGCTCATAAAATATGCATGCAGTTGGGTCTGTTATGAAAGAATATCATGGCAATATATTAATGACAAGAATACATGGCAATATATTATAGACAAGAAATATTCCAGGAAGTAGGTAGCATAATGACCAGATACAAGGATGGCATCCAATGGAAACTTTAACATAGGAGACAGGAAAGATCGTGCATGTATTGAATATTTAAAGACAGCAACCAGAAAAATGAAGTATAATGTATAACCTTTAAACTAGTAAAGAAAACAATAGGAGGAAACAAATGCAGTAAAGACAGTATAGAACCCTGGAAAGAATGGACACATGATCAAAAAAATAGACCCAAATATGAAAGAAAGTGTAACTAGTCATCGGTTAGGTTTCTCTATTTAAAGGCAGAGACTTTAATTTTTAAGTATTGCTATGCTGACCTAAATAAAAATGGCAAAAGTTCTACAATAGAAAAATAGTATCTGGCAAAATGAAAGAATGGATGAAAAAGAAGACAAGTGAAGTAAGAGTAAATTATAGGTCACAAAATAGACACCAAAGCACATGAAGCAAGAGAGACATTTTATATTGATGAAAAGAAATATGCTTTAAAATGTGTCAGCCAATAACTTAACTAATTTTTCAACATGTTTTCATACATACAAACAAACATGGATGAAACTATGAAGAAGAAATTGACAAAACCACAGGAAAGATTATAATAGGTTGTTTTATCACACCTCTCTAAGAAACTTGTTATTTAAGAGAAGAAAAGTAAATATTTTAAGATATATGATTAATAGCAGGCTCTAAAAGTTCATAGGAATACCTCGTATCTAATATACAGAGAGTACATATATTTTCAAACACATGAACCATTCACAGAAACTTTTCTTGTAGACTATGAAAACACAAAAAACTCCCAAAGTTTTATTATTACATAAACAGTAGATCTTGATTACAATTAAATATATTGAAAAAACAAACAGCCATGAGTCAAACTTATACAACACAAAGCATCAATACCTAAAGGCAGTAGGGAATACACCTATAATCTCAGCACCCATGGAAGGCAGAGACAAGAGGATCAACACAAATTTGAGACCAGCTTGTTCTACATAGCAAGTCTGAACATGTTAAGCATACTTACTAGGACATTATTCTTCTCAAAGGATGAAGCAAACATTTAGAACAAAAGGAAAGCACACAGTTGTCTGACTCTGAGCATCTAAGTGAACAGCTGGGTGTGGTGGTGTGTGCTTGCAATCTCAGAGCAAGGAAGGTGGAGACGGGAACATCCATGGTTTTGCTAGCTGGTCTGGCCTGGTCATCAAGTCCAGTGAGAAACTGTGTCAAAACACAAGGTGGATTGGCCCCTGGATAATGACACCCAAGGCTCACCTTTGACCGCCACATGCATTCACACATATGTGTAAGTGTATACACATACACATATATTCACATGCACCTATATGCATGCAGATATCTTGTACAAGCACATTCACCAGCACATACATGAGCATACATACATACCAGCACAGGCATGCACATATACATAAAAATGTTTAAACAACTAAGGGGATGTATATAGATTGCACTTTAAAATCATAAGTACATATGTAGTAATAAATACATAAATGATCCAAATTAGTAAAAACCTCAAAGTTGGCTCAGAATAAAATATTAAGCCAATTACCTCTTCTGAAGAAAGTAAAACCACAAAGATGCAGCCCAAGGAAACTGCCTGGGTTATCTTTATGGGGGATTTCTATCAAAATTGAAGGAGAAGAAATTTTTCATCTCAAAGTCAAAGAATAATATGGATGACTTCTTAAATCAAAAACCCTCATGAGATGAATGTACCTCATATAAACAGATAATAAAATTCAGAAATGTTAAAAATAAAAACTGAAAATTCCAAAGCAGGAAAAATGAACAGTTAGATGGTGCTGCAGACAAGATTTTGTTTGTGAGATTTCTTGCTACATCAGCTGTATTCAGTCCTCCTTGATCTCCTGCATTCTTACCAACCCTCTTAAACCACAGAGCTGTCAGTACAAAGCTGCTAACATCCTGTGCAGACATCTTCAAACTAGCTTTTGTCTTGCTTCTCCATATCCATTTGGAATTGTGCCATCAGGTTTGTAGTAACCAGACTTCCCAAGAGCATTGCCATTCCAAAATGTTGATGTAACGATGAACTACTCCTGAATCTCTTCCTTTAAAATTTACTTGAATTTCATATAACGAAACCTATGATAGCAATTATGTTGATATAAAACTATTTATAATCTCCAAATTACTTAAAAAAATACCCCACTCCAAATTGTAACACGAAGGTCCTTCAGGAAAATATGTTCATTAATCGTGCAGCTTCCAGCTTCTAGCTTCCAGCTTCTGGCTTCTGGCTTCCAGCTTCTGGCTTCTGGCTTCCAGCTTCTGGCTTCTAGCAGCCACAGGACAGACCCCAGGTGGGAAGCCCAATTCTGGACTTTGCTTCTCAGACTTGAAGTTCTTTCATCCATCTGCATGGCTTGGCTTCCTTCAATGTTTTTCTCTTTCCCTGTCTTCTCTTTCTAAATGTTTTTTAAATTGTCCTTAAATAAATGTTTGCTGGGTTTAATTTAGCAGAATTTCTTTCCTTGCGTTTAGTGCTCCCAACAGCCTGATCATGTTAGCTTGCGAAAAACTAAGAAGGTATATTTAGCCAGATTCCTAGCGGTTTTGTTCTTTGGGCTCCCCCCTCCCAGCAAACAGCCTCGTCTATAATTAAATGGTGAGCCAAGACTGGAATCTGATCACTTCTCTCCCAGCCCAGAGCTCTTTAGACAGCCAAATGACCTCCAAGCTCGTTTGAAAAGGTAGACAGAAAGTGTAATGCAGCAAACAGCAGCAGTAAACTCGATAGCTTCTGGATAACTTGAGTAAAACAGAATTATTAAAAGGATATTACGAGCTCACAGAATTGACAGGAAGGCTGAGGACACATGCTTGCAGACGACGAGGATGAAGGACCCACCAGCACCAGACAGAGAAAACCTTTGAGTGTTCCCATGTCTGGGAGCCAAAGATTTCCCAGTGAACATGAGAACCCAGAGCTTCTCACCTGACCCCGGTGCCTGCACCTGAAGGGGCTACATGCTTTCTCCTTGGCTATCATATATGCGTATCAGACTGGAATCTAGATACGGTCAGTTAATAAGTCTAGAAATAAAGTACACTGACCCTCTCTCACCACCTGAGTGCTTATTGCAGATAGTCCCTTGGGGCTAGCACTCCATAGGTGACACTTCTATCAGCGGACAATCCACCCATCTGAGCTGCTGGACTCTCTCTTGCTGAACACTGACCTCCATTTGAGGTACAGAACAAACTCAGAAAAGGAGAATAATAAACAAAATGGTACTAAGTGAGGAGAGAGAGAGTGAAATAAAGAGGATTCATACATATACACACATATACTCATACACATACACGTACACATAAAAAACCATACATAGTCAACATAACACCATCAGAAATTTTAAAATGTGATAGCATAATCACTGCATAAACAAAGTTAATAAAGGAATGAACACAAGATTGAGAAATCTCCATAAAGTAGTTTGTGAATATAGAGCTTGAAAATAATGAAGATATGATTTAAGAGAATCTGGCAAGGTGTTTCAACCTTTGAAAGAATGGGAAAAATGGGAAGAAGTCAGCAAAGAAACAATTTAGGAAAGTTTCATAGACCATAAAGTCATAAACTTACAAAGCAGAAGGACCCATAGTGTGTCCACAAAAACATGCAATTTTAAAAGGCATATAATCATAGAACATCAAGACATGGAAAATAAAGAACATCCTAATGACTTTTAGAGAAAAATCAAAGGTTGCAGATAAAGAAGTCAGAATCAAAATAGCAAAAGAAATTTCAACAACATGGAAACTTGAGGAGGAGAAAAACAACTTTCAAATTCAGAGGGAAAAATGACTCCTGAAATACTTCCAAACAAATCAAACCAGATATCAAATGTGAACGTGCCTGAGACATTTTTAGCCATGAGAAGTTTAAAAAGAATGAAAATTCTCTTGAATTATAAACTAAATTGTGTTACCTAACCAAGTATATGACAGTAAAGCTGATACCACATTGGTTATTCATACATCATCAGCAGTAAGAGCAGAGATACAGCTCCACACTGTCTCCCTTAGCAACTTGAGGAGTACTCTGACACAACTAGGGCAAACCCAGTAGTAGTGGCCAACATAAAGTTTTTATTGGAAATACAAAGAGAGGCATTCAAGGGACTGGGGAATTGGCTCAAGGGTTAAAGTCTTTGCCTCACAAGCAAAAAGACTTAAGCTCATATCTCCAGATCCCAAATCTAGAGAATACTAGGTAAATACGATGGTAGCCTGCAATTCCAGCCTTGGAAGGCAGAGTCTGGGAATTCCTAGAGAGAAACAATAAGGAGGAAAAACAATCTAGGATGATTCCTGATGTCACCAGGGGCCTCGATAGGCACCCTCACTCACGTGTCCTTTGGTACACACACACACACACACACATACACACACACACACACACACAAATAGAGAGCCATTCATGGAAAGAAAAGAATAAAATCACATCTAGGAGCATGCAAGTGGGCTTCTCTAAGAATAGTCAGCTTAGTAAAAACTATGTATGCATTATATACTACATTATAATACTAAAATGTACTCAAAAGTATTTGAGGATGTTACTATAAGCTTCCAATTTTTTTTTAAGAGTTGATCGGAGTAAGTCAAAAAAACAATTCTGACAGACAAACGTGAGCAGTGCTAAGCTGCCTGTCACTGAATGCTGGCCACTCATCCAGGGAGCAGGAGCCTGTGGAGGGGACATTGCTGTTGATTTCCAGCCTTGTAAGGGCTGAGAAAAGGAGCAAGTCTGATGGAAAATGTTGCAGCCTATTATTAGTAGATTGTATCTGATTCAGCAGACAGTGGGACTCTCTGGCAGAGTTGGGGGAAAACAGAAGGATATAATCAAGGCAGCAGGCCTGAAATAGAGAGTCATCGCACCGTGCAAAATAACTCACAGAACTGGAGTCTGAAACCAGGCAAGGAGGAAGACAGAATAATCTAATAACAATTTGCCAGTGGTCAGGAGATTGTGGTGATGGTAGCAAAAGACTCGATAGTTCTACGTGGAAGGCAGAGCTGGAAGTGGCATGATTGTGCATGGATGCTTATTTCATAAGATGTTTAATTGCTCTTATTAAATTCTAGTTTCTTATTCAATAGGCTTTGGATAAAGGATTTCTGTCCTGGATCCATCCCATATTCCAATTGCATTCCCATGATTAAAATATGCCATATATTTAATACATACTTTTCAGATCTAACCCAAAGGCAATCAGACAAGTGTTTTCAAAGGAAGAGTCCATGAAACTGTGGCTGACTGAAGGATGGACATAACGGAGCACCTCCTGGGGGTGGTCAGAAGTAAGACCCAGATTGGCAGCTGGGAGGCTTGCTGAGGACACTGGAGGGAAAGAGTCACTGGGATGGTGAAGGCAGCAACAGGAAGGACGAAGGGGAGTCCATTGAAGGTGTTCAGCATGGCACCTGGAAGAGGGGAGACAACGAGGGAGAGGGGGATCCAGGATAAACTCTAGGTTTCTGCATTTAACTACTGAGGCAAGCTTTGTGGGAGAGAATTTGGGGAAATCAAATGAGTCTGAGAAAAGTGGGACTTGAGATGCCTATGGTGAGTGGAAGAGGGACTGTCCTGGTTAGATGTATGATGGGCAATTGGCATTATGGTCTAGAACTCCATAGAGAGGTTCAGAATTTTTAATACCAAGATGGCGACTTGTAGAAAGAGTGGATGTGGAAAGACCAGAGTGAGCAAGAAGAGATGAGAACCCAGACAGAATTCCCAGGGTTGTTTCCACTTAAATATGCCATATCTATTTCAGACATGCACAAGAGGGAAGACAGGTACCTCAGACAGGAGCCACTGGTTCCTCAAGATGACTTGGCCATCATGCTAAGGAAATGAAGTCAGCGTTAATTAATGCATTCTCTCTACATCCACTTTTGATCCTGACACTGCACCAGGCCCAAGGAACATGCTCAGAATCCCTCACTGAAGATTACCCTCCAGGATGCTGCTCTCAAAAATCTATCTTTCTAACTGTAGATTAATCACATAATTACTGCCAAATCCAAAGTTCTGCCTAGACATGGTGGTACAAGGCTAGAACCCCAGGACTCAGGAGGTTGAAGACAGAGGGCAGAGAGTTCAAGGTCAGGCTAAGAAACAAAAGCCCCCAAAATTAGACATTTTTGAAGATAATTCTGGATATTAAGACATCTCTGCTGTGGGCATTTATATAAAATATACTGTGAGATGTCTTCTATAGCTAATGTAACTGTCTATGGGATTGACTTTATACCTGCCAGAACCAATTGATAACATTTGTCAATAAAAATATTTAGGCCATTTTAGCTCTTCCATATCCTGCAATACTGAGCTTAAGAGTCTCAGTCAGGTGTCTAACAAGGAATTTGTTTTTTTTGGGGGGGGGGGCATTTGGACTCTAAGCAGAGGTACTCCTAGAATCTCGCTGTAGAAGTTGGATTATTGCTTTTGCTGAGGGCAAATATGAGTCAAACCATCCATAATTAAATGTCAATTTTATTGCTCCCAGATTGAGTACACAAAGCATGTGGAGATTGTTTCCCTTTTAGTAACTTCTTGGGTATGGATAATATTTTCATGAAACGTTTGCTTGTGTGCAAATTCCTCTAGTCATTACATGTTAAAGTAAGCTCTATTTTACAAGAGAGAAAGTTAAGAGTCTAGAAAAGTGATTAACATTATCACTTAGTAGGCATATGGTGAGGCAAGAGTCCAATTCTAGATGTCTAAACTCTTAGTAATTCTTTTTCTAACTAAACCAATATTCTAAGCAGCCAACATGTGGCTCTGAATGATTAAATTTTCCATGATAATCATACTGCTCTAATTTCTGATGTCAATTTTTCTAGCTCTCCCCCCTTTATAATGTGTTTACGATTTTTCTTCCTGGCTTTTTTATTAATGTTTTATGTGGTTTAATTATTTTGCTTTAAGTTTTTCTATGAAAAAGGTGGGGTATTATAAATAAATTAATAGACACAACACATAACTAGATAATAAACTTGTGTTATTCCCCTGGCAATAATGAAATGTATTTAGATAATGAAGAAAGTGAAAATATAGATATCAACCATATTTTCACACCTCTGGGGTAAAGCACTTGTTCATTTCTGCTAATGATGATAATTCCCAAGTAAAGTCATTCTCTTTCAAGAGTGAGGTTCACGCTTGCTACCCAAAGCCAGAGCTTCCTGACAGGTCCTTTCTGTTCAGAAACACTCAGTGAAGCAGTTTGAAAGCTTTCATGAATCTACAATTTCAAAATGGAAAAGAAGAAACTGATAGGAGAAGCTAGACAGGGAACTAATCTAACATCAACATTGGCCTTCACATGCCAATGAAACAATTCATCTATTCACTTGTCTAGAAGCGTTCCTCTTACCTGTGTTGCTATGTCTCAATCCTTTCTCATTTCACTTACTTTTATTTTCTAAGGTTGTACCACTTAGAGGTGTCTACTATTAGTTAATCCAGATGCATATAAGTATTACTGAGATTCGTTCATTTGAAAAATCTATATTGACACCCATCACATTCCAGACACCAAACTAAAAACTGATGATTAGAAAAATCTTAAATGCCGCTATGTGGCCAACTATTCACAATTTATAAAAATAAAACATTGTTTATGATGACTCATTGTAATTGCTTTCACCAAGGAAAACTGATGTGTAGGTAGAGAGGAGAGCAGCTGGTAGGCGAATGTGCTTGGTCATATCTGAGGGTCTTTTCCTGATTGACAGTGGGCTGCTTGTTAATTACCATGCCTTGGCTCCAAGCTCTTCCTTCCATATCTTTGCTGAAACGAAGAACTGAGTGCATGCATTTGTCTTTCACTGACTGCTGGTAGATGCTTTGCAGAAGACCCTGGGAGAAATGCTACCCACTGTCCTAGGAGGAGGCTTCCCAATTGGAGTCTGTATGCCAGGTCTCTTCAATGGCTGGTTTTTGTTGTCCCCCACCCCCCACCTCCAATGAATGAGTCAAGGTATCCTCAAGACACCAGTGCTGACTCCCCAGAAAGCAATCTCTTGGAGACTTGCAGCCCTGTGGCCCAAGTCACACCCTCCCACAGTCTCCCTAAAGGAAATTCCCTCCAATCTGGCCTCCTGGCAACCCTGACTCTTCTGCACACCTGCACGCCAGGCTTGCCTCACCCAAACTCCTGAGAGCCCCTCAACCTGCCTGCATCCAAGATACTTGGTCCCTCCTAGGTCCCTATTAGGAAGCCCAGTGACCTTCTCTACCATCTGAGGCTGCAAGCAGACCTTTTCCATCCAGTCTTGGCTGCATCCTGAGAGAGAGGCACATCTTCTAAATGTGTTCTTTCTAAGTCCATTCCTTCAAGTCAAGGGCATACCTTAAGTTCTCCTAACACTTCTGTAGTTATTCTACCAAAATTCATAATTGTATATTAATCCCTACTCTTTACATTATGGTGTGATTTCTGTCTCTTGACTGGACTTAAACTGATACAAGAATCCAGAAGAATGGCCAATAGTGTAAGAAGAGACATAAAAAGATAGCAACAATTGGGCTGGAGAGATGGTTTAAGAGTTAAGACTCTGCCTCGAAAGCAGAAGGTCCTGAGTTCAGATCCCAAGTCCCACATAAAAGCATCAGGTGGAAATGGCTGTGGCCTGCACTTCTGGCCCTAGTGGGCAAAGCTTGGGAAATTCCAATATGGATAAAAAGGAGGTAGAAGCAATCCAGGATGATTCCCGATGTTACCCTTAGTCCTCTACAGGGACACATAGTGTTCTCTGACACACACACTCATGCACACGTGCATGCAAAAATAAGTAAATTGCAGCATAAAGCTCCTGACTCCAATGGCTCACGTGGCGCTGAGTCTAACCTTAGGAAATGAATTCCTTCTTCTTCCATGCCTATTGCTCATTTATAACTGACTTTTGAAATAAGAAATCAGGAGGTAGTTCACCTTGGAATCTAACAATCTGACAATATGCTCTGGGTACACAAAAGGAACGAAGGCTTCTACCGCATGTCAGAAGATTGAACTTCAATTACGTACTTTCCAGCTGGTGATTGTTAGCCCATTCACCCCTGGGAATCTCTATTACCTTAAGAATAAATAGAGGAACCATACCTGCCTCTCAGGTTTCCCAGGAAAAGAATACAGTATGTACCTCCCACACTGAGCGAGTATGGGTGGGCAAAGCACACCTGAGTTGGTGCTGTTATGGGCAGGAGGCCCAGTGTGCCGCATCTGTCTCAGACGCTGGGGAAGACGGTCACTGGAATGTGCAAGGGATTATGCTCTGTGGCAGAAAGGCACTGATGTCCATAAACATCATTCTCTCTCTGCCTTTCCTTCTTTCTCTTTCACTCTCTTTAAAGGCAATTTATCACTTCCTCTCCTAGAGCAGACGTTTCTTTCCCTAGGATCCACGGAAACAGAAAGTCTGCTGGAGGCATTTTAGTTCTGCCTTTACAAGTTTGCCCTGTGAAATTCTTTCTTGGGGAGCAGCAACTTGAAAGAGTTATACCTCTTTGATGTGGCCAGTGCTGGCCCATGGAGCAGCTAGCTCTGCGGAAGGCCTGCTTTGCAGAAAGGGGTTTAGTTAGGGTGGGCATGATGTCAAGGCTCAGGCTGCAGCATGGTGTGTGTTTGCTTCAACTGTTTTGAGTTTACTCTCATTTCTGAGGCATCTGGCATGCTGTGGCTTACATGAGAGAGAAAGAAGATCCAGTCTTGCTTGGAGAAAGTCTGTGTATGATAGAATATGTGCGTCCTTCTTTGGGGGGGAGGGGGAGAGAAGCTGGAAGGAGATGCCAGGAATGAAAACTATGTCAGAAACATTAGTCAAGAACTGCTCAGAGACCTGGCTGAGAGCCCAATTAGGACAGAACAAAGACTCGGATAACCTGGTTAGGCTAAAGAATCCTTAATTAAGCCACTGGAAAGCCAAGGGTTTTAAAGTTCAAAGGACATGTAGACTTCTGTCAAATTCTTTTCAGAGGACAGGACAGGAGAAAGAATTCAGAAAAGTGATAGATGTAAATAAAATTCTGAATGCATTAACATAATTAAAGCTAAAAAAGGTAATGGGATTTCATATCATGTTCTTGTTTTTGTTTATGCATATGTACATATGTATGTATGTTCATGTGTGGGGTTTAGGCAGATAGGCATGTGCAGATAGGCATGCACATATGTGTGTATGTGTGTGCATGTGGAAACCAGGGTGTAATCTCAAGTACAGGGTTTCTCATGAACCTGGAGATGACTGAATTCTGGTGACAATGACTAATCATTGAGTCCTTGAATTCCACCTGTCCTTTCCCCTCCCTTTACTCTGGGATCACAGTGTGTACCACTTTAACACCCATGCTGGGGATTCAAACTCAGGTCCTCGCTTGAGAGGTGAGTACTTCACTCACTGAGCCATCTCCCTGGTACCCCAATCCCAGCATCTTTATGCAGGTTGTGAAATCAAACTCAGGTCTTTAGGCTTGAGAGGCAAGCGCTTTGTTGACTGAGCTCTCTCTCCAGCCCCTGGGTTATCTTCCATGACAAAGAACACGGCAATATTTAAATTGAACATAAGTTTCCATTATTAGCGCAAAGATTTGCGTTTGGGTTGAGGAAGCTTCAGCAGTCACTTTGCACGATGAATGGTAACCTTCCATAGTCGATTTAAATTCTCTCAGAAACTCGCGCCCTTTGGAACACCGGGGTGCTGAGATGGCTCTGACGTGATTCAGACCACGCCAGCTTCCGGCTCACATATTTGAATTTGGCTTGGAGTTCTTGATAACAGTCTTGTAAATAAATAGATAAATGAGTATTAACAGCAATGACAATGGAATAGTCACCGCCACATCTGCTTGGTCACCTACGTCTTCAGCAGCTACCTTGCCTCAACCTTCCATTCAACCCCTTTTCATGTGCTAATCTCAGGCTGTCATCCCCTGATTTGTCTGTTCTGAAGCCCCCTGTAATATTTTCCTGCCCCTAGAGCTTCACAGAAGAGCCTGCCTGCACTCACTACCAACTGGTACTTAAGTTGTCCCTGTCTGAGTTCCATGACTGGACACAATCCCTAGAGATTGTGCTTGGGCTCCAACATGCGCCTGAGGGCTTTCGCCCTAGGGCTCTGTCTTCTTGCCAGCAATTCCTGCTACTCTTCCTGAAGGCTCTATAGCCCACATTGAACAGCCCCTCTACCCTTTTCGCCCGCCTGGGATGCTCACTACCAATACTCAAGAAATTCAGAGAATTATAACGTCATATTTCAAAAACTCCTGAATCCCTCTCTATTCACAAGCTCGGTCCCCTGCTTTGAGGCAATCTAATAATTGGTGCTCTGTCAAGGTAATGTTAAGCTAGAGAAAGATCGCAAGGTCTGTGGGCAAGAAGAGCTCATCCTGACAGCCGTGCAGCAGCTAAGCAGACCCGACTCCCAGGAAGCCACTTAGTGGCCATCTGCTGTTTGCTAGCACAGCCCTTGGGAGACTCCCGTCTCCACCCCAATACACTTTCCAAGGCACTCCTAGAGCTACAACCAGCATTCCATCCAGAAGGAGTTCTGATAAGTACAGCTTCACATCTCTTAATTGTCAAGTGATGTTTCAGTACCCTCTGCATGGTACGGCATCCCCGAAAGCTGCCCATCTGATCAACCTTCTTATCTACAGTGACAAATCCCCCACCCCACCCTTCAAGATTCAATTAACACGCCACCTCTGTGAAGATTTCCCAGTCTCATCCCTGACTCTCTGGTAGAACTGGTTCATTTAATAGACACTTCGGTGGGATGTTCTCTATGAAAGTGTTTTACAATGGCGGCTGCAAGCGCTTCTCAAATATGATCTTGCTTCTTCATTATAGCAACAACTCACCAAGCTCACTGCTATTCACTGTGCCCTGTTTCTAGGCAGGAGTCCTATTGAACAACTAGTTAATGGTACAGGGTGGGATTCAGAGCCTGCCAGATGGACTCCAGTCTGACTCGAAACTCTGCTTTCATGCTTAACTGTGTGCTTACTGTTACACTGTGTTGGCAGAACCCTTTAAAGTAACCTCTGCTATGCAACCTTCTCTTCAGACATTACATGTGTGCATACATGCTGCTGTCTGGAGCATAAGCTGCCTGCAAGCTCTTATTCTTATGTAAAAAAAAAAAAAAAAACTTGCTTGGCCCCTTACATAACAAGCATTCTCTAAATACTTGTGTTGCCATTCCCCTGCAAGGTTGCTAATAAATCACAATCAAATGGCTTAAAGGAACAAGGTGTTCATTTTCTCTTAAGATTGTCTGGTTACAGTTCTCAGTCCAGCTTGACAGGAGAGCTCACACCATCAGGGCCAAGATAACTGGCCACACTATCTCCACATAGCAACTGAGAGAGGGACAATCCTTACTTGCCAGACCAACGTGTCTGGCAAAGTACATACAAAGATGCCAACTTTCTCAACCAGCTCTCTATATTTTATTCCAGGGCCTAGTCCCACCCACCATGGGCTGGGCTTTCCCCATCAGCTAGACGATCTCCTACAGGTTTGCTCTGGGCTTAACTCAACAACCAATTCTCTACAAATGTGCCCAGAGCTCAAACCCTCAACTGTCAAGTTGACACCTGTGCCTAACTATGACAACTTATGAGATCATGAGTGTGTACCAAAGTGCCCCTCTTTCCTGTGTTGAAAATTTGCAAGGCTACTTCAGATTTCACGGTCATGGAGCCATGTTGCAGAACCAAGTTCTCTTGTACCATCTTTAACCATTCATTGTCCACCTCTGGGTCTGACCTAACACTAACATCCTTTCAACTATCAGGTAAAAAAATCACTGAAATGCATCCTTAGAAGACAGTTGGTTTCCATCAATCCATAAGCTCAGAAAGTCATCAGAGAGCATCTAAGACCTCTATCAGATTTTTGCATGCTTTGCTCTTTTGCCTGCCTGATGTTTCCACTGACGTTTTCAGAAAATACCTTGATTTATGACTTTTTTTTTGTTCTGTGGCTATACAATTCATATAGCACTTCCATATGGGAATGCATTATGTGTAATAATATGAATCCATGTTCCAGGACCATGGTGATTCATATTTGGCTCAGAATGGAGATAGGAGATGCTTTGCCTCACCATGGATTGCCCTATCAGAAGTCCGTGTTTGAACTTCTCTGTAAGACCATCAGAATAGTTTTCCTATCTGAACTAAAAAAGTTATATTTCATTTGGGATAACTGAGAAAAAAAGAGTCTTGGTTGATATCTCCAAAGACAACAAAATAGTATATGAAAGCATATTAGCAAAAGACATTTTCATTGCCATAGATTTTTTTTAAAAAAGCTGATTTTCTTATAATCCCTTCCAAAGGAATTATTACAGCACAAAGATAATTAAGGCCAACCAGGGAGATAAAAACCTTCGAATTCAAGATGTGAAGAAATGTCAGAGGGTGTGAAACAATTGTTTTAATTTTTTCTCATTTGTAAATTCATTTTATGCCTTCAAGTGCAATATAAATTATTTACCAAAATTAGCTGCAATCACTTACTGGGACAAGTGCGAGCAAATTCACACGTAAACCTGTATAGTTGCTTTATTTGCATGTAAACTCTGCTAATGTCTAATTAGAAAGGTAACTATGGAAGTAAACAAAGTTTAATGTTGTAAAAAAAAAAAATCCCCACTCCCTCCTTCTTCTGATTTAAGGAAAAGGTAAGGAGCATGCAAGTTCTGTGAGACAAAGGAAAACAAAAAGCAAGCAAACTCATTCTTGGCCAGGTATGATGGTGTATGCCTATAATCTCAGCACCTGGAATGTGGAGGCAATGGGGTCAGGAATTCAAGATCACCCTTGGCTGCACACAGAGTTCAAGGCCAACCTGGAATCCTTGAGATCATCTCAAGGAAACAAACAAACAAACAAAGGAAACCATGTTCTTAATTTAAAAAACATCTTTACAAACTATGTCTCAAGACAGACTTGTGGAGGATTTCTTTTCTTCTCATTCTACGGGGGTTTACGTACTATACTAGAAATTGCATTTTAGATTTAAAGTGCATGCTTTACTTGACAAGCCTGACCCCATTGATACACATACCTCATCTTTCCAGGGTAAGTTCTTCTTTCTGCTGTCTAAACTATTGGTCCCATGCGTCACTTTGCATCTCATCCTCCATGATTCCCATGAATAGAGACAAGACAACTCACTAGCTAGTAGATGGCCCTGCAAAGTGTTTTAAGAGAAGCAGTCAACACTCCAGTCTACTATTAATTATCTTTCCCATTTATGCTGAGTTCAACAGACCCTTCCTTCATTTTCCAGTCTAAAGCCAGTGGCTGAGGCGCCAGACCCATGTATATTCTTTCTTTGTTCTTAGTGCTTGCATGAATGCAGAGGACTTGGAATGATGGAGAACTTCCCTGTGGTGTTAGACACAGATCTATAACAAGACAAAGATCCTTTCCCCTTTTTCCCCCAGTGCTGGGAATTAAACCCAGGGCCTAGTGCTTGCTAGGCAAGTGCTCTGCCACTGAGCTAAACCCCCAACTCCACCAAGATCCTTACTGAAAGCAAACTGTCATTTAGTCACACAGAATGGCCCCGATTCAAATGAGCCTCTGTAGCTGGCTGCCAGAACTCAGCTACCTCCTGGAAATAACAAGGATTCCCTGGCCTGTTTTGCAAAGTGCTATTCTGAGCCTCTAAGAAAGTCAGCGAAATGACACTGGAAGAGACTGCTGTGTGCCCCTACGCAGATGACACATCGAAGGTGCCCAACATGTCCCTGGCTAATTTCTAAGCTCGGGTGCAACAGAATTCTCACCTTTATCCTACATTATAAATGTTTTGCACATACCAGTCCTTGATGAAAATATGGTGTTGAATGTGTGCATTAAAAATAGTGATTATCAGGCTGGGGCGATGGCTCAGCCAGGAAGGGGCTGGCTGTGCAAGCATGACCACAGAGCTTCGAGTCTCCCAGAAGCCACACTGAACACAAGCCAGGTGCTGCGGTACTCCCCTAAAATCCTAACCCAGGAGAGGTAAAGACAGGAGCATCCAGCCAGTCTAGCCCAACGGGAAAGACTGAAAGATGGAGGACAGATAAAGACACCTGACAGTGACCTCTAGACTTCACACAAATACATAAGTACATTTGTACACACTTGATAACATAATTATTATTATTATAATTATTACTAATTCTTGCTCGTGGCCTTCACTTTTCAGTGCCATTATATATGCCTTTGAGCACCGTGTGAGTACACAAGTCCGCCCATACTCAGAGTGGGTATACACGTGTAGTTTCCATTGTGATGTGAGGGAAGCTTTTCGGTTGCTAAGCCCTGCCCAGTGAACGTCTTTCTAAGCGTAACATCAAGCTCAGTGAGCCACATCCATATAAGGATGGCAACACTCCACTGAGCTGATGTTAAAAGCTAAGTCAATTTATAAGCACTGCCATGCCTGTCTTTAACTGTGCCCGTAGCTGTAGGCTAGACTGCATTTCAACTACTTCGAGTTCAGCTGTCTGTTTTATTGCACACAGGCAGGGAACACTTTGGGGACTTTTAGTCCCTTCAATGACAAATGTATATTCCACCACTGCTGTGAGCAGCAGCCAACAACATAGGTCACCAAAGGACAGTAAACCCAATAGGTAGGCCAGAGAAATATGTCCACAGGTGTCTGCCATCACCCCCAACTCCGATCTTTCTGGAGCTTTATGAAAGAACAATCCACGTCTCTTAAGAAGAAATGCCTAGAGTCTCTGAGCTCTTTCTAGCAAAAACGTATACAAATTTAACTGACAGGACCAAGACAAGCGCTTTGCACTAGCGGCTGTGGTGGTGGGTGGGTGTCACGTGTTTTAATATAGATCGAGAACATCTATTCCCAGATGCCACGCGAGATTCGGACTGGCAGAGCTGAGAGCAAGACCCTTACATCGGCTTCCCGGAGAAATTCTCCCTCTCAGCTGTGGTGTTGTCACTTAGCCAACATCTAAAGGAAGAAAACACCTTCCAGCGAGGGAGGTGTCAGGTGTGCTGACTCAAAACATTGCGCACAGCTCTCATGTCACCCCACAGTGGTGCCCAAACGTGCTGTTAAGGCCCAAGCAGCTCTGATGGACCAAAATCATCTCAGCGAAGTCCTTTCATTACACGAAGAAAGGAGGAAATTTCCATTGTCTCATCAATCAACTGAGACTCTCTTTCTGCTGACCCTAGATCCGGCTCCATCTGCTATAAAATTCCAATTAATTTGTGCAAGATGCAAATTTTGCTTAACTGAAAGGAAGTCTGTGAAATTTTAATTGTCGGCCTTCACTCGTGGCCCTCCCACTGCTGAGTCCCACCTTCAAACACATCTTGTTAGGGAGTTGAATGCAACAATAACTTCTGATTTGCTTTTCTAGATTCTTGTGTCTATAACATCAGGAGCTAATCGCTTGACAACTAATGTCAGCACATCAGAAGAGTACGTGTTTTTAATGTCGGAAGTCTTTTTTTTTTTTTAACAAGTGTGTGATCTGCATATTTTGTCCTGTTCCACCACCCATTCTCAGGCCTAAGAAATAAACAGGAATTTCCCATGTGAAAGTCTCCTTACAGGACAACCTGTTAAAACCATAGGACCAGATTTGTCTTAATCAAAAGTAAGTAAAGATTAACTTCCTTGGAGAGCCTTCAGCAACAGTTTGATGTTCTAATATGAAATTCACAATGGACAGTGTGACCGTATCCAAATCAATGCTCATTTCAAATCACATTGGTTCCCAGAAATAAACATTGAAAGGGTGCTCTGGGTGTTAATATGCCAGAGTTCAACACAGGGGCATAAATGGGGCTGTTACAAGTATGTATCCTGAATATTATTCAGTATCTCCCTGTCATGTGAACTCTGCCACTGGGAATTTGATGATACTTTAAGCAATTAGATTTTTAAAAAATACTATCTTGGGCTGGAGAAATGCCTCAAGGATTAAGACTCTGCCTCACAATAAGAAGGTCCTGAGTTCCGATCCTAGGTCCCACATAAAAATGCCAGGAGGAAAAGGCAGAAGCCTGAACTTCCAGCCCTGGTGGATGGAACCTGGGAAATCCCAGAACAAAGCAAAAAAGGAGGTAGAAACAATCCAGGATGATTCCCGAAGTCATCCTTGAGATTCCATAGGGACACACAGTGCCCTCTGATAAGCACACATACACACATGCAAAATTATTAAAAAAAATACCATCTCTAGGGAATATACCTCAGTAGTATTTTTGGTAGAGTGGCGTGTACCTCTGTGACACTGTCTGCCCTTCTTCAGTCTTTATGATGATCTGATCCTCATCATATACTCTGTTACCAAAGAAATGTCTCAGGTTATGCTCATCGATTATTATACTATTAAAAATATCCTCCTTTTTTGAAAATTCAATTGGTCGTGAAACAAATATTGCAGGGCCAGTACCATAACTATACAATTAAACCTAGGAAATCTCTAAAGACCCTATTATGAAAAGAATACATGGAGCTTAATCCTACTAGACTTTGGTTTTACTGACTTGCATTGCCTTTTGCAAGTATTTTAATTCTCCCTAAACTACCACTTACTTCTTTAGGAAATGCAGTTTTCTTCAGCTATCTTTAGTCACTAAGGAGAAGAGGAAGGAACAGAAGAAGAGGTAGAGAAGATGGGAAGGGGAGGGAACAAGCAGAGAGACAGAGAGAGAAGAGAGAGAGAGAGGGAGAGAGAGAGAGAGAGAGAGAGAGAGAGAGAGAGAGAGAGAGAGAACAAATGTATTTGTTCCATAACTAGCAATTGATATGCCACAACTGTCAAGGATGTTTGCCTCATCCAGACTTTTTCGTCAAATTTTATTTGGGGTGTATTCTTCCAGACAGTTGACGTTCAGAGAGTGCATAGCTATCAGTGAAATACACTACATCTCTGTGGCAGAAGCCAGTGGTAAATGTTCTTTCTCATTTCTAAGGCTTTCTTTCCGGTTTTGGTTTGGTTTCCTAACCATTTTCTTTATTTTCCCTTGATCATCCCATGCTTGTCTGGGGTTTTTCCCTTTTGTTAGTTTTCTAAAAAAAAGGATTTTTTACCTCTACTCATATGGTTCCACGGAACTTTCTATTATATTAGTTGTCTTTTTTTTTTTTTTAACTTAACCTTGTTTTCCTCCCTCGGCTTTCTGTACTCATGTTCCATTCTGCCTTGTCTAATGTCAGCTGATGAACACTGTAAGGTTCCATCTTTCTAATGCCTGGAAGCTGTGCACTGGGTTTTAAGATGACTGACTTGAATTTCACACATTTCAATGTGCGACGTAGCTGCCTGCTTCTTGTTGTGAAGTCTTCCCAAAGGGCATGCTTCATGTTTCATCACTTGATATCTAGCTTCAGTGCTCAGACGGTGGAGCCCACATGCTTCTCATTCTTTAGCATTTGAAAAAGCAATGTGGCACACCAAGCGCCACTCTATCCCAGCTCAGCCGGTGTCACGTAGTCACTCTGTAGCTGTGGTCTCACACAGGCCATATATGACCATTACACAAGGTTGTAGTCTGTCACATACCATATATGACATAATTATTATTTAGGCAAGATTGTATTCTACCACACACTACATATGATCATTAGACAAGGTTGTCCATGGTTTTCATTATGGCTCTGTGGTTTTATTAAATTTATGCCTTACATATTAAAACATCCTAGGTACATGCTAAAGTAAAATTGCAGATTGTAAATATCATTTGAAGGAAGAAAATTTCCATCATCTCATATATATATATATGACTATATCCATTTTACATCATAAAATGTGAAGCTTGCTAGGTACCATTGTAGAACTGTTAGGTTCTGCACCCTAAGTATTCCGCTGACTGTAAGGAAACAGCCAATTCCAGCAATGTTCTCATCCTGCAGTCAGTTACATTCTGATATGAACATAGCACAAAATTCCTTCATCTGTGCTCTGCCTTCCTTTGCTGCCAGCCCTGGTGTCATGTCCTAGAATTGCCATTCACAAATGACAGAGTGATTTTCTGAAAGAATCTCTACTCACTCCCAATGGTGCAATGTGTCTCCCGGCAGAGATAGAAGCTGCTGAAGAACATGAATCTTATGTGACCATGCAAAGTAGCCAATAAAGAGAAAAATCTCAGGCAAAAAGGAGAAAGGAGATTGTAGGTCAAGCTTGATGATAGTTCCTGTGTCTATGCAAATGGCTGAGGGTGCTTGCTGCAGTCATAATGAGACGATTTAGGGCTCAGATTCTGATCTCAGTGTATTCCAGACTGAAAGGAGCAGGGGATCCTTGAGGGAGAGGGCTGAGGGCTGGTGTGAGCAAAGGGTGGGCTGCAGGAGTTGGGAATGTGTGGTCCTGAGCAAGGAGGCATAGACCTTGTTCGGCCAAATGGTTTCAAGACTAATGAGGTCTATTAAAAGGATCTGAGGTCCAGTTAGGGGAGTTCTTTAATGGTCAGAGTTGTGTCAATTAGGACAGTGATACAAATAATAATTGTACTCATTTGAACATCTTGTCATCTATAACAACTCGTGTGTTTATAACTCATACGGTCCCTTAAAATTGGAAATGCCTTTGTTATCTCTTGAAGCTGTCATCTTTTTTTTTTTTTAAAAAAGTATGTGTATATAGTCCATTACTGCATGTTTGTGTCCAGGTACACATGTTTGTATGTGGGTATGTGCACATGCATATGTATGTGCTTATGGAGACTGGAGGATGACACGGGATGTTTTCCTCGATGGCTCTCCACCTTGTCTTTTTTGAGACAGTGCCTCAATAAATCCAGCTTTATTGACTGACTAAACTGATCAGTGACTTCCAGGACTCTGCCTGTCCCCTTCTGTCCACTGCTTTGCTAGGATTACAGCTGTACGCCACCATGCCCACTTGGTCCTGAGGACACTTACTTGGTCCTCAGCTGGTGGCACCATTTGATGAGGTGATGGAAACTTTAGGAAGAAAGTCTTAAGTAAAGGATGTGGGTCCCAAGGGGTATATCCCTGAAGGTTATACCTGACCCCCCATCTCCTCTCTTGCTCTCTGCTTCCCCGTCACCATGAAATGAAGAACCTCCTCCCCTACCACACCTTCCCACTGCCACAATTCCCCATGGCTTCCAACTTCAAAGCAACAGAAATGGAGACTTCATGAAGTTGTCACAGCAGCAAAGAAGAACAAACGACACCAAAACAATGGATTAATACAACTCAATTCTGCATCAAGAGATAAGTTGCCTCTAAAGGACATTTTCTTTTGTAATGGCAAACAACATTTCAATATTCAGTGGGTTTTGAAAGATATCAGGGAGCTATCACCATGTGCAATATTTTTATTTTTGTTTACATAGAGAAAATTTCCTTTTTGAAAAAGCCATCTGGAGCAGAAAAACAAAATGGAATATCTGTAGAGACAAAATGCATCCATCATATCACTTTTCTGTGGTATCAGTTTGTCCTGTTTCAGCAGCAGCTCTCCATCCTGTAGGGGAACAAGTTTTTGTTTTCTGCAGATATATAAATGCACACATTCTAATGCTTTGCTCTTATTCTTTATATCCTGAATTTTAGCATTCAAAATAAACAATGTCAAGCGAACAAACACAACACATTTAATCAGCTTGGCTACACTCCTCATAGATAATATAAGACTCTAGAGAATGCTTTAGTCACAGACTATTCTGTTTAACTTACATTGTTGTTGCTCTGCATTTTAGTTCAATCTTAAGTATCTATCCAAGAAATCCATCGTCATTGCCACTTTACTACCATTGATAACATGCTTAGATTTCCCCTGTTAACATTTTACTGACTTATGAATACCTCCTTTGGTGCTTACAATTCTTTTTGGCATTCTGACTTTACCACCTCTTTGAAAGAGTTATAAATTCTCCTAGTCTGTTTTGCCTGGTAATATCTTTAAGTTTTACATGGAAACCATACTTTAGCTGGGTATGAAAATCTAATTGGTTATTTCTCAAAGCTTATTTTCAAATCAAACCTGAAATCTGATATCTTTGTTCCTGGTTTTGTTGCACTTAAGAAAATGAAGATAGCCTCACTGTTACTCATTTATAGATGAATTTGTTTGAGGGGGTATTATTCTTTTATCACCAATTATTTCCAAAAGTGAAACACGCATTACACTGCCAAGAATCCCTGGATTCCTGTGTCTGAAAGTTCATGTTTTCATAAGTTCTGGGAAATCCTTAGTCTGGCACCCAGGAGTCATGGCCCTCTCTTCTTCGTGGCCCCCCTTCCTCACTAGTTTCTTCTTCTGCATCTATTTACATGTTGAAACATTTATTCATTTTCCATGTGTCTTAATTTATCTCTTACATTTTCTAGCTTTTCCTCTGTGTGCTGAATAATGAACAATCTCTCAAGTACATTTTATAGCTAATTTTTCTTCTTGATTTTTCAAAGAATGTAGTTTTAATTTTATGAGACTCAATTTCCCTAACATTTTGAATATCTTAATTCACACTAAAAATATTTTGTACTCCACTTTGTGTTAAAATGTTTTCATCTCAAATTCTTGAAGGTGAAATGTTTATCTGCTTTACTGACTTTTGAACTTGGTGGACCACTTTATTTTGAGTCTCATAATACATGGTGACCTCATTGTTTGTAAAATAGGACTTTATGAATAAAACGTCTGATAATCTGGGTTAGAAAACTACTCCTCCTTGTGATTTAACCTTTTAGGATTCTTAAAGTTATACTAGACGAAGAACATTTTGTATTACTACACCACCATGGGGTTTTTAGATAATTCAAAGGATGTAAGTTCTGTCCCCAAACCAATGAGGCTATAACTCAATTTAGCGATTCCCAATTTATAGCTGAGGCACACCATCGTCATCTTCTTGATCTGGTAGGTAGAAATCTTCTGAGATGATTCTTCATGAAGAACACAGCCCATTGAGAGTCCTGGTTTCACGGAACACTCTGTGTTAGCTCTACAGCTCTTCCCTGCTCAGCCACAATTCCTCTAGCTCCACATGTACATTCTGTGACAAATATTCTTTGGCTGTGAGGTTACAACTCACATGCAGCAGAGGTTTTATTTTCCTTTTCCTTCTCTGCTTTACACCATGCTTTCTGTTTAGTTCAGCTCTACAAGGCAAATAACTTTACATATGTCTCATCCTGCATTTCTAGCTGCTAGTAGCAGAAAGGTTTTACATTACTTAGTCTCCACACTGTCAAAAACAGTATTCATTTCATTTTGCTTTTCTTTAAAGTTGTATTATAGAGGCGAGCTTTCCCCACTGCCCTTTTCCATTCTTTCTTATATTCTGGCAGCAGAAAAAAATGAATTTGTTCATACTACTACTACTGATTCTTCTCTCATGAATGTTCACAAGGAAAAGTTATGTTCCTCTGGAGTTCCTGCTACACAACATTTTAGATTGGCCACTCTTATTACAATGTTCTACATTTGGATCATAAATGTATTCCTGATAAGGAAATTAGGCAAGGAAAAACTGTCTCCTCTCATTTGAAATACTCTTGTCTTTTATGTATTAACTTTTATTACCGTCTTTGCTATTACTATATATTTATGTCCTGGGAATTACATTTGATTTGTCTCTTATTTCTTAGATATTGTTTTATGTACTTGTATTTTCTACCACTGTTTCCTATTCGTGGGTATTAAGCCTCTTCCACACTCTGGAATTCTTGTCCTGGTTCTACTAGTTCACCTTTCATGACCAGGTCTCTGATGATAACTCATCTTGCTAATCAGTTTCCACTGATCTCATTGCCTTAGATTTGGTATTTTTGTCATTTACAGAACAGATTGTACTTTGTGGTCATTCCAAATGCTCAAAATCCTGTGATTTCTTTCTTTAGAATAGTGTGTGTCCTGCTCCATTTTACAGCACCTGTAAGTTCTTTTCTGGAGATAAAAAGTTGTGTGAACTTGAGTGACGACTGTTTCCACTCTCCTCCAGCCACTGACTTGTATCTATGTCATTCATGATTATTTTTGCTTGTATACATATACTTGCTAGACTAAATGCCAAGATTTCTGAATTTAAGGTTTTCGACAATCACAATTTCCTCTTTCCTTCAAATCAAGATATAACTGATGCCCCAATATAATAATTTCTTTTTAATATTTGAAAGTTAGGTATTGTATTTAGAAAGATGCCTCTAATGCAAATCATGAAAGCCATTCTACAGTCAACTTGGAGGATATAAAACGTGTATAACCAATCATTTTTCTCCCCATCCCATCATACTTAAATATGGAATGGTATTCTTTCTCAGCTCTATCATGTGTGTGTAAAACATAATTTTTATTATCTTTTCACTTTATCAAATAAACATTGTCTAGATGAAAGCAATTTCCATATCATTAAGTTGAGCCAGGAGAATATCTGTGAGGACCTTAGCAGGAGGAGATTCAGGAGATAAATCAATTAATAAGTATAAATTATATTAATTTGATGAACATCACATTGCCAAAGGCAGCATTTCTGCCCTAGAGAGTCTTACAGAAAGGAAATATATTGAAATGAATGCAGGGAAAATGGAATGAGAGGTAGGAAAATTAACTGCTATCTGTGTGTGTGTGTGTTTGTGTGTGTGTGTGTGTGTATACATGTGTGTATGCTGGTATGTACATATGTGTACATGTTGATATGATTTAACTAAACAGAACCATGATAACAATTCTAAATACTTTTAGAAGTAGAAAATAAAGTCATTTTATTTTGGCTCAGTGGTCTTGCAAGTACTACAACTAGAGTTGTAACTCCTATTCCATTTCTACGACATTTGAAAGAGGTAAAGAAGGTTGTTGGGTAAGAAGTTTAAATGGATAATTGCTATCAAAAGAAGTAAAACAGGAATCAACTAAAAAAAAGAAATAATTCATCATTATTGGGTGCATACTTCATTGCATGCTTGAATACAAGGACTCAAGACTGTTTATTTTTTTCCCAGTGGGTTTTACCGAATGGGGATTCCCACAGGCCTCCAGGCTGTTGTGCTCCTTAATACTTGGTCAGGGCTCTGTGAATATTTCTACCCTAGTCCCAGGCTCACCCAGCACTTTAGCAGAACCTGCACATGTCCCTGCGCCTGAGATCCACAAGATGGCAGTAGTGCTCACTTTTTCTTTTTTTTTTTTTTTCATTTAAAAAAGTTAATTTTATGACTGCCACTAAATTGTCTTTTCTTTTTTAAAGAAAAAGATCTTTCTCCTCTCCTGAGGTATTTCTTCATATGATTAATAATGATTCATTTCATACCTGGGAAAGAGTGCAAATAAAAAAAAAGTTTCCAGCCTATTCTTTATATCAGTGTTTTGGAAACTGATAACCCTATTCATCAAACACACAACCCCTCTTTTCTGCTGTCAAATTCCAAGGCTGCTCTGTCCAGAACAGCTACCAACAGTTACATATACCATTTATATTTCATTAAAATCAAATAAAACTTAAAATTCAATTCTTCGGTTGTCATATGTCCATAATCATGTGCTTCAGAGTCACACCAGACTAGTGGCTACCATGACGTGCAGTGCAAGAAATAAGCATTCACAGCATTCATGCCATCACGGAAAGTTCTGAGGAACAACATCCACGGAGTCATCATGGTTCACTGGCTTCAAAATATTTCCAGAGTCCTGTGTATGTGTACGTGTGTGTGTCTGTGTCTATGTGTCCATGTGAATGTGCATGTCTATGTGCGTGCATATGAGTGTGCTATCCCTTCATTGATGTCTTTCCGTATGATGTCTGATAGAAAAAAGGAGAGGAATAGCAAGTTGAAGTGATCTTTTATACACCTTTGTACAGCATGCTTTTGGAATTCTGTTGCATCCCTCAAAACACATGTAGGGTGATGGAGAGATGACATAAAGGCTAAAGCCTTTGCCTCAAAAGCAAAAGATCTGAGTCCAGATTCCCAGATCTTGTGTAAAAATGTTAGGCAGCTTGCAACTCCAGTCTTGGAAGGCAAAATGTGGGAAACTCCAGAGCAAAACAATAAGGACGTAGAGCAATCCAGGATGATTTCTGATGTCACCCTTGGGCCTCCACAGGCAGACACACTCAAGGGCCTTCTTGTATACACACACACACACACACACACACACACACATACACACACATACACACATGAGCACATGCACACATGCAAATAAATACATACATAGGCCCTGTGTTTAAGTATGAGATTCTTTTGCCCACGGTCAGGATAGTTCTCTTTTTTAAACTACACTTATATTAAGGAAATAACATGGTTGTATATTACTAAAACACAAAGATAAGATAGGATACCTGGAAAGGAATGTGGGGACCATTCTATCCCACTTCTCCATGTGACTACAAGAATGAAATAACATAAAATAAGCAAGTGATATAATGAGACCATCCCAGTCCGGTTCAGGAGACCAGAAGAAATTCCTGTTCTTCTCTGTGCCCACATTTCATACCACCACAAATGAAGGATTGGGAGATGTTACATGCAGGTTTACTTCAGTTCTAAATTGTCTCTGGCATAGCAGTTAGTGTCAGGAATCAAAGGGATTTCAAAGTCACAAGATAAAAACAGTACAGCTACCTTGAGCATTAATTTTACTCAAAGATTTGAGGAGGACTGGTAAGTGATTTTAAAATTTTCGTTTTATCTCCAGAAACTGCAGATGTGTTATGGAGGAGATAAAACATGAAACTACAAAGAAATACTGTGCCTGCTGTGAGCTGTACGAGATACATCCCCAAATCCGTCAAGACTTCTCATCCATTCTCCCTGCCTGTAGGGACAGTTTTTAAACGATTGAGAAATGCTTCAATAAGTAAGTGCACAGGAATAAAGACTTCTGATGACAAGTGTGGAGATTCAACCAGGATTTGATGCCTGCGTGTCCTGAAACTTTATCTTATTAAATCCACAACAGAATTAAATTTAGTTCATAATGAAATAGAAAATAATGATCGAATACTTAGTACTGACCATGACGTGCTTAGTATTGTTTATGGTATCAAAGACTGCCACTACATAATGACTAAATTACATGTCTGAAACGTCTTCTGAACTTTCTGGAAAAGAAAGAAAAGAGAAGTAGAGAAGCGATACCATTTTCACTTATAATAAATGAAGCATATTGAAATATACAAGCATAGCCAAACTCAGGCAGATCACAGGGACAAAACATAAGTGAGCTTTACAAAGAACAGTGGGGGACTTAATGAACAGCAAATTAATCTCAATTTGACCAGTTAAAGAGAAGTACTCTTCATAAAGCCACTAGTTTGGTTGACCCTGGGTAAAGGTCAAATATCAAGTTGCTGTATTGGAAATCAATCAACCACGAATGGAAGAGTTCAACACTAATCTGTCCTGACATATAGCATTTGAGAGACTTAAAACAAGGGAATACACGATTCAAGAATAGAGAGAAATGGATGTCCACAATGATTAAAACAAATCAACAAGGGTTTTCTTTCTTATCATGCACATGGAAATTCCACCAACAAGAAAAGAAATACATTAAGAAGCCAAAAAAGAGTGAATTGGGTGTGATCTTAAGTGGCAACTGCTTGGAATACACACTGCAAGAGAAACAATAGGAAAATACTAGTTATCCCAGAAAGAGCTACCAGCAATTATTATTTATCCACCAATCTAATACAAACAATGATAGAAAGACATTGCTAAATCTTGTCTTAGATTTTCATGTGGTAACAATTAATTAGTAGATTACATTTTTTCCTCAACTTTTTTTGGGATGGTAAAAAAAAACAAGATTAATTATCTTAAATAGTTGAATATGTATTTCAGAATGTTTTAATTGCTGTGCCATAGATCTGAATGTTTTCGTCTTTCAAAACTGAAACTGCACACACTGAACATAACGCTCCAGTCTTGGACAACCTCCTGTCTACTTTCTGTTTCTTTGCATTTAACTTATTTAGATGACTTATAAAAGTGGAGTTATATAGCATGTGTATTGGATTTTTCTGTCACTGACCTATTTCACTGAGCATGGTATGTGATATGCAACAAAATTTCCATCTTCTTTAAGGCTCAATAACATTCCACTGTTCCATAAACCATTCCTTTATCCATTCATCAATGAACATCCAGGTTGTTTCACTCCATAGCTATTGTGAAACATGGTACATTGAACGCATGCAAATACCTTTATGTGGCCTTGTTTTCATTTCTTTTGGATACATATTCAAAATTGGGACTGATGTATGATACCATAAGTTTCATTTTAATGTTTTTGAGGAGCATCCATGCAGTTTTCCATAAAGGCTGCACCTTTTACATTCCCAGCTACAGTGCTCAGGACAGCATCCTCACCCACATTCTTCTATTTTGCGGAGACTAGTGTAAGGGACAGTGACTGACTCTCTGCAGAATACCGAATAGCAAGTAATTCAAGACAGACTGCTGGGGTGGCCTGAATTATGGAACAATAGGGAATTATAAAGACTCCAAATCTAATGCATGGAGTGTTGTAGGAATAGTAAGTAGTCAAGGCCGAGCGTCTATGGTTGTAACGGTCACTCTTAACTATTGCTGTGAGACAGCATTCAATGTCAAATAACTTAAGGGAGAAAAGGAAATTTATTCACCTTAGGGTTCCAGAGGGGAGATACAGTCTTTCACAGTGGAAGCAGTATGGCTAGCTGGCCAAAGCCGGAGACAGGCTATGTCACATCCATCTGAGAGGCTAGTGGGAAGAAAGATTCCTGTAATCTCTCTTCTTCCCAGTCTTCTGTTCTATGGCTCCTTTTATCTGGTCCACTACTGGGAGGTTCCAATGGGATCTATGGAGGTTCTGAGGGGATCTAGAGCTGATCTTTGTAATCTCTTCAGGTGGTCTCAACTGATCTTAGTTAATGCCAGGTGTGTCAAGTTGAAACCCAGGATTAACTATCACAATGGTGTATAGCACTCATCATTGCTGGTGCAATGGCAGAAGTACTGCTTGGGCTTCCCTGTGCTGTCCCACCAGCATCAGGAGTGGGACCCAGGCCAGTGACTTAACCACTCTGACCCCATCTCCCAGCCTCTGGAATCAGCCCCAGCACCAATTAACTACACTGCACATTATAGCATGATGACTAAGTAGAACTCTGTCCATTAAAAATCCAGTGCAGAGGTGCCCAGCAAGATGGCTCAGCAGGTAATGTACCTGCTTATAAACCTGGCAAACTGAGCTTAATCCCTGGAAGTCCAATTGGTAAAGAAGAAAAGTGATTTCCAAAAAGTTGTCCTCTGGCCTCCATCCATGCATCATGTGTATACCACTGCTCTCAAATAAATAAAACACATTTTTAAAAAAAAAATCTAGTTCATATTATCTACAATGTTAGCTCCTTTCTTTTTAGTCTTGAAATCCACTCCTAATCCCACTTAATATATTGAGAAATAGACTGAAGTTTTTAGCATCATTCAGAAGTTTCAGAACTGAGTACCTGTAATAAATTTAGGAAAATTTTAACAATCATCTTGCCAGGCATTTGACCTAAAGCTCCCTGCCTGGAGAGGAATCGTCTGCTTCAAAACCTGTTTTAACTAGTTTTCTGGAGATGTGTCTCTTCCATCTTTAGCTTAAACATAGGATATTGACTCAAAGGTGTTGCCTTAAGTGAACTATTTTGGAGTCTTAAGCAATCCATAATCTTAAATCTACATGGACAGAGGAAAAAGCTTTCACTATAACCTCGGGAGTCCCAGAGTCCATTCTATGTAACAAGTTCAATCTACTTGCAGGAGAGAATCCAAAGGGATCTTCCTAAAGCAGCATATTGCTTATGTCAAAGAGGGGAAATACCTCAGTCTTGTTCACTACTGTAAAACCAGACTGCAGCCCAGGGCCTGAGAGATCACAGCCCATTAATAACTACTTGAGCAAATACATAAATAAGGAAAGGAATACTAGAATCACATTGAAAAGATTTCCATAGTATCCCTAAGCCCTACTCAATTGCTATCATGAATATTTTTCTGGCCCTTCCTTCTTCCCTTCTTCCCTCCCTCCCTCCCTTCCTTCCTTCCTTCCTCATTCCTTCCTTCCTTCCTCTCTCCCTTCCTCCCTCCTTTTCTTCCTCCCTCCCTTCCTCCCTTGTTCCTTCCTTTTTTCTTTTGCTTTTTTCTTTTTTTCTTTGTGTGTGTGTGTGTGTGTGTGTGTGTGTGTGTGTGTGTGTGTGTGTATCAGAAGATACTGTGTGGCCCTGTGGAGAGCCAAAGGTGACTTTGATAATAATCCTAATTTGCTTCTGGGCTTTCCCAGGCTCCACCCACCAGGTCCAGAAGGTTGTTGGGCAAGCCACACGAAGAGAAACAACCTGATTAGCCACAGAGGCCTGAACCCCCATAAGAGTAGAACATCCAGAGGCAACCCTGGGATCCACAGAAGCAGATAGGCAGGAGGATGGGTTTGATGGAGGGATGGGAGGGAGAAATGATGGAGGGAAACAGGGATAAGTACTCAATATGCTTATAAAACTAGAAAAATAATATAAAAGGGAAAAAAGACTTCCGGACTTGTACACTGTAAGTCTGAAACAAACAAGACAAAACTTCGATAAGAGGCTTTCGCTCTGGCTCAGTCCCTGAGATCATGTTTAAACTAGCATATCAGTGTTGGGGTTGAGGAAGGTAATTAATACTTAACAGCTCTACCTAAGATGTGCCTCTCTTATATGCAGTCCAACAAAGATACATTAAATAACCAGTTGTCACTGGTAGTTTGCTCCTTAAATATACATATGCTTACTTTGAGACATCCTGGAAGGTTTTTACCTCATGAATCACTTGAATTCTAATTTTGAATTTCATCGAACATTTCTCTTCAGATATCGCTGCAAGAATAACAGCCTACAGGAAAAAAATTTCTAAATCACATAATCTAACAATAGAACTTTTTAGGGCCATTCCTAGTCTTGATATTCAGAGTCCAAAAATTACTGCATCAATTAAAAGGCACCTCAGGCACATGTTTAATCAGTTATCCACTTGCAGCTAGAAACCTTTACATGGCAATGTGTTTGTGTGCACATCTGAGAAAGACATAGATATACAGACAGAAACAGAGAGAGACACTTGCTGAGAACTGGCTTATCAAAAAGATTAGCGGGGGATTTGAAATTGCGTTTTGCTGGCTGGAGTTCAGATAGTTTAAAAAAGTGTTTTTGGGGGACTGGCAAGACAGTTCAGTGAGTAAAAGCATTTGCTGCCAAGCCTGACAACCTATGTTCAATTCCTGGGGCCCATATGGTAGAAGAAGAGAAATTATTCCTCAAAGTAGTATGTACAAAACCCAGAAGAAACAGTTTAAATTAACTTATTGATGTTAAACTTAATGAGTATAATTATGAAGTCCTGACTGTACTATTTTACATCTTGTAAAAAAATTATTCCCTAAAAAAAAAGAGTTAAATTATTGCTACTAGATTGAAAGATCAATGAATGAAATTTAGGAAAATGGATTCCATATCTTATAATATGGCTTTCCAAAATGGAAACTACACATACCTGGGCACCTTTTTAAAAATGCATCTTGAATGGAGCCAGGCATCACTCACCTGCAGACGTGCATCCCTGGTGGTACAGAGGTTATCAGTCCAACTCACACCTCCACCAGAAGGGACATTTTTGATCATACTTACACAAAGGCCTGGCTCCACTGGGAAGGAGCTATCCACGTGGCTTATGCAAACATGGCTGTCGGACACCCATGAATCCTCTTTGGTTCATGGTGAGTTTATTGACATGATCATGATTGCATTATGGAACGGGCCCATTATTTTATTAGTGTGCTATAATTCGAGCTCCTTCCATTTCACAAGTGCATATCATCATGGGTGCTTAGTGAAGGGCTCTGGCCATGAGTTTTCACTGCTTGAGTTCAAGAGTTGTGGTAGAAATTGTCTCTTAAGTCCTTTAAATATTCATAAGGGAAAAAAACCCAGCAGAATGTGCATTAACACTGCAAACTCAATGCTTTGGATGATTGACATAAGGAAGGAGAAGCAGAGCTCCATCTGAAGAATAAAGTTCTGCAGGAAGTCTGTGGGCATAGATTTTTCCAGAGCCTTGAACTCTAGGAAGAGCCATAGAGTGTGATGCAGCCCCTAGGATGATAGGGGGCTAGAGCACCAGGAGCCCCTCAGCCTGGCATTGCCTTGTCCCACACTCCCAGTGCCAAGAATCATGCTGGGCCATTGTGTTCATTCCAGTCTCTCCCCAGGGTACACTAGGCCTCAGCGGCTATGCATTTAACCACAGGGAACCAAAGAAAGGAGCCGATTATGCGAAAATGCCTAGCCAGGTGAAAATCCCAAATAAAAAGTTCTCTGGCTGGCTGAAAATTCAGTACTTGAATAAAATTCATTTAGTTCTGAGCTTTTCCCACAGAGGTCTCCTGGCATGCTCTCTGCACTGAAAAATCAAAGCAAAGTCAGGCAGCAATGTCCCCCACTGCACATAGAGTAGATGAGTAAATGTGAGCCAGCTACCCATCTGCAAGAAAGACAAGATCCGCAGACTCCTACACTGGAAGCTTTCAGGGTTCACAGGCTCGCTTAAATAACAAAACATAATGTATGTACCTTGGAGCATTATCATTCGGGAAAAAATTATTTTGATCACAACATGTCAAATTCAACATCTGATTGAGAAAAAAAACCTCATTCTTTATTCAATAATTGCCGAGGTCATTACAACTTGCCTGAATATTGAAGAATATGTTCTGTGGATGCACAGATATGTTGAAATAGGTTGATCTGTGTTTTCATTACTTTTTTCTGGCTGTGACAAATTGACTTAGAGAGACAACCTCAGGGAGGAATTACTGCTTGGGCATGGTCACTTGACTGCATGTTTCTGGGTCTATGGTGAGGCAAAGTATCTTGGGAGAGAGGTTCTGGGGTGAAAAGCATTCTTAGTAGGTAGAGGTAAAAAGGCACTACAGAAAGGAGTCAGGGAAAGATGCAACTCCAAGAACATGCCCTAGATCATCTATTTCTTCCAACTAAGCCTCGCACCCCCTCATGCATACAATGTCATTATGTCATGAAGCCATGAAGGGATTAATCCATCCATCCTGATATAATTAGAGCCTTCCTGATACAATCCCCTCTGAAAACACACTTTGGAAGACACATCCAGAGTGTGTAATCTCTTAGGTATTTCTTAATTCACCCAAGTACACAAAAATCAACCCTCACAAGTGTTCCTCTTGCCAGCTAGACACCCAAGCATGTCTCCCTAAACTGTGGCAGACTGGAATCCCATTGGGATGAATTGAACAGGGAAAACTGAAGGATTGAAAAATGCAACTCTGAAAGAAACGAATAAGGAAAATAGAGGATCAAAGTCTTCATTTCAAATGGCTGTGTACTTAGTGCCAGGTAGAGAGTCAAAATCATGAAAGGTCTAGAAAAGAAGTCATCAGAAAAAGTAGAACTGGTAGAATATATTTAGCTCAGAAGCCAAAAGACTCCAACAGTAAGAAATAGTCAAACTGAGGCAGGATGGAAAAGGTGGTGGCATGGGGGCCAAACACTGGGGGAAGCAGGAGGTTCTGTGTCAAGGATCCGGTCTGCTGTTACTGTTGAGATATTTAGGGAGAGTCAGACTCCACTGAAAGGGAAGCATGGGCCACAGAGATAAGACGCGTATTCCAGATGCCACCTGGTCAGAGAGAGTGATTCCCAGAGACACTTCCATCAAGGATGTCGGGACAGTGGTTAACTTGTGATTACTTCAGGCCAAATGATGTAATGATGTGCAATGTAAGAGTTTCTGGTGGTCTCCTCTTTCCACAAACTTAAACAGCACCCCTTGTAAACCTACCTACCACACAACTTTGCTCGCTAAAGTTGTTTGTTTTTTTAAGAGGGAAAACAGACACATGAATGAAGGTCAGAGGACAACTTTTAGAAACTGATTCTCTTTTCACTACATATCTGTAATTGGATTCAGGTTGCCAGGTTTGCAGAGCGAGGGACTTCACCTGCTGGGCCATTTAGTTGCCTCTGTTTACTGATAACTGCATTAGAAAGGAGAAGCTGATTTCTTAACAAACCTTCAGAGGCATGATTTGAGAGGCACCAAAACCATGCATATTCTCTTGTAAAGAAACCTAACTGTGACTGTCCCCTGGAGACACATTGTACTCTCTCAGCACCAACTTCTCTTTTTAACTTTTAATAAGTCCAGCTTTGCTTCATATTTGGCTCACTCTGTAATTCATTTCTTTGTCGAAGTCATGATTAGCAGTTTTGCTTTTGAAAAGAACTCCTCCCTGCCCCTAGAGGCACTGTACATGTGGCTGCTTTGTCGTGTGCATCAGATGGTGACAGAGAGAGGAAATGAAACATATTCATTGTTCTCACTTGTGAACAGCTGAATGATTAGTAGCCTGACATACCACACTGCCTGCCAAAACCTTCAATTCCATATCTATGTATTCACAACACAAGTGAGGCCTCCTGTGGACTGGGCTCCATGTGCTCGTAATGTGGACAGTTTCCTATGAGCTGGGTCTCCCTGTGCTCACAACAAGAATGATCTTCCTGAGCCGGGGTTCTATCTGCATGCAATGGGGATTGCCTTCTGTGGGCCAGGGCTTACTCTATGTACTTAGTCTCATAGGAAATGGACAAAATTGCTGCTCTTCAGCTTCTCATGGGTTCTTAACCATGTGGAATGGGAACTTAATCATAACAACTATCTACACCCTAAATGTGTTTTCTTTTACTGCTCACATGTTCAATTTAAAAAAAAAAAAATGAGGAGGTAGACATGCTAGAGGAATATTCAGTGGGAGCAGGAAGGAGAAAGGGTAACTAGGATCAAAATGCATGTCTGCATATATGAGATTACAAAAGAATAAAAATGTGTTTTGAAAAAGACAGAATTTGGTAAAGAATGTTGTTCTGTACCATCAATGTGCAGTTATATTCTGACTTCTGCTACACTGCAAAAAAACAGAAAAGAACTCCTCAGGCAGCCTTTACTGTGTGGGGCTGTGTCCCTGTTGCTGTGTCCCTGTTGCTGGTGACAGAACAAGCACAAGAAGTATGAACACTGGGTGCTACAGGTAGCTTGGTCATTCTGTCACCTTGAGTTATGTAGTCTAATTAGATTCAATAACACAGCAATTAGAAAGGTTCAACCTGAAAATATGAAGACATGGAAAAATTTAGCTATGTGTGGAAGATTAAGAAGGGATTTTAAAAATTAAATATTTGAGAGGAGGAGAGGGAGTAGGGAACACAGGAGAGATCTATGCTAGAGGACTTCAGTCTCCTACTCATAGTCAATGGTGACAAATGCAATTTTTGAAAGGGATAAGTAGGACTGGAAAAGTCCACAGTGAAATACTTGTCCCCTCCTTGTTCTGAAGCCCTAGAGGAATTGACAAGAAATAAATACAATAATGATTGAGCTAAAACTTAGGTATATTTAGACTAATGCTGATTGGGAAGAAAATGTTTTCCTCAAGAGCATGCCCACTGATCTAGAATACTTATTGGAGCATAAAATACAATGGACCACACAAAGGAAGAGATTTGAAAATAGGATGAAGTTTGATATGGTAGATGAGGAGAAAAGAAGGGGGAATGGGACTGAAGATTGGAGAATGAAAGTATCAGAAATTCACTAAATTCATGTATGCAACACTAAAAAGCAAATAAAAACCAATATCTAAAAAACATACCTAAAATATACATAGGTATATTTGGAGTCGGTATAATTTAGCATTGAACCCATCTTAATACAAATATTACCCATTGTCTTCTTTCCATTATTAGTTGCATCTTTTAGAGTAGATACTTTGAAAATATCATTTACTGAAAATCTAAAACTTAATGAAATTAATTTTATCTTGTGTTATCTCTGGTCAACCAGAGCTGGGCAATATGTATGGAAAGAAATGTGGCAGGAAAAATGTCTGAAGAAAACTCTGCTCCAGCCTCACCAAGCAGACCACGCTACCATCATTGCTCAATTATAACCTAACAACTTCCTATTCTACTCTTCAGGGGAAGAAAAACACATAAAGACTCCCCATATCCTTCTGTCTTTAAGTAGCCACCAGTCTTGGGGGAAAAAAATGCTCAAATCCTTTTGCTGGAGACCCAGTCCTCTTCCTGGAGCCAGAATACATCTTCCTATTTAGCTAAACTCACTACAGAGACCTGAATTCATTCACTATTTAATATAGTTGGTAATGGGTCGACTTAATAGTAAAATCTAAAAGGATTTTCCAAAGGGATGTGTCATCAAGTTTTAAGCATTTTTCAGTAATAATTTTATATAAAATAACTCTCAGAAATGATACTGTTGATTATTTTATGAGTCCTAGTTGTGCCAAATGGACTATCTGATTCTCAGTTCTTTGTGTAGTAATTGGTACAGGCTGCTAGAAGAAAACATCATAAACTAGGTGGTGTATGAATAACAGAAATGTTCTCATAGTTCTGGAAGATAGAAATCCATGAACAAAGAGATCATTGATTTCTGGTGAGGCTTAGAGGTCCATCAGTGGCCCCTCTGCAGGTAGATGTGGTAACAACTCTCTCAAGACTCTTACATCGAGACACAACACCATTTTCCAGGGTTCTATTCAATTGACATGACTTAATCTGTTCTTAGCTCCTAATATCATCACTTTAAATGTGAATGTTTCAATACGTGAGCTTGAGAGTAGAGAATGGCTTAAAACATTTAGATCATCAAGTACATAAACCAGTTTTTAGAATCTCTTCATTGCGACTGGCATCCTCACATTCATTTAAGGATGTGTTTCTGCCCTCTCATCCCTAAGATGTGTGCCTCAATTCTAGATAATTTTGGCAATGGAGGATTCATTTTCTCTTGCTTCAAGTCGTTTGTGATGGATATGTACTTGTATTATTTCATACCTGTTTTAGAGTACAACGTAAATGAAGCAGTGAATTCTTTTGCTTAAAGGCAACTAGTGATATGGAAATTAAGCCCACAAAGCTGGGCTCAATGTCATGTTACAACTTTCTGAGTTAATTCTCTGGTGGTGCATAATTATCCTGAATTTCCTAATTTATGGTTATAAATCAGAACACAACTCATGACAATATATCAATATTGTTGGAATGTACAATTATTCTAACAATATTTCAAAGACAAAGCAAGGAGACCAGATCAAGGATTCTAAAATATTGCAATCATGTGCAGGGATACCCAGAATCCAGATTAAAAAAAGGACTAAGAATAAAGGGAAATCATCTGTATTAAGTACTTTTTCCACTACTATGATAAAAAGCTGTGCAAAAGTTCCCCCTTTTCATGAAGTCTAGGACTAAACACAGTGAATGATGTCACCCATTTTAAGGGTGGTCTTCTTACCTCTACTAACCTAATCAAAACAATTCCTCATACCATGCACAGAGGCTCATCTCCTGCCAAGTGATGATCAATATTAGCCACCACCTAGTCAAAGATAATTTATGCAGTGAGGTAATTGCATAGATAAAAAGGTAGGGCACATACTGGAGAGCTTTTGTGATTCTCCAGTGCGTTGAAGTCACAGTCCGTTACAGTTACTCTCTCTGCTGCTGTGAGACAATACTCAGGCTTAAGCAACTTAAGAGGATAAAAGGAAGACTTATTTGGTTTATGGTTCCAGAGGCAAGATGCAGTCCATTATGGTGGGAAAGGCAAGGCAGGCAGAAGTTGGAGGAAAAATAGGTTATTGCAGACATCATCATGGAGGCCAATAGAGCAAGTAGCAGATAGTAAGGGCAGACCACTAGAGAAAGTAGGACAGGGCTATCCAACCTCAAGTCCCACCCCTGTGACAGGCTTTCCTCTAGCGATGTTCCATCTCCCAGACGTGCCATGAACTCTCCAAATATTAACATCAGCTAAGGATTCAAGCACGTGAGCCTGTGAGGGACAACTCACATTCAAAGCATGACATATTCTACAGAACAAAGAGTTCCTCCTAAGGATAGTACCAGTTTCTCTCTCTTTCTCTCTCTCTCTCTCTCTCTCTCTCTCTCTCTCTCTCTCTCTCTCTCTCTCTCTCTCTCCCTCTTGTCCCCCTCTCTCTCCCTCTTCCCCAACTCTCTCTCTCACACACACACACAAGAAACAAAATTTAAAACTATGCATTCATTACTTATCACAAGTCTATGGGTTCCTTGGGAAATTGCTTCTGATCATCTGGGCAAGTCTGGCTGGTCTTGGGTAAGATCTATCATGCGTCTGTAGTCAGCTGAGGTGTTGCTGGGTGCTGGTTGATCTTGGGTGCCCTCACCCTGCAAGGCCTCATTCTTCTGCATGGGATTTTCTTACCCCACCTGAAGGTTAACCTAGGCAGGTTATCATGATGAGGTGCACAAAAAGAGGAAAGAACAGCCAAGAGCTTTGGGGTGAGACTATCAGAGTGAAGTTCAGTAAAAGAGACAGAATTAGTCAAGAGATTTTTCAAATCTTTGATAAAACCTAATGTGCAGTTGTCCTATTAGGTACAGAAGGGCATGGTGATTTTGACTCTCTCTGTGTGAGAGCATTGTCAAATAATGTTGGTGCAAAGTGAGGCCATTAATCTAACCAGTATTCCACAATAGGGAACTGATATGGGGTCATTGGTCATTCAGAACCCAGTGATGGGGACAGTTGAGTGCACACATTTTCTGATAAAAGATAGCCTGAGAAGCAATATATGGAAAGAAAGCCTTTAGCTTGCACATACTCACTCACTGGCACAAAAGTAATTAAAGAAATAAAGACCATTCAAATCCTGGTTTCACCTTTCCACCTGCTACCATTTAAGAAGGCAATAGGGAACCTTTAGGCTAGATATAAAGAAAATCTTGCTGACAATGAGAGTTGTTAAACACTGAAATGTATTACTAAAGGAAACTGTAATTTTCTCTTCTTTCAAAGTACTTAAAACCAGACTAGCTACCTAGTTATCTGTTATGTGTTCTTGGACTGAAGCAGAAAGATGAACTAATTGACCTTTCAGAGTCCCTCCACACCTATTATTGTCATGCTGAACCTATTCATACAGTGGAAGAAAAAGTCTTAGCAGCCTGCCTTTTATTCTTACCACTTAACACACATTTATTATAGGCCCTCTCTGTGCTTGGCACTTTGCTGGGTACTAGGATGCAATCCCAACCTTTGAGGAGATCATAGGCTTTGGTCAAAAGGTGGAGCACAACTGTTCCATCACATTAGTAATGCACAGGGGTGATAGAAGATGCTATTTAAACTAGAAAATGTCTTCAAAGGACAAAAGATGCTGTGAAAGGAAAGATGCCTTGCCCTGGGGGCTCTGCCTGGCTTTTGTGCTGGCCAAAGGAGCAGAAGGTGCTTTTGTTCAATTTACCCCATGGATGGCTTTGAGGTAGACAAAGGGACTTAGAGCTGGGCTGCGGGTTAAGTACTGGAGAAAGCAGTTTTTCTACATAATTGAAAATTTGTGGTTCTCGAGAAAGCTCAAGTAGAAGTAGGAAAGGACAGAGATGGAAGAGAGAAAACAGCAGACCAGCATGACGTGGGGGTGATTTGGTCAATGAGACTCCTTGCTTTGGGTGGTCTAAGGATAATTAGGAATCTATGGGTCCAGGGAGGCAGACTTGAGGGTCAGGCACCTGCTCTCAAAACTGAGTTTGACCCCTAGAAGCCAACATGGTGTAAAGAGAGAAATGACTTCTGAAAAATTGCCCTCTGATGTCTACCTGTATGAATGGATGCATGCATATCCTCTTTCTGTCTCTCTCTGTGTCTGTGTGTATGTCTCTCCCTAATTAAATATTTTATAGCACGAATCTAACAACTTTCAAAAACTTAAAAAGAATGATTCCTGTCCAAATGAGAGAGCCGGTATTTCTCCTGGCATCTCCCTTCTATGTCCAAATGATATACCATGGAAATCAGCAAGGAGCAACCCAGGAGATGGGAAGAGCAAGACTGAAGGGCTAATGTGACAGCTGAACATAGGGGTCTCTCATGGTCTCTGTCCAGCAGATGGAGAATCACGGGCCCAGCACCGGTCATCCCCAAACACAGTAGAAGGTTGCCAGGGAGACTCAATGACAGTGGAGTCCAATGGGAGTCCTGAGTACCACAACCAAGGTGCCAAGTAAAGCCAGGGCAAATGACTGAAGGAAACAGTTTTTCTACATAATTGAAAATTTGTGCTTCTCTAGAACCACAGGCTAAAGCCAGAGTAAAAACTGGTATCCAGTGCAAACGGTCTCCCTCTCTGTCAGTCTCCCCTTTCCTTCCAGAGATCCCATATGCCAGGGTGCTGGTCACAAGACAGGAGGACCTCTTCACACAAGAACTGAGCCCAAGCCTGCCTGTTCTCACATCTGAGCTCATGGAAGCTGACAGAGCCGCTGACCTTTATTAGTTCCCTGAGCAGCACCTTCAGGGACTAGTAAAACATCCCAGCAGCCTACAGGAGATCAGCCAAAGAGGTTCTTCAGACAGAAACAAAGTAAAAATGAGGCTGTTTCTGAGCACCAAGCAGGATTAAAAAACAGGGATTTAACCACAGCCCAAAGCTGCTTCTCCTCATGACTCTTCTTAAAGGCATACTGTGATTGAAACAAAACCACATCTCATTCGCTAATTAAGATAACGAAAAGTAGAGAGGACAAGATCCCACATTGAGATCTGAATTTAGCTTGAAGTGATTGAATGTTTATACAGTAGTCTGATAAATCCTACATGTATATTGCAATACCTACAGTAACCATCAAGAAAACTCTGAGAGCATGCTCTCAGAAGTACAAGAAACATATCAAGAAACAGTCAATGTAACCCACAGGAAGGCAAGAAGAGGGAAAAAGAAGAACAAAAGAGTAAATGGAAATCAAAACAAAATGCCACAATTTACCTTAAGGGTAAATGATTAAAATACAATTAAAATGAAAAATAATAGTGGAATAAATAAAAGAGAAATTTCCCAGATATACTGTTTACAAAAAAAAATCATTTCAATCTCAATGACATATAAAAGTTAAAAAATAAAAGCATGGAAAAAATGATAAACCATAAAAACATTCATTTATAGAAACAGGAATACAATACTGACATCAGACAAGGTAGACTTGTTGGCAGTGAAAAGCTCATAGACGAAGGAAGGCACCGCACACTGATGCAAGAGAGGTTCTAAGAAGGCACAGCCACCCCAGAAATTTACATGCCAATGACAAGAAGGGACATCAGTCCCAAGAATCTACACACTGATCAGAAAGCTCCTAAATATATGAAAAGTAAAATCTGATAGGGCTGAAAAAGTTTTTTAAAAAAGTCACAGTTGAGCCTTTAGTTCCCCCTTTTACAGCAACTGATAGAAGTATTAGATAGAGGGATGTGAGATGGCTCAGGGGCTAAAACCTGAGTTCAGATCCCCGATCCCACATGAAAATGCTGGGCAGAAATTCCTGTCTGTGATTCTGGTCCTGGAAGATAAGAGTCTGGGAAATTTCAGAGCAAATCCATAAGGAGGTAGAGCAATGTAGGATGGTTCCCAGTGTCACCTTTGGGCCTCCACAGGCACACACTCAATGACCTCTTTTGCACACACATGTACATACAAATAAAAAAAATGAAAGACAATACTAGGCAGCAAAGGCAAACTAGCATTTGTGCTGGGACCTAGCCTGTCTAAGCATCATTGGACAGAACCCCTGAGAATACTCCACCTAGTCCTACACACTGTTTTTCATGTGCCAGCGACCCGTATCCTGTGCTAGAAAATAAAGCAAATGCAAAACATTGAAATTACACAGTTTGTTCTTCAACCATAATGGAATCTAAGTAGTTGTCAATAACAAAATGGTAACAAATATATCCACGCAGTGGGAAATTAACACATTATAAATAATTCATGGTTCAAAGTGGAGTTCTTCAGGGAAAAAAAATAAAAACAGAGAAGAGAAAAATGAAAATGCAGCTATCAAAATACATAGACTGCAGCTAACATCATGTTGAAAGGAAGCATGACAACACTACACAATCACGTGGAGAGGGGAAAGGGCTGAAATCGATAGTCTAATATTCTACCACAGGAAACAAAGAAAAGAAGCAAACTCAAACCCACCAGAAAGAACAAAATCATAAAGATGAGGGAAGAAATCAGTGAAAGTAGAAAGAGGAAAACAGAAAAAGCACAATGAAATTAAAAAAAGTATTCAAATAAAAGCAATACTAATAAACCTCTAACAAGACAGACAAAAATAAATGGAGAAAAGACACAAATTGCCAATGGCAAAAATGAGGCAGTGGATGGGAGAAGGCAAAGGAAAGACTGAAAAACTTATCATACCCACAAATTTGACAGTTGGGGGAAGAAACGGGCCACTCCTCAAAAACCATAAAGGAACAACCCAAGCAAATGGACGAAGAGTCATGTAATGGTTAAAGAAACTGAATGAGGGTTGAAAAACCCCACAAAAGCAAATGTTCAGGGCCAAACTGAGAAACTCTCACAAACTCCAATTTTATACATTTGTTCCTGGGAAGCAGGAGAGGAAAAATGAAGATCGAGACAGTCTTTAAAAAAATTACCAACTTTAAAAAAACCAGTTACCTCAAAAATTCTAGAGGACAGGAAAGATGGCTCAGGGGTTAAACTGTGCCTCGAGAGCAGAAGGACCCCAGTTCAGATCCCAGATCCTATGTAAAAACAGCAGGCAGAAATGGCAGCAGCCTGCATTTCTGGCCTTGGAATGTTGGAGCCTGAGAAACCTCAGATCAGTACAAATAGGAGAAGGAGCAATTTAGGATGATTCCCAAAATCACCCTTGGGTCTCCATGGGCACACACAGTGTCCTCTGATACACACACATGCATACACACACACACACACACACACACACATACACACACACACACACCAAAATAAAATAAAATTTTTAAAAATTAAAAATAAAATTCTAGAGTCAAAAATCCTCACCAAAATGATATTGAATCATATGTTAAAATGCATACTAAGAATTATATGCTATATCAGGTCAAAATTTATTTCAGTTCTGCATATCGATTTAACATTCAAAAGTCTGTCAATATAACTTATGGTGGTAATAGACTGAAGAAATAAACACCAAAATAGTTATACAGAAAAAGTACTTCACAAAATCTAGAACACATTGATTATATCAAAAAGCTTTCAAAAATTTAAAAACAGCAAATACTGCTTTTTGACAAAGGTTCAGAATCATATTCATGGAGGAAGACTTTACTTTTCAACAAACAGTGCTGACGCAATTGGATATCCACAGGAAAAGGAAAAATAACTAAAGCTCATACTTTATATAAAAATGACCTCACATTAACCACAGATGTCAATATAAAACTTAATCCTATAAAGCAATAAGAATAAAACAGGAGAAATCATCAGGACACAGTCACAGGCAGATTATAAATAGTCCACTGGCATCAGATGTAGCAATTGTATTCATGCATTTATCTCTGGAAATAATGCAAACATTCTCACACAAAACCCTGCACTTATTTATTTTGTGTGTGTGTGCGTGTGTGTGTGGTGTATACACAAGTACACACTTACATGCCTGTGCTTATGGCGGAGATCAGTGGACAACTGACAGCAGTTAGTTTTTTCTTCCCACCCTATGGGAGCCAGGGACTGAACTCTGGTCAACCAGAGTTGGTGGCTAGTTCCTTTACCTCACCAAAGCCCCATGCGAATTTTTATAACAGTTTTATGCATCATATTCAAAACCTGGAAAGAGACCAGTTGCTCTTCAGCGAGTGAAGAACTCAACCCTCTGGTATACCTCTGCCCTCAATGTTATCCCACAGTGCACAGAAACCCTTGCAGTGTGTCTGGAACTCTTCACTTCTGGCAGACCAAGAAGCAAAGAGCCAGGAAAGCTTTCTTACGTTTATACAAGAAGCAAAACACAAAGGAAAAAATTTTGGTGCATATGATGCTGGTATAATCTATTATACATTCTTACAGTGCTTATGTTCGTATTCCAACAGACCCTCTTACCAATGCAGATCACACGTCTGGATTAAGCTTCTTAATGAATGACATTGATGTGCATTAACATTGCTCTGGGGTTGAAGGGGGTTGAGAAGGATTTTATGCTTCTCCTTCATGTCCAAACCAGGAGACGCAGGAGAAGCCCAGGTGAAGAAAGAACTGTGGTTCAGCAGCAGCAGAAGCAAAGCAAAGGCTTTCCAGTATCCTTATTCAAGAAGGTCACTGGCATTTCCATGACATCACTAAATTCTTACAGAACCATGCATAAGGCGGATCTTCTCACATGTATCTCAAAGAGCAGCATTCCCATCAACCACTTTTTACAACAACACGATCTGTATTTCAGTCCACCTCAGTGAGTTTACTTGCACACAGATATGTCACCAGAGGTCAGGGTCTGGATCAGGAATTTTCAGATTTTTAGCCTCTTATTTAAGATGAAATGAAAACTCATACAGCTTGCAAAGGATGAGGAAACTTTATTCAAAAAACAGAGATGGAACGTAGATTAGGAAGAGATACAGCATTAAGATGGACGACAGAGCACAAGAATAAAGACACTCAAGGGCTGGGCTTCCTTTTATGGGGTCTGCAGGAAGTACTTTGTGTCTAAGCAGTGTTATTTAGGTGGTTCTCTATTTTGATTGACAGACTTGGATTATGTAAGTTTTTATGACTGCACATGTACTTCCCCATAACACATCTACTCAATTAGGCATAAGCATAAGATGGTAAATAGGGAATTCTCCCTAAAGGTTCACTTTGAGGACACATTTTGCTATACTGTGCATATATCCAAAACTGGTCTAGACTGGATTATGCCATTTCCCCAGTTCCCAGATTCCCCAGTTCCCCACTTCCCCAGTTCTAGGATGCTTTTGAATAGAAACAAAACGTTACTGAGAATTTTCTAAGGAAAATAACATATCTCCACTGTGTAAGCAGGTATACTTGGAGTTCAAAGCAGGTGGAGAGTCTTAGGTTGCTAGCAAGCTGCTAGTCACATCATCTTGGTGGGGGAAGGGAAGAAGGGAGGTATGTACCAAGTATGTATAGTAAGTGTCCTAGGCTTCCAAGTGCATTATTAGAAGCGGGTCATGCATAGTGTAGTCCAAGTGACTATCAGGTGGCCAAACTATCCTCAGTGCTTGCCTGCCTCAAATACATGATTGAATGATTTAACCCAAAATTTCACATTCAGAGTTCTCAAAACTTGCCACAATACCTATCGGCCCATTATGTTTTCTTGATCAACTTTCATTTATGTCATGATAAAAGAATCATGTTTCACACATGCAAGTTACTTAATGCACCTGTCTGGGTGGATATCTGTAACACATCTATAGCCATTTTCAAACCTGAAAGGGAAAGAAAGCAAAGCCTATGAACTGAACCTTGGTGACAAATTCGGTTCCCAATGTCATGACAGCAGCAGTGAGTGAGACGGATGGCTTGGTGCTCTCATACATTAAGATTTTTCCCCATTAGCTATTTATAGGGAAATCTTTTAAAAATGTATATGCTTAAAAGTTTAAAGTGTGCTGCTCGGGATGGTACATTGATAAATGGCTGCGCTGTAGGTTACACTGTTCTCTTACTGCAGACTTAATTTTATTGCCAAAGGTAACAGAAAATGTAGAATGTTTCAAGTTCCTGATCCAAACACCTCAATAAAAAAAGATCTCCTTCCAGGTGAAAAATAATAACATTAGAAATTTTTAAATAAAAAGATACTTTTACCCAGGGGAATAAAAGTAGACTATTACAAGAAAATACACTCGCAAAGAAATGGTATTTGGAGATATAGAAAATATATTCAGATTAAGTGGAAGGAAGGACGAGATAAACCTCCAAAGAGGAGCCAGCCCACATGTACCCCGCCTTGTTTGCTGGTGTTCTCTGCGGAACAGCAATGGTGGTCTGCTGTGGTGGTCACAGCCTTGGAATTCTGTCTGTCCTGTTAATAAGATTATTTGGTTCCAATGAATTGCCGCAGTGCATAAGGCTGTGTGCTGCGATGGATGGACGGAGCTTTCTATGCAGTCAAATGATATATGTAGCTGTCAAATCCTTGCTGCATCTTGGACAATGGATGCATAGCATATACAGGTTAACTGTAGAAAAAGAGCAGAACTTATAGTCTTCTGCCTCTGAGAACCCACAAACACAAACGTCTTCCACTTGACCCTCAACTGGAAAGGCCAGAACTCATTGTTTGATACAGCGATCTGTGGCAAGTAGTAGGCTTCTTATTTTTCATCTAAATTGCTGTAACAAAATAGATGCAGCAGGCATTGGGAATATTTCAGACACCTGGCATTTTTATATGAGACTTGGGATCCAAACTCAGGACCCTATGCTTGCAAGGCAAAGTTTTAACCCCTGAGCCATCTCTCCAACCCAATATTGGAAATATTTCAATATATGGAGATCAAACTGAGTCTCAAGAACAAAATGCCCTAGACCAATATATGCGAAATGTACCAGTTATCTTCAAATTTAAAATGTCTTTTCTCAAGTTAATATTTTATTCCTCCATTTTTTTTGGTTCACTATAATGCTAGTTATATGTGAGGAATATTGACTGAGAGAAACCAAGTCTGAAATTTTTCATAATAGACTGTAAAATAATGCCTTTAATTCAACAAGGTTATTAGAAAGTCTGTACAATTCTGTACCAGATATCTATTTTGCAAATGACATTATGATACATATATAAATTTTAATTTATTTGTCATTCCCACTAAACATTTTGAATGTATTTTATCAAGGTTATTCACCATAACAGATTGTTCACCAATGCAAAATATTGCAGGGAGAAGAGAAGGAGAGATGAGAAATAATCACATTTGGAGAAAGACAACAATGATTGGCATGAAAAGGAACTCTTGGTGTGGGAATCTTTCAGCTCAGAAGATCTGCCATGTATTATAAAGTCCTGTCTCAAAGTGCCGCGCTCTGTGAAGATTTGGTGTGGTAAAATCAAAGGAGCTCTGATGTCAGCAAACCATGGGAAAGCCATTTGGCTTTGTATATATTCATTTCCTCATCCACATTTAACAGATCTCGTTCTAGAATTATTTCTAACCCCATACAAAAAGGAAGAAACTTATTATTAAGTACTAGGGATGAAAAAACTTAAGTGAATATGTTTTAGAGATAGTAAATCTTGAGTAAAGAGTGTTTCCTTTTGAAATTAATATTCATATTTGGTATTTTGCAAAAATGATAAGGCATCTGATTTTTTTCCTTAAGAATTCTGAAGAAAAAGGTACAAAGGCAGACAGGACTGTAAGTGTTCCTGAATACAGAGTGTTTTGAAGAATTTTTTTCAACTTCTTACAACAAGCTGGCAATAGCTAATTTTTAAAAGTATCTTGAGCTGTTTTACTAGAAACCCTATGAAACCTTTTGTTGACTGTAAAACAATATAAAATATGGGTGTTGCCATTTTTGCTGTTAGAACTAGACAATTCCACATATGCTGCCATTGTATTTCTGAGCTATGGCATATGCTTCTTTATTTTTAGTGACAATAAAATTGAAGTGTTAAGTTCACATGAGTTTCTGAGAAGAACATGTCATGTGGGTTCTACTCCTTTGGTTTTGAAAAAAAGATCCAGTAGGTTCAGATAGCATCTAAGATTTTCCACCAGTTTTATTCATGCATAGTTCTGGTTCTAATTTTAGCTGAAGAAGCTATCTATTGTCACTCATGTAGCTCTGGATGAATGAGTTTTAATTTGACCCTCGAGAGTCAGTCTAGCCAAATAATAACAATGAAAAGGCATGAGAACAGCAATTTCAACCTGGCTATTTCACAGGCAAGCTTATTTTATGCATCAATAGCAAATAAATCAAGAAATTGGATGGACTTGCTGAATGTCTTTCACCACTCTAAGTAAATCCATCTAGCTAGCGTAACAAGCGGTTCTGAAGATTGGAGTGTAAGCAGAGAAGAAATATTGATTGATTGCTTTATTTAGAGTAGACCAGCACCACCACCTATCAAGGAATTTAGCATATCTCACTAGGCAGGGCCATCTTGCTGCTATAAACTTTGCTGCAAGGTAAATTTGTCCTCATGGGTGGAAGGTGGTCCCGTATAGCTCTTACAAAAAGCATAAACTGTAGGTAGATGCAGGTGGCTGAAGCGCTAGATTTCCAGAAAGTCGCAATGCAGAGTAGCCTTGTGTCTGTAGAAATGTCCACATCTAATGGAGGAGACAGCTGTTTTTACTAACCCTGCAGATATTCAACAGGAAGAGGACATCTACACGAAAGAACTAAACTCCATACTGCTGCTCTGTCAGCAAGACTTTGTCTCCTTACAGTGGCCTTTGTCCCCAACTCTCCCACAGTCTGGGTTAGTAATATGTGTGCCTTGGTCCTGAGCTTTGCCTAAATTCTGGTTTCACAATTGGCAAGGTTTTCAGACTCTGAGGGCCACTGCCCAAATATGCATTGTTAACACAGATCCTCTTTTCCTTTTCCTGTGGAAATCATTTATTTGCTTATTCAGTATCTTGTATCTTCAGGGCCTACTCTATGCCAGGCTAAAATGATCAATAGAAAATAACACAGTTTTGAATTTTATACCAGCTACATTAAAAAATGTGAGAATGTAGATGAAAATAATTGTAACATTCATATTTTTTCTTTAAATTTTTAAAATTATCTTACAAAGTAGCAGGCTTCCTTACGACATTTTCTTTTTTCCATTTGTGAACGTTTTTTAATAATTTCATTTTTCTTTTTTCACTTCCCTTTATCCCTCTTGCCATCCCCCCTTTTTTTGTCCTTGCAACCCTTCATCTCCCCTGTCACACTTCTTCCAATTTCCAAGTCTTTTCACTTATGTGGCCCACTGTGCTTCATCGAGTTTATCTTTGATGTCATGTGTCTGACATGATTCATGGTCCAGCGAGTGTCCATAGATCGTGGGTGCACCAGTGAGGAAAGCATCTTCCTTTTCTTCCCTATTAGTTCTCCCGAGTCTCTCAGGGAGGGGTGGAGCTTCTTGAGATCTTTCCCTTTTCCTGCTGAGATGTTTATAGGACAGTCCCCGTACAGTTCTTGTCATGTCCAAAGAGAATGTGTGACCCACCATTGTCTCAAGCTTTTACAATCTTCTCTTCAGAAGACTTCAACTGTAACAAGGCAAACTTCAGGACAAACTGATAATGCTTGTGTGATTGTTACTCTTGGTGGTCAAGTTGACTGCAGCTGAGATTAACTAGCAGATTCTACCAGGCCACCTGGAAAGATAATCTGGATTAAGATAATTGCAAAGACTAACCTTGTCTGGCTGGAACCTTCCAATAGCTGACAGATAAAATGAATCACAAGACAAAAGAGCTCTGGGACGCTTCTTCCCTTCCCTTGTCTTCAGGACCCAGCTCCTTGGGCCTTCCAGGATACAGAGGTGCTTAGTTGCATCCAGCTTCTGCTGCTTGCCATGTCTGCTCCACCATAATGAACTATATCTCCCCTCAGGAGCCCTACGCCAAATAGCTTTCCCTTTCTCCCCCAAAACTGTGAATGAGTGTGGTCTCACAACAGCAGAAGAGTAACCACGACAGTGTGCAGTCAGTCACCTGACACCGAGAACTATCCTCAGGAATTGTCCTAGCAACTCTCGACAGGTTCAGATATTGCAAAGTTGCAAGAGCATTGTGTGGGCACAAATTCATGCACAGTACCAAGGCTTGTATATTCTCCTGGGTAATGAAATTGGCTTGGGGTAACTCTCCACTCCTTTCAGAGAAACTTGTTTTGGGGAACAGAGCCAGCAGAGAAAAAGCGGAACAGTAGGTAATCAGGTGCAGAGTGGTCAGCCTGGCTCCATGCACGGCGTCTTGCAACGCAGGAGGCACGAAATGCCCCTTCAGAAAAATAATCATTGTTCCAGATCCTGTACCTTAAGGGGGAGTTACTTTAAAATGTGCCTGTTCAAATTTATTTTATTATTGTGCAAAACCTTATTGCACACTTTTATCAGACGAAACCTGTCTGTTCTTACAAGTAACTTGATCTAATCGGCTGCAATGAGATTCAGAAGAATAGAATTATTGGTCATATTTAATATAAAACTCAAGGGAAAGTCTTTCAGCATGTTCATACTCTAATCAAATGAAACTTTCATAACTTTCAAAGAAGAATATCCATTATTAGAATATTAGAATAAAATCATTTTTAAAGTCTTGGCTTACATGTTTCTGCATACAGCATCCTTCAGAGCCTTCTCTGTACAGCTGGGATTTGTCTACCTTTTTCTTGGCAGTGGCAGTATTATATCTACTCCATCACTTGTGAGCCTTTTCTACACATTTCAGTTCCTGAACGGAGAAATGCAGAAACAGCTGATGTGTGTCCCACTCCTGGTTTTCACAGTTTTTAGGGATAGCAAGAAGGCAAGAGCTATTTTTACAGGTGTTTTGCATCTCCTGACTCTGACAGGTTCCTCTACTGTGACAAGCACACTACTAACCTTATCTAGGGGTCCCTTGTGACTAGACCACAAACCCTTAAGAACAGGAGTTTCCTAAAGTTCATCTATCAGAACTCATGCCACAGTACCACCCCAATCCCATTCCACCCCCTCCCCCACCCCACTTTACACACAGAAGACACAGGCTGTGCATGCTCATTAGCTAAGCTGAATAATGGAGCCACCTGATCTAATGTCTCTAACAACTCAAACCCGCTCTGTATTCCTTCTCTTCATCAGTTCATAAGATTTCCCAGACCCCCCCCCAAAAAAAAGGAAAAAGAAGAAAGGGAAGGAGGAAGAGAAAGAGGAGGAGGAGGAAGAGGAGGACAAAGAGGAAGAAGAGGACAAGAAGGAGGAGGAAGATGAGGAGGAAGAGGAGAAGGAAGATGAAAAGGAGGAAGAGGAGGAGGAAGAGAAGAAGGAGGAGGAGGAGAATGAGGAGGAGAAAGAGGAAAAGGAAAAGGAGGAGAAAGAGGAGAATGAGGATAAGGAGGAGGAAGAGGAAAAGGAGGAGGAGGAGGAGAAGGAAGAGGAGGAGGAGAAGGAAGAAACAGTTGCAACCCAGCCATGCTTACAGGCAGGAAGTGCATCACTGTGAGGAGTGGAAGAGGAAAGCACTTGTCATCTAGCAGAACAGAAGGGAGGCAGGCAAACGAGACCATGGCTTGCTTTTCTTGTAGTACAACGGAAACAATGAGTAAAAACCCTTGGAGCCCACATCACTAGGTCCATCCTCAGAATGAATGAGAAAAAAGAGAGCTCTTGGCAAATGCTTTCCTGGACAGGCCTGCTTAAGTGGTTGGTGTCCTCCAGCAAAACAGCAACTTGCAGATTTATCAAGTGTAACTGTTGAGGAAGGGACTTGGTTGACCTCACCCAGACAGGGATCTGATAATACCCGCTGCCTGTTTTTCTGGTGAAAGTGCCATCTCCAGCTTGTGTGATTCCTTGGGAAAACCTTTTCCCCTGCTGTGTGGAAGGGAAGGAGATTCAGCTCTCTCGAGGTTTCCTTCTGCCGGGTCAGAGAAGAAAGGATGGAAAGCTACCAAAGCATACTGCAAAGGTTGAGGTGTGACAGATCCTATGACACCCTTTACTTTTGCCAGGGCTGCTGTGAGGTGGCTGCCAGACCCGTGGCTTGAGATCCCACTAATGATTCCATCCCTGGCCTCTTCCCCCTCAGAGGAGAAACACTGCCTGTTTTAGGTTTTTCCAGCAGTAACTTTCCTGTTACTGAGAATCCATTTGGGTTCTCAGTTCCCTTTCTCAGCGTATGACACAGGCTCCTGTCCACGCCACGGGGAAGCGCAAGCTGCTCACATCCGAAAATGATTTGGCTGATTACACTAGGTTTTTGCCTGTTTCACTGTTTTTTATACTATTAAAAAAAAATCTTACCCTCTTAAAAAAATTAATAGTACCTTTCATTAATTTGTGTGTGTATGTGTGTGTATGTATGTGGTGTGTGTGTGTGTGTGTGTGTGTGTGTGTGTGTGTACATGTCTGTCTGTCTGTCTGTCTGTCTATCTCAGAGGGCACTGTGTGTACCTTTGGAGGACCAACTTGGGGAATCATCCTGTATTGTGCCACCTCCTTTTTGCTTTGCTCTGGAATATCCCAGGCTCTGCCCACCAGGGCCAGAAGTGCAGGCCCCTGCTGTTTCCACCTAGCATTGGATCTCCTTATGAGGAGGCAGGGTCTTAAGCAGTGAGCCATCTCTCCAGCTCCCAGATAGTATTTTTATTTTTTAAACTATATTTTAGGGGAGGAAGATGGCTCAGGGGGCTAAATTAGCCTTTACCCTGCAGACAAAAGGACCTGAGTTCAGATCCCACATAACAGTGTCAGAGAGATATGGCAGTTGGTGATAACAGCCCTGGAATAATCTGGGGTGGTTCCTGAAGTCACTCTGGGGCCTCCACAGGGCACACATACTCAAGTGCCTTCTAGTACACAGGACCACACACACAAGTACACACACACACACACACACACACACACACACTCATACACACATACACACACACGCACACAAAATAAGCTACATTTTATAAATGAGAAAACAATTTTTTCAAACGTCCATGATAGATAAGAATCAGAAAGGTAAATGTAAGTAAAATTAGTAAAATTCACTTAGTGAAGAACAATTGATGAGTTTCAGAAAAACTTTTTCTACTTGTATTTTGGGGGAGGGGGTGTGGACTGGCGCATGCACCAGCTAGCTGCTTCTTAAACTAAAATTACATTTACCAAAGTACCTAAAAATCCATTCCTGTGTGCTCACCCAGATGCAATGAAAAGTTTCATTATCTGAAGGCTCACAGTAGTTTTACTCACAATGTTCACAAACAGAAGCAAACCAAGTGTGCCTTGCTTTAGCACTTGGTGAATGTGGACACTATGAGGTGAGTAGGCATGTCCACACAGTCTCATGTGTTGAATACTTGGAGTCCAACTGGGAGTTTGTGGAACCTTTTTTGGTGAATGTGGGTGTTATGAGGTGAGTGGGCATGTCTCCCACAGTCTCATGTGTTGAATACTTGGAGCCCAACTGGGAGTTTGTGGAACCTTTATGAGGTATGACCTAATCTGGAGGCCATGAACAGGGTGGCTCCAGCAAGTAATAGTGGCCACACCTAACCGAAGTCATTGGACAATGCAAGCTCTTAGCTCCAGTTCCCATAGGACCTAAAAACAGGGCAGCATCAGCAGAGGACACACTGTTCCAGACAACCACGTAGGAATCACATACAACATGAAGTCAAATCCAAAGCCCTGGGGGCAGGCTTTAGGGGTAATGGTCAGACCCCCGTGGGCTGACCTCCTCTGCCTCCTCAGTGCAGAGGTAATGTCACCAACCTCCCACTGCTCCTGCCACTCAGCCTCTGGCTTCTCCTTCCACCATCCTGTCCTGCCACAATGAACTATACCCTCTCAAACAGCAATCCCAAATAAAAACGTCCCCCCATAGAGTTGCTTCTTTCAGGTATTTCAGCACAATGAGAAAGGTAAATGGTACAGAGGCTATATGAATGGTCACAAGAAGGAACATGACTCAGCCACAAAAAGAAATGTTATGTGTAGTCCCAGCAATATAAGTGATGTTTCAGTGGACGACCCACATGAAAGGAGCCAGACACTGAGTATTACATACACAGAATCGATAGACAAGCTATAATGATGGAAAGATCAGCAGATATGATACCAGCACAAAGAGAAAGCCTGGATTCAATGGGACATGGGAAAACCTTCAGGGATGATTAAAAAAAACCTTTTGTTCTGGTTGCAAACACAACGCTACACATTTGTCAGAACAGATCGAATCATGCACGCACAAACTGACTCATTCTATTGTATAGCATACTTCAGCAAAGCTTAATTTCTAAAAAGAGAAAATATAATTAAAGTGCAACCATTATCATTTATTAAAACGTGTGCACGGAAAAGAAATGTCTTTTGCTTCCAATCATTATGTGTCCAGTTGTGAGTTTTACACCTTAGCAAGGAAAAAATAAACTTTTGAACAATAGCATGAACCAAATTAACTTTTAAGTGATATCAAGTCAGTATAGATTGATGAGGAGCATTTTATGGTAACTGACAACAGGATGTTTCAGGTTTGAGGGCAAGGTTTCATGTACCCCAGGTTGGGCCTAATCTTCCTATGTAGCGGATGACCTTCTATGTAGCCACTCCTATACTGTCTGCCAATCATCATATTTAAACTTTTTTAAAATTTGATTTTATTTAAAAATTTGATTTTATTTAGTGTGGTGTGTTTGTGCATGAGCATGTGATAAGATAAGAGGGCGCATGTGCCATATGTGCAGGTGGAGGTCAAATAACAACTTTATGATGTCAGTTCTCTCCTTCCATCTTAACCTGGATTCTAAAGATTAAACTTGGGTCATCAGGTTTGTAAACAGGTGTCTTTACCCCCGTAAGCCACCTCACAAGTCAAATTGATATATTCTAGAAGGTTTTGAAAAAGTACTTATGGGCAGACTCTTCATTGTGAATCACTAAGCAGCTTGGCATACACACAAAATGTCAGGGTTTACTATTTTCAATACTGTATTTGAATTTTAGTCATTTAGAGTGTTCTAAAAATTTTTTATAATCAGCATCATTGATTTTATATAAATTATACTGAAAACAACATTGGGATAATATTATGTTTACCCTTTTGCAGTTTCACTTCTAAGCTGCTGTGTCAAAATTTGAAAAACAAATTCACTGATTGGAACAGATCTTCCCAACTTTGCTTTCAAATTCATCGTAATCAGTCCTGTAACATGAAGCCCATTTCCTCATCAATATGAAAATGAAGATTCAGGGAATGACCTTACAAATACACCAAAGAAGCAGAGGGATGCAGAGAATAAGTTAACGACATTTTTCAGGTAATCAAGCCCAATAAAAATGTAGTGTTTGAATGGGTGCTGTTCAGAATAAATCAGCTTCATAGGTCCATTCCAAGACCGAAAGCGAGCTGTACTGAATGAGAGAAAAGAAGGCTGCTGTCTTAGCGGCTTCCCTATTACTGTGAAAAACACTCTGGCAAAAGCGAGTCAAGGAAGAGGTACTTTGGCTCACCATTTGAGGGCACATTCTATCGTAGCAGAGAAGTCCTGGCAGCGGCAGGAACTCCAGGCAGTGGGTCAGGTTGTGTCCAGTCTGGAAGCAGAGAGAGACTGATGTTTGTGCTCAGCCAATGTTCTTCTTACAAGCAGTAAAGGACCCCAGCCCAGGGAATCGTGCTTCCCAGTATGGGGGTAGATCTTCCTACCAGAATGAACCTAACTAATCAAGATAGTCTCTCAGAAGCACACCAGGAGAAACCTTAGTCTATCTGATCCTCCACACCTGTGCCTTAAGGCTTACCTTCCAGGTGATTCTAGATCCAATCAAGTTGATGATTACTGTTAACCATTCAAATCTCTGTCCCCTTGAAGTAACCTCTCCCTACGTGAGTTCTACCGAAAGTTTAAATATTAGACTTAAATACATGTATGGACACACACTACACACATACACATACACACACACAGACACACACATACACACACACACACATTTGTTACTAAATCAATTAGGATAATATTGAATTAAATCAAATGAGTTTCCACTATAAGGGCTTCTCAGAAGCTTTAATGCGTTGGTCTGCATCATGGTTCTCCCTAAACAAGCCACATGTTAGACAGGATGTTCCCAAACCACAACACCTTGAAATCTTTTATCACAGATCAGCAACTGGTCTTTATATTCGGAAAAACAAACTTGAAATTAGCTGATTTGAAACAGTTGCTCACATCCAGAATCCTCTTCTTAACTATGTGAGCACAGCTTTACAAACCATGTATGCTCAGTCATGAATGGGTGTGTTGTTTTGTTTGTTTGCTTTGTAAATGCTACAGTTGATAATTCTGTTGCTTGTTTTATAAGAGATGTTTTTTGGAAAATGTTGATTTTTGTGCACCTATGCAGAAATGTGTAATTTTTTAGTAAGAAATTGCAAAGTATGCATATCTAATTTAGCTTATTTTAAGTGACCAAACTTACTCTTTAAACCTAGGTAAACTAGTCTTGTTTGTATCAGACGGCCATCTCCATTTATCCACCAAGGGACTGTTTGAAAACAGAAAGAAGAAAAATGTCATGTCTCTTGTATTTCTGCATGCCTCAAGATTGAGGTATGACAGCTTTTCTTAGAACTTCTTTGGGAGGAGGCTTGCATAGCAACGACTTTGGGAAAAAACATCTTCTGGAACACAGGGCTGTTTTCTTGCAGTTCATCACACAAAGATAATATGTCTTATAGGCTAAGGTCAGACTGACTTGCAATAGCCCCTTTGAAACAATGACTTTGACACTCCCTTTAATATCCTTTAATCATGGAGTTAACCTGCTTGTATTGGCTATGGCATATCACTGTAGCCACAATATCTGACTGAAAGGAAGCAACTTAATATGGGATAGATGTATTTTGGCTCATGGTTTTTGTAGCATTTACGTCCATCATTGCAGGAAAGAAATGGTGGAGCAACTCGCATCAAGGAGGCGGGAGAGTATGATGGAAATTTCACATCATAGCAAACCAGGAAGCAGTGGATAGGGATAGCATAGTCGTCCAAAGACCCACTCTCAGTGACCTACTTTCACTAGCCTGATCTCACCTCCTAAATGTTCCAGAGACTCCCCAAGCAGTGCCACTAGCTTGGAAATAATTCAATGCATGAATCTATGGGGACATTTAGGATTCAAGCCATAACATTCTGCCCCTGGCCCCCAAAGGCTCATAGCATCTCATATTCCAACTGAATGCATATAGTCCAACTTTAAGAGTCTTATACTTTTTGAAAGTTCCACTACTATTCAGGAGCCCAAGCCCAAATTTTCTAGTGAGGTTCAAGGAAATTTCTTAACTGTGAGTCTGTACACAGTAACAAAGAAAATTGCATATTCCTATATACAATGGTACAGAGCAAACATTCCCACTCCAGTAAGAGGAACTAAAACAAAGAAAAGAAACATGGGATCAAAATCAAGTAGATCCACGTTCACCATCTGGTATACATGGCACCATGATGTGAGCTCCAGTGGGTTTGACCAGCCAAGCCCCATACAGCCTTGCTGCTGGCAGTTCAGATGGTCTCTCAGTACAGCTGGCTCCACCTGATGCCTGTACCCTTTCTTAGAACACATCTCACATTCTTGAAATCTCCAACATCCTGGTGCCTCCCTTTCAACCTAAGCTTAACCTTCACAGCTTCATGCATAGCCCTCTTTGCAATTTTCTGCAGATACTCTGAGTCTACTTAGCAAAACTTGCCTAGTCAGCAAGACTTTTCTTAAAAGTCTCAGCAGAAGTTCCCATAAGCACCTAAGCCTGACAGTCAACAGAAGCAGCACCATGTGGATGATGCCAGGCTCTGTCATTAGCTTGGGCAGCTGTTAGATCCTCTTAGACCACAGCTGCTGTGGTCTCTGGATATCTGGGTGACAGAACCTGGAAAACCTGACCCTAAGTAGGCCTTCCCTGGGTGCCCATATGCAAGAAGAGCACCCTGGAGGTTTTATCTCCAAATGTGTCTTAAACTAATTTGCAGATTTATACCCTGGAGCCTTCAATGAGTGGCAGTTTGACAGAAAGCTCAACACCTTTCACATTACTCCTGTCTAAGGGGCTCGGCTTCGTTTCCATGGCACTACTCTCTTTGATAACCACACTCTTTATCCACAGCTTGAAATGAGCTTCTTTTCTGGCCAAACTGCACTTTGACTCTGTTTTTTACTCCTGATTCTCACTGTAAACCTAGCTAAAACAAGCAAACAGTAACAGTGCCACAGTCTGAATGCTATACTGTCTTAAAGTTTCCTCCACTGAACTGATAAATCACTTTTGCATTTACCCTCACTCCACAGTCAGGGTTTGTACGGAATATAGGCAAGTTCTTTGCCAGAATACAACATGAATGCTAGCAGAGTGCTTGGCTCCATCCTAAGTCTAATGACACAATCTTTGGTCTATATTTCTGTAAAGAGTGTGGTCTTCTGCGCTTCCAACAGAATTGCCTATTAAGCTCTATTTACAGTGTTCTAGGGCTTCTCTAGCACACATCTCCAAACATCTGCCAGAGTTCTTCCATATATCACCTAAGTACCACATGGTCAGGTGCAGTCATGGCAACAATGCCACTTTTCTGGTACCTGTTTATTTCTGTGCTAGTTACCTTCACAATGCTATGACCATAACACCTGACCAAAACAGTTAGGACAAGAAAGATTTATTTTGTCTCATTGTTTTTATCCATTATGCCAGAAACAGCCTGGAGAAACAGCTAACTACATGGTGGAGGAAATATATAACAGAAGCTGTTCATGTGTATAGGAGACCAGGAATCACAGAATGTGTAAGAAAATGAAAACCAGATACCAGAAATCACCTTCAAAGTCTACTCTTGGTGGCCTACTTCTATCAGCTAGGCCCTACCTACAGATTCAACAGTCTTCTCAAATAGTATCACCAATTGGGAATAAGCATTCAAAGAAAGAGCCACCAGTGTGCTGTCAATCATGGCCCTATTTCTCAGGATGATTACCGACAATCACACACAAGAAGTTCATGGTTCCTGCTGGACCATGAGTAATAAAATCCTTTGTCTCTGACCAAGGCTTCTTGTGTCTTTCCTCCCTGTATCCATTGAAACTGTGACAGGCAAACTTATTAGCTTGCAAACAGGATCAAATCTCAGGCTCCTCATAATTCTTTGACAGCTGTAACATTTACACTGAGGTGACATTTCCAGGTAAATATCTTCCCATGTAGCAGGAAAGGTTTGAAGATGTCAGTGGAGGATTGAATGACACAAAATGGGGGATTATAACGAGGCTTAGTCTTGCTGAAATAACCAAACACATAGCACTGGTTCCCAAGGGCTGCCAATGTAAGACATAACAAGAATGTCAAAAAAATATGAGAGATGTAGAATTCAGAGCACAAGTATTTTGATTTCATAGTCCAGCTGTACCCTCTGCACAAATTGTGGAACATAAAACAGAACTGCAGAAAATCATAATCTGGACAAGTTCAGAAAAGTATATTCCACAGGTCTGTAAAAAACAAACACTCAGAAATATAAGTAGTTCCATGCATGAACTAAACTTTATTTTTGGATGATCAAAAATACATGCTGCAAGTATTCTAGAATGAAACAAGAAAGGAGGTACTTTACAGGAACACAAAACATAGAATTCTGAAAAAAATAAATGTTCTGACATTAGAGAAGTACATGTATACTGTGTATCCTCATGCTTAGCCCCTAACATTGGATATTCCTCTATCATTCTGTTTTTTAATCCATTCTGATCTTCAAAAATGAACTAAAGGGTCTGGAGACATGACTTAGGTGTTAAGACTCTGCCTCAGAAGCACAAGGTCCTGAGTTCAGACCCCAGGTCCCACATAAAAAAAATGCCAGGTGGAAATGGAAGTGGCCTGCACTTCTAGCTCTGGTGGGCAGAGGCTGAGAAATCCCAAACAGGCACAAGTTCCAGAGGTCACACAGACATTGCAGGTGAGTACTGTGACATCATATGTGCACAGCCTACATGGGATGCAAGGACCAGAGAGCCCACGTGTCATCAGGAAGCAGATGCATTGGGCATGCTCCTGGGTGGGCCTCATGGAAGCCCAGGGAAGGAAGCAAGCAATGGGACTGTAATCTGAGTCACAGGTGACAATGAGTTCTGCTTCTGGTAGATTCTCTGCAGATTCACATATGAAGTCTTCACACATGGGTCCCTGTGGGCTCTGTTCTTCTGACTCCTTCAAAGCCACCCACACCCCGCACCTTCACGCTGTTCCTGCAGGATGCATCTCAGGAGCAAATATCTTAGGCGAAAATATCCATCTTTATTTTGATTGGAAGTCTCAGTATGTGGATCTCTGGTTCCATTACTTTGATGTGAGGCTGAACATCACAGGGCTGTCATCTTATCCTGCAGGGTCCCTTCCCTGTCTTGTGAGGGTTCCTACACAGTACCAATGGGGATCAGACATGCTGCCTGTTGCCCTTTCCGTCTGGGGCAGCTGCTACTGGGAGCGCCAGCCCCGTGGTCTTCCACAACATTTACAAGTTCTTTGCGTGCCAAGCCTGGGGGTGAGCCTGGTCTGTGTGCCACCCTCCATTCTGTGGACCCATGTCTTGACATACGAGGGCACTGCCACACTCCCTAAGATGCTGCATGCGTGTGACAGGTGAAGAACTCCTGTGCCTAGCAGCAGCAATAGATGTGGACATAAGCGTCCCAGGAAAGAGGCCCAGCAGGAGACAAAGTGATAGCTCCTATACCTTGCATGTTACAGTCTTTTCACAACTCTGACAGAATACCCGAGAGAACCATCTTCAGAGGAGGAAATGTTAATGTTTCTTTTGGTTCAAGATTTCAGTGCATAGACATCTGGCTCCATTACTTTTGGCCTAACATGAAGCTGAATATCATAGAGCTGATCAAAGAGGACGCTGCTCATTTCATGGGAGAAACCAGAAGAAAAGTGGGAACAATCTAAAAACCTCAAAGGTATGACTCCCCCACCCACACCCTACCTCTGACAGCCAAGCTCTACCTTTTAAATTTTCCCTAACTTCCCCCAAATGATTTCACTTGTGAAGAGTAGATCTGATCCCTGGATAGGAGAGAGAAAATAAAGCCAATGGGAAGAGTGCTTGTCCAATCAGGATGAGAAAACTCAGCCGTGCTCTGCTCTTCCCTGCCTCTTCTGGCATGTTGGCCATTGACCAAAAGTCCAAAGTATTGGCTTAGAGGCAGAAGCAAATGGGAAAGACATAGAGGTACTCGGGCTTCCTCAAACCCAGTTTCTAAGAGCAAAGACGACAGAAGGCCATCCTAAGACACAGCTGTGCTGGTCTCCAGGGAGCTGTTTCAAACATTGCTGGCTGAGTTTTCTCAATACTGCCTGTGTATGACAGGCCCAAGCAAGCCAGGTCTGCTTGAAGCCTGTTGACAGAAGCAATGGCATGTGGGGAGAAACCTAAGGGGAAAAACCCTCACATCAAAATATTTTGTGTTGAAAAGCAATCGCATGATCGTTCCCCACCGTCCCCTAGAAAGGCGTTTTTACTTTCGAAAGGGCACGTTGTTTAAATCATTCCAGCCCGGGCTTCCCTCCAGCTGCCCTTGGGAGTCAGTGCCAGAACACATTAGATTTTTGAGGCGCTAATTTGAAAAAATGTTTCTAATTCAGGTCCCACCACTTCCTTGACTACATTCCATGGCCTGGCTTCTTGTTCTATTCCCTCTTGATACAATATACATTTCTACCCTTTTTCTCACCCTTCAGACAGCAGTCAAGAGTTACTGCATCTCCAGTTCATCACTTAGCAGAGGCATACAAAGCATATTGAGTTATTTCAGCCACTTTCTGCAGGCACAAGTTCTTAATGTGATCTCTTTATCATGCCCGCCATTCTTCTGGGTACGGATCTCAAAGTTAAGAGGCATTTAAAAAGCCACCTTAATCCAGCCACTCAGCCGATATCTAAATCCCGTATCAACTCACTGATGAGAAGAACCTCAAATGGCCACTCAGCCTTCAGAAAACACAGCTCCTTGAAAGTTAACCCTTTCTGTACCTGAGGAGTACAAGTGTATTTTATTGTATTTGTTTTTGTTTGTGGAGCTGGGGAAAAGAATCTCTTTTCTATATTCTCATAGAACATAGAAGTATTTTACATAGACTGCCAAACAGTCTTGAAAATAGCTTTTGAGTTCACAAAAGAGCCCAAGACTCAGTTTGGGTCAGGAAGGGAAAGATTCATTAATTAGAAAATAAGCAACATGTTCACCTTCCTACCTACCCATCAGCTTGACAGGAACACAGAAAGAAATTAGCTATGTCCATTCCATTCTCCCAACAAAGTCTTTCCATCATTGACCTGTTTGTTTTTTCCAGAGCTCTGAGTTTGCAGTTTTTCCATCACTCACCTAGAATATACCTGTGAGTACCTGTCAGATGATAACTAAAACTCTAATATGTATTTGAACTAATAAGTGAATATAACAAAAAGAATTCTAGCAGAATCATTTTTGTTGTTTTTTATAACATCCTTATATTTTATCAGAGACTTTTAAATAATCATTAGTTATATATATTTAATAAATCAATACAATAAATATTAAAAATAATATAAATATAATACTTAATATAATAAACAATAAATTAATATTTAACATAAATAAGATATGTGATCCTGAAAATGTCAAGTGACCTAGTAGTTTAAAAGGAGTGAGGGTTTTGAGATCTGGAAAGTGCTTTCGACTCTTTAAACACAAACTACCTGGGGCAATGGAGATAGCTGAGAGGTTAAAGTCTTTGCCTCTCAAGCAAAAGGACCCAGATCCCACATTAAAATGCCAGGTAGATAGGGCAGCAGCTTGGAAAACCCTAGAGCAAAGTAATAAGGAGGGAGAACAATCCAGGAAAAGTCCTGATGTCACCTTTGGACCTCTATAGGCACACACCATGCTTCTCACACACACACACACACACACACACACACACATGCACAAACACACACTGTTTCCAAAGATTGGAAAAAGTAGTAAAATTGGGGAAAAAAAGATGGCTAAACTATATAGGAGTCCAGTGAGACAGAAAGAGCAACTTCCAGTACTCTACAGCACAGTAGGGCAATTATTGCTGACAACAGTTAATTACACCGTTGAAAACAATAGAGATTTTGAATGCTCCCAACACAAAAGAATGATAAATGCTTAAGGTGATGGATGTATCAGTTAATTTGATCTGGTGTCATATCTGTATGCACATACTAAGACAACACAATGTTCAATTCACTTCGTGAATGTATATAATTATTAAATTGGTTAAAACTTGTAGGTATATAGACAGAATATATGGCTTACTTAACCTGTGACAATAATAATGGTAGTATGTGTCAGATTCTAAAGACAACCTACATTTGCACCTGAAAGACTGATCTCTGTTACCATTTTTGGAAGATGATTCAGCATGTTTAGCTTGCGCATCACATCAGATCCACCACACTGCATTTGCATCTGGAAGAGCCTGGCCACAAGCAGTCCTTAGGAATCCTCCCTGTCCAAGGGCAGGAGACTGCAGATTCATTCTTTGCACTCATTTCTACAAGCCTCTTTATCGTGGGGATGGAAGGATTCAGCCACTCAGGACTAGGACGAAAGGAAGGAACCCTGAGCTTTCCTGATTGAAGGACATGCCACTGCTTCTTGTGATTTACCACCATTGTGCAACATTCCAAATAAGGCCAAGAGACTGGAAATGCAATTCAGAGTAGAACACTTGACTAGCAGGTGCAAAACCTGGGTTTAACGATTCCCAGCACTGCAATAAAAAATGGTGAAAATAATAATGTAAATTTCATGATATTAATGAGTATGTCTCCCTGTCCCTCTTGCCCTGACTCCAACCATTCTAAATATCTGTCTTTTTCCATTCTTCCAATAATTATGCATTAATTTTTTCATCCCTATAACCAGATACCTGCCTGCTAAAAGTAACTCAAAGGAATAAAGATTTATCAAGTCATGGGTTTTTTTTATATTAGTGTGAGAGTATGTGTGTGTGTGTGTGTGTGTGTGCGCGAAGAGAGATACAGAGACAGAGAGAGAAAGACAATTAAATGGCATACATATGCCGTATCATATGCATATCATGTTTATAGTGTGTACATATAGGGAAAAAATTATACTGTGTATATGTATATATAGAGAAAGAGACAGAGACAGAAAGACAATTAAGTGGCAAGCATGGATATCATATGTTTATAGTTTGTACATATAGGGGAAAAATTAAATAGTGTGTGTGTATGTGTGTGTGGACAGAGAGAGAGAGATAGCACATTCATCACATATATGTGATTTTTAGAACAATGACCTTGGGTCTTTGATCCAAAGGACTTTTGTGGTTTTATGACCATGTCCCTAGTTACACATATTTTCTACCCTAAGGAAAAAGACCGCTTAACTTGCTGCCATCATGTTTCAGCACTGATGAGCCACATGGAACATTCTCGCCTTCCTCTTGCTACTAGCTCCCTGGCGGCCTCTTATTCCTTTGGAGCTATGGCATCCCCCTTAACAATTCTGCCTCATTCTCTTTTTATCAAATTTTTTATTATTATTTTATTCAATTGTGCGTGTGTGCGTGTGTGTATGTATGTGTGTGTGTGTGTGTGTGTGTGTAGAACCACGAACGAATTCGGGAACCACCATGGACGCCTCCACCTCCTGCTTGTTTACTCTGCTCCGGGATTCACAGGCTCCACCCTACCAGAACCAGAAACTCAGGCTGTCCCGCTTCTGCCTAGCGTCTATACGTGAGGTCTAGAATCTGAACTCAGCACCTTCTGCCTGCAAGGCAGAGGCTTAACCCCTGAGCCACCTCTCCAGCCCTGCCTCATTCTCTTTAAAGGCTTTGGAAGTGCTATAAAAAAAAAAAAAAAAAGAAGGATCATCATGCTTATAATGAATGAGAAAAAAAATGGAACAATTCGATTTCCAACCAACATAACTCTAGATCCTCAATCTGCTTGCTCAATCTAAAAAAGATCAGAAAAAAAATACATGCACAAAGAAACATCAAAGTAGCATTTCCTGAAGTAATCCTATTCTCTCCAATGTCCTCTCAAAAGTCGCAGTGGCAGCAGAAGAAATGAGATGCAGCTTTCAGAAGCTAACGATAGGTCCACCATCCAGGACGGCAATAATTGAGTTTTAATGTCCTCCGCCTTTGCTTGTCATAAATCCTCTCTATGTAAAACTTGAGCCTGTACTAGGCAAGATTAATGGTTAGTAGTATATATAATATTTATTAAACCTCTTTAATGTGGCTTGGCAATCTGTGCTACCATCAAACAAGTTGAAATAATTGACATTTAGCGCACAAACCTGCTTTTGACTGAGAAGCATGACATTCATGTGGATAGTAAACATTTGGCAATTGCTGTAAATGTCTCCAAATTTAACGTCATGACCTTTTCTCAGGTAAATGTTTTTGGATAAAATGTAAATAATGATTCACTGGATGTCAAATACCACAGTATGTCAAATACCGTGCAATGTCAAGTTTACTGTCTTGTTACCCTCCAGAGGTTGCTGGACTAGATAACCTGTTGCATCTTTCCACGAGTTTTCTATTCAAACTCTCCATTATATGTTATAATCCATTGGTTTTTCTTGCCATCCCCCAACAATATTTCTGATAAAGAAATGTGGTCTGGTTTCATTGTGCAATTAAATGAAACTTGGCATTTTAAAAAATACATACTTGAGCATGAAAAAATTACTTTGGCTCCAATTGCTTTCAACTCTACTACTCTATAACATCTACCTTTGTTCATTGCCATGGAAAGGTTCACGATGGCTGGAGACCAAACAGGTCTTTTCCACTGACCCATTGCCTTGAAATAGTCTCCCCAGGAGTTAAGCCGTCCAGAAAATGTTCACTTACTGCATGCTACAGACAAGGAATTTTTTTTCATACATCTTCCATTCCACTTTTGTTGCTGTGATTTGGTTTCTGGGAAGGAGTAATTGAGAGGAGTCACATTATTTTATCATTTTTGTTTTGTTTTGTTTTCTTTAAGACTGGATTTCACTATGTAGGCCAGGTTAGCTTGGAACTCAACATTCTTCCATCTCAGCTCATTAAGTGCTGAGATTACACAAGTGCACACTTGGCACACTTTTTTTGTTTAAGGAACCATCTTGAAATATTTCACAATGATTGGATGGTAAGTTGCCTGCTCAAAAACCTGGAGACTTGAGTTCAATTCCCAGAAGCCCCCACAGGGTAGAAGGAGAGAACAGAATTCTGAAAGCTGTTCTCTGACTTCTCCGTATGGCCATGATATTCATGTGTTTGATTTTTCTTTCTCCCTCTCTCTCTCTCTCTCTTGCTCTGTGCATTCACAGTAATGACTTGGTACTGTGGGAACAAAGAACCACACACATAACTGGAGTGTGCCTTTTTCAATTAACAGGTACTAAGTCAAATTCTACCGAATGAATGTTCTGAAAAGGTGATTCAAAATGCAAAGTGAAAACCAGGCTTTCAACCTGTCTTCATACTTTTTGCTTGTTTGTTTGTTAGCTGGTCATCTGACTTCCTTACTTGAAACTTCTCTAGGAATTTGACCAAAGTGCCCATCTTAGTTTTGAACCTAGGAAAAGTTTTTAGATTAATTTAGCTTATTGTCAGTGCATCAAGGTGTATTTCTACCGCAAATTGAAAATATTCTAATGGAATCACTTTGACAGTTGTTAAATATTCTTTTTTTAAGTATTTATTTATCTAAGATAGAAAGGGAGGAAAGAGGGATACCAAGTCATTACTGTGACTTCTGTCAATATCCTCACCGTACACCCAGAGAATGTTAATCCCAGAGTCAACATATGCCTTGTCCAAAGTCACATACTCCCCATATTGTAGTGACTTTCTTTGTTGCTATGAATCAATACTCACACACAATTTAAGGGGAGAAAAGGAGATTTATTTGGCTCACAATTCCAGAGGGAATATAACCTATCAAGGTAGGACTCACAGCAGAAGGCATGGCTGGAGGCAGAAGTTAGAGGAGCCTGCGTGACCATCATAGAGCTGGGCCACCAAACCCTCAAGGCCCTCCCCCGGGACCTGCCTTCCTCCAGCAAGTCTCCACCTCCTAAAGGTGCCACAACTTTCCCAGACATTAACACCAGCTAAAGATTCCAACCCATGAAACTGTGGGGGACAACTCACACTCAAACCATACTCCTACTTTCTAGGGGGGCTCTTTCCCACTCTACTGTCTACTTCAATTATAAAACAGCCCCTCATACAAAAGTCTGAAAGATGTATTATCGTCATGCAACTCCATACCTGAAAATAGACAACACTGTGCATACATACTTCAGTATCTCTTAGGAGCGCTATCAGATTGCGTTACCAATAATAATGATGATAATCACTCCAACTCCCTTATAATGCTTGCTCCCTTCCAGGCCCATTACTAAGCTCTTTGCATATATTATCACATCTAATCCTCACACAACCCTAAGAGGTAGGTTATTATCCACACTTAACAGATGAAAAATTTGAGGCACACAACTGGCTGTTAAATAAAATGTTCATCAAGCTAATGAGTCAATGTAGTCTTTAAAGAAATGAGCTCACAGCATGATATTGTGGAGTTTCCATAGCACACTTAAGTGAAAAATATGCATCTATAATGTATATAATACATATATACATTTATATAATATATGTACAAAATATGTGCATACATTTATGTGATGCATATAAATATATATGCAATATATATACAAATGTGTATATATGCTTGATTTCTGTTAACTACCTAAGAAGTTTGACAAAACGCACCTTGCAAGCAAGGTCTTAGTTTATCAAGTCAGAATATCCCTGACTATGGGGCTGGAGAGGTGGCTCAGGGGTTAGGCCTCTGCCTTGCAGGCTAGAAGGTCCTGAGTTCGGATCCTGGACCCCACGTATAGACGCCAGACAGAAGCAGGGGCGGCCTGCGTTTTTGGTCCTGGTAGGGCGGAGCCTGTGAATCCCAGGACAGAGTAAACAAGGAGGTGGAGGCGGTCCATGGTGGTTCCTGAATTCGCCCGTGGTTCTGCACACACATGCACACACCTGCACACATGCACATACACACAATTGAATAAATAAGAAAAAAGTTAAAAAAAAAAAAAAGGATATTCCTGACTGTGGTCTGCATTCACAGAGTCATAAATGGATGATTCCGGTAGGTACCATTAGAATTACCCATCCTCATGCTACTGAATTCAGCACGAAAGGTGACTTAATTAACTTCTTAGTCTAGATTCTCTTCTTACAAAAGTCAAGGGTCCAAAGATCCTAGGACATGCTTACATGTTAAAAAAGGAACAATAAAAAAACTAATATGAGCAGGAACAAGAGCTTACCTGCCTGACTGATATTGGACATCCATGAAATCCCTCATGTCACAACATACTAAAGAAACAGGGTAGAGAATTTTAATTGTTAACCTTGATTTAGACCATTGGACTGCAAAGCCCTTTGAGGCTAAACTAAATTTTAAATTCAATTCACTCAACGGAGTCCATTGGTGATCTTTGAGAAATCAATTGCATAGTATGGGTGATCTGGAAAAAAAAGGCCTATCCCTACCAAACACCTTAGGAGAACACTTTCCTATTGAAAGTTTATTCTGATCTGTTCTAATGGGAAACTTTCAGTTCCTATTTTAAAAATTAATTAAAGGTTCAGGACTGGTTGAAAGCCAGTACTGAACTGGGAAATTCACTGAAATATTTAGCAATTTTTATAAGACCCTCTTTTGGCCTCACTTCTTGTTTTGACTACTTTAAAAAAATTCTGAAGTCATTGTATTACGATACTTATTCTTTTTTTTTTAACCCACTCATACAAACTTAATAGGTACCACAGTCCCCTCCCTCCCTCCACCCCTTCCCAGTACCCCTTGCTCCCTCCCCCTTTTTCCCCTTCCTTTCACCCTCCTCCCTCCTTTTCTCCCAGTGCTCTCCTCTTCTCCCCCACCCCCCAGCCCCCCAATTCCTGGAGCATCCTTTAGTGTGCATGTCAAACTTCTGCGTCCTCCACTCTAATGAGGTGTACGGACTCAGTAGCTTGCCTAGAGCCCTTTTTTGTGTTCCCCCTTTAGTATGGGAACACTATTGTGATTGTTAATCCCTTGCCTCTAAGGATCCTAGTGCCTGTGATCCACGGTAGACTTTGGGGGGTAATTGATATGTCGGTCATTGCGCAGGTCATGCAAAGTCCTATTATGGTTACTTTGGCCCTAACTTGTGTGGAGCATCTTGCACATCGTTGCTCCTCTCCATCTTTAGGCTCTTACAATGGGGAGAGATTAAGTGGGTCTGGTTCTAGGTGATTAATGTAGACAATACTTATTCTTAAAGCTTCATGTTTTCTTTTTCTTTAAAGGTGAAACTAGTTGTACATAGACAAAACCTTAGAGTTAGGGATGGAAGCAATATTTTCCCACAGTGCACCAAAGAATCAAAACTTTGTGATAACTCCTGCATGCGCCTGCAAGAGTCATGTGTCTCTGTATCCTCTCAGAAGCACATCACTCCTGAACAGTAAGACCAACACCTGGTGGCTGAACTTAGCTTCCATTTTTCTTACCAATACAATGGACTTTCCCAATGACCTGTTATTTCCCTCTTTGCAGATCACCTACAGGCCAAGTAGGACCAGTCCCGTCAAAACCCAAAGTCATTCAAGTACATTAGCAGCAGGCCTTTCAAATAACTCATTGATTACTTATAACTACCACCAATTTTGGTGGCATTGCCTAACTTAATAAATGCTCTGATGAGGTAAGCAACCAAGTTCCAAGGTTAGACAAAAAAAAAAAAAAAAGCCCTTGTTTTAATGAGATGAAGGTTAACTTGGGTATAAAGGAGAGAAATGGTCTAGCATGTAATGACAAAAGTGTTAACACATCCCAAGGTTCTTCTCTTTTTGTAGGACTCACTTGTCTTTAACTCATCCTTAGATTCTGTAAACAACTCAAACCCCACCCCTTGTCTGCCGAGCCAGCAGTTAAACATTGCTTCTCAGGGCAGCCTTATATAAATAAGTTATGGACAATATATTGCAAGCTTCCACTACCTAATAACATCATGTATTTTTTATGGATTGTTGGGATTCGCAAGGTGGAGGCATATCCATTGAGATGGATAATGATTGTGAGCTTTTATTTTATGCACTTAGCCTTCTCATTGAGAACTGCATTAATCTTGTGTTTTATACTGGTGAAATGTGCCTCTTCCCCTCTGCTAATAAATAAATGAATAAATGAATGAATGAATGAGCAAAATTTTGCTCTGGCTTGTAATGTACTTTCTCCTTCTGCCTATCATTGGCTTAGACATTTTTATTAGTATAATCGTTTTTTGGAAGCAGAAACCAAACTCTAGAATCTAAGGCAACAGAAACTCCTCTGGAGCAGAATTATGATGTAACAGGAAGTTTTCTTGCACTTTGAAATTTAGGCCCCAAAGTCAAGAAGGATTGGATGTCAGAATGTTTTTTAATCATTTTCTAGAAGCAATCTAATACAAGTACCTAGAGACACTAAACTTCCCGCAAATGGAGTTAAATTTCAGATTAATATGCACTGGTATCAAACAGCACTAGGTGATTTAACCATCATTAACTTCCAATTGTTATACAGATTAAATAGCTGTTTGATTCTAAATGCAAACAGGAGAGCAAAATGCAGACCTATTATTTAATTGTTTTAAATAGACAGTAGTTCTGCACATTTCTGGTAAGACAGTTTTCCCAATCCCTCTGCAAGGAGCCGGGCTGCCAGAGTGGGGAAGTAGCAGGTCCACACCAGCGTGCCCATGCACTGTGGAAGACAGACGTCAACAGACACAGAGCTTGGTTTTTGGTTTGTACAAATGCAAAACAAGATTTGTTGACATTTTGCAATTCCTTATTTGGAGAATATTAGAGATAAAAGGGACATGAGAAGTTATCTAGTCCAACATTTTACTTTCTACGAGACAGTCTGAATGAAAAAACATGGAGACTATAGAGCTTCAGTTTTTACTAAGATGCTCTTTCCAACAGACTGCATCATGTCTGCTGACCACAGAAAACCAAAGCAATAGGATGTGCAATAGCCACCCATGTCTTGTGGGGATATCACAAGAAAACCGCCACCACTCCAGCTGGAGCTAAAACCACATAGTATCAAACTCCATATGCATGATATGTTTGTTTTCCTATGTGCCCCATACCAGTATTCTGTAACAAGAGAACTAATCTACCTTCTATGTTTCAGGCCCGGGAGCCTACTTGCCCCACCACTTTTGCATACAGGGACTAGTAATGGGTGAAACACAGGTTACTTGAACACAAGCACAGTGATGGCTGAAAGTTCAAGGTGATGACTAAATGCCAGGCAAATAGGTCCCATATATAGTGCAGATCCAATGACCAAAGACTTATTTCCATCCTAGGTAACACAAAGCATCCTGGGTAAGACAAAGAAAGACAGTTCAGTCTCTATGCTGGTCAGAACAGCATAGAACTTGATACTTAAGAATTGTTTCTTTTTTAAATTTCCATTTAATATTTTTGGACTGTGGTTGATTGTAGGTAATTGAAACCTGGAGAGGAAGAGCATGTGCAAAGTGAGGAAAACTGTACATGAAATTATTTGCTGGCCTGGGATGACAATTTGAAAGATTCCATGAAAACTTTAAGGAAATCTAAGGCTAATATTTTAAAAACAAAACTAAATAGAAGTCAGATTGCCTTTATTTATCCTCCTTTTGTTGTTTCATTTTTACTAAGGGTTCATGGAACTTACTTTTACAGTTTCTCTGTCCTGGAAGACATCTGTTCTTAGATGTTGTTTTCTGACCTTTGTTGTTTTCACTTAGGGTAAAATTATCATGAATGCTTTGCTAAAATTTTATTTGGAACTGTTCCATCTCAACTATGCAGAAAACAACTTCACAAGATTTGAAAGCTCTTGTTCAAATGCCCTCAATCAATTGAATTCAATGTAGTATGCAAATGAATTTACTGATATCTAAATGCCAACTCACAGCCAAAAGCAGAAAAAAAACCAGATAAATCCTTAATGAATACAATCCTTATTAGCAGGCTACGGCTCCAATGAGAACCCTTCTTGCAATTTAAGGAGGTGGTATAATTATTCTACTCCCATAAATGGCTGCTGTAATGAAACCAAGCCTGCAGTATGTCACTTGTGTGGCAGTACAAGTACACATCTTGCTGTTTACTTTTAATGAGTCGGATACAGTAATAACAATATGGAATATATTTATGAATGCACAGGAACGTTTACTTAATAGCTAAGACATTAAGTCAGGAGTAAATATGGTAGACGATGAAATACAACATCCAAATAAACAAAATGTTGTTAGACGTCTTGTGATCTTTACCTTGCTGCCTCTACTGTTCTCCATTTGTGCTGTGATTTTAATGTTAGACTAACACATGACACCCAAACTACACAATCGTGCACCAGTGAAGATGATTTCTATTAATGTATAGGCAATGTCTTTAAAAAAGAAAATAAAAGCAAGGATGGCAAGCCCAAAATGAGTCAGCATGTGCATGGTAGGGAATAGCACAGTTTGATTCTGCAAGAGTATGAAATGTCCAAGAATGGCTTCATTACATGAGACCACTGCTTTAAGTAAACTTTGCATTATTTCATATCAAAGCCTAAAGTATTGGTGATGAGGTGACACACAGGGAGTGATGACGGTGACCTTTTACCTCTGCGATATCCCGAAAGGTCATTTGGCTTTATGGACTTTTATAGGCACTCGTTTGAAGTAACTGTGTACTATATTTCAGTGAAATCAGATGGATAATGTCAGAAGAGAAAGAGCTGCCCCAGCCTCATTTGCCTTCCATCTTCTAGCGTGAAGGTCATGTTGATGCATTCTTCATATTAGCTTGGTATACTCAGAAGAATCATGTCTTGAGTGGATATAGAATGACAACGATAGTGTAATAAATCTGGAGCTGTAATTCTCATGCTGGTTCCATAACACAAGCTATGTGTTTCCTCCTATCACACTGTTCTGCAGCTTTCCATTTACTGGTCTAAACCCTCCTCTGTCATAAGCTCCTTGGGATGATGACAGTGTCTTATTCCTTATTGTTTTATTCCTTGTTCCCCTTTGGATCTGAAAGTTGATGCAGTGCCTTATACATACTAGGCAAGTAATGTGTGTTTGCAGAATGAAGATGGAGTTAGAGGAAGAAAGTGCCTATAAAGGAAGGAAAGGAGGGAGAAAAGGAGAGAGGGAAGGAGGGAGGGAGGGAGGGAGAATATGGTGAAGAAAAAACAAGAAAGAATTCTTCTGTGTCTTCATGAAAAACTAAGAGCACTAGAAAGAGTACTTATGTGAAGTAAATATCAATTTCTAGGTAAATGCATTCATAAATATACTGATTATATCTAGCAAAAGTGCCAGCTTGATATTCTGCTGCTATGACATTTAGAGAAAATTCTTTGGTTACAATGTATTTGGAGTTTTCCTCAATGAAGTTAATCAAGCAGGAGACCATACACATCATTTTTTAATAATTGCAAAACACTCATGTAGTGTTTATTAACTGTCTGATATCTATCTGATATTATGCTAGCCACTGAAAGAAAAGCAAAGATGTTGTCCAATTATCCATTCATTTGGCATTTATTGAGGATTTAGTAATTTACCAGATGTGCTGAATGCTTTCCCTGCCCTTGAGATAATTACATTGTTTCTGCAAAGCCAAAGCATGCAAGAAAAAAAGACATGCAAAAATGAAAACAAGGAGATAAATAGAGACATTTTGTAATAAAGGTACTGTTACCCAACATTTAATAAGTGCTCACGATGAGTCAGGCAAGGTGCTAAGCATTTTGCATACATATATTATTTACTGTTCACTATATACGAATTGTTATTGAAATCCCCATTTTACAGCTGAAAAATGCTCAGCTCAAAACAGTTAATTAACTTGCCTGTCTCCCACATAGACTGCTATCACAAAATAGCATGGCCCAGTAACTTATAAACATCAGAAATTTATTTCTTGATGTTCTGGAGGCAAAGAGTCCAAAATTATGCCTCTAAGAGATTTGATATCTAGTGTGGGCCTGCTTTTCAAGGACTGCATTTCCATGCTCTAACCACATGGGGCAGCCCTCTAGGGTCCCTTTCATATGTATAATCCCGTTCGTGATTATACCTCCATAACCTAGTCACCTCCCAAAGGTCATATCTCTGGAGGAGAGAGGCATAAGCATTCAGACTAGAACACTACAGGTCATCAGCTAATCCCTTCAGCCAGTGATTTGGTGTGGTAGTTAATTCTAGGTGTCAACTTGACCACACCTGGTACTAATTAAAATCAGCTGTCAGACTACCTGAAGAGATTACTCAAATCAATATATTTACACTACAAAGACCAGCCCTAGATCTAATTGGAACCTCCCAGTAGCAGACCAGATAAAAGGAACCATAGAACAGGAGACTTTGAAGAGAGCCTCTCTGAAGCTGTGCTAGAAAACTCCCTTCAGCTGTCACCCACTGGACTACTGAACTGAGCAGTTTTGAGCCTCCAGAATGTTTGCAGTGACTCAGCCTGCCTCCAGCTTCAGCCACCAGCCATGTTGCCTCCACCATGAAAGACCATTTCTCCCCATCTGGAACCGTAAGTTGAATAAATCTCCCTTTCTCCCTTAAGTTGTTTGACTTTGAAGGCTCTCTCACAGCAACAATTAAGGGTAACTAGTACATCTGGGTAATTCTGAAGTCTATGTACCTAAACACTATGTGGCATTATTTCTGTTCACCTGCCTAAATTTTTGGAGATGGCTAATATTATAAGAAACATCCTGTGAATGAGGAAATACTTTAAATACAGACCATGAACTGTTAATATGATACATGACTTGAATAGTGAAAGAGACGAGGCAGTGAACAGTGTGAGTCTTAAAACAACAATGGAATTTGTGAGATGATAAATATGATACAGTAGTGGATTAATAAATAAATCTAAAGCCTTGGGTCAGTAACCTGTGGGAGCTGATGAATGGGCCCAGATTGGCAACCTGTCACTCCTACACTGTCATAGCAACCCTTCTTCCTGATCCGGGTTGATTTTATGACACTGTGTTCCATTTCTTTAGCATTTAAGTCAGTTTTCTTCTCCTCTGCTCTGCGTCCAAGGCTTAGCTCAAGACCTCGTAATTTCTCCCTGGGATTGGTACGCCGACACTGACTGACTTGTGACCTCATGCAAGTTCATAAATGTCTCTTTCTAACTTCAGGGTTCTGATTAGCAAAGTAATCATGGGGATAAAAAAGATGTGTCATGCGATAATGATGCCCAGGAAAAATACTAAATATTCTAAGGGAATTGATTGTGAGATCAGATTGCCAACTGATTTTGTTTTGTTCAATTTGTGTGTGTGTGTGTGTGTGTGTGTGTGTGTGTGTGTGTGTGTGTGTGTTTGTGTGAGGTGTGAAAGGCAAATACCACCAGAATGGAATCTTAAGTTCTAGAACATATCTAATCGCCTGTTCCCTGAAGTTAATGCAATAGTGCTTGTCCATCCCCTGCGTAGGAGCCCACCCACCCCAGGAAGTCTGATCCACCTAGAGGTGTGCTGAGAGCTGGAAGGACTAAGAAGCCCCTAGTGAGGCCACAGGCATCTTCTTCCCAGAAGATTCCTCTCTCTGTCTCTTTCCTCGGCAGAGACAGAGCTTCCAAAATTGTAGATTGTAAGGCACGATTTCCCTTTCTTTTTCTGTCTCTCTTCCATGCTTTTTATTTCCAAAGTCCAGGCATGTTTTTGTTCTTCCCGTGTATCTCCCTCCACTGACATCTGCTGGGATTCCCCGTTTGTATGCTGAGATTTCTAGCTTGTCAGGATTTACAGTCAGCCAGCCCTGGTATTTTCCTTTAAGCTCTAACAAAATGATCCTTGAGCTTTTTCTGAGTCTGTTTCTCAATTTGTTTATGAATGAGTCTAAGGACCTGACCAGGAGAATCTTACTTTCCCCTGTAACAATTACCCACTGGGTCATCTTGCCAGTCCTGTTTTTTGTTTGTTTGTTTGTTTGTTTATTGTTTTTTCTTGATTTGTTTTGTTTTTATTCTTTAACACTTTCTTACATGAAATACAACCTTAATTGAAAACATGATTCACACATGAATCACAGGACATGAATATAAAAACAAAAGCACTAGCTGAGATTAGTCTGAAAGCTTCCTCCTTGCTGGACAGCTCTCATGTACCAGAAAGTACTCTGTCAATGACTGGGTACCAACAGTCTCTTCACTCTGTGAAAGCTGCAAGATGCAGTAACAACCACTTTGGCAAGAGCAACCATCATTGTAATAGTGGCATGACTGTCAAGGGGTAACCAAACTGTCTTTTAAATGTTTTCCATTTCACCCATAGACTGGAGGAGTACTCAGCACTCAACTTAGAGACTTCCTTCTGCAATGGAAAGGTGTTTATTATAGAAAGTCACAACTGGTTAAATTGCAGAAAATAAGTGACTGTGGACTATGTGCCCTTAATCAGGGTATCTAAGCCACCCTCCATCCTAACATTCAGAGAATATTGCAGAAGAGGGAATAGTAAAATTGCAAAAATGAGGCTGGAGAAATGACTCAGGGATTAAGACTCTGCCTTGCAAGCAGAAGGTCCTGAGTTTGGATCCCAGGTCCCATATAAAAATGCCAAGCAGAAATGACAGGGGCCTGCACTTCTGGCCCTGGTAGATGAAATCTGGGAAATCCCAGAGTGAAGCAAAAAGGAGATAGCAAAAAGGACCAAAGTTAATAGATAGATAGATAGATAGATAGATAGATAGATAGATAGATAGATAGATAGATAGATAGATAGACAATTGCAAAAGTGTGAGGCAGAACAGGGATGTGGTCAAGCATTATGTTCTGGTCATGATGGGGCTGTTGCACCCATGAATTCACTGAAGCTACTTACATTTCCACAAAATCTGCATGGAACACAAACCATCTCAAGAGGTCTCATGCCTCTCTAGGAAGCGGATGGTGAGGGGATGGATATGTCATCAAAGGCGACCCAGAGGAAACTCAGTGGGTCACACATGTGAAAAGACATGAAAATAGGAGGAAGACTGGTAAGAAAGAAGGTTATAATAGAAAAGGGAGAAGGAATGGGATTGGCAATTAAGATGTAGAAACAATGTAACCACTATATTCTTGTATGAAACACTAAGAAAAAAGAACAAAAGGAAAAGAAAATTCTTATACATTGACTGGGATAAAAGTTACATAATTATATGAATAAATTAAACATTGTATCAGACAAAAAATGGAAATATGATTCAGATTTGATTCACAGCTGTATCTGATGCCCTTTCCTGGCTTATTGGGGCGGAGTCAAACATTCCTCCTGCTGCTGAGTGACAGAAAGTTCTGGATAGCTGCTGCACATGCAGAGGAAGGGACAATTTTTCCCTTCTAATTTCCCAGCTGTGCTGCTGTGACAGAAAAAGACCAGAGAAAAATCAACAATACTTACTAACATGCATTTCATGTATGCATGGAAGGAATTCAAGAAATGAGCAGATCCAAAGTCTGACTGAGGACTTTGGTTTACTCTCAATGGCCTTCAGCTGAAAAATAACCCTTATGTTGAAGTAGGTTCACTAGATGCAAGTAGGTTTCTTTCACGACATAGAAACTTCCATGAGTAACATGGTTTATTATATGAGCTTCACTGTGCCCAGGAATTGTGTAAATTATCTTCATGTGTACTTCCGATCAGCCAGTAAAGTAAGAATTATACTTCATCCCTTATATGGCTTTGGAAACTGAGATACAAAGCTAATAGTCTAGTCAAAAGTTAAATCAGGGTTAGCCAGTGACAGCCAGCTGGAAAGAGCAGAGCTAGGAATTGCAAAGACCCAGGCCATTATCTCCATTAATCACATGCCTAACTGTGCCCATTATACATTCCTCAACTAAAATGACATGGACTGCAATACAGAATAACTGGATAATTAACCCTGATGGTTCAACAAACAAAAGAAAAAGCATAAATAGGATGTAGACCAATGATGGCTGGGCATTGCGGCTCACACCTATAATCTGAGCACCAGGAGGCCACAGAAGTAAGAATGGGAACTTGAAATAAACCTAGGTTATTCTGAGCCCCTGTCTCAAAAACAAACAAACAAACAAACAAACAAATAAATAAATAAATAAGTAGCAAACAAAATTATATTGTAATTTCAAGTATGCAATTCAGGCACACTATTTTTAAATTTCCACAGTTGTTTGTATATCATTTTTGTGGCTAACTATACACTGAAATTTTTCAATTACAGATTCAGTTTAATCCAGATAAGCCACTGGACAGATAATTAATTTTGCTTAAACTAACCCTGAACTCAAATGACACATCCATCCAACCTTCCTAAGTGACCCCAAACTGAATGGATACAATGACATCAACCCAAATAATGATTTAGTAGAGCAATTAACAAAAGTTTGACTTTTTTATTCTTAAGCTAGCTGCATGATAAGGAGCTCTAAATTTGCAGATAAGTGAAAATTTGTTAATTATTCAAGACAAGTGATAAGAAAAGCAACACCCTGAAAAAACCATCACTGATGTTCATGGGGGGAATGTGCATGCACAATACATTGGCACTGACCCACCCACATGGATGCATGCACATATGAATGTACAGACACAGACACGCATACACACACATTCATGCACACAAACACATACATGCATGCATGTACCATGCACACATACACAGACCACATATACATGAATATAGAACATATACATACACAAACTACATAGACATTCCACATATATACACATAGATCACATACACATATGCAGATCATATACACACAAACCACATATAACATACACAGACCACACACACACACACATAAATAGACCATAAACACATACAAAGAGACTCATATATAAAAATACACGCACACATATGCATACATATGCATACACACACAGTGTTTTTCCTTAAAGAGTAGAAACTGATATGTCAGCATGTGTGTGCCTATACACAACACCAAACACAGGCATCATAATACTAAAGAGCTGAGATCAATCACATCGTCTGAGGTTGCTCTGAGAGCCACAGCATGATAGGATTGAAATAAACAAATGGATACTTTTTTAATTTGCAAGTGACAGGATGAAGAATATTGTGGATTTTCCCCACCAGACTGTAACAATATTAAGGTAAATCAAATTTTGCACCTCATTTATTTAACAATGTCGTTTTTCAGTGGCTGTGGGGTTTTTTTAAGACTCTCAGAACACAAGGCTGCACAAATTTCCCAGAATTTATTTTTGAAAAGAAAAAAAAAATCTAGCTCTGGAACACTTAATTATAATTGGTTACGCTTCCTTTCTTTTATTAAGTGATAATTTATGAAAGACTACTCATGATCATCTAAAATGCTGCCTTCAGAAAGACTGAAGCAAGGGGAGATGTAATAACAGAGCAATGTAATCAGAATGCTTAATCAACATGTAATCACGAGAGGAGAAGATAGTCTCACAGTATTTGTACCCGAAAACCAGCAATGGGACTCTATTAAAAAAAAAAAAATATATATATATATATATATATATATATATATATATGCCCTAAGAATATTTAAATCCTGATAACATGATCTTTTATAAAATATTTCCTCAATTGCTCTTTTACTTCAAATAGAAAACAACAAGCCTGGCTAAGGAAACTCTGACTTCCAAGTCAATCCACTCACACTTTTGGTTCCTATGAGCTTCCACCTCAATGCAGAGGCGATCTTAGGCCTCTCTTTGCCCAGAGCTTCTCCCATTACAACGGTCTCCATCCATCTCCTACCCTTCTTCTTTCCATAGAACTGTTGTCAAAACAAAAGGTTTCCTGGGGCTGGAGAGGTGGCTCAGGGGTTAAGCCTCTGCCTTGCAGGCAGAACATCCTGAGTTCGGATCCTAGACCCCACGTATAAAGGCTGGGCAGAAGCGGGGGCGGCCTGCGTTTCTGGTCCTGGTAGGGCGGAGCCTGTGAATCCTGGGGCCGAGTAAACAAGGAGGAAGTGGAGGCGTACATGGTGGTTCCTGAATTTGTCCGTGGTTCTACGCACACATATACATACACACACAATTGAATAAAATAATAAAATAATAAAAATATTAAAAAAAACCAAAAGGTTTCCTTACTGTAAATATATGATTTGTTTTCTGTTTAAGAAAACTAAATACCTGCCATAATTTGTATTTTAAGTCTCCTTTGTCTCTTTCTCTTTCTCTCTCTTTCTCCGTCTCTCTTTCTGAATATCTCGAGGAAAACCTGTTTGCTCTATCACACCCTCCATAGCATGAAATTCTTTTTCACCCATGAGCCAGAAATAGTGGATCTAGAACCACAGGATGAACCCCCTGAACCACAAGCCAACATAAATCCTGAGTTGATGTTTTCAGAAATTTGTCCATCTTGACAGAAAGTTGACCAACCAACATCAAAATGCAATTTAGAAAACCATCGTGGAAATGGATGTACACATCATTTGGTCAACCACATCAATGGCGAAACAAAGGTGGACAGATGAATTTGGTTATAAGTCATGAAAACAACATTAAGAATAACTATGAACACAGTGTTTCAATGAAGTGCCTAAGTGCATTCTCTATTCATGAATGTGAGGTGCCTTAAAATTGATTACGTCCTTAAAAGCTGCAGTGAATTTGCACATGGTTCCTTAGATACATGTGCTAGGACCTTCTCCAAGGTAGATGCCTAGCAGAATTACTAGCAGATAGGGTGTATTTTTATCATAACCAACTCCTCAAAGTAGTGATCGCAGCTACCCTTTCCCCCAGGATAGAAGTGTTTCTTTTCCTTTCTCCATCTTAGTCTGTCAGTGAGGAGGGGGAAAGATACTTAGTTTCTTCAACTTGCATTTTTCTCATTAAAAAAATAGTTAAATTTCTTTTGATGCAAGTGCTGATGGCTAATAAGGTGGCTTCTTCTCAGGACTACCTAGTTTCATTTGCCTAGTTTTCTAGAGAGATCTTTGTGTCTTTCTTAAAGAATTCTAGAATTTCATTATATTTACCTTTTATGAAAGATGCTGATCTTATGGGGGATGAGCTCCTGAGACCCTGCCCAGAGGATGAATTAGTGGGACAAAGGTCAGGCATTTCTCTGGTGATTTCTAGGGCCCCAGTGGAGGCTCCCCAGCCACATGTGCATGGGCACCACTAACTGAGCTCAGTGGAATGTTTAACTCCAAAAAAGGACAATGGCTCTGGGAGACTTATTAGGGGAGAGGAGCTTAGGAAGTGAGGGTGCAGTGTGGGAAGATACAATCAAAATACATGTTTATACAAGTGAAATTTTCAAAAAGAATAAACAAAAATACATTTAAATGCATATACCATATCGTGTGTGTGTGTGTGTGTGTGTGTGTGTGTGTGAGAGAGAGAGAGAGAGAGAGAGAGAGAGAGAGAAGGAACTATGTGCCCCTGGTGGCTTCAGGAATCATCCTAGGTTGCTTCTCCCTCCTTTTTGTTTAGCTCTGGGATTTCCCAGGCTCCACCTTCCAGAGCCAGAAATGCAGGCTGCCACCATTTCTGCCTGGCATTTTTGTGTGGGATCTGGGATCTCAAATGGGTTCCTTTGCTTTTGAGACAGAATCTTAACCCCTGAACCATCTCTCCAACTCTATACCACTTATTTTTTAAAAAGACCCTGACATTGCAATGAACCATTTACATATGCTAAAATTTTTTTCACATTGATTTATATTATTAACTACATATATTATCTTTATATTATATATAGGGGTATTATGCATACAATACATAATTATGTATAAAGTATAATATATATTTTATATGTAATTATATATTAAATACCTATCTTACACTTGTTATACATGTTAAATAATTTTGTGTGAGGTTCTGACAAAGCTCCCCAGATCAGAATGATTGGGGATACAAAGTCACAACAAAACCAGCAAATAATGTATAAAGGAGATTTGTTGTCAAGCAAGCAGGAGGACAAGTAAGACAGCAAGCAGACAAGCAGTAAGCTGCATGGCAGATTTATTGGCAAGTAAGCAGGAGGACAAATAGGCAAGCAGCATGCAGAATGGCTATATTTAAAGAGCAGACAGCCAGAGAGAGACATCTAGTTCTGAGGTCTCTTTTAGGGTTTGGTCATGTGCCCAAGGATATGTGATTATAGGCCAGGGGCATGTAGTTGGAAAAGTACTGGGAGGGGAAGGGGGGCTCACCCCAGGGTAGGTGAAAGTCCTTGGGAGAATGCACCAGTTTATCTTAGTTGCAAGTAGACTGGGGCTGTGGAGAAGCTGCAGGCAGGGTGGGGGCTGTGGAGTTGTCCTTGTGAGGACAGAGCTACCTTATCTAAGAAGACTTGGAGCTGTGAAGAGTTCTTTGTTCCAACATGTACATCGGTGGGAGGGGGGCAGCTTGAGCCATTTTGTGTTTAACATGCCTAACATCTAACAAATTTCCTCTTGGCTTCTGCATTGTCTTTTATTGTATAATATGGGTGTTTTGGATGTTTCAAAATATAATTTCAATGTGGTGAAATTATAAACATCCTTTGGAGTTGTACTTTGTGCAATTTGTTCGAGACATCCTTTCTCATGAGCAGATGATAAAAGCTAGCTCCCCTATTTTCAACCAATAATTACAATTTTTTTCTTTAGGTATTTTATCTCTTGAGAATTGATTGCTTTGGAAGAAAAAGATGACATACTTATGACTCCAAGTCCTCCCATTCTTGAGGATGATGTGGGATTATGCTTTACAAATAGGAAATCTATTAATTCGTGTAAATGATTCCTTTATATAGAAATGTCCCTAAAGTTACTTAGTAGTTAGACTATTCCAACAGATGAATGCCCTGAACTATGTATGTGATGATTACTTGCAGGCTACTTCTGTCTTTGCAATACATTTATCCTGTTGGCTAGGTCCCAAGAACTGTCTTCTAGGAGGAAGGAAGAAAAAAAGAGGAGGAGGAGGAAGGAAATAAGAAAGGAAGGGGATTGTCATTATTAGAACATGCTAAATACATGCATGATATTGTCAAAAATGAATTTAATAAAAACTGTATTTTTTCAGTAAATACTAGGTAGCCATAAAAAATATACAACTTCATTTGCTAATATTTTTCTCAGAAAATTTACATAAATTTTTTAAAAAGTTTCCTATGACTTTTCTTTTCTTAAATTGTTTTATATTATATCATATTTGGTCATTAAGATTATACGAGCATGGAATTATCCCTGTGAAACAGGGTTTTTCTAATACTTTCATAGAACACATTCTTAGAAACATACTAGGGCTTACTTCTTCTGATCACAGGATTAGGAAAGGGCAGGGTAGACCTTTGATTATCAATTTATCTCTTTACTCACTACTATTGCACAAGTCCTCTCATCTCCTTGACATATTACAACTGATCCCTAACCTTTGTAAAAATCCTATTTTCAAAATTATATGCAGTTGTTGACAGTCCATCCTGATGCTTAAAAATAACTGCTATTTGGGTCAGCTGGTTGGTTTTTATATTATTGTTGTCTATTGCTGTTTATCATTTCATGTTTTATTGAACAACAAATTTTCTCTCACACCTAATTTTCTGTTTTAAGTATTATTGCTTTAAATCATCTGCCTCATATCTCTTCTAGTTTTTGATTGTAGAAACATTATGAAAGATGATATTATGAGTCCCCATGTGTCTAATAAGCTCCAAACTAACATTTATTCATTTGTTATCCCATCCATTTCATCCTGTTCTTTGATTATTTTGAGGTCAAAACTGAATATTGCATCTATATGTACTTCAGTGTACATCATTAAAGGATCAATACTTTTAGAAATACAGTCTAAGACTATAAGAAGTATTCAATAGGTTGTCTCTTACAGCGTCCCTTAGCCGAAATGCAGCATGGAATTATTTTAAACATTCTTCTTGCTTAATGTGTTGAAACTTGTTGGTGAAATGTGTAAGTCTGATCAAATCAAGTGTCTGTTTTCTATATTTTGTTTAGAAAAATACTCCATGATACTAAGTTTCATAAAACATGTATTGTCTGATGAAATTGTTGTGATCTGAGAAACATTGCCTCAGTCCATCAGGTTGAAAATAGTTTTAGGTTTAGGGGTTACAAAAGGTTTACATTTTTGCCGTTCTTTTGCAATCACAAATTTCAATATAGTATCCACCCTAAGAAAATTTTCTCCTTGTCAATTATATGAATACTCTAGGAACAGCCCAAACAGAAAGAGAAGATTAAACGGTTGGAATGTTGGTTCTTTTCCTTTATGAATTAATATCCGCAATGCTGGGCTGGTGGTTAACAGCTGCCAAACATGATAACTGAAATGTTCATCTTTGGAATCTTTATGAGATTGTTGTAAACTTGAACATATCTGCTATGATCTGCACTGAGCTTCAAATTTTTTTATCTCTGGCCAGCAAGAACCTTTCAAGAACTTTCCCATTTTGGTCCTATATTTCCCTTACAAGTTACTTGTACTTTTTGATAGATTTCTTAATATCTGACATGACCAGAAATTATAAAACATTTAAATTTATTTCAGATTATAAATGTATTTATAATTACATAAAATATGCATAATTCCCCTTCTCAAAATAGCCACTTCCATGTGAATTCGTAGTTTTCATTGATCAATAATATTTAGATGATGCAATCTAAACAAGGATGTTCATGGCCTGGTAATAATTTGGCCGATGTTATATTTTTCTAGAACTTTTAAATGAATATAGCTAAATGATCTCTTAGATAAAATATTCTGTGAAATTTGTGGGTAGTTCTAATTTAAGCCCATAATTAGAGTTTCTACTTAACCTTGTCAATCTTATGCCCACACCTTTCATCAAGACATTGAAAACCTTTGTTTTCAATGACACCAACACAAATATTCATTTCTTTATCCTTCAATACAATATAACACTCAAAATAATATTACTACTAAAAGTGTACCTTGCTTCTTTTATCTTACAAAAGTAAGATAAAAGTAACATAGATAAATTACTCTTTAAAAATCACTTGGAGTGAGCCCTCTCTGCATAGTTATTGCTATATTATTCCTACTCGCTTAGAGGGCAATTTCCTAACCTATTGTCTATAGACTGACTTGCTTTATACTGAACCTGTGTTTATTTAAAAATTTCCAGGGATTGGAGGGATAGCTCAGGGGTTAATCTTCTGCTTCGAAAGCAGAAGGTCCTGAGTTTGCATTCCATGTAAAAATACCAGCCAGAGACAGCAGTGGTGTGCACTTCCAATCCTGGAAGGCAGAATCTGGGAAACTCCAGAGCAAAGCAAAGAGGAGGTAGAGCAATCCTGGGTGATTCCAGAAGTCACTCTTGGGCCTCCACAGATAAATACAGTGCCTTCTGATGCAGACAGACATATACACAGAGACACACACACAGACTCATAGGCCAAAAAAATTCCATATGCAAACTCATCTCACAGTCTTAAGGAAAACCCAAGAGTGGACTCTTACCTTCCATGGGACATTTACTGGTGTCTCTGCCAATACCTCTCTAAGAAGTATCACTATGAATTCAACATCTCACATTAAGTTGTGACTCCATGTTTTATCCAGTTCCAGTATAGATTTAGAGCTTCAGTGTCCAAGGTGACTTTGTGTCTTCTCCCAGTATTCAATGAACCATTCTTTCCAGATGTGCAGGCAAAGATTTCTTCATTCCTGGGATTTCACAGTATTTTTCAGTAGTCAGTGTTGCAGTTTGAATATGGCTTCACTTTATCTTTCAAGACTTTTTATGTTGATAATTAATCCTAGTCATGACATATAGCAGAGCAGACATTTAATCTGAGTATGGTGTGTAATGGTGGAGTCTTTGAGAGATGATTAGGATTGCATAAGGTTGCATAAGATGATATAAAATTGAATGTGGTGAGCCCCCTGTTACTAAATTCTTGAAGTTTATATGAATAGGGAGGGAGACCTGAAGAGATGTGGATGCACACACATGCTCATGCACGTGAGCGCACACACACACACACACACACACACACACACACACACACACACTATCCCTCATCATCTGATGTCCTTGTATATACCAAATTGAGACTTCCGATGCAACTTCTTGAACTTGGACCCCCAGAACTGATGATCCAAAATAAATCTCCCTTGACTCTTACCCAATCTATGGTACTGTGTTATTAGCAACAAAATAGACTCTGTAGGCAGGAAACGTGGCACCACATCTTAAATGTGCCTGGGCATCCCAGTTAAACTGTAAGGTAGACCGTAAGGTGGCGTTCCATTCTGGAATCATTGCTCTTTACTATTGCTTTGTATACTTCCTTCATTTGGGTAGCTGGACTTTTTCCACTTTCCTCATGTACTTGGTTGTGTCTTCTCAATATTTCAAAATAGTATAGCTATTTCTTGTACAGTATGTATATGTTCATATGTAAGTGCACATGTGTGAATGTACTTGTGGAGGTTAGGGAACAATTTAGGATGTCATTCCTCAGGGCTTCCTCCTTTTGAGACAAGGTCTCTCATTGGCCTGGAACTTTGCTGCAAAGGGCAGGATAGCTGGCCCCCTGGCTCCAGAGATCTGCCTGTCTCCACATCCCATCTCATCATTACTGGGATTACAAGCACCCTTGCCTGTTTTTAATATTTTTTTAACTTGGAGGTCTAAGAATTGGATTCAAGTTCTCCCACTTGTAAGGTGAGAGCTTTACAGACTGAGCTGTCTCCTGATTGATAGGTGTCATTTCCATATACTTTAAGCAGTAGTGGATCTCCTTGAAGTTATTAAGACCACCACCATGACCAGAAGTTTCAAAACAGATATGTTCACTCAATCCAGTAACACACAAAGTCTGGAAGACTTCTTGATCCAGATATTTGAGTAATTATAAAAATCTGAGTGACTGACCTCATTTCCCATGGAGAAGCCTGACTTCATACAGTGTTTATAACCACATGGGTTCATTTCCCATAATCATTTTGGGGGATTTTCAATCTATGTTGTCATGTTTTGACCTTGAGCATGACACTTAAGTTTTCAACAGCCCAGTGGGAATGCTTTGCTGAATCCCAGATAATGTGACATTAAATGATGCGTGAATAGACCCTTTCGAATATTTCTCCTGCAGGCTTGAAAGGGATCTTCCGGGTGTGTATTGAGTATGTTTCAGTGACAATATCATCCATTCATTAGCTGGCCATTTTTCCTAAAGAAGACTTCAAGTCTTTCCACTTGCCTTCATGTTGACATAACCTGGTTCTTAATCTTCAACCTTATTGAAACATAAATATTTTTAAATAAGAAAGAATTCTATTTTTGCAACACTTTTTTCTACATCTTAAATACATCTTAACCCTTAAAGAAGTCATTTAAATTAGGTTTATACCTCAGCAATTTGCTTCGTAAGCTTAAGGAGTAAAAAGTTTTATAAATGGAATACTTTAAAATACTTTAACATAAATCATAATTAATTAGCTATGCAAATATATCAAATAAATTTGGATACATACTTAGATGACTAATTACAGTTCAGTAAGGTTAGAAATTTTAATACTGTTTTTAGCTTGGTTAATATAATATTATAATTGAGGTTGCTTTGATCATGGGGAATGTCAGAGACAATAATTTTTCAAGCTTGGCTGATTTTGAAATCATACAGTTATGAGTATTAGCAGCTTAATATAAAATGTGGTGCTGTCTGCAAAGTTAAAAGAAATTATTTTGTCATAATAAGCTATATTAATTTAATTAGTTAGGTATACGGTTATATTTTTCATTTGAAAATGAGAGCAGAATGGTAGTTGATAGATCTAGCTCCTGAAAGAAAGAGAACTCTTTGACATTCCTAACAGTTCCAGAGAAAAAACAAATGCTGCCATAAAATTATGCTATAGTTTTCTTCCTGTCCCTTAATTCATTCAGTGATCATTCACAAGGACTCAACAACGTTTTAGAGACTTCCACTCTTGCAGTTAATTTTCATATGCTCTCTATTGGTCTATTACACTGACCTCTTCCTTCATGTCTACCTTCAGAGCTCCCTCTCTCCATTCCAACCTCCCCTTTGGCCCTCGGATAGTCTTATTCTATTACAGTCTGCAGCTAGCTCCTCTGTGCTTTCCACTCCTATAGGGCTCACTACAGTGACAGTCCCAATTTCATCCATGAATCTTTTCCAGCCAACAGACAGGTTTCTTGGTCTCACGTTGTGATATTAGTCTTATATGTGTTTTTGCTTAAATTTGTTTCCAAGTAAAATAGTAAGCGATTATATATCAGATTCTAGAAATCTAACGTTCTTTGAATGCTACCAGAAATGTATCCCGTGCTTCACTTGGATCCAGGCAGAGGCTATACCTGCACATGAGGTAATGCTTTCAGTTGTTTGGTCTGCAGCAGATTCCCCGAAAATTGTAACTGATTAATGTGGGTGCTAGAATCCTAACCTGTAGCCTGCAAGTGCAGATTAAGTGTGGCTCTGTTTTCAAGACTGTAATAGGTTTACTTGTGACTTACAAAACTATGTCCACCAAGAAGATCAGAATGTGACTCTGCTTGGGAGCTGGAGAGATGGCTCAAGGGCTAAGACTCTGCCTCCCAAATAGAAGGTCTTGAGTTCAGATCCCAGGTCCCATGTGAAAAAAAATGCTATGCAGAAATGACTTCAGCCTGTACTTCCGATCTTAGTGGGCAGAGCCTGGGAAATCCCAGAGTGAAGTTATCCTTGGTCCTCCACAGGGATACACAGTGCCCTCTGATACACACACACACACACACACACACACACACACACACACACAAAATGAATAAATAAATAAATGAAATTATAAAAAGAATGTGACCCTATTCAGAATAAGGATCTCTAGATATAATAGGGGCATTTCAAGATAAGATCATCCTGGGCCATCCTGGGTCACAGAAACCTTAAATATAAAAAATGGAAAGGAAGACGCAGAGACATAGACATAGAAGTTGGCCAGAGGACAAGGTGAGAATTATGTAGCCCAAACCAAATGATACTGTCTGTATCCAAATGTCCTCTGAGGATTTCATCACCAATCTGTGACACAAACAGGAAGGGATGGAGCTTTTAGAAGGTGTGGCCTTGAAAAAGGATGTGAGTTCATTGAGGATATATCCTTGAAGGGCACACTGGTTCTTTCTATTTCTTCTCACAGTAGCAGAAGAGACTTCCCCCACCACGTGCCTCCACTATCATAGCACCATAAGCCTAAAATGATGTGGCCAAATGACGTAGACTGAAACAATTAGCCTATATGAACATTTCTTCCTTGAAAGTGACTTATTAAAGGGGTTTTATCAAAGCAATTGAAAACTAGCTTGAAAAAACATCAAAGATAGCAGACAACCCTAGAAGCTTCATGGCATGGAAGAGATTGTCCCTTGGAGCATAGAGAAGTAACGAAGCCGGTTGTTACCCTGACTTTGGATATCTAGCCTCCAGAAAAATGAAAATGTTTGACTTGAATATGCCGTCTTGTGGTGATTTGTTATGGATCTTAGGGAAACACATAGAAATCCCTCAAAGGTCAAGCCTCGGCTACTTCTCCATAAGTGTCTGGCTGGGAATCTTACTGGAGAGATGTCCCCATCCCCATCATGTCATTACCACCAATAGGTTTGTGTGCTCTGCGTTCCCTCCTACTTCTGCTCCCTTTGCCTGAATCTGAATAAATTTCAAACCACTGCTGAGCCCAGGATCCGCCTCATCACCCACTGCTGCCCTCTGCTGGCTGCGCGGCTTCAGGAACCACCACACCTTTCAGCACCTACAAAGGATGCTCATGTTTGAACTGATCCTTGAAGGAGGCATAGGATTATTAATTATACTTAATTATATTTGCCGACTTGACTAAACGATGGTAACCAGTTGTTCAGTCGACCTTCTTTACAGAGATTTCCTAACGGTGGTTTTAGAGTGGATTTGAGTGAAACAGATTACTCTCCAATAATGTGTTCCAATCGACTGAATACCCTACAAGCAACACGGAGATGTTCCAAGTAGTAGGAGCACTCCCGGACACAGCAAGGCAGAAACGCCTGCCCCTGCTGAACTGGGGCTGGAGAGAAGGCAGTTATGAAGCCTCTGCCTTACAAGCACAAGGATGTGAGTTCTGATTCCAGATCCCACATAAAAGTGTCCAGCGGCCTGCATTTCCAATCCTGGAAAGCAAAAAAAAAGGTAGAGAAATCCAGGATGATTCCTGATGTCACCCTTGAGCGTCCACAGGCACACACAAGACACCCTCTGATACAGAGAGACAAACACACACACACACCGGCAGCATCCACTCATGGCTAACTTTTTAGCCTTTCCCAGGAGTTCCAAGTTTCTCGTGATGATAGTCATCGTGACTTAATTAAATAGTGTGCAGTCACAAGAATCACACCTATGGGTCACCTTCTGCAGAGGATTCTGAACTGAGCCCAGTGACACAAGTGGCCAGGATGGTGGGAACCCACAGAAGGGGAGGAGGGGACGGAAGGGCATCAAAGACACTGTCAATATGCCTGGTTTTCAGAATTCTTAACAGTAAGTTGGCCCTGGTGAACATTCGGCTTCTAAAAGCACTCTAACTTGGTTTGGAGTAATTATCATATTTTATTTTGTACTATAGTCTATACTAAATACTATACTTTTGCTCCATACTTTATCCTATGGTATGTTCCTCTTGGCCAAAAGTATTGTTAAACACATAAAACTACTCTTGCCAACTTGATGAGCTCTAGCATCACCTGAGAGACAGACTTCTGGGCACGCTTGTGGGACACTATCAAGATTGAGGTAAACTGAGGTGGGATTGGGGTAAACTGAGGTGCCACTGTGGGCAGCAGCATTTCCTGGGCTTTGAGCCTGGATTGTATAAAAAGAAGACAGTGAGCTGAGCACATGCATTTAGCCCTCTCTGCTTTGTAACTATGGATGCTACCTGACCAGCTACTCCAAGCTCCTGACGGCCTGACTTCCCTGCCATGATGGATTACATCTTCAGCTGTGTGTCTCCCTTAAGCTGCTTTTGCCTGGGTATTGTATCACAGCAGCAGGAAAAGAAACTAAGACTGGGGGAAAATTTTTATATTTCAAGTTATTTACCAGTGACAAGAGACATCCTTCAGGTCAACTGTCCTACAAATTCACATTCTTCCTTTGGGAAAACTCACATTTTAGAGGCAACATTTCAAACTTTGACATTGAATCTGCAGTCTCTACAGAGAGAGCTATGCTCTCAAAGAGGGAGGGCAGAGTGGTACTGATAATTGATTCTCTCTTTCCAGGAAACTGGAACTCAGCTTGATGGAACCAGAGGTCCTGAATACATCTTTTCTTTATTGGTTCAGTTAATCAGCCAGGCTACCATAAAATGCCCCCAGCTCAGACTGCCAGCCAAAACAGAAGCATTCCTGCAGATAAGGGAAGTTGGCATCTGGTATTCTGTGCACCTGTCATTAAAATCCACGTGGTCAGGCAGGAAGACCCAGGTGAGCCAGGCACAGGGGACTCATAGCTCAACTGTGATCTTTCTTCACTAGCTCTTAAGTCTGCAAGGGTTAAGTGTCATTGCATTAAAAATGTCTGGCAACTGAAAGATCCTCTCCAAGTATCTATTCTCCAGAATCTGGAACAGAGGTTACATCCTCCCTCTGAGCACTGCAGAACTCTCAGGAGATGCACTTTGTCCATTCTTTCATCCCTGTGCATGCCAGACTACAAAGATATGAAAACAGGTGATGGGAATGATATGATAACACAGCTGTTAGAACTGAATATCTGGATCTAGTTACATGCTTTGCTAATCAACAACATGAAATTTAAATTCATCCCTTAGCTTCCTTGGCACTATACAGTCCCTAAGGATTTCCTTCGTTCTTAAGAATTGTGATCCTTTTCTGCAGAGAGATGGCTCAGGGAATAAGACTCTCCCTCGCAAGCAGAAGGACCTGAGTTTGGATCCCAGGTCTCACGTGTATCATAAAGAAATGCCAGGCAGAAAGGGCAGCAGACCTGGTGGGTGAGGCCTGGGAAATCCCAGAGCAAAGCAAGAAGGAGGTAGAAGCAATCCAGGATGATTCCCAAAGTCACCCTTAGTCCTCCACAGGGACACATAGGGCCCTCTGACACACACACACACACACACACACACACACACACACACACACACACACACACACAAATAAACAAGAATTGTGATTCCAGGAAACTTTCATTTAAAAGTACATGCTTCTGTGAACCTTTCTAAAAAGATATATTTTTTGGTGCATACATGTTTTGTGTCATGGAATGAGGGTTATAATGATCACTGTGTGCTCTGTACTATTTAAAAAGAAATGACTTGTTTTGATGAAGCTTCCAAATGGCTCTTTATTGACACAATGAGCCTTTAAGGACTGATAGTACAAATATTGAGTATCAGGTAGAATACCAAATTGAGCATAAGGTGACAAATGAATGACACGTCATTTCAATCTCCTTTTCTTTTCATTTTTTGCCTTATCCCCTCCTTTTTTTTTTTTTCTTTTTCCCTTTTTATCATTTTTTTAATTTTATTCTCTTGCCTTATTTTTCTTTTTTTTTCTCCCCCTGGAAGAGAGATTTCAGTTCACCTGGTGACTGACATTGGAGTCTTTGCTTAAAAATCTGCAGCGCTCCTGCAGTTGATATTTTCATGTTTTTTTTTAATACTCAACCTTTGTTTGATTTCTTGCTCTTTTCTGAACTGGGATTGGAAGGAAGACCTCAATTTGGCACATTCCTGTATGAAGTACTCAGGTTGAAAGTAAGTTTTGTGGTGCGTCTCAACTGATCATGAAAATAGTTTCAGTAGATGCTCATCTGTTTTCTTATCTGCTGCCAGAAAATTCATGATGGTTACAAGAAGTATTTGTTCACGGGAGGGTTGCTTTGTGTTATTCCCCATCTCCCCCATCTATTAAATCAAATAGATGCAATTCATTGGTGGAATCCTCAGGGTTGGCCCACAGTACTTGGAGAAGGCTGGGGCTATGAGCACACACATGAAGGGATGCTTGGACGTGCTCTCCTCATCACAAATATGTGTCTTCAATATTTAGTTGTTGTGGCAGGAAAACGCCAACAAATACATGAACTGTAAACCATCTGTCTTGAAATATGTTCAAATATGAATGTTCATCTTGAAAAATGAAATCTATGGAATTCTGGCATCCACGTTGACTTGTGAGAGATGAACAGCTTGGTTTTGCAAAGACTAGCCTTGGTTTCCAGACTAGCCTTCTTCAAACTTTAAAATGTTCCTGAACTCAGAAGCTCAATGATTCACGACCCAGAAAGGAAATCTTCCCTTGCACTTTGAAACTTTAATGCAAGCCGCTGGCTGCTTCAAACTTCCTGCCGCCTATCTGCATAGAGATTTGTACAGCACTGTCTGCAGCACTGAGAGGCAGAGAAATGAATGTGCTTCTGTATTTATTATTTAACATGAAGTGATTTCTGATGTGTGCAGGGCAGGCAGCATTTAAGAGAAGGAAAATCCTTCCTTTCACCAGACTTCTAAGACAAATAATTCAACTGGGTCACTCAGTTCGGAATAAAATGACAAATGAGTCAGTGACATCACATGAACTGGAACCTTTAGGTACCCCAGCACAGGGGCTGCCCTGAAAATTCAGAAAGGTTTTTAGAGGCATAAGGCATGGGGGGAAAAAAGAGAAAGAAGTGACTTGCACATGCAGGAAGGTAAAGGCCGCTGAGAAATTCTGGGGTCGACACAGCAGGCAGAGAGACATGGAGCGCTTCTCTGGAGCCCGGTCACCACTTGGGATGCATCAGCTTTGAATGAGTCTGTCTCTAGGTTACAAACATGTATCTGACACCTCCCCACCTGTGTCATTACCATCTCAGCCCAATATCTGTTTAGAATCATAAGTATGAGATAAACAAAGGAAGTTTATGCCATAGGTGTATATGAGGGGAAGGGTAAGTTTACACTTAGAAATGTGAACTAGGGGCTGGAGAGGTGGCTCAGGGGTTAAGCCTCTGTCTTGCAGGCAGAGGGTCCTGAGTTCGGATCCTAGACCCCACATATAGATGCCAGGCGGAAGCGGGGGGGGGGGCTGCGTTTCTGGTCCTGGTAGGGCAGAGCCTGTGAATCCTGGGGCAGAGTAAACAAGGAGGAGGTAGAGGCAGTCCATGGTGGTTCCTGAATTTGCCCGTGGTTCTACACACACACACACACTCACACACACACACGCACAATTGAATAAATAAAAACTTTTTTTAAAAAAAGGAAATGTGAACTTACCTTGTGATACAAGCCTTTTAAAAATGCAACATACTCAATTCACTAAAAGTTAGGATATTGTTGATAGACCATTACATTTTATTTTAAAATCAGACATATTTTAATGCAAGTAGTTTCTGAACATTTTCTTTCTATTCTGCTTTTCCTTTAAAAGTGGAATTTGGGCTGGAGAGATGGCTCAGAGGTTAAGCTTCTGTCTAGATAATAGAAGATCCCAGATCCCATGTACAAAAAACACCAACCAGAAATGGTGGTGGCCTGTACTTTCAACCCTGGAAGGCAGAGTCTAGGAAATTTCAGAGCAAAGCAAAAAGGAGGAGTGTATGTAATCCAGGATGATTCCCAAAGTCACCCTTGGGCCTCTACAGGCACATACAATGCCCTCTGATACACACACACACACACACACACACACACACACACGCACGCACGCACGCACGCACGCACGCAAAAGAAAAAAGTGGAATTGATTCTATAAATTATTTAACCAATATAAGTACATAGTTATCACAATAAATCCTCTTCAAAATAATCACGCATAATCACATTTGGGATTATGCATATTTACATTTTGTTCTTTATATTTTCATTCTCTTCACCTTTATTCTTGGATGTTTACATATGCTTTTAGAAAAGGCTAGAACATATTTAATGCTTAGAAAAAGATGATGTAGCAATGCTATTTTTATATGCAAGGAATGTTGTTATATCTCCAGGGGACCTGGATTGTACATGCTACAGCAAAAAAACTACTCTGACCAATCTTGCCCTTGAGGATCAAAGCGTTTCTTTGTCAGGTCAACTAACTGACTAAGAAACTGAAAAGAACTAAAAATACAGCAGATTTAATTCAGCCTAGGAATGTAACATGGTTAACACAGAATCCACATTCATACATGTAAGCAATTTATTTGCTTTTCTAAATGTGTTGTTCCATTTCCCTGGTAGAATTATTATTGGTGAGCCTAACGAGGGAAAAAACATCATCTTTTGTGGAAAAGTCAATCGGCATAAGCATTTAATTAGAAAGATCTTACAATAAGTAAACCAAATTGCAATTTATTCATTTTTAATAAAGTTTGGAGAACTAAGATGTTGTTATCTTTTAGCAATAAAAACAATTACACGTGTGTAGTTCCGATTCTAAATGTTTGCCTCATTTCAATTGATTCTATACAGTTTCTTTTCCCTTTAAATAGGACCCATTAACTTTGTCCCAACTCCTTTGAGAATGACTCAGCAGCCTGATTTAAATTGTGATCTGTATACATCTCTTTGACAAAGTAAAAAGTGAGGCGCCTTTTTTGACCATGAGATGCATCCTCAAACTTTCAGCAGGAAAACTGAGAAATAATGAGAGCAACCATATGAAAGCTTATGGTTTCAGTGAAGCCATAGATAGATCAGACTGAATTGGACTTTGATGTGTAATATAAGACATGATGTTTTGTGTTTTATAAGGTCTGATTCTGATATTCCCACCCAATTCGGTAGTGTCATTAGATTATTATTAAATATGAAAAGTCAAAAAGAAAATACATTTCCATCAATTGCACAAAATTGTTGAGTTATGAATGAATTTAAATATAATTTAAAGTTCACTTATGACTTTTTGATATAAGCCAACTAAAGTCTTTGTAAGTCCTACAAAAATAAGCTCTGAAGAAAATTCTGAAGTTAAATCATAAGTTATACTTTCATAATATGACCATTAACCACTTCTGTGAATAGTTAAATGAATAATAGATGTTCATTAATATAATGTCTATTGCACATTCAAAATGAGGAAGTTGCACTTTAGAAATAAGAATGATGTAAAAAATCAATTTTTAAACATAAACCTTTGAATTATATTTTCACTATGGCATTAGAAATTCTGAGTAATTAATAAAATTAAATGACTATTTATTATTGTCAGCATGTGTTACTCAGCATTCTGTCACTATGACAAATGCTTGAGATAAATAAAAGGAAAAGAAAAGCTGACTCTGGCTCACAGTTTCAGCCCATGGTCTTCTGGCACCATGGCTTTGGGCCTGTGATGAGGATACAGATGATCACAATGGAGAACATGTGGCGGAAGTGATCAGCTCATCTCATGAAAACCAGTGGGCAAAAGGGTGGAGAGGAAGAGACCGGAGTCTTGATGTCCCTTTTAAGGGCTTGCTCCCAGTGACAGAACTTCTGAGTAAGCTCCACATCCTCAAGTTTGCATCTCCTCCTGGTAGGGCCACAGACTGGTGACAAAGTCTTTAATTTAAATGCTTGAGATCCAAACTGTAACAAGCAACGTGTGTCTCCTGCAGGACATGATGTTCACCACCTCCTCTGTCTAACACCATACCACCAACGCTATGTAGATCTCTTGGCTGTGATATTGTATAAAGACCATGCAAAGATAGGGAACTTCAACTCTTCCTCATTATCATTGACTCTGAAATAGAAGATACTTTAAAATTCTGGACGTGTTCTTTTGGAGTTAACGTTCATGACAACTGGGTAAGTCTTAAATACCTCAGAAGTAACAAATCATCTCATCATGGAAGATTATTGGCTTAAGAATGTGAAGACTTCATATCTTTATATTGCTTACTGTTAAAGTGGCTAGGAAGATACTTTACTAACTGCATTCTCATCTCAAACAAATGCTGCCCAAATGCCTGTGCCTTGGCATATTTCTACATAGAAAAATTCTTTGAAAATTAAACCCTTTGACTTTGCATGCCCTGCGCAATGTCCAGCGCACTGTTGCCCTCATAAAGTCTAGCATCTGTTAAGGGCACCGAGACCCCTGGAGGCAAGGGATTGACAGCCATAGTAGTGATCTTATGCTTAAGGGGAACAAGAGAAAGGGCTTATGGAAATGCCACTGGGTCCTTATATGTCATCGGAGAGGAGGACCCAGTGGAGAGTTAGGCGTACACAATAAAGGACTCTCTGGGAATTGGGGGGGAAGCACTGGGGGAAGGGGAGGGGGAGGAGGGGGGAGGGAGGGAACTGGTAAAAAATTTTAAAATGTATAATTAAATTAAAAAAAATAGTATGCAAATGACAATTGAAATATTTTTATTAAGGTTGTGTTCTTGTAAATAATGAATATATGTTTGTTAAAGATTTTTATGTTACATTTCTTTTCACAAAAATATTTATAGGAGATAAAATTTCAAGAAGCAATAACATTTAGAATCTTGATAAACCTGCTCTGCAGGCAATAAAAATTCTTGTTATTGTTATTAGTCATTATTATAAAAAAAAGAAGAAGAAGAAAAATCAGAATGTTACTACAGACTCTACAAATGCCAAAACATTAATCAGTGAATATTTCGAAAAATTATGTACACATGAATTTGACAAATGAACAAAATGCTTCAATTCCTAAAACAAAACAAAAAACTTCCACAGCTCACCTCCTATGCTTTGAAAGAACCCAAAATGTCTTATAATTGTAGAGATAAATTCATAATTTTAAAAACTACAAAAAACCTCCAGTATAAAATCTATAAGTTCCTTAAAAAAAAAAAAAAAAGAAAATTAAACCCTTTTCTAGGGAAAAGTAAATTTATTGATTTTTTTTTACTGCCACATGTAAGACTTCCCCGAATAGAAGCATTGTCCTGGGCACCTCATTTGGGAGACCTCACCCTGATATATGAAACTGTTCTTCCACTTTGTGATAACTTTGCATGATTGTCCTTCCAAGAAAAAAAGAAAAAAAAGCATCATCTTGGATGAGTGTGTGAGAGTGAGTGCCTGCATGTGTGTGTGCACGCATGCACATACAGGCATGACTGGAAATGAGGGAGAAGCAGAATTGACTCTATACAGTAGAAATTATATTAGTCCTATTAAACAGACATGGAATGATGAGACTCTGTCTGAAAAAACAAGGTGGACACAGAATCTAGGAATGACACCCGAGGATGACCTCTGACCTCTACATGTACATATACCTGTACAGAGAGACAGAGACAGAGAGCTAACTCACAGGTTTAAATGACAAGTAGAAAGTTTTAACTATGTATTGAAATATTCAAATACTAAAAGTCTTAGATATGTAAAGACACTGGTATTGAGATGGGGAGATGGCTCTTGTCAAGCAAGCCTGATGACCTGGGCTCAGATCCCTAGATCCTAGATGTTAAAAAGCATCTTTAATCCCAGGGTGCCTATAGGAAGCAAGAGGTGGCACCCTAGAATCATCAGGAGTTTGCAGGCCAGCCAGCCTTAAGAAGCAGCAGAGACAACACCCAGCTTCAACAAGGTGGGAAGGTAAGGAACAACCACCAAAGTTCATCCTCTATCTCCACGCACAACGTAACATATGTGTGGTCCCTCCCACACATACACTCACCCATCACATGTATGCACACATACTGAAAACATATGTGTTTTAAAATATATTTGCAACTTGTTTTAATCAGCTCTAAGATGCTAGACATGGAGGCTGTGATCTTGAACTAAGAGTTTGTTTCTTATACTTCTCAAATGCAGAGTCACACTTGTCACTCAAGGCCAAGTCAGGAGCACACAGGCAAGAGGAAAAGGGATAATGGAGGAAAATACACATCAGAGTCTTTATTGTGGCTTTCACAGGAACCAAAAGCAAGGTCGATGCACAGTTAAATAGACCTAACGTCTGATCTTTTGAATGATTTCACAGGCCCTGGATTACTCCCTAGTCCTGGGGTAATTGACAGAGGAAAAGTTGGCTTGGTACATGAGAAGTCAATAAAGAAGATGGCTGGGCTTAAAAACTCTGGACCAGTTGGTTTATATTTTAAGAGAATGCTCACAGACAAGCTGTTGGTCATTGCTAGAAATTAGCTCATTCTAACTTATTACTAGGAATCAACTAACAAGAGAAGTCCCTCTCCAAACTCAAGTCTGCATTTTAGTGCACTTTAAGTTACTAGCCTAATGAAAGTTTATTTCCTCACAGTTTCAGATGTTGGGAAGTCTAAGGCCAAAGTGCCAGAATCTGGAAAGATCTTTCTTGCCTCTTCAGCCCATGATGGAAAGGCAGAGAACATGAAAGAGAGCACAAAAGAGGGTTGAGTCTGTCCTTTTATGAGAGACATGGCAGAGATCTATGCCATTAATTCATTCGTGGGTCATGACTTCATCACCAATACACAAGTTCTGCCTCCCAACACTGTGTCATTGGAAATCAAATTTCCAAAAAGTATGAGGGATATATTCAACCTGTAACAAGCTTCAATGTTTCAAAGTAGAACATAATTTGAAAAAAAGAAAATATGAGGTTATACAATGGAATCATTTGCTTATTCATTGTTCAATAATAGTTCATTAGCATCATGGAGAAATATTACAATCAATCATAAAAACAACATATTTATTTGTATTCAATAAAATAACTGAATTCTTAAAACTCAAATATGTCCGGTTCACAAGAACACCATTTATATTTATGCATTAAATACATTGTAATGAACAAATAAATACACTCATATGGACTCACTTGTAAATAAAACATATGGAGATTGTTAAAAGCAAAGAGATATGGATTCAAGTGTGACGTGCTGTTTTAGCAGTTCACTTACTTGGTCTTGCTTCCTTGATTGAGTAATACAATTCATGACATCTCTCTCTTATAGTCAATTGACAATTTCATTGGATGATACTCAATAGTTCTTAGCTAAGTGCCTGGGTAAACATGAGTCAATAAATGTCACAATTATTACTTTTAGTAGGTTTTCACTTTTAAAATTCTCTCAGCACAACTAAACCCTATAAAATGCAAAAGCCTGAGGCAACTATCTCAATGATTCAAACTCTTATTTTTATTTTAATTATAAAATTGAATGTAAAAATATTTGGACCAGAACTTGCCAGAAAAATGGCTTGAATTAGGACAACTTTGCCTTGGAGTCACAGTCATTTTACTTAGTAACTGTGACTTACTAAGAAGGAGAGAATGAGTAGACTTAGATATAGTACTCTTGGCATCGTCAAAGTATGAAAAGCCATATCTTGCTTATTTATTTTCTCAGTGCACCAAGTAGGATCTAGGGGAGGGGGTTTGGGCCTGATTCCACCCATCATACACACAAAGATGTTTACTTTATGTTTTCATAATCACATTATTTACCTTTCTATGAGTTTTCATTCTCATTCTATATCTTCTATTGCAAGTTTTTTTTGAAAGAGGGGAAAGCAGTACAGAAAAAAAAATAAGGCAGGGTGGAAAGGTTTTGCTGTATGCAGCTGTCTTTAAAAGTTGGGTAATTTCTCAAATTTACACACAGAGTTATTATTGTCTTGACTGCAATCATGTAGAAAATGAATGGGGTATGAAGTACATGAAAACGATTTAATAAAATGAGCATTCTTTTCTCAGGAAATCTTGGAAGAAAGGAATCATTAGACAGAGACTTGCCTTGTATTTACCGAGGTCGTGAAGCATGTCAGCTGGGTGATGAGCCTTTGGCAAGAAGTCCTTAATTAAAAATTCCTTGAGAGTTGTTCCCGTAGGTGCTTCTGAAGACAAAAAGATGAAATCATGCAGCAGGAAACTTCTGACACAGTACATAGCACCCAGGTTCAGATGAACTAAAAAGAATAACCTGACAGCAGAGGGAATCTGCCGGGATGGCATACTGGATTTTGAACGAAACTCTTTCCATCATGGTGGTAGTAAGTATCCATTTGCTAGAATATTTATTGAAGAGTTTCTAATATTCTTTAAGATAACTCCTCTAGAAATGGTAAAAATTTGAAATATTCTTTTAGCTGAAGGACTGGAACTTATTAGCAAGTATTCAGTGGATATCTCTAATTTACCCTTACAGAATTTGGGCAAGGTTGTTTTCCAACTGAGTTCATTTCTAATTATTTTTCAAAGTCAAGTAGCTTGTGCTTGCATAATGTATGAGTGCCTCTCTCCATCAAATGAAGTCTTTGAATTCTCTACAAAGTTGGAATTTTTCTAGAGTGCTTTCAAGATGTCCTACACCTTCTTGTCATTGCTGTCAATCAATGAAGCATGTTTTGTGATTTTCAGTAAATTAATTGAAGCTGACCCTGCGTATTTAAAAATCTTTTTTTACAAAGTTAATCATTTTTTAACTCTTTTTAATCACTGCTTAAAAATACCTAATCTGTAAGAAGGAAATACATGGAGGAATTCTGATGAATATTGACAAGCTCCTCATTTCGTTTGAAAGGAAGAACCGAGTGATTCCGAATGGAGGGAAAGCAGATGCCTGCATTGATTAGGTCTCTTCTTACTCTACCTTAGGTCTTATGGCTGGCTGTGAATTTCTATCTTTTTATTGACACATTCTGTTGGTATGAAGAAGAGGAGTCTTTCTTTTACACACGGATTATTCTTGGTGTAAGTAGAATTGGTGACAGTGCATTTTTGATTCAGAAAAGAACATATGTTCTATTTTCCCCTGCCTCCTGGTTATCACTTCACTTCTGCTGATATCTTTAACCTACAGTCGACACTGGCATGGGCCCGAGCATCTGCTACATGCCTGAATTTTAACTGCATGCTAATTCTGCTACCTGTCTGCCGAAACCTTATTTCATTCCTGAGAGGAACTAGTATGGTAAGCACTACAATATTTTCTATAAACTCACCTCTTGGGACTTACTAACACATTTTCCTATAAATGTCCAGTAATGGTGTTTACGTGGGTGAAGAATTGACTTTGGTCAAGGAGATGGAAGATTTTGACAACTTGAACTATTACCATTTCTCACTGAAGGAAGACAAACAAGCATAGAGTCAGGTGTCACTCAGGAAACAACCAAGTTTGTACCACAATCACTATCACAGGACCCAGATTACAATCTAACACCTACCAGCTACAATGGAACTTTTCCTAATTATATTGTTATATTGGTTTCACCACCCCCAGCACTTACCTTCTGTTTACCAGAAAAACATGCAAAAAAGCAATATTGCAAAAAAGCATTATTGGCTTACTAGAAGTAGCAGCTGATTGTGAGGTCACTAAGTCTCAATGAATATTAACTATGGTTCATAAAATGCCTTTCTTTGTGCAATAAGAAATAACCACTCCAGCCAAAAAGATGAGGATGCTGTACATAAGATTGAGTCATGGCACAGAGAAGGTTTATTCAAGAGTTTTGAGGTATAGCCAGAGACCTACTCTTTCCATCATTTTGATTCAGTTGAAATCCCACCAGGACAGCTAACAACCTTTTGTTTTCTGGGTGACTGGCTGCCACTGCCTTTTGTGTCCTGTGTCCCCTGTGTCCCTTAGCAATGCAGAGGCAAGAGCCTGAATCTTTTTCTCTCAGGCCTCACAACACTGTGTTCATCTCCCTAAAGTGGACTTTTGTTTACTATTTATCTTGTGGCTCCAGTGCTGTAGAGGACTGTGGAGAAGACAGCTGGACAAAAACCTCAAGTTCCACAAGCTGGTGGCCTACGCGATCGCTGTGAATTCAAGTAAGCTGCTACCAATTCCCTAGAGGGATTGACAATCGCTAGTGTCTAGCATTACAGTCCTACTACATTCTCAACTTTAGGTAAAATAATTTTTCATCCTCCATCTGATCACAGGACCCTTATATTGGTGTTTCTGTAATTACTAATTTATGCTCAAGTACTTGAGTTTTTCCATAGTAAGACCTCAATTGAGCAAAGAGAAGTTGGCAAGCCTTCCATTCATTTGTGAATAACTGAGATTGTTGACAATACTATGATACTGTGATAGATCCTTGCTTAAAGTGAATTCTTGGATATTCAAAATAATTTACACAAAAATATTATACTCAGAATCTCATGTTTACTCACAGGAAAATGGTTAGTTATCATCATTTAATGAATGCTAGATTTTGGTATGGAAGGTGCCTTGCTTTGTGTGAGAAGAATACCTTATATATCTTACTTGCTGCCAGAGATAGAAAAAAGAAAAGAAAGTTCATGTTAACCAGATCTTAAATAGTAGTGAGATAGAGAATATAGAATTATATTGAAAAATATAAATCATTATTGGTTTATGAAGTGTAATTTTTTATACTACACTTTGAATTTAAGTAAGAAACTGCATCTAAGGCTAATGTTAGATACTTGTGATAAATAAAAGAAAGGGAGAGGAATAATCAACTGGCTTGTGGTCTTGCTAGAAAACAAAGACATTGAAATAGAAGACTATCGGAATGATAAAGAGTTATGATTCAGGACTCTTTCCCTCAAACTAATTTAACTATAAAATGTTTTCCTCATTTGTTTTTATCCTCTCATGCATAAAAAATAGCAAAGTAGAAGGAACACTGAAAACAAATGTGAATTTAATTAAGCAACAAGACATGACAGACGGTGCCCAAGTGCCAATTAACACAACTTTGGGTGTGCAGTGAGACATGTGGGAAGATGCTCCCCACTGATTGTCTTAAACGCCAACCCGAGATAGGCTTTACAGAAGGGCTTTGTGGTTTGTGAAGAAATCAGGGTGAAAAGACACTGTGTTGCAGAGACGGGCAGCTGAGAGATGGAGGACAAGCAAGGGGCCTGATTTTGCCTTCTATCCCAGGGCCTGGAACAGCTTAGAACCTTCGATGCTAAGCACTCCAGGAAGCAGATTTGAGCTCCTACCTGAAAGTCGTCTCTATACTTCGAAATTGTCTAAAGTCAGAACGAGCATTCCGCAAGGGCACAGAGCCCACTGTGGCAGGTGCTGTCCCGGCAGGGACCCAAATGCTTCCTGGTAGGCTCATCCAAGAAGGAATTCCAGGAACTCTCTGGGCTCCTCTTAAAACTTTAAAAATTCTTCATTTTTGCATTAAAAGAGGAGAAAAAACACAGTAAAATGGCAAGAAAAAAATACCACCAGAGCAGAGCTTACAGACAGCACTGAACTCTAGGAGAAAGAGAATATTTGCTGTGAAACAACTTTCACATTAAACCCTCGCATAGTCTTCCTCGTGTATCTCATCTATCAATGGTATAAGTACAGCAGTACTTCATACTGGATGTCTCCCCATGAACAGGACACCCTGCCAAGGACCTATTGCCTACCAAAACCCCTGAGTGACTTACAATAGCCGGTGGGCAGCACTGGACTAGATAGAATGAGAAGACGGGATTATTTTACAAACCTGCTATATTGGGAGCTGTAAGATCTCAGATGAAGTCTTAGGCCATGTGTGGAACTCAAAGAACAGCAGTACAATTCGCTACCTCTGTGAGATGTACAGGTTATTTTCAGCATTGAATCTACTGGAAATCTGAAGACTCCGAAGTTACTGGCTGCTGTTGCAAATAAGATCAAGTGTAAACTTAGTCACAGGAGGATCAGCTCCACAGGTAAAGGAGGCCCTGCCCGATCACCTCCCCGCTTCATGTCTTTCTGGCCTTTCTCATCAGGTAGTGCCCAGACTTCTGGGCCTTTACCCATGGCTGCTTCTGCTAAAGTTCTCTCTTCTTCACCATCCTCACTAGATAAGAAATCATTGTGTTCAGGACCCATGACTGTCACTGCCCCTAGACCCAGGAATCTTCCAGCAAGGCGCATTCCACAGAGTGACAATCCTCAGATGCTGATGGCCTGGGGGGACTTAGACTATGATTCTTATATCATAGCACCTCTGATGCCTGGCACATTAGGACCCCAACAGATCTGATCAAACTAGGGTGATTAGGCTTGGCAGCATGCAAGCGCTGAAGGAATTGATGGCACCAGTACAAGGCACAATAGACACAATAGAGTCTTGGGTAGACACAATAGAGTTTGTGCAATGAACTGATTCAAAATGATACCAATCCTGCAAGATCATAAATTCACAAGACAGAAACCCAGGATGTTCTTTCTCTCCCATCTCCTCGCAAATCCCAAGAGATCATTAGTATTCTTCCCAGCACACTTCCTCTTGACCCTTCTGCCCTGGTGGCATGCTCCTGAACATCTCCCAAGGCTCGACCACGGGGTCAGAACTGTGACTGGGAGCGAAGAGCCCTCGTGGGCTCCTCCATGGCAACAGCCCCAGCTGCTGTCGTCTCCAGCCCTCACAAAGGCAGGAAGGTGGAAAGCAAGCTCTCTCCTTCTCCCGATCCCTGACAAAGCAATTATTGCATTTCACATTAACTAAGAAATGTCGCTGGCAACTGTGCTTCTAGATTTAAAAAAAAAAAATGCTCCGCCTCGGATTCATAACTACACCTTGCTTTTTTGCATTTTGTCCTTCTGGCGTATCCACTGGGGAGCAGCTGCCGGGCCACTGCGCTTATTTTATTAGCCTCGCCCATTACGCTGCTTTTCAAACAGCCAACTGGCTTAATAGAGGTGTGTAACCTTGGAAGAAATGCATCCACCGAGAAGTTTGCATGCCAACCTTTAATTTCTCCTCCGTTCCCCTAGAAGTTGAACTGCAGGCTCTAATTGGTCGGGTCATTAAAGGATGTAATTAGAGACAGGAGCAAGAAGCTGGGACGGAGGGAAGACATGAAACAAGGGTCTCTATAATCAAGGACATCACCAAAAAGGCAGCGACAGGACCCTTCTTTTGGCTCTCTGGCTTCGTGCTTGCCTGCCCATGATAAGAGCTGTTCAGGCATCCTCAAACCACTAATAAATCATTTGGGGTACCTGTAACCCCCACTGGCATAAAAATCGTCCTTCCACAGCTTCTACATTCTTATTAATGTGGATCTTCCTGGATTCCCTGGTCTACAGCAGACCTTGAAGACCCCTCCAATTGAAAAGCTACAGTACTTTGAGCCCGAATTTCTATCAACCCGAGGCTGTAAATAGTGACCCTCGTAGCTCTTTCTTGCAGGTTCCTCAGCTTGTGTCTGCCAGGTTTCAGGGGTGTACAATTACCCCAAGTGCAGCGCCTGATGAGTTGCTAAAATTGGTTCACAAACATCAGTAAACAGAACAGGGGCAGGGTGAGGAGAGTAGACACAGACTAAAGACTCGGGAAAATAATGACTAGGAGGTCTCCCCACACCTAAAGAAGGTCTTAAAGGCACAAAGTCCTCACAATCTGACCCTAAAGAATCCCCCCCCCCGCCCCAGTGCTGCTGGAGGTGCTGGAATCTCCAAGGAGATCCATTCCCAGTCCTACTCCACAGAACTCAATGCAATTCACAAAAGCACAGTGCACACACGGAGTACTAGAACTCATGGACCCTCTGACAGACCCCAACCTAGGAAGTCTCTGCCAGATACTGGGTGTAAAACACAAGGAGGATTTGCTCCTGGTTCCTTTTTCAAAGGCTGCTGAATTAGGGGGTGATACCACAAAACAATTGTTTTCTCTAACAGGTGGGGAGAAAGGAGCAAGAATCAACCAAACTCCCAAGATTGTCCTCAGTTATGACTCTTTTGATCTCCACCAGAGAGAGAGAGAGAGAGAGAGAGAGAGAGAGAGAGAGAGAGAGAGAGAGACAGAGACAGAGACAGAGACAGAGAGAGAGAGAAGGAAAAAAAGAAGGAACTTTCTCTGGACAGCTGGTTCTTCTTTTTGTTGTTGTCACTCCACAATAAAAGTTCCTTATTTGAACTCAGAGGTTCATAGACCAGTGGAATGTGTGTACATAGCATTTCCAAGATGACTGGTCTCTTTTAAAGTGGACTTCAGTGAAAAAAAAAAAAGAAATTGTAGCAAGATCCAGCATGTTTTAGCCTCACACATTTGGGCATGTTGTGGAAATACAGGCCTTGGACTCTTCCAAGGGCACAAATGGTGGGCACTGTGCAGAGTTCAAAGTGGCCCAGAAAGAGCTAATTTGCTGGCAGTTCTGAAAAGGAAAATACCACTTAAATCACTGATAGTAAAAAAAAAGAAGGAAAAAGGATGAACTTCAAATCTGCATGAGTTTGGATGATAAATGTTACCAGGTAGCTTCAGAGCCTAGAAGCCACATCACTAGAACAGAGCTAAAATAACATGCTGGGTTGTTTTTGTTTTGTTTTGCTTATTTTGTTTTGTTTTGTCTTGCTTTTGTTTTGTTTTGTTTTGCTCCATCTACCCATTTCACAGATGAGAAAGTAGCGACAGAAAGAAAGTAGGCACATATAAAGCAACTGCTTCTTCTTTCTTTCTGCTACATGCTAATGAAATTGACCATCATGATGTGGCAGCATTTCCCAGGGCAGAAAAGTCATTTGTGTCAGCATCTTAGCATATCTCTCAAATAGTTGCCCTCATAACAGTATGGCTGCTCCTATTAAAAATACCAAAATACATAAAGGATAGAAAATATAATGTGTATAATAAATGAAACTTATGGCTCCTTGGTATCTATTAAGCCCCAATGGGCCAAGATTTAAGAGTTGATATAGCCATGTTTTAGCAAAGACTGTGATAAAATTAGGACTGAATCTAAGAGGAAAATAAAGTGTTTATACTAATGCAATGGGCATAGGTTCTTTTCATCCTCAGAGGCTCTGAGAGAACTAAAATATTCCACTATTCATCCTGCTACATCATGAAACCAAAACAAGATGGAGAGGGCTGAAACAGAAATAGGCCAGGTAGAGATACAAAACACATAGGAAATGAAAGAATCACACTTTGTATGTTCCCCAAGAATCTGCCTCTTGAAAGGTGTCCCGAGCTTTCTTACACTACTTTATTAGAGTCTTTATTAGACTCTAAGAGCTCAATATCATTATCCGTCCATTCCACCTACTTAAATTTGGTTTAGCAGTGTCAAGTTCTCAAGTGCAAATGAATCCCATAGAAAGCAAATTGCAATCGCCAACATTCCACAAGAGAAGAATGTTATGAACAGCAAAAGGATTAACAAAAGAGAATGTATTGTTCTCTTCTGACTGTTACATGTGCAGCAAGAGTCAATCAGATCTTGACTGCATCTGAATTTCTTTTTCTAATTCTGTAAAATGGGAATATCTCTAGTTCCATTATCCATAGAGGAGGAAAAAATCAAAGAAAGTGGGGTACACAGGAGTGAGGCTGGGAAGGGTGGAGTGAAGGAAAAGCATTCCTAAGGACCTTGAGTGCACACACACACACACACACACACACACACACACACACACACACAGATGGGACCCAAAGTCACACAAGTGGGATTTCATCCCGCCTCTGCTACTATCTCTTTTAATGCCTGACCTGTAAAATGGGGCTCAGAAAGTGCTTGAGGGCTGAATCAGGTCACTAAAGATTGTCATAACAGTGCTTGCTGTACAGCGAACATTCGATATGTGTTAGCTACAAGAAATATTATTTGGTTTAAAAAAAACTTTGGGATAGAGAATTAGAAATTATGCTACAGTATTTGCATTTAATTTAGCAGGTTCCCATTTTGTGTGCAGCCTGTTGTGAAAGCCTGTTGCTAGAGAAGCCTTTTTCACTTTGTGATGCTGAGACTAAGCAAGGATCTCTCTTCACCCTAACAGCGCATGAGTCAGTAAAGCCTGTGTGCTGTCTACTTCCCATCCCTTTATGGAAACACCTAAAGGTACTCACTTTAGTTCTGCTCAATTCCAAGTTTTGGAGGCAGAAATGCCAAACATAGTGCAAGCTACATCAAGTCACCCCTTATCCCTCAAGCCCATAGCTGCATCCAGTCATGGCAGGTACCTTCATGACTACAGCTCATGAACAGTGAGTGGAGAAGTCAGAGCTCAGGGAGGGCCCTGAAGTGACCTCCCACCAAGAGCCACCTCTTAAGCAACCGTGACTTCTCAACCTTGCACACTGGTGACCATCAATCCTGCACACTGGTGACCATCAACCCTGCACACTGGTGACCATCAACCTTGCACACTGGTGACCAGGCTCTTAACACATGAACCCCAGGGGGACAAATGGCATCCAAGCCAGGGCAGCTCCAGCGGAGGAAACACACTGTCTCACCAAGCACCCAAGAAGACAGTAAACGTCCTAGCTACAGAAACACCACCATCTACTTTGCGTTCCTGGACACGCCCTAATTAAAAGCGTACTCAACTTGATTTTCAGCCTAAGAGCTAAAGAAACATAGATCCATCCAATCCAACTTGAATCAACTCATTTCCTGACCCTTCATCCCTTTCTGCCTTTCTGTAACCACACTTTCACTTGGAAAATAGTCGTTCAGTGCTTAATGGGGCGAAGCAATGAGCCAGGTGCTGAAGATTCCAAGGATGGAGAAGTTATGAGGGCTCAAAGCCCTTTGGGGTCACGCAAGCAAATGCAAGTAATCATAACAATATTCTCAGAGAAATGCTGTCATCAAAACCTCCTGTGTGACTGTGGAACTGAAGAAGGTGCACGAAAGCAACCTCTGAAATGGGTCTTCCAGCATGTGCAGAGCTTGCAAGGCAGGGAAGGAAATTATTCTGGCAGAAGCAGCTCAGGTCATAGAGAAGAAAAACTACTTGATAGAAGATGGTGTATCTGAATAAGTGCACAGCAACGTTGCAGGCAACAAAAGGCAGCAATATCTTCAGAAGTGTCTACAGGAGGGAAGGTGTGTGTACATGTTCACAGTGTGTGCATGTGAGTGTAGAAGTCAACAGATTTAGTTCAAGGATTTGGCTAAAATGCATGGCCAGCAAGCTCCAGGGATTAGTCTGTCTCCAGGTTACAGACATGAGCCACTGTGCCTAGTTTTTACATGGGTGCCAGAGATTCAGACTCAGATCCTCAGGTTTCTGTAGCAAGCACTTTATCCACTCAGCCATCTCCCTTCCTTTCCCCCAATATTCTCAGAAGTTTTTACTGACCTTGCTTTCCTTCATGTCTTCATATTCTAACCCACAGGTACATACAGCCACAGAGGATCCCATAACTTACCTTTAGCTTGGCACACTTCAGCTTGTAGACCCAGCTACTTCTCCACAATGAAGTTATGAACTTGAGAAAGCTATCTATACTCAGCCTAAAATCCTCAGTCTGCACTTGAGTTTGATCAGAATGGTGGATTTAGCTACTCTAAATCTATGGACATTATGATTAATGTTTAGATGACAGTTTGATATCACTGTCTGGAGCCACTAATCTGGAATTCCAAAGCAGCATATGTTGTCACCTGGATGAGGTGACTCTGGCTTTCTACAAAGCTCATGAGCTAGGAGAGAGAAGCATCCATCACAGAATGTTCAGGCAGTTGATGCTATGTCCCTAAGCTTCCTTCTTTGCCTAGAATTCTTAGAAATAGAAAGCATAGCTTATTTTTGAAGAGTACAGACAGCATGTGACTGATTCAATAAACACTGGTTTATTTCAATGCAGTAGGAAGAACCCAGTGAATGCATGTGCATATATAGAGATGTGGGGACATATGTATGTGTATATATGCTAAAATGTATGGAGGAAAGAACAGAAAGTGCAGTTTAAAAAAGAACACGAACAATATTCCCTGTTATCAGTCTATAAGCCATATAAATATATACTGGTGCATATGATTGAGACCATTTTAGAAAAATTCTTCCTGATGTCTTAAGGAAATTTTGTTTTATATCTTCATCAATATACCTTCTTTCCTGAGGAATTATGTCATTATATTGTCTTGATGCCACAAGATTTATTTTATTTCCAAAATGCTTATATATTTAAAATTAAATTGTGCCTCATTGAGATTGTTTGTCACTTTCACCCTTTTTTAAATCTCCTTCAATCCTCCCTCCTTCTCCCAAAGAAACCCTTCCCAACAAGGCTCCCTCTTACTGTCATGTTTTTTGCATGTGTAGCCCACTGAGTTTCATCAGGGTTCCCTGTATTGGCATGGGTCTGAGCGCCTTCTGGGGCATGAACAATGTAACTGTGGTTGTACCACCAAGGAAAGTAGTTCCCTTTCCCCCATCCAGCATTAACCCTTTACAGTCTCTCAGGGTCTCCCCCTTCCACAGGTCAAATCTTGTGCAAGTCTTGCAGAAGTCAGCACACCCAGTAAACTTACACATGCAGCCCCATCATGTCCAAAAGATACTCCCTGGCAGCCAGCCCACTCTCTTGGCTCTTACATCGTGAGTGTCCCCTCTTCCATGATTTTTCCTTAACCTTGGAGTGAGATGGATTTACATGTCCTGCGGGCTAAGCATNNTCTGCTATCATTTATTCTCTGCATTTTGGCCAATTGAAATTCTCTATCTTAAGCACCTTCCATTACAAAGGGAAGCTTCTTGATCAAGGGCTAAAAGCTACTCTAAATCTATGGACATTATGATTAATGTTTAGATGACAGTTTGATATCATGCCCTTATAGTTATACCTACTAGTTTGTTTCTTGTTCTCCGGTAGGACCTATGGCCTCCCCTTCTGCAGGTTCTTAGCTTAGTTTACAATACCAGGCATGTATTCCTTGTTGAACAGTAAGTTTTAAATGTGATCATAAAGCAGTTGGTTATCCCATAACATTCATACTACTATTGAATCAATGGTCATCTCTTGCTGGTAGCTCTTAGAATTCATAGGTAGGTGAGAATATTTTCTTCTTAACATAATTGAAGTTAATAAAATAAAATTTAACATAATTACCATATTAATTTTCAGACATGTTTGCACCACTCCATTTAAGACACTCTGCAAGATGCACGAATGACCTATTTTCCCCTGGAGATTGCAAAAAACTGGACAGAGAAAGAGAGCATGGCTGTCTAGTGTTTGGGGATAACTACATGGGATGAATTTGATATGTCTGACATTGTCTCCTCAGCTGTCCACATTGTGGCACATCTGGTCAACCTGGAGCGATACCACCTGGGTCAAGCAGATGACACTGAGGGACTTCTGGCTGCGCTCTCCAAACTTGGCAGCTCCCAAATGAGACCTACCTCAATCCAGTTCGCAATCTCCACACCGTAAGTTCTTCATGCTAGCTACCCTCCCATATGAAAATGTCCTTCCTCTCCCACCCCTTTATCAAGAATAACAGATTTTAAAAGCTTTTCATGAAAGAGATAGACAAGACTTCGCCGAATATTAATATAAATTTCACCCTCCTTTTTAAAGGTAGTTTTCCAACCATTAATGTTGCTGAGCTCTTATGAGCAAGGAGGAAAATATATACTACCTCATTAATTTATAACAAAAGTTTATATATGTTGCATTAGAAAATTTAATTATTAATTTGTGTGTGTGTGTGTGTGTGTGTGTGTGTGTGTGTGCGCACGCGCGCGCGCACGCCCATGTGTTCCTATGGAAGATCAAGAATGACTTCAGGAATCATCCTGGATTGTTTCTACGTTCTTTTTGCTTTGCTTTGGGATCTCCCAGGCTCCGCCCACTAGGGCTGGACATGCAGGCTGCCACCTTTTCCACATGGCATATTTATGAGACCTGGGATCTGACCTCAGGACCTTCTGCTTACAAGGTAGAGTCTTAAGCCCTGAGCCATCTCTCCAACCCCTTTTTGTTGCTTTAGAAATGCAATTATCTATTAAAGCTTGACAATTAAAATTTAAAAACAGCTCCTGGGGCTCAGGGGCTTAAGACTCTGTTTTATAAGCAGAAGGTCCTGAGTTCAGATTCTGGATCCCATGTAAAAATGTCAAGCAAAAATGGCAGCCTGTACTTCCAGCCTTGCAGGGCAGAGCCTGGTAAACTCCAGAGCAAAAGAAGAGAGGAGGTAGAACAATCCAGGGTGATTCCCTAAGTAAACCCTGGGCCTACACAGGCACATACAGTGTCCTCTAATACATGCAGGCTGCACACAGACAGACACACACACACAAAAGTAGAGGCAGAAGGATCAAGAATTCAAAGTTAACCTCAACTACATAGGGAGTTTGAGCACAGCTTGGAGTAACAGAGACCCTGCCTCTAAAAGTCAAGAAAGAGAGAGAGAGAGAGAGAGAGAAGGAAGGAAGAAAGGAAGGAAGGAAGGAAGGAAGGAAGGAAGGAAGGAAGGAAGGAAGGAAGGAAGAAAGAAAGAAAGAAAGAAAGAAAGAAAGAAAGAAAGAAAGAAAGAAAGAAAGAAAGAAAGAAGAAAGAAAGAAAGAAAAAAGAGAAAGAAAGAGAAAGAAGGAAAGAAAGAGAGAAAGAAGAAAGAAAGAAAGAAAGAAAGAAAGAAAGAAAGAAAGAAAGAAAGAAAGAAAGAAAGAAAGAAAGAAAGAAAGAAAAAGAAATGAAGAAACAAAAAAAACAAGGAAGGAAGAAAGAAAGAGATGAAGAAAGGAAGAAAACAAGGAAGAAAGAAAGAAAACAAGAAAGCAGCTCGTGATGAGACTCTCTTTGCTGATGTTGGATCACAAAGCCTGTGCTGTCTAAATCCAGAGATGATAGCTTGGATGCTTCATTTTCAATTTGCAAAATTGCTTTCTGATCTGTTCTCTGTACCTCATATCTTGACGCTTGGGACTAGCTGCTTGGCCAAACCATAGGCTGGTCAAAGAGGGTCATTTCCAAGTGAAAGCTGAATGGCTAGCGACAGCCTCAGTGCTAATGATTGAGACACAGACAGTCACAGGACTTCAGGATGCAAAGAGAAAACCCAAACCTCCCATCTTCATAGGACAGCCTTCCCTCCTTCCATCCACACCTACCTCATTCGACTTCATCTAAATTTTCTTTCATGGATTACAATATTGCATGTGTGTCCAGCCTAGAGACTGAGTTTAAAAATAATTATGTTGTCCAAGGAAAGTCTCAAGGCCACTCAGTCTATCAGTGGAAAAACTTCCAAGAGTCACTATCTGAAAATGATTATTTTGCTCATGCTGCTTTATTTATTCAAAGGATGAAAACAGATTTCCAGGAGACATTTTTCCAGGCCAAATTCCTAATTGTCTCAAGAAGGTTTTTCATATCAGGCTCTTGACGACATTGAGCTACTCTTTCTTAACGGACAGCAATTAGAAATACCAACTTAACAATTACATTTCAAAGTTACCTGATGTCCCGAGCATATGGAAATTCCTTTCAGGTCACTTAGTTGAGTCTCATTATTTATCTGGGCACCCATTTTCTATTACTAAGGCTTTACACAAAATGTACTGCTACTCAAAGCCCAGAATAAAGCCTGAAGAGCAGTGTAATAAATAGTATTTATTTTAAATAACCTTTAAATCAATTTAGCAAGATAATTAAACTACTACCGACACAGTTATTTTGAAATTTTAAAAGCAATATACTATGTAAGTACTCATTAAGCTCATAAACCCCTCTAATTTGGGGTATTTGGAGAGATGATTATCAATAACACGAAGCATACAGGATAGCATTTCATAAGAGATATAGTGAGATTACTTTAGACAACTCATTGCATCTCAAACCAATCTATAAATGTGTTGCAGGAGGAAAAAAGTAGAAATTTGCTCTAATAGTCAAAGAAAAATAATTTGAAAGGAGCATAACATATGCTCTAAATGGACTAAAGTGCCTGAGTGTACTTGCAAAAAAATTATTTCAAATGTCTCAGATATAGCCCCTTCCAATTTCATTCCACTCTTTGCTCTATGAAGAAAAAATAAACAATGGATAAGTCCCTGTCCAAATTACCTCCAGATCTCAAAGCAGCCCAAATTAATGAGGTTTTACTGACAGAAGATATAGTGTGAGTTTATTGAGCTCATGGTCGGCTCAGCAATAGAAGCACAGTGTATGAATGCTAATGATTAAGCAGGAAAACACAATAAAAACAAAATGCCTTACGATTAATATTCTAAAAGGCTCTTGAACTATCCCTTGCACTCCTGGGTTAGAAGGCTGCCCTTTGGGGAGCGCCCACCAGATAAGAAAAGCTGTGCCCTTATTGATCACGAGGATTTACCAAGCCTTATTCTAGGCTCCCTGAGGTGTCGAGAAAGAAGTGCAAGTCATGGTCCTTCCAATTAAAAAGCAAGAGCAAGGAATAGCTACCAGGGGAGCAGAGTGTGCAGCTGCTTTATTAGGAGTGCCCCTAAGGGACCTTTCAAAAAAATGTGTTTATTAATGCTAAAATGCAATTAAGCATGGTGATCCACATTTTTATTGTAAAAATAAAAAACTTAAAACTGGGGTTTTCTTTGCAGCATTTTATCTTAAAAACGCTCTCTGATTTCAATCCAATCTAGTAGCCTTGACATGAAAATTAATTTATGCAAATGGAAACTATGCACTCGATAGCATGGTATTTCAAAGATTTTCAGCAAAGTAAATATCCACGGCAAAGGGGTGAAGGAAGAATTTGCAAAGCTCTTGGCTTGAGTTGTACGTCATCTGGCTGCAGCCTCTGCTTCTGACCAAAACCCTTGGAATGGCTCTCTGCTTGGGCTCTCTAGGACTGCTCCTGGGAATCCAGAAATGCACTAAAATGTTCCGTGTGGCTTCTGTTTCTGGCAGAACACAACCATTGAGCTGCTGATGACAATCGCAGGCATTACCGGCCTGGTGGTCTCCCTGGCTCTGATCTTGATCATGACCTCCTCCACCGAGTTCATCAGACGGTCCTCCCATGAGTTGTTCTGGTACATGCACCATGTGTTCATCCTCTTCTTCATCGCTCTGGTCATCCATGGGGCAGGGTAGGTCCAGACGACACTTGGTGTGTTAAGATTTCTATCTCTTCTCCATGGGTCTTAAAACAATCGTCCCTTGGAGGATGGGATACAACCTTGGGTAGTAATCCCAAGGCATGTGTGGAAATATACGTTCTCTGTGGCAAGCTTCTTTTGTTGCAACACACGAAATAAGGTACTGATATGTACATGGAGAAGTTGTCCATTTGTATTGCCTAGAATCTTCTCTGCTAGTGAGTCTTGCTTGACATGATTCTAAACATTAGGATCCTAACATGTGCTGGATGACAGTAGATTTATCTTTTATTCAGTACCTGTTTCTGCCGCCCAATTTGTGTGGGTTGAGACAGAGACACATTTTTGAGACCCAGATTTCACTGTGGCTTAACCAAAATCATCATGCAGACAGCCCACTGGTATGTGGAGAGATGAGATGACCCATACTGAGATGGACTCCAGATCAGCTTGGTTGCCCATCATCAGCGTGACCATGGACAAGGCCTTCAGGTTCTCTGAGCCTCAGCTCCCCACCTGCCCTCTTGGGTTCCTCTTTGCTCGGATAGCCTACAACACCCAGACCGGCTCTTTACTGACACCCAACACTATTCTCACATTGCTAACCCCCTTGCTGAGAAGTGGGAGTAGCCTGTGAAATATGTGAAGGCTATGCAATGTGTTCACGCTCAAATACAATGTTTTCAATCCTTCAAATATTAATTAACTGTGTTATTAATTAGTAGAGTCATTGCTGTCTATAAATGAGCTTGTCCTCTTTAATTATTTCATAAGTTGATGCCCTTTCACTTTTATGTTACAACTTTCAAGGACAGTTTGACACCCCCCCCCAGTCTGTCAGGAGGGGGTGGTGCCCCACTCCCTAGGGAGGCCCAGAATGTTCAGAGGATTAAAGATTGTATTTGAGGGTCTGGATGAATGAATGACTGAGATAGAGTCAGGATGTAAGTCTTCAGACATCAGGTGTCTACCATTAGCAAGGCTAAGAGGAATGGGCCCCCTTGCTTTGTACCAGTAAAGGCTTCCTCCCCATAAATGTGGCTAGCACTGTGAATATGTGCATAGCTCGCCACTAGCTCTTGTCCACCTCTGACACCCGCAGAATGTCCTATGGCAGCACTCCATCTCCCATCTTGCCTCCTCTGGGTGCAGAGGGACATAAGGAAGACCAATTTCTGCCTGGCACTAGAGGGAAAGGACACAGCTGCCAAGGCCAGACCCTGGCAACTCCAGGTCCCACACCACTCTTCTGGGAGGTGCACCCCAGTAAGTTGATGGTGTGTTCCGAACTGTTCCCACAGGAGATGCTGCTTCCTTCTTGGTGGTCCACTCTAGAAGGGGGCCACTCTTTTTGTGGCTACTGCCTTTGTTGCCTGGGGAAGAGCTCCAGTCTAAGTTTTCCTGACACGTATACCATGTTGCAAAAGGAAGAGTTACTTCTTGGGGTGTATCTTACCCTAAAACATAAGCCTGTATCTAATCGGGCAACCTTTGAGTTTATGCTGCTGCCTGCTAAAGATTTTCTTTCCCTATTCTCCTCTAGCTTGAAAGAACCTCACTTTGACCCTTTGGCTGTGGGGAACCTCACCTCTTCTTTCTGTACTCAGAGCTGTGTGGTGGTGTCCCGGTCTGCCTCGAGGTGGTCATTGTCCTATCTGATTTCTAACCAGTGCCAAGGCCATTGCCAACTGGAGCCCCATTTGTGAGAGTCTCCATCATCCATGCATGTCTAGAAGTCCCTTTCACAGAAATTGCCCCTGCAGCCCCTGAAACCCACATCGCCTACATGCACACCCTGGTGCACATGAAGTGCTTTGGTGGGCGGTGTCTTCTAGGAGATTTTTTTTAAATATCTGAATAACCTTTCATAAGGAGGATCTTCTCCAGTTATTTTAACCTAATTGAAAAGCTTGTCTGGGGATAAGGGCTTCATGTGGTCTTCTCAGTGTGACATATTCCGCAGCTACTGTTTAAAGTGATTTGTGAATTTGATACAAAATACCAAGTAAAAATAGGATTACAAAATGTATTAAAGCCCAATAGTCTATTTACTATGGGATGACAAGATGGAAACATTCCATAACTTGATTTTCTAAAAAAATAATATTGCATCTGTGGAATGATCTGGGGGTTTTTAGGTGATGTGGGGAATGCCATCTAATCACTGCAACAAAGGCATCAACATGCAGGGCATCTGCCCTCCAACTCCTGTTCATTATGCACCCGTGTGGGGTATGGGCATCACCTGTACTGGAGACTCCTAGGTCATGTCACTCACCTGAGTCAATGGAGTGATCAATTACATAAAACAGACATGGGCAAAGGCTAACGTGTCAGTTCTAATGGAAACCAGGCTGTCTCCAAGAGCATCCCCATTCTTTCCACCCAGGCCCTGTGATACAAAGGGTTCCACTACTCCACAGCTGACCCAGGACATGATATGTGTCATGGTAATGAGAACCTAGTGGCTCAAAAACAATCTTATTCATAAACATTCATGAAGCTATTGAGCAACTCTCAAACTGCCTGATTTAAATGTCTGGTCCTTTGTCACCAAGGTATAATAAGTAACCCTGTGAGTTCCCACCGAAGCAGTTTGCAAAGGCCAGACAGCAAAGCATTTGTAGCAAATATAATACAGCAGGATTACACGACTCTTGCTCCAGTGCTCCTTTCGTGCAGGCTGGCTCCTCTTTCTATTCTTAAATTGATCAATACAGTCTCCAAGTCACACTTCAAAGTGACCTGCTTTGACCTTGTCAAATGCTAAGCCTGCTAGTGATCACGGGGGAAAAAAGACCATTATTTTGGACACTTCTTTTGACTTGTTCACTTGAAAACTTCTGAGTGTTCAGAAACAAACTAAGAAGGATAGAAGTTAAATCAATCTGCAAAAGAATCCACTAGTACAAAGATAGCCAATTAGCCCAAATCAGCAATCAGGACAAGATGAAACCTAATTAAATTCAACAGTCTACAAAAGGATGTGTTAAACAATTTCCTTCATTATGAATTCTCTAATATAGAAACTTTCAGTGTAACACAGGATAGCACAGAGGGACACTTCTTTTCTGGAATTATCTTTAAAGTTACCCGAAGCTTTTTCAATGCCTATTTTTAAAGATGCTGAGGGAAATGAGTGACAGCCAACAGTCCAAGAGATAGAAGTGCTCTGGAGTCTGCAGTCAAGTATAAGTCTATATGCACCAAGACTGCACAAAATTGGCCTGACGTTTTTGTGTGTGTTTGTGTTTTTGTTTTTGTTTTCTTTTAAATCAGTCGGATGGTTCGAGGCCAAACTCCAGAGAGTCTGTCGCTGCACAACGTGACCCTCTGTAGCGACCGTTACGCCGAATGGCAGGCAACCACCCCCTGCCCTGTACCTCAGTTTTCTGGCAAGGAGCCCTCGGTAAGAATGAACTCAGGATCTTTTTATAAATAACTGTTCCCACAGTTAAAATAACTCAAGCTTTTATAGTCATGAAAAAAGAGCAGCCCATGTCACCACTAGATGATGCCAATTCTTTATTAAGTGGGCTAATGGAGAAATCAAGTTATGAATCATTTTAAAAGAGGTTTACTGCCAAAAGTATTTTGTTCAGCTTTGGGATGTGTTTCTTCTACTTAAATGTGGATGTCTGGTCCTGTGGGGCTTCGTGACAGCCCAGGACTGGCTCCAGAGGAGCCTGGCTCGGGAAGCATGAGTCTGTGGCTCACCAAGCTCACATCCGTATCATCCTCATGACTGCACTCTGCATCATGACCTTCTCCGACCAACTCCAGAGGAGATCAAGCAGAGAACTAGGCAACCTTCAGAAGCCAAGCGTCCTCCTTTCTACAACTTCTGGGGATCAGAAGAACTGAGGTGTCCAGTGTGCTCACTTTTTTACCCTAATTAGACTCTCTCCTAATGGAAATTAGTGACATCATTAGCCAAGGGTAGACTAAATTAATTGAGTTGGTGATAATGGTCCCAGGTATTGACAGTAAGATGTCCTGAGTATGTGGCATCATTATTGTTGGGGAGGTGGGTAAAGAGTCATAACAATTTCATTTGGTCTCCTCCTCTAGTACCTTAGAATAGGACAAATCATTGGTTAAACTGAGTGATGCATGACAGAAAATAAATGATTCCAACAGAATCAAACTAGGAAGCAGTTGGGGATGTGGGGATGTGGTAGAGTGTTTGCCCAGCATGCACAAAGCATGCACCTAGCCCTGGGTGTGCGCCACATGAACTGGGCACCATAGCAAATGCCTGTAATACCAGCACTCAGGAGATAGAAACAGAAGGTTCAGAAGTTCAAAGAAGACATCCTCAGCTACTCAGCAAGTTCAAGACCAGTGTGGGATATATAGAGCTATCAAAAACAAATAAACAAACAACCTAGGAGGAAACAAGTACTCCAAAATGAGTCTAATTTAAAAATGGAGCAATAGAATACACATAAATAATATTATATAATAGTAATGTAATTACTAAATAGTAATGTAATATTATGTACTAAGTAATAGAATAATACATAAATGGACTTGATTTAGGAAAATAAATCATCTACATAGGAAGACTATAAATAATCACTTTTTTAAAAAAGAAAAAAGCAAATATATTAAATAAAGTGCCAGGTTTTAAGGGTGAAACTGCAGAGAGAAATGTTTAAAGCTGAGAGAAGAGAAATAGATGTGCCCATTAGACTGTGGCTCTTTTAATGGCCAGTATAGATTGTCTCTATCTTAAACTCAACTCTCAGTAGCCACTATACAGCCTGCATATTAATGAGGAACATGAATACCTCTCTAAAATTTTCAACTACGGCATCTCCATAAAAAAAAATCAATACTCTCCCACACCTCATGAATATAGACCAGAACCTGCTCCCAGCAGCCTCTGCCGGCATTAATTATCATTAAGCGGGGAACTTTCCCATCTCGCTGCTGCCTCCTCCTGCTACACCTCCTTGCACACCCAAACTCACAGTGTCACTCGTTCCCATTATTTTTAATGGATCCTGATCCAAAGCGTGTGTGGGCTGCACAATTACCGCTCGGCCGAACTGTACAATAGTCCCTCTGATGTCTCCGAAGCGCTGAATCAGAAAGGCACTGCAAGGACAGAGACGGGTCCCTGCGCTTCCCTGCACCACCCCTACCCATCCTTGCAAGACTTCCATTTCTTCCTGACCTTCACTGGAGCATTTTCATGGCGCTTGCGTGCTGCACTGTCCCGGATACCAGAACACAGAATCCTTTTGTCTGTTACCTTGCATGAACTGCACTGATTAGAGATCCGCACCCGCCCTCGCACCCTCCGCACCCCCCACCTCTCCACCCCCGCCCTCCATGTCTGACTTCTCCTTTTTACCCCAAATGCACAGACACATCAGCCTACAGATTCTGGGGGGATCCTGCAATCTAGAACCCAAAGATGTTTGAGGGGCTGAGGTATGGCTCAGTCTTTGCCTCACCAGCAAAGGGACTTGAGTTGGGATTCCCAGATCCCATATAAAAATTCTGAGTTGATTTGGCAGCAGCCTTAATTCTGGCTCTGGAAGGCAGAGTCTGGGAAACTCCCAGAACAAAGCAATAAGGAGGAAAAACAAACTGAGGATGGTTCACAATGTCATCTTTGGGACTCCACAGGCACAAACATCCAAGTGCTCTCTCATATACACCTGCACATACTGTATACCCACCCACATGGAAGACACACACATACATGCACACATGCAAAGAAAAAAAATACTTGGTCTTCTTCGCAATAGAAGCAACTGGCTCATGCACTGTAAATAATAATCACAATGCAAATTTTCTTCTTACTTACTAGGGAATGACGTGAGCAGCAAGAGGGAAAACTTGAACTGAGGTAGAATAAGTCAGCTGACTTCCGCCAAGTGGCTATAATACACTTGCGTATGTGTCAGTAAACTGACACAGGATTCAGAAGCTCGGAGCTTCCCCCAGGAGAGCTTACTGTCTAGAAAAAGACACTGCTCATAAACACACACATAAAATAAAATAAAAGCCAATGTGCTCTTATTTTCTGGTAAGAATGAAAGTGGAGGAAACAAGTTTCATTATTGCTGCTATTAAATCAACATAGTTTTATTTCTATCATAATACACTCATCGTACCATGACATTCTAAGTATTTTTGGAGAAGGAAAAAGAAAGCTTAGAATCCTTATGTGCTTTAGCACTAAAGAAACTGACATAGTAAGCATGTTGGACCTTATTTAAGAGCTAGGGAATCTGAGATTGAAGGAATTTTCAAATTCTAACCTACAAGAAAAAGGACCATCCCAGCAAAGTCATAACAAGAACCAGAGCTCCTGGCTGTGGGCATGGCCTTTCTGCCCGTGCTTTGCCACCTTAATTTCTGACTTTCCTTCAAGACTGACTGTCAGTTTTCTGCTGGTATCTGTGTTCTAGACATTATATTCATCTCTGTGAATAAATCCAAAGCATTTAAGAGCTTCAATATTCTCCACTCATTCCCCATTTTGCACAGATAGAAAGATCTCAACATAAAGAATCCGGGATATGGACTGGAGAGATGAGTCAGTAATAAAATGCTTCCTGGGCAAGCAGGAGGACCTGAGTTCAAACCCCAGCTCCCACATAAAAATGCTAGGTTTTTGTAGGCAGCCGGCCTAGTCTAATCATTGATTCCAGGTCCCAAAAGAGTCCTGATTCCTTCTTTCAGAAAATATGGTGGAAGGATTCTGAAAAACAGCACCTAGGTTGACCTCTAGCCACCATGTGCATAGGCACATGAGTGCATGTGCATTCTCAGAGAGCACACACGCACACACACACACACAAAGGGACAGGAAGAAGGAGAAAGGGAGAGGAAGAGGAAGAGAGGGAAGTGAGGGAGGGAGGGAGACAGAGAGCCCACAAGACGCATCTGAATACTCAGGGACAGAGTAACTCTTGCTGAGCCGCACGGCTGCATCAGCTTCATGATATCCTCACGGCCACAGCTCACCCTCATTTCTGAACTTCGGGGGCTTCAAGTGTATCATGGTTTTAATAGACCATGCTATTTCCTTCTGGAGCAACTGATAGAGGAGATTTGAGACACAGCTAAGATCAATAGCCTACATTCTCCTTCCTGACTCACCGTAGAAAAGAAAAATAATCCATTCCGTTGCATCAATGTGGAAAAATCAGAGGCCATGGCTGGTTTGACACCGCCAAAAAGAAATACGATGTCCAAAACGTGTGTCAAATGGGTATGGAAGATAATTTATGAAAATACACATAAATTTGCTAGTAACATTGCAAATCTTTCTCTTAAGACCCTTACAGAAAAATATTGTGTTCTTGCTGTCATTTCTGTAAAACACTGAACCACTTCTCTAGAGTAAAACACTTCTTGGTTCATTCAAGCATAATGAAGCTTCCTGGCCCAGCCCATCTTCGCTCCATCTCCCTCTGTGCTGCCCCACCCCGGCATAAATGGACAAAAGGTTTTATTTTCTCCACTATTTGGAGCATGTTGCCAAATACCACTGAGGCAGAAAAGAGTAAGTGGGTCAAACTGCTTTGTGGAACCTGCGTAAATCCCAACCTTTATCAAGCAAGCGAGAAACCCCTACTGACAGAGAAAGGAAAGGGGCCAGGTAAACACAGCCAGAAATAAGCAACAGAAAGAAAGAGACACAACCAAGGAAGATTAAAAAAAAAAAACAACAACTGTGCCAAAGAGCATGTGCCCTTGTAGGTGGAACCAGACAAGCAGTGAGGAAAAGATGGGGTGAGAAAGGAAGGAGGCAGCTTCTTGTTCCCAAGAGCCTATGGGAGGAGAGAGGTCATGGGAGATTTAAGACGCCATAGACACGTTCCAAGCCAAGAGATCCAACTGAAGTCCTCTGAGATCCAGCTCAGCCTCCCTACACATATCAATCCCATTCCTACAAAGTCCAAGACTACAAGTCTCTAATCTTTAATAAAGTGAGCCACGGTACTAGTTTTAGTGTGGGACAGAGGCAGTATAGGGCCATTTCCACTGCACATTAAGTGAATCCTGAGAGAACTAAGGCCAAGGGCCAGGCACATCAGATTACAGGTTTTCACTACATTCCTTGTAACCTTAACAGCCCTGACTGAGTGGTTTGCTCTTACTGAATCTACCATAGGCTTCTTGAGATTGCTTGATATTAGATTCAAAATACGCTTTCAATGATCATAAGCTCCTATTCTTCCCCCTCTCCTGAAGGAAGACATCTTGTGTTGCATACAACACCTTGTGTGAGATTAGACTGCTGGCAGATTGGTCCTTTATAATACAGATAACACTCATGAAGGTTAATGTAATAACCAATTCATCTATTAAGAATAAAAATTTTCCCTGTCCAAAGTTCCCTAGACAATTATGAATGCTTTTGTTCTAATTCTTATAACTCAGATTACAGGTGCTAAAAATCTAACCTGATACTCTATTCCTATAGCACTTTTGTGTGTGTGTATGTGTGTGTGTGTGTGTGTGTGTGTGTGTGTGTGTGTGTTAATCAGACAGATTTAGCTGTGAGGCATTATTGGCTTGCTAAAAATTACTATTTGAAAGTTCTTTTCAATTTTTCATGTCTTATGTTGGCTGAGTAATGCTGTCTCATAAGCCTTTGACTTTGGCTGAGTTTGGGAGCATTTATGACCCTATCATAAGTAACATAAACATCAATCTGCTTTCTTATTTCTTTGCAAATTCAATTATTTCTAATTACATAAAGGCAACATTGATCAAGTAAGCATAAAAACCAACATAGGGGAGTATAATCTCTTAAATAAGCTTGTAGATGTCAAGAAATAATTGAATTCTATCATATTTAGCACAAAGAGACATCTTTGCTCTTGATAACTGAGTCAAAGTTAAGGAATAATATCTAAACCTTACTATGCTATATATTGGTTTGGCTCTATTTGGAAATATTTGGAATTCTGTTTTCATCTCTCTCTCTCTCTCTCTCTCTCTCTCTCTCTTTCTCTCTCTCTTTCTCTCTCTCTCTTTACAGGCCTGGAAATGGGTTTTAGGCCCTGTGGTCTTATATGCATGGGAAAGAATAATTAGGTTCTGGCGATTTCAACAAGAAGTTGTCATTACCAAGGTATGCGTGGAGCTTTATGTCTGAATAAAAGCCTGAGTGTAGATGAAAATTTTTTATTAGTCCAAGTTTTTAATTTGCCATTTTTATTGCAGAACGGTCTGTAATTTAGAGGCTCATCTTCTGTTCTAATAATTGCTTGTATCCGGAGCATCTTTTAGTGTGACTAATTTCTAAATTTTACTGCAGACGGGGATCAAGGCTCCATGCCTTGGATTGTACATGGATTCTGAGAAAAACTTATGGTACTGAGGTTGTCCATGTTTCTCTTTATTCTGATTTCTCTCCAAGGGGACTAAAAATGCTTGCTATTGTCCACTATCTTCCACATCTCATAAAGAGGTAGATTTTTGGACACACACCAATATTATTCAAGCTGCTTCAAGCATTTACACTCTGGCTGGGACTCCCGAGCACAGGCTGGGGAGAGAAGCTGGAAAATAGCTGCAGGAGAACACAGGGGAGTCAAGATGGAGAGAAAGGACACACGGCACTTCACCCTGTGAGTGGAGGGCATCTTGGGGATCCTCCCTCATAGCTCTTTGACTTTAGCAATGTGCTGGAGGAAACGGGGACAAAGAATGCACATTGACAGAGTATCGCACACTCCATTCTCCCAGTTCATACAATTTTAATGGAATAGAAGGCCGTCTTCCTTCACCATCCTCATGAAAAGAGATGCAAAAGAGTTCCCGTTTCTGCATGAATGTGTTTCTGTGTTGCTGGGTTTAAGTTAAGCACCAAAGAATGTCAGGCTAGACTGGAAAATCTGTGGAAACCTACAGCTGTTTCTAGGGAGACCATTTAACTGCGGTTTCTGAACCAATATCAGAAGGGAGGGTAGAAAGCTAAAACAAAAGATCGAAATGCTGTGAAATGCTCTTCAAATGAAAAAGTACTGCTCCAGTATTTGGAAGCTAGGTTTTGCTCTCTTATGTTTCTTGCCACAAAAAGAAGGTCTGGAGGCCCGGAGAGATTTTTCAGCAGAGGAAACAGGAATCTATGAAGGGGAACAGTTGTTTCCTTAGACATGTAGCTGACATAAAATTCTGAGAGGGCTTTACAGTGCCCTTCTATACCTAAAACTCAGAGCCAAGACAATAACCAAACCCAAACTAAACAGATGAAACAATTCAGAGGAAGGTGGGAGATTATTTTTGTGGGTTTCATTTTTTTTCCTCAGCATGAAGTTCCAGAGTTAATTCACAAGGATTAGAAAACCTGCAAGTAATTACCAATGGTAGCAAATCACTGCTAGACTTTTTTTAAGTGAAGATAACTTGGTGATCGTTTTAATAAGGTAAAGTAGAATTAAGTGATACACACATGCTATGCTAGCTTATATTCAATTGAGAATGGTTAGCTGGGCTCTGGGAATCTCGCACTGTGAAACAAGCGGTCACTTGTTAATTACCATACTGCCCCGCCCCACCTCCCAGCTTCAATTACTAAAAGTCAAGTACAACACTGGGTATAATGAACTTGATGCTTGCTCAAGTTCAAGTGGAGGTAGCTATCAGCGGCTACCAATGTAGATCATACTTCTGTAATTACAATTCTGCCAAACTTTCATGGGGTGGAGACAACGTTCTTCTGACTCCCCCTGAGTGAATCTAGCACTAGCTGCTTCTCTCTGACTTAGGTGATCAGCCACCCATCTGCAGTCCTGGAACTTCACATGAAGAAGCGTGATTTCAAGATGGCGCCTGGACAGTACATCTTCATCCAGTGCCCATTCATCTCCCCGCTGGAATGGCATCCCTTCACCCTCACCTCTGCTCCCCAGGAAGACTTCTTCAGCGTGCACATCCGAGCGGCAGGAGACTGGACCGAAGCATTACTGGAGGCCTTTGGGGTAGAGGAACCAACCCCCAGAGAACTCTGCAGTCTGCCAAGGTGAGTCCGAGGTCTCTCTCACAGAGACACGTAAGTCCCAATGCAGCAGACAGGAAAGTATCACAGTGGATCCGTAAGTTACGCAGTTAGCAGAAGCTTGATGCTAGGCTGTAAATTTGAGATCACTTTAAAATTTTTGAGAATCTACATGAAAAAGCATAATTTAGAAGAAGCAAGTACATTTCTGTTAAAAAAAAAAAAACAGAGCTAATGTTCAACAAAAATAGGCGTTGATCCAGGAAGAAGGAACAGTTTGCTTTCCTGGCTCCTAAAGCAGCTCTAGTCTAATTATATACAGCCTGCCATGAGTCAGACAACTCCACGAGCTCTTTTCAGACTGAGGTTTGCAGGCTCTTTGCAAAGGTTGGTCTCGTGAAAAAGGATGCTCTGTTCTAGGCATGTTGGACTTAGCTCACACTGTTCCGTATGACCTCATGTTAAGTTCATTCTTTTACCTCTGCAGCCCAGTTCCTAATCAGCCCAAAGTCTGAGGTACTGGAGTTGGGTAGGACTTTAACATATCAACCAGGGGGCATGATTAAGACCACATCACCACCCTATTCAGAAACATATTAACAAGGGTCCTGTATAAATGATCATGCTCAGGTTCCTTCAAGTGAACAGTGGCCAAAAGTCAATTCCCATTCTCACAAGATTACCCCAAAGCACATGAAACCCATGTGTAGAACCCCAGGAAAACAAGGACACAGAAGGAAAACAAAAAACCTTCTGAAATAATTTGATATTTCAAAAGAAGCCTCAAAAATTCTTACATCTACCCTCCTCAGAGATCAGCAGTGAGTCGTGAGAACTTCGGTGGAAAACACAGTAGGAAGAAAGTTCCTGTGGGGTGTGCTTATTCCTCTCCTGCACCTCTGGGGCCTAAAAAACTGTGTCAGAGACATAAAGACAGAGTGCCATAAAAAATGAATATGTGAACCCTGTATAGGTTCTTTAGCTCGTTTAATGTGACAAATGTTTATTGGTGGCAAGCTAAGTACTATTATAAATAAACAAAATCTCATGAGGTTACTGTCTCTCTTCCCCCCACGGAATGCAGAGCCGTGAGTGTGTCACACTGGTTTTGTCTGGTGGGAAGAATGCACACCTCCATTTCATACAGGTTCCTCTGCTCGGGCCAGAATGCAAATCAAACGATGTGCCAGACTAGTCAATGTGGCCTTGACTTTTGTGGGATGGAAAATAAGCAGTGGAACAGAATTCCAAGGGTCAGAATGTAGAGCGAATGCCTAAATCAAAAATAAAGTCACACACACACATACACACGTATTCCTGCCCTCCTGGTCCTTGCCCATCCCTTGACATTTTCCACCTATTTATTATCCTGGCTTCTGCTTTGTGTATGTTCAGTTTCTTGTTTCTCAACTGCCCTTTCCTTCACAGACTAACTAGCTTTTCAGCCAGTCCTCCAAATTACTGGGGTTACTTCTCAATAGTTGGCATGCATCCTGTCTAGGGAGGGCAGTAGCCCCTGGGAAGCCCAACCTGATCCCTCCTTGGGCACATCTACTCCACCCTCTAGACCTCATTGATGTTTCCAGCCTTCTTAGCTTGTCTGTAATTGACAGAAAAGTTGCTTAAGGCTTGTTGTAGGATTGACCATGAAGGCCTGGCTACAGTATACATTCTGTGCCTTGTAAGTGCTCATCAACAAGAGCTAGTGCAATATCTGCAGAGTAAGACAAATCAAGCACCCCAGAGAAAAAGCAAATGTTGGCAGGGTGAGAGAATGGTTCTCAGGTCACAGAAATAAGGTGAGAGGTAGATGGGCTAGAAATGGGAGCAACGCTGACCAGAAGCAACTAGGAGCCAGCAGGACACAGCTGCTACACCAACAGGTCACTTCCTACTCTGCATGATTAGGAACTCCAGATCCAAATGCAGGAAGTGATTGTTGGTAAATGAGAATGCAAGAATCCATCCAAGAGAAGGCAGTGCAGGTCCTGATGGGTCTCGTCCACTAGGGAATCGAATGGTGGTGTCAAGACGAGGTATCAGAAAGGAGAGAGACCTGGAATACATCCTGGTCATTCTCAGGAAGGCAAAAGGCAAAGCCATCTGTCATGGTTTGAAATGTGTCCCCCACAGTCTTATGTGTTTGGGAAGGTCATAGCACCTTTGAGAGGTAAAGCCTTGCTGGAGAAAGGAAGTCACAAAGAGTGGGTCTTGAAATGGATTAATCCCACTCTATCTCCTGGTCACACCCATCTGAGTTCGCAGATGGGTGTGACGTACGCCTCCTCCTACCTCTGCCTCCAGCTATGCAGCATCCGCCATAAAGACTATGTTTCCCCTCTAGAACCATAAGCTAAATAAATCTCCCTTTCTCCCTTAAAGTGTTTGACTTTGAGCATTCTCTGACAGCAACAAAAAAGAGTAACCACTACAGTCAGTCTTGGATCTCAGTAAGACACTAGGAAAATTCATTTCAAACCCAGAAGTGCCCCAATGTCACAAAGGGCTGTGCAAGTTGACATCACGTTATGATCAGCTCCCCAAGAGATGGAAGGAAGGGTCTTTAGTTCTAAGTTGGTAGAAGTAAGTCATTTATTTCTCTGGGCTCTGCAACACAGTTCTTCTCTGGATTTAATTGATGTCTTTTAAAAATTAGTGTCAAGTCTCAAAGATAACTAATTATAAAAATAAGCAAAAAATCATCTCAATCTGTAGCATTCTCTCTCTTTTCCTCTCTCCCTCTTTCTCTCTACTTCCCCACTCCCCCTCTATCTAATTACTTATAAAATAGTCTACAGTGGGCAAAGTTCCTAGCACTTTCTGGTTAATGACCTTTTATTTTTATTCTTCCATTTCCATATATCAATATGTAATAAAGCCTTATTAATTAAGAGTAACTTGAGGGGAGTTCATTTGAATTATTAGGAAGTCTGGGATACAGAATATTTTTAAATAAATCCATCTGAACTTTTGTGAACACACAGTAAAGCCTAAACGGTCCAACCTCGGGTGCCTTTGACAGGCATTCCAGTGGGAATGGGTATGAATAACTGAGAAACCTTTTAATTAGCATATCTTTGTTCATATGTAAATGTGTACTTTGGGAAGAGTTGGAGTTACTTAATGATTCTGCCTACTGAAATACTCTAAACATTCCCTTTACCATTGATTCAACAAATTGATTCTCAACAGCTCCATGCTGAGTAGCTAGCAAATGCTGGCTGCAGGGATTAAACCAAGGCAGAGTGGTCCTCACACAGATCCGGAAGTTTAGACATCAAGATAAATTAAATCATGTACACACACACACACACACACACACACACACACACACACACACACACACCAAAAATGTTCAAGTTACTATGGTGAGGAAGGATATGTGAGGGAGTTTAACTTAGTCCAAGGGATCCCAGAGGACTCCCCTAGAGAAATAAAGATTAGCTAGGACTTAATGGAAGGGTATCTGCTAGCCAAGTAAGGAAAGAGAGGAATGGAGGCCAAGTATTCCAGGAGAAAAGATGATCTCATACAAAGCACTGCAGTGGAAGGCAGTTCTCCGTGTTTAGGAAACAGAAGAAAAGTCATGTAAAGAAGTGATAAGAAGATTTGAGGAAGAATTCAAGGGCCAGACCACAAGACACCATGCTGTAGACCCTCTTGCTTTCTCAAGGAATATGTTTTATCTTTACAAAGGGAAGGTACTAAGCAAAGACAAAACATTCTTGCTCACCCTAACCTGATGATCCCAGATTTCTTTCAGTAAGTATAATCCAAAAGAGTGAAGTTTATAAGTTCTATATAATTGGCAAACAAATTCAAAATTATAATTATTCCAAACAACTAGCTTTCATTAGACTAAAATTAAAAACACATATTAGGATATCTGTGCAAACAAATGACAGAATTCCAATAGGAAAAGGACACGTAAGCAGCCTAAACTACTTCAAAGTTTCTCCTCTGCCTTTAGATCATAGCTGGGAAGAGGAGGCAAGAAGGCCTCCTATCCAGGATTTAGGATCCTCAGAGCCAAAACAAGCTCCGCGTAGCTGCAAAAAGAACAGGCCATTAGTTGGCCTGTTCTTTTTGCAGCTACTAATGGCCAATTAAAAAATGGGCCCTGGAACTTAAAAGAAACTTTACCAGGGATGAAATTAAAATGTCTAACAAATATCTTTAAAAAATGCTCTACTTCTTTAGCCATCAGGGAAATGCAAATCAAAACTTCCCTGAGATATCATCTCACCCCGGTCAGGATGGCAAAAATCCACAATACAAACAACAACAAATGTTGGAGAGGATGTGGAGAGAGGGGAACTCTCCTACATTGCTGGTGGGAATGCAGGCTCATACAGCCACTCTGGCGAGCCGTCTGGAGATTCTTAAAGAAACTAAAGATTGAAATGCCATATGACCCTGCAATTCCACTTTTGAGAATAACCCCTCATGCAGCAGAGGTTCACCTCGATAGCACAAGCATGACCATGTTCATAGCAGCACTGCTTACAATAGCAAAGTCATGGAATCAACCCAAATGTCCAACAGTTGATGAGTGGATAAGGAAACTGTGGTACATCTATACAATGGAGTACTACTCAGCCATCAAAAATGATGAATTACTGGAATTTGCCGGGAAATGGATATCATTAGAAACAATTATATTAAGTGAAGTATCCCTGACCCAGAAAATTAAGCGCCGTATGTACTCCCTAATAGGTGGCTCCTAGTACCAAACCCACCCAGCCCACTTTGAGACACTCAAAGATAAATCTATGTAATACCTACAGTAATTCCAAGGATTATGAACAGGAGGGATGGGGTTGGAGGGCCACACCAGAAACAAGGAGAGAGGGGACCATGTTACAGCAGAGAAAATAGGCTTCCATCAAGGACTGCAAGTAAGTAATGAGACACCTGGTTAAGTTCACAGATATTCGTTCCTGATCATTTACAACTGAGGGGGTATGATCTCACCAGAAGGGGAGGGCATATAGGCTGGCAGATAAAAAGTAACCATTTTGCAAATGGGTGATTGACCCCTCCCTCACTGTGGTTTCCTACTTTTATTACATCTACCCTTGAATGTGCTCTTATAATAAGACTCCAGTTTAACAGCTTTTTGTCTCTGGCCAGGGGTGACATACAATGCCCATCAGGATGGAATGAAAGGCATTGCAGGAGCAGCAAAACTGCAAAAGAAAATCAATAAACCACAATCCAGAACTTCAGAGACTCTATATCAACCACTTAGAACTAGGCCAGACTAATCTCTCCCCATCCTGAAGCTCAGGGAAATTTGCGGAAGAGGAGGCAGTAAGATTGTAAGAGCAAAAGGATGAGAGGAGCAATGATTTGCAAGATACTCCACACAAGTTAGGGCCGAAGCAATCATAATTGGACTTTGCATGCCCTGCGCAATGTCCAGCACACTATTGACCTCACAAAGTCTAGCATCTGCTAAAGGCACCAAGATCCTTGGAGACAAGGGATTGACAGCCACAGTAGTGTTCCTACGCTTAAGGGGAACACAGGGTTCAGTGAAATGCCACTGGGTCCTTGTACATCATCGGAGAGGAGGGCCCAGAGGAGCTTCTGGCATGCACATTAAAGGACTCTCTGGGGATTGGGGGGGGAGGCACTGGGGGATGGGGAGGGAGGGGTGAGGGGAGGGGGGGCAGGGGGTTCGGGGGGAGGAGAAGGGAGGGAAGGAAGTGGTGTACCTATTAAGTTTGTATGAGCAGAAATAATAATAAAAAATGTTAAAAAAAAAAAAAAGAACAGGCCATGTGGGTGGGTGGTGTGAGACATAGCAGGAGACAGCAGGCTTCATTCTTACACAGTGATGCCCAGCCAGGATGACTGAGTGTTCATCTATGAGGCAGGCACACAAGTCCTCAAGCATGTTACATGTATGTGTACACATATGGATGCTCATGCACATGTGTGTACGTGCAGGTAGAGGCTAGAGGTCAGTGTCTGGTGTCTTCCTCCATCACTTTTCTGTCTTGCTTTTTAAGACAATATACCGTTTACATGCTCTCCTATGCTGTAAGACAACACTCAAAAAAAAAAAAAAAAAGCCTAAAGGGAGAAAAGAAGATTTATTTGGTTGTAGTTCCAGGGGGGAAATACAGTTCATTGTAGCAGAAAAGGCTTGGCTAGCTGAAAGAAGCTGGTGGAGGCTTAAGTCACACCCATCATAGGGGATGAGAGAGCTGTTGCAAACAGCTAGAAGCAGATTCCTAGGGGAAGCAGGGCTAGAAGCTGATCCTGAAGGTGCCATGACTTTCCCAATGCCAATGTCAACTAAGGATTCAAATACATGAGCCTGTGGGAGACCACTCACATTCAAACCATGACAGACATGATCTTCCCTTTGCCTGGAACATGGCTAATAAGCTTTGGGGATCCATAGCTGGTTTTTCAAGGTAGGATCTGGGGATCAAACCCAGGTCCTCATGCTTATGTGGCAAGAATTTCACCCAATGGAGTCATCTCCCAGTCCCAAACAGAGCATCTTTAAATACCTCAGCAACCTCTCAGCCCACATCTGTTGATCCACTCCATAAAAACCACTAGCTTGGGATGGTTCTGAGTTCCAGATCATGTGTTGTGACCATCCACTGAGCTCCCTGTGTGGTTGCAGACTGGCGGTGGACGGCCCCTATGGAGGCTCCCTGACAGACGTGTTCCACTACCCCGTGAGCGTGTGCATCGCAGCAGGAATCGGAGTCACCCCTTTTGCCTCTCTTCTGAAGTCTGTGTGGTACAACTGTGAGTCCCAGAGCCTGCCCAGGCTGAGCAAGGTATGGAAAAATCATTAGTTCACCCTTCCATGCCATGAAAAGTTCAATGTCCTTCTATCTATCATCAGCCGATTCTTGGGGAGGATTTTAATTAACTACGAGGGATAAACTCAAGGATCCTTAACTATACTTATGTTCTTAAAAATCTCCGTTCAGTATTACATTTATGAGAAGGGTTATGTCTAATCTTGTTAAAGATGACAAGACATAAATTTTATTGCTTCGGTGCCATTACAGGACATGTAATTGCTCATCTCAATAAAATGTGGACAGGCTGCAAATGGCTATGTGACTGGGATGCAGTTAGTTATATTAACAGGCCATCTTTCCTACCATCTTTTTAACTGAGCATAGTGGTTACAAATGCTCAAGTCCAATATCTTCTTCTTACAGCCTTTCCAGGGACTCACTGGTCCTCAAACGATGGTGTTGCTGTCCAGCACTAAAATCCCACTTTGGTCTTTGCTTATATGTTCTCTGCTGACACTTCTTTCTTCCTTCCTTTGGCCTATTTAGACACACCGTCCCATACTTTAGTATGGTTGAAATGAAAGAACCCTTCTCCAGAATGTTTGATAAGTAAATCTAAAGACAGGCTGGCAGCTGGCCAATAAGAAGGAGAAAAAGACAGACTTACTGAGTTTCATAAGGCATTAGATTCAAAGAGGAACCAGGTGCTAGGATTCTCACATCCTTTTCCTTGGGGGGACAAAAGAGTAAATGACTATTAGAGGACATGAGTGGGCCTCAGACAAAACTTACCTAGGCTTTGACTATGCTGTTGGCCCTGGGTATTCTACTTGCACCTACATACCCTGTAGGATCCAGCCTTGAGGTCAGTAATGGAATTGCATAGGAAAGGGAGAGCAGGAGAAGGTTGAACTGGCCTTGGTTCTTCTCAGCCATGCTTTGGGTTTTTTGTTCCTGAGTCAAAACCCTCTTGTGACCAGTTTGAGGCAGCGGTAGAAAGGGGGCCATGGTGACAGCATGTAAGCTCAGGGGGAGCCAGGGTGCCTGGGAAGCTCGGAGCTGGTCCTGTCCACCCAGGATTGCTCTGAGGGACTATCCACAGCTCCTCCATGATCAGGGGAAGATGCAATTTTCCAAGAGTGCATTCCATTGTATTTGTTTCTTATTGCTGTGACCAAATACCTAACAAGAAACACCCTAAGGGAAGAAGGAGGGCATAGAGCATCCTGGTTGAGGAATGGTGGTGGGTGACTCTGGGTGGTGGGTGATCCCGGGTGGTGGGTGACCCCGGGTGGTGGGTGAACCCGGGTGGTGGGTGAACCCGGATGAGGGTGACCCCAGATGGTGGGTAACTCCAGGTGGTGGGTGACCCCAGGTGGGGGTGACCCTGGGTGGTGGGTGACCCTGGGTGGTAGGTGACCCTGGGTGGTGGGTGACTCCGTGGTGGTGGGACACTGCTCAGCAGACTAGGAAGCAGACACAGAACAGGAAGGCCATAAAGCTATAAAGCTTGAAGCACACCTCCAAGAAACCCATTTCCTCTGTGTAGACCACAAGCATCCTAAAACAGCATTACCAACTGGGAACCAAGTGCTCAAATTCATGAGCCTGTAGAGGGGGGGCCATATGTGAACCATAACACAGTATGTGTTCCATGGAACATTAATCATATGGCATGATCTATAAAAGAGAATTCTATGTTTATATAAACCTAAGAAATGCTCCTACCATATCCCATTTCTAGAAGATTCATGCCATCTACTACCTTGTCAAATAAGTTCTATAGAAAAGACTCACATTTTACTCATTCTTTCCAAACTTACTTAGCTGTGGAACTTTCCTTCATCTTCTGCCTATTAGGGATGGTGCTCTGAAGCACCAAGGGATATCAAAATAAGAGTCTCAAAAGCTGGGTCCCTCCCTACTAGAACCAAGAGTAGAATGAGCTCCTTCATGAAGTCCCAAGTGGCAGATGCTTGGCTATGTTTTTCCTTTGATTTGATCTTATAAACAATTCACATCCTTTCCTTTAATTAAAAAAGAAAACACAAAGTACTGAAAGAATAAAGTGATGTCCAGAAAACACACAGGTAATAAAAAGCAGAATCCAGATTCTAACTCAGATCCATCCAGATCATTCCATGATGTGGCCAACACATGATGGGCAGGACACCCACATGTCCTGCAGTCTGAATGGACTCTTGGGGACACTGAGGGACTTCTCATCAGAGAACGGGCAGCTGACATCTGCTCTTCCCAGAGAATGTTCCAGCTTTTGCTTTCCCTGAAGAGCCTCCTTGCAGTGGCCCAAGTGGCTGGGTTTCCTATTTTACATAGGAAGAAACAAGACTCCATGTCTGTTATAATTACTCTTCTTTTGTTCCTGTGAGAAAGTACTCGGACTCAATCAACTTAGGAGAGAAAGAGGTGTTTATTTGGCTGGTAGTTCCAGAAGGGATACAGTCCATTTCCAGTAGAAAACACATAGCAAAAGGAAAGGCTGAAGGCAGAAATAGGAAAGCAGTTCAGTCAGATACCAGGAGGCAGAGAGGGCAAAAGGATGAAGAAGTAGGGCCAGGCGACCAAATCTAAAGTCCCACCCCCATGACCTACCTTCCTCCAACAAAGCTTTTCCTTTTAAAAGCATCCCAACCTTCCCAAACAACTAAGGAGTCGAACATGTGAGGCTGGGGGTGGGGATCCCTTGTCAATATCCAGCAAGTATTAATAACAAGATGAATAATAGGGATATATAGAATCACCATATGAAAGTACATGAAATGATGCCAGTGTTACAGATTATTACACAGCTCTCAGTGCCAGCTCACAGGAATCAAGCATCTTCTTTCTAGCAGGTACAGGGTTGGGCAGTCTACCTACACCACATCACACCATCATTTTAAGGTACTTAGATTTTTATTCCCCTTTTACAGATAAGAAAGCCAAAGCCAATCACGTGATTAAGAATGATAGAATCATCTTATTAAACTGTCACAGTACAGATAAGTGATAGTCTCATTTTATCAGAAGTCCTCAAAGCACACAGAGCAAATAAACCTCAGAGCTAGAATTTGAATGCAGGTCTCCCTAGTGCCCAAGCCTATTTTCTGCCCTTGTGTGTGTGCTTAACAAAACAACCCAGCAGCTACTGTTCATTGCCTTTGGATCTGAGAGCAGGGCTTTATTCATCTCACACTCACTGTCCACTCTATACAACCCACTTGTAGAGGTGACACGCTGCTTCACCTTTGGGTAACACTCAATGTCCCGCCAGGCCTCACACAGAGATGCGTGAAGTATGTGTCTCACTTTCACTTGCCCATTCATTCAGTATTTATTGAGTACATATTACAAAGCAGGTTCTCTGAGACTGACATGCAAGGCACCTTCCCTGAGATAACAGGCCCTCCCATTTCTCCTCCCTCACTTCCCATGATCCTCTCCTCCCTCTCCCCTCACAATGACCCCTCCCATCTGATGGATTCCAAACCAGAGACCCCACCTGACAAATCTGAGATAAAACTGATCTTCACCAGAAACCCCACCAAGAATGTTAATCTGATAACTGGTCTAACCCAAAATCCCTTCTTCCTGAACTCCAACTATAAAAAGCTTGCACCCCTGGCTCCAAGTCAGTTGCCATTTCTATCTGGAGGGGAAACAGCTACCCTCTGGCTGGAGTTTTGGAGAAGCTTCCAGAATAAACTTCAGTCTACATGGATGAAGCCTAGGTTTGTGTTCTATCTCCCTTCCTACCCCCGCTCTTTGTTCTTCTTTTTTCCTTTCTTTTTCTAACACCATCTCTCCCCCCTTACCTCACAATGGTCCCTCCCTCTGAGCTATCCTCTTGTTCTATGGCATAGCTTCCTTGCTTCTATCAACATTTACAAAAAATCTTATTTCTCCTGACAGCCTGCAATTGACCTCTAATCTTCATTAGTATATCGGTTAATGTGTACTAACGCGTGTATCTGTGCATATATGGATGTAGTGATAAGTCCCTGAATCAGCACAGGAGCATCTTGCTGCTTTCCACATCAAAGCTCTTTCATGAAAGAAGTGAGCTTTCTATACCACTGAAAGTTGAGGCTGAGAATTATGCTTTAAGATCCAATTTGGAAGAATCAGTCTGCATGAACATGAGTTTGGGAAGTTTCCTTTGAACCAACTTTGTGTGTGCGAGAGTACAGCTATCATTAGGCTTATGTAACTAATATTTGTGAGGGCCGCCCACATGCTTTTGAGATATAAATACTGTTCCTTCCACAGAACTGTCAGCATCTATATAATTTTGAAAGCACTGCAGAGCAAAGCCATGCACATTTATCTAACGGCGTCTAAGTTCAGAGCTGGGCTACAGTTTTGCAAATGTTCCCTTTTAAAACCAGGAGGAAGGTAGATGCAGAATAGAATTTCGGAGCTACAATTTTAAGCATCAACGGTAATCTGCACTTAAATAGTATTTTCTCTTCTGTGTGCAAAGTGTCAGGTGCATGAAGGCACATGTTTGTATGTTCTAGTCTCATGTTGCGACTCTTTAGCAAAAAAGAAAAAAAGCTACCTAGTTTTCTTCATTGTTATCACTAGAAGCAGTTGTTTCTTCTCACTCTCCTTTCCCTTCTCTTCCTCCTTTTTCTCATCCTTCCACTCTTCTTCTGGTTGCTTTGTTCTGTTTTATTGAGAACAGATTAGCCTGGAACTTCTGGCAATCATTCTGCCTCAGCCATCCAAGTGCCAAGATCACAGGCATGTATTGCCATGCCCAGCTACCCTGCATCTTCTTTACCATTCTCCTCTTTCACATAATGAAAAGTTGTAAGTAAGGCAAATGTAGGCACCTAGGAGACACAGGTTGATTCTTTAAGGGTCACCAGCTGCACCTTCTATTTGAAGCTGACATTCTAAAATACTTTTGGTGTTTTTATTTGCAATGATATAGGGAGGGAAGAGAAAAGGAAAAAACTGGTCAGAGGCAAACTCCTCAGGGAGGCAAAAGAAAAATGTCAAATGATAGCCTCCTGGAGAGAAGTAGAAAAAAGAGTTGTGCCACAGCAGCTATGGTTGCTTACACAACACCTGCTCAAGGGGGCTGGAGAGATGGCTCAGGACTTAAGTCCCTGCCTCCCAAGGAAAAGGATCTGAATTTGGATCCCAGATCCCACATAAAAATGCCAGGCAGAAATGGCAGCAGCTTGCACTTCAAACTCTGGAAAGGCAGAGTCTGGGAACTCCCTGAGCGAAGCAAAATGGAAGTAGAGAATCAGGATGATTCTCAAAGTCACCCTTGGGCTTCCACAGGGACACACACACACAGACACCTGCTCAAGATGAAGTCTTTCAGCACGTCAACATGAGAGGCTCATGAGACCCACCCTAATTGAAGATCCATTGGGGGAGGTAGAGTCATTTTTCTTCAGTGGTGTAGCCACTGGCAAGTGGCCCACACTACAGTAAATAGCCCTATTCTCATGCTTGTTGTTGCAGTCAGCTTGCGTGGTTGCTGATAAATGACCATCAAATGACTTAAGGGAACAAGGAGTTTACTTTCTTACGACAGTCCGGTTACAGTTCTCCGTCCAGCTTGACAGGAGAGCATGCACCAACACCAGGGCCAAGGGAACTGGCCACATCATCACTGCCTAACGGCTGAGAGATGGACAATCCTTACTTGCCAGACCAGCATGTCTGGCCAAGTATACAGAAGGATGCCCCCTCTCTCAACCAGCTCTCTGTGATTTATCCAAGGCCTAATCCCACCCACCATGGGCTGGGTTTTCCCCAGCAGCTAGACAATCTCCTTCAGGTTTGCTCTGGGTTCAACTCAATCATCAACTCTCTACAACTGTGCCCAGAGCTCAATCCCTCAAAAGGCAAGTTGACACCTGTGCTTAACTATGACACTTGTGCAAGCAGGAAAACAAAGCATCTCTCCACAATGGAGGGAGAGATTTTCAAAAGAGAACTGAGAGCAAATGTAGTCAATAAGTGGAAGGGAGATGAGAGCACTGTGGGGCTGCGGGGGTGAGGGGAGAGGAAGGTGGTGGAGGAATCTGATGTAGTGTGGAGAAAGCCTTGTGCTGAGGGCTGGAAGCTCCCTGCAGTGATAAAAGTCCTCCAACTCCTGCCTAACGGGTATGATTAATTCTACATCACACTCAATTTGTGAAAAGAGCCCTTGAAAAAAAATGAGGACAGTCTGCTTGTGCAAACTGTCAAAATGATGAATGAAATAGGTGTGTGTGAATGAAGAGGGAGGGGGGAGATTGCTGACATAAATATATTGCCCTACACATTTTAGTTCTCCCTAAGACCACAGCTGTGTAGATGGAACCTAGGGAAGTACCAACTGGGAGATTTGGTTCATTTTCTTAACTGCATATATAATCTTCAGAATAAAATAGATTATAGAAAAAGTGAGATAATCTAATTTCTTCATAAATTGTCTCTCTTCATCAGCTCAATAATAGATAATGGTGATAATAGGTATTTATAGTGTGTCCCATGCAAAATGGCCTTTGGGTTCTTAACCTAATATAATAAACAGATAATTCAAATAAAAAGACAACATGGGCCAGTGGGAACAGGGGAAAGAGGCCAAGAAAGACAAAAACCCATACTCTACTTAAATATATTAATAAAACAAAGAAGGGTCTGCTCTCTTTCCTAATAAATGAAAAATGCATTTAATTTAATCCGTTTAGTTTGAGAGATTATTTACTTTCACTGTTTCTCTCACTGGAGCCCTGGCTATTCCTGGAATTGATCACCTCTCCCAGCCACAGGGAGCTGCAATCAATTGAGCCAGCAGCTGAGGCCATGTTTGCCTCTCCCCTACACATGTGGGCCCCCACCTTCATCAAGTAACTTCAAAATATCCCAGCATCCCACTAGGCCTGAACTTACCCTGTGCAGAGGTGACAATATTAATCCTTGCAGCACCTTGACTTATTTAACCACATGAGCTTTAGTGACATGTCTCCTTTCCAAAGGTTCAAATGAAATACAAAGAGCTCCCTTAATTTCACCTCCCTTCTTAACCTAGACATGGTGCCAGTAGTCCCCAAGGAGTCTCCATTTCATGGCTTCTCAATATCTTTATATAGGTAATATGTTCATAGGGTATGTGGGCACACATGCTTTATGATTGCATTTTGGTGTCAACTTTGACAGTTGCAAACTGTTTGGAGCGCAGCTGTGGAAGGTTAATAGTTGGAATGGCCCCTGAACAAGTCTGCAGATACTTGGCTGATTGCTGTGGAGAACCCAGCCCATAGTGGGTGGTACTTTCCAGTAGTGCACCAGACAATAGGAAGTGCAAGGAGGAGGGACTTAGTCTTCCCTTATCCGATGTCGACTTGCTGTGCAATCCACTCTGCATAAGTCATTTGGTTTTAGAACATTGTGGTCTTCTTTGTTGCTACTGCTGCTGACTCCATCCTTGGCTGACTTGGAGCTTCACCTTTTCCATCACATTGTTGATGTTCCTGCTGCCTTTGTAGCCTGGCCTCTATGTCTTGTTGCTGTTTGCTGTTCATTGCCAACGTCGGAGCCTAGCTGTTCTGCACCGAGTCGGAACCCAGCGTCTTCGACCCTCCAGAGGAGCAAAGGCTTGAGAACTTCTTGGGATCTTTGGCTTTGTGGAACATTCCATCCAGGAAAGAGGCTGCTGCAGGCCAATGTCCCTCTTTAGCATAAATACATACATCATGCTGGTTTTGTACATGTGTGTATGTGTGTGCGTGCTTGTGTATGTGCACGCACTTGCATGTGTGTATATGTGTGTGTGTGTGTGTGTGTGTGTGTATGTGACCAGTGAAAATACAAATCAAATAAGGCAATGTCTGTCTTTGTTTTGTAATATAAATATATTGTGCTAGTTGTGTGGGGGGCATTGTGTGTGTGTGTGTGTGTTTGTATGTGTACATGTGGGTGTGCACATGTGCATGCAGGCTTAGGAGAGAGATAGTTGTACTGTTTATTTTGGTTTTGGTGTCCATTATTAAGCAATTTGTGCCTCTGTCAGTGCCAATACCAAGTTATGTATTTCATTTTATTTGGTGCCTTTGAGTAATTCTTAAATGGCTAGTCCACTATCTAGTTAATCATTGTACTGTGTATGAATGTTTTAGCTGTCTAAAGGGACTGCTAGGAATATTTAGAAGAAATGAGTGCAAAAATGGTCTGTCCAAGGCTAGAAGATAAAGTAGCAAATACAGTCATGAGATAGTTAAAATTCCAGATAATCACTTTAAGAAGAAAAAAATCTTAAGGATGAAAAGTGATTTATAATGTCTGATCTGAATCTGGCAATAGTTTACCAGAAAAATAATTTTATGACTTATTGCCTTAAAACTAGCAGTTCCAACGCTCTTGTATTCATCTAGGAGACAATAACAACAGCAAATAGGAACCTAGGCTGTAATAGTGTGTTTCTAAGCAACATTTGCAGTCTGTGTCTTTTCAGAGAGAAAAGTTCCTGTTTTCTACAATAGTCAGGGTTCTGTCTCCCCAGAGCTGCTACGGAGCTTCTGTTTGCTTCTTGTCTTCGTGGGCACAGAGATGTGCTGCTGGAGGAAGGCAGATCACACAGTAGCAGCCTGAGGAAGAACAGTGGCTTGGGCAGCAAGATCAAGGCTGCCTGAGAGGTTCCTCCACAGGATTTAGCATACTGGAAGCCTGGGGTACACTCCCGAGTGAAGGGATTCTCTTGAAGGACTAAGCCATTACCATCAATACTGAAGTTCCATGATTGGTCCTAGAAATCAAGTTTGGCCTTATCGCCCCATCCCGAACAGGTGCCTCTATAACTCATTAGTGACCAGTGAGGACACAAGCCAAATAAGGCCAATGTCTGTCTTTGTTCTGTAGTGTCAATGTACTCTGCTGGTTCTGTTTGCCTCCGCAAGTGCAATGGGGAGAATGGCAGTAGCAACAACATTAGCATTTACTGCATGTGCCAGTCACTGAACTAAATGTTTCAATGAGTCACACCTTTCGGCCCCGACAATAATCTCACCAGTTGTTCGTGGACAATTTATGTGCGTAGTGTCATAGTTAGATTCAGGTGCCAACTTGATGGTTGAGGGTTTGAGCTCTGGACACATTTGTCAAGAATCAGTAGTTGAGTTGGGCCCCAGCAAGCCTTCAGAAGATTGCCTAATTAATGGGGAAGACCCAGTCCACAGTGGGTGGGGCTAGTCCCTGGGCAGGTGAATAAGATGGAGGGAACCGGTTACGGAAGTTGGCATCCTTTGGTATATGTGGCCAGACATACTAGTCTGGCAAGAAAGGATTGTCCCTCTCTTAACAATCCTGTGGGTATATGGATATGGTGTGACCAGTTTCCTCAAACTCTATTGTTGGTGTGGACTTTCCTAGAAAGCTAGATTAAGGGCTATAAGCTGCTTGGTTGTGATTTTTTCGGCAACAGTGCAGAGAAACTGTGACACATGGTAGCACAAGGCTCAGTTAAACAGTCTTCCCAACTCACAGCCTTTAGATGATGAAGCCAGGATCCTAGGTCATCTGAACCCCAAGGTATTCTGTTCTTCCTACACCTACATCCTCACAGACACTCTCCATCTTTGCAGTGGTTCTGTGATAGAAACAGAAGCAGGCAAATATTTCATTCCATTCACTCTCAGAAAGCTAGGTTTGGACTTGAAGGAGTGCATGTGACATTGGACTGGGGCTTGCACAGGTTTCTTCCATGGCGTGGCCTGAAAGCATTACACTCTGGCGATTGAGTAGTAGAATAAGCTGGTAGTTTGTTGGTTTTCATTTTGTGAAGTTGTTTATCAAAAAAAAAAAAAAATAGCAAAAACCCTTCTCCTACTTACCCCAGATCACTGTGACCTGGGACATACAAGCTACTGAGGGATCATTAGGAGACAGCATGACATTGTCTATGGCTCAGATCTGATTGTCCATGATGGACATGGCTGGATTGGGTCAGGTCATCAGTGTCCACAAGGGATGTGAAGTAAAGGCCTGTGTCAGGTCACACACAGAGAGTTCTATTGCTGGGTCTCAGAATACCCCCCCACCTCCACCCGCCCGCAAGACATCTGGGCCTGCACTGTCTCTACAAGAATGTGGGGTAACCTTTGTTACCATGGAAGTTCAGAACTTTATGTTACTGAGGATGACTGTCTGCTTAATAAAAATCTTTTTAACCTTGGGTATTTTTTGGGCCTTTGATGTCTGCTGCAGAATCCTGAAAGGCATGCTTTATACAGGGAGCTGATTTTAGGTTTGTTTTATTTTTGGAGACTAAGACAGGATGAGGGTTGGAAAGCACACAGATCACAGAGTCGGAGCCCATTGTTTGGGACACTTGTTCTGCCATTGACCAGATCCTTTCTCCTGGGCCAAATGCAGAGGTGGAACTCTTATGTCCCTTCACAGTGAGTGTCCCCACCATTACAAGGATGAAAGCGCCACAAAGTAAATACCCCTTTCTTCTGTTCAAAGTCGCTTCTTGCCTTTTTCTGCCTGAAGCACTTCTTCTGGGACAATCCATTTTTCTTCCATTGTCTCTTATACCAAAGCGGCCAGGGTCCTCATAAGTCAATTACAGATGGAAAAACTCACACAGCCAGGACAAGGAAGAGAAAGCATAAAAGGTAGCAGCCCCTAAGAACACAGGTGTACTGCCAGGCCACAAGAAAGTAAAGACAAGAATAATTTCTATTTGAAAAACAAAGATATGAGTGTGAAGAAAGCTAAAATATGAGGTTTTTTTTTAGATAAGGAAGAATGAACTGACTTTGATGTTAGAATATTTCATTTTGCTTTTTCACAGAAAAAAAAGTATGCAAATAATTGGCTTATTATTCGTCTGAAAATTCATTTTAGGTATGGTCCTTAAAGTGTGGGACATAATGGATAATGAATCAGGGATATTGCTCTGACCACACAGCAAATAGGAAGTAGGAGGGGCAAGATGAGGGGGCACCTGTCACTCAGTAGACTTTGCAGTTCCTGGTGGAGCAGGTTGGAGGATAGGCTAAGTGCTTTTCCAGGTAACAAAGAAAAAGAAAGGCAAGGTCATATTCCCACAAAGGCTGTCAAATCTCTTAAATGGCCTCCACTCTTCCTCCCTTGCCTCCCACATGCCAAGATCTCTCTTCCTAAACTTTCTAAGCAATCCCTCAGCTCACTCCAAATAAAACTCAGTGATAGCCCCAAAGCCCTGTGTCATAGTTAGGTATAGGTGTCAACTTGATAGCTGGGGGCACATTTGTAAAGAATTGGTAAAGAGTGAACCTGCAGGACATTGCCTAGTGGATGGGGAAGGCCCAACCCATGGTGAGTGGGACTAGTCCCTGAGGAAGGTGAATAAAATGGAGGGAACTGTTTTGAGAAAGGAGGCCTCCTTACGTACTGGCAAGTAAAGATTATCCCTCTCTCAGCTGCTGTGTGGATATAGAGGCCAGTTCCCTCGGTCCCGGTGTTGATGAGGGCTCTCTTGCCAGGCTGGACAAGAAACTGTAACCAGAGAAAATAAACTGCTTGCTCCCTTAAGCTGTTTGATGATGATTTATCAGCAACCATGCAAGTGAACTGCAACACTCTACAACACCCAGGATTTCCCAGACTTCAGACAATTCATTTCCTTCTGTTTCCTCATGCATGGAGCCCTAACTCCACTGTCCTCTTGACTCTTTCTAGAGACTTCCACACAGGATAGGGCTGGCACACTGATCGTCCTCACCATCCACACAACCATCCTAACCATCTATCTCCCTTTCTCCTCCATGGCTTTTTTCAAGCATCCCTTCTTTCTCTGCAAGCCTTTTCAGCTTGTCCTGTTCCATACAAAACTGACTATTGTCTGGCATCTTCTACAGCTTATGTATTTATGTATCATCTTCCCACTTTATGTTACAAACTCCATGAGGACAGGGATTACTATCTATCGCCTATCTATCAATCATCTGTCTATCTATCTGTCTGTCTGTCTATCTGTCTGTCTGGCTGTCTGTCTGTCTGTCTGTTTGTCATTTTCCCTGAATGTACTCTATCGTTTATTATCGATCTATTCCTCTTGTCACTATCACTGTTCCAGTGTGTAGTGTGGTCTTAACTTACAGTAAGCATTAGCTATGCATTCATGAGGCAGTGAATGAGTGGATGGACACTTACCCCTGTCACAGGGACTCTTGGGCCACTCACAGAGCCCTGGGTTCTGTTCTGCTTCGAAGCTGCCTGCAAAGGCTGCTGCTGTACGTGCAGGGGGGATGCCACCCAGGCAGACATCACACTCAGGTACTAATGGCTCATTTCTCCTGGGATTAAAACTTTGTCTCCTTCTCTAAGAGAGCTGTCCAGCAAATACTCAGGCCCAGATTCTTGAGAGAAGGATTAGTTCATTCCTGGCTTTTGCCCTTCCTGGCTGCAAATGTTATAAGTTCCTGCATAAACCCAAAAAGAACAGGATGTGATGTTCAGCCTTGAAATACATTCTGTGGCGAGTTTATTAATTGAATCTCATCTGTGAATCTGATAATACGATTGTGAGCTTGTAGGCTGGCTGCAAGAGAGGGAGGAAAGCAAACCCTGGTCTTCGGTAGTGTTTTAGGTGGGGATGCCACACCAATTAGTACCTGAATGGGAATCTAGCCTCACAGAGGCTGTGAATCCTATAGATATCTCTCTGGGTTCTCCGAGAAACTGCAGGAAAGAGTAGTGGATAGCAAGGGGGACAGAGAGGGGAGGAAGAAAAATCCAGAAAATTAACAGATTTTTCTCTTCTACATGCAATTAGCTGAAACTCAAAGCACAAAAACAAAGCCTTTCTTTTAGCAAACCCAAACTATTTGTCACCTGCCATTTGCTCAATGCAGAAAGATTCAAACAAATATCATTCCAGACATATTTTCACTCTAGCAGCTGACACACAGGCCCAGCCCCTGCCTATCAGCTTTCTTGGACTCAGACAGGTCTCACAGAGAGGAACTTTTTGGCCCGTGAGGCCTAATTCTGCAATTACCATAATCTCCATTCTCCAGAGGCCATGGCTGGTGAAGTGGATTAGTGCCCAAGCCTTTGGGGGGGGTCTCTGGAGAAGAGAGGTGAAATCCTGAGCTTAGGTCATAAGTAAAGATGAAGGGGTTGGCCCAGCGGCTTATCCCCATTGGGGAGCAGTGAAAAGCACAGCAAGTTATGATTATTAATCTTGCTCAGAAGCAGCACAGTCAGAAGTATGGAGAGCTGATCTTCTTCCAGAGATGCTGGCCTGGCCCACAGGAACCCCAACTCGCTGAATTCACTCTGGGCCTTTTCAAACGCAATGTGATTTTTTTCCAAAAGAAATCACAGTGTGATGGTTTTTCACTGGCAGAAGTGCCTATTCGGGCTCAAATCATTTAATGGAGGTAAAGTACTCTGTGATTATCAGCACATTAAGGGAAGGGAGACAGATCAGCTCTCCTGCCTTTTCTCTTGACAGGTGTATTTCTACTGGATTTGTCGGGACGCCAGGGCATTTGAGTGGTTTGCTGATCTCTTACTCTCCCTGGAAACACTGCTGAGTGAGCAAGGGAAAGCTCACTTACTGAGCTACCATGTATATCTCACTGGCTGGGATGAAAATCAGGTATCTCTTTAACAAAACTCACTTGTTCAATGTGGAGCAAAGACAAGAGGGGCCCATTTCAACAATGAGCTGGGTTCTACCTGGGAGTTCGCATGCTTTTCAAACAGAAAGGAAAATGAAATAAAACTAAATTAGAGATGGCTATGTAAGGTGTAGCATTATAAAAACCTGAATTATTTTACTAAGGAATAGAAAAGAAGATAGCACAACTCAGTGGTTGGAGATTCTAGAAAAAAAATTGAATTTATCCTTTTAAGAGTGACATCCATGACTCTCATTAACTGGCAATATCATCTGTTGGGTTTCTAATTGGCTCTATTTCTATGCTTTTGAGTTGTTCAGAGCAAGACAGAAAAGATTTCCCATTGTTGGCACTCGACCTTTTGTACTGAAAAGAATGTGAGCCAGAAAATAACTATGGAAGCTTGATCTGTTAGAGATTTCTTTTTCTTAAGGTGCTCCTGGGAACCATGCACATGTATGTTTATTTACCTAAGATCAAGATGGCCTGTTTGAACAAGTGCTCTACAACACATTGTATTAATGAAATATAAAGACTGGATTAAGCATAAATAATATATATCAACCCATTGACAAGAGAAGCATTTCAGTAATGATAATACTGTCATCACCAACATGAGAACAGTTGACTATTGAATCTGAATCCAGTTTAACTCTGTAAACATTAGAGTTAACAATGACACCATCTCTAGGCTATGAATGTGTACTTGAGTCAGCACTCTATCACCACTATCATTGATAATATTTTTAGGAAAAGTGTCTCTGTGCCAAGGAGCTTTGCACTAATCACCAAAGTTTCAAATGAATGCTTAGTGTGTGCTATGGATAAGTGCATGTGCACGCAAACACACACGCAGAGATCATGGTTATAATTTAGCTCTGTGCTTTTGCTTGAAATTCAGATGCATTATGCTTTTTTATGATCTTATCTGCAACCTTCATTAAATATGTCCTCCTCTGGGATATTTTGAATTGTAGGTTTCTTGGGAACTAGGCTTGATACATCTTAATGAATTATATAGTGTCAATTATGTTTTCCAAACAAACATTTTCCTTATCCAAGTGGGATTTCTGATGGATGATCCACTTGGTGAAATACAGATGAAGCTTCTATCTTCTGCTTCTCACTTCATGTGTGCTCTTCTGCCTCTGGGACAAATAGATCCCAAGTGTCCACGTAGCTATCCCCTGTAACTTGGGAGGTTATGTGACTTTGGTTCACCAGAGACCTAAAGTCAACTTTACCACAGCACAATGCTGTCCTCTCTTATCTCTGACTCTTCCAAGACAAGGGTAGAAAGTACATACTTTTTCTAAATGAAAGTAAATTAAAATAGACATCATCTTCAAAATTTTTCCCATGACATGTTGGAAATTCTTCTCCTTCCCAGATTTCAGGCAGGAAATCACTAATCTCAACATTTAAAGAAAAAAATAATTGGTACATTCTGTCAGTAACTCACGCATTGAGAGGCTGTTTTAGAAATAGCCAATTGTTAAACTGAATTCAACAACCTCGAAGTGGCAAAATGACAAGAACAGAAGGGACAGATGGAAGAGGTATTATGAAGGGCAAATCAAGAGTTTGGAGATTAATTGAACAGTGGGCTGAGAATTACAGAACAAATATGATTCCAAATGCTTGAACACCAGTGATTGGGCAGCTCCACAGACAAAGTAGAATAGATCTTGTTCTCCCCATGAAATAATGTTAAAACTTCTTAGCAGGCCCTTTATGGCCCTTCCCAATCTGATTGAACTGTGGACCACATTGACTGATGTGTGTTCATGGATCCTGCTGCGGGATTTCATTCTGCTGTGCGAGCTCACGATGGTTTCCCACTCTGACACATCACTGCAAACCCTCCACCATTTCCTCTCCCTCCCTTTGCATGGAGTGCTGCCCCCAAACTCTTTCAATAGGGACACACTGCTCTTTGGGGTCAGTCTCCCCTGCTAGCAACTTCCCATAATCTGGATTTCTGTGAGGCCTGGCTACTCTTGCCCACTGGTCTGTTAGTGTAGCTGCCATAACCTAAACTTCCCTAGCGTTGACTGTTTTCCTATACTAGAACAAAGGCCATTCAGGCAAGCCAGCCTTACAGTAGAAACTGGGGCATGACTAGGACTCAATAAGGCTGTTATCTAACCTGTCAGGACTAGCAAGAGTTAGTGAGTGAGAGAAAATGGTATGTGAACTCAAGAGCTGGTGATGGGTCTCAGGGGTAATACAGAGCACACAAGACTAGGGAGGAAAGAAGGAAGCTTCTAGCAGGGACTAAGGCTAGTGACAGCAAGGTAGCCCATGATCATAAAGACAGATACCAGTTCTTATTTACAGGCTGCTAATTACGATGACTGGGTGGGAGTACTGAACTTGAAGGCAAACAGTTGCACACACGGCTCCCAGCATGTCATCTGCTGGTTCTGCCCACCATCGTCATTGAGCACAAACTCTCAGCACTTGAAATCTAGCAGTATATAGTTGGCCACCATGCCCACCAGTTCCACATTGGTAGATGTGACCAGCCAAGGATTGGAAACATCTGAAAAGACAGTTCACCTGCACCAAACATGTGCAATCTCCTTGCTTCTTGTTATCTTTCCTTAAACAATACAGCGTAACAACTCTTCACATAATAGTCACATAGCACTAAGGCTCTAGAGATAACACTCAGCAGTTTAAAGTCTATGAGAGGATTAGGTAGGTTATATAGAAATATTCAGCATCTGAAGACTTTGTTATCTTGGAGGGGGGATAGTCCTAGAACCATTCCCCTCTAAATAGCCAGGAATATCTTCACACTAAACCATTTCAACCCAGTAGGTAGATCCAATTGTAAAATCAACTTCCTCCTGAACAATTCATGGGACTTTAATCTGGCAATGTCCTTCTCGATGGACTTAATGTTAAGTGAATGGGGATATCAGATAGGTTCATTTTTGAGACATTTGGCAGGAAAAAAAAGAAGCCGGTTTTTTCCTCTTATCTGCATTGACTATATTATCACCCTTTCAAAGAAAAACACTCTTTCAAGGCTTTGCACATCTGATATTATGTATGTGTATATAAGTGTGTATGTGGTGTGTATACATATGTATATGCATGTGTGTATGTGTATATTCATGTGTGTATACATATGTGTATATGCATATGCATATACACATATGTTTCTAAGCTTAAGGGGAACACAGGAAAGGGTTCTGGGATATGCCCCTGGGTCCTTGCACCTCATCAGAGAGGAGGACCCAGAGGAGAGTTTGGCATGCACAGTAAAGAATGCTCTGGGGATGGGGGGGGCACTGGGTGATGGGGAGGGAGAGGAGAGAGGAGGGGGGAGCAGGGAAGTCGGGGGAAGGTGGAGGAGGGAGGGGACCAGTATACCTGTTAAGTTTGTATGAGTGGAAAAATAATAATAAAAAAGTGTGTATACATATGTGTATATGCATATGCATGTGTGTATTCATGTGTATATGTATGTGCATGCATGTGTGTATTCATGTGTGTATGCATATGTGTACATGTGTGTATGTGTATGCATGTATATGCATGTATGTATGCATGTGTGTAATTGTGTATGAATATGTGTAACTGTCTGTATGCATGTGTGTATGCATATATGTATGTATGTGTATATGCATGTATGTACATATGTATATATAAGTGGAAGCATTTTGCTCCAACCAGACCAAGTACAAATACGGATGAGACATGATGCTTGCCCTGAAGTGCATTGCCAATGACATCTGCTGATAGCAATAAAACATTTTCAGCCCTGTAGACAATATTTTGTATTAAATATGCAAACGAAGACTGAGTTCATCCTGTATTTATAGATGGCCCCTGTGTGGGTTTTTTTTTTCCCCTCTAAATGTCATCTGATATGACAATTTCTCTTGCAGGCTATTCACATTGCTTTACACTGGGATGCAAACAGCACAGATGTGATCACGGGCTTCAAGCAGAAAACCTTCTACGGCAGACCCAACTGGAATAACGAGTTCAAGCAGATTGCCTACAACCACCCCAGGTGAGCATGGTCCCAGTCAAACATGGACCTAGCCGAGCATGGTCACATGGCCCTAGATGAGCATCACCCCAGGTGAGCAAGGCAAGCTCTTCCCTCTGCCTTCCAGAGCATCCCTGAAGTCCATACAAGCTGCTGCTGAGATAGAAAGCTAATCTGCAGTCAGCACCACATGTCTTGTTCCAAGATAAAACATCTACCTTAGAAAAGATGGCTAACGTCTGTCTCGGGAAACACAAACCTCTGCTTAGCTGGCTGACAGCCTCTGACGATTATCGATTACGTTGAAAATCTTCACGCTTAACCTCAATTTAAAGATGGTATTTCTTAAACAACATATGCCTTCCAAAAAAAAGAAAAAAATAATCTTTGGTGAGTACAGTTGGTCTGTAATTATCCAACTAGAGAATTCACTTATATCCTGCTCTACAGTGTATCAAACATCTAGTAAAATAGAAAGAGAAAAAAATGTACTTAGACCAAGCAGGGTGCAGTGCCCAGATCTGAAGCCTGGGTACTTGGCTGTGCCATTCCCATGGTATTCTTGACTCTGTATCTGCCCCCACAGTGACTCACTCTTCTCCTCTGCAGCCTGCAAGTAGCAGTACCTGCCTCCTGGGATTCTGGGAGGAGAAAGGAATAATGCAGGGGCTTCTTGCAAGCACTCAGTAACCACTAGCCACTGCCATCACCTCTCTTATTGTTCCAATTGTTATGCAATAAACTTCAGTGCAGACAAGGAAGAACATTTCCACAAAACTAGACTAAGGCCTATACTGCTTGACTATAGAAGTTTCTAGAGGTTGTTCTCTATCCTGACCAGGAGCATATTCCTGGGGCGGTCAGGATTCAAAAGCAGGGCAGGAAGTGACATCGCTTGTGTTTCAAAGTCCCTGGCAGCTGCTCACTGCTTTCTGCAGGAGCTCCCAGGACGCCTGGCCTGGTCAGCTCCCCACTGGCTGGCAGACGGAACAGAGACCACAGGACAGGTGTCCCAAAGCACAGCTCTTGAGAGCCACTCAACGCAAGCCCACTGGATATGATAAAGACCACCTGTTTGCCCTGCTCAGTGGTAACGACTGCTACTGCTACTCAGACAACTACTGCTTCATGGTTGCTTGGCCAAGGGCACCTTCCTTGGACTTGAAGGCCCATCATGCACCTGGGTTGTGTGCAGCTTATGCAGATATCAAAGGATTTTAAGCATTAGTAACGTGACAGCCACACAACAAAGGGAGCACTTTATGCATCTGCTCCTTTCCCACTTACACAGAGGTGTCTGGCCTTAACCTTGAGTGATATGAGGAGTACCACTGGGGTAGAACATATGCATGGACACCTCTGATAAAATTCAGGATGGTTTTGGCCTAGAGAGATGGCTCAGAGATTCAGAATCTGCCTCACAAGCAGAAGGTCCTGAGTTCAGATCCCACATAAAAAATACCAGGAGGAAGTGGCAGCCTGCACTTCTGGCCCTTGTGGGTGCAGTCTGGGAAATCCCAGTGTGAAGCAAGGAGGAGATAGAAGCAATCCAGGATGATTCCCCCTTGGTCCTCCACAAAGACACACGGTGCCCTCTGACATATACACACACATGCACACACACAAACACATATAAAATAGATAAATAAAATATAAAAAAGAAGTTTCTAGCTATGTGAGGTTAGACAAGATAGCTTATCTGAGCTCTTATGCTTTCTTCTGAACCATGGGTGATGAAATCCATGGGCTGTGTTATTCTCATAATCAGAAACATACACACAGTGTGGTGAAGAGCTTGGTACAGCAAAAAAGCACTAACACAAACAGCTATCCTCACTTCTGTAGTCTCCTAAGTCAGCTTTTATCCAGAACTTTCCTCATCTATATCTTTTAAAAGCCGGCCATGTCCTAACATTGTCTTCATTTAAAAAAAAAAAAAAATTTCCCCTGTGGGCAGCTGCGAATGAGCAAGTGCCAAGGCCCTGAGACCTTGAGCCCAAAAATGGGATGGGATTGCCCTGGTTGCTACTAGAGAACAGATTATAAGAGGCTGTGTACAGTAGTAGGGAGGTCAGCAAGGAGTGGGCAGTGGTGGTACTTTGATGGGTAAGGGAGGAATGGAGAAGGGCAATGAGAAGCAGCCAGATTCTGGGCATTTTCTGCAGGTGAAGCTGATGTGACTTGGCGAAAGATCAGGCAGCCCACTACAGTGAGCTCCCACTTACCAGCATAGGCCTGGCCATGAGAGGTGCTGGGTAATACACACATGGCCAAGGAGAAAGAGCTGTGACCTTAACTTGCTTAGCTGGCAATGATCGCTGCACATCCAGATGTCCGACAGGCAGCAAATGAGGCAAGATTGCAGGGGAGAAGCTCAGCCGGAGGTGTCAGGGTGTAAACTGTGTTTGGAGTGAGGACACGGGAAGAGGTGGCCAAAGGAGCAGAATGACTGGTTTTTCCAGGAACCTCAATATTCTGGGGGCAGAGGGCTATATTCCCATGGTGTTCAGCAGAGTTTAATGTATATTATTCATATTTGCCCTATGGCAGAGACTATATTCCCTCTGTGTGCACCACATAGTTTAATGTATATTACTCATATCTGCCTTATTGGTCATTCCACATAGGGCTTCTGCACCCCTGACCTTTCATCTGTCGTTTCTGTGGGTAAATTGAAATCTACTAGGTCGTTTCTGGCCACTTCCTAGTCCCAGTGATTTTCTGTGCATTTTTCTTGCGCTTCTGCTCATTGGTCTTCTTTCATAGGAGTCATGCTTCATTAAGCTTTTTGGAGTTTCCCAGTTATTTTTTTTTCTGCTCCATAGAATGTGTCTCTGGTGAGTATAATTCATCTTTTGGTCAGTTTAACAGCTCTTTTTATTTTCCTTTATATTTTCTTCATGCAAGAGCTACACATTTTATTCTGTCTCGTCATTACATTTGTCTAACTTCATTGGACCAGTGACTGGAGGGAAGTTATGTAAGGAGGGAAGTGAAGAAGTGACCAGGGAGCATCCACGCCCCTGGTCCATGTGTTTCAAATACTGGATCCTTGCTCCAAGTGAACCTACTCGGACTTCGAGTACCTCGTGCTCCATGAGTCCCCTACCACCTTCTCTAGAGTCCGTGGCCTGAAATCCTACTAGGCTAACCTTGCACCCAAGACAGGAGTACTCCAGGGGTAGCTCTAAACCTCTGAACACATAGCCTAGGGAAGAAGCAAGTAGAAAGTGGGTTTGCAAGCAGAAGGACCTGAGTACAGATCCCATATTATGTAAAAACATGCAAATACAGCAGGCTGTACTTTTGACCCTGGAAGATGGAACCTAGGAAACCTCAAGCAAAGCAAAAAGAAAGTAGAACCATTTAGGAACCAATTGGGATGATTCCTGAAGTCACCCTTGGGCCTCCACAAGCACACAGAGTGCATTCTCTCTCTCTCTCTCTCTCTCTCTCTCTCTCTCTCTCTCTCTCTCTCTCACACACACACACACACACACACACACACACACACACACACACATGCAGAGGTGGAAAAAAAGGACCAGGAATGGCAGAGCCACACACGTAATTGAAACTTGCCAAGTAGGCTAGGATGGCTGCCAGTGAGTCCCTGGGATCTGGCAGCTTCCATCTCAGCAGTACTGCAGTGCTTGGATTTTTTTGGTCATGACTCTGTTGATCAAACTCAGGCCTTCATAACTGCAAAGAAGCAAACACTTTACTGACTGACATATCTTCCCAGTTTCCCTCCCACCTTACAGGCTTTTAGCATCGCCCTCCACAAATCCACAGGGACAGTTCTGATCTTTATTACGGTTATTCCATGTAGGCATATCACACTGTATTTGTCTTTGCTACCCAGAGACTTTGCAGCCCAGTGGACAAGTCCTTCCAAATCAAATCACTTTAATTATCTCTCTTCACTCAGAAAGTATGAGCCAGAAACACCAAGCATTAAGACACCGAGGGTGAAACTTCTCTCTCACAATCTCTGCCCAGAAAATAATGTTCTGCAGTGCTGAGAAGCATGCCTGCTCCATTTCTGCAGTGAGGGAGGAGCACAGAGCAGTTCAAGGCTGGGGAAACTATTGTCTCCTGCTTTCCATCATCCCTCTCCAGTACAATACAAAGTAGACAAATGCACTTTATGGCTGGCTGCATTTCTCTGCAGAGCAGCTATGGCCAAGTCGCTTTCCCTGATGCATGGCTTCATGTCTTCCTGGGGAGATGAGCACACTGAGGTTTAGCTGTTACAGACACAAGACACTACAGCACACTTTCTAGCAAGGCAAACATGCTTAAATATGATATCCGACTCTGTGGAACACAATGGCTTTAGTACAGAGCTTCAAGCACTGACATCATTAATATTGTGCACAACCAGGCGAAGTCAACCATTCCATCCCTGGAATGCCAGGTCCGGAACAAGATGAGTCACCCAAACAAAGCTTAACACTGCCCTACTAGAAGATGTTAATATGACCTCCTTAAAATAATTCTTTGTTTTTCTGCGATGCAAAAGGAGATTTATGTTTAATGAAGCTTTTAATGAAGAAATCTCAGAAAGCGAATGCCAATAAAATCTAATTTTTAAACAAGAAAATCTAATATTGAAAAGTATTTCAATACGCTGGCCTCTGTCCAGATAGAAATGAGACACACAATCCAATTACTGTTCTGCACAAAGGACAAAGTAACATTAATTTTCCTCAAGATGGTTATTAAAGAGATAAACAGTATGTTTTCCCCTTGTTGTGTCATGGAGATGTTTGTTCTCAAGCCCGCTTGGCCACTCTCACAAGGCAGGCTTGTCCTGCCATCAGTTAGTATCTTTTGGCAAGGAACAGTCAGGAGGAATGGCTGGATTTGTTAGTGGCTTCAGAAAAGGCTCTTTGTTCTAGAGGGTCTTTGAAGTAGGCTGTCCAACATTTCTATTCATCAGCACAACGTCAAGGATGCTTAGGGCTCACCCATAAAAACATCTACCTGTTCACTCAAAACTAGAGTTTGCTCTTATTCTAAGGAGGAGTTAAGTCAAAAGAATGAAAGGAAGAGGGGTGAAAAAAAATTGTAGAACATAAAAAATAAGCACCAAAACTAAAGCTTGAAGGGGAAGCAGATCAAAGAGAGTTGGGCAAGTTCTAAAGGAACCAGAAAATTGCAAAAGTATCAGTAATAGAGAAACAAATTGATGGCATCAAAATGAATACAAATAAGAGGCAGGAAGAAGAATTCAGAATAGATCAAAGGCTGGAACTAGAGAACAGGAAAGTGTATTCTGCTGCTTTTATTTGTAATTAATTTTGGTAATTTTATTAGCTGATTTACAAACAAATATTGCTATGCCCAAACTCTCATGTGATAATCATCATATGTTACTTCAGTTAGACAAGTGTAGGAAAGTACTCAAAACATACAATAAAAATTATTCTTCCAATTAAAATACAGTAAGCTAATTAATGCATGCATTGACACCTATGTCTTACTAGTCTATAGAAATATGTCATTTACAAAAATGGAAGCGTATTTCATTTCCTGTAAGCCTTCTCAATATGCTCCCAACCTTTAGACAAGTGTTGAAAAATCAGAAAATCATTTCTAAGAAAGCAGAGCGAAAATAAATATAGTTTTGTCACATAGCTACTCTTTTGACAAACACATATTGTACATCCACTCACCTTTATGAATCTGTGGATCAGCTGTTTTTAATTAATTGGCTAAAAGGTTTTCCATAGGGCTTTAGTTTCTGAACTTATGCTTTAGATATTTATAGTTTGCTGCTTTTGACCTATCCACTAATAACTTTAATATGCCTCATAGGTGTGAACCTTTGGTAGTTAATTACCATAAAATTTTTAAAGATTTGCCCACTGTTTTCAGAACTTCAGTAGAAGTGATTCTTTAATCATGATTCTTTAATCAGGAAAAGATAAAGAACCTCACCATTTCTTAGTGCAATTCAACCCAGACATGATGGTGCTGATTTTCCATGTGATTGGGGGCTTCTAATCTGTATTACCTGGATGTATTTTAGATCACCCATTGTTTTCAGAAATGCAAAAATACCTTTTTTACTAAACTGAGTAAACATGTCCATCTGGAGCCACATTGCTTGTGCGCACATTCTTCAATTCTCATTTGTACGTGCATATGTGCAAAATGTTTTAGATGATATTTTTAGGAAATTAGCATTCTGATTATAGCATACAAGGTCCTTTATTTAACAGGATATCCTAAACATTCATTACATAACTAAAATATTATATGGAAAGAAATGGAAATCCAAAACATGATAAATTATAGCTTTACAAGAAATGTAAAGCTAACATAAATAAATGATGGAGATATTGTCAGGGCATCTAAATAGTACCTTCCTACCAGAGGGCATCTAGCTTACTGGTTATGACCAAGTGAAAATTCAATGGAAATTACTAGAATAAGTTCATTTATGTTAGGAGGGAAAAGAAGGTAAGAAAATAATAGGTAGATTTACCATTTCTTTACAAACTTACTTTGATGATTGTGATAATCTTGGGTGTCAACTTGACCTCACCAGGCATTAACTAAGATCAGCTAAGACCACCTGAAGAGATTATTTGGATCAATACATGTACAATACAAAGACCAGCCCTAGTTCTCATTGGAACCTCCCATCAGTGGACCAGATAAAGGGAACCACAGAACAAAAGACTGTAAAGAAGACAGACTCTCCAGGAATCCTCCGGCCTTCGGTGGATCACCCACTAGCCTACTGGATGTTTTCAGTGACTTAGCCTGCCCCCAGCTTCAGCCACCAGCCATGAAAGACTGTTCTCCCCTTTGAAACCATAAGCTGAAAAAAATCTCCCTTTTTCCTTAAGTTATTTAACTCCGAATGTTCTCTCCAGCAACAGTTAAGAGTAACTGTTATGATATTATCCACCAAATTATTATATACAAATATTTTATTTAAATGCTTAGATATTTTAGAAGGATGCTGTATAAGAAGAGACAATATTGGTAAAAATCAATAACAATGGCTCCACCATCTTCTAGAATCCATTGCTACAAGTCAGCTGCTTTCCTTTTCCTTCTCAACCTGACTAGCAGCTTCTTAAGGAAGTGGCTTTACACATGCATCACCACAGGCTTGCATGAGCCAGGGGATGGCAAGATGCAGGAAACTGGGACAAGCCCCACCCACTCAGCTTCTGTCTGTCAAGAGACGAAGTTGTGGAAAGTGAGCCAGAGAACAGCACACTGCAAGCTTTCTTGGGGACATCTGCAGCTTCTAGGAATAACTGTATAATTAGGACACGTATTGGGTACTTTTCTCATTGCTATGAGCAAATACCTGACAAGAAACAATCTGGGGAGAAAAAATATTTCTTTTAGCTCATAGTTTGGGGAAATAGTTCATCAGGGCAGAAAGGCATGGTGGATGGAAAGAGGGGGCCACATTATATCCATAGGCAGGAAGCAGAGAGAGAGATGAATGTTAACATTCTCTTCCTCCTTCTACTTCTTCCTCCTCCATCTCCTCCTCCTCCTCCATGTGTATCTGTGGGGGGGGGGGCGGGGGAGTGGGTGGGCACAGGCATGTGCACTACTTGCTACTACCAAGAGCATGTAGAGGTCAGAGGACAGCCTTCAGGAGTTGTCTCCACCTTCTCACCTTGGTTTGTTAAGATAGGGTCCTTCTTGCTGTGTAAGGCAAGCTAGGTGGTCCTTGCACTTTGGAGATTCTCTGATCTCTGCCTTCCATCTCCTGTAGACGCACAAAGATAAACTCTTGAACCATTGCATCCAGCTCCTATCTGGGCTCTAGGGATCCAAACTCGGGCTACAGAGCAAGCAAATTCATCCACAGGCCAAACCCCCCTTATCCCCCACCCCTATCTGCTGTGTCCTTTTCATTCAGTCCCATACCCTAGTCCTTGGGATGGTGCTAATCAGGGTGTGTCTTCCCTTCTTAGTTAAGTTTCTCTGGAAAGGCCTCATAGACACACCCAATGGTGTGACTCCTAGGTGGTCCCAAGCCCTGTCAAGTTGACAGTCAACATTAGCCATCACAGACACTGACAAAGATTACATAGCTGGCTGTTATACAATGGCTGGGACGTGGCTTAAAGAGGACCAGGGCTGGCTAGCATAGCTATCATCTGTGGCTATGAAAAAGAATGTGTTGTATAAAATATAATTATGTGATAAATCATTTGGAGGCATTTCTAATGAAAAACATTCACTGGAAAAGATTAACCAGAACTTGCATGTCCATTGTCTGAAACAGGGTTTGTAGCTCTTGGTGCCGTCTCCTAAGCCTCCATAAATCCACGGGAAGCTTCTGTTTATCGATTTTATTTGCTGAACACACTCAGGGTATAAAGTAATTTGATTTTTTTTAAACAGGGTTTAGGGTCTGCCCCTACAGGGTTATAACTTACCAAGCATAAAAGCCAACACATTAAAAACAAACATACAATTTACAGAGAGAAGGACTCATGGCAGCAGAACCTGGGAATCTTGGGGAAGTGGTGGGATTATTCCTAGGCGCACCCACACCCCCATGTATCTGCTGGGCTGAAATCTCCTGGCAGGTGATATTTTGGATGGCTTTCATGCATGGCATTGCTGAACTGCTTTGAAAAAACAAATGAGCCCCACAGAGAAGACTATAGCAGTTATTTAGCAAATACAAGGGGATGCGGGGAAGAGGTCTTCTTTATTGTTTATCAGAGTGACTCTGAGAATGTTCACCAGCTTGGCAGCCCCTGTGAAATTCGTCCTTTTCCCATCAAAGTCAGCCGCTCAGCTGAGCAACGTCATTAATGCGTCTCTGCCCCATCCCCGCCCAGCAGCGAGCTGTGCGGCTCACATGCTGTAAACTGGAGGATAAATGGCACCTTGTGTTTTTATGCTTCTTTTGCAGAGAATCTTTCTGTCTCTCTGTCTCTCTCTTTTAATTCCAAGAAATTGTGGGTAATTAAATTTTTATAGAAGAATTTTTTTCTTTACCAATCCCATTAGGTTTCTGCTGCACTTGTCCATTGCCTCGTAAAAGAAAAAATAATAAAATAAAAAATAAAAACTGCCACATCTGTGCCTAACCACCTTGTGCTGAGTCTTAGCTGCAAGGTTCATGGGGATATATATTCAGGACAAGAAAGCTCAACACTTGGGGTCTTAATGCCAAGGCGGGTAAGCAAGACAGCAGCAGAATGCCTTGTGAGGACAGAGATGCAGAAAGCCGGGGAAGGCTTGACCTTTTCACAGCAGCTGAAAGGTAGATAATGAATGGCCTTTGTGAACCTTCTGGGTGACCGCATAGTCATGACAGCTGTGGACTCTGGGTACAGAAAAGTATGTACTGTACCCCAACTTCAAAGAAGCAGGGGAGCTGCGAGCCGCTGGAGACTCCAGTGGTAGACCTGGCAGCCCGCAATCACAATGCTTTGAAATGGGCTCTTAAAGGCAGAGCATCAAAGAACTCCACGGCTTCTGCAAACAGGGACTGTGGTCGCAAGGAAAGGGCAGCCTAGGCCTGTTGAGAAGGGGCTGGTGCCAATCCCTTTGGTGACATCCACGCTAATGGCAAAATGTCACCACCCATAACGACATCTTTGAAAACAGATACCTCTGGGCATCAGACCCAAAGCAAAGCTGTGGCCTCTTGCCAGGAAGAGTCTTACTGTCCTGTCACTCACTCAAACCTTACTGTCCAGAGTTCAATAGACAATGCTTAACGCTTAACCCAGTGATTCTCTAATGGCCTCTTGTGTTCACACCCTGATTTCCCATCTTCTGTTTAGTTCTATGGATCAGACTGAGCCCTGCAGACATATTTGATAATGACATGTGTAAACTGACAGTTACAAAGGACCACCACATGCCAAACATGTGCCCACGGCAGACCTGCCATGTCTGTTACATCCTCGCAAAGAAGCTGAGGGAGCAGGAAAGAATCTAGGTGCTTAGATCACTAATAAAATCACTAATACTGAGTGTATATATGGTGCAGTGAGATGCTGAGAAGACAGTTTGTGTGGACAAAGCTCCCCAGCAACAGAGTGGTAGAAACAACACATCCTTAACCATTTGCCTTTGCTTTCCATAAACACCTGACCATTGCTTCAAATCATATTTTTCAGTAGGAAATATTTCCTGAAAAAAATTAGTTTCTCAAATTAAGCTGTGGGGAGGCTATCTTTGAAAGTAGTACTTATGTATTTTATATATGTTTTTCATTCACAAGTCATTGGATAAATTCTTTTGAAGCTAGTCTGAAATGGGATTAAACTGTCAACTCCAGCCATGGACATCACAGTTCTGGAACACATGATTAAAGCAGGCCTCTGAAAACATGTAAAACAGGACTCTGAAACGTGGCAGAGGATCACGCTGCTGCACAAGATAACAGGAGTAGGCTGTGTAAAAACTTCCTTGCAAAACCAGAAGGAAGAAAGAAAGGCAATATGGCAGACTGGCCCTGAATCTGAAGAATTCCTCTGAGGCATATTTCTGGAAGTTTGGCTCAGGAACATCTGCCTTAAAAACCCCTGAACTTTGTGCCAAACATGTACCTCTTGATTCTAGCCAAGGAATCTACATTTTAACACTCTGCCTAATTATTTCATATAGAGAAATTTGAGGACTTTGGATCTAAGCAACTACTTCAGCCTGTACTGGAGATTGGAAGAAATGCTACATACAAGGTCAAAAATATTTAAGAAAAGGGAAAAAATATTTGTGCTTTCCCATTAGGTCTCACATGTCCCAACTTGAAGGGATAGTGTGGAACTCTCAACCAATGCTCTATTTCTGACAGTGTAAACAGAGTCACAAGGAAATGGAGCACTTTTGTGATGTATATGAAAAAATACTTTTTCAACACTGCTTCCACTTGTGATGATTGGAGATTACAATGTTTGGGTGACTATGACTACATTTAGCTTTGTGCCTTCCATTTCTCCATTTCAGTCTTCTTTGAAAATTAAAGTCATTCTAGTAGGAGAAATAAATCAAGTTGCTATGCTTTTAGTATAAATTTTATCATCTATAAAAATGGCAGGGTTGAACAAGATGTCAGGCACAACAAAGCTTTTTAGAGCCTTTCTGAATGCATTGTCTCATTTTGCTTAAAATAAAACACACAATGTAATTGCTGTCCTTGAATTATATATGCAAGACCTCCAGCCTTGCTCAAGCCCGTGCAGATAATCATCAGCGCAGCCCATTCCTTTTGCAAAGGCAAGCGTGTCGTCTAAATTAGGCCAGAGACTCTTCTGGTGTTGAGATGAGAGCCCAGAATAAAACAGATCTTACAGGGCTCGCATTCTAGCCACAGCTCCAAGCGGCTGCAGCTCCAAACCCAGCTGGCATCACCCATGTCTCACCATCACTACACTGTCCCCTTCTAGCCTCGGCCCTCTTGGCTCCCCAGCTTATGTGAATCTAGAACCACAGGACTCCAGAAAACTTGAAGGGGGGGAAGGGGCAATGTCCTACAAGCAGGAAGAAGAAATCTAAGGAGAAAGGAAATGGATGCAGACAAGAGAATAAATAACTTGCCGGCACAACCACTTTCTAATTCTAGACTGTGTCTGGACTTCCGGCTGCCCTGGCCCAGGTGACACGCTTTCTTTTTCTTGCCTACAGCAGCAGCATTGGTGTGTTCTTCTGTGGACCCAGAGCTCTGTCCAAGACACTCCAAAGGATGTGCCGCTTATATTCATCAGCAGACCCCAGGGGCGTTCGCTTTTACTACAACCAGGAAAATTTCTAGAGGCCGGAGGTAACTCAATGTTGTACAACTGACTATAATCATATGGGTCAGGGGTCAGGACATTTTTTTCTCCCCAAAGGACCAAGGAATAGTCACTTGAGGCTCTGTGTCCTGTATGGTCTATCTCATCTACTCAAGATGGAAAAGAAATCACAATGAGATCGTACAATGGGCATGGCAGGGTTCTAATAAGACTCTATTTAGGAACACTTAGGATGAATTGCATGAGGTTTTGTTGTGTAATTTGAAGCACTAGTCATTTAAAATGTAAAAGCCAGAGCTGGGCATATAGCTGAGCAGTAACATGCTTGTCCATGAGTTTTGCTCATGGATATTACATTAGAATTTGGCCTGTGGGAAGTAGCCCGACAGAGCTCATCTTCCCTAAAACTTGTTCCCTAAATTTCCCCACAGTTTGCATTGCATCCACATGGAAACACGCTGCTGCTTGGCTTGAGATCTCCTCTAGAAATAATAGATAGAATCAGTCCTTTGGGCTGACTTCATCCTTTATAGCCCACAGATGTCACCAATGGGAATTATATTTAACAAAATTCTGTCATATGCTGGAAAATGACAATGAGATGATCCCTTACCTTCCTTTTGTCAAGTCCAAAGAATACTAAATTCTAACTTTTCAGCTTTCGGCTATGTCTACCAGCCCTGCTTTCCTTCTTACTGATCAACCTCAGAGTCACTTCTGTTTCTGTATGAACTTTTTAAATGTGTTGACTATGTCACAGCTACATGAGGAATTATGAAGTACAAGCATGGCTAACATTGGGTACAAGAATGACACTTTTCAGTAATATAAGACACACATTAAAGCTAAGTTCTCTGTTTGCCTTTCCTCCCTGCCTTCTTTCCTTCTTTCTTCATTTCTCACTCTTTCAATAGTTTACATCCCCACTCAACCTCTGTCCCACAAAATAATTCAAATGTTCTTAATTTCTACAAATTAATCTTACCATGCCATGCTGCTGGTCCCCATATATACCTTACAACTTGTAGGGTTTTTTTTTTCTACCAGTATTGATCTTTAAGACTTTTTCCATTTATTATCTCAAGACTGATTTGAAGTTTAGCACCAGATAACAATTAGTGGATATATTAATGCTGTCTATAGATTTAATTAATGACATCTCAAATCTTTCATTCAGGTTTTCTACCCATTTATTGACTGCAGAAAACTCTTCCAGAAGTTCCTGAGAATGCCTGCAAACATGTCTAGCCAACAGCTGCTTAATGATAGCTAGCCACTGACAACTGCATACTGCCCCATAGGTTCTTACCTTGTAGATAATAGGCCTATCTTGGTAACAAAAGCATTTTCTGAATTAAAATAGATTGTTTTCAGATGTTTATCTTTTCGGACTGGCATTCTGCCATAAGAAGATAAATTCTACCCAATATGGTTTGATTTTGCAAAATCACACAGCTACTTAAGTTCTTCCAGATATTTCTGAAATATGAATTGATTATTTTCTATTATCATCCAACATTGATATTAATTCTCTAATTTCTAAGATGCAATTAATGATATGACCTTCAGGGGAAAAGTGACTATGTTCAATAGCATCTAAAAATGCTTTCTACCATCTCTGTGTGTGGGATTTCTGTATCTGAAAGTATCGCTTGATACATATCATTCAGCTCTATTAATTGCAATACATCCAGGCATTCTGAATAATTATTTTTCCATTTAAATTTGATTCAACCTTTACCACTAGAAATTGCTAGTCTAATCTAACCTTTAGTAAGAAAATTAAAATACTAAAGTGTTTTCACTTAGTCATATTTAATTATTACTTTTCCTTTCCTACATATTTAAAAATAAATATACTATTTGGTCATTCAATTTTGTCTAAAATATGAAAACAGATTGAGGATCTGGGGCTGTAGCTCAGTTGGTAGAGTGTCTAGAATGAAGCTCTGGGCTCTATCTCTTTAAAAACTAGGCAAGGCGCATGCTGCAATCCCAGCATGTGGAGGTGGAAGCAGGAGGTTACAGAGTGAGTTCAAGAGCTGGACACTCCCAAGCTCGTAACCTAGTAGAAAATCAACAAGCAACAAACAAGCCAATAGGTATATACATAGGCAGAGAAATAGACACATGCACAAAAAATGGGAAAAAGGAAAAGAGATTTTTGACATTACTTATTTCTGGTGATGCTGTTGCTTCCCTGTTCACTATGAGATATTCATGAAACCAAACAGAAAAATTTTTCTTTCATGCTACAATAAACAAAAGAGAAACAGTTTATTCAAACTAGAAGCAAAATTGCACAAGCCCTATAAGTTCATTTCACAAAGACAATTTAAGATAATTTGATAAATGAATAAACATTTATAAGACGACGTGTTCAAATGGGTAGAAGTCATATGTAACTAAATAGGAATATTAAATATTCTAAAAATGTCAGTTTGTTCCAAGAAAATTTGCATGGTAAAATAACATCCAATCATCAAATTTTAATGTTCTTGAAGTTTTTTGAAATGGCGCATACTCAGAAATTCATGTAGGAGAAAATAGAAAAAAGAAAGAAAAAGTAATAATTAAGAAAAGAAAAGGATGAAAAATAGGAAGAAGGAGACAAGAGGAGAGAGGAAAGAACGAGAAGGCAAAATGCAGATACTTCCAAGTAGAAGAAAACAAATTGCTTCTCTCACTGAAATAGCTACCAAAGAACATGCCTCAGGAAGAAGAAATTCAATTAATGAGATTCAGTGAGTGTAATGAGCAAAGAAATTAACTAAAAAAAAAAAACTCATCAAAATGCCTAAGCATTGACTGTAAAAGGAAATGAAGGATTATTTCAGAAAGAATATTTTTGTATGTGTCTGTATTTGCATGGACATATAGGCATGTGGGCATGTGTGGACATATATACATGTGTGCATGTGTATGGACATTAGAGTCTGACATTGGATGCCTTCTTCTGTTGCTGGCCATCTTGTTTTTTGAGACAAGGTTTCTTGATGAACATGGGGCTCAATGATCTGGCTACATTGACCAGTCTGAGAATCCTAGGGGTCCTCCTGTCTCCTGATTCCCTGTGCTGGGGTTACAGGTACATTCTATCACACCCAGCTTTTCGACAATGGCTCTGGGGGTTTGAACTGAGGTCCTTACGCTTACACAGCAAACACTTTACCAAGAGGGCTATCAAATAGTCTTAGAAAAGAAAACTAAAGTAACAGACAACATAACACACAATCTAGGAGGGAATGTCATGGTTTGAGGTGAGTCACCTCCATGGCTCACATATTTGCACCTTGAGCTGCTGTTAATGTTTGGGGAAATTGTGGCACCTTTAGGGAGGTGGAGCCTTGCTGCAGGAAGACCGGTCACAGAGGTAGACCTTGAGGTCTGGTGGCCCAGCTTGGCTTCCTCTTGGTTGGCTCTTGCTGTCTCTGCTTTCTTGACTCCTGCTTCCAGCCATATCTTCTGCTATGTGATGGTTCCCATTCATAATGGACTACATCTCTTCTGTTAACAGTAAGCCTCGTACTACCCCCACTTTCTCTTTAAGTTACTTGAGTCTGACTGTTATCACAGCAAAAGAAGGTAATTGCAACAGAGGAGAATACTGGAACTCAGGCATTCTGAGGTTCAGGCATTGTTCAGAGAGGTGAAAGAACTGTTAGGCATCACCCTCGTTAAGTTCTATAAATAAATGAAAAGAGCTTGAAATGACTTGTTAGCACACACATCTCTATTCTTAAGTTTTGGTTGAACCTAAGCTGATTTCTGGGATGGTCAAGCGATATTTGACATTCTCAGAAGTGGTCTCTGTTTACTTCATACTTCAGATAACTAGTCTGCTGAACTTTTATACTCGATGATTGTGGGGGTCCCCGGGGATTGCAGCTCTGTCCTGCAGGCTGGTCCCGCGGGTCCTCCACAAGGGGGATCGGGGAAAGGTGAGTGCGCCTTCCGCCCGCTCCCAGCCCTCCTTCCTGAGGACAATCAGATGCGACAGAGAGTCTAGTCAAGCAGGAACTCCTTTATTGCAAGTCCATAGCCCTCTTATAAAGGCAGAAACTGCAAGGGGAATTCTAGGGTGGGGAAATGGGCAACCAATTATCTTAAAGGTCAAGCCAGCTACGCCCCCTATTGTCTTCTTCCTGAGCTACGCCCCCTATTGTCTTCTTCCATCAAAACATCTTTATCTAAGCTTGCCAGACCACCCAGGTCACCTAGGCTGAGGCCCCCACAGATGATGTTTGGTAGGATTTAATATACTTGTGCAATATGCTCCCTACTTCAGAACTTTGTAGCTATCACTCTGGTGCATTGTGTCATAAATACTTCTGTAGTGAATGGAGTAAGAGGATCAGGTCATCCTCTTTCCTCTGTCGTCTTTATTTTTGCATGTATGACTAAATAATTCCTTTGTCTTTGAAATGTAAAACTTTTTAAAATTTCACACAGTTTTTTTCTGTATTACAGTATGATTTTTTTCTTTCACTTCAGGAAAATTTTCTTATGTTAGGTTTGTGAGTATATTTGTATTTGTTTGTTCCCACATTTCAGAGACATCACTTATTTTAATAAAGGACTTTTTCTTTTTCTGTATTATTATTCTAATGATTTTAATATCTTTATCTTTTTTACTTACATAATGATTTCCTCTAATTCATTACTGGCCTCAATCTCTTTCTAAAATCCTTTGAGATAGATGTATCTTGGAATCCAAAATGATTTCATATTTTATAAAATAATAAATGCATATGGCATACAATATTTCCAGTAGAATCCTGGAAGAATTCAAAACCTTAATACTTTTCTTCAATGAAAAATATAATGATTAATATTCAAGTTCAGATGAATAAACAAAGATTATAAATAACTTTATATCTGTTCAAGACACATTACACTGTCAAGTGAAGTGAGCTACCAAAAAAAAATCCTCAATTTTCATAGTTTCTTACATTTGGGAATTTCAGATTAAAAGGTTTTAAGACTTGTAATTCAACTTCCAACCTATTTTGCTCCTTACAGTTTACAAATTGTATATGAGTTCATGTGTGCAGAAACCAGAGGTTGATATCAACTACCTTCTTCAGTCACTCTTCACCTTAGTTTTTGAGGCAGGGTCTCTTACTGAACATGGAACTCACTGTTTCAACTAGACTAGATGGTCAGAGAGTCCCAGAGGTGGGCCTGTCTCTGCCCTCACCTTACAGCCCCATGATGAGGTTACAGACATGCTCCTGTGCTTGGTTTTCACATGGGTGCTGTGGACCCAAATTCAGGTCCTCATGCTTGCACAACAGCTAAGCCCTCTCCCCAGCACCACTGTTCACAGATTTTATTAGCCATGGGAAGATGCTGCTTTTTACCTTAGATCTAAAAGTCTCTCTTGTTCTCACTCTGGATTTGGTTTGTTTCTTTTCCACTTGATCCTTTCCTCTCCTCCCTCTTGCTAAGCATATGAATGAACATGGGGAAATTATTTGGGTTGCAGTTTCTACTAGGCTGAGATACTTTTCTCCTGATAAGTAATTGGTTCTTCTAGATTGTTAATAAATGGTGGACTGTTCTCCCCTTGCCATAATATCTAAGAGCATATAATCTCTCTCTGCCTCTCTCTACGTGTATCTGTCTGTCTCTGCCTCTCTGTGTCTGTTTCTATCTCTGTGTTCTCTCCCTCTCTCTCTCTCCTAGACCCCATTCTGTCCTCTAAGGTAGCATCAGACGAGCAAGCTGAGCAGAAACCAAACCACAGTTCTGCTCCCAAAACCTTGCTCCATCTCACTATTTTCTCATTACTGTGATCAAAATATGTGACAGAATTAACTTAAGGGAAAAAAGGTTTATTTAGGGTTCGTGGTTTCAGGGGGTCTCAGTCCATCACATCGGGGAAGGGACGGCAGCAGAAGTGACCTACTCTGTGATGGTGGGAACAACAACGGAAGCCTTGGGCAGTGAGTCTTTGTATGGAGCAGACACCAAGGAAGAAAGAACAAAAGCTGGTATAATCTCTAAAGTCCCAGCCCTAGTGAGATGCTTTATCAGCCCCAAACTCCTGAAGGCTTCTAAGCCCTCAAACTAGTACCATAAGCTATGAAACAAGCAGCCATAACATGAGCCCGTGGGGGATGTTTCAGAGTCAAACTACAGCACTTCTATTGAGAAAAATGTGCTTAAAATATACTATGTTAAATCTGTCCTTTATCTTGTTTATTGGCTGATGTGCTCAGCCTTCCAATCTCACATGAACTGAGTTATTATTTTCATGACCATGGATATTTTCAAGGCCCACCATGACCTCCATCCAAGATGTGAAGTGCAATTCTTTACTTTTAACAGCAGTTGAAATTGCTAGCCAGTTTACTTTTTGTGAAAACATTTCTGTTGACTTCTTGAGTAATCAAATATCTCTTTGTTTCCATCTCAGACTGCTCTGTCCAATTTCAAAGTGTTGACCTGTCTTAAGACTTGATCATGGACCATCTCCCCTTAGTTCTTGTCTTTTCTCTTGCTTTGAGTAATAGACAAGCCTAAGGCCTCCAATACCATCTGTTTGCTGAAGAGATACAAAATGAAAACTCTGACCCAGACTTCTCCCCTGACTCCCCTTCATATATGCCAAGCTGCCTGCTTCACCACTGGAAATATAAGAAGCACCTCTGATTTACCTGCGCAGAAGTAAATTCTTTCCTTTTCACCTTATGATTCTGTTCTTCCTCCAGTTTTTCTCCTTTCAGTTACTGCCACTTTATCTGCCAAAATGCACAGGCTAAAAACATTAAAACTTCTGAGTCATCCTTGTTTCCTCACCATCCCTCAGTACTTCCTCCAAGCCTGCTAACAAATCACTGTCTTATCATTTTTCTTGTTTCTGCTGTTCTGACAGCTATCAGTGATATCCTCATGGCTCCCAACATATCTAAGCAATATTTCCACATTTGCACCATTGCTGTGTCTCCTCCAATGTCAGCAAAATGCATTATCTACTCACTGGCCTGAGTTGAAGCCTTGATCATTGGGCTAACTGACCTTCACCTCCACAAGAGGTGGACAGATCCTGGCTAAGCTCTTTTTCATCCACATATGTCACCTCAATTCTAAATATTTCCTTATGTGTCTACAAGGTGATGACATGTAAATTGTTCCTCTTCTCTCTCATTTTCCCCCAGAACTCATGAATTGTTCTTCCTATGAATTGTCATAAGAAAACCAAGTTGCTTCTAAGTTGCTTTCTTCCAGTTCTCCCCAAACTGAACAGAAGCTTCTTTAAAATTCTTTTAACAGTTTCAAATCCCATCAAATTACTATAAAAATTCCTGATTTGTCTTCAAGACAGCAGCTTAGTAACGATACAGGCTCAATTTAGTGATTAAATTACATCAGTCCCTAACCAAGGAAAGCATTGTCACTGTGCAATTACATAATCACTTTGTGCAACCCTCTCCAAATTTCCAACCAACTTTCTTCACAATGTCAAATTTACTTTTTGAAAATGCTTAGAAGTATAAGAAAAAATTAATGGTATCGGGTGTTACCAACCAATCTAATGAAACATGTCAAAGTTTTCACAAAGAAAAGGATAAAATTATTAATCAATCACATCTGCCCCTTCTACCTTGACCACAGGTCTTGCTCAGTCTGTCCCCCATCCTGTCTCTATTCTCAGAGACCTGTCAAACATCCCTGATCTGAAGATTAAGAAATACAAACAGAATATTGCTGGAGAATGAGTGTTTTGAAGGTAGAGTTACAGAGAGAAAGACGAGGATACAAAATATTCTCCAATCTGTTTTATAATTTCTAAGGACTTCCTAAGAGAATACCGTGATAAACTATGTAAAGCCAAAACAGCCCAAAATTTAAGAGTTGAACTCCAGCAATAATCACTACCAGATTCTGGACTCCAGGTGGCACATAGTCGAGCATACCAAAATAGCACTGCGATCCTTGAAAGCTAAACTGGTATTGAGCCACAAACCACAGAAGTGGGCCAGGATATGTATTCTAAACCTAAACCTGTTAGCTGCCAGCCAGAATAGAAGAGCTAAATAGGAAACAGTGTCATAACATTGTACCCAAAATGTATAGGACATAATCCAAAATTTTTGTCATACAAAGAAGAAAAAGCTCAACTGAAATAAGAAAATCAACAGATGCCAACACCAAGATAATACAAACGTTAGACAAAGAATTTTAAAACAGCTATTACAAAAACAGGCAATTAAAGTCACTTGTGAAACAGTCAAAAACGATCTCGCCAAGATGACACAGAAAAAGAACCAAATCTGAGTTTTTAAAATTCAAGATTATATTAATTGAAAGGAAAAAACTCACTAGATAGCCTTCTAGGAGGCAGAAAGAACAGTGTTTCTCCAAAACATATCCACGGCCTGATTCCTACATTCTTTGATATGACCTCATACTTTAAAGGGAATTTAGGTTTCCACATGAGATTATGACTCCTTTGGGATTATTCCCTTAAGAGCAATTAATTATTTAGAATAACTACACCATCCCAACATGATCACATAGTTATCACAAGTGAAAGGGGGTCAATCAAATCCGAGTCTCGGAAGGAGCTGCAATGCGGGAAGCAGAGTGGGTAGGGTACAGTTACCAGCTGCAGAAGGGGCGCAGCAAGCTAAGAACGAGTGCTGCCCCCAGGAATCAGAAAATACATTTTCCCTGTAACTTCCAAGGTGCAGAATGGAACACAGTCTGTGATTTTTGACCCAGTGAAATTTATGTCTGACCTAAAACAAATACATTTTATTTTTTAAGTTGCTAAACATTTGAATCTTTGTTGTAGCAACAATAGATAACACTAAGGAACAATAGCATAAATGCATCACTTCTCTTCCAAACAACTTAAAACCTTCAACTGCAATCCTAAAAAAGAGTTGCTATGAACTTGACAGAGTAGCTATTATACATATATATATATTAAACAAAGGGATAAGAATAATGCAGACAAAACAGAAGAAAAGGGAGCCTTAATGCTTCTCAGTGGAAGACCATATAATAAATATTCCAGGCTTTGTTGGACACATATGGCCTTGTCACATCTACTACTCTAATTCTGTTTATTATTCAGTTTTGAAAGAATGTAAATCATTCTTAGCTCCAAGGCTATGCAAAAGCAAACCACCAGATGGATTGGACCCACAAGCCACACTTTGCTGATCCCAGAATTAGAATAACATGAATACACAATCCTAAATAAAAGATAGCAACATTGAGGATGAATATATATACACATATATATACATATATATATATACTCAATTGAATTGTATAACAAGCTAAACAATATCATTTACAAGCATGTGTGCACATATAATCACAATCCTAAATATAAGGAACTATATATAAGTTAAATTACAAGCCTTACCTTCATAACACTGATGATTTCTGATGAAAAGAGAGAGAAAATGGAAACAGATGAATAAAAATGAAGATAGGGCTGGATAGATAACTCAAGGGTTAAAGCTTCTGCCTCATAAACAGAAGGGCCTGTGTTCAGATTCCAGATCCCACTAAAACTTCTAGGAAGAAATAGTGGTGGCCTACAATTCCTGCCCTGGAAGGTGGAGTTTGGGAAACTCCAGAACAAAGCAATAGAGAGATAGAGCAAACCAGGGTTATTCTTGCTGTCACCCATGGGCCTCCATGGATACACACACTCAAGTGCTCTCTGGTACACACACACACACACACACACACACACACACACACACACACACATATTATGTATGCACACATGCAAAAAATAAAATTAAAAATAAAATAAAAAAGAGGGTAATATTTATTTCTTAAATCAGTTTTTAAATTTGCTCATAAATTATAAATTCATGTGCACCATATATATTCCATATTTTTAAAATTATTCTTCTTGGATTCTTTGGAAATCCAGAGAATACGAAGGACAGAGGGACTTATTAAAAAAAGACCCTAAGATTGTGGGATGTAACCCCAAAGGAACCTCCTATGATAGTAATATATTAAAAATATGTCTTTTAAAGATAGGAACAAGAATGAGTAGTCCCTATGCAGAGGAGCACAGGGTGAGCAAAACAGTAGGGGGAAAGCCCTTAGCTGATTCACTTAGAACACAAACAAAAATTTGCTAGAAGTAACAGGAATGTGACACTTCCTGATAAAATGTTGGTCAGAGAGGTCTCAAAGTCCTCCAAGACACTTTTTAGGTTCTTGCCATTGCTCTTGGTTACTCTTCAAAAACTTGTCAGTAAGACCCTATTACTGAAGATGCAACACATAAGAATCACATAACATGGGCAAAATTCATCAAAAACTGGTCTGAGAACTTCCTCCTTGCTGGTTAATTTACACAGTACCAAGGAATACTATAGAAGCTACTAGGGGAGATAAATAATCACAGGCCTCATGAACTCATGAGATCTGCAAGTTGCAATAAAAATCATCATGGCAACAGGTGACCACTAGTGTAATAGTGACATGACTATCAAGGAGACAACCAACACCTTTCTGATTGGACTCAAGACCTGCTTGTCAGAATGGAACATATTCCTGTTACTGTTAACTAGAACAAGAACCTAAAAAAATGGAAGGAAATAGATCAATACACAGTATTGGGAATCCTAGGCAGAGCAATTAGACAAACTAGAAAAAGAATTGTGTATACCAAAAGTATCCAAACATCGAAGGAAAAAGTAAAATTATTTCTGTTTGTTTATGTATCAAAAAAGCCTACAGTCTATAAAAAATTTTAAATGATACTCATTAAAGTTACATTATAAAATCAATGTACAAAAAGTAGCATATAATAACAATGAACCATCAAAAAAATAATAAAATAATCCCATTTACAGTAATACTAAAGACAGGAAAGCAGTCACTAAAAAGGTTAAAGATCTTCCACACTGAAATCTATTAATACTGATGAAAGAAACCGAACATGATACACATAAATGGGAAACTTTCCTGTGCTCATGGACTTGGATTAGTAAATATCCACAGCCATCTACTGAGTCAATGCAATTCCTTTCAAGATGTGTTGTTATAAAATACATCACTTGTATGCTATCTTAAAACTTTAATGTAAAAAAATTAATGACATTTTTCATAGAAATAGAAAAATAACCCTCAAATCTGTACGGAATGAGAAAAGACCATGTATGTCCAAAGTAATCTTTGTCAAAAAGAACAATGCTAGAGCAACATGCCTGATTTCAAAATACGTTTTAATACTACTGTAATCAAAAGAGCACATTTCAGTTCATGGAACAAGATAGAAGGCCCAGAAATCAGCCCAAATATTTGTACTCTATTGATTTCTTTTCTTTTTCCTCTTTGGTTTTCCATTTTCTTATTATTTTGTCTGCAAAGTGGTTACATGCATATACATAAATGTGGAAAACGAGAAACAATAGGAAAGGGTCCAAAGATAAGTTTTTCATTTTCATAAAGTTTGTCACTTTATAGCTATGTGCTTTTCAATCATTACACAATGTACAGATATGATCTACTGTATGATTTATGTTAACTAAATGATTAAACAAAAATTTCCTATAAGATGCTAGACAACAAGCTTACAGCAACAGAGTACTGGTGTCCTGCAAAATTCCTTGAGAATGCCACAGTAGCAGCATGGAAATTCATTCTGTAAAAGGATCCAAAGGATGATTCCAAGAAAATCAATGCATTGCACTGCTATCCTTGACATGACAATAGTAACTAAACTTGCACATATGTTAGAGGTTAGAAGAAGCTATAAAAAATATGAGTAGTGTGCTAAAGACGTTTTAGTAAAGTCTTTTACTTTTTTATAACTTTTTAGTAAAGATGTTTCAATAAATAAAAATAGAATTGAATTATGAAAAAATGAGATAACCTGTTTGTACAACAGTGATAAGCTTTTAAAGTTTCAGCTGATTTCCTAGCTTTTCACTCAGAAGCATCCCTGTGTGTATACTATAAGGTATTAGAGATTTTCAAATAAAATTATATGCTAACACTGCATTACTTTCAAAATAAATTTATTTCAGAAATCAACTTAAATCCTTGATTTTATCCAGGTATAGCCATCGTGATAAGACCTGAAATATAAGTGCCCTGACTTTTCAAATTTTACTTAGCTGTTTTCACAGGCCATTCCACGCATATGTATGCTGTGCTTCAAACATATTCCTTATCCTTTCTCCCTTCTGTTTAGTCCTCTTTGTTCCTCTAGACAGCTTTGCTTTTTCATTTCATCTGTACATATATATGTTTTTATGTATCTACATAAAATCTAGGATCGACAAATGAGAGAAAACAAGTAACATTTCTTTCTGAGACTAACTCAATTTGCTTAATAAGATTATCTCCAGTTGCCTCCATTTATCTGCAAGCAGTATAACATTATTCTTCTTTATGGCTGAAAAACTTGCACTATGTATATGTGTGAGCCACATCCTCCATCGCGAGCAGCATAAGGATCATGATAACACACCATGTCCAAGAAGATGGTGAAATGTGTTCTTTTAATTACAATAGTATTAAAATGTATTTTTAAATTAGACATGTTGCTCCAGCTTTGATCTTTCTGATAAAGGTTATTTTGGATGTTCATGGTCTTTCTCATTCCATATAGATTTTAGGATTATTTTTCTATTTCTATGAAAAATATCATCAGTTTTTTTTACATTAAAGTTTTAAGATAGCATTCAAGTGATGGGTTTTATAATATTGCATCTTCAATGGAACTGCACTGGATCAGTAGATGGCTGTGAATAGTGTGGACATTTTATTAATATTTACTAGTCCAAGTCCATGAGCACAGGACAGTTTCCCATTTATGTGTATCATGTTCAATTTCTTCCATCCTGTTTCTGGTTGATATGCATACTCAAATAAACCTTGATTAATTGTTCCTTTATTCTTTTCCCCTTTTCCTTTTTTGTGTTCTTTTGCAGATGGGGAAAACAACCTCTCTCTTTCTGAAAGCCTTCCTCTTGCTTTGCTTGGAGTCACTGTCCATTGCATCTTTTTGACAGGACTGGGCATCTCCTCAATAGACCCACAAGATCCACACCGACCTGAGGCTATGTGACACCTACAGTACCAATGGAAGCGTTCTGCTTAAAGTAGAGGCAACACTTTGAAGTCTAAGGCAAACTCATACAGGTATTGTGCAGAGTCAACACTTATGTAGATAGATCCTCTGAATAAAACATTAGCTCTGTGGAAAACAAGAGCAGGATGCTTTCCTCCCACTAGTTCTGGTTGCCTTTCTTGTGGCCTCACTAGTTTTGAGTTCCCCCTTCCTGTGGTATCTGCTTCTAGACTCTTAAATATGTTTTCCACTTTCTTGAATTTAGTTAAAAGCTCCAAAGTATCCTGGCAACCTTGGCAACCTAGGCAACACTGGTTCCTCAGCCTCTTTGGCTAGACTGTCTGCTCAATAGATTTTCCACAAAGAAGTCAAGAACACACAATGGAAGGAAAGAAGTGTCTTCAGTAGAAGATGTTGGGTCTACTAGATGGTAGTATAATGAAATGCAACTCCATCTCACTTCAAGTTCAAAACCAACAAATGTCTTACATGTAAGATCTGAAACTTCAAGACTTCTAGAAGATATGAGGGGGAAGCTTAGGTTGAATCTAGAACATTGCTCTGGGGAGTGACATTTTTGGCAAGGACTCCAATAGTATAGGCACCAAAAAACAAAAATAGACAAATGAGATCACATCAAATTCAAAAACTTCTGCAAAGCAAACAACTATCAGAGTTAGGCAATCCACAGTTTGGAAGAAAAAATATTTGCAAATTCTATATCTGATATTGTACTGATATCAAAGTATAGAAGGAATGCAAATGACTCCATAGTAAGACATCAAATAATGTATTTTAAAAATTTAGCAAAGCATCCACATAAGCATTTCTCAAAAGAACAAATATGGTTGTCCAATGGGTGCATGAAAAATGTTCAACACCTCTAATCATCAGAAAAATGCAAATTAAGACCAGAATAAGATCTTACCTCATATATATTACATAGCTATTGTTTCAAAAAAAATACTAAGGCTAGGTAGAAAGATGATGCAGCAAGTAAAGTGCTGACTATGTAGGCACAAGAATCAGGTTTAGATCCCCAGATTCAACATAAATGCCAGGCACCATAACGTAAGCATCCGTAATTCCTGAGCACCTATGATAAATGGGATGCAGAGATTTAAGAATCTCCAGAAACTTGCAGGCCAGACTGCCTGGCCTATGCAGTAATGGGGAAGAGACTAAATGTGAAATGTCCTCACAGGTTCATGTGTCTGAAGATTTGGTCCCAGCTGGTGGTGGTGTTGGGGATGGTTATGAAACCTTTAGCAGGTAGAACCTTGCTAAGGACACATGTCACTGGAGACAGGCCTTGGGGTTTAAGAACCCCAGTTCCTGTCCTCCATCTTTCTGCTTACTGAGTGGTGCTGAATGTAAACAGCTGGCCTCCTGTTTCTACTGCCATGCCTTCTCCACCATGATGGATGCTATCTAGCCTCTTCGGAACTGTAAGTCAAAAACAATAAAACCTTTCTCTCCTACAGTGCTTGGTATTTTGCCACAGTGATAGAACAGCAGCTGAAACATGGTCTCAACAAGGTGGAAAGACAAGATTGCCTGTTCTGAGAACACACACACATACACACACACATACACACACACATACACAAAACACATACATTAAAAATAAAAAACTAAGAATTGTGAGGTTATGGAGAGGAAATCTTTCATCCTATCAATTAGAGTCTAAATTAGTACAGCCACATAGAAAACAGCCATATTCCCCAGAAAACAAAATGGAAAATTAAAATATGATCCAGCAACCCCATTACTGGGTACATAGTCAAAGGAATTGAAATCATTATGCTGAAAAGGTATATGCAGTCTCCATGTATTCCAGCAATAGACTGCAGCCAAGATATAAAAACAAGCAAAATATCCAACAACAGATGAATAAAGAAAATGTAAAAAAAAAAAGTGTGATCTAGAAACACACAGACACACACACACACAGAGACACACACACACATACACATACACACACACACATTTAAAAATAATAAATGTCTTTTATTTGCAGTAACAGATGAAATGGAAGACTGCATGCTAAGTGAAATAAGCCCAGCATGAGGGGATAAACAGGGCTGTATTTACAGCCTGTTTATAGAATATTCATCCAAGTGGATAGTACAGAGGTACTTCTGAGTAAGAAGGTCCCATGTAAAAATGCCAGATGGAAAAGGGTGCCCGCCTGCACTTCCCGCCCTGGTGGGTGGAGCCTGGGAAACCCAAAGCAAAGCAAAAAGAAGGTAAAAGCAATCCAGGATGATTCCCGAAGTCACCCTTGGGCCTCCACAGGGACACACAGTGCCCTCTGATACACACACACACACACACACACACACACACACACACACACACACACAGTAAATAAATAATTTTTTAAAAAAGAAAAGGCAAATTGGCAAAGTGATTGATATATAAGTTTGACATTTCTAGAATACATATATATAATCAAAATATCACATTATAATCCACAAAGGTATACAATTATTATCTGTCAACTAAAAATAAACAGTTTCTGTAAACCTCAAAACTGAAAGAAAAAAATCTTTGGTTGATTTTTACTCTATTAGGCAAGGGATGATTCTCTAAGTTATAATAGAGATAAATAAATTTCCCTTCCATGGGTAGTGTTTCCCACATTCACACTTTCTGACAGTTGCTACACTTACCCCACAAATTAAAAGTGAAGTTTTGGACACTTGGTTTTCTAGAATTAAGGAGACTATGTCCAATTTGTCATTGTATCTGTGACAAAGGAGTCTAGTTTATTGCCAGTAATGGATATCTTAAAAACTTTCAGAAGCCTACAGTGAAAATCACTCAGGCTTAGCTGCTTCCATCCCCATCCTCCCTATACACACACACACAAACACACCACATACACACACATACACAGAGCTATCATTTTAATACCCTTATTTTCAGAACTATGTTCAAGAAATACCCTGATCCATTAACACACCCTTTTCTAGTATTGTGTATCTGTGATGACTGTCACCCTGTCAGTTTCTTGAACTTCTCTTCATTTATTTCTTTCACACATTTTTTTGCATGTGTCTCTCTCATGTGTAATGTGTGTGTGTGTGTGTGTGTGTGTGTGTGAGTGTGTGTGTGTGTGTCAGAGGGCCCATGTGTGCCTGTGGAGGCCCATATGTGACTTGGGGATCATCCTGGATTGTGTTACCTCCTTTCGGCTTTGCTTTGGGGTTTTACCAGGCTCCACCTTCCAGTCAGAAGTACAGGGCCACTGGCATTTCCACCTGGCATTTTACATGGGATCCAAGCTCAGGTCCTTCTGCTTGTGAGGCAAAGGCTTAACCCCTGAGCCTTCACATTTTTGAAGGAAAATCACAGTATAGTGAAAACACATGACAGAGTGCAGGGGAGAAGCCTGGCTTCAACTGGCTGGTGCTAGCAGACTGGCCCAGCAAGGGTACAGAAACAGCTGAGCCTGCTGACCAAGTACAATGGCCACAGAATAGCTGAGGTCAGCACAGTGAGCCTGCGAACTTTCAGAAGGAGGTGGCCATTCCCAGAGGAGAGAGCAGGAGGAGCATGCTGGGTTACAGAGCATGAGGAAGGCCGTCCAGGAACCAGGCATTGCCAAAGCAGCAGAGGTCGGCCAGCGGAGAGGTTCCTGGATCCATTATCACCAGGGAGCAAGAACTCAAGAGAGTTTGATTCTTAGCCAGCAGCGCACAGAGCTCTACCACAGGACGGAGCTGTCGTAAAGACTCCACATCCTTGTTGGGAAATCCTCCCAGGAGCCAGGACAGAGCTAAGTCTATCAGCAAGTGAGAAGACAGACCGGAGCTGATCTGTGAACATGGGGTGGTGAGGAAAAACGAGAGGCTACAGTGGCTGTGTCGTCTCCTCTTGCCTCTCTTACTTGTCCTCCAGCTGAGCATTAATGATGTCTATTCAATTTTGTTCATTTGTGCATTTTGTTCAGATTCACCACTGGTCCAAAAAAGAAAGAATCATGAAATAAAGCTACGTTACTGTGTTTTTAAAATGGTGCACCTTTGTTTTAAAATTGCTTAAGTTTTCGAAATGCCTACCCATCCAGCATGATTAATGTTATACATACAGCTGAGCAGCAGAGTGAGTGGAGAATTATGGTCGGTGCCAGTTCACCTAGAGGCATTTATCTTTTCTTTTTTCCCCCTGGTACCTGAGCTAAGCCTGAGGGTAAGCTGACACTTTATTTTTTTTTAATAAATTAAGCTTCATTTCTTTCTCAGGTGTGTGTATATGTGTGTGTGTGTGTGTTAAGAACTTTAAAGGAATGAGCAATGTCTGCAGCCTGTAACACCAGCTGCTGTGGCAGGAAAGAAAGAGGTGACAATTTCCCACAGATCTAGAATGATTGTTTTAATGGGGCTGGGGCGAAGGTAACTAGAGCAAAGATATTGTGCTGCCAGGAAAAAGCAGCATTCTCCCCACACACACACACTCCCCTTCCAATCCTTAGCCTCCTGTTACACGATGTAACATTTAGCTTCTGGCTTAACGCAGCATCTCTTCCACACTTTGATTTATTCAGTCTTTTGCAAATCACAGAGGTGTGTTACAGGGGATGCGTTCAGAGCCATTGTTATAGTTCACTGAGGAGCAAGGCTGTTATTCCTACCAGAGGACAATCTCACATGCATCAGAGTGAGTGACCCAGAATAAAAGAAAGGAATTTAAAAAAAAAAAAAGACAGCAGAGCAGGAATATAGTTGTTATGCTGGGATGAAATTGTATTTACCTTGATTGAAAACTCTTTTATTATGAACATAATTTAGATCACAATGGAAAAGGGAACTGCTGGGCTCCCTGCCTGGCCAGGAGTGTTGCTGAGTACACAGTCGCTACAATAATGTAAGTGCATATGTAATGACTATGTTATTGTGTTTATATACGGAAGCATTATGCTCCATCAAAGGAAATGAAAAATATCTTCGTGGGTTTGCTCAGTCAGCTTCTTTAGCAGAAACTGCTTGGAGGTGTGGAATAGCAACGTGTGATCAAAATACAGAGCACAAAAAAGCCAACAGACTTGTCTGCTGTGGAAGTCACACATCCACCTGGAGCATCGAAGTGCTGGCCAGACCCTGAAACAATCAACGTTTGTCCTTTACTGTGATGCTGACATAAGTATTCCTGAGCGCACCTTGTGGTCTCACTACCAGCTGGGGCAAAATGTGGTAGAAAACAGCAGCAAAACTTGCAAGGAGTTTACAATCCAAAGTGGGCAGGCAAAATAAATATGCACGAACAATTGGAAACACAAGGGGGAGCCCAGTATGGTGACACATGCTTTAATCCAGCACTTGAAAAGCAGAGACAGAAGGATTTAGAGACCAGCCTGGGCTACGAAATGAGACTCTCTGTCTTGACTTTTGAAAGAAAAAACAAAGAAAACAAATATGAAGGAGAAATGTCCAAATGCTGAAATAACCCAATTCTAAGCAAATATTTATTCTGGGAGTTTAGCACTCTAGAATGTATATTTGTGTTTTCACGAGTATTCCCATGCAAACCTTTTTTTTACTTATAGATGGTTATTGTACAATTTCCCATGCTTGCGCTCAGTTGAAAACTTTCTGTTCCTTATTTCTAAGGCCTTCTCCACGCCAAAGATACAAAGACCCCTTGGTCTTGGGAACCCACCCTTGGTAGTCCTATGAGCAGCAGTTGTTTCCCCCGTCAATTCAAGGCCATAGTCATGAGCTCCCCACCACTCAGTGCAAACGTGTGCCACAGACTCATAGGGCAAAGAAAACAAAGAGAATTATCATGTTTGAGCTTGTATTATGAGCTAGAATCATGTTAAATGTTTTACCTGTTAGTGCATTTGATTCATGACAGTTCCACAAAACAAAGTTTTTGTGTACAGTCAGCATTTTATTCCTCTTTCTTAGAGAAGACTTAGCAAATACAACATTTGCAGGGAAATGGTTGAGTTCATAATTGATCCTTATAATAAATCTGTGAAGCTGGATTATTGCCCTATCTTACTGATGAGAAAACTTAATAACAAAGATTAACTTAAAATCAAATGATGAATCCATTTAGTTGTCCACATCAAGACTAATTAAGAATGATGTCATAGCTAGGCACAGGTGTCAAGTTGACATTTGAGGGTTTTGAGCTCTGGGCACATTTATGGAGAATTAGTGCTTGGATTAAGCCCAGAGCAAACCTGAAGGAGATTGGCTGATGGGGAAGGCTCAGGAGGGTGGGATTAGGCCCTGGAATAAAACACAGAGAGCTGGTTGAGAGAATTGGCATCCTTATGTATACTTAGCTAGACATGCTGGTCTGGCGAGTAAGGATTGTCTCAGCCATTATGTAAAGATGTTGTGGCCAGTTCCCTCAGCCTGGTGTTGGTGCGTGCTTTCCCATCAAGTTGGACTACATACTGTAACCTGACTATCAACAAGAAAATAAATCCCTTGTTCCCTTAAACCATTTGATGGTCATTTATCAAAAACTATATAGGCGAACTGCAACATATGACTTCAAAGACCACCTTCTTTGCTGGGAAGATGGATAAGATGACTGGGAAGATGGCTCAGACAACAAAGTACTGGCTGGGCAAACAAAAGGACTGAAGTTTAGATACCCAGATTCCGCAGAAAAGGTAGGCGGGTATGGAGGCTTATCTGTAATTTCAGCTCCAGAAAGCAGACCCTAAGAATCCCCAGAGCAAGCTGGTTAGCCCAACCAGCCCTCTGCTGAGTTCTGAGTTTACAGGCTTAGCCTCAAAATGGTAGGGTGGAAGACTGTTCAAAGAGATTCCTAATATCAACTGTAATCTACATGCACACACACATATGCACACATACACACATAAGTACACATGTCCATACACATGCAAAACATGCATAGTCACATCAACACGAAAAATGGGAAAAAGGGCTGGGGGGGGCCTAAGCATCTCCCAGAAGGCCTACAATCATATAGCCAAACAATACCACAGGTACAAAATAAACAAAAGAAATTGTCTGAGGAGGTAAAAGATTAAGAAATGAAAGAATCTAGTAATTGTTTTCCTAGACCCTGTTTATACTACACAAGCCTTTCTCTATTCACAACAGCAACTTACATCCATACCTATGTCACCAGGGTGAAGGAAGTGCCAACTAACTCATTTTAAATTTATGTTACAAAGTTTTATATAGGCCAAAATAATCTAGGAATGAACAAATAAACAAGGAAAATTTAAATTCATATATAGAAAGTTTACAATTTTTTCTCTGCTTTGCTAAGTTCCTGATAATAATTCCAAAAAGACATTTTCTTTTTCTCTTACACCATCTCACTGTAGTTGAAACACAACACTGGGGAAAGGTCAGTCATGCCTCTCATACAGAATAAAGCCAGTGGAAATGGAAGACAGGAGAAGGGAGTACATGCAGAAACTGGGGTCAGATGTTATAGTTCCCTCCTGGCCAAATGTGCAGCCACAATGGAGGCATCACACAGTCATCACCTAACCCCAGAAAGCAATTCCAGTGTCTTTACTAACCAGGCTACAAGAAATTAGGACATGCCCCATAGTATAGCAGAGGAAATATAGGTGAAAACACTTAGGCAGTATATTTGCTAACCACTTTACCTAATCCAATCAGATTAGCAATGCAAGGCATAGAGGAGTAGGTCAAATGACATCACAAGGAGATCACCAAACAAACACTGGAAGGCTGTTACAAAGGACAACAGCACTGGGCTCTCAAACTTGTCCTATTTGCTCTGAAGATTGCCTACTCTTTCCATATAGCTGCATGCTAAATAAGAATGTGGCTGCATCTCAAGTAAAAAGCAATGAATGATGCTTAAGGCTGAAGTATACACGACCTTCAAGTATGGACTTACAGATGTTAAGTCTCAAATTTTCTGGGAATCTTACAAGTAAGACTATAAACTTCTATTTACAATAAAAAAATTAACTTCTCTCTAACCCTAGTGACCTGGTTTTTATCTTATCGACTTTGATTCTACCCAACACACCTCAGGAACCACCCTATGATTAGAGAACCAAAATATAATTTCAGAAGTCAACAAAACCATATATATACACACACACACATACATATATACATATATATAGTTAAAATACTTAAGAAGGCTTCTCTTTAGGTCCTCATGCCCATGGGTCCTCATTCTTCTTTTCTTAAGCACTTCTTTTGTGTTAACCCCTATATTGAACCTATGTTTAAAATCTCTTAATGAATCCCAATTCGGATTCTGCTTTAAGATAATAGCCAATGTGAATTTTTTAAAGACGATGTTGGTACTTAAAGAGAATTTTTCTAAATTAAAAGATACTTGAGAAACATCATAATTAAATACATTTAATTCTGGTTGGAGAATATGAGCTATAAAAGACATTTCTTGTGGAGAATTGGGACATTGTGAATATAGCTTTGTGTTAGATGATATCAGAGAATTGTTCATTTCATCAAGGAGGATAACGATGGTATGATTATGTAGCAAATGTCCTTATTTTCCAGAGGGAGGAGTGTAGTCAAATATTTAGGACTACAATGTCATGGTATCTTCAATATGCTTTACAATTCTTCTATCAGAAAGGAAAACAGAGCAGAATGTGGAGTTAGGAGATGGAGGCAATAGGTCTGTAGGTAATTCTGATTCAGACTCTACTTCTCAGTCATAATAAGATTTTAAAGGATGAGATAATGCATGTGAATTGTTTATCGAAATTCCTGGCACACAGTAAATGCTGATTAGTATTGGCTTTTATCGTTATTGTTGTTTTATTATTTCTAAGCTGCCATCACACCGCTACTGCTGCCTGCTGGCCCTGCAGCGTGGGCTGCTGCCACCCACAGTCCAGAGAAGTCAATATGGAACTTGCTCTCCAGTTGCTGCCTAAGCTGAGATAGCCGTGGTGTTGAGGCCTGGAGTTATTTGTTTTTGTTTGTTTGTTGCCACTCTTCCACAAGGACCAGACCAGAGAAATAGACTGAGTGTTCGTTCCACTCAGAAACATGGCTGCTCAAACCCTGACCAGAGAGCTGCTACAATGGAGGAAAGGAGGAGGGGAGGGAGGGATAGAAGGATTGAGGGATGGAGGGACAAAAGGAAAGAGGGTTCCTGACCTTGACTTCATGCTCTGCTAAAAGGATCAGGCAGAGGGGCTCTCGAGAAAAAAGTCTACTTGACCTGACTGGAGGACCAGGTATGGCAGCTCAGTCCCTGTTTTTGGTATCCATGTGCCAAGTCACAAAGAGAAACGCTCTATCTACTATTTGTCTAATTATAAGAGTTTAGAATTACTTACATCATAGCAAAGACAAGCATCAAGTCGTGAGACTAAGATGTGATCTTCCTTTAGAATCCCAGCTCTTCAGAGTGTCCCAGAGACTAGGAAGACAGCTTTGTTGGCAAAGTGCCTGCTCATGAGCATGAGAAGCTGAGTGTGGAGCCCCAGCATTCACTAAAATGGACGAGTGCAGCAACCCTTACTCCTGGACCTTCAGTCAGCCAGCTAAATTCAGTGAAAAGTCTTATTTCAACAAATAAAATGAAAAGCAACTGAAGAAGACACTTAACATCAACCCCTGACCTCCACATATACATACATGGTAGAGTACAGGTGTACACATGCATGCACACACATGCATAACACACATACATGCACAGAGGCTCTCAAACTCATCGTACCTCAACCAAATTTCTGCAATGAGGTTTACATTATCGACTGGTACCGAACAGAGAAAATGTGAACTTCTTGGATTGAATAGACTCTCCCATTCATAGGCCATGCTGACTATATTCCATAAGCTGAACTGCCTGTCATAACACCTATGGTAGCTTTCATCCAACAGATGACTAAATCCAGAGAGAATAAACTGCTAATGGTTCTTATAAGAATTCATTTTGAATCATGCCTGGGCAACATTTAAGTCACAAAGCAAGTGACTCATGTAAATTAAGTTCTATAAAGAATTTTAAAGATAAGCAAATTCCCAATGTCTGACTACATAGACAAGATGATATAAAGAAGGGATGTGTAGTTTCATCAAGTGCCAGGAGGATATGTTTGGGGACAAATAGAGTCTATGCAGGAAAAGTAGGCTGCCATCTGAGGTAAAATAACACCAAGCTGTTAAAGATAGCTTTCATGTTTTAGAAAGTTTGAAGTTAAGCAACAGGGATGGAAATGGATGAACACAATATCTAGGCTATTCCAGATTCAAATAAAGCAATCAGGAAGGAGATGGAGGTCCTTTCTGAAAACAATAAGAACAATAAAATAAATGTGCCTTAACCTAAGAACTTCTACATGGGAGACATGGTGAAGGATCACTCCATTATGCAAACTGCTTCAAATAAACATTAAAGACTTACCAGACCAAATGGCCATATGGGAACACTTGGCAACAAACGAGGGCTAGGATATAATTAGTGTGAATGAAACCAGTTCGTCTCTTGCTGCCAGACAAAAACTCTGCATAGAAAGGATATGATATATGCACATGGAAGGGAATGTGGCTTTGGATCTTAAGGTTTCTCAAATAAAAACAAGTTATAAACTTACTGGGAAAAAGAAATATGATAAAGTTATTATGTATAGATAGAAATATAATTCTTACATTATTTACACGAGTGATTGACAAACTATAGCCTGGTGTCTATCTATTTAATATAATCTTTAAGTTAAGATAACTTGAGTGCTGATCAATGGTTGAAAAGCTAAGTATAATGTTTCATGGTGCATTAGTTGCTTCTTTTGCTACTGTGACCAAACACCTGACAAGAAGCAATCTGAGGGAAGAAGAGTTAAATAAGCCCTTTCATTTTGAGAGGGTGCAATCTATCGCAAAAAGGAAGGTAAGGTAGCTACTCATACTGAATGCACAGTCAGGGGACAGAGAGCAGACAGGTGGTGGGGCCAGGCTGTGAAACCTCAAGGCCTCCCCCTAGTGATTCATTTTTTCCATCCTAGCTTCAATTGCCAAAGGTGCTCTAAAACAGTAACACCAGCTGGAGAACAAATGTTCAAACACATGAGCCTGTGGGGAACACTTCATAATAAAACCGTAATATATGATACATAAATGTTACAAGAAATTCAAATTATCAGTGTCTATTATCATGCTAAGCTTTATATGGTATTGCCTACCTGCTCCTACACATCATCAGAGATACAGCAGAGACCAGGTGGTCTGCAAAATCTACAATTTTATGATCTGGTCTTTTATAGAAAAATTTGTCTATGCCAATCCAGATAATAAAACTGATTCTGAAATACAAGTATTAAAATTACAAAATTATCTCAAGGAGTTCCAATGAAATACTTCAGCTATCTACACATTCACCATGGGTTATCTCCTATGGTGGTTCTGATTATTTCTTATGACAAGCTACTGCAGAACTTAAGAAAGGGGGTCTCTCGCATGGGTCTATGTGAGACAGGCATGAGCTAGGCAGACACACCTGTGAGGAATTGACATATCACAGTGATTTCAGACTGAATCTGTCTTAAAAAAATGAACAATATGGCATCCATTTGGGGGAAAGAAAGAAAATGATGAAAAAATATTGACATCAGAGATTAGGGAAGTATCTCAAGGATTAACACAAACTAAGCAAAAACACAAACTAAAAAAAAAAAGTTTGTCATACAAACTAAAGAATCTGAATGGTATGGTGGCCTATCTATAAGTCCAGCCTCAGAAGGCAGAAGCTAAGAATTCCCAGACAAAGGTTTCCAGCTAAACTTGTTCTATCAGTGAGCTCTAGGTTTGATTAAGGAACCTGGTTCAAGAGAAGAAGAGGAAAGTGACAGCAGAAACTGCCTTGAACTGCTCCTCAGAAGCCATCAAATGAAACTCCAGTACCAGGTGTGGGATACCTCTCTGCAAGCTGTTCGTCAAGGAGTCCTCAAAGGTCCTCAGAACAGCAAGACTATTGCCATTACTTCTGCCTGTTTGCCTACCAAAACCTGATAATAACCTACTGCTGAAGACACACACTTTGATTATAAGACAAGGAGAAAACAACCTGGAGCTAGCCTGAAAGCTCCCTTCCTGCTGGTCAGCATTCATAGCACAGAGATGCTAAAGCAAGCTGCTGGGGAAGAAAAAATCATCAGCAGTCTTGCCCATCTGTAAACCCTGAGAGCTACATAATAATCACACTGGCAAAATGTGTCCATTGGTGCTATAAAGGCATGAATGCTATGGGGGTAAACAACCACTTTAAAATTGGATATGAGGTACACTGCTCAAGAGGGTACCATGACTGATACCGTCAGAGTGAGAAGGGACAGGGAAGGGAAAGGGTAGTATAGGGTAAAAAGGGCGAATGCATATGTATGGAACTGTCAAAAATAAATTAATTTTTTTAAAAAAAGAGTCAAGTAGAACAGTGGTAGAGAATGATTCCAGATATCAACCTAAAAACTCCATACACATATACAAGCACTCATGTGCATGAATATTATAAACACATATGCGTGCACCTTAGTATCTATACATGCAAGAGAATGGAAGTAATAAGAGACAAAAATATTGACATTAGTGAGAGAAATGAAAGCTAAAACTTGCTATAAAATAAATTTTGAAAGCCAAGGAAATAGTGTAAGCCATGAATGAAAAGACAATGAACATCTTCAGCAAAACAACAACTCTGTACGTTTTATCAGTGACATTCAAGAAAAAGAGATATCAAAAGCCATAAAGATGTTCAAATGATAAAAGGGAAAAATGCTAAGCACAGTAGCACAGATGCAAACAAAACTGTTTAAGATCTAAGCAGAATTGGTGGGCATTTCTGAGGAACCAGTGTCAGGGCTCCATCCTCTTCAGAAATGTGGGAGACAGAGAAACAGCAAGAGAATTAATGGTCTCATGACCATGATATGAAAAGTCCACACAGGCATAAAAAGGAAATAGAATGAATCCATTTATAAAGGAAGGTCTTCAGATTCAGTACAGAATTCTACCAGGCCTTCTGAGAGGAATTAATACCATTACTCTTCAAATTATTCCATAAAATGGAGAAAGAAGGAATACTCCCAAACTCTTTTTACAAAGTCAATATAACTCTGATTACAAAGCCAAACAAAGACGCATCAAAGAAAGAGAATTATAGGCTAATTTTACTAAATAACACAGATACAAAAATCCTCAATAAAATACTAACAAACTGAATCCCAAAACATATCCAAAGGATCATACATCATGATCAAGTCGGGTCCATACCAGGAATGCAAGGATGGTTTAACATATGTAAATTAATAAGAATGATTTATATTAAGAACCTTAAAATCAAAAATCATATGATCCTCTCAATAGATGCAGAAAAAGTCTTTGACAAAATTCAACATCCTTTTGTGATAAAAGTTTTGGAGAAAACAGGAATGGAGGGGACCTACCTCAACTTGATAAAGGCTATATATGACAAGCCTAAGGCAAGCATCATTCTAAATAAGGAAAAACTTGAAGCATTTCAACTCAGATCAGGAATGAGACCAAGGTTACTCACTATTACCACTCCTGGTCAATATTATGCTTGAAGTCCTAGCTAGAGCAATAAGGCAAGAGAAGGGATAAAAGGGACAGAGATAGGTAAGGAAGAGTTTAACATATCCCTATTTATAGATGACATAATTCCATACTTGAAAGAGCCACATGACTCCAAGAAACTACTTGAATTAATAAAGAATAGACTAGAAAGTGGAAAGACCCTCCTTGTTCATGGATTGATAGAATCAATATTGTGAAAATGAACATCCTACCTAAGGCAACATACAGATTCAATGCAATTTCAAGCAAAATCCCAATACAATTCTTCACAAAAATGGAAAAAAAACCTCAAAAATCATATGGAAGAACAAAAGACTGTATTAGCTAAAACAATTTTGAGCAATTAAGAAGACTGCTGGAGATATTACCATACCAGATTTCAAACTATACTACAGAGCTATAGCAATTAAAAACAGCTTGGCACTGGCACAAAAAAACAGATACATTGACCAATGGATTAGAATAGATAGCCCATATATAAACTTCCACACATACAGCCACTTGAGTTTTAACAAAGGTATCAAACATGCACGTTGAGGAAACAATAGCATTTTTAACAAGTGATATTGGAAAAATTGGACATGTAAAAGAATAAAAATTGACTGTTGCCTCTCTCCTTACACAAAAATCACTTCCGAATGGATAGAGACCTTGATATTAAATTGGAAACCCTGAAACTGTCAGAGAAAAAGAGTAGAAAGCACGCTTGAATTGATAGGCCTAGGTAAAGATTTTATAAACAGAACCACAAATGTCCAGGAAGTAAGACCAATAATCAACAAATGGGACTTAATGAAATTTAAAAGTTCTGGGAAAGAAACTGTTAATTATGCAAAAAGACAATCCACTGGGAGAAAATCTTTGCTAGCTATGAAATCTGACAAATGATTAATCTCCAGAGTATACAAAGAGTTCAAAAAATTAAACACTGAGACAGCAACATTTCAATAAAAAAAAATGGACCATGTAACTAAACAGGACTTCACTCAAAAAGAAATTGAAATGTCAAACACATATCTTAAAAGATGCTTAACTTCTCTGATCATCACAGAAATGCAAATTAAAACTACCCTGTGATAACATCTTATGCTAGTCAGAATGGCTAAGATCAAGAACACAAACAAAAGAGAATGCTGGCAAGAATGTGGAGAAAAGGGGACATACTCACTGCTGGTGGGAGTGTAAACTATAAGCCTCTTTGGAGATCAGTGTGGTGGTTCCTTGGAAAGTTAAAAATGAAACTGTCATATGACACAACTATACCACTCCTAGGAATATTCCCAAGTCTCTACATTTTATTACAAAGACACTTGTTCATCTATGTTCATTGAAACTCTATTCACAATAGCAAAAAAATTGAATCAGCCAATATGCCCATCAATGGAGGAATGGATGATGAAATATATATATAATGGATTATTATTCAGCCATCAGAAAGGATGAAATTATGGAATTTGCTGGTAAATGGATGGAACTGAAAAATTTAATATTGAGCAAGGTATCTCAGCACAGAAAGATAAGCACTGCATGTTCTCTCTTATGAGCAGATGCTAGTACTGAAGTCCTTGTCAATGTATTTGTCTTAGAATTACTGTAAGAGCCAGAAAATTTGAAAGGAACCAATGAATAAGAAGGTGGGAAGGAGTGGTTAGCATGAAATCTTTCAAAGGGGAGATTTAGGATACCACGGCAAGTAGGGTGAGGGAGAAAGTGATTGGGAAAAACACCTGGGGGCGGGGGGATGAGGGGATGGGATTCCATCCAAGGCAAGAGCGACAGAAGGACTTACAGAAAAACCCTAAGATTGTGGGCGGTAACCTTATATGTCAAAAAAATGTCTTTTAAAGAAAGAAACAAGAATGGGTAGCTCCTATGCAAAGGAGCACAGAGTGAGGAAAACAGGAAAATTTAAAAAGCCCAGAACTGATCCACTCAGTACCTAATGACAATTAAAAATATACTAGAAGCTACAGGAAAGTGACATTTTCTGATAAAATGTTGGTCAGAGAGGTGTCCAAGGTCCCCAAACAATATAGGCTTTTGTCATTGCTCTTGGTTGCTCTCCAAAAAACTGTCAGTAAGACCTTATTACTAAAGATGCAACACATCTGGATCATAGAACATGAGCAAAATACATCAACTGAAAATGGTATGAGAACTTCCCTCTTGCTGGATAATTTACACAGTACCAAGGAATACTGAGGGAGAAAAATAATCAAAGATCTCATCAACCTGTGACATCTGCAAGTTGCAACAGAAATCACCACAGCAACAAGTGACCACCAGTGTAATAGTGGCATGAGTATCAAGGAGAAAAACCACAGTTTTTGATTGAACTCAAGACCTACTTGTCAGAATGGAACACATTCCTGTTACTGTTAACTAGAACAAGAACCTAAAAAAAGGAAGGAAACAGATCAACAGGGAAAAACAGCCTATGAACCTATAGGTAGGAAGACAGTACACCAAACTGCTCTGTAAATAACTACTATTATACTCATAGATTTGAAGAGCACTTAGCACTCAGCCAAGAAGTCTTCTTCCACAACAGAGGTAGAGGATCTCAACACCCTGACAGGATGCAGCCTAGGCCAGTAGAAGAGCAGTGAGGTGGACAACAATGGCCATACATAATGCAGAATACCGGCAACCTGTCAATGTTCACCCAGAATCAGGCCAATCTAATCTCTCCCTATCCTAAGGCTTAGATGGAATCTCACAGAAGAGAGGGTGATAAGATTGTAAAAAACTAAAGATTGGAAGATCCACCATTGGACAAGACATTCCATTCAAGGCAGGACTGCTGCATCCAGGAACTTCTTTGTCCTTACCAGTCCTGAATAATGACTGACATACCAACATGCCCCCATAGACTATCAAGGAACTCAAGAGAAATAAGAACACACAGTGGAAACCTTAGGCACTAGAGCTGGATGAGTGAAGAGAAATGCCCCCAATCACTAGGGTGGCCTGAGGAGGGGCAACTTGGTATGCCACAGGGGCCTAAACCCTTACAAGAGTAGACAAGCCAGAGGGAACTCTGGGGTCTATAGAAGCATACAGGCAGAAGGGTGGTAGAGTGCATGGTTGGTTTTCCCATGTACACACACACACACTGTGACGACCCCAGGCCATCAGGGCAGAGAAAGGCAAAAGCATTGCAGGGCCTCTGCCCCCTCACCCAAATCCAGGGGACTCCGAATTCAGCAGGGAGCTTGTCGAGGCAAGACTCAATTTATTGGGGGCAATGAAACAGTTTATATAGACAGCAGACTGCAGGGCACGAAACGGGCAGCCAATTACCTTGATGGTCAGCACAGCATACAGGCTGCATAGGTCAGACTTAACATATATTTATGTCGGCTCCTATAAGCCAATTAGGGCTCTCTATAATATAAACAGGGTTATGCCAAGCACACTAGCTCCCAGTGCCATCTTTGGTCCCATGTGCTAAGTCATGCCCTGCTCACTCCCTCCCAGAACGTTATTCCTGGGCAAGCACAACAGGAGAGAGTAGGATAGATTGATGAAAGGGAAGGGAGATAGATGGGAGGGAGAGGGGATGGAGGGAAGCAGGAATAAGTACTCAATATGCTTGTAGAACTAGGAAAAAATTAATTATTTAAAAATTATAAAACTATGCAGCAAAAAAATAAAGGAATGTTTCCCTGATATTCTTACTCCTAAATTAATATGTGAAACAGATCAGTTTTAAGTACAAAGTCAAACAGCCTGAATAAACTACATGTTCTCAGCAGAATAAAGCATGTGTTCCCACAGTTGCCTTTCCCAAAATAGAGAAATCACAGGAAACAAATAATCTCTACCTAAGAATTTAAAAGAAACTCAAGGGTGAAATTTTGGATCTATTGAAACTTATATAAACAGATCAGTTTAATAGAGGACTAGAAAGTTGTTCATAGGACAAAAATTCATATGTATGATCAAGAAGATTGTCCTCTCTACATTTATGAGAAAAAAGGTTATACAATAAGAAAGGCAGGAGAATTTTTTTAAAGGAATGTATGATCCCTAACAGATTTTAAAATTTTTATTAGCACATCAATTGCTCCCTAATATTTTTAAAGAAGCATGGGAAAAGAGCATCTTTTATTTAAGATAAGATTCCATGAAAAGCTATACATTTCATAAAATTTCCAAAGTAATGAATGTTCTTTGCAGGAAATGAGGAAAACAGAGAAGCCCAAAGAACAAAATCAAAGTCATCTATAATCCAGCTATCCAAAGATGCTCACTGTCAGTATTTTCTCACATGTAGTTTGGGAGCAAACATGGAACTCAATTACCTGTCTCATTTTGGAAGAGGATTGGCACTAGCTCCAAAACAAAAGAGAGAGCAAGGATGAGAAAGGCAGAAAGAGTTTTTAAATTGCTCCAAACCACAAATAGATGCCAAGACATACCAGGAATCTGTTTACATTAAAATCTCCAGGTTTGTACATGACATTGAGTTCTTTGTAGTATTGAAGTATTGTGCCATTTATGCTGTGAAAACTGTGAAAATTTCACAAGATTGCATATGGGAACAGAAAACTGTTATAGGCAAGTGTAAGAGAACACATGTAGGAAGGAGTCATGTGCAACACAAATTATGCTGGAAGACAAGGGGCTCCTGGGCTTCTATACTATCTATAACATGGGACTGGAAAGATGGCTCAGAGGTTAAACCTCTGTCTCACAAACAAAGGTCCTCAGTTCAGATCCCAGATAAAAATACCCCATGTAAAAATACCAGGAGGAAATGGGGGCCTTGTACTTCCGATCCTGGAAGCAGAGGCTGGGAAAATCCAAAGCAAAGCAAAGAGGAGATAGAAGCAATCCAGGGTGAGTTCCAAAGTCCCCCCTAGACCTCTACAGGCACATATAGTGCCCTCTGATACACACAGGCCACAGACACACAGGCACACACATGCACAAACACACAGAAAGAGACAGACAGACAGACAAACTAAATAAATCTTACACATTTAGAACATGTAGCAGGCTGTCACCACATACACAGGGTTGAAGATGGCACACTGATTCCATGAAAGGTCAAAAATGGTATATGGAGCTACCTTCCTGTCCAAATCCTGGACAGAGCCACAGCTAGCATATGGTGCACATGTGCACTCCTGCCTTGCAAGGACCAAGAAGTCATCAAACAAATCAGAAAAGGGAAGATGTTTGCCTACCAGAATCAGTGCTAGTAGCTAGCAATACACAATTCTCCAATATATGAAATCCAAAGCGAGAACTGAAGAACAAATATGATAAAGTCTGTGGAACAGTGGATCTCTTGAGACTGTAGGATGTCTTCAACTAGGATCTATGGACTTTGGAAAGTTTATAAACTACAGATATGCTATGCATAACTTTCACATATACATATCGTACATGAAAATTTTATATATTTGCTCTGTTGAATAGATGCATAGTTCTTATCAGTGTCTTAACTCGATTTATAACCAAAAACTTCAAGACCTAGTAGTCAAGTCATACTCGTGCTATCTAGACTACTAAAGTCACTAATTCCTGGGAACAGACCTTGAGGCATGAACAGAAAGGCTTTGAACGAATACACCATCAAAAATATGCTTGGGCTGGAGAGGTGGCTCAGGGGTTAAGCCTCTGCCTTGCAGGCAGAAGGTCCTGAGTTCGGATCCCAGATCCCACGTATAGACACCAGGCGGAAGCGGGGGCAGGCCTGCGTTTCTGGTCCTGGTAAGGCGGAGCCTGTAAATCCCAGGGTGGAGGAAGTGGAGGCATCCATGGTGGTTCCCTGAATTCGTCCGTGGTTCTACACACACAGGCGCGTGCGCGCACACACGCACAACACACACACGCACAATTGAATAAAAAAATTTTTTTCAAAAAAAATATGCTTGTGGAACTCCTTTCCCAGGAAAAGAGTACAGTACAAAAATGCATAGTGTATAGAATATTTGCTGGAAGCCTTTGAAGTAGTTCTCCAGCTCCTGATATTGGGTGTACATGAGGGAAGAGAGAAAGATCTTTTATTTTCAACTGTGTCCCTACTACTAGGCATAGATGTGATATATAGTAAGTGCTATCTTGTCAGATTGGCTAAAGTGTTCAAGAACAGTCATGCCAGAGAGAGAGGAGAGCAAAGAAGAGGGAAATGGAGAAAACAGTGGAGAGGGAGGAACAGGGTGGATGGAGGCCAGTGGGAAGGGGAGGGGAGGAATGGAGAAGAAGGAAGCAAAAAGAGAGTGGGAAAGAGAGGGGAGGTGGAAAGGATGGATACAGGGCAGGAAAAGTGTACACCAGAATAGAAACGGTGGGTGTGGATCTTCTTCATCCCATCCATTCAACAGGTATTAATTGAGTGCCTGCCACTTTATTCTGTGCTAAGGTGGTGGGTTTTTTTTTAAGTCTTGCTATTACTGTCAGAGGCAGTGGCTCAGATCAACTCTGAGTGGCATTTCTGACATCCACACAGGCAAGACTGCTCTCTTCCCCACATCCTAATCTTATTTCCTTGCTCAGCATCTACCACTGTGAAGACTCCTACAATTAGTGGCAGTGGGCACTACACAATATCAGCAACGAACTATGTAAATTTAACCTTGGAAAAATAGAGGGAAAATAAAACCCAGAATTAAATATAGGAGCAGTACAAGTATGTAAAAGTCTATGAGCATGCAAAACTGCTGAAAGGACCAGTCAAGAATATTAATTTGCTAACCTGTACAAAAAACAATGAAGATGAGAATTGCCAAACAAGGGCTTCATATACAAAATCAGTACCCCATTTGTTATAACTTAGTGACCTAAGAAACATGTCTACTAATAGTTGAGACAATGATGGTGCCCTAGTTAGGACATTCAGGGCCTTTTGCACTGAGAGGCAGAATCCAGCATGGCCTTTCAGGATTTTGTCTCAAGCAAGCTTCTCCAAGATCTATTAAGTTAAAAGTATAGACTTCTATTGCCCAGAGTACTCTGCTTTTGTTGGCCAATTCCTGTGATTCTGCTAGTTTTGAAGATAGCTACAGACTTCCCAAGAGAGGTTACATAGGGCCAAGTCAAGTCTTCGTAATTAAGTCTCCTTAGGTTTTTCCAACACTAACTTTGACTTTGCTAAAATAAAAATTTTAACAAAACTTTATATTTATGGTTGGTGTTCCCCAGATAGATGGTATTCTACTCTTCAACAATATTGAAATAGCAAATTATGCAGATATTATTGAATCACAGCTTTTCAAGAGTCAGAGCTCAGTACAAAGAGCTCTCTCTAGCCCAGCAGAACACAGATAGACCCTGGAAGCAGGAGCCAATGGAAAGAAAATCCCAAGTCAGAAACCACCTGACCTAGGTATTCTATAGTTTGTAAAATCTCCCCTAAAAACAATAATTAGGTTCTTAATGTTTAATATAGTTGTATTTGCCTATACAGCATTTTTTTATTTTACTAACACTTGTTTTGATTATGTATGTTTTATGATCCCCTACTTCCAAAAGGAACTGAAGCAGTTAAAAGATTAAAACAGTACAGTGAGCAAAGGCATCTAGAGATAAAACAGGAAAAGAATGTGTTCTTCTGCTAGAATTCATCAGATATAATACATTTTACTTAAGGGGAAAAAAAGCACTGGAGTTAAAGCTACAAAAATCTTGGGTTCTAAACCTAGCTAATTGTGTGGTCTTGCTCAATCTTTCTTCCACTGGCAACACAGTCTCTGAAACTTTTTTAATGTGGTTCTTGAAATGCTTGGAAGATAACGTTCTGGCAGTATTTGTATCTAGACAATGTGAGGTGGCGGATGTGTGGATGTAGAGGGGCCAGGTTCAATGGGATATAGGGGAATTAGTAGGAATGAAAGACAGGCGGGATAGGAAGAATAGCAAAGAACTGACTGGTGATGTGGACATGAAAAGTCAGAGGTGACTGACCCTTTGTGGCTGCCGTGAAAAGTAGGAACATGCTTCTAGAAGAGCTACCCTAGGACTGTGAGAAGCAAGCTCCGCCTGCCTGCGATGATGGGAAAACATCCAAGGGAAAGTATGGTGTGGTCATGTCTGGTATGAGCTGGACCTGAGACAAGAAAATAAATCAGGAGATAAATACGCTGAGGTCATTGGCATTTCGGTAAATGAGCAGACAAGGACTCACAGGAAGTGTGAGGGGGAGGGCCTGCAGGCTGAGTCCTGAGGTGACCAGCAAAGACAGCCGGCAACCAGGTTCCTCAGTACAGGCGTTTGCTCTCACAATTGCATGATCTTAATTTTTGCTCTTCCTAGTCGTCTCTAATCCCATTCAAGTCTTCTTAGAAGAGAAGACCTGCTGGAACGTTCCGTACAGAGACCAGCAGCACTGTTTCTGGCTGGGGACGGCTAAGCAAATGACTCCCAATCTTAAACTTCTTAACTAAAATTAGATCATAAACACTTTCATCCCCAAACTGTGTGGGACTTACACACCCCAAATGCATTGCAGCTACCACACTAACAAAACTATACTAACTATATGCATTTACCTGATCTTCAGTCTCTTTTCATCAAATGACACACCTAGGTGTATCTTCTCAGAGCATGTTGCCTCATGCAAACTGAAACTCACTGATGGGACAGGTTGGGTGTCAGTTTTATTTACATTTCCACAAGCCTGCCTCTACCCAGTCAAGCATCTGCCTCTCAGGATTAGCCCTTCTCAGCACAACTCTTGCGCCAACTCTTTCCTACACATTGTATATTCACCTGCAAGTATCCTTATGACCCTTCTTCCTGCAAATGACATGCAGCTTTCCTAAACCTCAGAGGCAGGCCCACAGTTCTGGGGTTTTCCGGTGTATGATATATACCACTTGCTACATAATGAATTCCAGATCAATGTATTAAATAATATCCATCAGAAAAGAAAATCATTTATATTTCCATTTTTTGTCCTTCCTGCCTTATTCTTAGTACCAAAGACTACCCAGAGATAAACCAGATATGACAGAATAATCAGCTTTAGTGAAAAATAAATTGGTTTATATTTTTGGTATAACATATAAATGAATATACTATGCTATGCATATTAAAAATATGCTACATTAGGCAATATATCACATATTATGTATAGTTTACTACCAGTCTATATATAATATGTAATAATTACATATTATTAACATATAACATATTTAGTAAATAATGAATATACTATGATGGAGGACTTTGCAGTGGTACATATTAAAACATGTGCTTCACCACATCAGGCAATGCTTCTCCCGAGGGACTACTGATGAGTCACGCTGGCTGTGGGAGAAGAGCTGCTTTCTTCGGTGATACATGCACTGATATATCAGCCATGCTCCAGCAAGTGTTTAGGAGCATATTAAGGTAGGTAACCCTTAATGAAACTCAGTAATTCTGTGGAATACACACACATACTGGTTGGAAAGAACGTTCTCAATGGGAGAAGGAAAGGAGAAAGGGATTGAATAGTACAGAGTAAAAATAAATTAAATTCATTGTTTACATGTATAAAGCTGCCAAATAATTAAAATAATTTAAATGGCTTAGCAATCACAAAACATGATATCACCCAACTCTAAGATCTCTTTTCAATAACCGCGTAAATAACATCATCATTATAAGTTATACAACTCCATCTTATCTGATGAGGCTAACTTATGACAAAACGTGGCCATACTATGAATAAATACAGGAAAAGAGGTATGAAGCAGGAAAGAAAGGGAGGGTCAACTAAGGATATGAATCCCACAGGACTTTGGCTTTTGCAGAGAACAGATGAAATGGACTATTACTGTTCTTGGAGTAAAGGAAGCCGACCCTCCTGATGTTGTTTATCCACGGCTCTTGGTTATAGTGAACTGAAGTCAGTCTCCAAATGAAACAAAAAGAGCCCTTGGCAGCAGTTGGAATATAGAAATGTCTCTCTCTAACTCCCTACACATTTAGAGAGCAAATCTGGATATATCAGTCTAGGGACAGAAGTGGGTAGAGTGAGAAGGAAAAGAAACAGCTTATGTGTTTAAGGAAAAAAAAAAAAAGAACAGCTTTGAAGAAGACTCTAACAGGGGAAATACTCCATTTTCTCTTCAGATGATAACATCTCTGCCTTTCATCAATGAGGGTGGTGCTACATTAGTATTCTCTTCTGCAGAGCATCTTTCACACCATCTCCACCCAGATGTAGCATTAAACCCAGTCATTCCTCGGGATTTTCAAAGGACTGGATCCTACATAGCATCAGAGTGAGGAGAGCCAGACTGCATACTGCTGGCTCTCACACCATGAAACATTATCATACTGCAGATGTCTAGCCAGGAAAAGCACAAAATGGATAATTTTGCACTATCGTAAAGCTACAAAACGATTGCTAGAGCTTGGATCTGGAACGTCCCTTATTGGTGTATGTTTTAAAGACTTTAAGCACAGTAGCTCTGTTTCTAGATAATGGACCCTTTGGGAAGGGAGGCCTCGAGGTCAAGAAAGGCCATGGGCAGGTCTTGGAGGTTTTAACCTCGGTCTGTTTCCTGGACTAACCTTGATGTAAGGAATGCTGCCAAACACTCACACTGCCATGAACACTCCCTGCCTTCCCTGCTGTGACAGACTGAAATCCCTGAGACTGAAATAAACCATTCCTCCCTTCAGTTGCTTCTGTCAGGCAAATATCGCAAGATAGCAAGAAAAGTAACTGACACCTAGTCTATCATATCCTGGCAACTTTCTATATCTATCTGTCTCTGGGGACAATGATGACCGTATGGCCTTAGTCCCAGGTGATCATAACAGACCAAAGAGCTAAATCACTACCACATGGCAACACAAAGAAACAAATGTCATTGCCTAAGAAGAGGGTCTCCAACAATTTCATGGTATTTAAGACCATTGAAGAATGAGCCAATGAAGAGGAAGCATAATGAGGAAGTTATTCAAGCAGCTGAGATACGGCCATGAGTGGGATGCAGCAAAAGAACTCGCAGAACAAATGAAAGGATACAGGGAACAATATTCCATAAGAGCTCAAGATGGATGTAAGAGGGCTCCAAGTTCAAAGTGCTGCCATCACAGACAGAACGCTTGGGGACAAGAAGCATTTGCCTCTATGTGATAGAGCACTAGGTGTCAAGGACTTGGAAGAGTCACATTCAGTGTCAAATGAAGGGACAGGTAAAACTAGTACCCTCAGGCTGCCCAGATCCCACAACCACTCAGGTCTCCTGAGTCTTCAAGGATCCTACAAGGCTAATGACCGTCCCCATCAGAATACCACAGGCATCAAGTTACAAAGCTTCAAGATAGGACAACAGCATACAAGTCACTATACTCGCGATGTCATAACCATGTAGATAATCTTGTGGAAAAACTAAAAAAGCCAATAATCGTATATACATAAAATGTACTACAAATGTTTTATCTTGCCTTCAACTTTGTTCCAAGACCAATCTGAGGACACAATTTCAGTTGCTGAGACTTAAAATTTTAGTAATATCCCAGAATCACAAGCCAAAGTATTATAAAATTCAACTGCACTGCTGTCATCTAAGTATCTTCCTTTAAAGTTTATCATAACAAAGTTAATTTCTGCTTACATTCCATGTCATCTTTTTTTTTTCTTCTACAGCTCTTTGATTTTCTCTCATTTTCTTTTACAGGCATAAAATGAAACCTTGTTCATAGTGATTGCTATGGTTTGAAATGTGAGTTGTCCCCCACAGACTCATATGTTTGAATCTTTGGTTGATTGGGAAAGTTGCGGCACCTTTGGGAGGTGGAGCCTTGCTGCAGGAAGTAAGTCACAGGGGGTGGGCCTTGAGGTTGGTAAGCCACACCCTACTTCCAGGGGAGATCTGCTCTTGCAACTTGTAGTTTTGCAACTCTCAACCTCCTTTGATGGCAGTAACTCAGGCCACCTCCAGATTCTGCCAGCCAGCTATGCCTTTCTTGCTACAATGGACTATATCTCCCTTCTGGAACCATAAGCTGAATAAATCTCCCTTTCTCCCCTAAAGTTGTTTGAGCCTCAGTGATGTCTCACAGCAACAGGAAGAGTAACCAGTATAGTGACGTACCCGAGTATGATGCTTCCCATGTGTCCTTCATGTACAATGCACGGTATTTACATAAGGCCTATTCACATTCTCTCACGTTTTAACTCATTTCTAGGTGACTTTCAATACCTCATACAACGTGAATGCTATATGACTATATGAAGAGTTGCTACACTGACCTGTTTAGAGAACAATAAGGAATGAACATGTGTGCCTATTTGGTACTGATACAATTTTTGTTGTATAGCTAGCTCATCATTGATTGGTCGAATACATGGATCTGAGTCTCAGACACAGAGAGTGGTCAAAAAATTCTAATCCAATACTGGTTCTTGTTTCTCTTGTGCTTTCTTTAAAATCAGGTGTTTATCTCCCTGGAATTGTTCACCTCTTCAGACTCAAAGGTACTGTCTCATTTTGTTACTATTACTGCTAATAGGTATAACTTACATAAATTCACACAAGAGAAAGCTTTCTCTATTTCCTTCTCTCACTGGAAATTACTTCTCTCATCATGAAACTAGTGCATATATTCTCTCTCTTTCTCTTTCTCTCTCTCTCTCTCTCTCTCTCTCTCTCAGCTTTACTTCTTCCCATTGCTTATGTTCTGAGAGGCAAAACTATATAACCATTAAAAATCTGCTATTGTACTATATAATTATGTAGGGATCCTAACCTACATTAAATATTCTAATCACCTAAAATATAATTCCTAGTCATAAACAAGTAAAAATAAATTTTCAATAATTAATTTTAAACATTTATTTAATGATAACCTTATTTTCTGTCTTTGACATTGGATAAACTTAACAATGAAGCTCTGGGTCTGTACAGCCAATTACAAATTTATCTCAAGAAAGTGGACTAGCCCTGACTATTGAACACTGCTATTAACTGTTTAGATAAAATCACTGAGAACATACCAAACAAATTTTTAAAGATGAATTGTACCTTTATGATAAAATTATTAAAGGTGAAATTTAAGGTATTTAATACCTTAAAATAAAGGTAATTATTTAAGGTAAAATTATTAAGGATCATGAGTAGGGGAAGTGGACAGACCTAACAGAATGAAATTCAGTAAAAATTTATGATGATCGTATCATCCCAGTAGAAAGGTGAACTGTATGTCACTAATATATATGCATATTAAAAAATTAGTGAATATCTGTCAAAGTAGGGGAGATTTAGCTATGGTTTAAGAACTAATTATGGGGAGATAGAAGCTAAATTTAATGCTCTCAGTTGAAAGCAAGCAGTATAGATAAAAATAGACATAAAATGGGCACATTCTGCTTGGCAGATAAGCATAAAACAAATAGTCAATAAAAGGCAGAAACTGTGAGGTTTGTGGGTTCCCCTAACCCCTTGTGTCTACTACAGCAGAGCCACAGCACCTGTGATTTCAGTGTTGAGTGACACCACTGTCTTCCTATCAAGGCACGCATTCCTTGCTTCTTCACATTTCTCTTTTATCTAACCCATGATGGGCATCCAGTAAAGGTTTGTTGAACCAAAGAATAAATTAATGTTCTATTTTCTAATGGGAAGCACTTGAGTAGGAGACAAAATTCTCTAGTTCTGATCCATTTCAACCACCCAGTCAGTGCATTTGGATCTGGAGTATGTCCCCATAAAGAGAACCTTCCTTTCTGAACACTAAGAACCACAATTATTACTTTTCCTCCATACTAGGATCATGGTGGGAATATTTTATACTATTAAATCACCTTCATTAGATAATCACCTTCATTTTGCCTTGAGGCAAGCATTATTGACATAATTAATATCATTATTGCGAAGATTGAAAATTTACACTTTGCAATCTGTATGATTTCTCACTCAGAAGTATTCCCTTTTTTATTTGTGTGTATGTGATGTGTCAGATTATCTGTGTGTGAGTGCAGGCATGTGCCTCCAATGGCACATGGGTGTTGATCCTCACCTCCCCACCTTGTTTTGAGACCAGGTCTGTTCACACTGCTGCATAAGCCAGGCTGACTGGAACCTAAGTTTCCAAAAAGTCCACTTCCTATTGCCAAAAGATATGCAAGAATTACAGATACCTAAGCTATTGGCCAGTGTATACACAGGATATAGAGATTCAAATTCTGATCCTCATGCTTGCATAGCAAGCAGCTTACCTGCTGAGTCATCACCCTTACTCTGCATTCCTTCCAAAAAAAAAATGATCACTGCTCTCCTTGAATTGGTAACTACTTTTCAGCTTCTGAACTCCAAATTCTAAGCAAGTCATAAGTCTTCTGTAGGGCCTTCTAGCACCCTTGGAATCTGTTTTACTCTATTACCACTTCTCACCCTCAGAATCTGTATTACTCTATTACCACTTCTCACTCTTGGAATTCCTGTTACTCTATTACTAATTTACTCTTGAAATCTGTATTACTTTAGGATAGGACTCAGAAAAATATCAATCTTTTTTAATAATGTACATCTAGACTCGTGATTGCAGATATATACTTTTGAAATCAAGAGAATAAAAACAAGGACTTAAAATAGGAAATGACTTACCTATGTAAGTAGAAATATGAAAACACACTTTTTTCTGTTATTTTCAATAATAAGCATTTCCATTATCATTAAGAATCATTAAGGAGACACTAGTGAGTCCCTTGGTGTTCTAGAGAGATCTTTAAAATGAATGGTCCTGCAATACCTGCCAAAGAAACAGGAATCCATTATTAGTATTCCTGACTGGGGGCGATTGACTAAGAACAAGTGAGTACGTTCTGGTGATACTTCCCCAAGCTGAACAGTGGGGTCAATGAGCACCATTTACCAGGAGTTACAAGATAAGGAAAAGTAAAGGGAAGAGGAGGTAACTATCACAGAGCAAGGGCCATTGCCTGCTGAGAAGCGAGCCAGAGCAAGTGTTGAAAACATTGCCAATAAAACTCTGAAGTCAGGTGAGGAGCCTCCACATGCCTGGAACTGTCCAGATCCATGGACTGGCTACAGGACTGGGAGAGGATGGGAAACTCTCTTGTCCTTTCTCTGCTCTGCTTTGGGCACTTTGACTGCTAGAGAACATCACACTATGTCATTCAACTTGTTGAAGAGAACAAATAAATTGTAAGCATTTTTAAAGGCTATGGAACTATATAGTCATTTTGAATGCAGTTTTTGAGATGAGGATCAGCCACCTCTGTGGCGGCCTGATGGCCTTTCAGCCCTGCCACCAAGGTGGACCAGGACAAGTACTCAAAGCTAGCGCCACCCTCGCTATTGTTGCTTAAGAACACAGGATTAGAAGGTGTGCTGTTTTCCAATGATGGGCTAAAAACTCCAAATCTCTCTTCTCTTTAAAGTATTAAGAATTTAAAAACAAAAAAAAAGGAAGAAAGAATTAAGAATTCACTAAACAGGAAAAATCAAAAGTTCTATTTGGAAAATTTGAAAGAAAGTACGAAAAAGAGCAAGGAATAAATACCAATGAGAAGAAAAGAAACAGAAAATTGGCCCAGGGCAACTTGAAAAGGATGAGGAGAATGTACAGCAGATGAGGAGAACATAGAGCTGGCAGAAAAGGAGAATGCCACGAACGATGAAAGAGGGTTTCTGAAATTGGGAGACAATTTCCAAGCATTTTTCTTTTTTTTTTTCCTCCCACATTTTATTTTTTCCTAATCATACAAGCTCAATAGGTACCCATCCTTTCCATCCCCTCTCTCCTCCCCCATTGCCCCCCATTGCACTCTTTCTACTTCTCCCCTTTCTTTCACCCATCCCTTTCACCCCCACCTCCCTCCCTCCCCATGTCTTCCCCTTCCTTCCTCTTAGCCCTGGAACATCCCTTTATGTGGGCTCCAATCCCCCCTCTGAGTCCTGCACCCTACTAAGGGTTCAGGACTCAATGGCATAGCCCAGTGCCCCTTCTTGGGCTTCCCATTATCATGGGAACTGTTTAATCCCTTGCCTCTAAGGATCCTACTGGCTGAAGCCTTCTCCCCTGTGATCCGTGCTAGACTTTGCGGGGTCATTGACATGTCAGCCATTGAATCTTCTTTAAACAACTAAGGAAGACTATGAGTTCAAGAGGCAAGGTGAGTCAGGGAGAGGAGCGACGAGTCATGCACAGAAGTGAATGCTACCAAAGAAAAGTGAGCAAGAAAGAAGAAAAGTGATGTGGCCAAAAAGAAAAAACCTTAGATAAGAAGTTTTTGTCACTTGCTTAGTACACCAGCCTTGTTTTTTTTTTTTTTTTTTTGGTTTGTTTTTTTAATTTTTCTGCTCATACAAACATAATAGGAACCCCTGTCCCCTCCCTCCTTCCACCTTTCCCTGGACCTCCCTGTTCCCTCCCCGTTTTGTCCCTTCCTTTCCCCCCTCCCTCCCTCTCTCCCAGTACCCCCTCCCCTCATCTCTGAAGCATCCTTTAATGAGTATATCAAACTTTCCTCTGGGTCCTCCTCTCTGATGAGGTGTAAGGACTCAGTGGCAATTCCTAGAACTCTTTCTTGTGTTCCCCTTAAGTAGAAGGAACACTATTGTGACTGTTAATCCCTTGCTTCTAAGGATCCTAGTGCCTTTAGTCCATGATAGAATTTGAGGGGTCAATGATATGTTGATCATTGCGCAGACCATGCAAAGTCCTGTTATAATTGCTTCGGCCCTAACTTGTGTGGAGTATCTTGCATATCATGACGCCTCCCATCCTTGTATTCTTACAATCTTACCGCCCCCTCTTCCGCAAATTTCCCTGAGCTTCAGGATGGGGAGAGATTAGGCTGGCCCAGTTTCAGGTGGTTGATGTAGAGTCTCTGATGTTCTGAATTATGGTTTGTTGATGTTTTTTTTTTCAGTTTTGCTGTTCCTGCAATGCCCTTGGTTCCATCCTGATGGGTATTGGATGTCACCCCCTGGCCAGAGATAAAAACCTGTTAAATTAGAGTCTTGTTATAAGAGTCTATTCAAAGGTAGATGGAATAGAAGTAGGAGTCCGAGGTGAGAGAGGGATCAATCACCCATTTGCAAAATGGTTACCTTCTATCTGGCAGCCTATATGCCTTCCCCTTCTAGTAAGATCAGTACCCCATCAGTTGCAAATGATCAGGAAGGAAAATCTGTGAACTTAATCAGATGTCTCATTACTTACTTGCAGTCCTTGATGGTAGCCTATTTTCTCTGCTGTAACATGGTCCCCTCTGTTTCTGGTGGGGCCCTCCTTCCCCATCCCTCCTGTTTATAATCTTTACAATTACTGTAGGTATTACAGAGATTTGTCTTTGAGTGTCTCTAAGTGAGTTTGGTACTAGGATCCACCTATTAGGGAGTACATACGGCACTTAATTTTCCATGTACACCAGCCTTGTTGTAAACATTACCTTCAATTTAAAAAAAATCATTGAGCAGAGAACACTGGTGGGGATAACAGAGAGACCCTTTGCAAAGGAACCAAAATACAAAGCAGCAAATAGAACCAGCTAACCGGAAGCAAAAGCTCCAGAGTGCTCAAACCAGGCTTCCACGCCCAACACAGAAGGCCTTCGGAGCATAGCTGTGAGATGAGCGAACCACACAGAGCCTAAGTGAACACAGGAATAGGTCTGTGGTTTCGGCATTCACCTGTACATTTGGACTCTGGAAGTCATAAGAACACTCCCCGACCCCTAGCATCCACACCCTGTAGGCCCTCCTCTTCCTCCTTCTATTGTGGAACAAAATGATGGAACCCTCGATGTATTGTATCTGCTCCTCAGCTCCATTCCCACTAGCAAGGAAGAGAGAAATGGGAATGCTTCCAACTTTTCTCAACATTTATATGAAGAAAGGTACCTTGTTTTATCTCCAGCATGTTGCATGAAACAACATAACTATCCTTAGTTGATCACCACTGACAGGCTTAACAGTCATCTTAATGACTCAGTGCCTCCAGAACAGGAGAACAATGAGGGTGAGGATGGCTAAGGAAAAGGTTGCCTGACACTTGATTTAGGAAGATTTGGTGACTATGGAAATGGAGAGCGTTTAGCTTCCCTCATTCAGAAGCCTTTGAATGAGATGTTTGTTGGGTTTTAAAACTTTGAAAGTGATAAAATAAGTCTTGAGTGGGTTAAACTAGGGTAAGAGTACACACACATGCATGTATGTGTACACACAGAGACATTACACTTAAAGCAGTCAACACTGAGAATTCTAGTGGTCCCCTATAGAGGACTTTGAATTTCCTATACTTTCTTTCATTGTTTTCTTATCATCGAATCCACTTCCTACTCACCAAAATCTATCACCAAACTCAACATATTTTTTTCTTCAAGGAACACTCTTCTTAAGGTAAATGAAATACTGTGGCAAACTGAAAATGACACTGGGCAACAATTTTAAGAGATTAAATGTAGGTCGAGCTCAGGCTAGAAAGCTACAAAAGAAATTTTCTGAATAGAATTTGAATTACAGAAAGTGGCCCTAAGACTTGGAAAATTTATCAGTTTCCCAAGAGCTTGAGAAGCAAGATTTGAAGTATGGCCAGACTTCAGAAGAGCAAATTGAGACAGAAAAAAAAAAAAATGGGTTTTAATGTCAACCTGGAGATTTTCAAGTTCCATGTTAAGTATAGCACATTTAAATAAGTGCATTTAAAATCATGGTCAACCCATGCTTCATTTTAAATTATTAAAAAGTCCATTATATAAATAACATAGACTTGTTCTTTGAATCTTATATATAATTGGAAATTTTTTTAAAAAAATATTTTAAGACTTGCTTAAACTAATGGAACCCTTCTTTCTTTAGAGTAACTAGATTTTCTTTCATGTCTATTTCCTTCAGATCTGAAGCAATCCAGCCATTAAAGGAGCTAGTGAGATAGCATCAGTACCTATAACTTTAAAAGTCAAATTATTAATATCTGCTTCTGAAGTGAATCCAATTATCTAGTTTACTTAATGTGTTTCCTTGTTTTCTTAGTTTGTGCTCCTAGCAATGGATCTTACTATTCTCTCAGTTGAGAAGAACTTAGACTCAGACTTAAATAGAAATCAAGGTCATGGAATTAGAAATTAAGATGGTTTATCTAAGCAGAAAATAATAAAATTTTCTCAGAATTAGGAGGATCATTGGTAACATCTCAGGCACTTAATAAATATTGCCAGTATGAAAATCTTACCAATAATGAAAGAACTGCATCTTAAAGTTTGTGTCAATTATACATGAATGCATCATAATCACTATTTTCATCAGCTCTCGTTTAAATAGGAATGTTTTATCTGCAATACAAGATGAAGATAAATTGAGCGATAATCATCAGGCAGAATGAAGTTTGATGCTGAATTTTTTAGAGGCCCTGGCCATCCCTGAAATAAAACTTCTTGGTCTGTGTGTGTGTGTGTATGTAGGGAGTATACACACGTGTGAGGGAATGGGTGCACACATGTGTATATATGCACATGTGTGTGTCATTCCTCAGACACACTCCACTTTCTATTATTATTTTTTTGAGACAGAGTTTCTCATTGGCTTGGCACTCATCAACTATGCTAAGCTTACTTCCAGCAAGCCCTCCCGTCTCTGCCTTCCATGTGCTGGATTATGAGCACACACCATCACACTTGGCTTCTTTTCATGTGCATTCTAGGGATCAAAGTCAGGTTCCTGTGCTTGCAAGACAGGCATCCCCAGACATGTCAGATGCGAGTCACATCTCCAGACCAAGCCTCTTCATGAAATGTAGGAGAAAGAGTGAGGAGATAACTATGAAAAAATGAAGCTGCAAATAGACAGAAACACTAATCCATCAAGTGTGCCCTCTCTTACCAGGACCTCGTAAGGGTACCTTCAATGATGCTTAAGTGTTTGCCCAAGGAACCCTGCTGAGCTAGAAGATCTGGGCGAGGAACTGATTTCTCAAAGATATCTCAGCTCACCACAGGATCCTGTGAAGAATGCCAAAGAACTTAAAGGATCTTTCTCTGCTACATCTTATGTGTTGCTCATTCATTCAGCAGATGTAGTACATATTTATGGGAACTCCAATGAACTTATTAGGATACATATATGGCTTCATGAGCTTCCTTTCAGTTTTTAAATTGAAGCAGAAATTTACAAGTTGAGATATTTATCTATTTACCACTATTTTATTTTAATATTTATTATTTATTTTTGTTTCCTAAGAGATTATGAGACATGTTTTGAAGTTAAAGTCAGAACAACACACTGACAGATGTGGAGATATGATTTAAAATTCAACCCGGATACCTTCTCCCCCCCAAAAATAAAACCCCACAATTGAAGGCTAGGTCAGGCCTTGTATATACATAGACACCTGTCATATTTGAATAACCCCAGCAAGCAAGAGGCTCTAATCAATCATTTTCTCTGTGTAGAATTAACCAACCATAAAACCATTACTTACTTCACTAGAAAAATTATCACTGCCAGATCAGTTTTATTCTTTCTATTCCTTTCCATCAGCAATGTTTATACCAAAATATGTGAATCAATGTCTCAGTCTATTAATAATTTTGAATTAATTTTAAAATCTCCAAAAGGAGATTTTGCCACTATGTTGCCACTATGGTTAATGTACATAAAAATCCTAGCCTGTGTTACACATTTCCTTATTTTACCTACTAAGTGGTCATCACTGTCAAGGTGCAAGAAAATTAGTAGACAAAGGGAAGAAATACTGACACCTTAAAAAGTATATACTTGCAATTGATGGTGAATGGTAGAGGAAAAATAGAAAAGGGCAAAACAGAGGGGCCTATTAGAATTGTAAGCCTGCTGAACAGGTCATCCAAACCACTGACCCACCCCAAGGCTCAGAGAACACTGCAGAAGGTGAGGTAAGATTGTAGGAGTCTGAGAGAAGGAAGTAGTGTGGCCAGACATGATCTTCTGGACATGAAAGGGCTGATGTATCCACAAACACACGGCAGATATATTTCCACAAATGTACACAGGATTTGTCATATCAACATATTTCGCAGAAAAGGTACAGAACTCAAGGGGCCCCTGAGAGACTGACGGAGGTCAACTCTGATCGGTGGGGGAGGAAGGAGGGAAAAGCTCCAGCAAGTGCACATGCTATCAAAGGCAAACCAAATAAAATCCAGTGGGACACACACACGCGAGCTAATAGAAGAGAGACTATCAGTGAAAAAGGAGGATTGTAGTGGGAAGGGAAAGAAGATAGGACTTGGGATTATGACATGAAACTGTTACATGTTCACTGAAATCATGTATAAAACACAAAAGAATAAAAAAAGGAATTGTGGGCCTGGAGTGATGGCAGATCAAGGAAAGAGTAGCGTTTGAGCTGAGATGCAAGCAAACCCTAACATTGTAGGAACTAGCAAGGAGGCAGAGGGAGGGACCCAGAGAAGGAGCAGAAAGCCAAAGCCAAGGAAAGGAAAATGTGTGGCAGTCCTACAGCAGGAGGGAGTCTGCTCTGAAGAACTGAGAGGGTTTAGGGGAGGAAAGAATGGAGTGAGATGAGGCAGAAGAGGGTCCAGACCACTTGAGGGTTTGAGACGTCCTGGGAACTTGATCTGCAGAAGCATGGAACCCACAAGAAGCCTTCAGGAAATGCGATCTGATCACATCTTCAAATGCCCATCTAGCTCTAGTGTAAGCAGGCAAGAAGATCAATCAAGTTACATGAATGATGATCACCATGCCTCCTACTGGAAGCCAGTGAGTCAGAAATGTGAGTGCATTCTAGGGAAACCCATAGCACTTGTCCATGGCAAACAAGTGCACGAATGTTACTAGTAAATCAGTCCTCCAAACAGCTCACGTTTGTTTCACTTTCCTGTTATGCTGATCACATGTCAGAAAATTTTTTCCATGCAAACAATAATGTTTAAAAGAAAAAATATAAAGTTCCAGTCAATATTAGCAAAATTTTTAACGACTAAAAGCAAATGATCTCTTTGATGTTTGTAGGCCTGATTTCATTCAACTGTCTTCTTCCCTACAGATGTGTTTGTAGGACTCTTCCAGCTCCTTATTGAGTCCATTTGCTGACACGTAAAAACTGGTAGCCTCCTTCAGCTTAGAACTAAACTTCAGGTCACCATTTCCCTAAGCATGCTCGCTAAAAATAGTTCTGGAAGAGAAGCAAGATTTCACCTAAAACTATTTGATGAGCGGTAGTTTGAGAATGATTAGTGTTTCCTCACTAGATTTTTTTCAGAGTCTCTGATATGCTGAGAAGTAGAGCAAATTTTCAAGGAAGGATGATGGAAACTCTCTCCAACTCATTTGTACATAAGATATTGTTGTAAGTACAGCCCTGGCACCTCTTTTGTGAAGAATAGTTGAGAGACTCTGGCACTCACCATAGCCCAGGAGAAACCCAAGGAAGGAGTCAAGACTGAGAACAAGGATTATATTAATTTGAAGGTGTCAGGTAGGATGGCTCTGTGGCGCAGATGAAGAAGCATACAGCATTTCGTAAACTAATGAAAGAAAGCCTATTGAGAACAACAGTGTTTGTCAATGAGGCAGGTCAGATCCAATTTGATGGGCAGCCAATCAATAAAACAAACATATCTGCATAGTTGGAAATAGGAAATGAAGACACAATTGATATGTTCCAGCAGCAGACAGGAGATGTCTACTAAAAAGGGAGTCTGCTACATTACTCCAGAATTCTGTTATAGAACAAGAATACATTCTCAGTTAGAAGCCACAATTTGGTTCCATGGCTTCCTGACTATAACAGTATAGTTTCCTCTATTCTTTCATTTTCCCTTTCCTGTTCCTTTATTGTACATAAAGTAACTGGTATATGTGCACAAGTATATTTCTCTCTAAAAAAACCCAAATGACCAAAGTTATGTCTTGGTAAACATCAAATGGAGGCAGTATGGGGGAAGCATTGGTTCTATGAAAATTCATCTCTTCATTAGTACCATGCTCATTCAGCCCTTATCTTTATATTCCAGTAAGTTATTTTGCTCACTTTTTCAATTTTTAAAAACCTAACATAAAAACCTTTGCATATCAGATACTTCACACAAGTTAGGGTTGCAGCAGCCAGAATTGGACTTTGCCTGACCTGCACAATGGCTGACATGTCAACGTCCCCCCCCAAAGTCTAGCATGGATCACAGAGGAGAAGGCTCCAGGGAACAGGATCCTTAGAGGCAAGGGATTAACAGTCATAAAAAGTTCCCATACTAATGGGGAGCCCAAGAAGGGGCTCTGGGCTATGTCACTGATCCTGAACCCTCACTAGGATGGAGGACTCAGAGGGAGGTTTAGAATTCACACAAAAGGATGCTTCAGGAAATGGGAGGGAGGAAGGGGGAGGAACTGGAAAAAGGAGAGGGAGGGAGGGGTGAAAGAAGGGGGAAAAGGGGAGGGTGCAACGGGGGACACTGGGAAGGGGAGAAGGGAGGGAGAGGATGGAGGTACCTACTGACCTTATATGATTAGGAAAAAAAGAAAAAAATGTGGGAGAAAAAAAACCCCTCGCATATCTTGTTCAATTAGAGAATTTCAATGTTTTTCATTCATCATTGTAAAACCAAGGACAATAATATAACTTTTCATATGTAGCTGTTACATGTAGGGCAATCTGTCTTTAAGTAAGGGTAAATTACTCTTTTAAAAAAAACTTAGATATTTTTCCCTTTAAGTCAAATATATAGTTGTTTAAATATAATTCTTGTTTTTTTAAAGACATTGTTCTTTAGATATAACAGGTTTTTATAACTTCTTAGATGAGACATAGATTAGGCATTGAACACTCTTAATACCCAATCTTTCAGATGAGTGGTGTGAGTGGCTGGCAGCCCACTCCCATGCCACCAACACAGGTATTAGAAGGATACCACTGAGCTTCCAGCCAACTTGCTGGTATGTGCAATATCCAAATTTCTGTTGAATGACTTCGAAATCCATTTTTTCTACATGAAATTATACAATTATTTATCTTTCGATGTCCAGGCCAAACAGAACATGGAAGCTACTTGTTTTCAACCTCTGGGGCATTCAGAAATATACAACAATTCATTGCATTAAAGTAAGATTGAAGTAAGATTACACTGACTGGCCAAGGTGAGTTGTTCTCCCTGAGTAACTAAGTATCCTCCCATGAAATCCATGATGTTCTGCCCCTCTCATAAGAGATGTACACTCTTAATTTCCCATTTGGAAAATTTCCATTTCTTCTTTTTAATTTTCTACTTTAAAAAAAATCCACCTTCATTGCTTAGAGACATCATTAAGAGACCCTAAAAGATAAAAAGAATCTTACCAAGTAACAATGTCAAACCTTGAAAGAAACTATTACTTCGTTTACTTGATCATATTTTCTCCCTGGTTGAGGGAAGATGGGGTCATTCAGGAATAAAGAGCAATAGAAAAGCAATCCCATTTGAGAAGGCACATTATTGCACCAGAGGCGAACACTGAGACAGAGCAACGCAATCAGATAGCTTAATTACAGATGGGACTGTTTGTCTGTTTCACTAAAAAGAAGAAATAATACTGCCCAAACAACAGCAGACTGTGTTACTGAGGGTTCAATTCATCATCCGACTGGTTATTTAACCTCAATTATTTTTCCTCTTTTGCTGAGAACATCTGCCCATATCAAACTAATAGGCACAGGAGATATATATTTGTTACATTTATGTTTCTTAAGTCCATTAAAACTGTGAACACACACAATATGCACCGGGTTGGATTTCAGTGTTTTGTTTCTTATTTATAGTATTGCTCTCATGGTGCTTTATTGCTTACCCTTTGCCTAAAAATCTATTTGTATATCTTTTTTCTCTTTTATCATTTAGAAGTCCAGCAAGAATAGTAGAGGGAAAATTATGGTGGTAGCATGGTTCTATTTTATAAGAATCAATTGTATTTTTTAATGAAGTGTTAACTTGGAAAAATGAGATTTTTTACTGCTAATGGAACCATGTTTATAATAACACCTCTCTAACCTGGAGATAACTTGTTTCCTGACCTTAGCAGTCTAAAACATATCCAAGAAAATAGAATTGAACTAATCAGTCTCTGAGAGCCAAAACAGATAATAACAACAAAACAGTGCTATCACTTTACCAAGGCCAGGGCAGGCCACCTCTAAATCCTTTCAAAAAACCTTTCATAAACAGAATTTCATTTGATCTTCCTAAGGGCATGAGAAGAAAGAGAGGGTTGCCAATAGTATCCCCATTTTTCAGATGAGAAATGTAGGGTGGCTATCTGATATTTCACCCAAATCAAGGCAATGGTTGGGGCACTGCTGATAATTGTGGTAGCACACAAACGTAAATGGGGAGGATGGCAGGCAAACTAGAATGAGAGGCCGCCCTAGAAATGTGAGGTCTCCTGTCAAGCCCAGGCTTTGCCAAGCCCCTCAGGCTTTTTCCTAGAGCGGATTTGCTGCTTTCACCAGCTGAAGCACCTTCTGCATGAGTCTTGATACTGACCAGCGAGGAGGGCAAAATCAGCATCCAACCTTGAAGAGCTGGGCTGACCAGGAGTCCAGTGCAGACAAATTGGACCAGCGGTCCAGATCACAATGACCAGTGGTCAAACATTAGAACAGTGCTTTTCTGTCCACAGACAATTAGATCATGAAAGATCTGACCTAATCAATGTGTTGCTTTCTCCTGATGTGATCAGGGGGTGGTGAAAGGAGGAAATGTAGCACAAATGGATGAGGTAAGTTGGGTTGAGGGGGAAGTATTATCTTGCCCTGGTTCTTTCATGTTCTACTTTTCTTTGCTTCCTGGAAGCCTGGATGTGCCTTGCTGTGTCCAGCACACACACACACACACACACACACACACACACACACACACACACACCATGGAATTGTGACCCAAAATAAATCTTTCTTCCCTTAAAACAAGCAAGACAGACAATGTACTTCTTAGGACACATGTAGTACCTTGACTCTGAATCAGGCAACGGAAGGAACATGGAGTCACAGGACTGCTCCCTAGGATTTCCAGAAACAGACTCTCAGAGGTATTGGTTGGAGGGCTAAGAAATGAACAAGGCATTGGCAAAGCAATGACAAAGGTGGAGTCACGTTATACCTATGGATGCTGCTGGACCCAGGCACATAAGGACTGTTGACAAGAACATTCGGGAGAGGCAGACATCCTGGAACCAGTGAATAGCTAAGCAGGATTGCAGGACCCTCGCTTAGATGATCTCTGATGAGCTTCTTGAATCAAACATTATTTTAAATAATTAACTTGTACATTCTGCTTTACAAAGATGGAGCTGTATGCTTTTCAAAAAGATTGCATTTGGGGCTGGAGAAGTGGCTCAGGGGTTAAGCCTCTGCCTTCCAGGCGGGAGGTCCCAAGTTCGGATCCTAGACCCCACGTATAGATGCCGGGGCGGCCTGCCTTTCTGGTCCTGGTAGGGCGGAGCCTGTGAATTCCGGGCAGAGTAAACAAGGAAGAGGTGGAGGCATCCATGGTGGTTCCTGAATTCGCCCGTGGTTCTACACACACACACACACACACACACACACACACACACACACACGCACACACACGCACACACGCACAATTGAATCTTAAATTTAAACTATAAAAAAAAAAGATTGCATCCGAGTGGGGGTAGGCAATGGGGGATGAAAACACATAAATACATGGTTAATACAATTTAAAAATAAAGTTAATATATTTTAAAAGAGACTGCATGTCCATAATAGATCTTAGGAAGATGATCCTTGCAAAACACTTGAATGCTTCAAAAAGTGCCCCTGTGAACAAGGTGCAGCAGCACAGTCCTGCAAGTCCAGCTCCCTGGGAGGCGGAGGCAGGAGGATGAATTGAGTCCAGGAGTTTGAGGTCAGCCGGGGCAACATGACAAGGCTCCCAACTCAAGAAGAAGAATGAGAAAAAGGAAACGTCTGTAAAGGACTCAGAACTTCCATTACCAGGAGAGGATCATTCAAGAGGCGTCTAAGAACTCAGGTTTCAGAGAAATGAAGTATGATTGTGCTTAAAACAATCAGAATCTCTTTAGACACTAAACACCCTTTTCTGTTTCCTGATTACTGAGCTGTGAAACTTTGGCTAAGTTATTGGTCTAATTTTCACTTGGGATTGATTGGATCCTTTAAATCATAGGTCAGCAAACTCATATACATATATTATTTACATATATGTGCAATGTATGTAATGAAAAAGGTTCTTTTACATATGTGTATAATAAAATTGTAATTAAAACTGTCAAGTCCAGCCGGCCACTTGGCTTTGTAAATAAAGTTTTATTGAAACACGGCCAAGGTTATTCATTTGCACAGTGCCCCCAACTGCTTCTGTCAACAGTGAAATGATTCAATAGCTGCAGCAGAGATAATGGCCCACGAAGTGGAATACTTTACACATCAGTGAATTTACTGCTTTCCAGACAACTTTTCTAATACCTGACTATTGGTTATTTTGTTTAGTATACATTCTCATTAATATTGAATCATATTCAGATATTCAGATAGATACAGATGATAGGGACATCTATACATACATGTAATAGGAAAAGTGTTCATGTAATTTATGATGTCACATCTGCAGAGCTTAGACTTCCTTGCTCTCTGCCTCTCTTAGAGTTCTCTCATCTTCTTTATGGTATTCTGCTTCATTTGTGTCCCCCACTTTCTTCTTATGTCCATCCTTCTCAGAAACCTTGGTCCATAACTGACCATATCCCACCAGTAGTTTGAACTCTTGTGGCATTTTTCTTTGAAAAGACAGAGTCCCTTGAAAGTGCCATGACACCATTTTAAATAGCAAAATGATTTTCCAAACTTACAAATCAACAGAAGCAAGATTGAGGCATTTTTGTTTCTATCTTGAAGACTTTGGACTTTTCTGGCAGAGAATGAGTACTGTGCCCCCTCCCCAAATCCATGCTCTCCCCACCTCACCTCAGAAGATGGAAAGGTTGCCATAGCTTAAGAGGCTGAGCTGTTTCAATCTCAGGCATAGGTTTTACCTTTCTCTGAAAGCTGGTTGTCAAACCCTGCCCAGCCTTGTGTGCGTGCTTCCTGTTGCTATGCTTTACTAATGCTCTTATACTCTTCTTTGTTTGGTTGTGTTTTTTACTGCGGTTCATTGTGTTACTGCTGTTGTTGAAGGTCACGGGCAGGCCAGTCTGACCTCACTGTGTCGTCAGCAGAGGCTGATCTTGCTTGCGCTCCTGTTCCCCCAGTCTTCATCCCCCATCTTCTGGGTTCATAAGCGAGTGCTACCACACCCAGCCATGTTTGTATATTCTTCTGATCATCCTGCCTGCATTTTGACTAAATACCTTCCACTGAATCTGAAAATCTGTCTCGTTCTCTCAGACTCTTTATCCTTTTATATCATTTTGGATCCTATGACAGAGACCTATTTTTACCTTCTTTTTAAATATACTCAACCTATAGCATTAAGTGATTCTCATTTCTTTTCCCTGAATATCCAGAATGCCCACTGGGCAACTAGTTGTTCGTATTTTAGCACTCAGCCTTGGACTGCTTTCCCAGCTTAGTGCCACTATGAGGACTAAAGCGAAGCTTTGAAACAAACCACAATATATACTTTCCTCAGTGGTGAATCTGAGAGCAGTCAATCAGCTTCCACTGAAAACAGACCCCATGTACCCACAACTACAGCTGTCAGTATCTGCTGTAGTTCAGCACCGGTGAAGGAAAAAGATGGAGTTAACAGAGAAGGTTCTTTCTCTAAATGGCTTTATCCACACTGAAAATTTATATTCAGTACTAAGCAAAAAGGACCCCCAAAAAGATGTGATTTGGTAGTGTTTTAACCCTAAAGCATCTTCATTATAGAATAAGTTTAATCATTTAAAATAAAAATGAGCATTTCATGAGCACCAGTATCTACAGAGTATATAAACTACTACATATACATACATTATTGTATATTATATAATCTACATAAGTTATAATATATCATATAGCCTATAAATAAACATAGAGAAGGCTTTCTCATATATATGCATAATAAAACCATAATTAATGAGCTACCTGTTTTATAAACAAAGTTTTATTGAAATACAGCCCACATCACTCATTTGTATGGTGCCCAGCGCTGCTTCCCCAAGAGCAGAGTAATTCAGGACCAGCAGCAGAGATTTATGGCCCACAAAGTCTGGAATATTTAATATACCAGAGTATTTACTGCCTTAGAAAACGAGTTCTTCAAGAGCTGACCAATGGTTATTCTTGTGGTTGGCTATTTAGTCTGATTGACCTTGACTTTCAAGCACAGACAGATGCAGAGTAGGAAAGTCTGTGCATCTCTGTAATAGGAAGCTGTCGCTGCAATCCATGACGTCGGCCTCTGCTTCTGCCACTGACTGCCAAGTAGTTTTCTCTCTGCTTCATTTCACTTCTGCTCCTTTCCTTTCTCCCTTTTCATGTTCTTCAAGCAAAAGCTGTTTGTCACTGATAGCTCATTAGTATCAAAAGTTTTTTTTTTTCCATCCTTATCAACATCAGCACACATCAGTTCCTGTGCTCAGCCACTGTGTGCTTCCCACACCCAATGGAGACAGCAGAGCTCCATTTTGAGCCTTCAGGCACTTCCATTATGACATGAACAGCTAGGTAATAGCTAATATTAATTTAGCATTAATAATATACAAAGTATTAAATTGACATAAATTAGAGATTACTACATAACGATCTGTTAATTATATTATGGCATTTGTTTATTTGTTGCTATGGAAATTTCATAATTAACTGCTATTAAAATTTTTGGCTTGTTATATATCTATTATTTCTAGATTTGATTTTCTAATTATTGTGATTAAAAATTCAAATTGTATATTATATTATGCTTTATAATTTAATTTATATTATTTATTCACAGTGACTATGTTTGCCTAATGGTAATTAAAGAGAATTATATAATATACTAACTTGGACTTTTCTCTTTCATTTGAGAAGTGGGAATATTTCTCCCTACTTCCCATATAAAAGTATCCCAAGGGATAGCAACAGTTCTGATCCCTCTATCGACTCTGTGTTAAAAAGGTACTATTATCTCCTTTTTACAGGTGATAAGTGAGGACCTTAGAAATGGTAAACAATGTACCCAATATTGTAGAGATATAAAATCTAGTAAGACTCTAACCCTGACAATTTGAGTTCCAGTTCAACTCAGAAGACTTAGTTCAACTGCATCCTGCTGATGTATAGAGGCCCAGAAATTACAGGTATCCCCTCCTGTGACTGTTGATGTTGGTTGACAACTTGACAGGGTCTAGAATCAGGCAAACCTCTAGAAGTGCCTGTGAGAGGAACACCCACCCTAAATGTGGGTGATACCCGCCCATGGGCTGGGGGCCTGGACTTGATAGAAAGGAGAAGGCTAGTTCAGCATGAGCATTCATTGTTCTCTGCTTCCTGATGGGGACACATCACAACACAGTCGGCTGGCTCACATTGACACCTGTCATGCCTTCCCTGCCATGAGTCAAAGCAAGTCTTCTTTTTTTAAGTTGTATTTGTCAGATATGTATCACAAGAATGAGAAAGGTAACTAACATGCTTCCCCAAAGAGCCCACCCTGACTGTCCTTCATAACGGACATTGTTGCTGCTGCTGCTAATGACGATGATAGCACTCGCTGGAAAGAAAATGGAAGCGAAGTACATTTCTTCCAGAAGGTCCCAGTGGAAGAAAGGTAACAAGTGTTGGATTTCCATAACCATGTGTGAGTCTTGGGATGTTATGTTTTGAATGCCCCACCACATCTCATATTGAGACTTAATCCCATTGTGAGGTATTAAAAGGTAGGACCAGGTGAGACCTTGGAGAACTGATGAGGTGACAAGGGTTCCATCCTTGCGAATGGATGAATCCATTTGTGGAATAAGGGGCTAACTGGATGATTGGAGAAAATGTCTGTCATAAAATTGGAATATAGAAATTAAAATATAAAATTATTAAAAATATTAAAATGCTAATTAAAGAGAAATATATAAGCCCGGTTTAGTCTGTCTCTTGCATGTGTCCCTCTAGCCATGTGACATCTTGTCCTGTCCAGCAAAAAACTCTCACAAGATGCAACCCCTCTCACTCCTGGCCTCCAAAACCATGACTTCAGTAAGCCTTACTCTTAATAAATTCCTTAGTCTGTAATTATCCAGCTATAGAACAGAGCAGGACTGGAACACAAAGACAGAGGAGCACATTTGATGAAGCAGACCTAAACCAAATTCTGCCCCCCTCCTCACTTCTTCTCACCCTGGGAGGCTCCCCTACCACCGCAGCACACCATAAGCACAAATCCATCATCTCACCCAAGCCAAGAAAGGGAATTGGCCTTGATACCTGCTCTGTCCTCCCACCCACCTCTTCACTAAGAACAGTGTGTGTGCCTGACTCTGCAAATGTCACCTCAAGCAATCCATTCCTCCATCCCCACCCTGCCTTCACCATCACCTAGTTTCAGGATTACTATGAAAGCCTCCTTCCCGGGCTCCACCTCCTCTCTGATCTGTCTTCCCTCTGCAGGCATGTCCACTTTCTCTCACATCAGCCAGGCTTGTACTTACTACTGAACATCTACTACTGTAGAAAGCCTTTCAAAGTCCACGTAACACTGACACCCATCTCATGCCACCTCCCCACACAGTAGATCTGTCTTTGGATTCCCAAATACTCCTGGATGCCATCTTTTCACATGCTATTCTCTTTTGCCTACTTTGTTACCCTCCCTCCTTTTACTATTGTTACTGAGACAGGGTCTCATGTACCCCAAGTTGACTCTGAACTCCCAATGGAACTCGAGGATGACCTCCAACCTCTGATCCTCCTTCCTCCAGTGCAGGTGTGTGCCGCCATGCCCACCTTCCACAGTGCGAGGGATTGAACCAATGACTTTGTGCATGATAAGCAACCACCCATCAACTGAGCTATACTGAGAAGAACTGTACTCCTGGATTGCTAAGACTTAACTTACATATCAGGGCCTCTGTATGTCCTGCCTGACCTTGCCTTTGTCTCTATATCTGTTGCTTCTCCACTAGCCTTGGTCAGATAGGGTAACATGCTAGCTTCTCCTATACTGTATATTACATGCTTCCTTTATCATAGCTTGTGCTTGTGGATTGATGAATAGCTATACAATAGTTATTGACACTCTGATCCATGTCTGTCTTCGTCTGTGTTCTGAAAGAGGTGCACAGGAAATACCATGGCTATTTTGCTCACCATTTGGATCTTTTAGTTTTGAACAAAATATAGCTCACTAAATTTTTGCTAAATGATGAAAAAATGTGAGGCTTTGAGTGAATTACTGAAACTTTCCTAATTTCTCTTCATTCGACTATAAAAAAGAAAAGCAATAATAACAGTACCTACCTCAAAAGTCCTTGTAGCATCCTCTATTTAACACACTGAGCAGAGAATACATTGAATACATGGTATTCTACATGTAGTAGGTAACAACAACATGCTATGGGATAAAAGAATTGGTTCTTATTTCTAAATCGTTCAGTCCTAGAAAAAAAGGAAGACATCTACACATACCATTAAAACCTTGCTGAATAAAAGCTCATCAGATTGGCCTACAGGAAAACTAGCCTAAGGCAAAACAGAAATAGCTAATATTTAGGGTGTTTTCTTCTTCTCTACATATCCCTCAAGCCTGGAACTCTAAGGAACCCCAAGCAAAGCACCATAGCGATTAGCTCACCCCTCCTGCTACCTTCTAGACTTGAGAAAAGAGACTTCTTCTGCCTCCCATGTGCTCTAAAAGGTGTGTATCTGTGTCTGTGTGTGTGTGTGTGTGTGTGTGTGTGTGTGTGTGTGTGTGAATCTGTGTCTGTGTGTGTCTCTGTGTATGTCTGTGTGTGTCTGTGTGTCTGTGTTCCTACTAAAAAAATTAAAGCTCTTAGGAAGATGGAGACTAGGAATCCCTACAGCAAGCTGGCTATCCAGACTATTATTGGCAAGCTAAGTCTGACTGGAGACTTTGTTTCAAAAAGAATAGGAGGAGAGCAATGGAGAATGATTCCCAATGCCAATCTAGCACCTCATGGGTACCCCCACATACATGCACTCATACATGAAAAAGTGAACCTATCCTTCATACATACGACAATGGAGAAATTAAAGCTTTTCAATTGCAAAGATGAGTTGGAAAATCAGTTGGTTTTCATTTCGATCTTCCTATCTACATCAACCAATGTATGTGCCTCATCAAGTTTTACTGAATGAATGAGTAAAAAGACGTGAAATTACAAAGGAAATGGATATGGTAAATATCAATATAGTGAGAATGAATGGGCTTCTAGGGAAGGCTGTATACAAATCTAGACTATTCTTATAATTCTAAGAGAAATTCCATTCTCTATTCCAAGATAGATGAAAGGAAGTAAAACCCACCCAGAAGGCAGCTCTGGTCTGACTACTTCTTGGCTCCCCTGTGCTTTAACTGTAACCTGGGTCTGCTTTGACATGAGATCTTTAAATGTTGGTGGGACTCTCTTAACTGCCGCCTGATTCTTCCTCTGTAAAGTAGAGCTAATGGCACTGACCTTCCTCGCGGAGCTATTGTGTGGGATAATTAATTAATGATGGTGGAGTCCTCTGAGAGGATAAAGTGCACGTAAATGCTAAGCATTATTTCCATACAGTCTCTGCTGACTGTCCTCAACACATTCTGGTCTCGGTGCCTTTGATCTGCTGCAAGTACCTGAAATGGAGCAAACACTGCCTTTGTCTCCCCCAACAAATGCATAACGAATTCAAATCATTGCCAAAGGTTACTTAGCAATATCACATTTTTTTAAAGTTGGGACAGAATTGTGTTAGTTCATGGCTACCACATGAAAGGGGAGAGAAAAGAGACAGTGATGGTTACTGGGGCAGAGCAATGAGGTGCAAGCTGAGGCCCTTGAAAGGAACCTGTGCACAGCCAGACACTGTTAGACAAGAATGGGGAGAAAAGCTGGTACATAATTTGAGAAGATTTCATGACAGGTGGGGACAGGTCACAGCGTACTTACACTCCCATAGTCAGATCTCCCACATACAAGAAGGAATCCTCAATGATGAAGAGTATGAACACCATCTGTCATTCACTGTCCTTGCCCTCCAACCCCTGGTTTTTTTCCTTGCAGGCTCATGGATGCTTGAGCAGGCAGATTGCATTTTTCTTGAACATAACCTTTTCTAGAGACTGAGGTGGACAGTGCTATAATTACCAGCCTGTGCTATCCTCTGAGCCTCTCCCTACCCTTAATTCTCTCTGCAGAAATGACCTTCATCCCAATGTCAAGGAGTCCCCAGATCCCTCATCTAGAGATCCCAAAATCAAGTTAGACTTTTCAATGGAAGCCACGTCTTAATAAACCTGAAGAAGTTCAAAATCTATTGATTAGTTCATTTGATTGAATAATAAACTTGGGAAGGTACTATATGTCTCTTTGGTATGTCCATTGGATTAGACAAAATGCTCTGAGATCCAGAAAAATTCCAAGTGGCAACAAGCCATTTGATTCATGATTAATACACATTGGAAAAAAAGGCAACCTTTTTAATAAATGCTAAAAAAAAAAACCTGAGTATTCACATGTAGAAGATTTAACTTGATCTCGTCTATGACCTTGAATAAAAATCAACTCAAAATATATCAAAGACATTGATCTAAGACCTAAAACTCCAAAAGAACTAGAGGAAGACAAAACATTTCAAGACACAAACATAGGTGCTTATATTGGGACTCCAGCAGCTCAAGAAATAACAGCAAAAATTGACAAGTAGAATTGCATTTCAGAAAAGCCCTTTGCAGAGCAAAAGGAACACTGAGCATGTATAAAAAACTTAAAAAGCTAAACACAAAAGGAGCAATTCTTTCTTAATGAAAGTAGAAATGAATTGTACGGATACATTTTTGGGGGGGAGTACAAATGGCCAATAGATACATGAAAAATGTTCATTAACTTTAGCTATTGAGAAAGCCAAATCAAAACTTAACCAGGATTCCACCTGAGCCCAGTTAAGGTGGTAGTCATCAAGAAAACAATGACAGAGGCAAGTGAGGATGCAGAGAAAGGTATCCTTATACACTAATGGAAGGAATGTAAATTACTGTACTTACAATAAGTGAGAGCCCTCAAAAACCTAAAAATACAACTTCCATGTGATCCAACCACACTATCTCTGGGTATAAACCCAAAAGAATCAAAGTCAGCTTGTTGTGGCAATGAATGTATATCACAGTACTGCTCATAATAGCATAATTATGAAGTCAGCCCAGGTGCCTGTCAACAGAGAAAGAAATGGAGTCTTGTTGGTTATAAAGAACAATGAATTCTTTTTGTAGGATGGAAATGGAATAACCAAAGATCATCTGTTAGGTGACATAAACTAGTCTACAATAACAGTATGTCAAATTTTCTCTCACATATGCAGTTGGGGTAGGAGAGTCAGGTATGAAAGGAAATGGGAACACTCCCAGAGATATGAGAGAGGAAGCCAGGGAGGGATAGGGAAGGACAAGAAAGGAATAGCAGGGTACATGCAATAAGGATACATTAAATGTATATATGGAAATGTCATAATGAAAGCTCACCTTTATTACAAAAGGCAAAGAAATTATCTACGGATTGGTTCAGATTTGTGAAGTGTTGACTTTCTTCTACTTTGGCATAGCCTTCAAGTATTTGGCAACTCTATGGGTCAAAGCTTTAAATGTTAGAGTTAACTTCTAAATCATATTTTTCAAAAGCTATATAAATTTACAATGTACTCCTCTCCCTATATTCCTTTAAACAATGCTCAAAGCACCACTGTCCTCTACCTCCTCTGTTTTAATGCCTTGCCAACGGGGGTTTTATGTTTGTGGGTTGGCCTTGCCGTTTGCTGTCATTCCTCCATAATTGTGGATTTTGCTGACCTGCTTTTATTTCAGTATTTTTTCAAAAATCTTCACTGTGCTTAGTTAATCCAAAGTTTGAAACGATCAGTGCATGTAATAAAATTTTCCTTAATGTAGAACAAGATCGCCACCCAGTGGCTATGCTAGGTTTGCCTCTTGCATCCTTCCAGAGTTTTCCTCTTGGATTTTTATTTCACCACTCTAAAGGGATATGTATATCCTTCGGGGCTGCTTAGATCTACCCATTCACTTTTCAGATGGAGAAACAAGCAAAAGCTTGCCTTTTGGGAAAAGCCCAGGACACCATGGTAAAGCTAGTATTCATGACAGTCCTCACCTGTCATGTTTTTGAGGATGGCTTTCTAGGCTAGAGGGAATGACCTTCAAAATCTGTCACATAGATGAGGAAAACAAAGCACAAAAAAGGACAAGTGCTTTTCATTGTTCACGTGGCTTATTAGCCTGGAAGGAGCCTCTCCATCCAGGACTGGATTTCACCAGGTAGAGCAAATAAAACTCATTGTAGAGACATTCTTGTGCCGCAGAAAACAGAGAAGGCATGAAAGAAGTACACCAAGAAATGACCATGTCAAACTTGGCAGGCACAATGAGGGGGGTGAGAATTTTCTTAGAATCTGGAAAGAATTGACGCTGGACAGGAATGTAAGCAGATCTGTTTACAAAGGAGCTTCCTTTAAAAAAAGAATATCACGCTGATCTAACTATTGGAAAGGTACAAGTCATTCCTCTGAGTATTTCATTGTTGGTATACACACAAAAATATCTCACCTATTTTGTTTATATGCAATTAGAAATTCTATGTCCTATTTTAAAGAAAATGTCCTGTCTGGTTCAAAATGTGTAACTGTAGATTTTAAAACCTTTTGATATAGTTTCAAAGCTATCTTAAAGAAACAAGAAAGACCAACAATGCTGAAAGTTTTCTGTCCCTTCAGTAACTTCAAGTTCCTAAATTCTTAGGTGAATTTCATTCAAACAGTGAAACAGACATCATGTTTTGCTTTGTTCTGCCCATGTTTCCAGGGTCCTCCAAGCTCATTTGCAGCTGTGATTTCAGGTACACAACTCCCACCAGCTGTTTTCTGGGGTTGGGACTATTTGGGGCCTCCCTAACTTCTGGTGAAGACTTCTGAGTTGAGTTTCTCAGGTTTGCTCAATGCATGCCTCAGTTCCATGCAGAACCTAGCGTGCAGCTATTCTTCAATCATAGAGAAATGGTCCTTTCCCCTTTGCCAAGGCTTGTGCCCACATCCTCCTTTGTGTGTTCTAGCACCTGGGTTGCCTCTCCCTCAACACAGAAATACAAAGATGGAATAAATGAACCACCCTACCACCACATCCTCACCAGCCTGACTTTCAAGGATATCTATGACTATGCTGGAAAGAAGCTTTCATTGGTTCGCATACCTTACCGAGAGATTGCTCAACCTGGCTTTTCTCCCTGAAGATTGGAACACTAACTGGACCACAAAGCATGAAAAGTTGAAATATCGGGGTGTTTTCCTTAAACAAGTATTTTAGGACTCTGGGGGCAGGTCCTAGAAAGGTGATTATATGACTTTATAAACTTCGTTAAAGTAAGACATTTTAAACAAGTTAAGACCACTATCTTACATGAGGTGGTAGTATGATTGAAGTGAGCACTTTGGTAAACTGGCTAAGGGAGAAATTTTGTTGGGAACATTTATTTTAGCTGATATCTGGGGAAATGTTTCAGAATATTTTAACAAAACAAATTTGAAATTATGGACTCCTGCCTGACTTGAGTAAATATAGGGTGTCCATTTTTGCTATCTTTATGCAATACATTTAAAGAAATGAGAAGACTCTTGTATTAAAAAGTATGTCTGGAAGTGATTTGCAAAAAAAAATTCAGCACTCTATATGTGGTGACTTACTAAATGGTGATGTATATATGAATTATTTGATAATTCAGCTAATAAATGTAGTAAATCATAGACTACATGGGTAAAATTAAACACCTGGTTATTTGACATTAAATGGTGATATCAATATAAGTTCAAAATACATTATTATGCTAAGGTCATAAAAGACAAACTGTTCAATGAATGTCATTAATTCAAAGTATTTAAATTAAACAAAACAAGAAAACTAGAAGACTATAACTCATCTATGTAAAAAGTTTAATTGATGCTTTCCAAATCTGACAAGCTTGCAAATACAGGTGAAACTGCAAATAAAAATAATAACTTGTGAAGCTATAAGAAATTTTTCTAATCTATCAAAGATAAAAAAAACCAAACTTTAACTAGTCATAGTAGAGACAAGACTTTCTATTATGTCAATGGAATATATTTTCAAAATATTACCATATTAGCAAATAATTGAAAACTTTGCCTCCAAAATTGTAGGAGGAAAATTAGCATAGAAATCTGAAAGTAGCTTATTAACAAAAATATTATATTCAGAGGATGTTATTGTGTTTATGCTATTGACTTTTAGATATGTTCTATTTCTTATGACTTCCTACCTTATTACAAATATTGACTTTGACATTTTAGTATTTGTAACTTGGATTATTTTTCCTAACTAAAGCCTCCTAAGTTGTTTAAGCTTCCAAACCATTATTTTCCAACGCTTCTTCAGATAGGAAAAGTGCTCTAGTAGGGCTTGTTGCTATAACAGAAGCCAAATGCTCCATGTTTTGCTTAATACCCCAGGGAGGAAGATTATATGCCCTGAGATCCCTACAAAGTCAATTACATACAAGAGAGTGAGAAAACACTTTTGACATGCTATGAACTAATATATTCTACAGTATGTTATGTTGAGAGTACATATCTTTTAAAGAATTATTTACCTTAAACATTGACTAGTGATCTGCACTGTGGGAGTTCCCACACCTAAAACAAGAATGTCATGTGAGTTATAAAGGCAGTCATTGAGAATAAGCAAAGCTGTCAAGGGTCGATTTATTAGCCCATGATCTACTTTTTAGGTTTACAGGCCAATGATAAAGTAAGATGGTATTTTACTAATTATAGCTCACAATCAACTACTGAGCAGTAAAAATGACTATAATAAAGGCTAACAAGCATTTTTAAATGAAAGAAGGGATTAAAAACAATCCTTTAGAATATGGAAGTCATTGCACATGGGATGTTTCATGAAATTTTTGTGTGAGAGTGGGTGGTAGTTGTACAAGGTTACAATGTAGAAGGCATTCCATACGTGGGCCACATTCTAAAGTGCTTGAAGTATACATATAAGGAATCCAAGAGTAGCTTCAGATTGAAGCACAAGAGAGTAAGAATGACAAGGACAATTATGAGAACTTAGCGGGGTGATTTACACCAGGTTATTTGTGAATACATTAGAATTTGGGAGGCTTTTGCTTATAGAAATAATAGTTTAAGCAATGATTTGTTAACTGAGTGAAACCACTAAGTCCTTTTAAGCCCAAAGTACTATATAAATTATAATAAGATATATTAGGGTATGATATGATTAATATAATGTGACTGATACAATAAAGCATAATGCAATAGAAATGAAAAATCATAGTGATTATAGCCCTAAATCAACACTTCCATTCTCTCCTCCAGCATCCCAAAATCATGATTCCCAAACACACAGTTTAAAGATCATTTACAAATAACCAGCTTTTAGTCACAGCATAATATGGATGCATTTCACATACAGTCACACTTTATAATGATAGTTCATAATTTTATATTTCATGATGCCACTTGATCTGGTACAGCATATTTGTTACTGAAACCATCCTGACAAATGAGATCATTAGCCTTCCTCACCACTATCCCTCAAACGCACAAGGAAGACGCTAAATAGGATACAGCGAATGCAGCTTTAAAACTGGGTAGTGCTTAGATCAAATGACATACTCATTGTAAGTATAGCATTTGTAATTCGATCCTAAGGAAACTCTCCAGTGTTGAAACTGTGCGCCTCTAAATAATGAAGTGGAAAAAGAAAGAGCTATATGCGACAGTCAAGCTTAATAAAAATCTGTGGAAGAAAGTCATCTTTCATGAGCACCACAGAATAGTAAATTAGCATATAATCTGCTGATCTTACTTTGTCATGTGTAACAACAATAAGAGAACTGTATCTTGATGGCTATTTGATTTCAATGCAGCAGAGTACTGATTTCAACACTATACAATTCATGTTGAATGTGTGTGTGTGTATATATATATATATATATATGTATATATATATATATCATAGATAAGTGTATTTTGACAGGAAGAGAGAAGCAAGAAAAAATAACATTAATGAAATGCTCTTGACATGTAGGCCACTATATTTGTTCCATTACATGCACTACCTTAAAAATGGAATGAAATATGGTTCATGCTTTGTAATGCTGTAAAGCATCTATTACTGCACTCACATTACAGTTAAAGAAACTAGGTTAGTTTTCCATGATTTCTGCCTCAAATTACCACAAACCTCCAAAAGATATAAATTCAATTTCTGATTTTACAGTTCCTATGTCTCATTGTGCCAAAGATGTCAATAGGAAGAAGCATTCCTTTCTGGAGACTCTAGGGGAGAATCTACATCCTGGTATTTTCCAGCTTCTAGAGACTTCCCACATACTGAAGTATTGACTGTTTTGATTCTAATCCTTTTCCTCTTCAAAGCCAGCAACATCAGGCAGACCATTCTCTTGAAAATACCTTCCGTTCTCTCCTCCAATTTCCTCTTCTATTTTAAGGATTATTATGACTACACCAAGCTTATCTAGATAATCTAAGATAATCTCTCTATCTTAAAATCATCTCATCAGATATCCCTCCTGGGAGTATACCCAAAGAACTCAAATCCTATTCTATTACAGTGATACTTGAACGTTGATGTTTATTGCTATACTGGGTATGATAGCTACAAAATGAAACCAGCCTAAATGCTCATCAACCGATGAATGGATAAAGAAACATGATCTGTATACACAATGGAATTTTATTCTGTGATAAAGACAATTGAAACAATGGTATTTGTAGGAGAATAGATGGAACTGAAAAATAATATGCTAAGTAAAGTAAGTCACACTTGGAAAGATAAATGCTCCTGCTTTCTCTCATGCATCAATCAATCTTTTTTATCTTCATTTTAATATGTACATACGCACATTTACATAAGCATACACACACACACACACACACACACACTATGGGTGGGAGTGGGTGTAAGTCATTAAGTAGAAAAAGGATCATGAGAAGAACAAAAAAGACCTTACGAGATGGAGATAATAAAATGGAATAAAAAAATACACATGATATGAAAGCAAAAAGCAGGCTTTTGCTGGAGGACAAGAGACCATTGGTAAGAAGGGAGAGGATAGAAGAGAAGGATCACCAAGAACAAAATAGGTATGAAAATGCTGTAATAAAATCCATTACTTTGTAAATTAAGTTTAAAAGGAAACTAGTTTCAAAGCATTCTCTGAATGGCAACTTAAGTCCTATTGACATTCCTAATTTCTCTTTGCCCTGCATGTCCCACAACATACTCATTTTTTTAGGTATTAAGATTTTGGGGGACATGTAAAGGTTGTGTTCCAAAACAACAAGGTACCTTTCTCAAGGTTACATAATTTTCACCCAGACTTGTCTGACTCAAGCTCCCTCTCTCTGCTCAGTATTGCTTACCCATGATTTTGGCCCGACAGATCTTCATCACAATTTGGCTATTGGTGTGTCAAGTACTGTGCTTTATCAGACACCCAAAGATGAATAAAAAATAACACTCTCGTTGATGAGCTGAGAATCTCAGGATCTCATGACACTGTTAATGTAGTGAAATGCAGTATATTATAAACCATACTGCAATGCAGGAGTATTCTGCTGGATTAATAAATACAGTGTTACAAGAATTCAAACTGGAAAGAATCAAAAGCAGAGCAGCAAGCAGAGCACGGCAGTCAAGGGCTGGAGAGACGACTCAGTGGATAAAGGCACTTGTTACCAATTCTGAAAATTTGAGTTTGATCCCTTGAACTCACGTGGTGACAGAAGAAAACTGACTCTCTATACCTGCCTGCGGCACATGTACATTTTCACATACAGACAGACATATACAAGGCCAACAAATGTATGAGAAAAAAGTTGGTCAATATTAACACTTTTCACAAGGATCATACTTGGTGTTGAGCCCAGGACTGAATTTCACCAAGCAGAACAAATAAAGCTCATTATAGAGACATTCTTGTGCAGCAGAGAGCAGAGGCATGAGAGAAGTACACAAGAAGAGGCCATGTTGAACTTGGCTGGCACAATGAGAGGGGTGAGAATTTTTCTTGAAACCTGGAAAGAATTGAAGCTGGAGGAACGTAAGCTGATATGCTTAGAAATAGTTTATCTGAAAGACAAATGCTATTGTTTCACAATAAGTAGACTTGGAAAGAAATGCAAAACTGTTTATATAGAGAACTAACTAGGTGCTAAAGTCTGAGAACAGCTTTAATATTTGATGCTGCATATTCTTATGGAAATGAAATACACCCTGACCAGTCATGATGAGGTCTTTAATTTTTAATTTATTCTTTTACTACATATACTATGTTGATCAAAGTATATGTCTATATATTTTGATATATATATTGATCAAAGTATCCCCCATTATTCTCCCATATTCCCTTCCCTGTCCCAACAGATTCTTTCTTCTGCCCAAGTCTCCCTCCTACTTCCATGTCTTACGAGTGTGTATGTGTGTGTATGTGTGTGTGTATGTCCCCTACTGTATTTGGTTAAGGTCACCTGCATGAGTGGGGGTTATTTGCTTGGGTTGGAGTAGCATACTAGTAGCCACAATATAACACTAAGCGTTCTGAGTTCCCCTCTTCTCCTGCAACCTGTAGCTGTGTATACTTCCTATGCCAACATCAGATGTCTTGACCACTCTTTGGATGCCCTTAGAGAGCTACAGCAACTGATTTCCCTCCCTCCTGAAGCTATTTGAAGCAGTTTGCACCCGACTTTGTTTTGCTATGGCAAGCCTCAATGAACTCTGGGTGACCCTGCAGCCATTTCCACCTAGGTCAGAGAAAGAACATGTCCCCTGGTGACCTAGCAGAGAGACTGTTGTGAGTAGTCTTAATGAGACAAGACTGTAATTGGTCCAAAACTGCAAGCCTCAATAGCTGTAATTGGCGCTGAGAGGCAAGACTGTGATTGGACCAAAACTAATGGCAGCAGTTTGCCCAAACACTCCTTTTGGGGCTACAGCAGCAGCAGGCTGCTCAGAATTGACTGAGTGAGTGAGTTGTCTCGGAGACACTCGACTGGACTGCCTCTACCCTCATGTTACAACATCATGGCTAATAAAAATCTCCTCTCCAACGCTAGTTTCTGGCCCCTTAGTAACACAGACCGAGTAGATAACATGAGCAGGCAAAGTGGTGGCAGCAACCACGGAGGTCACAGAGCCATGTGGCAGCTGTCGGATCAGGCTGTGCTAGCAAGGCAGCCAGCTGCTTGACAGCCATAGATCCAGCCACAGTTCAGGAGCAGCCAGGATAGGAAGAGAACAGTGGAAGGACAGATGACGAGAGACAAGGCAGGGCTGAGGCTGAAAAGGACCGAAGACTATAAGCAACCAGAGAACTGCTTCAGGACCTAGTTACCATGCAAGTTCCAGAGAGCTGTCGAATCTTCGTGGCCGAGTGTCCCAGATCCTGGGTCAACAGCTGTAACACTGACCAGACTAATGACCCCCAATTTCATGTTCCTAGGCAAGAGCTATTAACACTGGCGGGTGCCAAGAGCTGAGGAGTGCCCATCCCTGAGCTCACCTAGAAGGTGCCATGCAAGTGGCAGGAAGGGAATGAGGAATCCTAGTCCTATACAAGAACTCTAACTCTTCAAGGGCCAAGGGACCCAAGACCTAAAGGCCTGCAAATGTCTGCATCACTAGAGGCTGCTACTTACTTACTGTAGCTCCAGCTGCCTCACACGACCACGGGCTCTTGTCAAGCACCAAGGGAAAAGAAAGTGCCCAGACTCCAGCACTTGAAGGGCTTCTCCTTGCCTGGACATGATTCCTATGGGGTAGAGCACAAGGATCCTCCTCTACCCCACCCCTCCCCTACCCCCCACCCCACATAGCTGACTGGTAACACTACCCCTGAAAAAATAACCAGAATGCACCTTCTAGGCTATTTACCTGGCACCTGAATGCAACAAGGGAACCATACCTTCGATTGGACCAGGAGAACAGTGAAGAGAATGATACTTTAGGATGCCTTGGGAGTCAGGATTCCTATCAGGATAGAGTACTGAGGATAGTCAACCAGCCAGTGAAGGCTCCACGTCCAGGTACACCAAAAAGGAAGAGATTCGATGTCCTCTTGCTCAATGTTGAGCAAACCTCTCCATCTTTTCTTCCCCTATATTCCTGTTACTCGGCAGCAGCCGCTGGTTGCCACCCACAATTTCATGCAGTAGAGCATGCTGCAGGCTGCGTATAGAGAGGCACTAAGTTCAACTGATGCACTTTGGTCTTTTTGCAGAATGATAGGCAAGATTTAAGGACCTGGGACAGAGAGAAAGGGGGAAAAAAAGAATAGATGCAGCCTTACTTCCTAGCCTGCTCATAGACCTCTGTCAGGCAGAGAAAGAAGCCTAAATAAGGTACCCAGAGATGCCCATTCATTTAACCCTCCATGCAGCAATTGGCCTTCACATCACTTTTTAAATGCATGGTAAAGCTTCACTATAAATGTATGATGCTTAAGGGTTTTATTTTTTCAATGAAACAATGAAGCTTAGACAGATATATTAAAGGCTAATATTTTACAATGCCTTTAGCACTTGCTGATTTATTATTCACTCACAAAAGGATTTGCTTTGCTGGAAGGGGGGGAAGAAGTCAACCAATGCTCCCTGCCTAAGTCATCCTGAGTCAAAGGGCTTCCCGTCTTAGTCAGTTCATTAGGATACTTGACGGTAATTCACAGATCTCTGGGAATACTGAGCGGGCTTTCAAATACTGCCTGGAATCATGATGAGCACCATGTTTTAAAAACCAGTGGAACTGTGACAGGAGCCCCTCAGGCGACAGACCCCTGCCACTTGCCAGAGCTTGACTGTTTCCATCCCCCATAGACTCAGTATTTGGTTCATCTACTCAGAATGATGTTTTCTCCTTCTTCCCTCTAGGTAGGTCACTAGACTCCTTTGTGAAAAGTGAGCATCAAACAGCATTTAAAAAAGAAAAAGAAAAGAAAAACTCAATGTGTGCAAAAGGCAGTTCTTAATATTTCTCCAGAGCATTGAGTCACATTACACAGAATTATAAAACACTATCAGAAAAGGGCACTTTACATACCATAATAGTCATTTTATAAAGTTCAATTTGGCAATTCCAAGCCACATTTAATTTTCTCTGAAAATTCCCACATGACAGGAAGATATTGGTCTTTGTGGCTTTCAGGTCTCTTTTGGAGAACTGCAAAATGACAATCTCTGAAAATTAGCACTTTTCCCATAAACAGACACTAAATTACTGATATCAATAAAGCCACACATGCATTTTCATTAAAATAAATACTAAAATAATAAGTAATTTTCCTATATTGCTACTCTGGGATTTATGCAAATTAGAGTTTTGCATTATAGTTTAGTATTATGAATCATTTGCAGTTCTTCATCTTCACTGATAGGTGGGGCTAGCAGTTTCTGTTTTAATTATAATATTTTAGCATATTAAAATCTGTATCTAGATGAAGCAGATACTTCAAAGCTTCAAAACTAATGAAACTGCATACTTCTCTTTTAAGGGATAAAACTGTTTGCATTAATATGTGAAATACACTACTAAAACACCCCCTGCTGATTTCACAGGCTTTTGCGGGGAGTTACGCATAAATTTCTGAAATTCAAAGACTTCAGATCAGATATTTAGGATGATAAAAACTGAATCTCAAGAATTATTAAAACCTTGGAAGACTCTCTAAGATGGAATTTTTTATTTAGCTTAATAATTATTTAATAAAAGTTAACTTTCAAAAAAAGACAGTAGAATCAAAAGTTGTGAATTTTAGACTCAGCAGCAGCCCTTACTAGCAGGATGACAGTCAAATGGGTCCCTGAGAATCTTTGTGAAGCTACAACAAAGAACTTAAATACAAACTGAATGAAGGAACATGGGGCCCTGCTTTGTAAATTGGGGCTCCTTAGGTTCACAAATGGAGATCATTAAGGATAGTAGTAACTACCTACTGAGATCCAGGCATGACTTCACAGGAATCTAAAATTCTTTCGGCAAGAGTGTCCTTGCTCTTTTGAATTAAGTTTTAGGTTGATGCTATTGACTTCAAAAGTTCGTGTGTTTCCAGGTTAGGTCATCTGAAAATCTCCCATATGGTTGTCATGCATTGTGTGTACTCATGTGAGCATTAAAGGGCCATGATTCTGCTGCTGTTGCTTCCAAGCCAATGAAAGCAGACACAGGTACATCCCCCATGTACCTTCTAAGTTTTCCCAAGTGACCATGATACAATTTTCTAACAAATTTTGTAGTGGCTTGAATCCAGAAAATTGATGAGAACATTCAATCATGCATGGTGCATGGTAATACTGAAAAGCTGGGAAAAAAAGAACCCTGGTATCATTAAGAGCAGTGATTTTTCCATCACTCATCACTATAAATTAATAAGATCGCTTGTATTGGGTTTGTAAGCTTGCAAATATTTATAGTAATTGTGTTTTGAGTCGTCACATGGAAGCTGTAAGCTTAAGTACCTAGTTTCATATTTATATATTGTGGGGGTTGTCAGGCCCAAAGCCTGCTCTTTGGATGATAACATCAGCATCTGAAACAGGCTGTCCCAGGTACTCCTTCCCTGGGAGGTTGAGTTTACCTCTTGTCTGCAAGACAATGGCAGGCCTAACTCCTTCCCTTGGAGGTAGATTTGACTCCAGTCTGTTCTTGGATCACTTTTATTTCTCTTAGAAACTGGCTGGGCTGTTCCTCCCCCAACAGTTCTTTCCTGCTTATCTGAGATATGCTAATATATGGACCAGGTAACTCTGTTTTGAGGCATACATCGTCCATTCCCTTCTAGAAACAAAGTGCCATGCATGTTTTACTCTACCTGGCGAAATTATGTCTGATCCCAAAGCAAGGAGATGTCACTCCTGACTTTTCTTTGTTTATTGGAATGTATATGTTTTACATAATCCTATGAAGAATTTGGTCCTGCTCTTCTCTGATGTTTTCCTAAATTTGGCCCTGCTCCTTGACTATTTTCCTATAAATACTCGTGTATGTTACTATAAAGACGGCTTGGATGATGGACATCCTAGGCCCCTTCTGACCCGATACCTGATCAATTCCTACCGTTCCCACTTCTGTTTCCTGCACATAAGTCTCGGCTTATGCTGGTTCGTGGCCTGGACAATATATATTTAAATATCATAAAAATTGACATGTTAATTTAAGAAATTGTAAGTGAAAACAGTACTTGAGGGGTTTGGCCAATAAGAACTAAAAACAGGCAGAACTGAGGCTGCCATTGCTATGTACATTGCTGTGTGATGCTGGGCAGATCAAGTACTACACCTGCTTCTATGTCTTCACAGTGCATCAAGAATAATAATATCATTCACTGTGAAGTGCAAACAAAACAATATGTTCAGAAGAGATGTCTTCCTGGGAATCATGCTTTGTAAAGGACATAGATCCTTGAATCCGGGATTAGGGAGATAGTCCAGTCAGTAACATGTGTGCTTTATAAGCATGAAAAACTGAGTTTGGTTCCCTAACACTCATGTAAAAATCTAGGGGCAGCAGTGCCCACCCATAATCCCAGCACTAAGGAGGCAGAGCCAGAAGGATCCCTGAAATATTAGTCAGCCAATCTAGTCAAGTCATTGAGCTCCAGGAAGATCCCGTCTCAAAACATAACTTGGAGAGGGATCAAAGAAGATGCCTGGCACTGATTTCTAGCTTCCACATACATATACATGTACACACACACACACACACACACACACACACAAGCATGCACACATAAAAATCAAAATAAGATCCTTGAATCAAAAATTTAAGCTTTTCAATGCCACTTTGGGCAAATCTCACTACTTCCTTATGTTGAAAAGTGAAGGCAACATCTGATTATCTTCTAGTTCTTTCTAATCTAGTTACAATAGAATTTCAATGGACTTTTCACTTCTACATCATGCTCACAGTTACTTGGTTTTCCATTTAACTTAACTACATGAACAGCTTATGATTCAGTTATGACGAGTGCACTCTTCAAATGCAGACAAGGCTACAGAACAAAACTCTCCCACTTGTCCAAAAATTTTAATATTTTCTCTTGTTTTGCTTTTCTTATGTACTCAAAGAACAGAATTCAAATATGTCTTCTCTCCCTGGGGGTAGTATAAGAGTTAGAAAGAACCCCTAGCCAGTAGCGAGGAGGGGGAACCCAGGTAGAAATTTCTGAGAGCCAATCTGCCTAGACATGGGACAGCCTTGGACATGTGAAACGTGGTCTGAGAACAGACCAACTACCCCTTCACCTTTACCTGAATCAGCCAGTCCCAAAAGAAACAGGAACAGCCCAAGCTACCCTCACCCTAATAAACTTCCTACAGGGACCCTTGTTCCACTTAGTGGGGAACTCTGTTTCACTTTCACTTAAACCAACCTTGGTTTCAACTTTCTATTGTTTTATTTTCACACTAAAATACACCTTAAAAAAAAAACTTCATTCTTATTTATCTTCAATCATTCTCTTCCTGACATACACATCTTTATCTGGTAGAGAAAGCAGACAAATTCCATAGTCCTAGTTGGAACATCTGAATGTTTATGCGTCATTCCAGGCAAGTCAAAAGACCTTTCGACATTCACTGCACTGTAGTAAAACAGCTTTAAATGCACAGATTTGGATCCCGAGTCTACCATTTATCAGCTGTGTTGGCTGTGAGGCATCCGGGAGACTCTTGAACTTTCTGGAAGCCTTGCCTTTAAAACCATGTAATAAAATGTATCCATTTGCTGGGCTGAAACAATTAACGTGACCATTGTTGCAAGCTGGGTACTTTTCTAAAAGGTCTATGAATGTTCCTTCAGTATTTTTAGTGTAATAGCATAATCTTCCCCTTTTATCTTTAGCTTTCCAAATACTGCTGTGAAAGAGAGGAAAGATGAGGCATGAAGAGCCTCAGAGCATGAAGCACTACAAAATTTCAGAAGAGTAGGTATGGAGGAGTGGCAACCAAGCCTACGGGCCTATGCATTGCCATACAAACAGCAGCTACCATACACTTTAGGAAACCTGGCCTGGATCTGGATTCGTTTTCTGGCTTTGTAAATTCCAGTCATTTCACCCTCTCTATGCTTTTCTTATTCTGCCTTAAACTGAAGTTTGCAATACTTGTTCTATTTTATAATACTATTGTCCTTTGTGTATGTATCAGTTATTTCTAAGTCTTCCACTAATAGTATAATAGTACTTTTGTCGTTTGACTTTGTATATATGTTATTTTTAAGTTGTTCATTAAAAGTATGATAAATTTCAATAAGACTCTGAGTAGTTCGTATTCAAGAGTCTACAACTGGGCAGAACCAGCTCACAGAGCTGTAGCCAGAAACACAGCCAGGTGGCGTTTAATTGGACAGAGGAGAAAAGTATGATCCAGAGACAATTTGGTTGATTACAGCTAGGTGTTTTGCATTATTTGAATCAATTGGCCTCCAGGTATTGACTAAAGCTCGATTGCTGTTAATTGGATGAAATGCAGCTGTTTGGTACAAAAGGACACTCCTGAATTAAGTTTTCCTGTGAATTTACCTATGAACAAGGCTCCCTAGCTAAGGACTGAAACTCTGAGGCAAGCTTGGCACAATTTTGACTACTTAACATGTTAAAAGTAGGCATGTTAACATGTTAAAACTCATCAAGTCGAGCATCTCATGTTTTCACTCATACGTGGAATTCAGAAAGAAAAAAAACATAAAAGAGCAGAACTTTCAGGGATGTGCAACAAGAAAATGGAAGGGACGTAAGAGAAGTCAATGGAGTAAAAGAGTGTTGTATGCATTATGAAAAAGCCACAAGGAATCCCGTTACTTTGTAAAAGTTAATACATGCTAACTTTAAAATTAAGGTGGATTTTCTCCTCAGAGAAATGTGAAGGATCAGATCGGAAGGATTTGCTCTGGCTGCTGGTCCTACCAAACTGTGCTGAAATCATTGGCCTGCTCCGAATCACACTCACTTGCCAAATTTTAACGATGGCCACTGACTGCCTCGGACACGGCGGGCTCACCGACGCCCCCCGATGGCACGCCGGAGACCTCTTTCCGGTGATGCTCTCAATTTCGAGGTACCCATTCAGCCTCTGAACAGGCCGAGAGAAGTGAAGTAGGTGCCAGGAGGCCCCTTCAGAGCTGAGGTTCTGGAAAACATCCAGTCTTAAGAAAGAACTGCCAACAAGCCACAGTTCCGCTGCCGGTCACAGGACGAGTTTTGGAACATCGAAGGTCTGCAGCGCCTCTCAGAGGCGGAATTGAGAAGCCTCGCCCCGCCCCCGGGCCACGCCCCCTCCTGGAAGCACCGCCCCCTCGCTCCCAGACTGCACCGCACTCGGGCTGGACGCAGTCGGGCGCTCTCTTCATCACCCCGGACTTCCTCTCCGCGCTGTGTGGTTTCCGGCGTGGTTCCCCGACCAATGAGGCGGCCCCGGAGGCGGTCCCACAGGCCCCGCCCCCTCGGCGCGCTGGGGGAAAGGTTCGAGCGACGGCGTGGAGTGAGGCCCGGCGGAGGCTGGCGCCGGCCTCATGGCTGCCTACGGCGGGAAGCTCGGCGCCTTCCGCCTCCCGCCGCTGCCCACCATTCGAGAAGTCATTAAGCTCTTCGGACTGCGAGCGACCAAGCAGCTGTCCCAGAACTTTCTCCTGGACTTGCGGCTGACAGGTGGTGTCGGCAGTGCGCACCAAGGCTCCCGAGTGGGCCGGGAGGGGTCGGGGGGGCGTGGGAGGGGCGGCCCGCTCTGACGCCGAAGGGCGAACTCAAGTTGGTGATCGAGGGTCTGATTCACTGGTCTTGCAGACCTAGTCCCTGCAGGAGCCGTTCCTTACGCGTTCACTCGCCGCCCCCTTAGCTCAAAACTCGGGGAGGGGGAAGGTGCGCGGAGGCAGGAGGATGCAAGGCCCCCAAGCAACCATGAGACCCTCTTGCAACACTCGTGATTGTCACAGCAGCGTCCGCTTGCTACGCATTGAGGCTTCCCCGCTGCACCCCTGGTTTGGTAAATGCATCCTGCGCTAGCTACTGTGCACACGCTGGGAGAGAGGACAGTTACAGTCTTGAGATTGCAGTGGGTGAACTTACACGCTCACGCCCCTTTTGAAGTCACTTTATGTGGCGAAGTGATAAGTCACGAAATTCGCCAGTTCGAAACGCACGTTTAGGTGACTTTTGACCGGTATTGGTTTTATCACTTTACTCACGTGTTAACGATGTTATCCCCTACAAAGTGAGATTTCAAGAATAAGGTCTGTGACAGCTGAGAGCACGAATTCTCTGCAGGTGTAGGTATGTTTTGAGATTCTGATATTTCGTTCTACTTGGCCTCTCTTCATAAGTTAAAAAGAACAGTGAGTCACAACCAAAAAGTTTATTTTTATTATGCAATGCAGTCCACAAAGCATAAATAACTTGCAGGGTTTTTTTTATAATTTATTTTTTATTCTTGACAGTTCCATACTTGTATGCAACAATGTCGTCATTTCACTCCATATCGTTGCGGGGTCACTTTGGGGTTTGTGTGTATCTTGAGTTCTTTTGTTCGGGAGTCGAAGATAGAAACCAGAACACCTATAGAGAATTAAGGTAGAACTTTCCCCTCATCCCATTGAAAACCTTCTAACCAGTCTCCCACATTCATGTCTGTGTGTATGTATGTGTGAGAGGGATTCTTTGAGTTTTCATTGAGGGCTGCCTACATTAGTTTTTGCCTGGATATTTGCTGGAACATGGGTGAGACAGTTGGGTGTGCTACTGTAGAACACAGCTTCTCTTTACCTCGGTTGGTGTTAGCCATCATTAATATCTCTAGCTCAGTCAAGCAAGTACACAACAGCAGTTAGTGTGTGGATACAAGGTCCAAATGATTGACGGTCATTTTTTTCTCTGTACTTGGTGAATTAACTTATGGGTATAAAGATAAGTAGAAGGTATTTTATATCTTGAACATTGAGCCTTTATTCCACCTTGTAGCAGTATTGCTTTGAGTAAAACAGTTTTATTCCAATGTTTTCCATCATTTCTTTGGAAAGAGACCTGCTATAAGAACTTTAAAAGATCGTCCACTTCTAAATTCATTGGTTCTAGCAAGAAATTGCACCATCCTTTTCTACAAGTCATTAGCAAATACTAAATATAAAGCACAATTGTCTGCTGAAGATACAGGTCTTTGTTTGTTTATATTGAATTTGAGACAAGGGTTTCATGTATCCCATGAGGGCCTCAGATGCACTCTGTAGCAAAGGATAACCCTGAATTCCTGATCATCCCACCTCTGCCTCCTGAGTCATGTGCTACCACAACTATTTTATGGATGCTGGTGATGAAACCCAGGTCTTTGTGCATGTACTGTACTAATGGAGCTACATGTATCTCCAGCTCTTAAATTTTTCATTTACGTTTTCTCATGTAAATTTTGACTCATCTTCAGTAGTAAGATCTAAATTCTTGATACATTATCTACTTTATATGGAAACCAGTGAAAGGAAATAAAAGTAATTATCTTACTGAGTGTAGGTGGAAACAAAGTCAGATCGAAATCCAAGCTTAGGGATTTGACTCTATGTCTCTGAGATTTATTTGTATGTGCGTGTGCCTGGAAGCTTGAATGAAACTACTACCCCACCTATGGCAGCTTTCCATTTTGAAAACAAAATATTAAGTTTGCCCCATAAAATCCCTGTGCTTAATTTCTCATTCTTCTTGTCTCTAAGATCCATTTGGTGACCTTTGAGAAAGTAAGGGTTTGATTTAGAATGTACACTTGAGCGGAATTTTTCTGCCATTTGCTTGCTACATGGCATTGCACAAGTGAAACAACAAGAAAAGAATTGTATATTCTGATACATTATATTGGAATAGTGGGCCCTAAAGTACTGTAAGGATTAGCTAGAGAATGTACACCTCTAAAGAATAATGGATTCTAATTCATTCCTTGGTCCCCTGCCATTTAAGGAAGAAACTTTTTCCCTTTAAGCTTACCTAAGTAGATTATCAGTAACAAACAAAACTGTGTAAATGAACATAGTAAGTCTGGTATATTTCTAGTAGCATAATTTCCACTGTTCTAGAAGGTCCGGTTGTGTAAGATTTTAATATCTCAGTATTTTTTTGCAGAAGTGATAACTAGTTGCAACAGATTTTAGTACTCAGTTTTTCTATTCTTTAAAGTCTGCTAACTTGAACTGATTGAAGAATTTGTGAATATTTATGCTAAAATTTATATTAAGTTTAAAAAACTCAAGGAATGTTGGTGAGGTGGCTCAGTGGGTAACAGCTTGCCTCACAGCCTGGGAACCCATGTGGAGGTAGATGGAGAAAACCAACTCCACAAGTTGTCCTCTGACCTCACACAAGCCATGATACATGTGTATCCCCTCCACCAAATAATAATAAGCAAAATTTAAAAAGAAATTCAAGGAACTTGAACTCTTTCCTCAAAATGATCAGATTTCAAATTTCTGCTACTGTGATCCGGGAACTTGCCATTTGCATTTTGACCACCATGCGAGTGCAGGTGAAGACCTGCACCTTCTGCTTTTGGACTTTCAACTACCACGTGGAAGACTTAATGTGAACGTAGTCGTACTCGAATAGTTGATGTTCAGTCACCATAGAGAGATAACAAGCTTATTCAGCCTGAGTCTTAGGGATTAGTTTGGTGGAAAAGCACATAGAAAGTGTATGAGTTAAATTTAATGTCAAGGAAATTGTCATGATAATCTTGTTTTTGTTAAGGGATTGATACAATTCAGTAATGTAGAATTTTGAGTAACTGATATTTTTGGTTAAGAGTGAGAGTTTTGTCAAGTAATGCTGTTTAGAATCTGTTATTTTCTTTTTATGTTCCATGCATAATAAAAGTATCTAAATTTTCTTCTGTTTAGATAAAATTGTAAGGAAAGCTGGTAATCTAACAAATGCTTATGTTTATGAAGTGGGTCCTGGGCCAGGAGGCATCACAAGATCTATTCTCAATGCCAATATTGCTGAACTTTTGGTGGTTGAAAAGGACACTCGGTTTATTCCTGGATTACAGGTAAGATACCTTAGGTGTCTTTTTTAGGAATCAAAAATCCACTTTAAATCTTAGACCATTGTTCTTAGGTTCTCACGGTGACCAAGGACGATGCAGGCTCTTCAGACTGCAGCTATCCAGGCCCCATTCCATAGATTTTGATTCTGTTATCTAGAGAGGACTACAATCTTTGTTTTTAACAAGCATCCCCAAATGGTCTACTGATTATAATGTGAATAAATCCGAGCTCTATATTGAAGCTAAATAAATTGTTTCTGTGATTTTTTTTTTCTTTTTATCCACTAGCTTTGCATATTATGGTCCATTCCTTAAAAAATGAGTAAAAAGATGAATAATGGCTGGTAGTGACTCAAAGACATGAATTTTATCAGCTCTGTTAGGTTACAAAAAGTATTTCCACAAACAAAACATGGAGAAGACATACGTTACCCTTTGTCAAGAGAAACTAATGGTTAGGCAGTCTTTACAAGAGAATGAAGTTGTACCACAGTACTTTCAGTCCTAGGCTGAGGCTCAAGTGGTAGAGTCTATGCATCTTAAGAAATATGAGTACTGCCATCCTATGGGAAATATTTGAAGGACTAGGTGTTTCAGTGCAGAAAACCCTTGAGCGTCTCCATAGATACTTCTTAAAGGCTGGAGTAGATACAACCTTGTTTTCATTATTCTGGGAAGAGCTAATGAGTCAGAATCAGAGGCAGGTTTCAGGATTGCAAGTAAGGGGGACATGAAGGTTTTAAAACAGTGGGAACAGATTATGTAAGGGATCTTGAAGAAGGAATGCTATAGAAGCACTTAATGACTTAAGAGCCTTTGTTTAATTCTTACATAATTCTGAAACTTAAAGGAGCCCTGATCCTTATAACCAGATTACTAGCAATTATGTGACTATAATAGTACAATAAAATAGAGCATCTACATTCTTCTACATAAGAAAGCAAACTGGTGTAAACATAATGCATGTTAATACTTATTTGTATCTGTGTTAAATTTTAATTTCTGTCAGAATAGTTTTTAAAAATATGTTTTAAAATCTAGGGCTTTTGTGTGCATCTTTGCTAGAAACCTAGTTAATTTTTTTTACTCATTTGGCTCTATCCAATTTTTTGGTGTATGTGTTAAAGAATTATATAATTGTATGTTATAATGCAGTCTGAATTAATTTCAGATCTCTAACTTCTATTTTGAAATTGATACATGATGCAAGCAACATTGTTCTCACCGACCACCATACTTCCCTATCTCCCAAACATTTACCTGTTTTATTATGTTAGCCACCTTTGGACACACTCTGTATATATTGTGCTCACTTGCTTGTTGTCAGACTCACTCCCCTGGAAGGTAAAGGCCACTGATTTGAGTCAGGTTTGTCCTTCTGTGTCCCCACTGCATGTGGCAGAGCTTGCTGTAGATTATATATTCAGCAGTGTCTCATGTGAGAAATAAAATTGTCTATAACTGTTGTCTTACCAAATAAGTCATTTAAACATAAGAGTAAATAGTAGTATTGATTATCCAAAAGTTTTATGCTCCTTTTCCCTAAATATCAAGTTAAATTGCAGGAAATGTGTATTTGATTTCTCATCCATTTCAGAAACAGGAAAATGAATTCTAGTGTCTTCTGTGCAGGAAAGGAACGTGCCTGAAAAAGAAATGTTGGGTACTAAATTATCAAAGAGGCTTCTTTTCCTGTAAAGAATGTTTCAATATGTAAAACTACTTTCCATTAGATGTCCTAAATTAATCATAAAACTGGGCAAAGGCAGGAGGAGAGTGATCTATTTTAAGGATTCCATTTTAGTGATTTCTAAGCTAATAGAATTACTTTTTAAAGAAAGCATAATAATTTATAAAATGTCTTCTAGCCAAAAGTATGTCATTTGTAGCTTTAATTCTGTTCTTGCAGCATAATCATGAGGCAGCTAAGGGGAAGGAACACCTGGTAATAGCATGTAGTTTTACTGTGTCGACACAGTAAGGAAGCATTTACCATGTGTGAAAGCAGAACAGTGTGGTTTTATGGTGAAGAACAAGTGTGAAAACAGTGTGCTGTATTTTATGACGAAGAACATGCACTTCAGCCTGCCTGTCTGGCTAACTGGGGCTGTACTAGAAACTCTACCTCTCTTGGCCTCTATGCTTCTGTTATTCTTATTGTTATTAGAACTAAATGACTAATATTTAGTAATCTTCCAGTAACTCTTTATTATAATCAAGTTATTTTTCTCATAGATTGAGTACCTCTGGTGATCAGGAGCTGGGAAGGAAGCTTCCTGCAGTCCCTTAAGTGCTCTTAATGTGTGCTGCTTGGGTTTTGCATATCTTGATAACTATTTTTTGTTTATTTTCCTTGTATTTTTATGAGAGAGTAAATTCTTTAAAGGGAGCGAGGAGATTTCCTGATGTCTCAGGGAGTTTGAAGCCTCGGCAGATTCTTTCTCTATTTTTGACCTGGGCATCATCTCACAAATGTGTCTCCCATTACACAGTGGTTGAGAGTCTTTGTATTTTTGTTTGTTTCATACATTCATAGCTCTACTAATAGCTAGTATCATGAGGACTTGACCACTGAGTACTGGTTTGTAGCTTTATTAAGATCTGATGTTCAACAGACTGTCCCATTAGAAATATTCAAATGACATTTGAAGTGCATGATCATATGACAGCATCATTGCATTGGCAATAAGGAGCACAATCATCAGGAAGACTTTGTACTTCTGTAAGGCATCCTCTCTGTAAGGCATCCTCTTTTCTCCCTCCTCCCTTTACCTTCCTCAGACCACTGCTCTGCTTTTTATAAGACTATTTTCCATTTTTTAAGAGTTTTATATGAATGGAACTCTTTTTTTAGTCCATGTCTTTTTGTGTGTGTGATTGTATGTGTGTACTCATGTGGGAGTGTGTGAAAGCCAACAGATGATAGCATTTTCCTCCTTTGTTTTCCATCTTTATTTTCTGAGACAAGGACTGTCACTGAACCTAAAGCTTACTGACTGGCTAGGCTGACTGGCCATTGAGTCTCCCATTTCTTGACATAGGTCATTTTGTGTATCTCTTTTTTTGTTGATTGAGTGATCTAGCTACAGATTAATCAACTTTATTGGTTCCATTTTTAATTTCATTGATTATTTTCTGTCTTGGTTGAGGACATTACTGGAGGCCGTTCTTGTTTTCTTACAGGCATCTTGAAGCCATGTGTTCTGTTAAGTACTGCCATGTTTTTTTCTTTATTCCATTAAAAATAGATTCTGTTTTCTGTTTTGAGGTAATAGATTAAAAGAAATTCATAATTCCCTTTTACCCAGCACCTTTTGGTTTGTATTGACCAAAATGATGGTAAACTTATTAAAATTTATTTCCTGGCATAGAATATAGCCTCAGGAAATGTTTTTCATGGAAAATGTGCATGAAGGCCTTAATTAAAGAATACTTAGAACTACTTTCTGCAGTATTACCTGCAATATAATCAAATGTCTGAAAGTTCTCCCTCACTCCCCCCTGTATATTGTTTATTTGTCTAAGGAAGGAAAATGTATCTGGTCGGTGAAACTCCATCTTAGTGAAGGAAGCTCAAACATTCTTAATAAGTTAATGTGTTTATTTCATGGAATTTTAGAAACAAATTAAATTGTTGACTAATTTAGTATTGCATTGGCTTTAATTTAGTATTGCATTGGGCTCTATAGTTAAGTATAGGGTTGTTTCTGTTTCCTAAAATGTAAGAGAAAGTTCGTAAGGTTAAGAATCAAATAGATTGGTGTTCAGGCCTGAGATATATAGCTTTTTCATCATGAGCTTGCTTTTGAAACTTTTTAGCTTTTTCACTACTATAATAGTTATTTCTTGTCTACTGGCCAGGAGCCAGGAGATGGTTGCTAGTATAATTAGTCTACTTCTTGTCATCTTATAAAGTGTTGCCTTATATAATCTATTTAGACATTGTGACAGATGTTTTTAGTTAATGGAATTTTGAAATTATTTTATCTCTAGTAATTTTTTAAAAGGAAAATTGCCTTTCTGTTGTAACATGACAGCTTGCTTTAAACACATAACTTACTGTACTTAATCATAAGACCAAACTCCAGAGTTCTAAATAGTGGCTGAAATGATTCCCTGTTCTGCTGTGAATTCCAGGTACAGAGATGAGTCACATAGATGATGTGTACACACCAGCAGTTCTGTGTACTGAGAAAGGCTGTAGAAAGCAAACTGAAAACCAGAAAAAATCCACTCAGTTAATAAAGATCAAAAACCTTCCGAACAACTGAGGTCCTTGTTTTATAGCTCCAGTGATCCCCCGGTCATAAAAAGGGGAAACTGGTCCTTTGTTCTGGACTTGAAGAGAACTGTGCAATGTTTAAAAAGATAGTTTCTTCCTAAAGAAATGCTGACATATAAAAATGTAAACATTGGATAGGAAATTTGCTAGATCAGATATCTTACTACCTGGTGAAGTTTGGTATCTGAGTTTCTAACATACATTTCTCTGTCCTATATTAAAAAGCAAACACTGACTTTGGAGACATCTGTCCTTATTCTGCCTCAATTCTTTGGAATAGTAACTTTCTTCTTGGGGTATTTTGCATAAGAATAAATTTTAATTTTTCACCTATTATTTACCATATTGTGCATTTTTCTAGTGTTGGCTTTACAGTTATTCCTAGACTTTTGTAAGTGTTTATGTCAAGGTGCAAAGTAATTAATGCTTAGTTTATTCTGGAGTATTGATTGTTGGACGCTCCTTATTATGAAAAAATGACATAAAACATAGTAACCAAATACCTATTTAATTTCATTCTTTTTGTTCTGAAGGAAATTGTAATTTTATCTAAGTTCCAAGAATTGCATAAATTCTCCTCTCATTAAGGCATCAGAGAGCTGCCCAGTCCACAGTTACACCTCCTGCAGAAAAGCTTTTACTACAACTTTGGATGATTAGAAAAATAAATTTTTAGATAACCACAGAAAGAATGCCTTTGCACTTGATTTCTGATTTTTAGTAAAGGCATGGTCATTGTATTGTCACACATACCTTTTGTAAGACCTAATATTAGGAAAAAATTCTCTTGGAGACTTAGTATAATTATTTCTAATAGAGAGCAAGAATTACATATGTCATCATGCAACTCAAGAACTGACAGTTCCTATGACAGCATTTAGCAATCATGTTTTACATGTATACTTCTCCTTTTGAAAGGACGGGATTTCTAATTCTTTTTTAATCTTAGTGTATGAATGCCTTTTGCTCAAAACTGATTTATATCACATTTTGGAAAAATGTGGGTTGAAAACTAAAATTAAAATAATAGAACCATTGCAGGGTGTTTGTGCAGAAGCAGGAGATATCAAGGCTTTCTTCCATTTTATTTCATACTAGAATGGGCCTAAGTAGATTGTATCCAAAGACTGAGCCCCACACTCAGTGAGGCTTTTCCCTAAGTACCCTCCTTTGCTTGTCTCCATGGTTTCTGGGAGTTGCACATACACTTGGATATTGATGGAGTCAGGTTCCCCTTCCTGGTCAGTAGCTCTTCCTGTCATGTAGCTTTCAGGCTACTCCTTCCTGTCACATAACTCCATCTTGTGTTTTGGAAGGGTTCCTATCACAGAACAATTTGAGAGTATCTGTACAAAATTCCTTTGGCAGCATATGTAATTGGCTGCTCTGAACCCATTAGTGGTCACACCTCCAGGTTCTGAAGTATAATGTTCTGAGATTATTCTTGAAGGAGTGTAATAGTAATCTTTCCCACTCCACACCAACCTCAGATACGTTGATCATAGTGAGAACAGTTTTTCTTATCTGTAGTTGATTAGGATGTCTGCATGCGTCATTGCTGAGTGTCGTTTTAGGTGTTTAAAAGATGACTTTTTGTAATCATAATGTCAGCTCATCTGTAGTGCACTTTTTCCACCATAATTGCTTCACTGTCTTCACCAAACGTAGCGAAGTTCATCTCTCATGCCTTCTGCAATGGGTGTCAGAAAGGAAAAGCTGAGATTAAGGGGCACTTAAGGAGGTGGGCCTTTTACAGGATGGATTTGGTTTGTTGTTGACTGAGACTTAAACCTGAATGGTAATCTAAAGGTAATAGACTAGAAATGAAACTTTATACTAGGAAAGATTTTTATTTGCTTTTGAGTACATGGTTATGTGTGAGAGTATAGAAAAAATTAACATTTCAAGCATGGTTATCAGAGCATGTAAATTAATACCAAAGAGGCAAGTTTACATTGTTTTGCTTTCATTCTAATTACTAATTCCTTAATTGCTGTCTATATATTGACAGTGTATAACTTAAGCTTTTAGTTCTGCCTTTGTTTTTGATATGGTAATTGGTTTTGTTTAATTATGCAAAGCATAATTAGAATTTTAGCCTTCTCCACATTGTTAGTAAATGTTGTCATTAAATTCACTTTGTTCATACAATAAGCACATATCCCATGTGAACTATCGAGACTTGCAGTATATTAAAATTACTGTTTTCTAGAAATTTGTCTGGAATTTATCTGAAGGTCAAGCCTTAGCAAATCATGGTGATTTAAAATAATCCCTAAGTTTATGAGTATCAGAGCTACGCAATTATTTTGATAAATTACCGTGGCTAACCATGTTAAACTAAGTGATCCAAAGCAAAATGTTCAACCTCCTACTAATACAGACCTATCAGCTATGTACTTCTGTAATATTTGTATAATTTTTGCTTCATTATTAGGCACGTAATACAGATTTTGAGAACCACAATAGTTTCCAATCACATGAACAGCTGAGTGCTGTTTAGTTGTTCTTTCACTTATAGTAAACATGTTAAATACCTACTGTGGTCTGTTGTAGCAGACATATTAAGTAGCTAGAAAGCAGTGCCTTCCTTAAGAAACATGGGAAAGAAACCTGCACATGTGTTAACTTCCATGAAGTTCATTACAACTTGCTCTGAAGAATCAGAGCCAAAACATAGTGTAAACAGAGGTGGAAGGAGTCAGCAAGTTGTATGCTTTGTTCCAGGTCTCTCTGGCTTGTGAAGTCTCCTCCTGTCTTCTATCAATGTGGAGACAGATTGCTTTGGTGGCGCTAGAGGAGAACAGACAGACACTCAGGACAGAGTTCCCTTTGAACTTGTTCACTGTCCCTGCGTAGCCCTGCACTGCTTCTAGAATCTCAGCCAACAGAGTTGCCAGCAGTGATGTTTCTGCTCGCTGATCATAATCACACCTGCATTTTAAACATTGTAAGTGCAGAGGACTGCGTATTTTTCATGTTGCTAGGGATGTTAAGAATCAAGTTTTGTTTTGGTTGCAGAGGCACATGACAGACGTATGAGTTGCTTAACCTTAAGGCTTTCTTCTTAGGCTACATGCGAACTTTTTAGTTTGTGCTGTATGTAAGAGCATGGTGCTGAATAATGAAACAAAGAAGAAAACTCTTAAGATTATAACAGAAAAGGTGTTTCATTGTTCACTTTTTTTATTCATTTGTTTTCAGAGTGCTAGGGATAGAACCCAGGGCCTTAAACGTGCTGGGCAAACCTATACCACTGAGCTGTTCTCCCAGTCCTTTCTGTTTTTCTGTGGAAAGTGGGAATGGACTAGGAGGCAGCTGTTGTGAGCGCATGCAGGATTGTTACAGGATCTGTGGCTTGGTCTGGACCTTGATTAAGCCACCTAAAGAACTTAAATTGAAGGCAAAAAGCAGAAAAAAAGTTACGTAGTATGGTCATGTTGAGAACATGTAACAGTTACTCTTTACTATTGCTCAAAGTCAATCAACTTAGGGAAAAAGGGAGGTTTATTCAGTTTACGGTTCCAGAGGGAGGGTACAGTCTCTCAAAGCAAAGGTGGCCTGGCTGGCTGGCCAAAGCTATAGGAAGCTAAGTCACCGCAGACCAGACATCTTGGAAGCTGAGAGCTGCAAACTGCTTGCAGCAAAGGCAGCTTTCTCCTAGAGGTAGGGTGGGACTAATCCACCTCAAGGCCCACCCCTTGTGACTGCCTTCCTCCAGCAAGGCTCCACCTCTCAAGGTACCATGACCTTGCCAAACACATGAGACTGTGGGGACATATTTCAAACCATGACGTTCCACCCCTGGCCCCCACAGGCTCACTGCCATCTCATTATGCAAACCATACTCAGTCCAACTTTAAAAGTCTTCATAGACTACAACAGTAGTCCCAAAAGTCCAAAGTCCAAAGCCTCCTGTAAAATCAAAAGACAAGTTACATACTTCCAACACACAATGGCACAGAATAAACATTCCCATTCCAAAAGGAAGGGGGTATATCCAGGAAAGATCAGTTCATAACAAGACCAAAAACCAGCAAGACAAACCCCAAATCGTGTAGCTCCAAGTCCAACAGGTGAGCCTCTTGTTGAAATCATCTCGGTTCCAAAGGGCTTTGGTTCCATCCTCCAATGCAGCTGCCCATAGAGTACATTGCTCTCTTGAGCTGACTCCTCCCAGGGTATACAGCTCTCCTTGGCAGGTGTCCCATGTTGTCTCTGGCATTTCTAACATCTTTACTTCTCAGTAGCAAGCCAGGCTTTAATTCCACAGCACAAACTGCCCTTCTTGGGCCTCTAAACTGCAGGCTTCTTGCCTCATGATGCCTGGATTCTGCCAATTTTTGAAATCTTGGAGGAAGACTCCACGATCTCCTCCCTCTTGCATCACTGATGCCTCTAAAACCAGAACCACGTCGACAACTTTGCCAAGACTCACCTCTTTGAATCACAGCTGATTCTGCTTCTGTATGTTGACCATCTCTTTCACTCCTGGGCAGTTGCTTTGTAAGAGAAACCAACTCTTGCTTTGGAACTCCACCCTTTAGCTCCAGTCTTCTGAAAGGGTTTGCGTTCTTATGAGTGGGAGCCTTCCCTGAGGATCTTGCCCTCAAGCTAGGGCCTCTCCTGTTACTCAAACTGAGAGCAGAGCAGACTTTGATTTATAAATGGAGCTAATCTTTTTAACAGCCATTTTGTTCTCTGCTTCTTCCTGGTTCAGCTCTTTAAATTTGGCATTGTATTTTTCATCATCAGATCTTACAGTTTTTGCTTCTTCCTGCCTGATTCTTTGCTCTTTTTCATAACTCTGAAGACAACTAAAATGTAGTCATATCACATTGTCAAGACTATATTGCTTTGAAATTTCCTCCACCAAGCACTCCAGCTTAACTTCAGGCAAGCTTTCAGGATGAGGGCAAAACTTCACTAAACTCTCGGCCAACACATGGCTCCATGTGTCACTCATCCAGTTGCAGTCTCTGTTCCCCTCTGGACCATCACAAGCTGGGCTTCTACTGCCTGTGTCTCTCACAGCATTGCTCTCCTCTGAGCTCTCATGAGAAAGGCCCATTTGGCTCCCTAGCCAAGACATAGAGACTTTCCCAGCACAAAGTCCCAAAGTTCTCCATTTTCTCCCAACAAACAGTTCCAAAGGCACACTAGCCACATACAGCATTGGCCATACTGCTGGGTACCAATTTCTCTCAGCTTCACAAACAACTTCACATTGTGGTACCAGCTGTTCTTAATCTCCCAGCAATACTCCACTACCCAGTACCCATTTCTATAACAGTTACTCTTTACTATTGCTCAAAGTTAATCAACTTAAGGAAGAAAGGGAGGTTTATTCAGCTTACGGTTCCAGAGGGAAGGTACAGTCAAAGCAGACGTGGCATGGCTGGCTGACCAAAGCTGGAGGAGGCTAGGTCACCGCAGACATTTTGGAAGTCAAGCAGCCTTTTCTAGAGGTAGAGTGGAACTAATCCACCTCAAGGCCCACCCCCTGTGACCACCTTCCTCTAGCAAGCCTCCACCTCTCAAGGTGCCATGACCTTGCCAAACACATGAGATGGGGGGGACACATTTCAAACCATGACAGAAGTGGTAAATCCTCTTCTGTAATTTGGTAAGTAAGGTAATTTGAAAGCTCCCTCTTCAAGGTTTGATATGGGGTCTAGTTTTTCAGGGGCAGGCACTATTTGCTTGAGGTATGGTTCCAGTCACTGCTGGCTTGCTCCAGTTTTTCTAGCAAGTGGTCTGACTGGTTATCAGAGCTGTAAGAAATCTCTTTTGGGCAACAAAATTCCTCTTCTGGTTGCTCCCATTGTGAGATTTCTGGGAAACTTTGAAATTCTTGGGGTATATTCCTTTGGTAGTTCTGAGGGCCAGCATGGTGAGAGAGTGTCTTTCGGGATCCCAGTGCTGTCAGGTTGCAGGGACATTCTAGGTTGATAGTACTGTGGTTGGAGCAGTGAAGAGTACAGTGCCGTGTCAGGGGAGTGTCTCAGGACGCCTCCAGGGCCTGGCATGAATGAGAGACTCTGCTTAGCTGGAATCTGCCTGCAGCTTAGATTAAAAGTCTTGGTAATATGTAGGATCTTTTATACATATATTTAAGCTATAAAGACTTAGTTGAATTAGGTTCATTTTCATCTTTGTTCCTAATTCTCAGTATTTTACTGTAAGTTCCCTTTGTTTTCAACTCTTTCAGATATTGGTTATGCTCAATTCTGTGGATAAATAAAAGTCATTGTGACGGTCAAAGTTAGATCAGCATATTATTTTGAAAGTCTAAGTTGTTGCTTTATTGCATCTTACTCTCCCTCATCTGTGTTGAAGGGAAGTTGTTGTTCATTGTAGTGGGCAGAGCGCGCTGCCAGATCAGTCCTTACTCCTAGTATTCGGCTGTTGCTACTGATTTAGTGATTCACAGGTCTTAAGTGTCTTAAGTGTTTTAGTTATTCTACTGTGGAATTTTATGAGCTCATTTTATTGACCTTTCTGTAAACTAGATGCTTTCTGATGCAGCCCCTGGAAAACTAAGAATTGTGCATGGAGATGTGCTGACATTTAAAGTAGAAAAGGCTTTTCCAGAAAATCTTAAAAGACAGTGGGAAGATGGTAAGTGTCTTTGGGTAGTTGAGGGCGATGGTTATTTTGTTTTTAATTTTGTGTGCTGTCATTTATATTACAAATTTTTGCTATATATTTAAGTGCTTATTTTTATTTTTTAAATATGAACAGAATTAAATAATGTGTATGATTTCTTCTACTTTCTTCCAAAATATAAATCTTGTTATTTTTTGTCTATCTGAATTGAGACAGGCCGACCTGGAACTCCACACATAGCCCAGGCTGGTCTTACACCGAGGTCCCCCCAGCCTCCCAGTGCTAGGGTTACAGGTGTGCACTACATGCCCGCCTTAGTTTGTGCAGGTCTAATTTCTTTTTCTCATATCTTCAAGTTTTACTTTTCATTTTTATGGTGCAGAAGGTAAGTTAAACTATGAAGTGTTACTTTTCCCAGTGGTGGAAAAAAAAAAGGCCACTCCCGTGCCTTAACTCTTGGCCTTTGCCTTCATGTTCTAGTCAGTCAAGGCCTCTTCAAGCACAGGTTACCAGGTACTCGCAATGCTCCAGTCCTTTGTAAAAAACACTAATGACATGGGATGTTAACTGCTATTACTCAGAAATTCTCAGAACAAATTGAAGAGGAATTTTGATGGATCTGTCTCTCCTGTGTCTGCATTCCCTGGGGTCAGGCTGCTTCAGAATGGCTTACATTTATAGTCTGTATAACTGGCCTCCTCGGCATAGCCTACAAGTCTCTGTCCCTAGCTCAGCTGTGCTAGGACCGCACTTACCTGCTTGGTTTTTCAGGTGACCATTCTGTACCCATCTAAATCTCTGAACTCCTATATTCCTCCGATTGTCAGGCCCTGCTGCTGTTCCTTTGGCATTTGTGAACTGCTGCTCATTATTCTCCACCAATTCTTTTTCTTTAGCCCACTTGCGTATTTGTGCAGGTGGGTTTTTTTTGCTTTGTTTTGTTTTGCAGATTTTCTTTCTAGGCATCTTCTCATGCTATATATTTTCCTGAATGGTTCCCTTCCTGGTTTTATTTTGCACCAAAATATTTCAAGTACTAATCTCTTAGACTCAGCCTGTATCACCTTCCTGGGCATCTCTGACAGCCCCACAGGCACTTTGTCTTTATCATGTCCCAGGGAAATGACCAATTGTCTTTCTTGTATTTCCTAAGTCAGAAACCTGAGGACTTTCAACACAAATTGGGTAGAATTTTTTTCCTTAGTTGGTACAAAGCTGATTGTATAAAAACACTGCTTTTGAAGAATTAACAGAAAAGCACTCAGCTTTATCTTTTCATTTGTTTTGCTTGATTCTCTTAATATCCAGTTTGATTTATACTTTTCTTAAATAATATTCAGAATATATTCTTGAAATCTTTCCAATTTGTTTTTTTCTCTACTACCAAATAGATCCTCCAAATGTACATATTATTGGAAATCTGCCTTTTAATGTTTCAACTCCACTAATTATCAAATGGCTTGAAAATATTTCTCTTAAAAATGGACCATTTGCTTATGGAAGAACTCAGATGACTTTAACTTTTCAAAAGGAAGTAGCTGAGGTAAGTTTATTTTTTCTAGCCATTTTATTATCATATTATTATTACCACCAACTGTATTCTAAGTTAATACTTGTCCATTTTACATGGGAAAAACAAAACCTCAGACATGTGAGGAAGATGAAAGGCGTAAGTGCTGGAAACTTCTGAGGAAAAGCATGAATGAGATGTGACAGCCAACAAGGCATCTCTGCTATAGACACTCAAAGACAGGCAAAAGCTACATGGTATTTGTCATGCATGTATTTGCACAGACTGAACTATGATGTCTTATTGAGTATTTGCATTCAGTGAGATGATCATTAAATGATAATGAATTTGGAGCTGAAAATGGAAAAGGAGTTGAGGAGGGGCTCATTGTCCAGTGGACTTTCACTTGAGCACCCACCTCATGATGCCTGTTGAGCCCACATTCCCATGATAGGAGTTCTCCAAGTTCACTCTAGAAAGTGAACATCCAGGATGCTCAAGGGCTGCTCACAAGGCAACAGGGGCAGGATTTAAGGAGAACATCTCCATACTAAAAGCTCACCTCACATTGATTGTGTTGCCTGTCCACTGCACTTAGGAGGCAGAATTAGGGTAGAAATTTGGATTTTTTTCTTTCCATAGTCTTCCCAGTTCTGGATATTGCCAGACCTACACACTTTTATGCTCAGAGGTAACTGTATGTCATCATGTTTTATTTCGGTTTTGCTGATTTTTTTTATATGTGAGTGTGTAGAGTATGAATATGTATATGCCAAAAGAGGACGTCAGAATCCTGCTCTGCCAGTGTCTGCCTCAGTCCTGCAGACAGGGTCTCACTGAACCTGGGGTTAGGAAGCTGGCAAGCATCAGGGATCCTCCTGTCTCTGCCTCCCCAGCAGTAGGGTTAAAGGTGCACTCACAGCCACACCCAGCTTTTATGTGGGTTCTGGGGAGTTTAAATTCAAGTCCTCATGCTTGCACAGCAAGTGTTCTTACCCAATCCTTTTTGCTGATTTTTAATGAAACTAGAGCACCATTTCCTATGCTTGACTACTTGGACATTTTGTATATGGATGCCTATCTTTTGCTAATCTTTCTGTTGGGTTACTTCTCTTTGACGCTTTTACTAATTTGGAGTTTTTATGTATTTTCCATACTAGTCCCTTCTCTATAGCATATTGTCATTGTCTTCTTACAATGTTTTTTGAGAATCATTATTTTGCTTGAATTTGTTTACTGTCATATACTAATTGTTCAAAATAATAGGTTTCATCATGACATCCTTAAACATATATATAGTGTACTTCAATCCTGCTCACTCTGTTACCCTGTACTGTCACCCTTCCCCAAATCCCTTGAAGAACAAACATTCTTAATTTTTATTTTATAGTTATTACTGTCCACATCTTATTAATGAAATCTTTTTAAGTGAGATCATGAAGGCATCTTTCTGTTATCTTTAAGAAGCTTTCTGTTTTTATCTGTCACTTTTTTACCCATAATCTACTTGGGATTGATTTTTTTTTTTTGTATAGTCAAAGAAATCAGTTTATTGTTTATAGTATATGGATCCTAATCATCCCCATTTATTATTAAATCTGTTCTTCAGTGGTCTCTTATAAGTAGCACTCTGGAAAAAAAGACTTGTAAAAGGGTCTCTCAGAGTAGTTAGACCAAGAAAATAAGATATCCTAGAACCAGAAGACAGGCCCTTATGAACCTTAGAGATCCTTAGGAACTTGCAGATCAAATCAGAAATAAGACAGATGAATTTGATCAAATACCTACCAGGTTTATATGTATTGAAAGAATAGTGATAAAGATCAGGAGTGTTTAAGTGGAGAATACTAAGTACAAAAGGAAATGGAGCCGATAAAAGATTATGTATTATAAAATCTTTTCTCAGTGTTTCTAGAACTTTCTATCACAGACTCAATTTTTGGTCTGTGAACTATATGATGATATTTGGTCTTCATCCCTGGTTCCTAGCACACATCCCTTGTGGTCCTTGTCATTCCTAATGATTTCCTCCTGTTGATCTGAATTGGACTCAATAGTTTCTTGTTTTCCCAACCTTTGGATTTGTCGATTCTAATAGAAACTACTCAGTTTAACCTTTATAATACATCATATCTATATTTTTTTCCACACCACACACATCTTTAGGTCTTCAGAAACTAGCTGGAGGTCATATAATTTAATAAATTGTAATACTCTCTACCTATAGTTAGAGCCAGGTCTGCCATAAGGTGAGTGTTCAGTATATAAATATCAGATGTCAGTCATTGTGAGCCCTTACTACTTCTGAGTAACCAGCTATAACACCTCTGTTTCCCACCTCAGATTCTATAGTTTCTCAAAATGACTTATAAAACTTCATCTATCTTTTAAAAATTAGTAATCAAGTTGGTCTTTCTGGGGACCTTACCCATCCTTTAACTATCTAGAGGCCTCTACTGTGTTACCTTAGTAGCTTGACCTCAGTTCTGAGCAAAAGAGACTGATAACTAATGACAACCCTCTCACACAGGATACTCCAAAGGTTGTAAGAATTTATACTAGGAACCAGGAACAAAGATCAAATATATTTCTAATTATACCACATTGGTGAACATTTTTCTCTCGGCTGACTTGATTGCTTGTTATTTCTTTCCTTGAGTGACATAATAAAGATGCCAAGCACTGCTGGCTTATGATTCTTTGGGGGAGAAACAAAGGCTTAAGTGGTAGAGTTATATTTTCAGTTATAAACTCAGATGGTTTTTAATGATAGTTTTGTTTAGATTTCACCATAGGCAATTGTTTTTCTTTCACAAAGGTTGATTCTAGTTGAATTTTTTTATGGATACTGAAAAGAGTTTGTATCAAGTCTATAATTTAGCGAGTGCATTAGAAGTATGAGTATCTCTGGTCCTCTTGACTTGTTTTCACATTTTGCAGGTGAAAATTGAAAGTTTCAGTGGGAGACCATGTATGTAGTCCAATGTTTTATATGCACTGTTTACTCTGAAACGTGGTCATAAGTATAATATTCTGTGTTTTAGTCACAGGTACATTTTTAACATTGACTTGTTAAAACTTACAAAACAATTAAATGAGCACTTTCCTTTCTCTGAGACTGTAGATCTAAATGTAAGAGTCCAGCCTGTTTGCATACAGGAACATATTAAGCTATTGCTTATAAAATAGAATCAGACTGTAGCAATAAAAGAGACCTTGACAGATCTTACTGGTTGACAAACAGTCTCAGAGTGTTTTAATGTCTTCCCACAAGTCATGGAGTAGTAGTAGCACTTCAGCACCTCTGCTGATAAAGTCCTATGCTCAACTTCTCCACCTGGCATCAGCCTGTCTTCTCACATTTCCAGGAGACCCTGTCTGGTCGTTGGCACATCATTTTTCCATTAATGGCAGTGTTGATTGTCTCTTACTGGAGACTGTGTTGCTTCTCAAGTACAAGTAGAATTTTCGTATTAAAAATTATTTTAGATGAATAAGAGGAACAAAAGAAAAAAATAGTAAAACACCATCTTCATAAAGTGTTTGATCCTTGTTTTCCCATCCTTTGATTTTTAAAACTCAAGGGTTAGTGGTTTCTTTTACTGAAAAATGAACTGGTTTTGTCAAAGTTCTAGCCTTTCGTTGCTAAAAATTATTAATTGATTAGTTTTTCATAGCTTTATCTATATCTATCACAGAAATAACAGTGCATATGTAAATGGTTAACAATTATATTTCATTGGCAGAAGAACTTTAGTGTAGTCATTTACCTATTGGATACAGTATTTTCCCCCTTTTTAATAATATGCATAAAGCTACAGTGGACATTCTTAGACCTACCTTCAGGTGTTAAGTATATAAGCTATACAACTTCAACTTTTATTGCTATCATTCTCCAACCTGCTTATAACAATTTCCATTCTGACATTTTGTAATACTAGGGATTCTAGCAAGTTCTTTTATTAATATACATTTACAAATGGGAAATTGTATCTTGTAATTTTAATTTTCATATCCCTCCTGTTTTGTATGTTTGAATAATTTGGATTGTCATTTTGGATTTGCCTTATGATATTTTCTACTTATTTTAGAATTGTTAATATCTTGTGTACAGACATCATGTTTCCATTGAACTCCAAAATCTAACTTTAGTAGAGCAAATTAAGGGACTGAGGATGTAGCTCAGCGACAGAAGACTTGCCTTGGGTTCGATCCCTAGCATTAAAAAAAGAAAAAAAAAGTCTCCATTGTCTGTGGTGCTGTAGGGTGTTGTCCTCCCAGCAAAGCAGCCACCATGTCTCAGAGCAGCTGCGACTACGTGTAAGAGACCCTCAAGGTGCAGCCTGTTGACCTTCTCTCATCAAAGGGGTAGTGGGGAGGTTCAGCCACATGTGTGCAATTCTGGCATAAATGCACATGACCTTGGAGGGGAGGTAGAATATAAGAGAGGGTTAGTTGAGAGCACCTACAGGGAAGTTATAGTCCATGTTGGTGTAAACTTTCTGGTGTGCAGTGTTTTGGGGTCACTCACACCTCAGTAAGTGACCTCTCACCAGTGCTCTGTAGGTAAGCCTAGTAGACTCTGATGATTTCCAAATTAGACTCTGATGGAGTTATACGTCAGTTTGTCATTGACTCGGCAAGAACAGTACAAAACCAGATTTGAGCTTGGGAAAGACCAGTGACATTGTCCCTATTGTGTATGATGAGACATGAGATTGAGAGTGTGTCCTGAAGGGCGTGCCTGCCCTTCCCTTGTGGATGTGCTGACATGCCTTGTGGTGGCAGTCTCGAGGGCCTTGGTGAGTAGTGAGGCATGTAACTCAATGGAAGGTGCGGTATCAGGTGGCAAGGGGAGGTTCTGGGGGCAGTCATCTTTATGTGGTATGGACCAGCAAGGGGGGAATTTTGAGGGGGCAGTCATCTTATGTGGTGTGGACCAGCAAGGGAAGGATTCCAGGGGGGTAGTCATCTTATGTGGTATGGCCTGCATGCCTGCTTAATGACTACACTTCATAGTGTGAATAAAGAAAAGCCTGGAGAGCTGCTAAAGGTCTAGAGAAAATATTGCAGTCCCGGGAGGGGAATGTGACAGATTGCTGGAAGGGTTCCCTGGCAGTTGATAGGTGGAGATGACTGCCAGAGGAAAGTTGTTTGTGTAAAGGATAAATTACAACAGGCCAAAAATACAACAACGACAACAAAATGCTGGTTTCCACATTCACCTCTGATTTGGCAGGTGAGTTGGATAAAAGAGAAAATGAGATACAAGAGTTGATTTGCAGCTTCTTAGGCTGATGGGCTGAAGGGGAAAGAAACCAGATCTGCATTAGAGTCCCTTCTGGGACCTTCAAGTTTGAAACCCTGGGAAGAGGAAGAGAGTGAAATAAAGGAGACAAAAGGTAGCCCAAGGTCCCACTTTTAATACAGAGGAAAGGAAGATCCATGACTCAGCAGTCGAGATGTGGGAGCTTTAACAGTTACCCCGTGATCCTAAGGCAGTGGATGCTCCACACTTGAGCTCTTGGACTGGGAAAGCAGCGAAAGCCTCTCGATGAGCTTGTGAGCTGTAGGGAAGAATGACATGCTGAGTGCTGCAGAAGCAGAGAAGCTTTTGGCTACCCACCCTGCCTTGTGACAAAGACTGCATAACCTGAGGCAGTAGGAGGGAAATCAGTGCTTAGGTAAGTCATTAGGAACACTTGCATATCTCTAGTTCAGGTCCCTACAATATTAGAAACGAAAGACTTAGAACAGGTATTCCTAGGGGAATTGACATTCAAGAGGCTGTACATGGTGCCCAATTTGCTGGGCTGGATTCTGTTCCCCATAGAGTTAATTCAGTGGGAACCTTGGTGTGAAGCTTTAGTGGCTTTGCCGAGTCCCTTGGTGATATAAGAGGATTTGACAATCTACATGACTTCAGAGGGCATGTAAGTCAGGCCTAGCATTTGAAAGAGATCTGTCCTGGTCGAAGGCACATGTATGTACCAAGATTTGTGTAGAGCCAGCATTCCTAGGAGAATAACAAAACTTCAAGTCCTATATTAATGACCTTCTAGAAGATTTTTTAAAGCCTGAAGAGAAGTTCACAGCTGATATACATAAAATAATACAGGTGAAGAAGATTAAGCTTGTCTCCGGAGTGGGCAGTTATCCCTTCCCCCACCTAGTAAGCTGTGTGCATTTCTCCTCTGCAAAACAAAAAGAGCTTGAGGTGGAGACCATGTGCCCAGCTCTTGCAGCGAGGTGGGGCTCATAGAGGAAAATGTCTGTGGCTACTGTCGAGAGCCAACCCAGAGCCTGTCCACCCCAGGAAACCAGCCTGAGCAGCAGGTAAACAGGGCCTCTCCTCATGACCCTGGGTAAGGCAGAGCCATAGGAACCTGCCCCATTGAAACTCTGGATTGGGGAGATGCATTGGGATGTCATGAAATGCCCCCGGATAAGGAAGCTGCAGAGATCAGAGAGAGACAGACACTAGATCACCAGGAGCTAATTAAGATAGTGCCCCCCCCAATCCATGCTGATAAAGAGCTAGAGAGAGAGACTAGATCATCAAGAGCTAATTAAAATAATGCCCATCTATGGTGTTGTGCCCAGTGCCTCTCTTCTAAAGAGACATTCCGTAGAAGATCCTTAATTTCTGACTCCTGAAATCAACTGACTTGCTTAGAATGGATGATAAAGGACTTTCAGAGTACTTCCCCAAGGTGATAGTCAGCTAATTGTCATGAACCGGTAGTGTGGGGACTTGCTTTGTTATCCTGTGTTACCCTGTTTATCCCCTGTAAAAAGATTTCATTAACTAGAAAGCATAATGTTAACTTTTGTGTTTTGCATTTGGAAACCCATTTGAGAGGTTTACAAATGTTCATAAAGGAACAAGGATTGGAAATCACTTCTTAGAATAAGGGCAAGATACAGCTGTGAAAGTCTTGGGAATGTTATGGTTGAATAAGGCACATATAATTACTATCAAGATAGCTGAGAAAATGTCCAGCAGTCTCTACCTGTAAGCATTAACAACAATAGTTAGAGAGGGACAAAGGTTTATGGGAGAAAAAAAGATGCTGGCAGAAGCCATAGGTTATTAATTGAAAATCCCAGTGCCACATACTTCCTTATGAGTTTGATGGCCAGAACAGCTCCCAAATAATAAAGGCCGTTGCTACTGCTGTTGACCATATCTCAGAGTTGGATGGTAAGACTCTGCTGAAGACATTGCATGAATGGGTTGCAGAACTTGGAGAATTTCTTTTTTTGAACCAGTGAGTTTATAAGGGCTGTAGACTAGAGGGTATGATGTTACTCGCAGGAACAAGGATGACTCACATGGAGTCCCCAAATAGTGTTCTCTCAGATGAAAATGCTTAATGCTGTTCTGATCATTATAATATACGTGTGTATTAATTATTACACTATAGCAACAAAAGTCTCTACAATCAAAATAATAATAGCATAGATGTGCCAATAACCCACATTAGCGCATACATTTTAATAAATCAGAAGACCATAGATGAAGAGTTGAAGTCTGGTGAAAAGAACTCTCCCATCTCATGAGCGCCTGGCTCGCATCCCAGCTGTAGGCCTTCTGTCCATCCCCAGGGCTATCCAATATCTCTGATGGTATTGAATCAGCGAAGATAAAGTTGGTGGGCTTAGCTCCCTAGTTAGTAGCTCTAACTCTGTCGCTAGTTATCTTTGGTGTGCAAGGATGTTATTAAGGGTATTAAAGGTTATTAAGGGTAGCAGTTGGTGGCAGGCGGTGACAGTGGGGTCTGCTGGTATGGTGGCTCACTAGGCTAAAAATGTTTCCTCCGTTGTGGTAGGGCTGCTATTTTGGTCAGTTGGTAGAAATTATGACTAACAGTCCTACTCAGCTGTGGACTATGAAAGTGTCAAGCAAGATGTACCAGCTAGTGCAATAATCATACGGGCTGTTACAGATACAGCCAACTTTCTGATTGGACTAAGACCCATTCCACAGTGGGGAATTAATACTTGGTACTGTGGACTCAGAGAAAAACTTGTGCCTGAGAGGTCATAGGCTCGCAGTGAGAAGCAACTGTGATTGCACCCTGAGTGTCCATAATTATCACATATAGTTTGCCGTTGCTGTCAACCTTGATCAGGGAAGCGCATTTTGCAGTGAGTTGTGATGACTACAAAGTCATCACCTGTCAAGCTCCTAAGTGACAGTTGATGTGGCATGATAGCTCAGGACTCATGGGAAATAATACTCAAGGAACATCTCAAAATGGGAGGGGGAACAATGTGAGAGTTGAAAGAGAGAGAGTTTGTAGAACACCATCCTCCTAGCCTGACAGCTATCCCATAGTAGCTGTGTCTACTTGCAGGAGACCATCAAGACCGAGCCTGTTGACTGTTAGTAGTCTCTCTTAAAAGGAAGGCCTGAGGAGGGTCATTAGACTCTCACCCGAGAATCCAGCTGCTCTGCTTGCACCTCCAGGTGCCCTGTTGCTTGTGGCCTCGTCTTGGAAGGCACTAGATTATGTAGATGTTCATGAAGGCTAATAAGGCAGGGACTCCATCTCTGTGGCTGTTGGGGAGTCATCCATCCTGGGGTGAGACTTTCCAATGGTGTGACTGCTTTAGACTCACCCATGCTCCAGTAAGTGACCCCTCACCTGTGCTTTGTAAGCCCAGTATCCAAGTTGGACTTTCAGTGGAATCATAATTCAGTTTGTGTACCTCAAAGGGCATGTGTGTTTATGTCTTCCCCAGAAAAAAAACTCTTACTTGTAGCTTCTGTTTTTGCATCTTTAAGACATTCTTTTCAATCATGGGGTCATAGGTATTTAAAATCTTAAGACTTTGGTTTTCAGGTATTAATTCACTTTAGAAATTGTTTTGATTATGGTGTACGGTTGGGTCCTACTTTTCCCTCATGTAATTAATTACCTCTACCATCTTTCTATGACTTATTATGTCACATCTGTCACATCAGGTAACTACATGTGCTTGGTTGAGTCTATGTCTAAAGCTTTTGTTCCATTGGTTTCTTTCTGCCTGTAGCAATACTGTCTTCATTCTGGTGTCAAGTAGTTAAGTTTCCTATGAATCTTGCTGGTGTTCTTCAGCAAGATTTGTTCATTTTTGACCATTGTTGACTCTATATAAATTTTATATGGAATTAATTAAATTATGTATTATATATCAAAATTAAAGTTCTTTTCAAATACCAGCAGGGATTTTGATAGAAATTGCATTTTACTTACTAACTTGTATGTGCCTGATTCATTTGAAAATAAAAATATATGGACGACTAAAAAAAAGTATCCTAATTTTTGACAGAATCTTTTGTCAAGAGCACTTAGTACTTTTTTGTTCCTTAGTTTTCAAGATGATAATATACTTAAGAGAAATGCTCTTAAAATCATCTTTCATTCTTCATTATACTTGCTAATGTCTTCATTAAATGTTTGTTATTGTGCTGTAGAATATAATGGTGATTTGAAAATCTGCAATAGTTATGGTAGAGAAGTTTGCCTGATTTTTATTTATTTAATACAATATCTAGTTAACAATTCTAAGATGAGTCTTGAATAATGTTTATTTTGTAGTTGCCTACTTTTTATCTGTCAAATAGCATATTTTTTTTTAAAAAAAGCATCAGAGATAATGAATCTTGGCTCCATTCTCAGATCAGACTGCATTAACTACTACTAAGATTATTTTTGTCCTTCCTTAGAGACTTGTGGCCACTACTGGAAGTAAACAGCGCAGTCGCCTTTCCATCATGGCTCAGTCCTTCTGCAGTGTTAAGCACCTCTTTACAATTCCAGGAAAAGCTTTCATCCCTAAACCAGAGGTAATTATGTCCTTATTTATTATATCAGAACTGAATTTTTATTGCAAAATTTATTCCCTTGAGAATGTATCATAGTAAAAAATCTGCATATCTAAAACTTAGATATGCAAACTATAGTATGACTTTTTTTTTTAATTCAAATATCCTTTAATTACTCAAACACATTACAAGAGATTGAAAGGCATTTGGAGCTTTTTAGACCTTGACAAAAAGTGATGGTCTTCTTGTGTGTGCTTGAGTTAGAAATCAGCTTCAGTTTTGTGGCAGAGCTTCCATTTAAGTGCATCATGGGAAAATAGACTGGATACCACTTCATCTTGTCAAATCAGATTTTTTTAGAGGTTCTTATTTGGGATTTATTCTTCTGCACAACTTTTAAATTAGGTAGAAGGTCTCCAAGGCTACATGGTACCATGGTCTTCAATTTTTGCTCCACCAGAGAAAACTTAGTGGTGATAAAGAATGTTTTCTTTCACCAAGAGGCATGCGTAAAGATGGCTTTGTCCGGTCCATAAGCAAATCACGTGTGCCAAAAAAAATTAAGTGTATCATCTGCTTGCATACTTTGGAGTGTAAAGTTCAATCCTCCTTCCTGTTTTTTAAATGTCTCAATTAAAGAGGTAAGATTCTTCTCTTATTTTGGAAAGAGATTTTTTCAGGGCCTCGTAATTACTGCGAATGGCCTGTAAATTGAAATCTGATTCCATTTCATCTGGAAAAATGTCAGTATGCAGAGATGTTCTGTTCCAGTTTAAAGTTTGTCTCTGAACTCCTAGAGCTATTAAGGCTTAAGTGACCTACTTCTGGAAGAGTTTCATGTAATATATCAAAATCTGCATCCTTAAGACTTTTAGAACCAATGCCATTTGGTATTTGAAAAGAGTTCCACAATGGAGTTTTATGCATGGAAGGTTGATTTTAAGAAGCTCGTGTGTGGTCCAATATTTTAAGGTTCTCCTGTTCACCTTTACCCTTACATCTATTCTGCTCCCTACAGTAGGGGATCCTGTCTCTATTTCACTACTTTCTGAAAGCTTGGTAGATAGAGCTATACATTCTGAATCTTGCTTACAAATCATTTTCTTATCTAATTCTTCTTTTGTTAAATGTTCATCTATATGACTTGTTACCAAATGTTTCTGAGGCACACTCTTGAGACAAACAACTTTTCAGGCAAATAAGACTGGTCAAAATCTGACAAAAAGATAGGCATGCTAAAGTCCCTTGGATGAGGCACTACAGGTGAAGACTCCAACGCTTCTCCCAATTCAGTATCCACATTGGTTCTGAGCTTTGGCTGTCCTCAGCTTCAATAGCTCTTCATGAGCTCCTCATTTCAGTTATCAAGTTTTCTGGAGTTCGAGGAATTTGGTTTCTGGGTAGAAAGGGATTAGAAATTAGAGTGTCAATTAGTTCCTCCAATTTTATTTCTTTTCCTTCAGAATTGGGGTGAATCAGATAAATGATCTGGGCAACCTCTTCCACCAGATGTTCTTGCTCTTTCTGGAATGGATCACTTTTTCTGGCTGGCAGAGAACCTCCAAATAAAGGATTCTCTGTATTCTTTGCAACATCTGATAAGGGAGAGTCTTCCACTTCAAATTCTGGTATTTTCCTATAAGTGGTTATATTTTTTCTCTGGGAGTTGGCATGTTTATATCCTTTTCAAGTAGTGTGACATCATTTTTATCTGATGATGAAGTGGGCTCCAACAAAAGAGAGGCCAGGTGAAAAGGGATGTCTTAGACCATTTTTCAAGATATGGCCCAGGTATCCAACAATGACAGTCTCTACAATAGAGGGTCTGAGAACCCAGGAGGTGCTCAGTCCACAGGTCCCAAGGCCTCTTCTCAACTGCTGTGAAAGCCTGGAAGATTCCTGGAGCCCAATTCTCATATCAGCTGAGAAAAGAAACAACAGCAGCACAGGATAGATGACATTCTGGCTTCGTATTTAAAAGCACCATCTGTTCTGTTCTGCTTTCCCAGGTGGCAGCTCGTGGGGCCTGGAGAACATTATTGTTCCTTTCAGGTCCTGTTCTGTTCTGTTTTGTCTTCCTGGAAGTGGCCTGTGTGGTTTCTGGTCAAAGATATGAAGTGTGATGATATAGTCTTGGGGGAAAAAAAAGTTAAAGGAAGAGAAAAGGTTTTTCAGTGAAGAATTTAGATTGCAAATTTGTTTTTTTCTAAGGTAAAAATAGCAACAATACCAGGATGAAATTAGAATGTTAGGAATATGTTAAGGTTGCAAAAAAGGAAAGATTGCATGGATATAACTAAATTAGCTGTGATTATAGATTACTGAAATTTCTAAGATTAGAATTCATTATACTGCTGTAAACCTGAAATCTGGTCCTGTTTATATCAATGAGGCTCTTTGCAGGAAATTTATGTGCTTTTGATAATATTCAGAAAAGTACAATCTGTTTACTTAAAGCAACATTCATTACGTCATAATGATACAGAGAAGCAGTCTTTCTGGCTGTCCCATCTGGGTCACCAAATGTTGCAGGGACAGGACTGTCCCAATGCTGTAGGGTTCTTTTGTTCCAGAGTTGAAGATTGAAACCAGAACACATGTAGAGGATTAAGGTAGAGTTTATTAGAGGAGAGAAAGGCTGGAACTCATGGATTACAGATGTGGAGTGCCATGAGGAGCCAGGACGCCCTGGAGAACTCATGGTGCCTAGTTATGGAATCCATGAGAAACAAGGAACAAGAAACGGACTCATGGCAGTGAAATGCCATGAGGGGCTAGGGCACCTCCATGAGAAGCAGGCAGCAGGAAAAGAACCCATGGCACTCTAGTGGGCTAGGGCACCCTGACTTTTTTTTTTTTTAATTTGGATATGAACCACAGTATTTCTTACTTAATGTTCTCCCCTTTAGATCAGGTGAGCAAATTTCAAGGTATATTTGCTTTTAAAAAGTATCCCATTGTAGAAGCTACATTATGTAATTACTAAATGCTTAAGAAAAAGAAATCTAATATATTTTCAGTTTTTAATAAAAATTTTTATTGATATACTGAGCGTGTATTATGAATATTTTGGCATTTCATTTATGATGAATCATTTTCCATTTTTGTGGAAAAAGATTTGGCTCTTCAACTAGCCTGTGACAATCATATGCTAATTACATGAGTTTTAGCAGAAACAAAATTTCTTTGCCAAAAAATTTAAAAGCTGGTATATATTTTCACAAATCCACTGTTTGCTATAATAGAACATGAACTATAAAACCAATCTGTTTCTTCATTGAATCGGTTTCTGTTGCTTGAACAGTACTGTGCTGGGGAGCAAAGTGATGTCCACCTGGCCAGATACTGAGTCTCCTTTCAGGGGGTGCACAGTCAGTGAAGAGCAGAAATCTCTCATTAATAGCAAAACGCTTTTGTGTTAATATTTTGTTTGAGAGAGGTTGGGTGGAGAGATAGCAAGGGAAAACACATACCACAAGGTGTATGTGGGTCAGAGGACGTTTTAGAAGTCAATTCTATACTCTACCATGTGCACTCAGGGATTGAACTTCAGTTACTGTTTGTGTGCAGGCACCTTTATCTGCTAAGCCATCTCACTGCCCCAGTTAGCTAGACTTCCAGGTGTCAAGGGATTCTGTCCATTTTCATCTCCCTCACAGACTGTCTCCTTTTTCCAAATCATCTCCTGGGAGTGCTCCTCATATCTTGACCTTTTCCAGAGTAGTTAGATCATCAGTACAGTTGGGTGACTAGGTAGATCTTACAGGCTATCAAATTGGATACTTGATGTTTGCAGATATTTTGTCCTGTGACAGGTGGTCATCCTAATGAGAAAACCAGGTAAACGTATGGTTTGCTGTCCTTTGCTGTATGTGCATGTAGCATTTTGAAGTTTAAAGGCAAAGAAATCATGATTTTGTTGGACAGCAGTAGTAGATACCTATCATTTCAACAGTCCCAGCACGTAATAGCCCAAGAAGAAAGATCGAGAATTCAAGTCCAGTCTAAGCTGCATAACAGATTCAGGACTAGCCTGGGCTACACAATTAGACTCTGTCTCAAAACTCAAAGATTTTTAGTATTACTGCTATAGCCCAGAAGTGGAAGTGAATGTTAGATTTCTAATGAAGCATTTGTTTTAATTATCTGAATTGAAAAAATTTTACAGTGCTCCAGAGATTATATATCAATATTATCCTTGATAAAGAAATAAGATACACATGTAGTTTATTAGTTCAAATATCTTTCCTCTGGGATTAAGTCCTCAAGGAAATATTAATTTGGAAAAATAAAGCTTTTATTGAAGGATCTTTGCTTTTTTGGAAAATTAAAAATATAGCAGTTTACTTTGCATGCTTTTCATTATAAATATTTTATGTTAGGGGATTTACGGATAATCTAGGAAAGCAGCTATCAAGAAGAAAGTGTTATAAAAGAAAATAAATGATTACATGTTATCTGTACAAGAATTTTCCATTGCTTCAAAGAAGTTTTACCTTTCAGGGCAGATTAGAAATACCCAAAGGAAAATCTGAAAATAACTGACCTAATGGTTATATTGAGCAAAGTTTTTAAAATTCATCTTCTCAAATAAGAAATGGGAAGAGTCCTTTAAAAAGGTTGCTCAGTAACAGTGCAAGATTGTCTCTCTGGCTAAATCTGGATACAGTAAGACAAAGTCCTATGCATAAATAGCTGGGACAGGAGTAAGGTCAGGTGTATGTGAACACAGGAGCAGGCACCCTCCTGGGAAAGCTAAGACAAGGACTTCAATGTTCAGAAAAAGACTCTCACATGCTTGATTTATTCTGTCTAACCTCTGAGAATCAGATATGAAGAGTTTCATTTGAGATGTAAAAAGCTGATTTATAGCCATGATTCTGTAAGTTTTAATTCGTGATTAAACAGTTGTATTTTGGGGGGCCTCTGATCAAGTAGCATATTGTGATGGGAATACTGACCTCCTGATCCAAGGGCCAGAGTCACACAATCCTCTTCAGATTCATGCCCTTAACTGACCTAAAGCATTTGGTAAAGGTTCCACTCTCGCCTGATAACACCACTCTAGGTACCAAGCCTTTAATGTAGATCTTTGGGAGCAGGAGACCATTCAACATGTAAACAGTGGTGCTCTTTCCACCCAGGACACTCTCATTTCAGGGAAGACACACTGCTCCTCAGGAGGTGACATCCAGTACCAATCAGGATGGAGCCAAGGGCGTGCAGAAACAGCAAAATTGAAAAAGACAACAAACCATAATTCAGAACATCAGAGACCCTACATTAATCACCTGGAACCGACCAGCCAAATCTCTCCCCATCCTAAAGCTCAGGGAAATATGTGGAAGAGGGGGCAGTAAGATTGTAAGAGCCTAAAAATGGGAGGAACAACAATACATAAGATACTCCATACAAGTTAGAGCCGAAGTAACCATAATAGGACTTTGCATGACCTGTGCAATGACTGACATATCAATGTCCCCCCAAAGTCTAGCATGGATCACAGGCATTAGGATCCTTAGAGGCAAGGGATTAACTCTGACAATAGTGTTCCCATACTAAAGGGGAGCACAAGAAAGGGCTCTAAGCATTGCCACTGAGTCTTTACACCTCATTGGAGTGGAGGCCTGTCATAGTTGGGCACACACAGGTGTCAACTTGACTGTTGCGGGTTTGAGCTCTGGGCACATTTGTGGAGAATTAGTAGTTGAATTGAGCCCAGAGCGAACCTGAAAGAGATTGTCTAGCTGATGGGGAAGACCCAGCCCATGGTGGGTGGGATTAGGCCCTGGATAAATCACAGAGAGCAGGTTGAGAGAGCTGGCATCCTTTTGTACACTTGGCCAGACATGCTGGTCTGTCAAGTAAGGATTGTCCGTCTCTCAGCCATTATGTGGTGGTGGTGTGGCCAGTTCCCTCGGCCCTGGTGTTGATGCGTGCTCTCCTGTCAAGCTGGACTATGAACTATAACAGTAATCATAAGAGAATAAATCCCTTGTTCCCTTAAGCCATTTGACGGTTATTTATCAGCAATCATGCAGGCTGACTGCAATAAGGACGCAGAGGGAAATTTGACATTCACACTCTGGATAGGGGGGAGAGGGGGACACTGGGAGAAAGGGAAGAAGAGGGTCCAGGAAAGGGTGGAGGGAGGGAGAAGACCAGGGTACCTATTAAGTTTGTATGAGTGGTTAAAAAAAAGTTCACTGCACTGAGGACCAAGACTTCATTAGGTTTGGGATAAGTCATGTCCAAACCACTGCTATGTTTGTGCGTAGTCATATATGTACATGTTACACACACTCATACAAGTTCAAAATGTAAAAATTACCATAATTCTTTGGGGTTTCATTTTTATTTTGATAATTTTTATTTATTTGCGTGTGTGACTGAGGCACTTGAGTGTCTATACCAGTGGAGGCCCGAGAATGACTTCAGAAATCACTCTGGAGTGCTCACCTCCTTACTGCTTTACTGTGGGGTTTCCCAGGCTCTCCCTTCAGGGCCATGGGTTCAGGCAGCAGCTGCCATTTCTGCTCAGTGTTTTTACACGGGATTCGAACTCAGGTCCTTTTGCTCATGAGGCAAAAGCAGTGAATATCTTACTATTTAGTAAGCTAGACCAGAACCTGTTAACTTCTGTTGATGTTTGGGATCAGGTGGTTCTTTGTCTCTTGGATTGTCCATACGTTGTTAACAGCCTCCTTGTCTCTTCCCACTGGATTGAGTAGCAGATCTCAGTACAACAATTCTAATGTCTTCAGAGATTACAGGATGCTCCCTGCAGGCTAACTTCGCCCTCTGGAAAACTGTTGGGGTGGGAAGAATGGGGCTGACAGAGTGCAGCTGCCTGTCAGCACGCACAGCCTTCCTTCAGTCCTCGAAGCTGCTCCACAAATGATCTTCCACAAACAGTTGACTCTCGTGTATGAAATGAGCATTGGAAACATGGATGCTTCTAGTTAGGAATAAATTCCTGCAGTAAGTAAATTACTTTTGAAGTATGTATACATAGAGATACATAGGCTATATGAAATGATATTTTATTTTAGAACACTTAAGTCACAGAATAAATATTGACAGACTGAGTAAATGAGCCAACTATGTGGGAGTCAAGTAATCCATTCAGATTCTTTACATGTAAATACTCTTTATTAGAATTCTTTCTAGCATGATATTTTAAGAAGATTTGACTTGTTAAAAGGGGTACATACTTGAACTAATCATTTAAAACTTGTGGTGACCTAATCCCCCTTAATTTTCATAGGAAGCAGCCTTTCATTTCTGTTGTCCCAGTAGTAGCTAGTGACGTTACGGCAGAAGAGAATGATAATCTGCCAAAAAAGAGACCAACATTCTAGTGTATGCACAATGAAAAATATGCACAGAAATGCTTTCCGTTCTTGAAGTATTGACAGACCCTTAGCAGTTGCACTATAAAAAGTTACTAAGCATAAACCAACAAATTACTATAAATAGTAGTGCAGTGTTTCTTTTGTATCTATGGAAAGTCCAATTTTAAAATATTTGAATCACATATCATAATTTAACCTGTATTTTAAAAGCATTTTTTATACTTTAAAAATTATTTTATAACCATTCATAAAGCTGTTTGTTTATAAGAGAATAATGGGCAAAGTCCAACTTACAGACGACTAAGCTGAGCACACCGACACGTGCTTGTAATTTTAGTACTCGGAATCTAAGGCAAGAGGATCATGAGTTCCCAGACCAGTCTGGGTTACACAGTGAGATCCTGTCTCAAAAAAGTGGGGGATATAAGGATTAACTTATTCAAGTAGTGATAAATGTAATATTAAATGGGATAGCATAAAAAAATCAAAATAGTTGGAAATTAATTGTGTGCTGGTTAGATACATCAATCTGACAGTTGAGGATGAGCCTTTAAGCACATTCATGAAGAATCGGTAGTTAAGACCAGCCCTGGGAGATCCGTCTCATTGACAGTGGGTGGGACCATTCCCTGAGCAAAGAGATAGATGAAGAGAACTCTGCAGACTCGCAGTCCAGCAAGCGAGGTTACCCCTCTCATCAACTCCTTTGGCTAGTGTGGCCAGTTCCCTTGGTTCCTGGTGTTGGTGTGAACTCTCCTGCCAAGCTGGACTATGAACTCTAGCCAGAAATAAGAAACCTCCTTGTCCCTTAAGTAGTTTGGTCATATACTTATCAGCAACTTGAAACAAATAAACTTAATCTGGAGAATTCTTTTTGTAGATGGCTTGGACATTCTAAAGCACACCTAGGTTTTTAATCATTTGGCTTGTACTTATTGCTTTTGAAATGTTACATTTATTTTGAGTTTATTGGTTTTTGTATGCTGCAGTAGTGTCTACCAATTTTATTAGCTTGCCTAACCTACTTTGTATGTAATATCGTCACCTCATGTATAAGATTTTGCCAGTGTTTTAAAATAAGAAATCACAGTAGAGATCAGCGCTCTTGTAAAGAGTGGCTTAGGCACCATCTCAATGAGGCAGGTACTCGTCTGTCCCTGGGGTCTCCTCCACAGAAAATCCTGTGACTTTAGAACAGAATCAAGCAACTCAGACATTGCCCACCAGAGGGCAAAAGTGGGCAGAGTTGATTAATACCACAACAAGGTACTTTGTAATACTTGACAGTTATGAAAATTAATTAAAAGATACATAAAAGTTATCTTAAAAGGTAAATCATGTCATTTAATTGCCTTAATAATGTAGCCAGAACCTCTTCCAGTTGTACACTTTGAAACATGACAGCAGTAATGGAAAAAATAATTGAAGACAGATTTTATATATATATATATATATACATACACACACACACACACACACACACACTAGCTTTCTGCATTTTAAAAACCTCAATTTTAAAGTATTTAGCACTATTTATAAAGGAAGTTAAGCATTAAGTCTGATTTTTATATAGAATAAAATATGAACAATTACCCAAAAGTTTCATTGCATATATATTATGTAACCACTTAAACATAATCCTTCAGGTCGTATGCTGAACTGTATTCTGGCTGAACAGTGGAAGTATATTCCTGCTTGGAAGGGTAGGACCAAGGTTCTGGATTCTTTTTTGTAGAAGAAGTGCAAAAAATAATACCAGAGATGAGTAGCAGCATTGCCGAAATGAATCCAATGTATACAGCTCCTCCAGGTTCCTGCTTATTGCTTTCTGGGACTGTCATATCTAGAAAGTCAGCTATGATCTCCTTGGTGTACCACACTGTGGAGACTAAACCAGAAATCCCTGCAGACATGAAGCAGATTCCTCCAGCAAAGGAAGCTTGACTCTTGCTCTCTCTGCCTCCTCCTAAGCGAGTACATCTCATGCCTATTACAGAAGTGCAGATCCCCAAGGCAGAGAGAACACAGGCCAGAACCATGGTGACCCTGGCAGTCCGCACGTGGACAGGGAGTGACAGGAGGGAGTGCCTCAGGGTGCAGCTAAACATCCCAGTGCTGTACCATGTACAGTCCATCCACAGCCCATGTACCTGGACAATAGCAGTTATGATGTTGGAGCCCACATCTACATTCACTTTCCAGCTTGGCAGCAGAGTAGCAGTGAGCACTCCAGAGATCCCCAATAAAGCCAGGATGAAAGCAAGGACCTGCAGACCCTCTGAAGCCATGTTATTCTTTCCTCTGTCTTCCAAGTATCCTGCTGATGACTTCAGTAGTGCGTGGTCAGAATTAGGGCAGTTTCTGTGCAGTGGGGAGTCAGATAGCAAAAGCTAGGGAAAGAAGCAAAGTCAGGATTGAAGGGAAGAAAGAATAATTGTAAATGAGCCTTTGCCACTGAGCACAACATATATGCACAGCACCCATTCTGCATGCTGGAGTTTCTGTGCGCACATGTACACACACAGTGGATGAGGGTGCTGTAGTCTCAGAGGAAGACTTTAATCCCTGACCCTCCCCCACTATACCTTCCCCCATTGTTTAAGAGGAAGAAAAAGATAGCATCTACTCTGGCTGCATCTGTTTTAAGAAACAGAAAAGCTTCCCATTCCATCTTCATGTGTGTTACTGTTCCATCATTATCCATGTCTCAGTATCTACTGCCTTCTAATAGTTTCTAAATACTACAGTGCTGACTTTTCTCTTTGTCCTTTCTGGGTTTAATTTTGATTGAGACACTCTAGTGACCATCATAATTTTCATAGAGTCTTGGAGCTGAAGGAAATCTTAGCTAGAATCTTGAGCAGCAGCAGCATTTTATCAAATGCATATATTCACATGGGAATGCAGGGCGCAGCTCTTTCTCGTCTTTTCCTGCCTCCCCTCATCCTGCATGTTTGCACCTGTTGGCACAGTAGTTCCTGTGTAATGTCTAATGCTGCAGCAGAACTAAAAGCACCATTAACTTGCCTACTTTGCCATTCCTTTTCCCAAAAGAAAGGAGGGAGGAAGGGAAGAGAAAAAGAGGGCGGCATGGGACCCAAGCAAGAGGAATGGCGCACCTTCCCAGCCCACCAAGGTCATGTTGGCTTCCTTTGAATAGTAATGCTCTCAGGCCCATATGAAAAGTACAAACTTGTCTTGGCTTTAAACGTGCTTCATAAGTAAAATATTAGCACTACTCTGATTGAATTAAGTTCTGGTTTTGTTCATCTTGAAGTGTGAATCCTGCCATTTTAGATAGGGTTTCTTTGAGATTTTAAGTTCATAACAATCAGACTGGGATCACAGTGTACTTAGGATCTGCCTACAGTCAGACAGCTTTTTTCTTTTTTTTCCAAATTTCTTCTTCGAGATCAAAATAGAACAAGGACTGAAAGTTTATAAGGGAAAAAAAAGGCAAGCACACATCAGCAATTTTATACTAGTTGTTTTCACGTTCCAAGTCCAGGGCCTCGCCTTTCAGAGTGTTCCCAGATTCTCTCCATTCTAGGGGTTTTCTTGCTATGCAATCACTGTTAGGTTCCCTGAGCTCTGCTGCCTTGTTTGCTTTCCTGTCTTTGGTGGAATAACCTTTACATGATGGAATAACCTGGTCAGTCTGTATTCAGCTTACCCATTATAACCCTTTTCTTCCCATTAAACAATACACTTTATAAATTTCAATGCTAATCAGACCTGCAGTTAGCTGATTCATCGTAATTAACAAGTCCTGGCAGTGATAAATTACAGGCATGCCAAATAAAAATAAATAATATGATATTACGTCTAGTTAGCATAACATAACTGAAAATTGGACTTCAAATGCATTCTCCTTCATAGAGAACCTACATAGAAATTGTTCTCCAGAATGCAGGCCACTGTTCTGTTGCATTTATGCAGCTATCCTGGTGTTTTAGTTCCTTTTAATACTAAGATTTTTTTTTTTCTCTCCAGCCACAGACATAGAGTTTATAACCAGTTCTTAAATTTCTGTCTTCCAGCCACTTCTGCTTCAGTGGTTTTGATAACAGCAGCAGTGGTGGGGAGTACTGTGTAAGTTCCTAAAAGCAACAGGGTCCCATAAACGAACTCAGATCTTCAGAGAGAGCACATATAGTTCCAAAACAGATTGCATAGAAAACAGAAGCCAAAATGTTTAGTTTATGGACTATGTGCCCAAAAAAAAGAAAGCCTGTGTCTTTAAAATGTAAAACCAGTTTTCCAAATAAGATTTATTCATACCAAAATGTTTTAAAGCAGATATGTAACTTGTAACTCAACTTAAACGATATCTAAAGACCTTAGCTGCCTGAGCATTCTAGAATCTTCTCATTTTTCATACCTTTTATTAGTAGCCTTCACAGTCTTAACTTCCCTCTGAGGTGTCTCCAGATTATCCTCAATTAGGTCTGCTGCAGGAAAACCACATGCATGAGGCTCGTTCTGAGACTCCGAACATTTTCTATAAAGCTCCAACAAGTTGCAAATACAGAGACACATAGAAACCAGAGGTGGAAACTGCTGATGGTGCTGGGGGTAAATACCAGGTTCTCTCATTTTTTGAGCTGTGGGAGAATTAAAAAAGGAGAGGCGGGGAAGGGAGGGAGCTGTTGTTACAGGATTTGTTGAAACCTGAAAGCTAGAAATGCTTTTGTGTCACTGTACAGAGGAGGAGTTATTTGGGTACTTACAAAAAGGCTTTCTTTCCTTTCAATGTTTCACTTTAGTCACATAGTTATAATTTAGTTTTGAATTTTTTCTACATTGGAACATGCAGTTTGTTACGTGCTTAGTTTAGTCTGAAATATTTTTAACTGGATTGTTCTTCGCAAATCATAGTTGAGACTATCATGTTTTTTATTCTGCTGCTTGTATGAAACTAAAACTCATAGATTGTCAGCTTTTAAAATAAACACTCAGAAGACAATTTTCTTTAAAATTTTTTAATCGAAAAAAGTGAGCCCAGAAGCAAGTTTTGACTAGACACTAATGAGTAAACCTGCAAATTTTTTTTTGAGGGGAGAGGGACCTGTGGAAATAGCTTAGTGGATAGGAACACTTGCTATGTAAGCATTAGGACCTGAGTTTGAATCCTTGGCTTTCATGTGAAAACCAGACGTGGTCACAAGTGTCTGTATAACCCAAGTGCCCCAGTGTTTGGGAATGGAGACAAGCAGATTTTGGGCACTCGCTGACTAGAATTTGAGGTTCAATAAGAAACCCCATCAAAGGGGATGCCAGAGAAGTGCGCCCGATGTACTCTGGTTTCCACTCATGCAACAACATACACCACACATGCATGTGCCGCACAAGCCACGAACTTTTTGTTAATCCTTCGACTGAAAAGATTTCTGTAGCATAGCTCCGTACGCTAGAGACATTAGAAAAATGTTGTGAAGAAATTATACAAAGTGATATGAAGAAGCATGGCAGATAAATCTGCGCTCACGCAGTGAGGGTCTAGACTGAATATCACTCATACTCGTTCCACTACTACTCTTCTGGGTTCTTTTTCTTTTTTGTCCCTTGTAATTTCAGTTTCACAAGCTATAAATTATGTAGCCATTACACACAAAAATAATTTTAGATTTGTAAATTTTACAACTGTTAATGTCCACACTAAATGTTATTTTCTTTAAAAGTAGCTAATAATAGTATGTTTCAATAATCTGGAGTTTATAGGTTTTTTTTTTTTTAGTTTCATCTTTTCTAACTTTGGCATTTCGCAAGATACTATTTTTCTCTCAGAAATCTGTGTCGATTTTTTAAAAACTTTTTAAACTGCCTTTTCATGGAAATCCTTAAGTATCTCTGTGTGTTCTCTGAGGTGTGATTTCACTGTAGGCGCTAGTAGTAACAACAGTTATTACTGGTTTGGCTCCTTACCAGGAGCTGTGAAAGCGTGGACACCTTTTGACTGCCCAATGATAGGGGTGTTTAGAAGTGGAATATATCAACAGTATTACCTGCTTCTGATGTAGACATCAGGTCTTTTTTAAGTCTAGTGACTTCTTTGGATCTGTTGTATACCTTCTTGGCGGAAGCTCTTGCCTGGCCTTGTCCCCAAACACACAAGTAGTGCTTCCATCTGCTGACTTGCCACAGCTCCACAGACATCACGCACCTGTCTAGAGACAGCTGTGCCGCTTCCCTTATCCATACTTTCCAAGTATGCTCAGAGCAGACTTTTCTTCTATTTCCCAGGCTTCAGATATTAGCATCATTCTTGACAACATCCATTCATTCAGTAAATCGTTGGGTTTTGTGTTTGTTGCTTCAAAGTAGCTCAAGAACCCACCACTCCTAAGCGTTCTGCTGCTCCACTAGGGCCTTTTCAGTTTCACCGTGCAGCCCTCCGAAGACAAGGCCTGCCCCTCTGCCCGCACTGCAGTTCATGAACTAGGGGTGCCTGGCACATCAGAAGGTCTGATAAATATTTGTTGAATGACAAATTCAAACTGCTTTTGAATATTTAAATATTAAACTATAAATTACTACTGAATAATTAAAAACTTTATTTTGCCTTTCTAAACAGGACTAGGATTTCAAGTAATTTCTGGTCTAATGGTCTCTGCCCTTTGTGAGCTGAACTGCTTCTAGAGGACCCAGTGGTTAAGCCAGTGTAGCGTTTAATTTTCTAGATGTCCTGTGAGGATCTGTGCTGACCACTTTCTGTGGGCAGCTTTATGAAGCACGAAGCACATAACTCTCAGTAGCTGCAGCTTCTCATGTGAATCCGTCCACTTTCATTTATCTGTCGTCTCCAAGCAAAACTTCCTGAGCTTCACTTTAACATGTTATTGCTTAGTTGTGTTCCATGCTGATCTGGTTGTTCCTGCTGCTGCTATTTCTTTCTGAAAGACTGTCGAGGAAGTGATCTGTAGCAGGAAGGTTGTGCCTCTGGAGCCAGCAGCAGGCGCGTGCTTCTGTTTTCCTTCTCCTCCTCTTCATCGCCTAGTGCCCAATAACCAATAGTAGCTCTGGGAGGCTGTCGTAAGAATGAGGCAAAATGGAACGCAGTAAATAGGCAGCAGGTAAACTGCAGGAAATGGATTCAAGATACAGAGTGCTTATGTAAAGTCTGGAAATAGAATCACAGTGAGTGTATACATTGAAATCAAGGTCCTCAGTCTTTTAAAAAATATTTTTGCTTCCAGTCTATATTTGTACCCTGAATTTTGATAATAAATATGTAGGGAGGATTTTTATTTGAATCTACTTAGGATATAATATTTTCAAGGGACAAATAACAGACCCTCTCTGCCTAGGTAGATTAGCCCATAAAACACTGGTTTGGAAGTCAGCATTCAGAGCTGAGTCTGTAATTTAAAACTCAGTATCTCAATTCATCCCGCCTTCCTGATCCTTCATGTTGAGTTCCTGGCTTGACTCTACCAGGCTGCATCATAGCTGCATTAATTTGAGAGGAGGAGAGATTGTTTGCAACCAAGTCTCTCATCCAGAAGAAAGGTCACTATCCAGAAGGCTCCTGCCTTCTCTCTATATTTTGTTTTAACGTCTCATTTTCCAAAACTGGCTTATTTGGCTATTCTTAAAGTCTGGCTGGGAGATGGGATCTAACCCGTGTGCCTGTCATATGGCAGAACCAAGGCCCAGACTTGGCACAGCCAGTGAGCTCATTCCTCAATCTGGAATGAAATTTGATCTGAGATGATAACTACTCATTATACTTTTCCAATATGCCTACTTCTAATGAAAAGTTGAGATTCTAAATTAAGCACAGTGTTTTGAGGTTTGTTTTAAAATAATCCAGTAGACTGTCCTGAGACTTCCTTGGTAGTGTAGATGAACGCTAAAGCGAGGGCCCTCTACAGATGAAGAGGACTGTATCTTGCTCCTCTTCTTAGATGTGTCACATCCCAGCTGACTGTCATAACGGGGGTATGCGTTTCTGCCAACAAGGTACATCTCAATTTACTCTCTAATTTGTAACCTTATTTTTACAGTGTTCTTCCTTTCTTTGTATATTTTTGTAAAAAAAATACCATGGGAATTTTTGTGGTGACTGGCATAGTAGCTTAGTGTTTCCATCACTTGAATAGCACAGATTTGTTCTTGTTGCTGTCTTGTCCTTACTTACTCTCTTTATGATTTTGAAGAGCCAGTATTTGCTGGCCTACCAGTCACTGGCCCTCCTTAGTCTTCCTCTTGTCCTGCCTTCCCCATGATAGTGTCCTATCTACCAGGTCTAGGTCTCTTGAATCTCAGACAGAACAGGGTCCTACGTGGCTGGTTCAAGTGAACCTTGTGATTTTTCCAATTTAAGTCATTTTGAATCGTTCCATTTTGATCACTCACCTTCTCCTCTTCCTCTTTTTTTTTTTTAATTTTTTTATTTATTCAATTGTGCATGTATGCACGCGCGCACGCGCGCGCGCTGTGTGTGTGTGTGTGTGTGTGTGTGTGTGTGTGTGTGTGTGTGTGTATAGAACCACGGATGAATTCGGGAACCACAATGGAAGCCTCCACCTCTGCCCCGGGATTCACAGGATCCGCCCTACCAGGACCAGAAACGCAGGCCGCCCCCGCTTCCACCTGGCGTCTATACGTGGGCCTAGGATCAGAACTCGGGACCTTCTGCCTGCAAGGCAGAGGCTTAACCCCTGAGCCACCTCTCCTCTTTCTTGTTCTTTCTCTTCAGCAAGGTCTTGTGTGGCTCTCGCCTGCCCATAACTTGCTATACAAACCAAGCCAGCCTTAAACCTGCGGTGACGCTCCTGCTTCTGCCTCCTAAGTGCTGGGATTGCAAGAGCACAGCACCACACCAGGCAGTTACTGACTTTAGAATTCAGTGATACAGAGGAGAGCAGCATCTCTCACACCCTCAGGATTCTGTAAGTTAAATTAGTAAAATAAACATGAAAGTGAGCTCCAGTTCACTTTAAAAGGGAAGGATATCTTTCAGGAATCCGTTGTATAGCCTTGGCAAGAGAAGAGTTGGGTACTTCCAGCATTCACTCAAGAAAACCCATCCCCAGGGCCCCTGTGGGCACATTGGAACCAGCAGTTTGTCCTTTTTGCTAGTCCCATAGCACCCTCAGCCGTCACAGAACTTGCACTGCAGGCAGTTTTTACAGGGAGGGAACAAACTGAATGGCTAGGTCCTTCCAAGGAGCATGCAGCCACTGGCGGTTGTTGGTGAATTCATATATTTGAATCATGCTTCTTGTCTTGAAAATAATAGTTGCAGTGGCCCTTAAGTACCTCATGAATCTGTTTATATTGAAGCCATTTCTGAGGACTTATGGGTTCTAAGTGCTGCAGTTTTCTCTGGACATGCAAAGCTACCATACATGGTTATTTTTCCCCATGACTATTCAGGAGCATGAGACGTAACAGTCTTTGTCCAGCAGGTGTTCTTTCTCTTGTGTTGTCCTACAGGTTACACATGGACCTCCTTCAGTTACTACGTTCCCTGCACCAAGAGGCACTGCCTCACCTTACTACTCCTGAATGTATAGTTGACACAGTGAAAATCTGTCTTGCTCTATTCTCCTTTACTGGGACACTTCCACATCGTGATCCTAGCTTGCTTGCTTTTTCTCGCTTCTTCCCAGTGCTTATGCCCTGTGAGGGACTGCTGTTTAACTAATCAAAAATCTCACTTTTTATTATTACTAAACAGAAAATAGATAATCAAAGATACAGTTTGCAGAAATGGGGGTAAAACTTCTGTAGAGATTAATCATAATGTTTTACATATGAAACCTGGGGAAAGTGCTTGCTATACAAATATGAGCATCTGAGTTTAGATTCCCAGCACAGGTATCAAAAGCGGAGTGTGGTGGGTATCGAGCACTGTAATTCCAGCACTGGGAGGCAAAGGCAGGAGGACTCCTGGGAGTTTCTGGCCAGTTGGTCTAGCTCAAACAGTGAATGATCCTATCTCAAAAAATAAGGGTAATAAAAAATATGTTTGATGTCTACTTCTAACCTGCACATGTATGTGTATCCCCACATACCAAAACAAGATAACACTATAAACTCTGTAGAAAGATTATTTAGTTTAGACAATATAGTTCATTTTTTGCCTTTATTTATGGAACATTGGTTTGAAATCCCTGGAATGTCACAGAAGTTTTAAGGTGAAATTCTGCCCTTAAATTAAATTTAGAACAAAGATTACAGTATGGAGAAATCAGTTCTAGTAAATTCTATCAACATTCATGCTTGTTGACCTTTCTAGCTTTTCCATGAATTACATGACTATTATTATATCTATCATACGTGTTGCTGACTTACCATGTTGTTGTTGGCCAGAGAAGCTGTAACGGAGGGGCTGTGCTGGTCTCATTAGCTTGACCAAGGTTCTTCCAGAGCAAGTAGCTCAGGCCGCTTCTCTCTTCTTTCTGACAGAGTGTGACTCTGAGTCCCTGTCCCAGTGTTCCAGCACGTGTGGCCAGCACCTCCTAAGCTGGTCAGATGCTTGTGTCCAGCAGCTGTCTGCCAGGATGACTTCGAGCGCTTCTTAATGTAATCATTGAACTTTACAGAGAATCCTCTGCGGTCTTTTTCTCACGTTCCCTTGTCATGACTTTCTCTCTGCCAATTAGTAACTTTTTCATGGGCTTCCTTCTTTCATGGTTTGTCTATTAATAGTCTCAAACCCCACCTTCTCGGGAGAGTGTTGTGTGGAGACATTTTCTTAGCTAGTCCCTGGATTGTATTAAGTTTTCATGTGTGCTGAGTTGGCACCTTAGCATGTTAGTTACTGTTATGCTCATTCTTCATTGTCAGTCATGTATCATACTGATTGGGATCTAAGCCGTAATAGCAGAGCTCCTGGAAGCGGCCAAGTGTTTCTCTGAACTGAAACCAGTCACATCTGCTCTGGGCCGGTGACATCCAAGGCTGCCAGTGTTGAGGAAATATACCCCCAGTATGGCATTGATGTAGTTAATGAACTGGAGGCAGTGTTTCAAGTCAGTAAAAATCCTTTAACTTGAATATTAGGAGGTCAGTTTTGTGTACTGAAGGATTAAGTTTGGAAAGGGTCTAGAAACATTAAGTATTAAGCTAGAATATTTTAAGTGTCATCTAGTTTCCTGCTGCTGCTTTCTTTTTTGCAACCTAACTCAATAGTCTTGAAATTCAGGAGAAAAGATGATGGCTGTAATATTAAATAAGCACTCAATTATAAGTAAAAAAGCACTTTGTACCTGTTACCATAGTTACCAAGTACCCTTCCTATGTGTTTCTAGAGAAAATGGCCTCTATCATTCAGAGTAATTTCATTAAGTGCTTTTGGGGAAAGGACAAGCAAGGTTGAGCAGAAGTGGACCTCCCACCCCACAGCAGGAAACGTTGCTGACTGAGCCCCCTGTCGCTGAGCCTTAGCGTCCTCTACTATTTAACATTGTATTGATGACTGGGAATTTTCATTTAGCTATGATAACAGTGTTCACCAACTTAACTGGGTACCACAGTAATATTCAAACTCTTACATCTGCTAGCTTACATCTGCTGTAGTTCTGCAACATTTTAAGACTATTTAAAGCAAGCATTAGAAATTTCCTGTATTTGCAAACATTAACTGTATCACAGAGGAGAAAAATCAGGCAGTAAAATTGAAGGCAAATAACACAGTTTAAGAAAACTACCATAAGTAGCAGCTTCTGTGAAAGAAGGCAAGTACATCTATCAGTATCTAACTGATACAGGTGTCAACTTGATGGTTGAGGGTTCATGTTCTGGACACATTTGTAAGATTAGTAGTTAAAACTCATATGAACCTGCAGGAGATTGTCTAGTTGGTAGGAAAAGCTTAGCCCATGGTTGGCAGGGCTAGTCCCTGGGCAGGTGAATAAAATGGAGAGGGAACTGGTTGAGAAAGTTGACATCCTTGTATATACTTGAGTAGAAATGCTGATGCGGTGAATAAGGATTGTGTTTCTCTCAGCTGTTATGTGAATGTGGCATGGCCAGGTACCTTGGCCCCTAGTGGAATGTGGACTCTCTTGGCAAGCTGGAGTAAGAACTACAACCAATCATAAGCCAAAATAAACCCCTTGTTCTCTCAACCCATTTCACCGTGAATTTATTGGCAACAATGCAGGCTAACTTGCTACAGCATCCATCACTGAACCTTGTTTCTTTAGTTTTAGCCGTTCTTGAACTTTATGCAGTATGTTAACAGTTTCATGGTTCCAGGTTCTGTAGAAGCTAAATTTTATCTCAAGTTGTTTTGTTGAAAGATAAACACCTGGAGACCAGCAAGCCATTGATCTGCATGCTGAGCCTGAGTGTAATGAAGAAGACTTGGGTGAGAGACCTTGAAGATGACTGTAGAGGGACCAGGAGTGCCAGTGAGTTCAGGTGGTGCAGGGAGAGGGTTACAGAGGGATAAGGCAGGAGAAGCATAGAAGATGCTCTGGAACCTTCCCAGATATCCTCAGTCGGGATGGATGGTAAAGACAAGCATTTCAGAGTTTATGGACAGTCACACGGGTCCTTAAACATTTAGTAACTATGGCGATCTTGGGCTGCTTCTACTGTCTCCATTAACAAATTTCCACTGTCTTCCCATTGGAATACGCTAAGATGGAGCCATCCTTGGTTGTAGCAGTGCCTGGACCCTTAACTCTCACAGTCTTTTCTTCGTTCTCTCCCATTGCTGTGACTACACATCTCCTGAAGATCTGTGACCTCTGTTGAGTGTGTTTTGTTCAGATACAAGGAAAATACTGGCCTTCTAAAGAGTCATACAAAAGTATATGTTGATAAGTGTAAAGAGACTGACTCTGAAACTTAACACAATTCAAGTTTCGTTATAAGTTATTAAAGATATTTAATGTACTTAATTATTACTTAGAAATGCTCTTCCACCATATAATTTTTTTTTGCAAAGTGCACTGAAGGCTAATGGACATTTAGGAGCCTTTTGGTGTACAAAGACCCCTTTGGCTGGCAGATTCATTTGCTGCTTAAGACCTTCTGTATGTGTTAACCCATACCATCCCTCAAGTCAAAAATATACTTCTGGCTTCATGCAGTTGATAGAGCAATAAAGAATAGAAGTGATGGACCAGTGATTGTCGAAGGGAGACAGAAGGTGTAGTGTGTCGGCTGGCCAGCAAGGCATGTCAGGCAGGAAAGCACCACTGCCCCATCCAGGAAGCCCATTCATCTTTTCTAGGTCTCACATCTTAGCTCCTCATTTTCCTGCAGCCTAAAAACAAAACTACCTTCTCATTGGTGGTCCTAAAAGAGTAGGACTGCTTGATACAGATTGGAAAAGGAGACTTCCGTTTGAAAAGCAGTGCAGCTCACACTGCCTAAAGCATGTTTCCTAGCTTTTGGAGGGGGCTTAACAATTCCTAGGGACAGCCCTTTGATCAGTCAGTCAGTCAGTCATGGAGCGCCTTCCACTTCCCACTCAGGTCTCTGTCAGGCCCATCTCTGCGTGTGCCAAAACTGTTAAAATTGTTTGATTCCATCTCTCCCTTGATCTTTATTTTCCAAAATTTCCCTGTGCTGTAGTAGTCTAATACATTCTCAGTAATTACTGAACAACTGGTAGCAACTTAAACACTGTCCCAAAGTGACTGTTACTTCTTGAGATTTCATTTTTGCCTCTGTCTCCTGGGACATGTGAAGCTGCTCCTGAGAAGTTCTGTGCCTGTGCAGACGAGGCACATTTCAGTCCAGCTGAGTCATCAGTAGTCTGTATCCAAAAGGTGGCATCCTAACAGTTCCCCTTTCTGGGGGGAGTTCAGCACTAAGTGGTCCCTGGGAGCCATCTGCTTTCTATTTTGAATCTGTCTTACAACCAAACTGCTGCTGCAGCTTACTTTCTCTTCTAAAAGCTGACTTGATACTTTACTGCTGTTATCTGTATAACAGTTCGCCTGCATGGTTGCTGAAAAATCACCATCAAATGGCTTAAGGGAACAAGGGGTTTATTCTCTTATGATAGACTGGTTACAGTTCCTCATCCAACTTTATAGGAGGGCTCACACCAATACCAGGACCGAAGGAACTGGCCACGCTATCTCCATATAGCAGCTGAGAGAGGGACAGTCCTTACTTGCCAGACCACCTTATTTGCCAGACCAGCTTGTCTGACCAAGCATACACAAGGATGCCAACTTTTTCAACCAGCTCTCTGTATTTTTATTCCAGGGCCTAGTCCCACCCACCATGGGCTGGGCCTTCCCCATCAGCTAGACAATCTCCTGCAGTTTTGCTCTGGGCTTAACTCAACCACTAATTCTCCACAAATACACCCAGAGATCAAACCCTCAACTGTCAAGTTGACATGTGCTTAACTATGTCACATGTGTACTGGCTTTCATGATTATACAGATGGATTTGAAAAGGCCATTATCATTCTTTGCTTTAACACCAAGCAGTCTTAAGGCCCAGGCCTAGTGTGTGCCATTACGGAACTGCAGTCAGCATCCAAAGCTTCTTGTATGTCCAGAAAACAGACATGCATGCAGAAAGGTTTATGAAAACTGTTTGATGGTCCATGCTGCTATCTATGATTATCAAAGATGGATTGTTTAGGTTTGGGGATATTAGCTCAATGATAGAGTGCTTGCCCAGCATACACAAAGACCCCGAGGTTTTTTTAATCTCCAGGACTGTGGGGGAAACAGTTTAATCACTTCTTGCCATGCAATGACACATATTTGCTTGCTATGAAGGTGGACGTGGGAGTGGTGCACTTCACGCCATTGATACAGCCCAAGATCGAACAGCCATTCAAACTGGTAGAAAAAGTTGTTCAGAATGTGTTTCAGTTCCGAAGGAAGTACTGCCACCGAGGGCTTGGGTAAGAACCCCCTTCTTTTTGATTTTATGATTTTTAACAGATGTGAGGACAGCTTGGTTTAGATCCTGTGTTGAGCAAAATGTGACCAAAAAGCCAAGCCTTGAGTTCACCTTAGAATCGAACTAAACCAAATCTATACGTAGCACCTAACCTATAATTGTACAGTACAGCCTGTTCTGACTTGCTGCTAGAAAGGCCCTGTTTTTCACTCAAGACTGGGACAGACAGTAGGCTGTACACTCCTCCTTCTGTGCCCAGTTGTCATCTCAAAGACATCTTTGAGAACTAGGAAGGAATGTAACTTTTCAGCAGCCACAGTGACGCTCCAGGGTCTTCCTGAGAGTACCCGTTAGCTCCACACAGGCATGTGGGCCCTCCAGGAAAGACTGACCAAGGGCTTAGAGCTACATGCCCAGTGAACCCTGCAGAGACCATACTGTATTATGTTAGTTAGTGGCTATTATAATCTGTTGAGAAGCAAAGAAAATGTTTTCTACATAAGTCAACATTTAATTGGTTAAAGGGGCTCAGAAAGTGGGGAAAAAAAAAGTGTCCCTATAAAATTAAGACTTCCTTTCCATTTTGGTTCTCTCTCTAGTCCTGTGAAGTGTCTCTAATATATGGAATTGCTTCAAGTATTGTTGGACAACTGTACCCTGTGAAACTAATGCACTTTATAAAACTCCTTGAAACTTTTTGGGAGGATGTTAAATGTTTGTTAACTCTAAAGTACACAGCTGTGCGTTCTAGCCCTAACTGGGTGTGGAGGATCACAAAAAGTGTATCTTTTGGAAATTCTGGAATTGCTCTGAGCCTACAACTGACCCTAATATTTCCAAAAACAACCCCCTACTCATTTCAGTATACCTTCTGCTGTATGCAAATAGGTATAACATTGTGACTCCCTCTGAAATAATGATCAGACCCTCTTTATCCCAAAGCTGAACTGAGCATTTTAAGTCACATGGCCCTGAAAGTTGGAGAATGTACCTTCATCATCAACCTGGAAGGAAAACCCATGGCTGCCCATGGCCCCTGTCAAGCCCTTGGGATGAGCTTCTGTGGTGTCTCAACTCTGAGACAAAAGGTCCAGGTGAACCTTTGTAACTCCTAGCCGTAGACTCACTGTTTAAATGTAGCTGACTCTGTTTGACAAAGTGAACTTGAAAGTACACATTTTGAGCCCTTTTAAAACTGTTTCAAAGAATACCTGGGTTTTTTTTCACATCACCTATATTATAATTTTGCAAAACAAGTCACTTTTTTAGGAATGAAGTGTTTCAACAGCTAATACACTCAAGTTCAAAGAAAGTCAAAACTAATTTTCACCAAAATGAGACACATTAAAATATTTCTAAAAGAATTCAACTGAGTAGGTATTGTTTTAAACTTGCCTTGAATACATGTGTATCACTTTAACGTTGGAAGTTAGATATTGGTGCTCTTGTGGACATACCCTACCTGTTTAGGGTAGATCTGTCTGGAGTAGTGTCCCCAAGAGATCCAGCCTGAGATTCAGCCATCTCTCAAAGTGTCAATGTCCAGTGGTTAGGTAGAAAGGCATCAAGATTCACAGAATTGACATAAAATTCTTTCTCTCTGTCTTTGGCCCAGAATGTTATTTCCTGAAGCTCAGCGCCTAGAAAGCACCGGAAGGCTGTTACAGTTGGCAGATATAGACCCAACTCTCCGGCCCATCCACCTCTCGATCACACATTTTAAGAGCCTCTGCGATGTGTACAGAAAAATGTGTGATGAAGATCCACAGCTCTTTCCTTACAATTTCAGAGACGAGCTCAGGCAAAAGAGAAAGAAAAGGCAAGATCAGGGAAAAGATGAGGAGAAGGAAAGCTGCGAACTCTAAGGGCCTTAAACCTGGCAGGCAGGGATTCAAAATATGGAGCATCTTATTATACTTGAATGTTTAATGACAGCCACACACCAACAACCAGCCGACTTATGAATATCAAATGATACAGTACGAGCTTTTAATTTATACTGCATAGATGTGACCAATGTTTAGTATAAACAGCATCTATTACAATCTTACAAAAATGAAATACTTGCACATTATGCCCCTAAACCACATTAAAGTAACAGAAATGTGCTTTAAATAAAGTAAAAACAAAGCAAATGCCCATAGGATTGAAAAAAATTTACCCTTTTAAAAGCTATTAATCACAGCTTCCCCAACCTTGAATTTTTTCTATATAACTTAAGATAATTAGAATGCAATTTTATTACAAGGTTCTAAATTATTTTGATACCTGCTCAAAAGGGATATAAACTAAGTAATTTACAGTTTCTGACCACTTAATCTAGTTTCTGATCCATAATAAATTAAAATAAAAATAACTTAAATCTTTACAACAGTTTCATGGGAAAAATGTATATACTATACATAGCTCAATGATGAATAGTTTTTCTGCAATTTCTAATTTCCCACCAGTTTAAAAGTAAATGAGCAGTATAACCCACACCCACAAAAATCACACTATGATTTGCCATGGCTCTGTGCTTCGTAAAAACACTCTTCGTTGACGACTGAAGTTAAACTCTGGACACTGAATTCTCGCTCTAGAACCAAGTTTAGGTCAATGTTGACATTTTCAGGTTGGCTGTCAAGGGACTGGTGACGAGTCTGCGCCTTGAGCAAGGTTCCTCTGTCCCTTTTGGTGCTGTTTGCTTTCCGTTTGATTGGGCAGAAGTGACCCCGGACCAGCTTGGGCTGCTCCCCTTCCTTCTGACCCTCAGCTGGCAGCGGCTGCCCAACCACATACACATCAGGCTCCTCCGAGATCCTCAGTCTTTGGAACTGGAGTTCAATGTCCTTGGTAGGGCTGCGCTGCTTCACAGGGTGGTGGCAGTCCTCATCTTCATCACTCAGAATGTCACTCTCCTTGATGAGACCGTCCGGAAATTCTGCCAGACCTTCCTGGTTGTCCCTGCCAGGCACTGTGTTCTTGTAGTCCTGCCTGCTCTCAGCTACAGGACAGCCACTGCTCTGGGTACCACTACTCAGACTGCATTCATCCGAGTCCAGTGAGTTGCCCTTGCTGGGCTCACTGGGCCACTCGCTGCTGGAGGACGTCCTGAGGACTTTGAGAGACCTGGAGGAGGCTGTGGTGAGAAAAATGCATTCTTGGGTGAGACACACAAACAGCTTCCACAGCATATGGGGCACTGCTTAACTCTGCAATCAGGTTAGAATTTTAGTTCATGTTTGGCTTGTTGTCTGAGCAGTCTCATGCATCTTAGGCTAGTCTCAAGTTTACTACGCAGCTGAAAAGGATCTTGAACTCCAATCTCCATGCCTCTGATAGCTGGGATACAGGTCGATCTATTGGGACTGGTGGTTGTATTGGCTTCCTCAGCACTAGACAAGCACCTGCCTACTCAGCTACATCCTCATCCATCTTTTTATTCCTAGAGCTTTATAATGAATAGAACAAATAAACTACCATAAGGGCCATAATAATTATTGTGCCAATGAATTCATTGAACAGTTAATCATAATGAAATCTGGGTTAATCACTAATGGAATCTTCCATCCTTTTATTAAAAATACTTTGTGTCTAATCATTAAGATTACTACCTCATTTCTATGCATACCTTCTTCCATGTTTATTTCCCTATTTAAGAGAATTCTGTTTTCTGGGAATTGTTGCTGCTGTAATTTCTAACCAACTTTCAGAGAGTAAACATGCACATGTAACCATTTGTATATGATTAATAATTTTGTATAATTTTGTTCTTAGTTTTAACAAGATAGTAACAGCTTGCTAATTTTCATAGTCGTAGTTTGCATAGCATACTTTAATGATAGAGGGAAAAAAAAGCAGAAAATACAGTAAATAGACAAAAAGGAAGTTCTATAAAAATCAATGGCTAGAGTAGACTCAGTGGAAAATAGCTTGTCTAACATGCACAGACCCTGGATTTGATCCCTAGCATCACCAGAAAAAGGAGGAATAGCAAAGAAAACATTAACACTGAAATTTGGAAAGAAACAAAGTTTATGACCAGTATCTGTTGACTTAGTGACTGGGAAAAATGACTACATTTAATTCAATTTTGTGATCTTAAGTGTATAGGCCTTCTAGAAGCCTGGCCCTGGGAGTACTACAGTAAGCAAAATAAAGCTCTTGGATTCATGTTCACATCATAGAGGAAGAAACAGATATGGGAAGCTGTCATAGTTAGGCACAGGTATCAACTTGACAGTTGAGGGTTTGAGCTCTGGGCATATTTGTAGAGAATTAGGTAAGCCCAAAGCAAACTTGCAGGAAATTGTCTAGCTAATGGGGAAGACCTAGCTCATGGTGGGTGGGACTAGGCCCTGGAATAAAACAGAGCTGATTGAGAAAGTTGGAATCCTTGTGTACACTTGGCCAAACATGCTGGTCTGTCAAGTAAGGATCATCCCTCTCTCAGCGGTTGTGTAAAATGGTACGACCAGTTCCCTTGGCCTTGATGCTGGTGTGAGCGCTCCTGCTAAGATGGACAGACAACTGTAAGCGGACAACCATAAGAGAAAATAAACCCCTTGCTCTCCTTTAAGCCATTTGATGGTGATTTATCAGTAATCATATACTTCTATAGCTATATTATGCCAGCTTACGAGACACAGGGAATTTGGGGTTGAAGATATATATTTTATAAGAGGATGTCTGGGAGCAAGAAACATGTTTAGTCGTCTTAAAAGGAAAGTTACCCTGGTCATTTATAAAATAGCTTTCAGCTGTGTTACAAGAAGATAGATTTGGGGGAACCCCATAATGCTTTCTTCAGTAAGCACAGGGCTGAGAAAATTCTCACCTAATTTGGCTGAAACAGGAACTCGGTTCTTTAGAGGTACCAGGCGATCCTTACATGTCTTCTCCATTGGTAACTCACATTTTATGTGACGTCTGAAGTTCTCTCTCAGAATAGAACGAATCACCTTTACAATGTTGGTCTTGCTCTCACTGTCACTGAGGGAGAGAGGAAAGATCAGTAGTGCAGCCGTCCTACTTCATTCTGGGGATACTGTCTTGGGGAACAGCACTTTGCACCTCCCACTAGACTTAAGAGCCAGCCGCCCCACCCGTGCCTTAATAGGAGATGAGAACTGATCATTCCAACATTCAAATGATGCATATTTTAATCATTATATTCCATTTCTTAGGTTGAAGGTAAATTCAGGAAGGCACTAAAATGTCTTTTTAAGAGACAGAATTTTGTCTTCTGTTCATTTTGAGTTTTAGAAGTCAAGTACCTGCAACATAATTGAAAGATGGTTTCTGGGCGTCCTTCAATTTCTGATTTTGTGTGGATAAGCTCCCATATGGAATTATTTTCAGTCCCTAGGTAAAAAAAAAAAATGAAAACTGAGGGTCTACAACTCTGCCAAAATGCTGTGGTTATTAATAACATCTGTGAATTTTAAAATTCAAATATCCACAACTCTCATTATTTTCTTCTACAGCTTATTCTGTGTGAAATAGTAACAAATAGTTCAAAAGTGTGCATTTCCTACTGAAGTTTTCCAGCTGTCTAAACTTCTCTCTGATCCCAAAATCCCACCTTCCTTTCTGGAAAAGAAGTTAAATGGACGCAGTTCTTCATTCATCTTTGGAGGTGTTTGTTTTGGTTAGATAGGTGTTCATTTTGTTTGGCCAGTTTTGAGTCAAGGTCTCTTATCTGTAGCTCAAGTTTATGTTGAGTTTGTGGCAAGCAGCCTGCCTCAGCCTTCATGCCTGCAGTTTTGCCCCCATTCTTCAGAACAATGAGAGGCTCTGCTCAGGTGCTTCAGGTAACAAAGGTAGTCACGGTCCTCACCTGTTCCTGTCAGCCTGTCACCAAAGGCACTGCCACCAAAACAGCTTTTCTAAAAAGTCTTTGGTTGATTTTTAAAAAACTTTTATTTTGGGGGCTGGAGAGGTGGCTCAGGGGTTAAGCCTCCTTGCAGGCAGAAGATCCTGAGTTCAGATCCTAGACCCCGCATAGATGCCGGGTGGAAGCGGGGGCAGAGCCTGTGAATCCCCGGGGTAGAGTAAACAAGGAGGAGGTGGAGGCGGAGGCAGTCCATGGTGGTTCCTGAATTCACCGATAGTTCTACACACACACACACACACACACACACACACACACACACACACACACACACGCATACATGCACAATTGAATAAATAACAAAAAAAAAATTTAAAAAAAACGTGTGTGTGTGTGTCGGAGGGCACTGCATGTTCCTGTGGAGGACCAAGGGTGATTTTGGGAATCATCCTGGATTGCTTCTACCTCTTTTTTGCTTCACTCTGGGATTTCCCAGGGTCCACCCACCAGGGTCAGAAATGTAGGCCGCTCCTATTTCAGCCTGGCATTTTTAGATAGGATCTGGATCTGAACTCAGGATCTTCTGCTTACAAGGCAAAGTCTTAACCTCTGAGTCATCTCCCAAGCCCCTTTGCTTTCATTTTTTAAACACCTGTCAGGGATATGGCTCAATAGTAGGATGCTTTCCTAACAATCCCTAGTATTGCCATGGGGGAATTTTTTTTAATTGAAATTTTGAACTGGTGGACCTTTTACATATTTAAGGTGACAAAAACAGAGCAGAAAAATATATTGGAAATCATTGGTTTTGAAAGTAAACAAAGTGAGACATTTGCAGAGCTGTCCACAGATACTTGTTTTCTTCTAAAGTTGGTTCAATTGTGCATGTATCTATTTCATGCTCATCATGTCCCCTATAAAACAGATACAAGTTATCCCCAGGTGCTGTGGTTTGGAAGTATCCCCAAAGACCCACGTGCTAAGGGTTGGTTGCTGGCCTCCGGCACTGTTGGAGAGTAGGGGTGGAAGCTTAGGAATGGAGCCTAGCAGAAGATGGCAGGTCAATGAGAGTGTGCCTTGGAGGAAATGGCCCCCCAGCCTCTTCCTGTCTCTACCCCTGACCACCAACAAGTAAGCCGACCTCTGTTCCTTATATACTTCATTGTCATGGAGCCAAGAACAAGGAATGAAGCCCTAACAGAACTTTCTGCCTACATGTTGACTGGGGCAGGAATTTTGCCTCAGATGGAAAGCTAAATAAGACACCAATCTTTTTCATTTCATGTTTAAACACACAAAATTGTCATTCTCCACAAATTAGTTACCTGCTGTGTTCCCCAGTCTAACTTGAAGCGCAGATATGGGAATCAACCAGCGGAATTTAAATGGGTCCAGGTCAGCAGAGCTGTGAGCAGGCCGGGAATTCGAGGGCTGTAATGTGAAAGAGCATCAGAAAAGGGGCTGAAGATGTGCACATGGTGAACGAAGTGTCACGTGGCATTGGGGGGGGGCGAGTCCGGTATGCACCCAGTTCTCTACTCACGAGCCAGAGGTGGGCCAAAGGCAGAACAGAGACTTCAACAGACCCACAGCCTCCCAGTTCTGTAGGTGGCTCTTGATAGCTACAAGCTAAACTTCAATCTTTGGGGTTTTGTTTAGGTCTTGGACTTTTTCTGTTTTTTGAGTAAAGGGAAAATTCCTTCCAAACCAAAGTTTACTAGATTCCTCTACTATTTTCAGAGAATAAAGTTGATTTTCTGCATTGGCCTCCACATGGGTATTTATGTCTAAATTGTCTTTTAAAACAATCTGTAGGTAACTCAGATACCCAGAGTACTTGATGGGGTCAGCCCCTCAGGTTAAATAACTTCTGACAGCAAAGCTGTGACCCTCACAGACTTCTCAGTTTAACTCCACCGGGAGAGACAGCCATGAAAAAGTAGCTTTGATTAAAAGTAACTGTCTTACCAATTTCTTTTTCAGCTTGCAGCTTTCTTTATACACCAGTATGACAGCTCTCTTAAAAACTAAAGAAAAGAAAAGAGAAAAGTCTTTTTGTTATTTATATAAACTCTTCCAAAGTTAAGCCTTAGAAGGCCTCATGAGAACATCTTCAAATTCTTGACTCTCCAAGAACCCACCGTGGTAACACCTGCAATGCCTCGTCCACTGTAAGCCACGAGAGCCAGGCAGCAGTGTCAGCTTATTGAAAAGCTGGTCTCTGAAGCAGGTCCTGGCAGCAGTGCACCCTGCTTTATTGAAGGCTGAGATCTGCATTCACCAGTGACAACATACTGACTTTTCACTTGCTCTCTAAATAGCTAATCTAACACAGACTCGTGAGATTGGTTCCTGTAGCTGCCTGTGTTAGGTTACTGACCAATGCAGTCATATTCCAATTTCTAGAACTCTGGAGTTTGAAAGAAAGGTAGCATTGATCAAGTTTCTTGGTCCTGCTAATGATTCTGAGCAAAATACTCACCAAATACTGTGAGCTCAAGGTCCTTTCTGGCTTTTCCTAGAGACAGAAATGGGTTCAACCAGGAAACTGTAGAATGCATCAGAAGTTCCCCCATGGACAGTTCTGTTACCTAGATGGCAAAGACAGGAAGTGGAAGATGTGGAAACCCCACGGATCCCTAGGGCGGTCCATGTTAGACAAAGAATCACGTAGATTGGTCCTTGCAAAAATGCAAGTTCATCCTGTTTGATGCTGGTCAACATGGAGCCTTAAATAGTAACTTCTGTACATAGGAGCTCAACATCAAACTGGCCCCTCAAATACTCTGCACATGCTAGACAAGCACATTCTGAGCTGTATCCCTAACCCTGGAAGGTATCTTGCTTCTGTGTGCACTTGGTTCATCTACAAAACTTGCCACAGTCATCTCAGGACAGGTTCTGCAATGCTTACCACATCTCCAAACTACATTAGTCTTAATAAAATACTAACATTGAAATTGACTAATAAAAAAAATCCTCACTTCCATTATTACTTTCTACTTAATCTATGTTACTTCCCAAATGAATTCAAGGTTCTAAATTGAGCAGACAAAAAATTTAAAATGTCAGCTCTCACTGGTTGAGGTGAACAGGTAACTACTCGTATTTAATGCTGCGAACAAACAGGAAAAGCCCTCCCTGTACATTGTGTGTATGCTGTGTCCTCCGCCCTCCAGCCTAGCCCTGGCTGTACTCCAGTGTCAGGACTTGACACCCGCAAGAAAGGAGGTGAAGCTAACTCAGTCATGTCCCTATTGTGTGGTGCTAACATGGTGCACTTACGCTATCAGGCCAATTTGACAAATTTAAGCTGCATTTCTGTCTAAATTGCATAACCTGCTGTACATATTAAGGATTAGGCCAAGGATCGCCCTAATCAAGTAGCTGCTCTGCAAGGTCCCCTAAGCTCCGCCCCAGGCCAGAACCCCACCAACCTCCTTCTCTGTGCCACTCTGCTCTGCCACAAGCTGGTCAAACACCGTCCCATAGTCCTCGTAGATCTTCTGCATCTCGTTGATGTGGCTTGCTACTTTCTCCATTGCCTTCAGTGCTTCTGCAAAACAAAAGCATGCTTGTGTGCTCGAGATTCAACTAAAGCAATCAGGATGGCAGATCCAAATTCCCCAATTTTTAGGAAATCATGACTGAGGATTTTCATTTTAATAGGGACTGGAAGGTTTTTAACATTGTAATGCAAAAGGAACTCTAAACTGTTATGTAAAAAATTCTATATATAAATTCTTCACATTGTATTAATTTACTTGTAGAATTTTAACCTTCATGTAAGAAATTCTATCTTCATTGTTTATGATACCAGGAAAGACAGCAAACTTGTACTTTTTTTCTTATTACTCTGGCAATACAACTGATTTTTACTGATCAACCTGTTTCTTGCCGGGATTTTATGATGTAGTAACCGGACCTGCTTGTTTCAGGACACTGAGAACTGATCACTTTCTCTTTAGTCAAGTGCAGCTTCTAAAGGAGCCTTGGCGCTCTGTCAAACTTAACTTAGGCCAGTCTTCCAGAGGTGGAGCGAGGAGACACCAGCCGCCCGGTCAGAGCTGAGCACTGCTCAGACATCTCCACCAGGTGGCGCCTGGGCCAGCGAGCGCCACGGCCTCATGGCATGAGGAGCCTGAGCTTGTAGTTCCCACAGCGCTGGACTAGCCAGATGGTCTTGTCATTGACCTCAACTTCCTGAAATTACCTTCTTTTAAAAGTTCATATCGAATCATCCCTCTTGAGGAGTTTTATGATAAGAACAGTTTCACTGCAAGTTCCTAAAAGTGCTGAGCACTCCGAAGGGAGGGTCCTATGGGACGGTGTTCCCACGAGACAGCTGTGACTGCTGAGTGGCTGCGGTACTGAGATGATTCGTGGGGGGAGGGGTGCAGGCACTCGGCCTGTTGGCCAGCTGCGGGGAACGCTCCCCCCCAGCCTTACCTGTTAGGTGGTAGTGCCCCCCAGCCTTACCTGTCAGGTGGTAGTGCCCCCCACAGCCTTACCTGTCAGGTGGTAGTGCTCCTCGCTCTCTTGGTCCGTCAGGGACACCAGCTCCTTGAGGAGCAGAGGGTACTTGAGCACTCTCTGCACAGGCTTGATGAGGTACGACTCCAGCGTGGACGAGTGCTGCTTGGTGGGGTTGCGGGCGTCCAGAAAAGCCTTGAAGGCCTTGTTGGTTTTAGCTGTAAGCAGTGGACAAAAGGTCCTTAGGAGAGCGCAGTGGCATGAATTACACTGCACTGTGTTTATCTGTTGCAGTCCTAATTCCATCCTGTGTTAAAACACTGTGCGCATCAGCTAGTCAAGTACTCAGTCAACACGGGTCTGCACATCACAGATCTGACAAGTGCTGTGAGGGCAGGAAGCCTACTAGGAGGGCAGGGGACTCGGTCACATGCAGCGGTCTGATTTCACACGCCTTGCATGCATGCTCACGGACTATCACCAGATGAAAGATTATACAGAAAAGCAGCACTTCTTTACCAACTTAACATGTGCTCATTCTGCCCGCCTTGTGCTCAGAAAAGGAATGTTGCTTTGCCTTTTAAATAGGTCCATATATACTAATTTCCCTGGCCTCTGACACTCCAGCAGACTAAACTTACAACACCAGAGTTGCAATCATTTCCCCCAGGCATGGCATGATGTCCCCTGAGCTCTAAGTGTCTCCAGTGGGTATCTGAATGTCCTAGAGGGTGTGCCCAGGACTCCCAGGGCATGTGTTGTGACAGTGGACACGCCAGCCACTATACCAGGTTCCAATCTTGGCATCAGTTGGTCAGCTGTGTAAGATACACCCATTCTGAAGAATGCTATAAGGCAAAATCTACAGCTTTTTGGAGATGCCCTAGTGTTCTGAGCATGACTCCACACCACACAGTGACTAGATGACCCTTGTCTTTAGACAAAAGAATCCTCAAGCTCCGCTACCTGCTTTTGCTTCACACCAGCCCATTCATGACAAGCCCATCTTGCCAGAAGCCAGTGCGCCTAGGCGTCTGTTCAAGTGACTGGAGAAGACAGATTCAGCTAAGTCTTGGTCATCTGAAGCATCCAAGACAAAGCTACATCACAGGAAATCATTAAACCCCGAGAGTGTCATCCATGACACTCAAGAATGGTGGAGCACAAAGGGCAACCTCTGGAATGGGTAGGAGCTGCCCAGTTCCAACAAAGAACTTTAACTTTAGTTCTGCACTTCCTGTGAGTCTGGTGGTGGGGTTGCCATTGGTTTGTACTGGTGGTTAGCAAACCTTTTAGAAAAGGACAGACTCCTCTAGCCAAGGGTTACAGAGCTTTTAGAGAAACAGGAGAGTGGCACCTTGAAGCTCTTCATGCACCTGATCACTGGACACAGCTTCTCTTGCATTTCTGATACTTCAAGAAAGGAGCAGAGTCCTTTAAAGTTAAATTTACCCTCTACTTGGTGGATGCGGAGTTATGCTTCATTATCATTTTAAATTTTAAATATATAAAGTGAATGAACTCACCTTGCTCTAAAACCTTCTGTACTTTAATGTGGTTGGCACAGAAGCCGCTATATAGCTTAAAGTGGTCCGCGTAATAGAGGAAAGAGCCACCAAGGGAAAACAGCAGCTTCTAGAAAGGGAGGAGAAAAGGTCAGATGAGACGGTTTCCTGGCGTGCTCAGGCTTAGGCAGGCACAGGCTGCTTTCCAGCATGTCTGTCGGCGCAGCTCTGTCCATGGGTAAGTGCAGCCAACCAAGGCATCACCCAAAAGACCTTCAGATCGATGGAGAAGGTTCTGGCTTCTCACGGTGTGCAACCAAAGGATTAACTGCACCTGACCGGTGGGCTGCACCAGAGCCAGGTCTCCGTGTCTTGTGAACCGACTCTGCTTCTGCCCCTTTTCTATGCATCCCACCTTCTTGCCTTTGGAGGCGTTTTCCATTAGCATGGTTCTCACACTCAGTGTTCACGTGGGAGATGGTTCCGTCACGGCCACCTGAACCTACGCTGTCTGGCCTGCTTTCCCAGGACCACACAGAAAATCCTAGTGCAGAGCAGTTCCCCTAAGAAGCAGCTGCCTAGCGCCCTTCTGGAGAGCCGAGAGAGGAGCATGCGCATAGTCAGCCATCCAGCGGCCTCAGAACAGGTGGTGACTCCAGCAGAAAACCACGCAGAAGCTTTGCCATCACCTCTGGAGAAAGCGCCATGACAACGCGGGAGTTCATCTGCTGTGGGACAAAGGTTCTTTTTCATAGAACAGTTCTACACCCTGCCTATTTGCTTTAAACCCCAGTACAGACACTTACTCTAAACTGCGAGGGGGTCTCCAGGATGTTAAAGTCCGAGGAAGCCGAGATCCCATCTTCCAGGGTCTCCAGAAACACCTTCTGGAACTCCAGCATCTCTGGCAAGCTTCCGAAGAGTGACTCCATCTGCGTGGGCAACGGGGGTGAAGGGTGTTAGCCGGCTGGTCTAGGTGCCACTCTCATGCCACACACAGCCGCCAGCAGTGTTCTCAAGCAGACACAAGCGAGGCCTTCACAGACGAGCCTGTTGGTTCTGGTGCGATTTATACCTTCAGACACACAGCCCCAGCCCTACCATTCCATGTGTCTCCAGTAGAAATGAAAGTCTTGGAATTCAAATGAAGAGGAATGGATTTCGGTCGGACTAATTCTTGTGACTTTAGTATTTAAAAATCTAAGTATTGACCATATCTCTGTCAACTGCAAAGGAGTATGGCCTTCGACCCTGGAAAAACCAGTCACTGTATTTCCTGTGACAAAAGTCATGGCAGTGGCTTAAAAGGAGACCATACATGGAACTTTCAGAAAACCTTTGAGCCTCAAGTGTTCTTGAGAATCAATAGGTACAGACATGTCCAACCTGCTAGCCTGTGGGGCCACATAGGAGAGCTATACCAAGGAGAGCTATGAATACACCCTCAACTCAAAACCATAAAATATCTTAAAACATGAAATCATTTTTCTTTGCAAAATTTTTTAACTACATGGTTCCAGGTGGACTTGGTAGATGATAAGTCACTGTGCAGAGTTAAAAGACAGACAAGCCTAATAGAGTATATCTGAAGGACACTAATAGTGGGTCAGTGCACAGCAGAAAAAAGATTTTTTTCTTTTACCTCATCTTGGGTAAGAAAAGTCTCATTCTGAAGTGGCTCCAAGTATAATTCAAAGAGGCAGCTCAGATCCTGAAAGACAAAAGTCTCTTATGTCACAAAACAACCAGTTGATTCCAGTTGTCTGATGTCAGCTCCAAGGAACTGCCCCTGAGGAACTGACAGTCGCGTTGTCATTCCTGACTCTGAGGACACCTGATGTGCTATCTGTGATATCTCCAGTACCACCTAATGCCAAGGTTCTGTCTGCCCTGTCATCTCTCTAAAGTAGGCAGATGCAGCAGGCACTGCTGCTGCTGTGGCTGTAGTCACCCGAGACCTAACTTTCTCTGCATCAAAGGATGATAACAGATCCAGTGTGGACAAAACGAGACCCGGGGAGTTCTGCATCTTCAGGTTCACGTGTTGGCAGAATTTCTAACTCCCACATTCAAATGTGAGAAGAAAATATGAGCATTAGCAGTCAGCAACATTTACCATGTATGCCACACTTGAGAAGTGCACATAGTGGGGACTAACTGGATATACTGAACCACTGAAAACTTGTATTTGAGAGCTGAAGGCCAAAGGCAAGAAATAATTGAAAACAAAACAGGATTTCTATTGTGTTTCATTTCTTCTGAAATCCGTCGAGTCTATGTCTAGAGACTACAAAATCAGACTCCCTCACTGCACAAGACTCCCACAAGTCTTACCCAGAAGGCTACCTAAAGCCCAAAGGACCCGTGGGTTTTCCTGGTGAGTGGTCTGAGACCAAAGCACTGGTGGTACTTCACACTGACGCTTCCCAGGACTCCCTCCCTGGCCACATTCCACAGCAGCCTGAGCTACAGCTGTGGGAAATGTCAAGGAGCATGCAGAGACGCGGTTAGACAGAGCACGACAGAAAAGTGTGTTAAGTTTCAGCAGCAAAAAGAAATAGTAGAGAACATGGGCAGCGCGAGTCATCACCAGGTGCTGGTTATTTTCATCAGTGACAAGCACTCCTGGCCAGCGCCACTCGCTCAGAGGACTTACTGAACAGCAAGAGCAGATCGCGCTGCACTGGAGGTCGCAAAGAGCCCCCGTGGCTGGAGCCCTATGGAAACAAAGGGCAGGTTTGCAGAGAAGGGAGACTGGTCGTTTGCCCATCTCATCACACGTTAACCTCAGCACAGACTGCTGAGTACTCTACAGCACAGTGAGCGGCCCTGCCAGTGCAGCACAACCCACCAAGAAGATGGAAACAGGACAGAAGAGACTCATGCTGCTTGCATCTCTCCCTGCACTCTGCAGCTGCAGAATCTGTGACTCCAAAAGCGTCAGAAGGGACGAAGCCTCAGCAGCATCCATAGCTGCAGAGCCACGTGCACATGGATCTCTCTGTCAATCACTCCTCCCGCATGCACGCAGATCTGTCAGTTACTCCTCCCGCATGCATCCAGATCTCCGTCAGTCACTCCTCCCGCATGCACCCAGATCTCCCTGTCAGTCAGTCCTCCCGCATGCACCCAGATCTCCCTGTCAGTCAGTCCTCCCCACATGCACCTAGATCTCCCTGTCAGTCACTCCTCCCACATGCATCTAGCTCTCCCTGTCAGTCACTCCTCCCCACATGCACCTAGATCTCCCTGTCAGTCACTCCTCCCCACATACACCCAGATCTCCCTGTCAGTCACTCCTCCCCACATGCACCTAGATCTCCCTGTCAGTCGCTTCTCCCCACATGTATGTAGATCATTGGACACACAGGTGAGAACTGAGTTCCCTGTCAGTCACTCCTCCCCACACACTGGATGCATGCTAAGCTAAGACATGATGGAAAACAAAAGGAAAGTGCTTCTAGCTCCTCCTGCCCTCCCCACAAAGAGACTTCAGGGAGCTGCCCTGGACTACCTGCGAGTAAGAACAGTGGTGAGCAGTAGCGATAGTGGAAGAAGGTCAGATCTGTCTTTGTTTTGCTTTTTGAAACAACGGCTTATGTGTATCAGGACTGGCCTGAAACTCACTATGATCTTGAATTCTCCATCTTCCTGTTCCCCACTTCATGGGTGCTGGGATTACAGGCATGAACCACCATGCTTGCTTTATGTGGTGCTGGGAATCAAACTCAGGACTTCCTACATGCTAAGACAAGTGCTCTACCAATGAGCTACGTACCTCGTCCCTCAGATTTGTCATGTAGAGAAAAATGTAAAAGCTGCATTGTGTATCACCACTTTACTCTTGAACTTGTCAGAAATAAGAGATGAGAGACCAGCAGAGGGCGCTGGAGAAAACTCCAAAGGCCGTGCAGCCAGTCTGGGGCCAGGCCAGGCCTAGATTCTGTCACCACCCTGTGCCATGTTGTTCAGTAACTGATAAATGAAGCAAGCTTAAAATAGCTTCTAAGCTTCAGCAAATACTTAAAGCAAAGAACTCTGTCTTCCCAGACCTCATGTGTTCATGGAATGTGTCTCAAGGCACTCACCAGGGGCTGTCAGATAAAAATGAATTTTGTGGATACTTAAGACCTTGGCAGCTATGCCTTTGTCAATGGCTGAAATCCCTGTGCTTCTATCCTGCCCAGCGCCTTCCCTGGACAGGACTGGCCAGGGCCACCCAGACTCATAGGGATCTGTATCCACAGTCCCTGGGGTACGGATCGTCTCCTTCATCACCCAAAGTGATCTCTACTCTCCTCCTAAAGCAGACAGACTCCCTCCCCCATCACGACAACTAGAACAGCAGTTTCCATAGTGAAAGCTACCTTGGTAACAAAGTGAGCCACAAATCTAAGGCTTTGAGAGTCTTCTCATTCCCTCCATCCTCATCACCCGCCCTTCTTTCTGCAGTAATTCCCTGCTTCAAAGAGCACATGTCTACCTCCTGAGTGGCAGGTTGACAGCAACAAAGAGGAACAAATGCCCAGGGCTTCCTGTTACCTTCACATAGGATTTCTCTGTGTCCACGAGTTCCTGGATGACTTTTCGGAGGCGGTCTGCATCCGAGAGGTGGCGGGCCAAAGGCCTGGGAGGTGGGTCCTGGGTGTCCCGTGGGGCTTCCATGCCGTTGGTCCGCGTGTCGTTAAAGCCTCTACAGAGTGCAGAGATCTGTTCAGCGCTCTGCAAGATGACAAGGTGGGAAGTAATGTTCAGAACACTGTTCCTTAATGTCGGGTACACACTTGGTACACCCAAAGTTCCCACCAGCCCAGCATACTGTCAGAAGACTCTCAGGAGTCTGAGTCTGGAGCAGAGGTCTTCACATGCCTCAGGGTCCCCTGGGTTTGTCTAAAAGTCCAGTGAGAAAGAGGGTGTCTTCAGCACCTTTAATGGTGATACACAGTGAAAAGTGTGCTTTCTTTAGTTCCAGAAGCAGTTAGGCATGGGGCTCGTCCCTTGCAGTAAAGTGAAGGCTACTCTAAAATCCAGACATAATTATAAATCCTGAGCAAAACACACAGGAGGCTGCCTTGACAATTAGCCCAACCAACCTTCCATCTCCAGAATTCTAACAAACCCAGACATGTTGAGTTCAGGCACCAAATGTAACTGCTTAGCTGAGGCCAAGCAGAATTATAAATGAAAAATCTCAAGCTGGTTATGCACATGTTGGTAATGGAATGGAGGCCAAGCCCCAAGAGAGAAGGAACGGGTACCTAGCAGATGAGCCGGCACAGGTGCCAAAACTAAGCCTGGTGAGGCTGAGTGGAGAGGCATGCCCAGCACATGGGAATCCTCTACAGAGCACAGAAAGCCTGTTCTCAGTGAGTAGCCATGGCCAGGCCTCCATAGTGTAGGTCAAGAGAACAGTTGTTGCAGTAGTTGGGACAGAACCACACAGACTAAGAGACAGGAAGTCAGAACATCTGAACACTCAGGCTCCCAGATGCATGTTCCTGCCCAGCCCGAACCCTTTCCAGAGTACAATCATTACACTCCCACTTTGGACTGGTGGCTTGAGTCCAACCTCCGCCCCCCACCCCATGCATGCACAGGTCCAAAACATCATCAAAATCACATTCGGAGTTCCTGTACCTCCATCCCATCCATATGCATCCCATCCCCAACTTGCCACTTCCTGGTTTAGAAGCCTGTCAAGGGCTCATGTTTTATTGATGTGGCCCCTACATGCTCAGCTAAGTGTTCATTGTTACCTCTTTTGCATTGAAGTTATTATTAATAAAACAATGTATTTCCATAGAAGTGAAAAATAGCCACTAATATTTCACAACTTCTGTCTCACAGTAAAATGGTTCTTCTTTCATTGTATATGTCTTTGTGTCTAACTTCTACCTATCTATCTGAGATTAAATAAAGGAGTTGAACTTATCAGAAGGCTCTCCTAATACTAATTTCATATATATATATATATTCATTCTGTGAATTCCGTGACTCTAGAGAAATTGGTACCAGAAGTGGGGTAGAGTGCTGAGATCACGGGAGCACATGCGTTGAACTCTGTGCTGTGCTGAAGGTATGTGCCACCATGCCCAATACTGTGGGTATTAGCTAGAAGTTTCCCAAGTGATACTGACATGTGGCCTGCATGAGAAATGCTGGATGACCATGCAGGACAGCCGCATCTGCCTGGCTTCCCAGGATTGTTCTAGAAGGCTCGGTATCACTGTGTCCTGAAGGCTGCACTGAAGGATGGCAATAGAAAAGGAACATGGGCTGAGCTCATCCCCAGAAGGGTGTGTGGTCAAACTCACACCCAGACCCTGCCTCCAGCTCTGGGTCTAGCCTCCTCCTAACTGGACTAAAGCTCACAGTAATGATGACCAAACTCCAAAACATACTTGAGATCTCTATCCTGGGATTTGCACCTCAAGCTCAACAATGCAGTTCTGCAATACTGAAACCTACTCATCTCCAGGGCTATGGGTCTATATTAAGCTTTCCTATACTGTATAAAATAAGATCTGACAAAATGCGCCATAAGTTAAATGGCATCTGGTGAGATTACAGCTTTGTCTTGCTGGATGTCAAAAATCACACCTAACAATGCAGTGTTAAAATAACAAGATTTTAAAAATAAGGCATCTTACCATTTTGGAAAGCCAGAATTCATTTTAAAAACATTTCTGGTAGGATTAACTTCCAAAAAAGTGAATGTTAGCCAAGGTTTTTCAATAACAAATCCGCTTTTCAGGGTACCACAATTAAGTGTTCAAGGGCTGTAAAGACACCTTTTGTGCACTTCACAGTTGTGCTGTTGAAAGGTATCTGGATCACAGGGACTACAAGTGTCTTCCAAGACTACGCGAGAGGCGTTGGGTGATGGCTAGACAGTTCCTTCATACTTTCTGATGACTCTAGGCAATGACCAGTGAAAGGCCATGTTCTGATCAATCACTAGGAACAGTGAGTGACTTTCTTAATCCTTGGCATCCTTACTGGAGAAAGCAGCAGCATTGCCTATCCCACAGAGCACCCTCCCCTACAGAACACCCTTCCTCATGGAGCACCCTAACCCACCGAGCACCGACTCCCCCTGCGTGTGGGTCCAGAAGAGGGAGCTCACGTTTGCTGTACTCCCAGACAGGCTTGGGGAGTGTTCTCGAAGAACACATGAGCATGTCCCCCACCTGAAGCTTTGCAGCTTTCTGAACACCGGTCGCTCCTGCACAGTCAGCAGAGCATGGCAAAAGTGGGCCTGCTCTTCCCATCGCCGCCACCCACCACATGACCAGGCTCTCCAGACCCAAGTGTTCTGCAAATGCACTCACTGCTTAGAGTTTAGTGCAGCGACCACCTATGCGCAGCCTCACCTATGCATGCTGCTTGAATCAGAAAGCACAGAGCGAGGCATGCGCCTGTCGGTATGCAAAGCAGAAAGAACTGGCCCCGGCAAGCTGACTTTCTGTGCGTCCGTGTGTAGCAATCAATAGTCAGATCCTGGACACTGGTGGGCCTCCGTGTTTTTAAGAGGGCACAAAACATTGTCTTCGTGAATTTATTTAAAAAGAATAAATTCAATCTTTTTCTCTGGAAAAGCAATGAATTCCCTCCCACCTCAAAAAGCTGTTTTTCAGCTTTGCGCAGGGCATGGTAGCGCACACCTGAACACCCTGGCATCTCCTAGGGGCCAAGACCAAAGGTTTACAAGTCTAAGGCTAGCCTGGGCTACGCAGTCTCTAAAAGATAGATTTGAAGACACGGAATTTGATCCCTACTTGCAAACAGCTCCATCTCATTTACAGACACGGGGTGGCTCGCCGAGGAGCTCTAAATCCACAGGGGTCTGAGCAGAGTTCTTGGTTGTTTCATGGCAGGAAAAGCTCCCCCTGAATTCCTGTGAAGAGGCTGAGACATGTCTATTCTTGAAGACCCCAGAAAGCCTTTGGGGGACGGAAGTTGACACCCAAAATGCCTCTTTAGAGCTTAAACCCAGCTCTAAATCACTCCATGACCACCCCTTCGAATCTGAAATCAGTACAGAATTTTCTAAAAGAAAATGCCACAGCCATGGTTTGCAAACTGTTTCCACATCTCACCTTCCATATGTGCTTTGGTCCTGGCTTCAGCCTATTACTTGCCTGGGTTTTGAAGCCTTTAAAATAATTGCTAAGAGTGAAGTAACCTCATACTCTCCAGAATTATTTCAAGAATATGAGATTTTGTGGCTGTTCATGGAATACTGGGTGCTGGTGCAAAGGCCCAGTCCTCCGAAGCAGAGTTATGTTCCTGCCATTCTGGCTTATGAGGGTTCTGGGTACCTCAAACTCTTGCATCAAAGGCATCTGAACATACTGTTTGGGCTCAAAAAGATTTACCTTCAGTGTAAGAAACAAGGTTTAAAATCACCGTGTAACTCGGGGTATTCAGTAGTTCATGTGGAAATACTAAAAGTGAATAAATGGTAACACATGCTGCTTTTCGGTTCCACTGCAGAGGAGAAAGGCACTCCTTGGGGTCAGAGGAATCAGCATTAGACCAATGCAGACCATGTGGTAGCACATGCTATCCTACTGCTGGAATGACTGCTTGTACCACAAGTACCATTTAGATGGGTGTCCACTTGACAATTGGAGACAGAGGTTTGGGGCACATCTGTGGAGAATTGTTGAGTGAAGAGAAGCCCTAAGGAAGTCTGGGAGATTATCTAATGAACGTGGGAGGATCCGGCCCATGGTATGTGGGACCATTCTCTGAAAAGATGGACAGATTTGGTTCAGTAAGTTTGGCATACTTTGGCATGTTGGCATGCAGATATTCTTGGCAAGAGAAAAAGTATGCCCCTCTCTCAGCTGTTTGGACAAGGTGTGACCACTTCCCTCACTCCTGATGTTGGCATGAACTCTCAAAATTGGACTATGAACTGTAACCAGAATCATCACAAACTGCTCATTGTGTCCCTAAGCTATCTGGTCTCATGATATTAGCAACAGGAAGAGAAACCCCAACGAGTATGTGACCACTTCTGGCTGCCCCTTTCCCTTCCTCTTCACTCCCTACACCATGCGGACCAGCTCTGTATCAGGCCATTGATCTGAAACAAAGCTAGGTTCGCACGGCACTCACAAAGCTTCACCATGTCCCCACATAAGGGAGAAGAACCAGTCTTCTGCTACTTACAGTTCTAAAGAGAATACTAGAAACATGAAAATATGTTTCAGGTCTCTGGCAAGGATAGTCTAGCTTCTGTAGGGTGTGGTTTATGCACTCCATGTTCTGTTCAAAAAAAACTCTGTTCAGTCTGCAAGACAAAAGGAGGCTGTGCTCCGAGCAATCTCAGAGTCAAGCTGGTGTCAGCTGTCACTTCAAGCAAATTAGTTAAGTCAGAAAAGTTCTCCTTAGGGGAAAAAAAGACGACTGAAAAGTACAAAGACTTTTCCACACCTCACTCTGAACTGCTTTGAACTTGTTACTGACTTACTTAATGGATCTGGGACTACAGTGCTAGAACTCTCCAGAAAGACTGATAAGCGGAAATTAACCTTGATCTAAGCCAGAATGTGCCCCCTCCTTGATCTTATAGCATCTGGGCCAGAGCCCCAAGTCATATTCTGTGAGATGCTTGGGGGCAGTGGTTGGAATATGGGCAGTATTGAACTCCTTGGTAGGAAGAGGGCAGGGTAAGAACAAAGTCAAAATAATTCATGAAATTTACATTGGAGGGCCAAATAAATCATACATTGAAAACTCTGGAGAGGGCAGGTATGTAGCTCAGTTGGTAGAGTGCTTGCTTAATACTCAGAGAGCCCTGGTACTGCATAAACCAGGTGTGGTGGCATGTGTCTGAACCCAAACACCAGACAAGTGGAGGCAGAAAAGTCAGAAGTTCGAGTTCAACTTCAGCTATGTAGTAGGCTCAAGATCAACCTTGAGCTACTGAAGTCTTCTCTGAAAGAAAGAAAAAAAAAGGCCTCACACGTTTATATTAATAAGCAATTAAAGGGTATAGTGCCTCCACGTGTCCTGATTTTTGTTCTCTAAACCAGACAGTTCTATTTCCAAAGTTACACCATGCAGAATGAAGCAGAAAATTATGAACATATACAGCCTAAATGAACTGTGGCATGCAAATGCAATGAGATTGACAGAGCAATTTACTCGTGATGGAAAAGACCAACATCACTGATCAAAGAAGGACATGATTGATTAGTAAGGGAGGAAAGGAGGCCTGTGGTTTTTAAACTATATATTTCCTATATATAAATATGCATGCATAGATTTTTATAAAATGGAATGATAAATATACATATATACATATATATGATTAACATATATATGGTTAACACTGAATTTCAAGTTATTTTAATTTTAATCTTTTGGCTTAAATGAATTTTCTCATTTTATATAGTAGTTGAATTTTTAAATTTTTTCTTAAATGGAATCATTTCCTTTTACTTTACAAAAATGATTTAAGGTTTTTTTTTTTAAAGGCCCAATGAGCCATTCAGCTTGCATGACAAGTCCGACTGATCACAGCACTCCCCCCGGATGGGGGGGGGAGGGTCAACAGACAAGCTTGGAGCAAGACATCCCAGTATAACCCCCAGTATGACCTGTGCCCAAAGAGTGCGGGGTCCTCTGGAAGCAACAGAGAAAGCCGCTGTGCCTGCTGGCGACCAGGGACACCCAAGCGGTGATTACGGGGTAAATAAAAGCTTTGAATTCACTAAGCCAAACGTGGGGTCACTCTGCAGGAGCTGAGGGTCAGTGAGGGGCTGGAGCAGGTTGTACAGGGAGAAAGGGGCAGGGCCCTGCCTGCCAGTTAAGAAATTGTGGGCATCAAGTGAGAGGTATGAGAGGTTGCCATCTTTACACAAAGGGAAAGTGCCAGAGGGGCAGCAGTGGGGGGCAGAGAGGCCCCAGGAGATGGTGGTGCTGCTGTGGTGACAGCCAATCCCTCCAGCTACGGCACACAGCAAGGCGCAGGCCTGAGGCACAGGGAGCGTGTGTGCAGTCCTCCCTGGCCTCTGCCCCTAGAGCCGCACTCCCTCCAGCAATGCCTCCCTCAAGCAGGCAACTCACACGAGTTCTGAAGGGGAAACCCTGGCATAGCAGGCATCAGCCATGTGACCGTGAGGACATCCTCCTGACTCGGTTTCTGTGCGTGTAAAGCGAAGATCGCATACTAGGGGTTGTTCTGGGGGGGTTCAATGGGGTTTTAAAGAAAAGTTTAAAAAAGTGCCCTTCACAGAACAACCCATCATGAAGACTTCTGCTCAATGAAAGCGATCATGTTTACAAACCTGCTGTTTTCGCGTGTGTGCACCTGAGTATGCAGGTGTGCTCGCCCGTGCATGCGCATACAGAGGCTGGAAGAGGCCACCGGGTGTCTCCCTCTAGCGCATCCCACCTTATTCTCTAGAGATAGGGTCTCTCGCTGAACCTGTACCTAGGCTGGTGGCCAGCAAACGCCAGCAATCCTCCTGTCCCAGCTCTATGTACCCCCCCAACCCTGTGCTGGGGTTACACGCGCACGTGACCACACCCAGCTGTTCCGTGGGTATTGCCACCTGAGCCCACTGAGCCATCTCCCAGCCCAGAGGAGAATGCATTTTCTCTGCATGTCCTGACGGCCAGCCAGTCCCATTTCATTTACCAAAAGCCTCCTCTGCCAGGCTCTGCTCTGGGCACAGAAGTGACCAGGATAACTAGTGAGACCCTAGGGAAGCAGGAAACACGTGGTGAGCCAGCAGAGACCTGGAGCTACAGGTGTCAGAGAAGGAGGTTGGTCCAGGGGAGGGGGCAGGACAGCAACGTGGAGGTGAGAGGAGGGGCAGCCAGGAGCCGAGGATGCGTTGAGAAGGCAGAGGACACAGTGGCGCTTGAACTGCCAAGCAGTATACAGAATTCAGGTGGCCTGTGGGGACAGCAAGGGCAATGCTGTGCCTCCAGGGGGAAACACCTCACCCACTGTCATGTGGCTACCCGAGATAGGCGCCCTGCTCCTGGGTGGGAAGGAGCAGCTGGCAGCTCCTGGGAACAGCAGGGGGGAGGGGGGAAGGCAGGACAGCTTGCGTCCTTACTGCCTGCCTTCTGCCCCTTCCTTATCTAACTGCTGTCTGGTTGGGATTCAGAAGCCAAGAAGGTCTGCTCTCTCCATCAAGGACACTCCAAAGGGCAAGACTGCATTTCAGCTCAGCCACACCCCAATGTCCCATAAACTACCAAGCTTCTTCCTGCAGCATTTACATAAGACCTATCCAACAGAGAAATCTCTCTGCAGACGATTACTGCATTTTCTCTTCCCCATCCCTTAGGCAGAAAGAATTGACTTACTTCGGACACGTCTGTGAGCCTGCTCACCCCACAGAGAGGAATTTTTCCTTGAATTCTGGATGCTAACATGACACCCATGGTATACAAGATACTCCAAGGACCATTCTAGAACAAAAGGTAGACTATCGGAACAAGATCTGCAAACTATGCCCCAGAGGTCAAAGCCAGCCTGCTGTTATTACAAGTAAAGTTGTATTAGAACTTGGCCATATGCTGGAGCTGGAGAGGTGGCTCAGTGGTTAAGCCTCTGCCTTGCAGGCGGAAGGTCCTGAGTTCGGATCCTAGACCCCACGTATAGACGCCGGGCAGAAGCGGGGGCGGCCTGCGTTTCTGGTCCTGGTAGGGCGGAGCCTGTGAATCCCGGGGCAGAGTAAACAAGGAGGAGGTGGAGGAGATCCATGGTGGTTCCCGAATTTGCCCGTGGTTCTACACACACACACACAATTGAATAAATAATAAATAATAAAAAAAAAGAACTTGGCCATATGCTGTAAACATCTTCATATTGTTGATGACCAAACACACAAACTATTCCTTCCAGGAAAAGGAAGTTCAACTCACCTGTAAAGACAAACCACATGGGAAAAAAATGTTTTGAAGTAAAACCCTAAAATAATTAAAATTTTATCATCTTTTTCATCACTAACTAGACTTTTCATTTTGTTTCATTTCGTTCTGAGACAAGGTCTCCCTACAGAGCCAGAACCTTGAACTGTAGATCCTCCTGCCTCTGCCACCAAGTGCTAGGATTACATGGTTAAGTATAAATTAAAAAATTAATACATACGTAGGAACTGCACACCACCTTAATTCACACAGGCTACAAAGCAGGTGCATCAGCCCATTGACATTGCGACAATGTTGTCACTAACAGTTCATGCCCAAAGAGACTTGCAATTAAACCACACACACACACACACACACACACACACACACACACACACACACACACACACAACCTCCTGCTCAAGTTTACCACTCCTGTTCTGGGCATTCACCACTATCCTCACAGCATGAGGATACTGACCAGGAGCTGAACAGGTTGACTACAAAGCCTTTCAAATCGTATGCATCCCACTGCATCCACACAACAAAACACACACATAGGAGTGTTCTGCAGGCTCCAGGGCTCTTCGTCTGGAGAGTGTGTACTTTCTCTTATGTTACTTTCAGAGGGATGCTGATTCTACTTCCTTCCCCTATGTCTTGGGGCTTTCATTATTGATATTTAAACTAGTTACTGACTGTTATACTATTTAACTTTCCTGCTATATATATTTGTTTAATTAAGGAAGTCACTGAACCAGGGTTTCCCATATTGAAAGGAAAGCATCCCTAACGATTGCCCGCCTTTCTGTTCTACCGCCACTGTTCTCGGTGTTTATCGCAGGCTAGATCACCCTCGTTGTCTTCTTCAATTTTCTCTCATAGCCTACTTTTGTTCTGATAATCCCACGGGTTAGTTTAAATTTGTGTGTTCACGGAAGCTTTCTATTTAGTGGCTTTTGCTCTTGTGAGCTTCTATGCTGACTACTAGTTTTCTGAAATGCAACTTTCTATTCCAGAGGTGCGACTCTGACTTCATTCTTGGCCACTTGACAATATATTATTGAGCAATCTTTGCAAGAGATATCTGTAAACAATATATATTCTGCAATGTCCCTGAGTCAAGACTTGTTTTCCTTTTCTGCCTCTGAATTGGTGGAACAAGGGTCGTTTTTGCTGTCTGATAGAGGCCAACTGGGAATTCTTAGGAATTTTGGCTTGGGTTTTTATTTTTGAGTATTTATAATCTTTTGTTTCCCTTAGAAGTAAAGCCATCACAGATGCTCAGCATCTCAAGGAGGCTTCAAGTCTGACTACCATTGCCTGGCACCCCACAAGCCCCAGGAAGCGGGTAGCCATTTCTTGTGCCTCAGGCCAGAGCCACCATGCTAGCGCCACCAGGACTAACTTCTACTGCTCATCCTTCAGGTCTTATGGGTCAAGCATGGGGCCCAGTCACTCAGGAAGAATGGTTAGGAGCCAAAAGCATCACCCCGCATGCTCACAGAGAACTATTAACTTCTTAACTTTTAACAGCAAATCAAGGTAAAGCTTGGGATCTAGATGTCACTTTTCTGGCAACTCGAATCAGAATGGCTACTTCCGAAGGCTCTTTGCTTTAAGTGGACACATAGGCTGCAGCCACTTTAAGTAGAGTTTGAGCTCAACTTTTTCTGCTCTGTTTAAGCAATAAAGTAGTCTCATCTGTTCCGTGGCCTCCTTCCTGACAGGGTCTCAGAATCCTGGTTGCTCCAAGAGAAATGCATCACCGCTCCACAACAGCCTCCTGGCTCCTAATGCTGGCCTCAGAGTCAAGACAAAGTAATAACATTTAAACTTAGGCTCCCACTATAGTGACTTTCAATACGACTTTGGAACTTCAATTACATTTCTGGAAAATTCCATCCGTGTGTGTGTGTGTGTGTGTGTGTGTGTGTGTGTGTGTGTGTGTGTGTGGTTTAATTGCAAGTCTTGTTTCCCTGAAACAAGAACATCCCAGGAACCACAGAAGGCAAATGCAGACAGGTTTGCAAGTGAAATCCAATGAGGAGCCCAAGAGCAATGGCAGAACAGACTCCCTTGCTGAAGCCTGGGCATAGAAAATGCTAAGCTTCGCCTTGAATCACCATTTAGTGTTCTGGCCTTGGTACGTCTCAAAGCATCCTGGTCATTTCCTGGACACTCACTATCAGAACAAAGGTGCCAGCTCCCTGCTGGCTCCCAGGAGCACCCGGCCAAGGTGGCAGCCAGTTTCCGCTCTGACTGCTCTTGACCCTGAGACTGGGTGGGTGACACACCAGATACATTCCAAGCCCTTCGATCCTGAGCAGCCATGGTTTGTAAGTCGTTCATCGTGAAACCTCCAGCCTGTGCAACCAGCAGGCCAGAACCTTCCGAGCAAATGTCACGGCTTGCTCACCTGTCAGCTGGATTCTGATAACACAGAGAACTTATGTGGCAGCAGAGAATTAAAGGATGCAAAGGGCAATGACTCAGAGGAGGAAGGTGTGGGAGGGGGTGGGACAACAAGCAAGAGGATGCAAGGGAGACTGACAGCATGGAGGGCGCACATGTGTGAGTGTGTGTGTGTGTGTGTGTGTGTGCGCGCGTGCGCGCACACTTGAGGGATGGGATATGTTCATATGTGTGTCCATGGGTGCGTATGCAAGTATGTGTGCATGCATGGGAGGCCAGAGGTGGGTGTCGGGAGTCTTTCTCAGTCATTCTCCAGCTTATTTGAGATAGGGTCTCTCACTGACCCTGGAGCCACCGACTGCCAAGGCTGACTGGCCAGCCAAGCCTCAGGGATGGTCTTTGACTCCCCAGCAGAGGGATACAGGCGTGTGCCCCCACACCTGGCTTTATGTGGGTGCTAAGAATCCAAACTCAGGTCCTCACACTTGCACAGCAAGCACTTTACTGAGCGAGCCATCTCCCTGGCCCCTTGGAAGTTCCTTGCAGACCTCTCTCCAGGGCTCTTCTTTCCCCCATTATTCGTGACAAACCTGTGTTTACCATTGCCCCGCTCCTGATATGAGTGTGGCAAAGAGCAGGAGACTGACCTCCAAAGGTCATATCCATTCTTCCTCCTGGGCACTGGGAAGCTGGCAGTCAGACACTATAAATGCCACATCATGTGCCCGTGTACAGGGCTCCCCCACATCCACCCCTTCCTTTAGCCCCAGCTCCGAACAGTAGCACTCTGAGCTCAATTCTAGAGGAAATCACAAAATGAGTCAGAGCAATTGCTCGGTATTTTTTTGCAAGGTAAGCTGCAGCAGCGGGACCCAGACAGGAAAAGGTGAAGGTCTGCACGAGGGAGGAAAGGCAGGAAAGAGCACTGAAGCTCAGACATTCAGTCTGCACCATGGAGTCTCCATTTGACTCTGACCACTAAGCACCAGAGTGTCTAAGGAGGCCTGGAGATGTCTGCCTCTCCTCTTAACCCTGACCAACCTCTGAGCGGGCCTTTGTTCTTAAATGAACAAATCCTGTGGTCCACATCTTCTCAGTTCTTAGTAAACAACGAAGATAACATTCAAGGAACCCAAACAGGAGCAAGCCCACACCAGACTGCAACTGTGCTACTTCCCTTCAGAGGGAATGAAAGACCTGCAAAGGAGGGGAGCCAGGCCGGGAACCAGGGGTGACGGCTGCTTGCCATGGCAAGAGAGGAGGGCAGCCAGAGAACACACCTGCTGGCCATGACGAAGCCTCATAGTCTAAGCACCCCCATACAACGTGGAGGACCATCCTGCCTAGTACACCAGAGGGCTGTTTATCTTGTCCGCAAAGGCTGTTGTGACTCTTTAGCAACAGCATTTCAAATCCTTCACCTCACTCCTGCCCAGTAATGACAGAGAATAAACTCTTTCAAATGCCAAAATACCATCACATACATAATACTGCAATGAACAGTCAGGAATCTGAACATGTCTGACCCCCCACCATGGATCTAATCAATTCTGACCCCGATCTAGCAATTCATTTGCCATCTAGGGGTTGATACTTATTTAACACTCTTCTGTGTCTCTTAGCACACAAAAAAGGAAGTAATGCAGTAATACCTAGTTCCACTCAACCAATTAGACTAAAAGATAAAACCCAAGATTAAGAGGCCACTTGGCTAAACAAACATGCTTGGATTCTCACATTGTCAGACTTACAATGTTAAATCAACACAGAAGCTAATAGTTCATATGTTTACTCGAAATTGGAATTACAGACCTGGAGCCCATCAATTTCTGAAGAAGAAACACAGGGAGAAAAGTCATCTGATTGGTTACGCCTTGTCATATCCTGTAACTGGATGCAACTTACTTTTAACATAGGCAGATGAGCAATTTTCTAGAGGTTAGCAGGTTTCATCCCACTCTAAAATCACAATTACAGGCTCTAACCATGCTGACCGGCATTCGCCATGACTTTAAAAGCCTCCACACATCTTAGAGGTTTCAGCCCCAGCGAACTGTGTGAAGGACCACACATAACCAATGCTAATTCTGATCAGATCCTTCCAAGATTTACTTTTCTTTTAAGCAGCTCTCCACATTCACAAGGACACAAAACAGAATCAGGAGCAAGGACAGACAGACAGAGGTGTGAGAGCAGACCGACAAGCCGCCCGCTGCAAAAGTCTGGTATCTAACTCCAGGGCAAAGCAAGCAATCATCAGTTACAAAACTCTGGCCGAAACAAGACACTGTCCTTTGGCTCCACCCTTGGTCCAGTTTCCCCAAATGAGCAAGAACCCATATGTGGGGCTTGCACTGAAGTGAGGATTTGGCCTGAGACATTCTATAAACTTCCGTTGTGCTGAGCCCAACGGTACGGTCTACTTCCAAGGTGGGAAGTCCAGAAAGGAAACAGAGATGGAGGAATCAGGGGCTAAAGCTGGAGGATGGCACTCACCACTCAGCCCTTCGGACTGCCAGGCCAGCGTGGGAAGCCGGGCAAGGCGTGCAGACTGGAAACCCTGCTCCATCCTGGATGGATGGCTGGCTGCTGTTGCAACGGAAGCCTTCTCCTGCTTTGCAAAGGGCAGCAAACTCACCCCACCTAAGAGCCTCATCTCAGGACAGCAGCAAAGTCATCGTTCCTCCTATCTCGAGAGAGATCAAGTCTAAGAGCTTCCTGAACAGGAAGCTAAGCGTGATTAGGTGAAGGTTGCCCTGTCTGTGAAGTGGCTCTGCTCAGTCAGGGGCAGGGCCCTGGGTGGCCTCAGCCCTGGGGCGGCTCCAAGTCACTTTGCTGTGAGTCATCGTCCCGCAGTGAGGACGGGGCGTGTAATTATCCCTTCAGCATTCGGGAGCCTGACAGCAAGTTAATTTCAGAGCCAGGGCTCCACCTGACAGGCGCTGCTCCCAGCCCGCCCGCCTCACTGATTCATCTACAGCTCCGCACGGCCTCTTTGTGGCTTCCTCGTTCCTTCGTCCTTTTCAGTTTTAGACTGTGAAGATGATACTTGGTAACGGCCTATTCCTTTCTTCCAGAAAACAAGATGGGACAGCAAAGTGTGGGAAGAACAAGGAGGCAGGGAATGGGGGGAGGCCGGAAGGACAGCACTAGAGACATAAATAAAGGAGGGAGAACAACTTGGGGAGACCAACCTGCCACAAAAGAGCCACCACAACTGAGAATCGAGAACAAGGAGATGAGCGAGCTCCGTGGGTCCTCCCAAGCTGGTCCCCTCTTGCTGTGAAAACCATGACGAGCCATGAAAGACACAGGGGCTCTTGGATCCAAGAGTTGGTGAGTTTCAAGACCTGTCTCGTTGGTTCTGCAGCCTTTGTCTTTTATATGACTGTGTTGCTGGACACCCACAGATTCCATATGTGTGGAAAATACACACATTGTGCCCCAGGGCCACCGTCCCCCACATCTCTCTCAACAGGCAATCCCCACATCTGAGCCTTAACAGACAGCTGATTGCCCATCGAGCAGCACCTAGTTTCCTTGTATCTGAGTTCTAGCTGGTTCCAGCTAAGCCCTGGAAACAGGCCTGCCCACCTTTCACGTTACTTTGGCCCAGGCACAGAGGTGACCAGGAGGAATCACAGGGCCGGGACCAGCTGTGCAAAGTGGAGAGGAAGCCGGAGGCAATTAGACTTCCCACCACGTCCTGTCAGGCTCCACGGGACTCCTTCCCAGAGGGTAAGCTGTCACACCGGAACTGCTCCCAGAGCAGGGCCTGACTACAGGTGTACTTCTGGGGTCTGAAATCCACCCCAAAGTAGAGGGCTATGAGTCACTTTTAGCCACTCCCCAACACTGCATGGGGATGTGGAGAGCGGCTGAGACCTCCAACCCTGGAGAGTATAAATAATCTTTGGCAAGATATTGGGCCAAAGGGAAATCTGAAGGCCACACTCCCACTTATCAGCCTCAATGTTCAGGGGCACATGCAGAAGTCCCAGCACTAACAACCTGGAACTAAAACAATATAAAATTTTTTAAAAAAGAAAAATATAGCTCACTACAATGAGATCTGCTTTCTCCTGATCCTCACAAAGATGGACAAATCAACATTCCCCCAGGGACGAGTGAGGATTTCAGGAGAAAAACTGCACCAAGAGAATCACTGGGGCAGGCTCCAGACAGGAGAAGGGGAACGTACCCACCCATAGGTTTGGCCACTTGCACTACCACAGATGCTGGTACAAACACCCCAAAAAGAGGCCTGTAGTCCACACTTGCAGAAGGTCAGGAGAGCAAGAGGGTCAGGCTGGGAAGAGGGTTAAGAAAGGAGGGGGAGGGGTAAGGACAGACTCATTCTGTCAGTATATGAAAACTTCAAAAAATTAATAAAAGAAGATAATAGAAGGGAGACTAACGGGGAAAGGGTTATAGTGGGACAGGGAGGAAAATGGGACTGGGGATTAAAGCATGAAACTGTCATAAATTCATTGTAATAATGTATGAGACAATAAAAGAATAATAAAAAAGACTAATAAGGAAAAAAATCTAACTATAAAGAGAGCAAAAGCCCTTTCAGACTGCAGCAAGAACACAACAAAGTTGCTGTGAGGAAGCCTGCAACCTTGCCAGCCCACCTCTTACCAAGAGCCCTGCAGGAATGGCAGAATCTCGGTCTTGTCCGCTGTTCCTAAGGCCTGCATCCTCACCCCTCCTTCCAGGTGGGGAGAGCTGCAAGACCCCGACCAGCAGCATCTCTCTGGCTCCCCAGAGCAACTCAGCACCTGGCAAGGAGGAAGGCAGACTGAAGCCACCCCACCTCTGCCAGCCAGCTTAGCAGTGCTATGGAAAAGCTCATCGGTTCAGGATGCTGCACCTAAGAAACACCTACTTGGCAACGTAAGCCTTGTCTTCATGCAGTCGAGAGGAGTCAATTCCTAAGCTTCCCATCCTGCACCCCAGAGACCAGTTCAAGAATGTGACAACTGGCACTAACCCCAAGAAGACTAAGCGGGGTGAGCCCTGTACATCTATTCATCTCATTTTACCAGGATGGTCATATATGCACCTATGATTTTTTGTCTGAAATTGAATCCCCAAGATGAACAGGTCACTGGGTTAGAAGAGCAGGAAAACATACGAACACACATGTGGAGACCTGTCAAGGAAGGGAAACTTACAGCTCACTAGCCTAAAAGCTGATAAACTTGCCCCAGGTCACACCCACCATGAATCCAGGTAGATCAGGATTCAAACTCAGCTTTCCAATCATGGGTCCAGGTTTCTTTTCAGTGATTGCTTGTATCTGGAATTGAATCACCACAGAAGAATGGCTTACTGTGGCAGAGTGTCATACCCAAGCCCTTTTCAGGAACAAAGCATTTGCCTTAAGGTTGCCACCCCCCTACCCCGGCATCTATCAGAATTAGTTCAGAAACTTGTATTTAAGACATAGATAAGTTAAGGTCTGGGGAGACGCTCATAGGTAAGAGTGTTTGCTGAGCAAGCATAAAGACCCAAGTTTGAATCCCAGGCTCCAACATAAAAAGTTGGGTTGAATGCATATCCCTATAACCCAGCATTGGGCTGGGGGTTGTGAGGTTAGAGACAGGCTGATTCCAGGATCTTCCTGTCCAGGTAGCCACACTAGCCAGCACCAGGCTCAGTGAGAAACTTTGGCTCAAGAAGAAGACAGAGTGTGGTAGAACAGGATACCCAATCCGACACCCTCCTTTGGCCTCCATTTGCACACAACACAACACACATACACATACACGTGCACGTATACATACACGATATGTTTATAGTTTCCAAAAAAGGAACATGATTATATCAATCTACCAAAAGGCAGCCATAGATATGGACTACTACTGTTTGCAGAGAAATGGATTTTAGCCTTTCTATAAATACCTTACAGTCCAAGAGGTCTTAAATACTCAAACATGCATACTGGGAAAACTAGTCATCTACCCTTTTCCTTTAGCTTCAGCTTCTTTGATATACAAGCCCTTACAAATCAATTCATGTGGGGGGGAACCTCTAGAGGCTGCGCTAAGTAAGCATTACTTACTTATCATTAAAGGCAAGTAATGCTCACTCTGCACGCTAAAAAACTAACCATTAATGCGCAGCTTCTTCTTCCTTGAACACACAAACAGGACAAAATATATCATCTCAGATACAATTACACTGCAAAGAACACAGCACACGGCTGTCAAGCCACACGTCTCGAGTCCTGTTGCTCTCTGTTCTATCAACACAACGCCCACAAACTGCAAAAAAAAATAATCGCTGCCAAAGCTACATTAGGTGATTACATAAAGTTCCTCTAAAAAGCTGCACAATTAATGGGTTGGGAGTCACTGCACGAGAAACCCGCTTACCTTGGGAGAAGCCGGGCTTCACCCATGCACATTTCTCTTTCGTGGCACAAAGCCCAATACGAGCAGGTGCTGTGCTCCCGAACACTGGTTGAGCAGAAAAGTACCTGCAAATAATTTAATCCAATTCTTCTCTTTTAAACAGAGTCTACAGTGGAAATAAGTCCATACGCCTTTTGCAAACTGGCAGAACTACTTCAGAGATCAATACCAAGGCAGCTGGAGAAAGGAAAGGCTGCAAACGGCCACAGCACACGAAGCAGTTCCTGATTTCACTTACAAAGATAGCTACCACAGATTGCCCTCTGGAAGGACACAAGTCCACCCCAGCCACAGGACAGCCCTCAGACATTGTTAGAGTTAAGGCGATTTTTCAGTCAAGAAAAGAAATGCAAGCACTCCCGCCCTTGGATCAGATCTACACCCCGGAATCCCGAGCCTGCGTTACTTACATGCTGCACATAAAGTTCAGAGGCTCCTTCTCAGCCTCCGCCTCGGATGCCTACAGCCTGCTGCTGGAGAGCGAGGGAGGCGCACCTCCTCGCTTGCTCTCATCCCTAAGCGATGGAATGGAAAAGAAAAAAAAATCCCAAACTGCTCTTCCCAGTCACATCCACAGTGATGTCAATGTCGTAGCGTCGCCAAGCTGCTGCTGCCTGGGAAAGCCTCACCCCCTTCCTCTAGATTCTATCTCAGGCTGTGCGCCACCAGGTTGCAACAGAACCAAAGAACCAAGTGCCACAAGTCCACAGTCAGCTGCAAGGGCAGGACCCAGAATACAAGTGGCATTTCCGTGGGGGACCACTTAACACACCTCAGGCTTCCCCCCAAACAACCCCAAAACTCCTCCAACCCTCTCACCCAAAGAGAGACTGTTTATCCTTTTCAAACTCTCAACGACCACAATAGCACATGCCAAGTGCTAACAATACCGGAGAAGAAAAAACTCCCCTGTAGGCGAGGTTGACAGGGTCGCACAAAGAGCCGTGACAGTAATAGGCACTCTTAAGGAGAGAGAAGGCAATCAATTAGAAGCCATTTGCAGAAATTGTGGGGCTGTCAAAAGCCCTGGTTACAGCTGTGCTTCATCAACCCGGGCTCTGCGTGATTTTCAATGGAAATTATGCCTTATTCTCCAGTCAAGAATACTTGCTAGTAAAATATCCAAAGTGGCCCAGGTTCAACCATGGTCTAAACTGAAAAGAAGTTAATGACCCTCAAGAAGACCTGGGGTGCAGAGGGAGTTCTTCCTTTGGCAGAGCCGCTTAGTCCTTCAGGTCTCAGTGCCAGTGCCTGCTACAGACCCCGAAGTGACTCCCCGCACTGGAGGACAGAGCTTTGGGATCTCTCAACCCACCACCGTGAAAAAAGGAAGGATTCCTTTTCCATGTGTCCTGACGGCTCTAGGACTTTACAAACATTACTGTGCATCCAGGCCCAGCAGCACAGACCTGCAATCCCAGCCCGAGGCTGAGCAAGACGACCACAAGTTCAAGGCCAGCTGGACAACTAAGACCCTGTGACAAAATGAAATACACTGAGAGGGGCTAGCGAGATGCTCAGGGAATCATATGTTTGCTGCATCAGCCCAATGACCGGAGTTCCACCCCTTCAACCCACAAAGTGGAAAGAGAAACTGTTCTTGAAATTTGTCCTATGACCTCCACTTGGGGACCCTGCTATACCCACATGTACACACTCATGCAAACACACACACACACACACGTGTAACTTGAAAAAAAATCCTTAAATTTGAAATTTCTTTGTTTCATTTATGACCATTGTGATTATTACTCTTGGTGGCTAATTTTTTTCCCCAAAAGTATGTGAACAGGATAAATGCTGGACATTTCACTATTTTCAATATGCCAAAATCTATGATTAGCTGCATCTTCATACCTATAGGCAGGTGACTACTTTAGACTGGTGAAGGATTTGACAGGACTTAATTCACCAGAGTTGAGCACACCCAATCCAAACACCAGCATAACAAGAGAAATGGAAAGTTCCAGGCTAACCTTGTGTGTAAAGCTTCCATCAAAACATAAGCACATTGAACACACTGCACGTAAACTTGCCCCCAGGATATAGACATAAGGTGTACATGAACCTCATGTTTATACTTGGATCCATCCCTTGTTATTTAGAATGCAAATATTCCAAAATGTTCAAGCTTGGAGAGATGGCTCAGTGGACAACAGAACTTGCCGAGCAAGCCTGAGGAGCTGAATTCAGATCCCAGCAGCCACGTAGCAAGCTAGAGGTGATGTCATGCATGCCTAGAACTCCGGCAGCATGGGCGGGATGGAGACAGGAGGTTCCACGGGTTTACTGGCTGCCAGCCTAGCCACAAAACATGAGTTCCAGGTGCAGGAAGAGACTCTGCCTCACATAAATGGGCAGCAAATGACAGAACTTTTCTGGCACCTCTGAATACAAAAGGTGGGAAGGATCGTGCAGGCTGCACTTAACTGAAAACAAAGATGGAACGAGCTTGCGCTCTGCTTCTCCATGGGAGATACGCTTACCCAGCATGACCTGCACACGCACAGCACAATTTCCACACAACAGACACATACACAAGGACACGTTTGCACACACACACACAGAGACATATTTGCACATAACAGACATATACACACACAGACAGACACATTTACTCACAACAAACAGACGCACACACAAAAAAAAACTAGGAGAAAAAAAAACCCTGAAATCTAAAATATTTCTGGTCCTAAGCAGGAATAGTAAGAGATTCATCCCGTGTTCTCTTCCAGTAAACTTTTCCTTGTGTTCTTTGGTATGCATATGAGTATGCATATATGCAAGTGTATAGATGGATGTGTGCGCACATGCATTATCTGTGCATGCATTTATATATGTATGCAATATTGTGCACACGTGCATGTGTATGTACATGTACGTTTGTATGTATATGGCTGTGCATATGCATTTATGTATGTATATGTGTATATGTATAAATGCATGGATGCGTTATGTGTATATTTATGCATATGTGCATGTGTGCTTGGGTGTATCTTTGTGGGTATGTGGCATGTATGCATGTGTGTGCATGTATGTGTGCACATGTATGCCTATGCTGGCTCTCCCCTCTCACCATTCTTCACAAGTGAAAGGAAAGTTCATGCAGTCTCCACCTGAGCCCCAGCTTTCGTCCCTCCTCTGCATTTCTGGAGGACATGCTACATGCTAGTGTTCACACTGTCCCTGCCTTGCTTAGCTGCCACATGTGCCATCGCAGGAGCGAGCTCGAAATGACCTAAGGTGCTATCTTTAAAGATCAATTTTATTGAATCATAAAAATTTGGGGTAAAATAATTTCCTTCTTAAGACCTTAAATGTGTAACTGCTGCAAATTATCACAGAAGGCAAATCATTTTTCTCCCTGGTGCTAAGCGATCTCCACTGAGCATCTGTGTCCCACGGCACCCTCATCTTAAATACAGAGCCCGTTTACTTCAATGACATGTGGCTTCAAAACAAATTAAGACAAAACAATCAGATATATCCATTCGGTTCTCTAGTACCTACTGCTCACAAGAATAGAAGACAAAGGAGGAAGAAGAGGAAGAGGAGGAGAGAAGCTGCTGCTGTGATACTGGGTTTCTGAACACAACCTAAGGGAGAGAACAGCATTGCTTGAGACCAACAATTTCAGTTCAATGAGAAACTTAACTGATCACTAGGGCCTCAAGGGAGACCTGGGAAGAGGGAGGAAGGGACGAGAGGGGCTTGGAGTGAGGAGAGGAACGGGAAGCAGGCAGAAAGGCTGCAGCTGGTGGTCCCTCACCTGACCCACCCTGCCCAGGATGTCACCAAGTTCAAAGCTGGGTTACAGGAGGCTCACCAAGGGCCTCACTCCTTGTCAGTCAGTTTAAACCCAACCGGCATGTGTTCCTTCCATTCATACTTTGTAATTTAAGTCAAAAATGATAATTGCAGCCCGAGTTATAATTTCAAAGCCTAGATTGTGCATGAAAGCATCTATCTCGATGGGCAGCCGAATGTACAGATGCTTACCAAGGAATGGAGACCACAGGCTACTGAGCAGGCGGGGAGTTGGCAACCTTGGGAAAAGCATAATGGACATATGCTGTGCAGAACAGGTGTGTCAAGAAGACCAAACCTATGACCCAACAGCAGTTTATACCCCAGAGTACTGAAAATAAGGGTTTGAGCAGAAACTTGCACATCAGTGAACACTGTGGAATCACAACAGTCACTCGTGACTGTCAAGCGAAGGAAGGGAGACAGAATGTGGTTTGTGCTTGCAAAAGAATATGATTTGGCCTTAAAAAGGGATTAAAGTCTGAGACAATGTAGATGAGCCAGGGTTCATTACATTACTTGAGGTAAGTCAGGAACGAAAGGGAAGGAAGTGTTGTTTTGGCTGCTATTGTCACACAGTCACAGTCATAGTCCCCTTGCTCTTGAGGGTGATCTTGAATTCCTGATCCTCCTCCTCTACCTTCCATGTGCTGGAATAAAGGATGCAACACCACCCTGGCTCTGTAGCATACAATTTTGCCAGTGCATGGAGTATCTAGAATTGGCAACTGGGTTGTACTGTAGAGGTGGGTGAACATGGAATGGTATCAACAGGACAGAGCTGCTCTCTGGAACGGGGAAACATCATGGAGCTCAGTGGTGACACGTGTGACACTGAGCGCACGTGACACGTGAGGCGTGCAGCTGAACGACAAAGTGGCAATATTCCAAAAGATAACCTAGCTTTGTCCAAGAAACGAAGGAGGGAAACAAAAAGTGAGGAAAGGAAGGAGAAAGGAAGGGAGGGAGGGAGGAAGGGGAGGAACAGTCTAGCAACTAAATCTGACTTGCAGAATGTACATGCTCCTGCGCACACCAGACTCCTGCCTAAAGCAAGGGTCCCTTTCTGGGCTAACTTGAGAAGAATGAAGACAGGCTGGTGTAGGCCTGTGATCCTGACACTGGGGCAACTGAGGCAGGAGGATTACTGTGAGTGTAAGGTTGAGCTACATAGGGAGTTCCGGGCCAGCCTGGACTCTGGAGTGATATTCTGTCTACAGAGACAGAGAGAGAGAAAGAAGGAGGTGGAGGAGGAGGGAACTATATGGGACATGGGAATAAAACAGTTTTAGCTTCTATCCCCCACCTCAGCCAAGGGTGGAGATGAGCCTTTGCCCACCCACCTCCTGGCTAGCCTGGGGGCCAGCATCTTACCCGAATGTCTGTTCCATCTTCTCCCTGTGTGCCACCTGGTCCAGAGTGCCATCTGTCTGGCTCCTTTTCAGACCGGTTGTGATGTCAGGGACATTGCTGAAGTCTGCAAGACACATGAGTGGGGCCATTTTCAGTTAACAGGGATAGTTGGCTTAAAGGCTCCGACAGAAACACAGAAAAGAAGGAACCACCAACAATCTTGGGATGGTCAGTATGAATTGTCAACTTGACGAATTCTAGAATCATCAGGGAAATGGGCCTCTACACATGCCTAGGAGGAATACCTTGACGGTATTAATTAAAATGTAAAGACCTGCCCACCGTGGGTGACACGATTCCCTTGGTGGATCCATGTATTCCTGTTTACAATGCAGTCATTGTTAATGTCAATGATTGGATACAATGTAACCAGCTGTCTCAGGCTCCTATTACCTTGATTTTCCACCATGATGGACCTGTGCCTTGAACTGAGCCCAAACAAATTTTCTCAAGTTTCTTTTCTCAGGGTATTTTATAACAGCAGCAAAGAAGAAACTCAGACTAACCTATGGTAGCAATCCCTAAGGCCATCATAATTGGTGTGCCTACGATAGATATGTGCTCTTTCTAATCGAAGAAGTAACCTCGCTTCCAGATCAGACAAAAGAGACGACCACAATCACAGCCCACATGCCTTGTCACATTTCCCATGGCCATGCAAGCTGTGTTCTGCTAAGCTCTGGCTGCAAATAATGTATACGGGCCAAGAATCCAACAGCAGTGGCCTTTGCTGGCAGCTCCCTATTTTTAGCTAGAGGAGGGCAGATCCGCCAGGAATATCCAGGAAAACCAATGCTGTAATACCACAGACACTGATTTAACCTCATTACTATTGCTGCGACCAAATACCTGGCCCAAGCAACTTTGGGGGAGAAAGGGTTAAATGGCCGGCATTCCAGGTAACCATCCATCACCTTAGGGCTGGAACAGCAAGAGCAAGATGGAGCTGCAGTCAAGGGCAGAGGGCAACAACCAATGCATGCAGTCTCACTCATTTGCTCCGTTCCATCTCGTGCAGCTTAAGACCCAAGCCTCGGGAAAATTCTGACCCACAACGGATTGGGTCTTCCCACATCAATTCATGCAGTGAAGACCCTCCCTCACAGCCATGCTCAGAAGTCAACCTTGATCTGCAGACTTCCTGTCAGGTGGGCCCAGACAGACTCCCGCCTCCTAAGTGTCAGGCTGACAATTAATACTAACTATGGCCTCAACCTGTCAACTGAAGGTTCAGACTCCAGGTACATTTGTAAAGAATTAGTAGTTAAGTCCTGAGCAAACCTGCAGGGCATTGACTGGTGGGGAAGACCCAGCCTATGGTGAGTGGAACTGTTCCCTGGGCAGGGAGGTAAGATGGAGGATGATGGTTCAAGAAGATGGCATTCTTTGTGATACTCAGACAGATGTGTCCAGCAAATAAGGTCTACCCCTCTCTCAGCAGTCCTGAAGATATGGTATGACCGGTTCAGTCAACCCCGGGTATTGGTTTCAGTTCTTCTATCAAGCCAGACAATCATAAGTCACAATAAATCCCTTGTTCCCATAATTTGTTATGTCATGAATTTATCAGCAACATACAAGCAAAGTATGATACTAGCCATTAGAGACAGAGACTATTAATTCACAGCTTGCTCTCTTGCCGGTATTAATTCTCTTTCTGAAAACCACCACAATTTCCTCCTGAGAGCAAACCCCTGTCAATAGCCACAGTAAAGGTGAGCACAGTGGTCAGTGGAACACACGGCTGTGCAGCCCAGGGGTCCATGTGCACATCCCACCGCAACAGTCCTCTTTGCTGGCTTTCCGGCTGACAATTTCAAGAGGCAGAAAGACCGGCCTCTACCAAAACATCACAGGGTTTTTCTTCCAATTCTGGTACTTGACAGACTGCCCCCTCAGCTAGGAAAAACCAGATGGTTTCAGATCCACGCAGCTCCAACAAGAAGCCAGCCAGCCTGAGTAGGTTGAGCCCAAACGGCGTGAACAAATTTACTGCCAAAGAAGCTGTGCATGATGACTGACCAGGACAAGGATAAGACGCCCTGGAAGACCTAAGGACACTCTGAGGACCCAAGAAGTTGACACAACTCAACAGGGATGCTAGCACTGAGATTGGGTGAGGGAGGTTCCAGAAGATATCTCTATGTGGCATGGTATGTGCACATGCCTGTATGGTGTGTGGACATGTATGTATGGTGAGTGAACATGTATGAATGGTGTGTGTGCATGTGTGTATGGTGTGTGCATATGGGTGTATGGTGTATGTGTGCATGAGGTATGTATGGTGTGTGCATGTGTTGTATGATGTATGTATGTATGTATGTATGATGTGTGCGTGATGGATGGATGGATGGTATATGCACATGAGCTGGGCACATGGCCATGCTCAGCTTTCCCCATGGAGGATCTGAACCCAGGTTCTCTTCCTGTGCAGCAAGCTCTCTTACACACTGAGCTATCTCTTCAGCCCTTCAGAAAACATCTCAATGGTTGACAGGAATCTGCAGCTGTGTTTCCTCCTTCCTTTTTCCTCTCCAACACCCAGATCCCGTCCCAAAAGACCAAACACTACAAATCACACCCCAATGCTATTAGCTGCAGCCCTGGGATGGTCTGGCTGAGACAGTGCCCGTCACAAAGGCAGCAACAGTTACTGGGAGTATTTTGAGTAACGATGGAAGTGAGACGTCTGCTTGCCCCTCCCATGTCCCCACTTCTGCCCCAGAACCAGTTCCCTCAACAGCACACAGACAATTGACACTTTGGTCACCTCGCTCTGATGAGTGCACTGCTGTGTAAGACAGACAAGCTAAACCATTCTCACAGGAGAGCAGCCCTTGTTCCCGTGGCTCTACCATCAGGGCGTGGCTCCAGCAGTCTGTCCAACACGTTCTTCTTCAGCATCAGCTACTTCCCTTCCGTATGTCAGTGATCAGCCATGGTGGGCAGCAGGAGAGGGGATTCCCTGGGTGGGGAGTTGCCAAAAGGCCAAATGGCACGAAGGAAACGTACCCTCAGAGACCTTGCTATGTGTGGAGCAAGCAGAGGGTAAGGGCCCGGTGGGAACAGTGCCTGGGATGCAGAAGTGAGCGGCGGGTGGGACCCGAGAAGACAGGAGATGAGATGTGACATGTGAGACCAGGTGGACAGCGACTAGCACAGCAGCCAAAATGGGAGTGAAGGGTCCCTCCCGCATCAGCTGCAAGAAGATGCAGAGAAGGAATCCAGGGAGATGCCTGACCTCATGTCTGAAGTGACTCAGCTCATGGGGAACCAGAAGCTAGGTGTGGTAATCGCAAGCTGAGCATCACCAAAGCTAAACTTGAGATAGGGCGGGACCACCAGTGGGAGGGGACGGTGTGGCCCAGAAAGGTCTTCACAGAGATGTAGACCTTGACGTCACCAGAATCCACCGAGTAGAGCCAGTAGGAGGCAGAGCATCTAACAGGGAGAGTGAGAGCTGTGGCTCAGCTGTGGGGGGCTCACCTAGCTTGCATGAAGCCCTGGGCTGGATCCTCAACTACCACATAAACCAGTACTCAGAAGGTGGAGGCAGGAAGATCAGAAATTCAAGATTATTCTCCTTGGCTATAGAGAAAGCTTAAGGGTAGTCAAAGGTACATCACACTGAAATGGGAGGGAAGGAGGGGAGGGAAAAAGGAAGGGGGGAGGGAAGAAGGGAGGGAGGATGAGAATAAAGAGAGAAAGAAAAAAGAGAAGAGAAAGGAAAAGAGAGTATTGAGATGCGTCAGTGGGTCAGAGTCTTTACTCTGAAAGCACTGAGGACCTGAGTTCAAATCCCATGTAGCAAGCAGGACATGGCTGGACATGCCTATAACCCAGCAGCGGTAGGTGGAGACAGGTGGATCCTGAGAGTTCACTGACCAGATAGCCTAGTAGACACAGTGAACTTCCGGTTCAGTGATGCACCTTGTCTCAAGGCAACTGGTAGAAAACAGTAGAGGAAGACACTTTACATCCTACTGTGACCTGTACATGTGCATGTACGGGGGCATACACACGCCCCACTGCACACACACATGCACACATACAACATGTGCGCACACAAGCACAGAGAAACAGAGAAGGGGGGGAGCAGAAGATCCAAAAACCCCAATGCAAAGGGGTGCGAAAGAGAGCCCCTAGGGAGAGGAGAAGCCAGAGAAGCAGGAGAGAAGAGTTCCGCGCATAAGCCCACAGTGTGCCAGTACATCGCCTAGGTAACAGAATCGGATTTGCATGCTGCTGCCTTCACCTTGCAAATCACAAGCTTCTGTATCTGGAAAGTTCCATGGAGCACAAGAAACATGACACACAGGTCTCATATGTTTCCATCCGCAAAAGAGATTTCTACAGGCAACCTCCCTCACAGCTAGCAGGCGCCAAGCGCTGCAAATACAAACAGGACGAAGACTTCAGGTCCCATGGGGAGCTCGGAGACGGGAGGGCACAGGAACACCAGAGCCTGCGGGGCCAGATGGATGAGAGTGAAAATAGCCTGGGAGGTGTCGGAGTGGGCGCCAAGCGAGTTCTGAGTCATTCATTCAAAATACTCACAATTCACTTTGGAGTTCAACGCGGAAAGTTCTGCAAGCCACTGAGGGTCTCACAGGTTCTCTCGCTTCCCCGAGATGGTGTCCAGGATGCAAGAGAACAAGGGCAGCAGACCTAGCAGACCCTTCCTGCTTGAGCCCTGCCTTCCCACAGTAGCAGGTCTGGCTACAAGTCGCTGAGGTTCCTCCTGCAGGGCCCTAAACCAAGGGGGTCTGTGGGTGCTGCTGGCCTCCCTGAGGAGCATGCTTGGACAAGGTGGTCTCGGAAGTCACCAGCCATGAGCCCTGCTCCAGTCCTGGCAAAGGGAACTCAACAGTCCTGAGAATGCTCAGGTAGGACATCTCAGCACGGCCCCTACCACCCACAGACAGCAAAGCAGAACATAACTGGGCCCACAGAGACCTCATAGGGCCAGTCGTGATCCAGTGCTGGAAGCTGACGAGGCACAGGAGAACCACGCCAGACGGGCCGACAGCCGCCAACCTGCCTTCTAGAGCCTGCACTTCACCAGGACCCATGTGACTGTTAATGCTGATGTCGGCTTGACAGGATCTAATCACCTAGGAGCCGGATCTCTAGGCGTCTGGGAGTTTCTACATTAGGCCAAGTTGGGAAGGCATTAATTCCACAAGCTGGGGTCCTGGACCAAATAAAAAGTAAAGTGAGCTGAGGACCAGTGTTCATTCCTTTGCTTCTCGATACAGGATGCAGCGGCAGCTGCCTCCGGTGCCTGCCGCTACACCGCCCCCACCGTGATGGACTGGCCTTCCAGCTGTGAACCTTCCTTCCTTCAAGTGCCTGTGTGTGATTGCATTGCAGCAATGGGGAAAGAAACTAATACAACTTACAGTAACACACACACACACACACACACACACACACACACACACAAACATAATCATACCCTGCATCTTGTCTCTAGAGAAGAAATTAGAAAAAAAGTACATTCTAGAAGAATAAACAGCCATGAAAAGAACGTGGGCTGATCAAATCCGAATGCTTCTGCCTGCAGCCACTTACACAGGCATCCTGCCCACCGCCCTGCCCACACGCTACCTGTGCCCTGAACGTGGGCTGCTAAAGTAGCAACATATATCCTGCCCCCTAAAACACACCGACTTCCACCTAGCAAAGCCTTGTGCAGTGACATGTCTCAGGGGCTCTTTACACTCAAAGAATAACACTAAACACCTGCCTCCCACCCACACAGAACACAGCACTACACGGGGCCCAAGTGCAGACGCTACACAGGAGTGACCAAGACAAAGGCAGCTAATGCAAACAACCCAATTATAAACGCACGTCAAGACAGCGCCTTTCTGTAAATATTAATGCAAGCCTTTGTCTTTCTCACACGCTGTGGGGATTACGCGTGGGGTGAGGTTTACAGTTTCATGTGACCAGCAAACGCTTCTACTTGGTGGCTGAGTAAAGCTGTAAGGCCCAAGCGACAATCTTGGCCACTTGGAGCCAGACCAGTTGAGCCACCTTTCTTCTTGAATTAGCGATGTTTTCTAGAAGTGGACAACATGCCAGGCAGGCTGCCATAGAGTACCATTGCTTCCCGACAGAACCTGACAACCGTGCAGAGAAAACATGAGGCTTCAGGTACGAGGCACCCAGCAAGTCAGGGTCTCCCTGAACCATGCGACAGCACATGCTTCATTAGTGCCACTGGCAGCCAGGTAGCTGGCAGACCCAAATCCTTCACAACTGAAGGGCAAAACCTGTCTTATAGTGGCATGCTGGTTCCCAGCCTAAGAATAGAAACCCTAGCAATGCGGAAGCCAAGGTTGCCTTCCCAGACAGCTAGTAATCTGAATTTGAAGCTTACAATTACATGACTTCCAAACTCGATCTAGCACAGTAAATTTCCTGCCTCATAAGAAGCACCATGCTAACCCTGCACAGGAGAATTCTCTGCAAATGGGTGGCTTTGGGAAGCTGGGACAGGACATGGTGCATGCCATTAATCCTTAGACGCCACCGCTGCTCAACAGTACAAGCTACTGTCTTTGAAGAGTGAAAAATTAATAAAATCTACAAGTGAACACCAATGGCTTAAGTCATCAACTACAGCACTGAGAGTTGTTCAGCTGTGCATGTTTTGGACATTTAATACTTACATCCCGCATTTTACCTACCCATATTCAGATAGCAGAGATTGTCTGTGGCTGTGAGCCACAGTCTATTCTATTTGTCCCAGTCTATTCTGTTTGTCAATTTCTCAGAATATTTATTGTGCAAATGCAAAGTGAACAGCTTGAAAAGAAATCAAAGAATTCTAGACCAGAAAAGAAACTCAGAAATTATCCATTCAGTTCCTTTCCCTCTGTATCTTGCTTTTTCCTTTTTCTTCCTTAACTGCAAGTATGATTTTTAAGACAAATATTTTAATAAATTGAAGCTGTCAGTTGAAGAATAACAGCATTCTGCAATCAAAGGATCGAGATTTTTGTTCAGTTCTCCAAGTTCCACCCACTATTACAAAACTCTCTGCTAATGCTCATAGGGTGCAGTACAAAGAACACACTGAACACTGAATGCTGAGTTCGCTGGCAAATCAAGGCATAGAATCTCCTAGCTTTAAATTTTAAATATGTGAGCTTTGTATAGCAATGCTTATTTTTAACTTATGTGGATTTCCCTGAGTTTTATTCAGACTTTTACTTTGACATGAGGCTGCTCTGGCCGTACTTTTCATTAACAACATTCACTGTGTTCTGTTATCCAGGGAAATAACACTCTGCATCAATCAGTGAGTAAAAACAAAATAATAGATGTGCTAATCTGAGAATGAGACAGAAAGAGAGAGAGAGAGAGAGACAGAGATGGAGAAAAATAGCTGAGTTGACCACATTGAAAAGCTACGTAAGTCTCTGCATGACTTAACCCAAAGGTTGCCACTTGATGTATATATTTGTACTTTCATTTAGGTGTATACATATGCGTGTGTGTGGTATGTGCGCATGTGGGCTTGGGGATGTGTGTATATGACACCTTCATGCAGAGTCAGAAAAGTGTGTTGGTATCTCCCTCTATCACCTGAACCACAAGCCAGCAATCTGCCTGTTTCCATCATCCCCAACACCCAGCTTTTTACAAGGACACTAGAGATTTGAACACAGATCCTCAATGTTCCACATTTTTATTACACAAAAGTAATCTAGGGGGCTGAGGAAACAGTTCAGTGGACAAAGTGCTTGCTATATAAAAGTAAGACTGGTGTCTACGTCCCCAGCACTCACAAGGAAGCAGGGCGGGCAATCCTGTCTCCCCCATAACCACTGCATTTGCCAGGCAAACACACAGAGTCCCCGGGGCAAGCTGACTAGCTTGATTAGCTGCAAATGGCAAACTTCAGGGCCAGCAGAACCTCTCAGAAAAGAAAGTGGACAGCAACTGAGGAAGACACCCATGGGGACACCTGACGTCATCGACTTAGGGCCTCCACACATACATGCACATGCACATCTGTGCACAAGCACCCAATCACATGTGTGTGCCCACACACATGAAAACACACACACATACACAGGCCAAAAAAAAAACCCATATAATATACTGGATGTGATATAGAATGCTGTGTGTGTGTGTGTGTGTGTGTGTGTGTGTGTGTATGCAGGTGCACATGTGGGGGGGCATGAGCGTGCACGTACAAGGAGGTCAGAGGTTGACTGGCTGTCTTTCCTCACTGTCCACCCTGTTCTTGACACTGGTCTCTAACTGGCCTGGGACTTGCCAGTAGTGCAGAATGACTGGCAGCCAGGGAGCCCCAAGAATTTACTTATTTTCACCTTCCCAGCACATACCGCCAAGTCTTTTTTTTTTTTTTTAAATACATTCTGGGGTCTGATTTGGCTCCTCACGCTTGCACAGTAAGCACTTCATGATTCATTTTTCTTGAGTCTAAGAAATTCCAAACGGCATTGTGAATGTCACTGGGAAGCTTCACACAGGAGCAAACTGGATGGCAGCATGCATACATGCCAGAAAAATGTTCATTCCATAAGTCTCCCAAGTCCACTTAACCTGAGGTTGCGACCCAGCAGTGACATTCTTGACGATGAAGCAAAATATGGACAGTAACTGCTTCTGGAGAGCAGACTATTGGGCTGTGACTCTAGAGGCTGCTGGCAAACCCCAGAGCCCAAAGAATCTGCAGCAGAAGGGCTGAAAGAGACAGAGCTAATGAGAAGGGACCTCCCACTAGGGTTTAGTACACCGGACACTGACATTCTTTCAGAACAACTCAGGGGCGATTAACTACCACATGGGGCATGCGGGAGGCAACCCTGCATCAGCCACTCAGAGAGTCAATCACTCTCCTCTCTCCTCCCCACTCTCCTGCCCCATCATGTGTCCCAGACTGGTCTCACAGTCCTTATATATGACCTTGAACTTCTGCCCCGCCCCCAAGCGCAGGCCTGCAGGTCCAGCATCGTGCCAGTCACGCACTGCTGGAGAAGAGCCCCAGGGCCTGCCACATGCTGGCAAGCACTTACCAACCAGCTCCTGGCCAGACCTAGACACTCTTAATGAGATAGATTTTAAGTTCAAAACTCTCACAAATGACTTACATGGGATTCTATCTAGTGACCAAAGAAATCTAGCAAGACTAATGTACAAAATTCCATCTCCGAATGAAGGAAAAGAAAGCTGAAGCAACACCTATCTCAGTAGGTGTCAATGCTCCACTGTGCTAAACAGAAGGGCGAGGTATTATTCAGCTACGAAGAGGAGCAAAGAACTGGTTCATGTTACAATGTAAGCAACCATTTTGAGAGGCTGATGGGACAGACTCCATGTAGGTGATTCCATTTACACGAGATGTTGAGTAGAAACATTAAAGGGGTGTCTGCTGGGAACTAGGGAGGGACTGAAGTCCAAGGAGATGAACAGTTGACCTAGGACACCATTTTGTATGTTCTCCAAAAGCCACTGGATTGTACACTCGGATGGTAACCTGCATGGTATGTGAGCTACAGTCAGTCTTTTTAAAAGAATAGCTCGCGTCAGCAGATTGTGCAAGAGAGAAATGAGGGTCTTCAATAGGACTCTACTATGGGTAAGTCCTAAAGAACACATCACACACAAACCACGGTCACAGTGTGACAAGGTTAATGAAAACTGTGGAAAAGAAGGAAGGAGGGATAGGGAGGGAAGGAAAGATGGAGGAAGGAAGGGATAGGGAGGGAGGAAGGGAGGAAGAGAGGGAGAGGGAGGGAAGAAAGGGTGAAACTATTTCTTTTTTTAAATTTTTTTATTATTTATTATTTACTCAATTGTACGTGTATGCGTGTGTATATGTGTGTGTATGTGTGAGTGTGTGTGTGTATGTATGTGTGTATGTGTGTGTGTGTGTGTAGAACCACAGACAAATTCAGGAACCACCATGGATGCCTCCACCTCCTCCTTGTTTACTCTGCCCCGGGATTCACAGGCTCTGCCCTACCAGGACCAAAAGCGCAGGCCACCCCCACTTCCGCCTGACGTCTATACGTGGGCCTAGGATCAGAACTCGGGACCTTCTGCCTGCAAGGCAGAGGCTTAACTCCTGAGCCACCTCTCCAAGGGTGAAACTATTTCTGCCAACAACAAGCTCCCCCATCGGGACTGACAAGACCCTAAACGTCACCAGCCAGGCAGCACCTAAATCCCACCCTGACCCTAGACAACAAGGAAACAGGCAGACAGGGGCCACCATGCACCCAGTCACATCTACACTTGCTCAGCTGCAAGGTCAATCATGATTGTGCTGTGCTTGATGTAGATCAACGCAGGACCCCTCAAGGAAAGCAGTTAAACCCTGGCATTCCCCTTTACGGATGGACACACAGCTTGGTGCTCCTGGATGGACACACAGCTCAGTATCCTCGAAATTGGTTTCGATCTTGCCCGACTTGCCAGCAGCACCATGCGCATGTGCCTGGAGAGCAAAATAATCGCCTGTCTCTGCTCGGTCAGGCTGAGTCGGGGATAACTGCACTCCTGGGGCCCCGCGAGTTCTTCTGAGACAGCCTGCCATTACCTAGAAGGCTTACCCAACGCTGCTCCCTCACAGTCACGACCTGGCTCTGTTTAAAGTGTAATTTACAGCAAAACCCAAACACTCGCACTTGCCTCTGTTCACTTTTGAAACTTCTAAAAAAGATAGGCAATTCTGATAGCAGTCCAACTACTACTGTAATCAGATTCAATAAGTGAACATTACAGACATCAAAAAGAAAGCTTTGACTGGGTTATCCATGAATCTTCAGGGAGGAAGCGGAAGTAGAGCAATGTATCCAGGGTCACTCACGATCAGCCAGGAATGAGAGCCGGCACCCTTCCTCTGGACCTGTGCCCTTTCATGAGTGCCATCACCACAGATTTAACTCCAAACACAGCCCATTCCTAGAGCTGACCTAGCGAGGGACAGAGACACCACCATTGCTTTCCAGTGTGGTTGGGTCTATCTGTGTGGATGATGTAATGGAAAGGGCAGAGCAGGGTGAGGGAGGAACAGAGAAAGGTTAGGCTGCATGCCCCACCACCACCACCACACACTGCAATACTAGGAGGGGGGCAGCCCTCTGGCTCTCTGCCAGTAACAGCCACAGTTCCCTACTTGAGCAGGTGGACATCAGCTCTGGGGTCACCTCCCCACAACCCCATCCCACAGTGTGGATTGATAAATCCAGGACACCTCAATGTGTGTTCCAAGGATTCTCACTCTCCGCAATGCTGCTTAGCTTTGTGTTAAGAGAATCCTCATATCCTGACTGACTCGATAGTTATTAACTCAGCGTAGACAGGTTTGAGAAAGGCACAGGCTGCCGGGTCGACCTTTGCTTCCTTTCAAGTCTGCGTCAGGTGGGTAAGCGATGCCACAGCCAGCAATCCTGCAAATCCATGAGGGGCGACTTCTGCATCAGGCAGACAAATGTGATTCTCACCTGCTCAGAACAGGAAGAGCCTGGGATCTGCCCCACGGAGTCGGCAGGTGGCAATCTCTACAGAACACAATTCTAAAAGAGCTGAAAGAAAGGAAAGGTGTGGCACGGATTCTACAGACTTCCAACCCCAGTGGCCGAGCCTTCTATTCCTGCCTCATCATTTCAAGCAGTGTGGACAGGGCTTTGCCTCCTCCTTCCCCGGTGAACGCTTCACACCTGCTCAAGATGGAAGAAGCATCGCATGTGGGCCTAAGTCTGGGTGGCCAGGAGCACCTGGGGGCTGGCACTCAGACCTAGACCACTAGGCTCTCAGCAACTGCCCCTTGTCTTCTCATCATGTTTATAAAGTAAAACTGATGAAATGAGGTGCTGAGGAGACGTTTCAGTCAATAAGGTGTTTGCCATGCATGCATGAGAACCTGGGGTTCAGATCCTCAACACCCACAAAAAAAAAAAAAAACTAGGCATGGTGCGACACACCTCTAAATCCCAACGCTGGGGAAATGGGGGCAGGAGGATACTTGGGGGTCTGCTGACACAGTCAGCTTAGCCGAATCAGTAGACTGCAGGTTCAGAGAGAGACTTACTACAAAAAATAGGTGGAAAAAGACTGAGAAAAACACCCAATGTCAACTTCTATCCTCCACACACAGGCATGCACATACACACGTCACACAGACAAACACACAAAGGTGAACCTGAGCAAACGCTCAAACTATTGTGCTAATCCTGCTACACACAGCTGCCTAAACCTCGCAGAAGCCTGACACGCCTGTTCACCAACAGAAACATGACACAATTCGATTTACAAATGGCACCTGGGGATGTGCTGGGACGGAAAGCAAAACACGGGGTGACAGTAAATCCTTTTCAGCAGCTTCTGAGTGCCTCTCAGAAATTCCAGCTTCCACTGAGAGCCCTGGGAGGCCTGGAGCCCCATACTCCAGAAACTCAGCTGGAGTTCTGCTGCCCTGTAAGGTCAGCTAACTAGAACCACAGCAGTGTTAACATAACAATTTCACATGTCCGTTTCCTAACGAGTTTTCCCAGACCTGCCCACAAGCAGGTCACAAAATTAGGTGATCTAAACTTTGCCCACACTTTCTCATTACATGTCAAAGATGCTCAGAACCAAAGAGGGGGAAAGATGAAAGACAAAAGGATTTTTATGAGAATGGACAATTTAAAAAAATATTTACAGCTGAAGAATGCCACATCAGAGATAGATTTATAGGATGTAACAGATCATAACTGGATTGTGTAAAATAAATGGAACCGATAGGACACAACTGTGTTTCCGAAGTTGACTGATTTTTCTCTCCTATCAGGAAACGGGCTTGCCTTATGTGGCAAGTGAAAACCTTTGAGGTGGGCAACCTGTCACTCAAATCTCCCGTGTCAGTTACTTGTATCACTGCAGAACAAAACCCTTCACAAAAGCAACCCCAGGAGGAGGGTTTACTTCAGCTCACAGTCCACGGGAAGGCGTGGTGGCAGGAGCACAAGGTGGCTGGCGGCACTGCGTCCACACTCTGGAAGCAGAGGCAGAGGAATGGGGGCTAGCAATCAGCTCCCTTTCTCCTCTACATTCAGCCCCGACCCTGCTGCCCATGGTTAGGGTGACTCTTCACACTTCTTAATCTAATCTGGGTGGCTTTCGTTTTTTGCAGGTCTGGGGATTGAACCTAGAATCCTAACATGCTAGGCAAGTGCTCTACCAGTGAGCTACAAGCCAAGCCCAGTTAATCTAATCTAAATAAACTTTGAAAGATACGCCCAGAGTCTTATTTCCAGGGCCATTATAAATCCCATCAGGGTGACAATGGAAATCCCCTCCCACATCTTTATGCCTCTAGTTTTGATGAACTGAGCATTTCTATAGACAGCTTTCATGATAAGCCACTTCAAAATCCTTTCAGAAGCAGGTAATATTTGGAATAAGCCCAAGATGTCTTTACACTGGGCCTTCCATCTCAGTTGAGAACAACTCTGACAGCCTTTGCTCAGGCCAGTTCCAGAGATTTATCCTCCTCAGCCCCTTGTCCTTCCTCAGGCCCCCTGGTCTCTCACCTAGGTCTCTGGGCTGCTCACGTGCCTCTCACTGGGTAGCACCAAAGCTCCTGTGGGATGGGAAGCTACCATCTCATGTCCCGGGCCTAACATAAGTGCGTCAACTCAGGAATACAGAAACTCATTTTCCAATCTCAAGCCTTACAAACAAAATTACTTACACCACAGATTCAATCCACATGCAAATAAACAAGCCCACGGGTCCCTACTTAGCTACAGGTTCAATTTTTGAGAAATGGTTTTCAGGGGTAGAGAGATGGCTCAGGGGTTAAGCTTCTGCCTCAAAAGCAGAAGGTCCTGAGTTCATATCCCAGATCCCATGACAAAAACTCCAGGCAGAAATGGTGGCCACTTGAATTTCTGGTCCTGAGGTCCGGGAAACCCCCAAACAAAGCAAAAGAGGCAGAACAATCCAGGTTGATTCCCAAAGTCTCCCTTGGACCTCCACAGGCACAGAGATTGCCCTCTTCACACACACACACACACACACACACACACACACACACACACACACACAAACGAAAAAAAACCCTCAGACACACTCATTCTTCATGCCCCAGGCTATTGTTAGGTTCTTACATAATACACACTTGGGGTGATCTGGGCATGGTGACTTCTCTACCTGATCCCGGCTTTTCTGTATGGCTTTGACATTTTTATAACTCAACCTGAAGGAGCAATGAACATTGCATGGGTTGCAGCCATCAGCAGTGCTTGGCTGCTACTGCTTCCCAAATGCAGTGCCATGCCAGAAGGTTCTGGAACTCAGAGCTTTCCACAACCTGGTCCTTAAATGACTTGCCAACCTTATTCCGTAGTCTCCGTTTTCAGCCTGTTTGATAGGTTGCTTCTCTATGTGAAATGCCTGTCCAACGGTCAGATCTCTCCCCTCTGTAAATACACCCTACACATCTGCAGTGTTCAAACCAAATAGCAACAGTCCCATGCACCTAGCACCTCCTCCTTGCAGCCTGTCCCTCTTCCTCCTCCCATACTAAAAGTCCCATGTCCTCAATTCTGGACTCTTGGGCAGTCACAAACAGAAATATTACAGCAAACAGCCCACCGGCCTCTAATTTTCTACACTTCACAAAGGAGAAGGCTTTGGTTTTAGGGTATTTCACTTGCCCTGCTCATCAATCAGCTTGTGACCCTCCAGCAAAGACGACCTCATCTCATGTGCACGAGACACACAGCAAAAGTCTCGAGCAGGAAATAAAAGGAAACATGGGAAACAGGAACTCACACCCGAACAAAACATGGCTTCATGGGGGATTCGGATCCATGGATCTTCCACTGTTGCCAGAAAACCACAGGCTTCTTCCACACTGGATCTGATCAGTGCCACAGGCAATCCACACCTGCTTCCCTTCCGCTGCCTTCCACCCGGCTACAAAGAGACAGTCATGCTGCGGTCAAAGCTCTGACTCTTTGGTAAAGTTAGTATTTCCCAATGTGATGTGTTTATTTTTTTAAACGCACCCCTCCTTCTTCGGGAACACTAATGTTTTCACATCTGGAATCTGGGGTACCAGACAGACAGACGTGGTAAGAGTAAGTCTACACACAAACAGATCTTTCTGGTGGCTTAACACCATTAGTCATCCTCAACAAACTATGGAAGCCAAGATGCTCTCGAGCTCATGAGCAGGAAGTGAGTGGGTTTGCCAAATCACAGCTAGCCCCAGCATATGCTGGGGACACATATGCTCTCAAGAGCAATTTACCCCAGAGGCCAAATTCACATCTAAATGACTTTTTAAATTTTATTTTTACGTGTGTGTGTGTGTGTGTGTGTGTGTGTGTGTGTGTGTGTGCATGTGGTGTGTGTAACACAGGATACTATGTGTAACACAAGGTACTGTGTGTCCCTGTGGAGGTCCAAGGGTAATTTCAGGAATCATTCTGGATTGCTTTTGCCTCCTTTTTGCTTAGCTTAGTGATTTTTTAGGCTCCATTTCCATCTGAGATTTTTACATGGGATCATGGGATCTGGGATCCAAACTCTGGTGTTTCTGGTGTACGAGGCAGTCCTAACCCTGGAGTTATCTCTCCAGCTCCTAAGTGACTTGCGATAGCTTAAGACTATATGCATGCCATTCAGACCTCGATTCAAGAAGACAGTGAGGGGAGAGAACCTCGGGCCACAATTACCTTCAGTGCCAGGTAAGCGCTGGCTGCATTTACGCTGTACAAGTGGAAAGAAACATAGGCCTTTCAGTGCTGTCTCCTGCTAAATACAGCTCCGGCTCTAACTGGGTTGTATTAGCAGCTGTTTATGAATGGAGAAAGCGCCAGGACCACAGGGGACCCAGAGTTTACACAGAGACTCTCTTCACACACGCTGGGCCCAGTGAGACTTTGCTCCAAGCTGCTGCGTTGCTCAGAAACCCAGTCAACACTAGGGAACGGATTTTCATGCATAAATCACAAAAGCAGCATTAAGGAATCCCAGGAGGGTACAGCCAAGTCCATCAATGGTAGCCTTGTTGAGTCTAAAATAACACTGACCTTTCAGTGGAATACCAGAGGTGAAATTAATTCTATTAAAAAAAAAAAAAGTGTGAATAAAAAAAAAAAAAAAAAGTGTGTGCAGATATTTCTGCTGTAGTCAAAGCCAGCCATGGCCACTTCCCCTTGCTAGTGTGGATCACAGCACGGAGACTCAAACTCTAAAGTCAAGACTCAGTCATTCATTTCTCAGGAGGCCGAGGCCCAACCTTCGACTGGGTCCTGCTTCACACAGGCGTCAGTCATGTGACTGCTGGCCAGTTTCTACTTCTCAGCCTCCCTTCGGAAGGGAGCCGTTGTCTGCAGCAGGGGCTGAGGAGCAGAGGAGGTGGGCTGACCCGTCACCTGCTTCCGGGGCACTCTGAAGGACAACAGGGGATGGTTTGGGGCCCAGAGCCCTAAGTGAGAGGACATTGCCCACCAGAACTGCTGCATTATCCCACTGGATCAACAGAAGCTCGACCCAGCGGGGATCTAGCTGTGACCCCTGGTGCTCAGGAGAGGACCACCTCCCCTACCTACATCTTCCCAGTGCATCAGGCTGGGCATAAAGGAGCCCTGCACTGCTCCTAAGCACATACAGGTGGTGATCTCTTGATAACACAGGACTTTGCCTTTCCCCAGGCCCAGCAAGAGAATCCCAGGCACTGCTGCAAGGGAACCTGTAGACATAGAAATGTCCTACAGCAATGTCCACTTCCCGCTCTGGCTATACGGCTTGTTTATGATAGCGCCCCAAGAAGTTGCAATCTCCCTGAGGAATTCCATGCAAGGAATCAGGGAACCACAAAGGATTGCAAACCTGTCAGATCCCCCTGCACAAGACCCTAGAGTTGAGAGACAGTGGGCAGGGCCTTGGTTAGCTCCTGCCACCTATTTAACCCTAAACTTCATGTCATAAACTCAAAGACGACTTTGGGGACCCTCTTCCCAACACAGTCATATTGACTACTTTTTACCGCTAATTTGATTTTTTTAAATTGTTTTATGGAGGGTGGGTGGTCCAGGCAAGGTAGGTTGTTGGCCCAGGGTCAGTAACACCACTGAGTTTGAGATTCACTTCACTAAACATTCTGAATATGGAGACTCTCAACTACAAGTAGAATGTTTTCTAGAAAAACAGAGCGTCTCCACAGCAACCTATAACTAACTGCCATTCTGACTCTTTGGAACTCACCCCTGTGACTAACATGTCTTTCGGTCAGAGATACAGAGATAGGCCTCAGGCCACACTGGGGTTTAGAGACAAGAATGTGAACCAGTTCTGCATGTGTGTCCACAACAGAGGTAGGCCTGAGCCCTGAGCCAGTGTAGCTGGTCACCAGGGCTTCAAAGGTCAACACACAGTACAACACTCAGCAGGGGAGGAGGGGCTTAGGGGGCTGGGACCCCTTCCACTTTTGCCAGAACAACTGCTAAGGCTTCCTTCCTGCCCCTCCTCCCAGGATTTTCGCAGCTTCTCTCTTTTAAAAAGCAGACCTTACCAAGGGGAAGTCCGGCCACTGTGAGAGGGCCTAGGGCCTTCCTCCTTCCCTTCCAAGTACGCAGCACCTTCTAGCAACGGGAAGGTACTCTGAAATGACCACTGTTAGAAACATTCCAAAGTGTATTAAAAAAAAAAATTGTCTAGAATCATTTAAAACTTTATTTATGCAAATTTTAATATTTCGAGGAAAATATTTCAGAGCAAAAGTAAATCTGCTCTTTGTTTCGAGACAGGGTTTTGATATGTAGCCTAGGCTAGCCCAGACCTCATGATCCGTTAGTCTCAGCTTCCCCAGTCCTGGGATTATAAGTGTATGTCCCAATGCATGGCTTTCAAAGTAAGTTTTAACTAAACACGAAGCCCAAAGGAGAGGGAAAGGGGCTCACGATTCCTGTCACATAGAGTCTGGCCATGCAGCACACACTGGCTCCTGGGGTGAGTAGGAGAGGAGGTCCAGGGTCTCTACAGGGCTCCCACCAAGGCAGAGTTTGAGTCGAGCACTAAGTACCAGAGTTGAAAACAGACAAGAAGGGCAGAGATTTAGAAGAAGGAGGAAAAGGAGGAGGAGGAGGAAGAAGAGGAGGAGGAAGAAGAGGAGGAAGAAAGGGAGGGAAAGGGGAGGGGGAGAAAAAGAAAAAGCTCTGTGTGTAGCTGGGTCTCAGTTCCAGATTCCATGGGCCACTTGGAGAAGGGACAGGGATGCATCTCAGAATCATCTCTGCAAAACATAGGGGAGGGGCCAACATCGCCACAGCCCAGCCTAAAGGTTCTCAAACACATGCCCGACTCAGAGCAGTGACTGTCCCCAGATTCCCTCTCAGAGATTCCAGAGACAGGTTTTTCTTGAAATCAAGATGCTGTGTACAAATGAGAAACTCCATCTTTTTTTTTCTCTTTCAATTTCTTACCTACTCGCCCCGGATTTTATTCTGCACCCCTTCTCAACTTTCAAAAGTTCAATAGCACTGAACTTATTTCCTAAGCAAAGAAAGCAACTACCCCAGGAAAGGAGAAACACACTCATACATATATACACACACGCACACACACATATACACACGAACACACACAAACCATGTTTGCAAGCAGTGAAGCAGCAGCCCATTGAGGGTGTTTATCTCTAACGCAAACACATTACCACGAACACTTGGTCAACTGGAGCTCAAGAAAGGGGACAGACAGCAAAACCGGGGGCAGAAAGGCCTGTGTGCTGTTGAGGGAGGTGACCCTGTGGAGCACAGGCTAGCTCAGCTAGAGCTGTCCCACAGAGGGAAGGTGCTGGCCAATGTGCATACTGTAGACAAGCAGGTGCCAGCAGCAAGAGCAGCCGTGGACCAGCACCCACCTCCTTGCATGCTGAGCACTGAGCTCTGTGCACGCAGGTACTGGGTACCTTCCGGAAGATGGCAAGGTCCAGACCCACAGAGTACAGGATCACCTCTTTATTCTGCTTCCTGGCCAAAAAGTAGCACTGAACTCACCTGTTTGATCCTCACTATTAGAAAGATAAATAAAATCATGGACCTTTTTTTGTGCTTTCTATAGAAAAGCTCCAGGGAGCATCAAAGGTATTATAGACTCTGTGGTGATTTCTTATATGATAAAATGCTCAGAGGTTTGACATAGGTAGGGAATGTATCCTTTGAGAATAATAAATCCGACAACAGACACGTTCTACAGAGCACTCGGGTTTAGAACAGCAGCCCAGGGTGGCTGAATGATGGCCCCAATAGCACCACACCATTAATTAGCTCCGTCATAATTTGTTTTATGACGCTGGCTCTTACATGCCATGGTCAATTTAATGGTAATTTAAATTGGAGCAAGAGAAGGCATGGGATGTTGTATTGAACCACAAATCTTGCAGTCTGATTTTTAATTCTGAAGATGACCTCATAAACTCCCTTCCTAATTAAATCCCTCCTCACAACCTCTCCATTGTATTTCCCATTTGTTTCTGGTCCTCAGGCAGAGATATTGGATGGAAAAGCGCTAGCCCTGAAGTGCAGTGTAAAAAATGACTCTCCTTCCCAGAATAAAGACCCACCCTACAATCCCATGGGGCTTGACGGAGCTCCTCCAGAATGACAGGTGCTGGCTGGGGCCTCTGACATCACAGTAACACCAGACAGATTAGGGAATGGCGAGTTTGGAAACCCCACCTTCAGGTGCCCCTCATGTGTGTGTCTTACCTTCAGGATGAGCGGCAGACAGTCTCCTAGTTGTAGATCTCCACAAAGTTCTGAAATCCATGACCTACACTCACATTTACCGAGCCTTGAGCTGGGGCGGCAGCTCGGTTGGCAGAGTGCTTGCTTAGCATGAACGAGGCCCTGGGTTCGATCCCCAGCACCACATATCCCAGAGAGGTAGAGGAAGAGGCAATATCTGAGGCCAGCCTCAGCTTCACAGTGAATCAAAGTCCAGCCTGACCTACAGAGAAGTTTGCTATACCTTAGGAAAGCAGTCCAGACAGAGAAAGAAACACACTTCCCAGACCCAAACAGTTCACTCTAAAAATGACTTTGCCTTACACTCAGCTGATTAAGAGAGGAAAACCTCCCGCTGATGATGTAATCACAGGCTCCTGTCTGCCTTCAATCACAGGCAGTGGAGTCTTACTATTTTGTGTAACAGTAATTACTTTCTGTTTTCATGAAAGCGCTGTCATTACTGAAATGCATGGACACTAGACACTATTCCGGGCGGCATGCGTGTTCTGCTGAGAACCAAGGGAGGCTTCCGGCAGCAGCTCACACACTCAGTGTTCCATCAGACTGACCCTGGCACGCTGACCAGGCCCCTGGCTCAGAAGCGCAGTCTCACCTTTCGCTGGGTTCTTCTTAAAGGTGTCCAGGAACTCCTCCAGCAATTGGGACTGGCTGGGCAGCTGGCCTCTCTGGCTCCCAGAGAACAGGTCCCCGTCTGACCAGGAGGCGCACAGGGTGGCTCTCGGGCCCACGGGCCGGGCAATGAGCGTGAGTCCAACACTCTTCTCAGAAAGCAGAGCCTCCATCTGCTTCAGGTCCAGATCAGACACGGCTTCCCCGTTCAAGGTCACGATCTCATTGCCCCTTCTCAGCCCTGAGAACACGGAAGGGCAAACAGGAAGAAAAGGGGGGATGAGGGGGGCTATCTAAGATGAAAGGCGGCCGTGGACTCAAACCACGAGTTGGTGATAGGCAGCTTTCTTTGGAGGAAGCTGCATTACAGAGGTGCTACTAGTGACACAATTGATTTAACATTCCCCAAGCTAGTAGGAGGAGGAGGGTTTTCAAAGAAGAATAATTCTAGAAGGTGCGCAACCGTTGTGGTTCTGACCTCTGCTGTAACATGTAACTTGCTTCCTCTGTGTCTCTCTCACTCCTTCTATCAGGACATGTGTATATATACCCTACACACACACACACACACACACACACACACACACACACACACACACCCCTTCGAGTAAACACTTTCTCTAAAATCCAGGAGAAAATGCTTTCTGACAAACCGGTCAGCAGACACCCTCAGGAAGCAGGCTGCGTTCCATCCACGTAACGTTAAGAGAGAGCAGAGACCCTGGGCCACAGACCTCCTCCATATGCCAGGCCGTCGGGGAGAACGTCGCTTATGAATATCCGGCTGAGATGCTGGTTTTGGTCCACCTGTGCCGTGACTGCAAACCCTAGGGAGGAAGAGAGACCCTTCATGTGACCTCACCTCCCTCCCCTGCTGCTCCAGCCCAAGTGGAGGGCATTCCTTGAATGGCTATTCCCATCAGTACAGCTGAAATTACAACTATCTCGAAGGTCTACATATGGAGTCAAGATAGAAGAGGAGGAATGTGCCAGCCAGGGGGGCAGATGTCTGAGCACACAGCCGCACTGCAACACTGCAGCAACACCCTCCGAGCAGCAGGATTGGGCCAGCAGATGGGCACAGCCCAGCTTGCCAAGGAGCGAAAGGATAGACAGACACAGACCAGGGAACGCTACTGACCCTATGGACATGAACATGAAGTGAAAAAGCTCAGACAGAAAGACAAGTGTTGAGTGATTCCCTCTTGTGTTAGTCACTGAAAGTTGTCAAATCAAGACGTAGATGGTCAAGCTGGGGGAAGAGGAAGGGAATGCTCAGGCCGACACAGAGCTTTAGCTTGGCAAGGAAAGTTAGAGTGGGGAGGATGGATGGTGGGGAGAGCATGGGGAGGAGTGTGGGAAGGACAGAGGGATGCGGACATACTTTGCTGCTACAGAAGGGCAAGTGAGGAGGTGATTTGCTCAGTGTTGCATCCATTGTATTGCAATTTAAGGATGATGTTTTTTAAAAGGTTAAGATCCAAAGATACTGTTGATCGATTCTGTTTAATACAATTTATACTTACTAGGAAACAACTGCGTACAGGGTGGGACAACTTTAAGGAACTGTGCATATCCCAGCTCAGAATGCACAGCCCTGACGTGAACCATGCCCCCCTCTCTGATACTGTGCCCCAGTGAGGAGCAGGTGCCTCTGTGCCTGGGTTCCCCAGTGCTGTGATTGCTGTGAGGACAAAGTACCCCACCACCTTTAGATATGTCTCCAACAATTCTGGCAGACTGTGACTGAGTGTATTCATTCAGGCGCTGAGATGCAAAGACAGCCAAAGCTGAGCCAAAGGAGACAGATAAACAGTAAAGACAGCATTTACAGGACAGTCAGTGCTTTATTAGTAAGAAACACAGAAAATCAAAAGAAAGAAATTTTAACATATTTTTCAACCAATTTTAAGGAAACTAATTATGTTGCATCAATGCTTTTAATAAAGACGAGAAATAGCCTTCCCATGGAGAGCCTCCTCAATCCTTATCCAATCCTTGACCTCCTGGTTAAAGACAACGTGAGACTGAAATCAACTTTAAGATATGACCAGATTTGTAAAGATCTTGAAGCCAAGTTTAAATAAAGGCCCAGAGAAATGAGAATTAGATGCTAGTGCTGACCATTAATTGCTCAGCTCAGGGAGGAGAAAGGAAGAGCAAGCAGATAAGGCATCTTAAGTGAGCTCTTCAGGGAGTCTTTGAAGGGCAGATAAGATTTCTGTGCTGAGAGAAGGACAGGCAGGAGGAAGAAGGAAAGGGTCCCATTCCAAATGGATTGAAACTGAAGCCCGACCTTGGAGACAGAAAGGCAGCCCCCTATGACTCCTGAACTAATCTGCTCAGGGGGGCTCCAGCTCCATCGAGCTGTGCTGTTACTACCATCAGCAGTGCACATTTCTTACCAATATTTGTGTATGTGTGATATACATGCATGTTCATGTGTGCATGCATATTGGTATGTGTGAATGCAGGCATGTGCTTGCTAAGGCATGTATGTACAGAGAAAGGACAGTTTATGCCTTTATGATTCATTTCTTCTGCTGGTCACCGAGGGTTCCATGAGCTTCCTGGGATTCTACTGTCTCCACCTCCCATCTCACAGCAGGGACACTGGGATTATAGACACTTGTGCCCCACCTGACAGAGGTTCAGGGGATTTCATCATAAGTCCTCACACTTTACCCACTGGACCATCTCCCCAGACTTCCGTATTCATTGATATTCCATTCTTTTAATTACTCTGCTGTTTTCGCCCCAACACTGATGGAAATAAATAGTAAGGGAGAGTGGGGAGAGAAAGGAAGTTGAGGAACCAATGTCATATATTCTGAAGATGCAAACATAAGAAAATCGAGGTCTGAAGACTATGGAGAGAAGAGGCCAGCAGGCACAGGGGGTTTTCTATCCGGAAGGACTAACACTCACCAAAATCTGATGTGTTCCCCGTCTTCGTGAGCTGCACATCGTAAACACTGAGTGGAAAAACTTCTATTTCATCATAAACCTATGAAAGGCACAAGCGACAGAAATCAGAGGATTTAAGAACACGGTATTTTAGAAAATTATTTAGACACGTTTCTTAAAATGGAACAAGAAAACTTAGTAAGTTAATCTTCCACGCAAGGAGTGCTTACAAATCATGGGCCAAATTCTAAGAGCTCGTCCCCCACAGGACACTTGTCAAAATCAAAAGGCTATTCGGGATTAGGGAGGTGGCAGCTGGCAGAGTGCGTGCTTAGCTTGCGTGGGGCGCCCCATTGCTTGGGAGGTGAAGGCAGGAACTCGGGAGCTTGTAGCCACTCTCTGCCACGCAGTGAGTGATTATGGCCAGCCTGAAATTCAGTGGGAAGTGCACAGCATAGGTGTGTTTTACAGGCTGGCTCGGCAGCTGGCACACACTTGCCTGCTCTCGCATGTATTCATGCAGCGCGGGAACACACCACTCTACACTTTCGTCCACCACTTTTCGAAGCTGAAGGCCATAGTGATTAGGTTCCAACTGCCGCATCTGGAAAGAAAAGACAGTTGCTCAGAGTGCAAATGTTTTCCCCAAATTCCTCAATGTTCAACAGGTTCAAAAAACACCACAGAAGATACCTTGAATAGTCTAAAACTACTCAGGAGTTCACATTTAAATGTGCAAGAAGCAGAGGGCCAATTACATTATTTTCCCTAAATGACAACAGCAAAAAATTCATTTCTAAAGTCAAGGGAGAATGTATCTGATTGTACAGATATCTCACTATCTCAGCAAATGCTAGCTCATTAGTACTAGTGGTTTTTAGAAATCTGTGGTGTAAACAAGATCAATGCACATCAGAATTTTGAATTTCCTGCTGCAAAACATTTTCAAAAGGAAATGATATTCTCACTGTCTCTCTCTCAAACACTCACATGGACGTCCACACAAACTTCCTCCCTCGCTCCTCTGCATTTTTGACAGCAAAAAATTTATTTCAATCCCATGCTTCAAAGGAATTAGCTAACGTATTTTCCCAAGGTCTTTTAACACAGGAAGTTTGTCAGCTTTACAGTTGATATTCCTGAAACAGAATAACACTATGGCTTTTGTGAATAAACACCTTACACCCTGTGAGAGGGAGGAGAGACCATTAAGTTCATGAGGACAGAACAACATATGTCAGAACGAGAAGGAGGATTATAACCACACACTATCCTTTCTCCATCAGGTCTACGGGACTTTCCACCACTGCATGCTCTTGAGCCTATTTTCCCTGGAAACTTCACTACATCAGCTCTACTCTGCCACCTGGTGGTCTACAAGCATCTTGGCGACACTTTCTGAACAAATTTCCCGGGGTTGGCTGCCTGTCTTGTCTATAAGACATTCTGCATATTTCCTTTCAGGAAATATTTGAAGAATGAATAAACTGTCTCATATCAATTTTCATGAATCAATGGTGAATAGCTCGAGTAACTAACTTAATGTGGAAAACCTGGCTACATGAGTTAACATTATGCCAAGCAGTTTCATGCCTTAAACTACCAGCAAGCGACAGCCACTCATTCTTCTGAAGAGAACTCAAATTAACATACTGATTAGTAAATGTTAGTCTGCTCCCTAGCATAGACACACACGACCAGCAGGCCTGGGACAGAAACATTAACCCTCGTTTCTATTCAGAGTATTTCTGTAGCGAAGTCACCTTGCATGCCAGGGTCAAAACATCTTCCACCCTGTGTTCTGGCTTGATGACGACAGAAACTCCCCGGTTATCCTGGAAGTGAACGTAAGTCTGGGCTTCCCACACGCTATCTCGGGGGGCACCATCTCCCACACAACCATGCAGGTACCTGTCATGGACCTGTGTGTAGATGCAGGGAGAGAAATGCAGACAGGTTGAATGAAAGGATAAAGAAACTGCTGAGAAGCCCCCCCTTCATTTGCATAAGAGCTGTCGTAAGCCTTCTCCCATTCCCCACCTCCCCGGTCAGCATCCGGCCTCTCATTCTCTCCTCACACCAGGAGTTGAAATCTAGGGAGAGAGGTGAAGTCAGCTAACTCCACTCTCCCGTGTTCTGTCCACTGGGCCACTGTCACCACGTCAGAACAGCACAGTCTGTGTGGGGCTGTCTGGCATTCCAGACTCCCTGTCCTGCCATCCTGGTCCACAGAGGCCATGTGAGATTTGCATCTCACTGCAATCCCTTGCCCACTGCTCAGGGGCTATCAGCGACTGGCTTCCCCTTAGTAGCAAAGCCCACTGTCTGCATTCTAACCTGGAACTATACTTAGCTCATTCCAAGCACAATTTCTTCTTCCCTTTCTATTAAAAACAAAAACAAAACTGATTCCTAGTTCAGGATGTAAGGTCCAACGGAGAAAGGACAGATATGGAACAAGTGACTGTTACAACTATAGAGGGAGATCCTCTGGTGGTCAATGAAGAACCAGAGTGCCCCCTACACACACCCATGGCCTGGGGCAGACAGAGGACAGGGAAGCAAGAGGGAAGAGAGAAGGAGGGGTTTTGAGTCTCCCCTTTCCTTTTGGATCTGTCTGAGACATTGCTAAGGGATGGTCGGGCATAAAGATACGGGGAGTGGGAGCATGTCAGGCAGAGGACGGCCTTCTCTCAAGCTTGGCCACTATTAGGGTCAACAGGATTGGGAGAGGAGGAATCTAGCAGATGAGTTACTTGAGTTTCAGGAACGGCAACTGTAAATTGATGTGGTCAGTTTTAGGAACCACCGCCTTCCAGCCAAGTTGAGGAGCTTCACAAAATGGCCCAACAATGGCCGACACAAGGAACATCTTCCTCTCTTTCTGCAATGCTGCATGTGGCTACTCTGTCAGGAAATGATCCTGAAACTTAAGACCTTCAGCAGCTTCATCCAAAAATAGTTAACTCCCCTAAATTTCACCATCACAGTCATTTGATGACTTCAGGTTCATCTACACTTCTAAGATTTATAAAAATAGGGACTGGAGAGAAGGCTTAATGTTATTTTTTTTAAAAAGTGCTTGTTCTATAATCATGAAGATCAGTTCAGATCCTAGTATCCAAATAACAAATCATGAAGCTCCATTGACTCCCTGTAACCCCAACTCTGAGAGATGGGGGAGACCGGATTGCCAAGATCTCCTGACTTCAAGCCCCACATTCGAGAGACCTTGCCTCAGAGAACAGATGGAGAGCAATGGAGGATGACACCATGCCCCATTCTGGCCTGGGTACGTATCTGCACACGTACACGCACAAACACTGCACAGATACATCAATACCTTCTAATATAGCTGAAAAGGGGTTAGAGAAATGGCTTAGAGAATAAAGCCTTTGCCTCACAAGCAAAAGGACCCAAGTTCAGAACCCGGATGTCACATGAAAAGGCTAGTCAGATATGGCAACTGCCTGTAATTATAGCTCTGGAAGGTGGAGCCTGGGAGAGAAATGCAGGATGATTCTTAAAGTCACCCTTGGATCTCTACAAACACATGCTCAAGTGGGAACAAACACACATATACACCAAAATGTCCTTTTTCACATAGGTTAAAAAAAAATAAAGCTAAAAATTACTGAGTAACTCAAATGTTTTTTCCTCTAGCTAATTTCCTGTATTCTTACAGTAGCAAAACAAAAGATTTGGTAATTTGAAGTAAAAAAAAAAAAATTAGATTATACCTAGTAAAGCCATCTAGGCATGGCCTACCTAGGTCAAAACATTTAATCTGCTAGGCCCCGATTTTATAAAGCATTACTACTATTATGTTCATTAATATGAACAACTTTTGCAGGCAAGGAGATCACGCGTGTGAAAATGCCCTGCAGGGCAGAAAGCATGACCTAAAGGTTCAAAGTCGTTACATTCTCACACATGACCCATACCTTACAGCCACCACTGACAGGCGTGCTCACTGTAAATTCCACAGATTGTTTTAAACAGAAGCAAGAGATCCTCCTCTACAGGATTTACAAGCTAGACTGCATCTGATTCCAAAGAGCAGGACAGAGCAAAAGAGGCGCGCACCTTCCTGAGTCATCTGTTTGCAGTGTGACTCTACTCTGAAGTGCCACTTCTGACCTGTCAGGGATCCATCACTGTCAGCAAGTGACAGGAGAAAGCAGGACAGACGGGACAAGGTCAGCCCAGGATGCCCAGCAGCCACAAGGACACACACATTCTCTCCAAGGGCCTGTCACACAGGGTCACCTGCTTGCTCCATTCCCCAGATGGGCCCGATTTCACCTAGCTGCAGAGCTTAAAGGCCCTGTCCTGTCTCCTAAAAGATGCACCCTGAGAAGGGAGCTGAAAGCCCAGCAGAGGTCACTGTGGGGCAAGAAACCACACAGGAGCGAGGTGGCGGGAAGCAGCAGGACAGGTAATTCTGCGGCTGGACCAGAAAAACAAACCCAGGATGGACCACGCGCAGCTAGGGCATCCTTCCTGTCCCTTGCCAGCTCACAAGGAGTAAACACCCACCCTGCTGCCAGTTCACGCCCAACCCTCTTCTCCGGGAGGCAGCATTACGCAGCCTTATTTCCCTGTTGAGAAAAACAAGGTTTTTAGAAAATTCTAGAAACTTTCCCAAGCTCACCCAAGGAGCAACTGTGGGATTGCAGGGATTTGAACCTGATGTCTGCTGTGAGCCTGGACCCCTCTTCTTCCTCTCCCCTCAATACACATACCCCACCACCATCATCATACAACCTGGAAACATCACTGTGGTTAACATTTGTGCGCCACAAAGCAGGAAAGACCTAACGTTTCCAGTTCTCTTCCAGAATTCAACACCACCAGCCAGGTTCCATCAGAACAAACTCGCTTGCCTGACACTGCTCTAAAAAGCAGTGTCCCTCTCCTGTCTGCAGACCTCTGCTTATTTCTTACTAAACCTGCTCCGCCACCCCACCCCCCACCCCACCCCCTCTCCGCCACCCAGTGTTGTTGCTGACATTACTGCTAGGTGAGTCACTTTTCTGAGGGGCCCAAATAGCACTTAGCAAAGACCAGCTCACATGATGGCCAGTTAGGGACCCAGCCACTTGGGTGACAAGACAGCACAGTCTCTTCCAGTCCTTCTGCAGTGCAGGGCACCCAGAATACACCAGCACATCAATATTGAGGCATTGGCTATAATGAGTGGTTTGCATCTGACCAATTCAGAAGGTAAAGACCGTCCATTCATGCCTGTTTCAAATTTGTTTTGATGATATCGGGTCCTTAATAGCCCCAAGTTTCCGGAAGAGAAAATACCAGATTATTAAAAGAAAACATGCCTTGGACAAAAGAAAAGTGTGAAAATAAATAAGAGGGAGAAGAAAATAAAAGAAACAATCCTATTATAGTCAACTAAGCATGGCTTTGTATTTGCACCTGTTCAAGTAACCATTCCATGTCTACACTGCTGAACAAAGATCTAGGAAATGGAATCTAATATAAGAGATAAGAAAGGAAAAACCTGGAGTCACCATTCATGAATGTGGAATTAATTAATTAATTGATTAAAGGCCCGAAAAAGAGTCTACCTCTAGGTTATTCTGAGCTTTGTACTTTCGTCAGAGAGGAAGCTGGATTGCCTCTCTCCGGAAGGGTCAGTGTTATCCACGTTGAAATCACACATGCTTTAGTTTCAACAAGACAGATAAAATACTCCTCTGCATCCTTTTCATGTCAGAAGAAGAAAATCTTGAAAACAAAACACAAATGTGGAGCCATCTGGAAAATTCTCCCCTGCACCCCCCCCTTTCAAAACTACTATGTTAAATTACTCTTCGGAAGCACAAATTCAGAACCCCACAGTTGGCTGGCTTTGTCAAGACCACTATATAGCCTGCTTACTACCTGATACTCCCACACCCCTCCTCCAGCTGAAAAGTTTCCAGCTGTTTGCTGGAGCTTCTCAGTTCTTGGAGATCACAAAGGAAGACACAAAAATGCAAAACCAGGAGGGCAGTTGTGGTTAAATGGCCACCTAACTGCCTTTGCATTTGTTCTTTTAAAGGAGATTTGTAAGTACCAGCCCTGCAGGGAGTCTAGGTGAAGGACTCCATTGGAAATGACATGGATTTCAAGTTTTCCACATCAACCTGGACATTTTCGAGACCGGACAGATTCCCCACAGTTCAGTGAATGCCGCTCTCAAGAAGAGCATGAGAACCACAGGGGCGGGCTGCTGCTGCTGCCAAACCACAGTGCAGCCCGGCTCTGCCTGCCCGTCCGCAAGCGGGGAAGGGGGGCAGCCATGATCGCCCACCACAGTCACAACACACCGGCTTGTCAACATTGGCAAATCACACCTGATAGGGTAACCTCTCCAGAAGCATTTATTATCATCATCATCATTATTATTATCATTATACTAATGGCCCCCAAACTACATGTCACATTACTTATGCTCAGGATGCTGCGTGGAGAGAGAATGGAAAGGCAGATGCTTCTGGATCGAATGGCTTATAATTACTACTTGGATCACTGAGGGGAAGTGAGTAGCAAAATCACCGTCTGTCACAAGTGGGCCCACACAGCCCACCCCGTGCCGCTACAAGGAGAGTCTATTAGCAAGTGAGATGAGGAGACAGCACAGAGGACTGATGTGTCCCGGCTTTCTTCCCTCTGCAGTCCCACCAGGAGGATGTTACACTTACTTCCTGCTCGGCCTCATGCCCAGATGCCAGCTGATAAGTACGAGAAGGACAAAGACCTGGCTGGCCAGCTATGATGGTGAAATTTAGGGGGCCTAACTATTTTGGAGGAAAGCTTCCAAGAGTCTTATGTTTCAGGATGATTTCCTGGCAGAGTAGGTCTACGGAGACAGACAGACAGACATGCGCATATGTGCTACGATAGTGTATGCACACAGATGTGTGCCAGGAAGGGCTCCAGACCCACATTCTACTTAATCAGTCTGTGCTGTGGTCAACAGTCGGCTGTTTGATTCACAGTTTCCATTGGAGAAACTAACATTAGTGTGGCTTTTCTTCCTTCCTAGTTTGTAGCTAGTAACTAACATGACAATACTTCATTCACTGACTGCCACAGAGAGTCGGGGCACCCCAGCCAGTTTTCCAGGAGTCAGGGCCAAGGCTAGGGGCTGCCCCAGGGGCTGCTGGAGCGCCCTGGGCCAGCTGCCATACCAGCTCTGTGGGGGATTTGTTGTCCCGATCTCCATAACAAATACCTTCCAGCCAAACACTGTCTGCGACTCATTATTACTCATCAAGCAGGCGCTGAAAAGCCTTCATTTGGGGCTAGCCAAGGTGTCCTTCAGACCATGCCCCAAGAAGACTGGCTCTCCTCCAGCCCTAACAGATTTCCAATTAGGGTGACTCACTGTGAACCGCTGCAGGACCCACCAATTACAGTGGAATATTTTTAAAAGGCGTGCGGCCCCTCCCTGCAGCAACCTGACGCCAGTGGACGCAACATACTTACTGTAGAAAAATGGATGGCTTGTGTGCTATTAATAGTCCCAAAAAGTGATTAGCAGGAGAAAACTAACGAAATGAAATATTAATTATTCCACCAGCTCCAGGAAGAATTTTAAGAATGAAAACAAACCATACACTCAGCCCGAACTGCAGTTAAGCTTGAGCTTCGCCGCCTGTGTGCAGTGGTGGGGAACACACAGATAAGTGACGGAAACAGCCGGACAGACAACACGCAGGACACACCTCAGGCTCTGAGGGGGAAACTCAACCCTCAGGACCCCAGCGCCATCCCTGGAACCCACATAAAGGTGGAAGGAGAGAGAACTGACTCCAAGAAGTTGTCTCCTGACCTCCACATACACGTCCCCACGCACAATATTAAAGTAATCTTCAACAAAGAAAAGAGAAGCATGAAAAAGAAAAAAGAATTTTCAATGGTGTGTCCCTACACAGAAAACACATTTAGTTATTAGCAGGGACAAAGCTAGGATTTACTTCACAAAAACAGACATCGTCCCACGTCCCCCTGCCCTTCACAGCTGGGACCTACCAATGCAGTCAGAATATGAAGTGAAAACCTGAGCCCTCTTCAAACAAGTTCTGAACTTCCCGCTCACTGTCCGCACCTACTGTAGCACACTTCATGGTCACAGTCTGATAAAGTCCTGTTAATGCAAAACGCTTTGATGAACTCCTTCCAGAACTTTCAAAGCAAGAAGTCTCAATTATTCTGTAACGCGACAGAGATACGATCTCTTTCCTTCAGCTTTTTATCACAGATCCAACTGTTCTCAACCATGAAAGGATTCCATCTAATATAAATGATTAATTAAACACTGAAAGCTGTATTCTTGGCAGTGTGCATTTAGAATACACAGAACCACAGGATCACTTAAATCACACACACCAAGGGTCATGGAGACAAGCTTTCCTACACACACACACACACACACACACACACACACACACACACACACACAGGTTGGGATGACAGATAAGACTAGGGAGGACACAGGAATAATCCCAAGTGCGTGCGTCTTGGTGACACACCAACTCCACAACTGAATCAAAGCCCTAGAGGATGGTGTGACCCGATAGAGATTCTGAATCAGCTCTGCAAATATACAGACAAGAAGGGGCAGGGAAGGCATCATCCATCATGAAAGGCAGGCCTTCCTGATGGCACGAGTACAAAGGGATGGTTTGGGTGTGGCTTCCTCACATCCTCAGGTTTGTCAAATCCAACAGAAAGAGAGCACAAAGCAAGAGCAAGCTCAGAGTCACAGCTTCCTGGTAGGAGCCACCATGTCCCCACAGGCTGCCCTCTGGCAGCAGTGATCCCAGGGGATACAAGAAATATGGTCATGGACAGAGATTTTTTTAACCCATTCTGTATTCATTCGGCAGAAGGCAAGATGCAGCAGGAGACAGAGGCACAACTTCAGCAACAAAATGGCAGAAGGAGTAGCTTGGAGCCAACCACACTTGGAGACAGAGCCAGTGGCTGAATTGTGTGCTTACACCACCACAGAGCCTGTGGCTGCCTGCGTTGTATGCTTACACCATCACACTGTACATTGCTCCTGCATTGTGTGCTTACACCATCACAAAGGCTGTGGCCGCCTGTGTTGTGTGCTTACACCATCACACTGTGCACTGCTGCTTACACCGTCACAGAGTCCTTTAATGTCAATAAATACTTTGGAGGACTGTAAGAAACTAAATCAAAAAGCTGGGGAGATGTCCCAGGGGATAAAGTACCTGCCGTGCAAGCACAAGGACCAGAGTTTGGGTCTCCAGCACCCACATAAAAGCTTTATCAAGTGTCATCCCAGTACTCAGGAGACAGACAGGGGAACCCCAAGACGAGCTGCTAGCCAGACTAGTCGAGTTTATTGTAAAAGGAGCTCCAAGTTTGCTGAGAGACGCTGTTTCAATAAAGTGAAGAACAATCGCAGAAGACACCCTGTGTTGACCTCTGTACACTCACGCACCCATGCCCACACACATATGCACACACATACCAATCGGAGCTGGAAGCACTGATAACATGAAACATGCCCTTCAAAGGAAGAAGTGGAGAGTCCAGCAAAGATGCACAGAAAGTGTGGGGACGCCAAGCAATCTGCACTCCACTTCCAGGTCTCATCTAGAAACATCCCCAGGACCAAGTCAGTCCACATAACCTCTCTGCCAGACAGGGGTGCTGCTCGGCTCCACTGAGCACACCTGCAAAGGCAAAGCTGCCAACACACAGCAGGGCATGTACTATCTGCAAAGACCTTGAAGGTCATAGGAAGAAAGATACAGTCTGGGACCTACTCATCAAAGGACGGTAAGTACTGAGGGTAAAAGAAGGAGGAGTGAAAGATGGCACTGAAGTTTGTCTACTCAAATCATTTAAGGTGCAGGTGTTTTGAGTTTAAAAGCATCTACAAATACTTAGCACTCAGAGACTGCCTCTTGATATTTTAATTCTACACTTACTTTCGACAAATATGCAAAGACTGACCCAGCATGCGCTAACTCAGCATTTGTATCACCAATGGAAAACCAAGATGGCTGCCACAGCAGCCATGTTTACCTCGCTGGAATGAGTGATGTTTTGAGGTAGCTGAGTTCCAGGAAATCCATGGCTTCCGCTCGAGTCGAATATCTGGAGGATATCAAAAAGCCATTGAAATCACTCTACAATGTCTGCTTGGCATCCATGTTTTTACTTGTACTGACTGGATTTATGAAACATTTTATTTCATAACAAATTCTGCTTCACCACTTAATTCTATATTCAAATATAAAGTTTTAACTTACAGAAGAAGTTGCTTTCTTTCTTCCTATAGCTACACTTCTACTTTTCCATGATGTCATATATCATTCAAGTCATCCTGGATCTTCTTGATGCTGTGTGTGCACGTGAGTGCACATGCGTGCTTATGAATGTAAGTATAGGCGTGTGTGGTAGAAGACTGCCTCAGGAGCCGCTCCTTCCTTACCTCCTGCCTTGTTTTGAGGTGGTCTCTCCTCATTCTCTACTGCTCATGCCAGGCTAGCTGGCCTGGGTGCTTCCAGTGATTCTCCTCTCTCCATCTGTCATCTTCCCGTAAAAGTATATGGCTTACAGATACATGTGCCACTGCGTCCAACTTTTATGGGAATTCTAGGGATCCAAACTAAGGCTGGCAGGCTGGCATGGCCAACACTTTACCCACAAAGCCAGTTCCCCTACCCTTAATGTTGCTTTTGCAACTAACGCATTCAAAAGAGGCAGAGCAGAGTTAGCAGGCCACCAACATCTATCTCAGAACTTTTTGAAAAATGCATGAAAAATCAAACTTGGGGAAAAAATATAGCTAAATGTTCAAAGAGCTTGGGTCTGAAGCAAAAAACAACTAAAATCATTTTTCACTTTTGCAAATTTTATGTTCTCAGTCTTGTGTGTGTGTGCGCACACATTAATAGAATACGAGGGTTATTAATAAAATCTAAGACCATCAATAGAATCTAGTACAATCCATAAAGTCTAAGACTATTAACAAAAGCCAGGATTACCAACGAAATGTAAGACTATCAATATAATCCAGTGTGATATACGTGTGGTGTATGCACACATTTGTGTATGGTTGCAGAAGCTAGAGGAAATTAGATGCCCTTCTCGATCACTCTCCACCGCTTTCTTTGAGGTAATCTCTTTCCCTGAACCTGGAGCCCATGTATTTTCTGCTAGGCTCCAGAGATCTCCTGTTTCCAATACATGAGACTTCACCCAGCTTCTAGAAGGTACTAGGATCCAAACTTGGCTTATGCTTACGCTATATGCTCTCCTAATTGCCGAGCCACCTCTTGGGTCCTCTAAACCTCAAAAAATATTAACATAAAGATCATTCAATTAGGAACACCTACTAAATGATCTTTATTCAGCTCTATCAATATCAACACTGTATTTGGCTTCATATCCTCCCCAAACAAAAAAATGTTCAAACACATGCTTTTATTTATCATGAAATCTTTTGTTGAGAACACTTAGCACATATGCTGGGCAAAGGCACAGAGGCTCATAAGTAATTAGCTAAATTACACATCGAAAATTTAAGCAAGTTATCCATTTATTAAATTACATAGGATTATCATGATCAATTCTAAAATTTAAGGAATTTCAATTTTTTATGTAACATCACAGAAATTCCATTCAGAAAGCACAGAGACAATATTAACCAATGCTTACAGCTAACTACCCTTATAACCAAAAAAAAATGATTACTCTCACAACTCAATTGAAATACAAGTAGAACTCTAACTTTAAAATGTGATATTCTTATGCCAGTGAGATGGTTCAGTGGATAAAGGCCTGTGAGTATACCCTTCGACTTGAGTTCCATACCCAGAATTCACATGGTAGAAGGAGAGAACACCTCACTTCCCTCACTTCCACGTGTACGCTGTGCCATGACTGCCCGCTCTCCAGCCTCTCATTTCAAATGCATAATAAAATAAAAATAAAATGTGATATTCTCTCTGCATTTGAATACATGTACAAAAACTCCACTCACATGAAAGAAGTTAAATGTGGCTTTACTATCTACCAAGTCACTCCCTACCACTTCTGGTTCTGAGGATCTTGGTTTGTTTTTTTCTTGTTTTCTTTTCTTTCTTTCTTTTTTTTTTGAGGAAGGATAGGAGAATATGTGTAATATATTTCTATGTAGTATGTTCTGCATACATGACCATGCACAGAGAGAACAGAGCAGGACATGGCTATCTTTGTCAATGACCCTGTGCCTTATTCATTGAGAAAGATTCTCTCCCTGAACCAAAGCTTGCCATTTCAGTTATTACACAGTCATGCCTGACTTTTTATATAGGTGCTGAAGATTCAAATTCTGATTCCCATATTCAAAGAGCAAGCATGCTTTCCTATTGAGATGTCTCTTTAACCCCATTTTAGGATTTTAAAAAGGCCCAAGTTGATACAAGCTCTTTTAGGGAATAAGTCATAAAAGTATTGTACACGAAGATCTACAAACAAATTAGAAAACAGAGTTCTTACAAACTATGACCCAACCTTCTCTTTCAGGTGACATTAAAAAATATTCAGAATAACAACAATCCACTAAAAAATAGATGCAGATATTTTTCCAGTTACTTATATAATAATCTATCTTTTCAATAGTCTTTGAAAAAATAATAATGTTATAATTTATCAACCAGAAAATAAGTTGAATAACATAGACTAAGTTATGGGTATCAGGAAATACTTCAAAAAGTATTCAAAAAGTACTGAGAACAACTCACTGAACTTTTGCCATATTTCAGCAATAAACCTTGAGAAATGTTTCTTCTTGATAAAATATGAATAGGCAATACTCTATGAGGGAAAAGAAGCAGCAGCAATTGTTGAATCTTTTAGGGATTTGGACTTAGGCAGAACTGATTGCAAGCTCGACCTGTGGTATTGGTGAACAGGGTATATGGCAAGTAACTTAACACGTCCCAGGACTAGTCCCATTCTCTGAAACATGGGCAGATGAAATGCCTATGTAGGTGAAAGAGTTGATAAAGCGGGGATTCTAGCATGATAACTCAACAGAATAGCACTATCATAGCGCTATTAACAGACTCTACAACCAGAAACAAAAATCAAGCACTATCAGCAGAACCTAGGACAATCAACAGAATCTAAACCCATGAATACAATCTAGAACAACAACAACAAAAAATCTAGGACCATCCAAAAGAGTCCAATACTATCAACAACCTAGGACCATCAGTAGAACCTAGGACTAACAGCAGAATTAAGCACTATTAATAGAATCTGGTAACTCAACAGAACATAGTGCATCAACAAAATCTAATCCTACCAACATAATCTAGGACTATCAATAGAATCTAACACCCTCAACAGAATCTAGCACTAGCCACAGAATCTAGTACTATAAACAACTAGAACTATCAATAGAATTTGTGAATCTATGAATAACAATAGAAACCAGGCATATCTATAGAATCTAGGACTATCAATAGAATCTAGGATCATCAGTGAATCCAACACCATCCAAAGAACTAGGGTTTTCTACAGAATTTAAAACTATCCATAAAACCTAGGACTAGGATCCAGGACCATCATCAGGATCCAGCATAATTAACAGAACACAGCACTGTGAACATAATCCAGTAATAGCAATAAACTCTAAAGACTATTAATAAAATATAATGTATCTAGCATCATATATAAGATCTAAGATTTTCAACAGAATTCAGGACTATCAATAGAACCTAGAGAGCCATCAACAGAACATAGCACTATCAACGGAATCCAGGACTATCAACAGAATGTTAAGACTATCAATAGAATCTAGTACTACCAAAAGAATCTAGGACTATCACAGAATTTCATATCATCAGTAAAATCCGACATCACCAATAATAATAAACACCATCAACAGAATGTATCACCATCAATAGAACCTAGCACCAATAATAGACTCTAGCATCATCAACTGAATCTAGGACCATAAATAAAGTCTACGACATCCATAGAGCCTTGTGTTACCAAGGGAACCTACTACCATCAACAGACTCTAGTAACATCAATCACTGTCAACAAAATGCAGCTCTATCAACAGATTTTAGCACTATCAATAGAATCCCACAACGTCAATAGAATTTAGTGCTACTGATAGAACCTAGGAATCTAGCACTGTCAATAGAATCCAGCACTATAAATAGAATTCAACTATTAACAGATTTATCACTCTCAACAGACTCTACTGGTACCAACAGAATTTGTGACTATGGATAGAATATCACGCTGTCAACAAAATCCAGCACCACAATAGAATCTAAGACTATCAACATTACCTAGCTCCATCAATAGACTCCAGCACCATCAATCAAATCTAGGACCATGGATAGAATCTAGGACTATCAAAGGAATCAAATACTATCAACACAAACTATGAACATCAAGAGAATCCAGCTTTACTTGCTTTATCAATATTCCAAATTTATTCTCATATAAAACTAAGGAATAAATATTGATACAAAGCAATAAAAATGATAGATTTTTTTTCCTGATAATTCTTTTCTTCTTCCTCTGTTTACTTTTTACAGTGCTAAGGATCAAACCCAAGACCCATGCCTGCTATACAAGCTTTCTACCATTGAGTCACACCTAAAATGCCATTTTCTGACCATTTCTTTTGGATATCAGTTTCTAGCTTAAGCTGAACTCAGTTGGAGACACAGACTCTGCTGAGCATGGACTGTTTTAAACCAGCTTTAACTCCATCCTTGAAAGCAGATGAGCATTCAGAGTTTGCAGCAGGTAGAAGCAGAGACCTCAGGAATCCTTTTCCACGCCCCCCTCTCCATTCCCAACATGCTGAAGAACGCACCTGAGTGATGGACGCTCTCTTATCCTTTCCTTTTCTTGCCAGGGTGTCCAGGCCTTTTAGTGAAGAAAATAGGCCTTTCTTGCTCCTCCCTCGCTGGGTCAGGGAGAGTGTTCGTTTCCTGAGAGTGGAGTCATCCCGAGAACACACCTAAAGGAAAACACATTCAAGAAAACTCCCTCAGCACATCACGGTCTCGGTGTGGGGGGCATGAAGAAGAAACAGCTGACTTACGCAGGTCAGCCATGCTTGCTATAAATGCATCCTGACCAGCTCCAAAGCTAACGCACGGTTAACAACCAGAAATGCAACCATCACCCAGACGCCTCTTGTCTCGACAGACAAGGCCAGCCCCAATGTTTGAATCTCCCCCACAGTGGGCAGCAGAGTCATTAAAACCACCCTAGATCCCTCGAGCTGAGCCACTTCAATGCAGAAATGATAGCGACTTCACATTCTACCCATGGGGCTCTCAGCAGTATAGGGCAGACACCTTTCATGTATTATTGTTTAGTCGTGTACAGCTGTGCATGCATGTGTGTGTGAGAGTGTGCACGTGGAAGCCAGAATTGTGTTGGATGACATTCCTCTAGCACACTCTGCTATGGTTTTTGAGCCTCTCAAAGTAGGCCAGGCTAGCTGGCTAGTCTCCCTCCCATGTGCTGGGACACAGCACCACATCCAGCTGTTTTTTGTTTGTTTGTTTGGGTTTGGAGGATGACACTTAGGTTCTCAATCTTGTAAAGCAAGTGCTTTACTGACTGAACTATCACCTCAGCCCCAAGTCAAATAATCTTCAATCCACCTTTTTGTTCTTCACCCACTCGGGCCCCTCCTGAGGGATCTTGCCTTCCTGATGGACAGACAGACAGGAAGATGGGGTGATTGCCGACTAGCAACTGGATTCTGAGAATAAGCATCAGGAGAAACTGGAAACTGTTGTTTCCTCCCCTCACGCCCAGTCCTGAGCTTCCGGCACTGGGCACAGGGAGAAGCATCCAGTAGAGGCGCCGGCAACGAGCCGGAGCTCCCAGAACATGCCACAGACCCAGGCCTCCTTGGCAACTCACCAAAGCATGAAAAGAAGACACAGACAAGACGCCCAGCCTGCTGAGAGCCAGTTTGGACTGGGCGGCTGGCGGCAGCGAGGAGACTCTTGGGGTTCGGTAGCTCCCCGCCTTGCAAGCTGGCCAGGTAGCAGCGCATCCTGAACAGATCCATGTGGAACTTTTCCAGATTCTGCTCCCACTGCTGGATCTGTAGCAGCAGGAAGAGAAGCGATTTCAGTAAGAGTCGCAAGTCGATATGGGTCAAGTGAAAAAGCGCAATGTGTCCCACAAACCTCAAGGAAAATTCCTTGCAGTTGGAGGGTTTCAATCAGCTTCCTCTGCTCACCCCTCTCTCCCCACCTCCTGTGCTGTGTCACTCACACAGGACCCCTCCAAAGGCTGCTGGTGAGAATCCCAATCCTGGGAGAACCCCAATAGTATAGCATGTTGATTTAAAACAGAGCCATTCCACAGGGCTCCCTTCACTTTACAGTCCCTGACCCTAAACTGGGTTAACTGGTACACGACAGATGCGGACAGCAGGGGGACAGACCTGACATCCCTACTCACTCCAAGTGACTTCAAACAAGAGGCAAATGGACTTCAGGGATGGGGAGAAAGAGCTTTTACAGCCATTTAAAGTGTCTCAGGGGATAACTACCATCTGTCCATCTGAGAACAGTTAAAGAGACTGCAATTATTTAACAACGGACATTCCAATGTGTTTCCTCAAGACGGGGAGCCATGAGTCAGTAAAGAAACACAATCCAACTTTAGAGGCCCTCTCCCTTTCTCCATAGATCTTGCAACCACAGTGGGTTGCTTGAGGCCTGATCTCCACTTATGTACAGGCTGGCAGGCAGAGAGATGCCCGGATGACCAGTACGTGCCAGTACAGAGTTGGAGCCGAGCAGAAGGCTGGGATTCCAGAGTCCTGACAGCAATGCACCAATGCAAGACAAGGTCTCGGTGACTCTATCAAGAGTGACCGTCTGTCACCTTCACGTTGGCCCTGTTGTTTGGTACCCACATAGAACCTCACCTTCCAGACTAAACTTTCCATGTTAACCATTAATTCAAGATGGATGATCACTGGAAAGTTTGCAGCATCGAATGTTCACTCCTTTCATTCTGTTCCAAAAGATAAGTAGATGCTGTCTATTCCCTAGCCCTGCTCTAAGTTCTCTTCATCTCTCAGGAGGCAGCGTACGACTTTCCACGTGAATAATATGAAAAAGCTTGGTTGCTTCTTCCAGAATCGCTCCCCGCATGTACACACCATGTTGGATTTTCCTCCAGGATTTCCCCACAATGCCCTCTTGCCAGTTTCCAACCACGGAAATGCAATCCATCTTCATCATCATCTGAAACCTTTAAATATGTTTTGAAAAGGAAACCGGGGTTCATAGGAGCTGGGCAATGCATGCAGCTCTACCCACCATGGCAGCCCTGCCAACATGCCCGCACCCACTTCTCAGTCCACTCCCCAGTGGGCCGTCTCCTGGTCCCTGAAAAGAGCACATGATGGATCGGGCTGTGGGGGGAGGCTGTCTGGGAGGATTCCAGGACTGCCGAGGGGTGGTGAGGTTTTTGTCCTGATTTGCTTGTTTGAAATAATGAACGGAAAGGAAAATAAAGCTAACTGGCCTTAATTTACACGGCTTCCTCCCTCGGGACTTCAAAGGCGTCCAACATGTGGCCTCTCGCTGTGGTCTGGGCCACATTGGATACGCTCAAATGAAAGTTGCATCATTTGCCCAGAGGCCAGGACGGGACAGTAGGGGGTTTATTTTAGGCAAAGCACGTGACCTGACGCAGGATGAACCACAGTCATGGTTACTGGGGCAGCATCTTTTCATTAGGAAAGGGCACTGACATCGATTCTCTCCACTAAGAACTTCAAAGACAGACCGTTCCAGAGATCTTATCTGTCTTGCATGACATCATCTACCCTGTACCATCTGCCCTTGTGGGTGACTAGATCTGGGCTGCTAAGTCTATGGAGAAAGGCATAAAAGCATACGCTCAAATGTAGTCAAATGTAGTCAAGTTGCTTTTTTTTTAGTGTGTGTGTGTGTGTGTGTGTGTGTATGTACGCGCACACGTATGCTACAGCACATGTGTGGAGGCCAGAGAACAACTTGCAGAAGTCACTGATCCCCCTCCGCGATAAAAGCCCCAGGGATCAATAGAACTCAAGTCCTCAGGCTTGGCAGCCAAGCGCTTTTCACCATCTGTACTATCTCACTAGCCCCAGCTGGGATTTGTGAAAGGCAAGGAGCAAGAGCTCTGCTTTGTGATGGGAAGTTTGGAGAACTCTACACACATGTGGGATGGATGGAGTCATAGCTGATCCTGACCGTCAATATCTGTGTCTCTGCAACACGATAGCATGCTCCTAAGGCAGGAGAGTAGGGTTGGAGAGGGAGAAGTCAAGATTAACATATAAAGGAAACCAGATATCAGAAAGACTAGCAAAGTCCTCCCCACTCAGCTGAACATAAGGAACTGAGCATGTGCAAGAAAAGCACGTGTGGCAAAGAGATGTGAGAGGAGGAGCCCGTAAAGGCTCCCTGTCTCCTAGCTGAACTCCCCTCCCAGTAAGCATCCAATCCTTCCCAGCTGTCTGATGCACATCTACATGTAAGAATGCATTTCTCCTTAACCAATCCTGTTTCTACCTCTGTCTGTATCTCTGGTCTAATCCTTTGTTCTAGCACACAAGAATCTAGAAAAATCCCTGCAGATGCCCTCTGGCCTCTGACCCACACCTACAACTCAGGACTTCCCTGCTGGACTTCTCTCAGACTCTGGTTTGTGGATGGAGAGCAAATGTCTGACTTCACAATTTCCTAACAGATGGATCGGAGAAGACTCGGTTAAACCCACCTCAGAGCCCTGTGGGAAAAGCTGATCTATAACAATAGCACATAAATAACAGTCACCTAAAAACCAGCAGTGTGGTGAAGATGACATTTTCTGGCCAACTTTCTGAGGTTCAGTTCAAAGAATCCCCGACTTTTCATAGCACGGTGACAACATGGCACGTGCGTGTAAAGTGGAGAATACAGAGGGTGGAGGAGGCAGGAAGGAATTAGAACTAAAGTGAAAAGCTGTTGGACTCTAGAAGGTGCTGGCAAAATGATTAGCATAAGATTTCAGAGAGAACTCAGCACCTGGCCTTCCCAGGTCATGTGGGGCTGTGACGCCAGCCTGATTCTACCGCTTTGAGACAGAGTGCTGCTCGGCACCTAGGCGGCGGGCCACATGCTTGCTCCAAGGAACCGCGCCTCCTCCTGTGCTAGCCCCACAAGGAGCTGGAGTGACTCTGCTGACTACAATTCATTTGAGAAGACCTCCTTTCAGGCCACCCAATAATCTGAGACCCTCAGATTTGGACAGGGGTTGAACTCCCACCCACTCAGAGATCAGAACCAACTGTGAACCACTGATGCCTCCAGCATTCATTTTTCACAAACTGAGGGCAGCGCAATGATGTTCGTGCCTGATGAAAATGCAGAATTTAAACAACCAAAATGTTTGCTTGGGCTTTCTGTGGCCACGATAAGACCCACGTACCAAAGGGAAGAAAGGTAGCCAGAAGCCACTCGACGTTCCTGAATATCCCTTTTCTTTCCTTCTTTCCCTAGCGTCAATGTCTGACTACAGGGTAAGCATGGCATCCCTTTATGGAGCTGGAATGGTGGAAGACAGCAGAGAGTCAAAACCATGCTTTCCCATCACAGTCCACAGCCCTGCTTGACTGGAGTCCCCTGAACTCGGGACACGACCTCACAAGTCACACCTCCAACAGACAGGACCAGGGCTGCCATGCGGCAGGAAGGAACTCCGGCTTGTCATTTCTCCCTCGAGTTCCCCATGTCCCCTGGCCAATGTCTCACACTGCATGCCACAGAGAACCGGGAGGCTTGACCACACTGAGTCATCAGTACAGCTTCCCAATCAAGGGAGTCAACAAGCGAAGAAGTTTTAAAAAAGTCAAATCGTTAGTCAAAGCTGTATGTGGGGCTGGGGCCCAGTGGGTGAAGCGCTCGAGTTCAAATCCCCAGAATCCACATAAAACCAGGCTTGGTAGTCCATACCTGTAATCCTAGTGATGCTACGGCAAGACGGGAAACAGGAGACCCCGAGAACACGCAGGCCAGCTCTCCTGCTGTACACAGTAGTGAACATGGATATTTGCCTCAAATAGATGGAAAGTGAGGACAGATACCCGTCTGTCTTCTCTGATGAACCATCATATGCATGTGGGAACTTGCATGCACACGCACACACACATGTGCACCTGCAGAGGTGTGTGTTATCAGCATGCACATGCACACACACACATGTGCACCTGCAGAGGTGTGTGTTACCAACAGACCTGGCAGGGAACAGACTAAAAAGTGAAGGGAAGTGAAAGCGACAGTTAAGTAAATAACCTAACAAGGCTCCAGGCTGTTAGCTACCCTGGGATACCCCAGTTAGTCATTAATTGAACATCCAAGGCATTTCATTAATGCCACTTGCTCCACCGTGGCAAATGAAGCCCTCGCCTGGGGCAAATACATGTTTCAGACACCATTAAAGTACATTTATATTTTCTCTTGTCGTTATAATAGGTCTTAGACTCCCAGCGATCCTTCTGCCTCATTAAAAGGGGGGGAGCAGGTGAGGTAGCTCAGGGAGTAATACGCCTGCTCCCAAATATGGAGGCCTAAGTTCAATCCCCAGAAGCCCGCATAGTGAAAGGACAGAACTGACTTCTGAAAGCATGTGTAACTCCATCCACACACCATGACACGCAGCACCCCGCTCACGTCAATGAATAAACATTTGCTTTTAGAAATCACACTCCAAAATGGAAACATGAGTTTAAGTAATGAGTGCAGTGCAAAGCAGGAAGAAGCTTGACAAGGAACAACACACCTGAACATTTTGCCTGAGGCAGCCCTGGCCTGACAGACGGGGGTCCCTGTCCGCCCTCACCTTTGGCCGCCTTCTCTCACTTCGGACAACTCTCTGGACTTTCTCGACCGCACACTGCTCTGTGTGCTTGAATGAAAGAATAAGGGGCTCTGTTCCACTAAGTCAGGTCTGTCTGCTGGGGATCTGAATCCTTCTCGGATGACGGAGGGACACAGAGAGAAAGAACTGGGCTCTGGGCAGCAGTACCTCTCTCTTGTCCATCCCCAAATGACTTTCCGGCCTCAGCTTTCTGCTCGGACATGGGCGTTTGGAGTTAGCTAGCAGGCGCTCGAAGGAAGTGCTGCTCCGGCCACTCGAGACACAAGTGTCCATCTCCAAGTGCACTGCAAAGCGTCTATGTTGCTAGTGGCCTTGTACCACACACCCGTGTCACTGTGGAGTATCCATCGCTGACAACTAACTTCAGTGTATAAGCCACCTGGTCTACAGTACTTTGTGACCCTGATGTTCACCAACACGGGGATATCACATGTCCACTTAACCCTTCGACACCTGGCTGCTCAGGAGCCCCAAGCCATCTGGGTACTTCTACCCCAAACTATCTTTAAGAAGCCCTTCTGTCCTCCCAGCCAGGAAATCCTGTGCACCCGCACACCTCTGCTAGTTTCTGAAGGCTGCCTTCCAGGAAGCCTCTCCGCCACATCCTGATTCTCAGCCCAACCTCGACCCTGTGATTCCTCGTTGCATTGGAAGACTATGGTAGGTGTCACTTAATCTAACCTATTCTAGAATGTTTAGTGCGCCACATTCATCAGGCCTGCTCTGTAGCTAGATTATACAAACCTTAGACGTGAGATCATTATTACATAATTATTTTCATTCCTTGAGGACAGATGCATCTCCTAGACACATCGGCATAACCAGGTAGAAAAATAGGCAGAGAAGAACTGAGGAGGGGAAACATTAGCGAGAAGGAGCGGCAAAGGTCAGCACAGGAAGTGTGGAGCTGAGCTTGCACTGTACCCTGCTTTGGAGACCTGAGGAGGAAGCTGAGGAGGCAGTTCAGTTGGCACGAGTCTTGCTTAACATGCACAAAGAACTGGGTTCTAACACCAACAGGTACCCACCAGTACTTGGGAGTTAAAGATAGGATGGGAGAAGGAAGGAAGGAAAGGAAGGAAGGAAGGAAGGAGGAGGGAGGGAAGGAAGGGAGGGAGGAGGGAAGGAAGGGAGGGAGGAAGAGAAGAAGGAAGAGAGGGAGAGAGAGAGGGAGGGAGGGAGGGAGGGAGGGAAGGAGGGAGGGAGGGGGAGGGAAGGAACTGAAGAAGAGGGGAGAGAAAAAAAAGGGAGGGGGCAGACAGGTTTGATAATGGGGTTACTTTATTACTGCCAATTGACATATTCCAAGTTGTATCATCTGAATTCATGCCTTTGCTCTATTTCCTGTTTACACCCACAATTTCTTTCTACACATACTGTTTTCTAAAGATTTTCAAATATCATCAAGGTTAAACATTCAGACATTATGAAAGACAAATCATTTACAATTTCAACAAAACCCTATCTGGGAAATTCCTTTTGATAAATCAGTGTGTCATGATAGCTGTGAATCCTTTTTAAGAACCTGATCTCACTGTAACAATTTGCCGGGCGAAAGAGAAGCAAAGTTCCAGAGCCCACCAATGTGTCTTTACCCCGTTCCTCAGTTAAGTCTACAGATCACAGATCACGTGACGGATAGCTTTAGGTGGAGGGCTTGGCGCAACACCCTTTTAAAGGGGAGGATTCCTCCTGTGGCTGTCAGGAGCCCGCTGCTCACAGCTGCTACCCGCATCCCTGTCTGCGCGGAGACTCCACTGAGCCTGTCCTGACTGGCAGGGCAGAGAGGCTTGGCCCGCTGACCTTGATGGAGAGCCAGTCTCCACGGCCATCAGGCCCCAGCCTGCCCTAGGGTGCACTGCACCACAATTCCAGTCCCTTCCCAGCTCACCTCCTCACACAGCTTCCTGGAGCATTGCTTCCTGGAGCATTGCCAACAAGTAACTGCTCACAACAGCACAGGAAACAACTATTAGTATGCAAACGGGTCCTAAATCAGAGAAAATCCTTTTCTTTAACAGTTTACCTACTGCTATTATTAGATTTCTGGAACCCACACACAAATCGGCAGTGTATTCATTCCAAAGGTATTCATTCCAAAGCCACCTGCTGTATTAGAATGGACCTGACTAATATAAAGATTCCCCCCACTGTTTCTTATTAATGAATTTTGCACCCACTTCACGATCCCTTCCCCTGTCTCCTGGCTCTCACGTTCTTCCCACCTCTCTTCCAAAGGTGAGGATTTACGGGTAAATTAAATTCCGTACTTAGGTATTATTCTTATAGATGCCTGGTGTTACAGAGGTTTCATTACACGGCTTTGTTCAGAAAAGTAAGAACAAGAGAAAGTAGGTTTATAAAGGATATACCACAAAGAAAAACAATTTGGACATCAAATATTGCAATATGCGAATTAATCCTTACACCAAAACTCTCAGTCCAACATGTAAAACCTGAAATGCTCCAAATTGTGACATTGTAAGACTTAATGTGACAGAAGTAAAGTTTTCCACACCATGAAAATTTGTTTCATGCACAACATACGGCACATATGAAGCAGATGAGGTCAGACGCACACTAAAGTCCTTTCCTCACAATAATATTCCATTGCGTGTGAGCAAACATCCCGAGGTCTAAACATCTAAAGGGAAAATGCCAGATCCACTTCTGGCCCTATGCGCTTCCATCAGGGGTGCTCAGTATGTCTAGTCACTCTGTGTGCTCCAGTCATGGGGTGCTCAGCATGTCTATCCACCCTGTGCACTTCGATCAGGGGGAGCTCAGCACGTCTATTCAGCCAGCAGAGGCCCTGCAGCATATCAGGTCGACCTCCTTGTAGAAGGGCAGCCTCAGGAACCTGACCTGAGGAGAGCAACTGCTACACCCAGAATGTCAGCATGCCCCCCCCCCCGGGGCCTCTACAGAGCCACAGAGACCCTCCCCCCAGCAGGGCCTTGCGCAGATGGCTGTACCTGGTTCTCGATGGCCTTCCTGTTCTTGGGGTCGCTCACCACCGACAGCTGCAGCTCCGCCATCTTCTTCATCTTGCTGTCCATGTCGATCTTCTGAAGGAGGCTTCTCGTCTGGCTCTTGAGCAGCCGAACCGTGTCCTCCTTCCCATGCTGCTTTGCAAACAGGGATGCCGAAGCGGAATGGATGGCGGTGACCCAGTTTTCCAGATCTGTCTGACTAGTGGCCTAAGCACAGTGTGCAGGGGGTGGGGGGAGCATTTGAAATTATGTTAACATGAAAGCTCCTTCTAGACTAAAATACCTGCACCACAATCCCCTTCCCCCCTTCCCCCCCACACCGCACACACACACACAAAATACAGAGTTTAGCCTCCCAAACTGCCCAGCGCTCAACTCAGATCCACAGGGCTGAGAAATGAGCACAGAGACCTAAGCAGACACCGTCCTGGCACCCAGGCCTGGCAGGAAGAAAAGCAAGGAGAAAGTAAACAGCTAATGGCAGGAGCAATGGAAAACAAGAGTATGTCCACCTAGGGCCGCATCAAGCCACCCTGAAATCACTGGCTGTCTCTACATGCTTAACAGAGTGAGAAAATATTGAGACTGAAATAGTAAACTACAGGTGTAACATCATTTGCCAGATAGATCGATAATGAAAAATACCCACAAAAGAAGCCAGGGAAAGAATACAGAATAACAACATTAAAGTGGCTGAATATTAGGAGTGTGGAATGGTTTTTCTTCACAGTGGTCATAGATACTTTCTAGAAGAGAAAAATACTGCATTTGTGTCCACAGGCACCAGGCCCAGCATTACCAGACATCCAGAACAAGACAGCAGACACCTTCCAGGTAATGCCTGCAGTTGGAAGCACTCAGTTTAGACTGGGAGGTGTGAGAAGCACATTGTACCTGGCTACCATTTCTATGAGTTTGGAGTTTACAACAGAACTTCACAAAACTTTATTTATTCTATGGGATTGGCTCTGAGAATTGAACTCAGGTTGTCAAGCTTGGTAGCAAGCCCTTTATCTACCTAGCCATCTCCTTGGCCCTAAAAACACACTCTCTTGGCCAATGACGAGCACATGTGCCTGCAGTCTCAGCCAATCTGGAGACTGAGAGAAAAAGATCATGTGAAAGGAGATGGCAGAGGCCAGCGTGCATAACATGGTGAGACCTTGTCTCCGAAACACTTTGCTGCTTACATGTATCATTTACCCTTAGAGCAATCTGGAAGCTCATGTTGTTGCTGATGACATCTTTCTGAGCCAGGGTCTCATGCTGTAGCCCAGGTTATCCTAGAACTCACCCTGGAGGCCAGATAGGTCTTTAACTCACACCCAACTTCCTACTTCACCCTCCCAAGTGCTAGGATCACAGGTAGAAGCCACCAACCTGATTTTCAAGTGTGCTTACAATTTGAAGGAGTTAGGCAAATGCCTCAGGAAGAAACAAGATGGTTCTGCCTCCAGGACTGAGCGCCATACCCTTGGGGTGGGCGTGGCTGGAAGGCTTCTTCTCTGACCACCCCTGGGCAGCTCCATAGGCTCCTAAGCAGCTCCTGACTAGGCTTCCTTTAAAAAGCCTCAACTCTGACAATCTTGAGCACTGCACTATCTGGCCCTGAGCTACCCCAGAACAGGGATACAGTGTTTTCTCCAGCCTGGTACATATGCCATGGACCCCAGTCTGGCACTTTGTGGGCACCGACAAATGTCTGTTGTAGCCCAGGCATTGGCAGTCAGTGGAAGTCAAGGCCTCCAAATCCCAGGCCCAAAGAATCACATACTGTATCCCATTTCATGCGGTCTTTGTCATTCCCAACCTCATCATCTACTATCAGCTCGCCCTCCACGTGCCTAGCATAGCAGTACCTGGAAAAGGTAGACGTCCCCCAGGGAGTTGCTAAGGCAGAACACGTGCTCTTTCTTGGGGTGCTCCGGGACAGACTGCACAATGCTGTTTTCTGCAAACAGGGCGCACCGTGGGGCGCTACTGTGGTCTGCTGAATTCTTCCCGTAGGTCTCATAGAACAGCAAGGTGCATCCTGGGAAAGACAGAAGCTAGGTCACATTCCTGTCACAGGACCCAAAGGTCCAGGAATGGCTGAGAGGACAGGCTCAGCCTCCCCCGATATCCCCAACGCCCAAAGGATACCACTGTTCACTCTGACAGAGGAAAGTGGCACGTGAGACATGCCTAGTTGTACAAGCACAAGCAGAACGACCGGCGCTTTGGTCATTGTGTTACAGGACCGCAATGGAGCGCACTGTCACCTAACGCCCCCAATGCTCTGCACGCTGGGCCCTCTACCCTACCTGCACAGCTGGCATTCAAGGGGGGCATTGCAGTGCACCTTGCTCCACAGATGAGAACCCGATGGAGGCACCTGTGCAGCATCCCTGCTGTATGGCAGCGGAAGAGGAATATGAACTCAGACCCTCTGACCCGGCACCCCTCTTCATCAGCACAGCACTAGGTTTAGGAAGCATTTATTAAGTGTGACAAGATGAAGAAAATTCCATATTCGTTCACTACACTCACAGGGTGGTCATGGGAAAGTGGGTCCATGTAGAGAAGTAGATGTTCAGGAAGGGACCCTTCATACGTGTATAAAACCATCTTAATACAGTCTTTTTTTTTTTTGCAACTTACCAAGCATTTATTGGTCACCTCTGAGTACCGAACCTACACTGTACTGTGAATTGCAAAAAGACAGGAAGGACAGGGGCTGATGGCCAGACTCTGACCCTGACATTGAGCCTGCAGTAACCCCTCATTGGATATGATATTTTATTTACATAAAGCTGAGATGGAGAGGATTCAAGCAAAGATATGGGTGTCCCAAAGCAGAGCCAAGATTCTGAAACTAGGTCTCCTAACGCCTAGGTCAATGTCCTTTCTTTTGGATCATCCTTTAGAAAAGGACACCCACTGATGAAGACATTAATAGACAGTGCACGTCAATGGGAAAGGAGGTATTTAGGTAGGAGCCTTAGCTGTGATCTCAATCTTAAGATCCTTTTTTCCCCTCCATTGTGTAGAAGGGTTTCACCTCACAAGGACGAGCCAATTCACTTAATGACACAGCAGCTGGAACTCTGACCCTGCCCCTCAGACCCTCTTTCTGTGGTTCTGTCTTTTCCAGCCGCTACACGATTTTCCCGATTTCTCTCTCCTTAGCTTATTAGTGTGATGTCTAGCTCTTTCTTCTTTCTGATGTGCTTTCTTTCTCCTCTTTAAAAGTAACCTCCTGATTTTCTTCCTGACCCTGGGTACAGATTTCCTTTCTGTCAAAGTGTTTTATTACATCCTAATCTGAACCCAAGTGCTCTGGTTGCTTTTTGTGAGTGCAGATCCCACAAAATCTCATGGACACTTTTCTTTCTGAAGCCTTGCCAATCACTTTCTAGTGGCAAAATACTAGAAGATTTTGTCTGGTGTGGACTAGGCTCGGATCCTACTCTCATATGCCTTCACTTTTCTCTCTAAATCCATATTTCTTTTTCTTTTCCTCTGGGTGAGGCCCAACACCAGTAACTGCAACCTTTTTTTTCCTGGTTACAAACTTCCCTTCATCTCTGTTCTTCCTTCTGTTGCCAGTGTCATTCTTCCCATGTGTTGCTGGCACATGGGGGAGACTGCGGGAGCTCTCTCCCACGACCAGTACTCAGTCACAGCGCATGCTCCCCGGACAGCCACCAGCATCAGTCTTGGGTGGGCTACGAAGCTCTGTAGCACAATTGCGAGTCCACAGTCAGTCCTGACGATGCAGAAAAGGCGCTAAGATGATACTTCCCGTCTAAGCTGCAACTTCTACAGTGACTCGGTGAGTGCTGCCCACCTCTGACGACCACACTTGCCAAGAGGAGCCTCTATGCCCACTGCCCACAATCACATGACTGACTTATCTATGGGGCCTGTCAGCATTAGGGGCCCTTAATACATTCTTTAATCTCACAAGTCAAATAAGTCTCAAGTTTAAACATTACTCCAAAAAGCTAGTGCTTGAGCTTTTAAGTACTTGTTTTCTTTTAATAAGCTAATAATGGTGCTGAGGAGATAGCGCAGTGGTTAAAGTACTTGCCACAGAAGCAAAAGATCTGGTGTTCAAATACCTAGATCCCACATAAAATGCCAGGCAGGTGTGGAAGCTTGTCTATCATTCCATTCCTGGAAGGCGGGGCTGGGACTCTCCACAGCAAGCTGCCAGTCAGACTTGCCCTAATGGTGTACTCTGCATTTCATCAGAGACCCAAGAGCAAAGACTAAAATGAGTCACCAAGGATAATTCCCCATCCTACCCTGTCTCCGTATACACATGCACTCTCATGCATGTGTACCCATACATATATGAACATGCATATATGCATGCACACACCTCATGCAGGTCTAGACATGAAAAAGAACACATAAGCTAATAAAGTATTAATGTGAACCAGACACTAGGGGTTTGGTTCAATGACCACCTAGGAATGCCTTACAATCATTAAGCACAATGTTTAAACAAGCTTCTTCTAAAAAACGCACATGTATGTTCTCTGGTGTAGATTTATTTCAAACATCACCCAAGAAATATTATGTGTATACATATATAGACCCATATATGTGTGTACATATTCATGTGTGTGCACTTGCATGTGAAGGCACCATCCAACATGTTTACTGAAGCAGGCCAATTTGCCAATTTGGCAAGTCTGGCTACCCAGCGAGCCCCAAGGAATTGCTTACCTCTGCATGCTTTCCTAGTGATGAGATTATAAATACACGCCACCATGTCCAGCTTAATTTTTTGTATGGGTTCTGGGGACCAAACTCAGGTCCTCATGTTTGCAGAGCAAGTTTTTTACCTACCAAGCTATGTCCTTAGTACCCAAGAAACATTTTTTAAAAGGGCTTTTACATTCATCTTCTATGCATGTATGTGAGCATGTCTCTGCTAAGGTGTGTGCATGGATGTCAGAAGTTAATCTTCAGGAGTTGGTTCCCTTCCTTCCATTTGGGAGTCCCAAGAAGCCAAGTCAGGTCTCTTGGCTTGATAGCAAGTGCCTTTAGACCCACTCAGCACCTTGCTGACCCTCAAGAAACACTTCTGAGCACATTTCCTGAATTGAGCTGTATCACATGAGTATGAATAGCAGGTCCTGGTGGCTGCAAACCTTTCCCACTTGACAGCAGAGAACCACCAGCCAGTCTCCCACACTGAGAGGGAGAGGGGTCTGCCACTGTGCTGTGTTCATATGTTTCATTCATGAAACATATTCATTCGTATGTTTAACAAATGACCTCATGAGCTGAGAGGGTAACTCGTTTGTGCAAAGCCCTGGCTTCAATTCCAGCAGTATACAAATACACACATGTGCATATACACAACACACACATACACTCATGCAGATGTGCACACTCATAGGTACACATGCACGTGCACACACACACAGTGTTTCCACTACTGCCAAGACCACTGCAGCCATCACTTCAGCATAAATCCAGGGGGAGACATGGCCCAGACACAGCCTTCGGAAATGGCACTTTATTCTTAAAACAGCATCTCGTCCCCCCAATAACATTGAGCAATCTCTCCTCCCCACAAACAGAAGTTGATCCAAGCTGGGAGGCTGAGCACAACCACATATAAAGGGCACCAGGAAACAGTGAGAGGTTTGTATCAGAACGGCTTCTTGGTAGCCTCAGCCAGTCTCTCCTTAGAGCCACCAATGCCATTGGAAAACAAACAGCAAGTTTGCCCAACCTCTCCTTTGGGAAAGGCCCATCTCTTTCTACACATGCCACAGGCTATAGCCCTGGGCCAATACACCAGGGCAAAGAGAACAGAGCCATATGCCAGCTCCACACAAGTCCAGATTCTTTCTAAAGGTCAATGGTGCCTGTTCCGTTTTCCTGATGTTGTATCTCAAAAGCCACAATTTGAGTGGACGTGAACCCAAACCCTGGGTCCCGGCCGAGATGTCACCTCAGCAACACCTGGTGGAGAAGCAGTCACGTACAGGCAGCATCACGTACAGTGCCACATGCAGCATTTAACTCATTACACAAAATTTTAACTTTAAAAAAAAAATGCACTCGAAGTGGGCATTGAGGTTCATGGCAAGGGGCTGATCCATGTTGAAGAGGCCTCCATCCCCCCACCCCAGTGCTGGGGACATCAGTCCTGCACCATGAATGCCAGGCCCTGGGTGGGTGTACAGCAGACCTTTGTCTTACCATAGTAACAGAAGGAAAACTGGACTGGACCCGCAATAGAAGTACAATGATGAGAGGGGCGAAACTAGAAACACAGTGGAAGATGCGACTAGTTTCAGTCTCCCCCTTCACGCCCCCTTCTCTCTGACACCCTCTTGCTGGCCTACATCAGGGCAGGGTCACCAGCATCCCAAAGCCTTCCGGCGAGTGTTCCTCCTGACACAGTGCAATGGGCTGTGCATCTCCAGGGACGTCTGTAATGAGCTGGCCCACTATTCAGTCCACAGAATCCCCATGAAATGTACAAGGATCTATCACTGGAAGGGACAGATGGACCCTTGTTAGAAACTCACTATGTCTGCTGAGCCTCATCTCTGTACCTCAGTATTTTTTGCTTCATGGGGTGGGTTCCTGGACAGCCCACTAGTGCCTTTACTCTCTCCAGAAAAAAGACTTCTAACCTACCTACCCGAATCCTCTGAGAATGATTTCAAACTTTGCTGAAATAATTATGTATACATACACATCTATATTTTTAACTAGGAGGAAACCTAGTTCCTAGTTCCAACATTACAACTCAGCCATAAAGCAAGAAGGCAGAAGTTAACACGGTGACGGGATATGAAGTTCTCTGTTTTTCTCATCCAAACTAGAGAAAAGATTTCAGTATTTCAGTGTGTGCAATGATGTGTCCTAAGACTTTAAAACACACACGCATACATACACACATACACACACACACATGCAATCATTCACTAGAGAAAGGTGTTCCCTGAAGAAAATACTTTACCTCTGTGAGTTTACATTTGTCAGAAAGGCTTATGAGTTGTCATAATTTGAAATGTGTCCCCCACAGTCTCATGTGTTTGGGAAGGTCATGGCACCTTTGAGAGGCAGAGTCTTGCTGGAGGAAGGCAATCACAAGATAATCACGTGCTGCCTTTGCAACAAGTGGTCTTACAGCTCTTAGCCTCTCGGGTGGGTGTGACGTAGCCTGTCTCCAGCTTCTGTCATCCAGCCATGTTGCCTCTGCCATGAAAGACTGTATCTCCCCTCTGGAACTGTAAGCTGACTAAATCTCCCCTTCTCTCTTAAGTAGACTGACTTTGGGTGCTTTCTCACTGCAATAGAGTAACCATTACATGGGTAATTGAGAAATGCGGCATGCCCTCCACGGTTGGGGAAGGAGTGTTAACATTTTGAACAGAGGGCAAAGGAAAGCAAAGACTGTTCACACATTTGCATACAGATGTGATTCACACATCTGCTTTTTCCCTGGCCGGGGCTGAGGGTAGTGTCTGATCAGGAACCACATGGGGGCCGTACAGGACGTCAAAGGCCATGAGGTGACGCCTCCTAGTTGGAACTGCATAAATTGCTGCTCTGCACACCCCAGCGTCTCTCCACCTCACACACAGCTCTTCGGATCTGTGCAGCCACCATGAGTAAAGCGGTTACAGCTTTCACACAGTGCTGCACACAAGAAGCATCCTCGCCTTTACAGAACAGATTCCTATTTCACAGCTCAGTCGACGGCACATGCTTAGCATGTCTGAAGCCCACAGGGTCCACCCCCTACACCAGAACCAAACAAGTGTGTAAATGCCCAGCTGTATTTGATGATTGTAATTGGATTTTCTTGATTTACAAAAGCCAAGGGTGATACCGATCCAATCATCCAGATGACATCTAGGAAGAGGCAGAATGTGACCTCAGGACCTACATACCAAGTAAGTAAATGTCACCTGACAGATACTTACGGGACGCAGCTAAAATATCAAAGAACAGCACAGTGATGCACAGAAAATAAGAACTTGACAATTTCTAAGTGAAATCCTTATTTATTAAACTGAGTAACATGAATAGCAAATCAACTTTACCACGCAGGTTTGGCAGAGTGTTGGTAGGGAAGCATGCTGTGGGACTCTGTCAGAATCACCCTGTGTCCAGGCTCAGGAGACAGCTCAATGTGTAAGGTGCTTGCCTCGCAAGCATGAAGCCCTGAGCTTCATCCCCAGAATCTATGATCAAAGAAAAGTTGGGTATGGTGGCACATAGCTGCAATCCCAATACATGGAGAAACAGAGATGGGGCAAACCCCTGAGGCACGCTGGTAGGCCAGCTAGTCTACTTGCCAAGTTCTAGACCAACAAGATATCCTGTCCCAAAGTAAGTTGAACATAGGGCTAGAGAGATGGCCAGGAATTAAAGCCTTTGCCTCACAAGCAAAAGGACCTGACTTTGGATCTCCAGATGCTACACAAAAATGCCGAGTGGAAATGGCAGCAACCTGTAATTCTAGCCCTGGAAGCATAGGAAACCTCAGAGCAAAACTATAAGGAGACAGCAATACAGGATGATTCCCGATGGGCCTCCACAGGCACACACTCAAGTGCCCTCTGGTACCTCTACAAAATAACATGCACACATGTGTTAAAAAAAAGAAATAAATTGAATGTTGCCTAAGGAGAACTATCTGAGGTTGTCATCTAGCATTCACATACATGTGCACATGCACACACATACATATCCATGCACACACATGAACACACACAGAGAAGAATTCTTCATAGTAACTCAAATCGCTGCTGACCTCGCCAGTCTGTCCTAGGAGAGGACAGCAGGACAGATCTCATGCAGCTCTTAACAGGCTGCCACACACTTACCCTTCAGGGTCACCCAGTACTGCTTCCACTTCGTCCGAGCCACCAGCTCTAGCTTCCTCTCCTTCTGCAAGGTGACGAGGGGCTTGAAGAAGAGCCAGCCCGCTTTCCGGACCACTCCCTGCTCCTTCTCGAAGAGCAGGTCCAGCTGTTCCAGCGAGCTGAGGGACTCGCTGCTAGACTCCAAGGTCTCCGTGGAGGTTTCCGCGTGCTCCATGTTGGTCCTGCTCATCTCTAGCTCCCGCATGAAATTCTCGTAGATGTTCTGCTGCAGGGGATCGCTGCTGATCGCGTGAGTGGATTCGCTCCTCTGAGGTAGGACCTGAGCCGAGCCCCCTGACCACAGTAAGGCAGACAGGTGAGAGGACCCTTGTACATCTGCATTCAGTCCATCTGAGCGGCTGTCGAAGTAATCACTGCCTTCCTTAGACCTCGGCTCCTGTGAGCAACACAAAAGATCGGTCACAACCACAGATTACATCATCCACGGACACTTCCCTTAGCACAGCTTCAATGTTGTGCCCAAGAATGTAACACAGGGCCACGAAGCAAGAGGCTTGGAATACAACACGACACTGCTCAGCGAGTCTCCAAACCAGAAGGGAGTTCATTCAGGTAGATGACCACCCAGACTGAAGATGGAAATTCAATACCATTGGCTCTAACCTTAGTCACTATGCAGCATCAATTAACTAATACACTAATTTAAATACACTAGTGAAGATTGCTAGTGTAATAGTTTTTTCTTTGCTGTGAATCAATCAACGTCTTCCAAAGAGCAAAGAATCCATGCTCTTACAGTCAATCCCCTCCTCCTCCCAAATCACGTGAAAACGAAGAAAAATCACTAGTTCCAGGCAGTTGCAACAGGGACAGGAGTTGGAGGTGTTATGTGAAACCAACAAACTTTCCTTCCTCTCCCTCTGGGAAATGTCATCTTCAGCCTCTATCCAACTGGTTCTGGACTTACCCAGTTAAAAACCCTGGCCCCAAGGATTCCTAATCTCCTTAAATGACAATTCTTTTTTTTTTTTTTTCATGATTTGTGGTTTGTTTGTTTAATTTGGAATTTACCTAATGAAAAGAAATGTAGTCAATCACTCACATCCTTTTATTTGAGAACCTATTTGATTCTAAGCACTAGAGAATGGCAAAGTCATGATTTTCACCTATAATGTTGATTTAGATGCAAATAGTTCTAAATAAAACTCACAGCTACCCAAAGAACCTGATACTGGACCTAGAGACACTGACCACAGATCTGGCCAGGTGTGGAGCTGAGCTGAAAACATTAAGGCATTTGTCCTAATATCAACACTGACTTTCATGGAAAACAATGATCATCTGGACAAGAAGGCGGCTTGTCCCCAACACTTAGGAGGCAAGGCAGGAGAACTGGTACAAGTTCAGGCTGAACTGGACTATGCAGTAAGCTCCAGAACCACCTGCACTATAGATGGAGATCTGACTCAAATGTTGCTTAAATGAAATGCTGGTAACCACATTTCAATAGAAAGTGAACTTCTGGCTCAAAAAGGTGCACACTTCTCAAGTCCAAGTTGGACCGCGGCAGCTGCAGAGAAAGGCAGGTACAGTCCGGTGTTTGCAGCTGCTGGGGGCTGCTGAGAATATCTTCTTATGACTAAAATTAAAATGAGAGGGAAGAGGGCCGAGGACCACTGAGCAAAGGCCTCATTCTGAACACTGCATGTGTGGACAGCTTTTTAATCTCAGAAGCCTCATCCAGAGGCTCAATAGCATTTGCTTGCTGTTTTCTAAAGGAAAACCATCACCAAGGCAGCCGAAGAGTATTTCCTAACTCCCGGGAGCTGCAAACAGCCATTCCTAATGACAACACTATTCCCGCTGTGTGGACGCTGCGTCCTGTGGTCATATTTATTTACACACTGATGCTTCTGCAGTTCCCCCAGCAAGTAAGTGAGCTGCCGTGAGTCACTTAGGAAACTTTCAAAATACTTTAAGACTTTTTTTTTTTAACTGTCATTTTGTTAACCTCTAAAAACTCCTAGGAGGCAAAGGACTACTTCTCATTTAGCTATGGTGCTTCAGCTGTAAGTGGAGGTCTCTAACTCCCTGTCCCCCAAACACTGGCAGAAGTTCTGCTTCCTGTAAGAGCTTGGGCAGGGTTCCCCCACACCCCCAGCAAGCAGAGGGCTGCAGACAGCCAAAGCCACTGGGACCCGTGAACGCCGCTGACACTGTTCCTCATGAGACAGACCCTTGGTGTAAAGCCAACTGTTCCCTGTCCAGCCGTGGTAAACCCAGAACTTTCCCCTTTGAGAAGTCATGGGGAGAGGTGCATGTGGACATAGAGGCTGCATGTGGACATCCATGACTGGTTCTTAAAAACACAGGCGTGAATGCTCTCAGGTTCTGATCAATCTCTAGATTCTTCGGAGCCAACGACACAATTTCAGGTAATAAGGGCCTTTTAAAAAATAAAATGTCTTTGGCCGACAAGATGGCTGGTAAAGGTGTCTGCATACAAGTCTGCAATTTAAATTCAATCTCTAGAACTCACACACTGAAAGGAGAGATCCAACTCTCAAAATCTGTCCTTGTTCTTACAATCCACGTGCAGGCCTGTCTATCATTCACCCATCTCCTCCTTTCCTTACCCTTCCTTCTCTCAAATAAGTGTTTAAAATATATAAATAAAATGTCTTCAAATAGGTTCGCACATAAGTCCTAATAACTTGGAAGTTATTAGGAAGTGTGAGGCTAAGGAGCCCATTATATTTGTCCAGAGGTTGAGATTTCCATTCTGCTCAAGCATAACCATGAAATTAGGTTGCTATTTCCACTCCTGCTCAAATCATAGCCATGAAGAAATGCCAGTATAATTCTACAACCAGCCCAAAGTAGAGGGGGATGAGAGTGCCCCCCTTATATATGAACCACAAATGTTTGGAACACAGAAGTAGCAGAGGGATCACCAGGGCCAGGAGGCAGGGAAGAGGGAGCCATTGGTAAAGGGGGGCGAGGTTTCAGCTACAGACCTGAAGTACAGCATCGCAAGTGTGGCTAATACTCTCTTTCTGCACTTTGACATTTTCTGCAACAGCAGATCTTGAATGTTCTCACAACAAATGAGCTGCTAACCACCAGAGGTGACAAACCAGCTTCACTGTGGCGATCACTTCCAATGTATACATATCTTGAAATATTGAGATATAGACTTCAAATATATGCATTTTCTACTTCACAGTTATAGCCCACAAGAAACTGGGGAAAACAAAAGATGTCACATAACTCCTTAAAGGAAGCCCGGTCACTACTCATGTTCTAGGAAAAAGTACTGAATTAACTCCTTATTGCTCACCAACCACGTGGTCCACTACTCATCTCTGGGATGACACCACTTTAACGCAGTAAGAGTTCAAGATTAAGGGAGTCAGAAATGTGCTTGAACACTCTGTGACAAACTGCAGCAGCCCCCAATGCGTCCAAACACTTCCCGCCAGAGTTCAGGGTCCAATCACTTCCAGTCCCTCCCCTTGCTGTGAGGGCTTGCCATGACCGTCCACTTTGCTGTGCCCTTTAAATGTGAGCACAAGTTAAATGTGCCACTCCTGAGTGACAGCTTACAGAGTCGAGGTGCAATCGCCTTCTCCCTTCGCTACAATGGCAGCTCAATGTATTCTGAAATGAGAGCCGCGATGTCAGCCTGGGGTCTCACCCAATGACATAGGCCTGAGGTACCAGATGACTGTGACAACATATATTATGAATGGAAAAAGAGAGAGAGAAGGAGAACTACATCACAGAGATGTGGGGTTTTGTTATCCTGAAAAGCCTGTTCTGACTATTCTGACCAGGGCAGGATCAGAGGCTTAAGTTGGCTAAAGCACGATAGACTATCTGCATCAAAAACACTCTCTCCTCCCCTTGCTTTTCTCCCTCCTTTCTGTCTCAATGCTGTCTCATAGCCAGTGTGATATTCTTACCCCTTGTCTGTCCTGAAGGCCAGACTCATCAGGGTAGGCTGAAAGCCCTAGAGAAAGGGCTGCTCTTTTCGTGTCACTTTTTAAAATCAAAACAAGTGTCTATCCATCATCCAAAACATTCTGAATCACTGCTGGCATGGAGAGGTTTGTGTGGGTGAGAGAAACCAGATATTGCTTTGGTGCCTTTCACAGACGAGCATCACAAATTCCTCTATGTCTGGAGTGTTGAGTGAGCACATATGTATGTGTGTACACGCAAGCATGTGTGCATGTATGTTACTAGGGATTGAATCCTGGGCCTTGTTAATGCTATTCAAGCACTCAACCCCCGAGCTATATATCCCTAGCACTTTTACTTGGAGGCAGGATCTAAGTTGCTACTGAACTCACTCTGTAGCCGAGGCAGGCTTTGAGCTCATGATTCTCCTGCCTCGGCCTCCTAAGCAGCTGGGATGGCAGACCAGCACCACCAACTTTACAGATCTGATCCTGATTTGCCCTGTAACCTGCGAAAGAAATACCTGGTCAATGTGTTGACATATCTGCTGGAAAAATTCACCTCGCTTGCATCTGTAGATAGCAGTTACCATAAAATAATACAACAGTTTCAAACAGCTCAAAAGTCCCAGTGGGCTGTGGTTTAGAAATGTAAGATAGATTTCCATCTTACTATTCAACAATACCTTGGCGTTTACCTGAGGCGTTGCAGATGTGCCCTCTGCTCTGCGTCTCCACTGCTCAGCCAAGGATATCCAAGACCTCACACCCCTGACCCTTGAGTTTCCTCATCTTTAAACTCAGGGAAGCAGTCCTTTCCAGGTTTAAAATCCCACATCTTTAAGGTTCTACCTGCGCTAATAAACATGGCACACGAGCACATCGGCATGTTTGTGGAGGACTCGGAACTGAAGGAGCTTTGGTTCCTGTGCGAAGGCTGGTAGGGAGGGCTCGCTCCTGGCACCGAGGGGAGGGGATGTGATTCACAGGAGGGCCAGACAAGAGGGCCATGATGGTATTACTGCTCTTGCTACCACAGACAAGAACTGGAACTGCCCCCTCCCTCTTGAAGGGGCCCCCATCCTTAATTTTCCAGATTGTAGAACTGTGAAAAGTCCTGATATTCAAGCCATCCAACCTGCAGGATGGTGTTTGCAGCCCAAGCTAAGACTTAGAGACGCTGCAGCTGAGGGTAAGAATAAGTGTGTGTCAAAAAGAGAGAAAGAGAAATTCCCCACCTGTAAAGGAGGCGGCCCAGGCTGGGCGCTGTCCCTTCCCCGGCTCACCCGGGCTGCTGAGCAGAACAGCTCCTAACATGGGTCTCGAGTTCACAGATGTGAACAGCCGAGGGACTCACCTGCAGTTTCCTCTTCTTCCTGGAGAGACTTCCCGTCCAGTCGCTGAAGCGGCGCATTCTGGCTTTCAGGGTGTCCTTCTTCGGAGCATCCTCGGTTAAGGCTTTGGACTTCCGGCAGGGCAAGGTGAAGGAACTGAACTGGGCCGGGTCCCTGTGCCCCACCCTGGAGGGCACGTCCATGTCGGAGGCGAAGGACACGCGGTTGCTCAGCATGGCATTGGATCCGATGCGGTCATGGGAGGAGAGGCAGGTGCCCGAAGGCGAGCGGCACCCTAGCTGGGCATCTCGGTACACATCCCGGAGGGAGGACAGGGAAGAGCTTTGGTTGAAAGGCTTTTTGGTGTCGCTGGGTGGGAAGCTGGTGTGGAGGCTGGGATCCGGGGTGCTGGGGGCCAGGAAGGGGCCCTCCACCTCGCTCAGCTCCCCAGCGTTTCCCCAAGGGGAGTCGTACCAGGACGACTCGGAGCTCAGGGAGCTGCCCTTGCTGGACCGCGGGCGAGAGTCGGTGGGAGAGGGGCGCTGGCTGGCCAGGGAGTCTGCGCAGGAGCCCCTCCTGGTTTCGGGTGCCAAGGTGGGCGAGTACCTGAGCAGCTGCACGGGCCCAGGCGGCTGCTCTGCGGGCTCCTTGCTGGGGCTCCCGCTGTTGTGGAACTCCACCCTTAAGCAGCCGTCCAGCTTGCCCAGCGTTTTGATGAACACCCGGGGGCTCCGGCGGTCCTCGCCCGGCGGGGTGGAGGCCGTGCCCTCGTGCCTCCCGTAGCAGGTGAGAAGGTGGCCGCCGCAGTCCCTGGAGGGGATGTGGTTCTCCGCGGGTTCCTGACCCACACCGTGGAAGCCGTTCTCCGGTGGGAAAGGTGCGCTGGGGCCCTGGAATTCAAGTCCTGGGGCGTTGGGCCGGTGCCTGGAGTAGGCGGGGCCTTTGGGGGCTTTGCACGTGGGTCCACCGAGTCTGGTGGCATAAGGCTGGTGGCTCTTGAAGTGAGAAAGGCAGCTTCTGGCCAGGGACCTGGACTTGTAGCCTGCTCCGCCGCCTCCCTGAGTCCATCCATGCAAGGACTTGTCGTCTTTTGCATGAATGCTGCGGATTTTCAGGGAGCAGGGCTTCTGCTTAGCACCGGTGACAGTATTGCTGTGGTTTTTAGATCCCTGCAGGGTATACTGACTCTCCGAGTTCCCCATTTTAACCTAAATTCAGAACAGCTGCATCAGCAAGAGCCAGGACATAAAATTACACTTTGGTATGACAGAATTTTTTAAGTAATAACAATGATATCTTATATGCATGTGCATGCCTGCACGTGCGCGCGCACACACACACACACACACACACATACACACACACACACACACACACACACACACACACCTTCTTTCTATGCCTGACACTTACTGAACTGACTCTCCTTATTGTGCAGGCTGCGCTGGCCACACAGAAACACTGCACACTGCTTACTTGTATGCTAGAAATTTTAAAGAACCTTTTTGGTGGCATGATCTGAAGGTCGAAACTGAACTGGCATAAAAACCAGCTGAAGACAGAGAGCGCCTTCTGACCCAGTACTGACAGACTTTGAACTAAAGACTTCAACCACCAGTGCACACATGAATGTTCATCAATCAGAGAAAGAGATTTTCATTATACAGAAAATACTACAAGAGGATGGGGTTAAAACTTTTGCCTCACAAGCAAAAGGAACTGAGTTCAGATCCTCAGATCACAGGGAGGATATGGTGGTGGCCTGTAGTTCTGGCCCTGGAGGCCGAGCATGGGAAAGCACAGAGAAAAGCAGTATGAAGGAAGAACAACCAGGAGGATTCCTGAAGTCACCCTTGGGACTCCACAGGCATACACTCAAGTGCACTGTGGTACATACACACACACACACACACACACAGAAGTACTAGAAGAGCAAACAACTCATATAATATAGAGAAAAGTACCCCTCCAGAGTCCATGACTCTCAAATGTCCTTCATATGTCCATTATAAATGTCTATTATAAAGAGTGGTATGGTGCTTGCACATTACTAGCATATAACCATCACCTTAACTCCTAGATTACTCATGGCACATACAGTGATGGAAATGCTATGAAAACCAGCGTTGTGCAGTATTAGGCAAAGAATTTCAGAACAGTCTGTACATGGTTAGTAAAGCCATGATAATTTACATTGACCCACAGCTGGATGACTCCGTGACTGCAGAATCCTCAAGCACAAGGACCAATGGTATTAGAGGTCACTACTCCCAAATCACCACCATTCGCAATAAGGCATCCCCAGGTGTCTCCAGTGGCTCGCAGTAGCACTGTCGCCGAGGGAAAGGACTAGAAGTCCTCAAGAGCACGGCTTGGGTCAAGGAGGTGGTGCCAGGAAAAACTCTCAAGTAGAAGGGAAAATCCTTCTCATGAAACTAATCTTTACAGCTTGTCTAAAGATTCAACTTTAGAAATCAATGAGAGACAATGTGTAAAGTACTTGTTAGAATATGGGAATCAGAAGAAAGTACTAGACTCTTTCAGATGCCTTAAAGCTTGGGTTAGGTTAAGGAGTCCAAGAGTTAAGCCAAATGCAAAGTAAAATTTGCTCCAAACCTCCCCCATTCTACTCATGCTAATTGGCACGGCACTATGCCAGGCCAGCAAAGCTGACGCTTCCTGTCACGTTTCCAAGCATCTTTAGCAGGTTTTTAATTCTTCGTTCGTGCACAGCTAAGCATATGCAGCGCAGAACAGAAATCAAGTGGAAGAATCTCTTTCGTGGCAGTTACCAAACAACTGAACCCTGCTTACTGAATCTGCCCGGCACTTGATGCGAACTCCACGCAAGAGCGGCCGTTACCTGTGATCTGGCCTTTGCTCTGAGAAAGGCTAATGCTCAGTTGGCTTCACATGGTCTTGGGAGCAAAGCAGGTGTTTAACAAGCCAGGGGTGAATCCACTGACGTGATCCTGGAAGACAAAAACACAAGAAGACTCCGTCAAGCATTTTTACACTCAGCTCTCCCAGTAAAGAAAAAACAGGGCTGGAGGTGTGGCTCCGCTAGCACGGCGCTTGCCTAGCATGTACAAAGGTCTGGGTTCGATCCCCAGCCCTACGCAGAGCCGGGGGTGGTGCACACACCTGCAAACTCCCAGTGTTCAGGAGATAGAGGCAGGAACATCACAAAGTTATTTGTTTTTAAATATTTAATTAACTTATTTATGAAATAGACAGAGACAGGGGGAGGTGGGGTTGTCAAGAACATGCCAGGGTACATGTGTGGAGGTCAGAGAACGACTTTCGGAATTCAGTTCTTTCCTTCCAACACATGGGCTCCAGGTTACCACACAAGTACCTTTACTCACTGAATCATCTCACCAGCCCAAGATCACAAATTTAAAGTCACCGTCATCTACAGAGCAAATTTGAGGCCAGCCCAACTACATAAGACTCCATTTCTAACTGAAGAGCCCAAAGACTTGACAGATAGCAGGAAAAAGGATTAATGTCCAGAGTCACTGTCAAGATGACGCACGAGATGGCTGTGGGCTGCTTGACTTGGAAAGGGGGTTTGATGAGACAAGGGAAGCCGGGCCTGTCCACCCACTGTCTGCCTTTGTTCCCCAGGAGCAGGTGAGCATGCTTAGGGGAGTCGGCTCATCTGTCTCCGCTCCCAGGGAAACAGCTCTCAGGACTGCCGACAAGTGTGTTTGTCATTCCCTGTTTGAACTCATGGCAGAAACACAAGCCAGAGGTAAACTCACAGGGAAACGAGTTTCAGAGACTGAAATTTTTTCCCGATCACCTGTTGGTGCAGACAAGAAATGAGAGGTGTCGCAGGCATCGGAGGGAGAGGAGCAGGACGCCAGTCACGCTACTCAGATGCCGAGTCTTTATTTTCTCACAGATTCAGACAGTGGAGCGATGGAGGCTCACGAGGGACCTTCTCACACCCTGGTCAGAGCCTATTTTGTGTACGACCAACATACACCTAAAGTAACCATCTTACCCACTTTAGGCGTGAGGTCTGGCAGTTCCCGCTGTACTACCACCGTCACCACCAGCTACAGAATCCCTTTCTTCCTGCAGGAATCGCTGTCACCCAGTGAACGGCAAGTCCTAGGTCCCTGCGCCCCAAGCCACAAACTCTAGGAATTTGACAATTCTAAACACAGCATAAATGAGAACCGCCATGTGTTTGCCCATCTGTGGCTGGCTGATTCCACACAGTGTAATGTTCTCAAGGTTTATATGTGCGGCAGTACCCACCAGAATCTCTAGTTACAAACATATATACACATATATACATACATACACATATATATAATATAAAGTGCCTTATGTATACACAGCACTATATGCACATGTATTTTTTACTCTGATCCATCCACCTAGTAGTAATGGGCACTTGGGTTGCTTCTGCCTCTTGCCTACTGTGAATGTCTGCTACAGAGACAGGGCCACAGCATTGCACTGAGACCTTCTTGGCATTACCCAGAAGTAAACCTGCTAGGTCAATGGCTGGTTTTAATTCTTGAAGGAATCACGATTGTTCTCCACAGCAGCTGTAACACTGCACGTGCCCACCACCGAGCATATTACAACTCTGATTCCTCAGATTGTCAACCACTGGGTGGGCTTCCATTTTTGTTCTTAGCAGAGGTTTTCTCTCGGGAGCCTCCTTTGCCTTTCCCTGAGGAGTCCTGATGTGGAGCTTCTTTTCACGTGCTTTTTGGTTTTTATAGATCGTCTCTGGAGAGTTCTATCATGAGGCAGAAGCCAGTGACCTTGGGTCCAAGAATCCAGTTCTTCCAAATAACGTCAAAACCAAGCCTCCTATTGGGGAAGGGGGTGTCTATCCACTCAAATATATTTGAAATTGGAAAACAATGGGTGTTCTACTTGGGCACCAGCAGGAAATCCAGTGGCACACTGGCGCCTATTAAAACCAGGGTCTGGGCAGATCTGCCTCCAAATCTGATGACCTGAGTTTGATCCATGGAACTTACATCAAGGGGGAGAGAATTTCTGCAAATTGTCCTCTGACCTTCACACGTGCACCATGGTACAGATGTGCACTGTGGCACGTGCACGCGCACACACAGCGTAAAGAAGTAACTATGAAACAAAAGGAGGCAGCATATCAAAGGCTAAATGGGGCTGTCTGTGTGACTTGTCCCACAGTGAGCCGCTCTCCCACCCAAAAAGGGGACAGTCCCATGTGACACAAGCTGGACCAGGAGCCTTTTTAAGCCCTGGGCTCCTGCTCCATTTGCTATGATGCTTTTTGTACCTATTTGAATTGGCTACCGCCTCGCGGACCTTCATGGTAAGCTGAGCTCACTCTCCTCACACTTCATTTTGATACTGTTTCTCATCTAGCAATGACCTGAAGAGAAAGTGCTGGGTCTCTCTGTCAGCCCTTCTGAGCCACTGACACCAGGATGTGCCCCAGAGCCACACAGGGCCAACAGTCCGTTATCCCTGGACACACAGACTGGGGCTCAAAACTGCAGACCAGCTGTGAGGTGGAAGTAAACACCCCAGAAACTGGACATCATGTTACTGAGTAAGCAGAAGACAGGAAGCATTAGGCCTGGGGGTGGAGCTCACCCAGGCCCTGGGTTGGATCCACACCACATAAACTGGGTGTGGCGGTGCATAAGTGCAATGTTCCAGCATTCATGGCAGAGGCAGGAGGGTGAGAAGGTCAAGGTCAACCACAGCTACATAGCAAGGAGGGAGAGGAGAAGGAGGAGAGGGAGAGGAGGAGGGGGAGGGGAAGGAGGGGAGGAAGGGGGAGGGGAGAAGAGGGGGAGGGGAGGATGGGGGGAGGAAGAGGAGGGGGAGGGGGAGGAGGGGGAGGGAGAGGGGGAGAGGAGGAGGGGAAGAGGAGGAAGAGGGAGAGGGGGAGGAGGAGAAGAAAATTTTGGCACAATTAGCAAAATCTTCCATGAAGATTTTCCAAGAAACATTCTTTTCTTACGGAGAAATTTCAAGTAAGAAAGTTAGCACAGCAACGAAAACATGCCGAGTGCTAACACGCGTGTGACCTTTGTGTTTAAACATACTTGGTTTTCATCTGCAAACATGTCATTTCCTCAAAATCTCATCAACAAGACAAGGAGGCTTGGTTACAACCAAAATACGTGTCTTGATTTCCTTGACTTTGTTGGCTTGAATTTTTAAACTTATTGGTTTCTAATCTTGTCCAAAGCTCATCAGAAACCACTCAATGATCTTGTTTATTTCTTTAAAAAATCCTTTTAATGGTACTATTTAGGCGCCGCCCCCCAGATTCAGGTGTGCACTGTCCTGATCTGAGGTACTGCCTCCCCCAGCACCCACACTTTGCAGCGAACCCTTTTCTTCATAAACTCCACCTTCACTTGGCTCTCACTCATGGAGAGATTCCTTCCCGGGGAACAGTCAACAATCCGGCTCCACTGAGCAGTGGTCTGTGAACAGCGCTTCTCAGGCGGCTGCAGGTGGAGCACTGTCTCGCCCACTCCCTCTACTGCTACCCAAAACCTTACTCCTTTTAAAATTAAAGTAAACAGATTTTTGGGGGGAGGGATTGGATCTCATGTATCCCAGTCTGGCCTTAACCTCGCTAGATAACTGAGGATGACCATGAATCCCGATCGGCTAGCCTCCACCTCCCAAGTGCTGTGATGACAGGCATATACCTCTGCCGTGCTTGGATGAACCCAGAGCTGCAGGAGTACTAGCGAGCGCCCTACTAACAGAGCCACCCCCAAACTCTTGATTTATTTTTTCATTCTTTTGTTAATCTAAAAAATATACCAAGGGCCCCATCTTCTCCTCAATCTTGTCTCTTGAGAACTGTGAGTATTGTCTCATGAGAAGCCTGAACTGTGGGCACATGCTGCAGATACCTGCTGAAATGAGGAAAAACGACTTCCCATTTCAGAAGACTGGTTTGGACGCACACTAAAAGCAGGATTCCTCCCTGCTGGGGACGGCTGAAAGACACATGCGCAGGCCCGTGACATGCTCCCTCACTCCAACAGGACAGAGCAGAGACAGCGATCAGACCGCGGGAAGGGAGCAGCCACGTGCGTCACTCCATGTCTCTCTGCTCTGTCCATGCAGGGGAGGAAACGACCTTCACTGTGGAAAGCACTCAGACAGCACCAATGAGAAGTCCTCGTGGCAAACCCGAGAAACTACATACTTATCGTCCCCAAGGAGTAGGACCAGTTGACATTTCTTCATTATGTAGAAACAATGAAGAATTCAAAATTTTGGCAGCCTTTGGCTCCAACTCTTTTGCTAAGGTAACCGTATGGTATTCAAGTTTTAAAACTTTTTGCTAATATGAAAAAGGCAGTGACCAATAAATCATTAAGACAGTGTACACAGCCAATACGGTATACTATGTTACACCTTCACACAGTTATTTTATTTTGTATTTATTGGATAATCATAAGATTGAAATATTTTAAGCTGGCCACAAATTCATGAAACTTAAAAGAAATCCTTTTAATTTTCTCCAACCCCTACTCATATCAATGTGCTATACGACTTCTTAAAATTACAAAAAAGAGGGGCTGGAGACGTGGCTCAGGGGTTAAGCCTCTGCCTTGCAGGCGGAAGGTCCTGAGTTCGGATCCTAGACCCCACGTATAGATGCCGGGCGGAAGCAGGGGTGGCCTGTGTGTCTGGCCCTGGTAGGGCGGAGCTTGTGAATCCCGGGGCAGAGTAAACAAGGAGGTGGTGGAGGCGGTCCATGGTGGTTCCGGAATTCGCCCGTGGTTCTACACACACACACACACATACATACACACACACACACACACACACACACACACACACACACATACACACACACACACACACAATGAATGAATAAGAAATAATTTAAAAAATTTTTAAAAATTACAAAAAAGAATGGAGGATATTTTTCTCATTTTTAAATTGCGATCAATTACCACACTTGAAATATCCTGCAGTGTATAAAAAAAATTCAAGAAGATGCTTCATAATCCCACCACATACATACCAGAAACTGGAGAATCATACCCTTCCAAGAGGAAATTCATGATTTCCTTGCATTGCACCTGAAGTGCTCTGACACAGCCCAAAGTCTCTGCTGTGAAGACCACAGCGCTTGGGGTGAGAATGGGGGAAACTAGGACACCGACTATTGCATGAGGACACCCAACTATTGTATGAGCTGAGCCCAGATGCACAACAGCAGCAAACAGCAGATAGGCAGCTAGATGGCGCTATACAAGAGGGTCTGCAGCGTGCTGGGAGACCAAGGGTGAGGGTGAGCAGAGCTGGGGGTTGGGACCCTGCAGAAAGGAAGGTTTTGACCTCGAAAGAAACCACAGAATCCACGGGACTCCAGAGATTCCCATTTCCCATTCCCAGATAAGAAAGGGGCTTCCGCTGACCACCACAAGGGCTGCTGGGTTCCTTTACTTGGGCGGACAGGGAGAGCTTGTTACAGAGACAGGGCTGAGAATTCAGTCTGCGTGAAGTCAGAGAACATGACTGAAGGCTCGCTCATCTCTGCTATGGTCTCACCTTGTAAGACCTTGGAGAAGCACTTACTTTCTGGACTTCTTTTTTCCTGCTTGCAACTGGAAGACAGACCTATCTGCCCCACCTACCTCACAGAATCGGATGTGTATATGTAGATGAAAACTGAGATGCACATGGTACTATCATCATTGGCTGTAAAATATTAACATTGTATACTATGATATCAAGGCTCATAATGACCTACTTCAAGTCTGTGATTAACCGTCAATCCTTAAATCTTGTTTACATTCATATGTGAATTTGGAAGTTTTGGCTGTTGGTGTATGTTTTTTTATCAATTCCCCCAAAATAATCATAACATACAAAACTACATAATTTCTAAGAGGTGTCATGTCAAGAACAGAATCATCTAATTGTCTAAACCATGCTCTGGCATTGATCCTATGGCTAAAAATAACCCTAGTGCTCACTGAATAACTAGTAATACCTTTAAGCAGGCATGTGTATGTGGGGGGCGGGGGTATTTGTGTGCATGTGTGTGTATGGCACAGTGCAGGCATGGAAGTCAGAGGACTACTCTCTAGAATTGGTTCTCTTCTGCCACCTTGTAGGATCCGGGCATCTAACTCAGGTCATGGGGTTCACAAGCAAGTACTTCTAGCCACTGAGCCATCCCGCCACCCTGCAACAGGCATGCTAAGCCAAGGTGACTTTGTTTCGTGGGGAACACGCAGCATGACTGGAGATGCTGCTGGTTGTGAGAACTGGGGTCACTCTGTTGGTTTGTAGTGGGGACAGAGTGGGAATGCTGTTCACCATCCTAAAAAACCCCATGATAGCTCCCTGGCAGTGAACAGCTGGCCCAATGTGCCCACTGTGCTGAGGCGCCCTTCAAACTGCACTGCACATGCCCGTGCAGACGCTAAAGTAAGAGGACAAATATGTGTACACATCTAAAGCAAAGCATCTGTCAGCATCCAAATTGAAAAGTCGGCCCACGGTGCCAAAGCCGCCCCTCAGCATAGTCAATGAACTACAGCGTCAAGGATGAATTGAATGCTGAGATTCAAAGGAGCATTTTTCTAATTCTAAGAGGACTTCAACTCTCCAGAGAAAGAGGCAGCGAAAGGAACATCTGGTCCCGGTAGGAACTGGCTCCTCACAAAGAGAGTGGGCAGGAAGCAAGCCGCTGCTGAAGGCCTGGAAGCTGAGGTGCATGGTTCAGCTCCAGTGGTTTCTCCATGGGGGTGGAGGGGTTCTGAAGGCCCATTAATAGATGAAAAGATGGGCAGTACTGAGTGCCCCGGGGCAGGAGCTGAGTGGACGGCAGGGGGAAAGTAGTAAATTCCATAGGACAAAGGCCCTGCGCTTTGCCCAGTTCATCCTGAGTTAAGTCCATTCATCATGGGGATGGTCTCAGAACTCAAACCTCCTTGGAAGAAATCCTAACACAGGCAACACTGATCCCAGAAGTGCTGGTCACGTTAGGGGGTCACAAGCCACCTGGTGAGTCAGGAAGTGATTAATGAATTGATCCTAGCCTTTCTAAACACATAGAATTGGAAAGAGCAGAAGAGAAATGGTCAATAGAACAGAAAACAGCAGTCTGACACATTTAAAGGCAAGATTTTCCTTCTTCCATGTTTTATATATGTGGGGGTACATATGTATTTATGAATATGTTAATATGTGCGTGGGAATGGGGGGGCTGTGAATGGGTACACATGGGTGTGGAGTCCTCAAGTTGATATTGGGAATCATCCTTCATCACTCTTCCACCTTATTCTTCTGTGACAGGGTCGCTAATCAAACCCAGAGCTCATCAATAGAGGCAGTCTAGTGTGTCAGCTTGCTGCAGAGATTTCCAGTCTCTAGCCTGGGGTCTGGGAAGCTGAACTCCAGCCTGTTTGTTGGCATAGCAAGAACACTGCATAGCCCAGGATACAATTTTTTGATGAAACTCAATTCCCATTTTGGGGCATTAAATGTAGAATGGTTGTGGAGTAAAATAATATCTCTGTGAATAGTGGGTCAAAAACAATTTTTAAGCAATGACATAAAACCTCAAATTGGGCAGCTTCATCAGAATAGTGCATTCATCTGTATTAGTTACTCCTCTCGTTGATGTAACAAAATAGCTGAACAATTTTCAGAAACAAAGGGAAGGAAGAGTGCATGTTGCTCGTGGCTTCAGTGTCTGGGTCCATAGTGAGACAAGACATCAGGTTTAGGGAAGCTTGCCACTTTATAGTGGACAGGAAGAAGGAGCCATAGGAAGACACTGGCCCAAAAAACACATGCCAAGTGACCTTCCTGCATCCAGGCAGGGAGTCCCGCCACCTCCCAATAAGCCACTGAAAAAAAATAAATCCAGAATATCTTAAACTTCAGTGATCCAGAGCTCCCAGGATCTAATCATCACAGATCAATTACATCACTAATGACCAAGTATTATTTAATTCGATCAGGCTCACAAGATTAGCCATTACATTGTTCTTATTGGTAATAAGACCAGAAGTTAAGCAAACTGTCCACGGTCTCAGAAAATTCAAGAAGTCATCATCCGAGACAAACAGCTGGGCTAGAAATAGGAATCAAGAAAAGAACAATCTACCTGAAGATGCAGTTCGGGCATCCCGAGTGAAAGGGATTCTTTGGCTTGCTGGATCCAGGACTCGATCCACAACTGAATGAAAGCGAGGAAGACTGGGCAGGTTCAGAGGGTGGCAGGGCCTTCACAGGGATGTCACTGACGAGCCAAGAGAGAAGGAACAGGAGGAAGAGGCGAGGAGAAGGAAGAGAGGGCGGGAGAGCTGGGGAGCCGGGAAGCCATGCACCCACGATTCCTACCTCAGAAACACCTGGAGTGACGACCACCTGGGATCACTTTGGGACCCCATGCAGAAACACCACTGGGGAGGAGGGAACTGTTCTCAGTGTTGGCAGAAACTGGGGGAACCAAAGGGAAATGAACTGTTCCACTCGGTTCAGCAGGAATGCTTGGAGACCTACCGTCCAACACGGTGCTGCTAGGAAAACCACAGGACCCAGGGAAGAACCCTGTCCCCAAAGAGACTGTGGGCTTGCATGGGGTACGAGGGGGTTGCAGACAGGAGCCATGTAGAGAACCAATAAGCGAAAGCATGCACTGAGCCCACGAGAGCGGCAGTGAGACCCGCATGCCACAAATATTGCTGGTATGCTTTTGGAACGCCAAAGAAACTGAGTGGCTGTCTGCATTTGAACCATCAGAACAACCGAAAACATTCTGGACTTTTAACAACAACGACAAAAATACTTTGAAGAAAAATTATAGAACAGACATAGCTTAACATGAAATAATCTGGTAGAAAGAAAATATTTTCCTTTCAGATATTATCAAAATGCATTTCATACATTTTTCCACCAGGCACTTTCAAGCTTTCCTTTTGTTTGTGGTCATTGTTGCTGGTGTGTGTTTCTATGTATACACACTCGTGCGGAGGCCAACTTGTTCCTCAGATGTCGTTTACATTGGACATTTGAATTACATTTTAATTTTTTTTGAGACAGAGTCTCACACTGGAACTTACCAAGCAGATTAGACTGACTGGTGAGCGAGCCCCAAGGATCCACTTGTCCCAGTCTCCTCAGGGCTGGGAATGCAAGCATTTCCCAGTACTTCCACTTTCCTTTTAACCTACGTTCTGAGGAGTTGAACTTGGAGCTGCATGTGTGCAAAGCAAGCACTCTACCAACTGGGCTATTCCCAGCCCTATGTGTGTGATGGGGCGGGGGGAGGGGGGCTCTGTCTTTAATACATTAATGCTCCATTCTACTCTTCTCCTAGGCCTTCTTCGATAATCTCATTCGAATTCTGACCTGCACCCTAGTCTCCTGAGACTTTTGGTGACTACCAGAACCAGAGACTGAAGTGGGTAAATGTGCTTGCTGCATGAGCCTACTGACCTGAGTTTGAACTCTGGAACTTACAAGGTGGAGGGAGGAAACTGACTCTCCAAAATTGTCCTTTGACCTCCGAGTGCATGTCCGATATACAGAGAAACACAGAGTAAGTGGCTCCCCACAAGGTCATGTGCTTGCAAACCTGGTCTCCAGCTGGAAATCTAATCTAATTGGGAAACGTAAGCCAAACAAATACCCCTTTCTCCCATAAGCTGCTTGTCAAAGCATTTTCTGGAAGCAGCAGAAAGACCAACCACAATGGTCGTTTTCTACAGCTTTAATACAAGAGCCAAAACTTAGCCTGATTTTGACAGAACCTCTCTGCATTAACTTAGCTAAAGCCATGTTGCAAAGCAAGACTGCCCACACCTCACAACACAGGCAGACAACCAAAGCCAGGGTCTCGGGCTGCAACCACTAGAGACCCAGGCATAAGCAACGTACCTCAATAAATTGGATACAGATGTTGCGCTCCCCACACATTCTATAACAAAAATGCACCATGTAAGTCTACCAAGTTATTCTTGGCAAGGTATTTCTTCATTAAACACTGTTCCATTTAAATTGAGAAGGAAGTAGACATAAACCACACCCCCCATGTAAATAGGCACCGTCCCCACCCTCACAAATGTGCAACTATTCTACCTCGGCAGGAGGTGCAGGCCACTCCTGAGTTCATTTCTATGAAGTTGGGGACTATTCTTGGGCACTACAGAAGGTGGTAGAACTTTAAGGAGACAGGACTGAGTGGGAGGAAGATCATTACAAGGGAGAGCTTGTAAGGGGGGCTGGGACCCAGCCCCTTCCTGCCTCTTCCTTTCTGCTCCCATGATGCACACTGCTCTGCTCGCCACAGACTTCCTGGTTCTTCCAGGCCTGGAGCACGAGAAAAATAAACCTAAGCACTTCACTGATGGAGCGCTTGCCTCAAAAGCACGAGGACCTGAGTTCGACCCAAGCATGTACACAGAAAGGTCACATGGTAGATGCGCTTGTGATCCCAGCATTGGGGAGACAGAGGCAGGCAGATCCCTGGAGTTTATAGGCCAACCATTGAACCCAGGCCAAGGGGAGATCCCACCTCAAAGGGCAGATGGCACTTGAGGATGGCAACCAAGGCTGTCTTCTGACCTACACACACACATACACACACACACACACACACATCATTCCTCCTTTAAAGTCAGCTAAGTATTTTATTACAGCAAAGGAAAGCTGACGAATACAAAAGACAAGGGATTCCGTGCCAGCTCTGTGGCACCTTCTAAACATTGAAATGACAACGCTGAGTGAACAGCTAGATTGCACGTGGCACTGATAGGTGGGCACAGGTGTGAGAATACTGCTGGATGTGCCAATGGAGCTGGGTAAGGTGGGTACAGATGCAAATATACCTACTGGCTGTGCACGTGGAGCTGGGTAGCACAGATGTGAACATATACTGGCTGTGCACGTGGAGCTGGGTAGCACAGATGTGAACATAATGCTGGCTGTGCACACGGAGCTGGGCACTACAGGTGTGAGCATACTGCTCTCCCTAAGTAACAAAAGCAAAGGGCAGGCCCTGGGCCACTCAGACACTACAAGGTCAAAGAAATGGAACCACGAACTGAAGTAAGAGGAAACACTAACGCTGATCCAAAAAACAATAAAAACATTTTTTGACATGAAAACAGAGGAGGAATTGTTGTGATGATGAGTCAGAAGGAGAGAAGGACAGAGGGAATGAACAAGGAGAGCGTGAAACCTGCTACGTTGTAAGCTGACTGATAAAATTGGACATTAAATAAGCAGATGAAACATCAATGTTCTTGATTCCAACTTCAACGGCTGATCCAGGAACACGGGATGTCAGATTCTGAAATGTGGAAGTTTTTGATGAACTTGACCACAGCATAGCGCGGACAGAAGGGGCAGAGCCAGGTGGAGGGGGCACAGCACACATGGAGGGAGTACAACTGCAGTGAGTTTGAGGATGAGGTAATGAACACAGAGACAACTTGCTCAAGTTTACAACAGGGAGCTGAGGAATTAAATGATGGCCAGAAGGAAGGAGAGACAGAAGGATGGAGGGGAGGAAGGAGGCATGGAGGCAAGAAAGAAGGATGGAGGGATGGTGGCAAGAAGAAGAAATAATGGAGAGACAGGTGGGAGGGAAGAAGGGATCATAACAGAGAGAAGGGAGGGAAGAAGAGACGGAAGGACAGAAGCAGAGAGGAGGGATGGAGGGCAGGTCGCCGCTGCAGCTGTTCTGTATTTAAGCCGACTTTGATCCACATACATCCATTATCGTGAAGCTTTCTGCGCTGTCCTGTCTCTATGCCATGACTTGCCTTTATTTGCTCCACCTTAGTGAGCTTCCTTTCACTCATCTATAAGTTGTTTTTTCTACTTTGCAGTAGTGGCCACAGGGCACCTGAAAGCCAGTATGTTTCTTTCTCTTCTGCATTTTCTTGCAGTTGCCTTCAATCACGTGGATCCCAGTTTCAGGCTTTACCAACTTGTCCATTCCCTTCCTACTCCCAGGATGGAAAACACTTGTGCAACTGTGGAGATATGTCACGCCCAGCACAAAAGCAGGGTGAGGACTCCAGGCTTTGCCAAAAGATACCAGAACCCGTTTAGCCTTCATGGAGGCCCTGAAACTTTCTAAAGCAGCTCCACTTCCTAGGCAGACCGTGTTTCTCTCCACATCCTGGACTCTCTGGCCTGTCACTGTGGTTCTGCTCCCACCCACCGTACCTGCAGTAAGACTCAGAACCAGTGAAATCTAGACATTGCAGCCAGTGCAGGAGAGACAGATGAGCGTTGACTCCAGTGCACATCAAGGGTCACCAGCTACACCAGAAGTCAGAAGAGTCACAGAAGGGCGCTGAATGCACGTGGCCTTGATTTCAGACTTCCACCTCCAGACTCTACGAGCGCTCAGAAGTGTTAAATGCACCGTGGAGAAAGTGACTGAAGTCCTTGCACTGACTCACTGACAAGGTGATTTCAACCAACATGGGCACAACAAGAAATGTTCCTATCTGCTATGGTTTGGATATGGTTTGTACTTTCCAAAATTCATGTCAAAATGTAACTTGCGATGTTTGTATGGAGGGAAGTGGGATCCTGATAGGTGACAAGGTCACTTGTTAGAATCAAGGTTGTCATGGTTTGAAATGTGTCCCCCACAGTCTCATGCATTTGGCAAGGTCATGGCACCTTGAGAGGTGAAGCCTTGCTGGAGGAAGGCAGTCACAAGGGGTGGGCCTTGAGGTGGATTAGTCCCACCCTACCTCCAGGAGAAGTCTGCCTTTGCAGCAAGCAGTCTGCAGCTCTCAGCTTCCGAGATGTCTGCGGTAACTTAGCTTCCTCCAGCTTTGGCCAGCCAGCCATGCCGCCTCTGCTTTGAGAGACTCTACCTTCCTTCTGGAACCGTAAGCTGAATAAACCTCCCTTTCTCCCTTAAGTTGATCGACTTTGGGTGCTCTCTCACAGAAATAGTTAGGAGTAACTGTTACAGAAATCTTTTTCCCTTATGGTGCTAATTCTTGTGGGTATGATTTGTTCACACTATGAATTCCTTACTCTGAGAAGCGCTAATTGTACAGTCAGGCTGCCCCGCCTGCTTGCCTCTTTTTGCCATGATCTTGAACTTTTCGCAATCCACAACTGTGAACCAAAAGAAACCTTTATTCTTCATAAATCAAGAAAAAGAAATGCAACCATGAAAATAAACATTAAAAAAAAAAAACTCTAGTATAAGTTTGAAGTGGAATAGACCAATGAAGAATGCTTACCGGAGCTGCCTTACCAAGCAGGTTGAAGTAACTTCAGGTGAATCGTACATCCTCTGTGCTATAAGTACAGAGAGAGTCGATGGACAGGGTCTAAAAGTACAGCCTTGTTTATTTGAGTCTTTATTAGGCTCAAAAAGCTCTTGCTGGATGGAGCTTTAAATCTACTTGGGAGGACTCGTAGAAAGATGATCAATGAAAGGAAGGGAGGGGAGGGAGGAAAACAAGTGGGACAGAAGTGGATATATTGTGCATGTGTGACATATGCACACATATAAACACACACACACATACATACGTATATGCAGGTCTCTATTGACTTATTAGATATTGGTATATTTTATATTGAGAGAGAAATGTATACACCCTGCATGTGTGATATATGCATACATATAAACACACGCATACATATGTATATGCAGGTACCTATTGTTTTACTAGATACTAGTATATTCCACACTGATATGCTTTCCTGATTGAAATGTAGAGTGGAAAAAAAAAAAGAAATGTAGACTGAGAATAGGATCAATAGGATACTCCCATCCTAGCTGGGCTAATAGGACAACGTGACTTCCATCCCAGCCAGGCAACAGGACACCCTATCTCCCATCCCAACTGGCTTAATAACTGTCTCTGTCATTCAGGACATGTCGGTTCTGTGGTTTTTCATCTTATGAATATAAAAGATTGCCTAAGATTCATTTCAGCTCTCAGGTTCTATGTGTCCACAATCCTAAGGAGTGTAAGGACAGCAGGGTATACAACATATTCTTGGGACCATTAAGTCCTCTCCACACTTGTTTTAAGTAGGATTCAGGGGCTGGGGAGATGGCTCAGGAGTTAAAGCCTCTACCTCAAAAGCAGAAGGGCCTGAGTTCAGATCCACAGATCCCACATAAAAATGTCAGGCAGAAATGGCAGTAGCCCTGGAAGGCAGAGCCTGGAAAACCCCAGAGCAAAGCATTAAGGAGGTAGAGCAAACCAGGGTGATTTCTGATGCCAATCTTGGGCCTCCACAGGCACACACACTCGAGTGCCTTCTTTTATACTTACTTGTATATACACACACATGCATGTGCGCATGCACGCAAAAATAAAAAAATTTTAAATTAGAAAAAGAGTAGGATTCAGGGGCTGGAGATGTAGCTCAGTGACAAAATATGCAAGATATCCTGAGTTCTAGTTCCAGCACAAGTGGTGTGTGTGTGTGTGTGTGTGTGTGTGTGTGTGTGTGTGTGTGTGTGTACATACATACATAAGTACATTTGTATGTATGTACCTAAAACTAAACTTTGTATCTTCAGGGACTATTGCAGTCAGCCTGCAACATTGCTGATAAATGACCATCAAACGGCTTAAGGGAACAAGGGGTTTATTTCCTTACGATAGTCCGGTTACAGTTCTCAGTCCAGCTTGATGGGAGAGCACGCACCAACACCAGGACGGAGGGAATTGGCCACACCTTCACCACATAACAACTGAGAGATGGATAATCCTTATTTGCCAGACCAGCATGTCTGGCCAAGTGAACAGAAAGATGCCAACTCTCTCAACCAGCTCTCTGTGACTTATCCAGGGCCTAATCCCACCCACCATGGGCTGGGTCTTCCCCATCAGCTAGACAATCTCCTTCAGGTTTGCTCTGGGCTAAACTCAACCATCAACTCTCTACAACTGTGCCCAGAGTTCAAACCCTCAACAGTCAAGTTGACACCTGTGCTTAACTATGGCAGGGACCATTTCTATAATCCAACCAGTAGTTCTACAATTCAATTATTACAAACTCCATTTATTTTCAATCATTATTATTTTTAGTATCTTTGGCATTGCTGTTTCTTTCAATTCAAAGTATGTATCGTCTTCCCTTCTCAAAAAAAGGCATCAGTCTCTTGGCTCACATCAAGACACACTTGGTTTTAAAGGAAAAATGGCATTTCTTAAAAAGTGAAAAAGTATGCCCAAAATTACCTTGGTTCTGATTGTCCTGCAAGCAGGAAGCAAGTTCTAAAGCAACCTTGAGGCTGAGGGACTCAATTCATCTATCTCACCATGTAAGTGAGCCCTGCCAAGTAGGCCAAATCTAGAGGCACACGCAGGCTAGAGAGGTGCCTCTGATAGTTAAAAGGCTCTGAAGTATTGATTCCATATTCCTAGTGGGTTTCTGAAACCCTCTCCCCACATGAACCACACAACAAGTATGGCTCTACTCAACACAAGCCTAGTCCATCCATCCAGCGTCTTCTGTCACATCGTATGGGTCTGGGGGTGGGGGGGCCCTGTGAGGAGTGCTCTCTCCCCAAGCTCCCTGTGACAGTCACGCATGCCAACTTGACTGCAGGGAACAGTGCCTCTGGCTCTCCCATGAAGAGTGATTTGGTTAAAGCCAGCGTCTGAGCAAGAACGCAGGACATCACATAACTGATGTGAGAGAACCGCCCATGGTGGGTGGGATCATTCACCGGCAGGTGGATAGGGCAAGAGATCTGGTTGGACTTTGGCAGACTGCAAGTTAGAAAGTATGCCCCTCTCCCAGCTCTTCCTGTGGATAGGATGTGACCAGTTCCCTTGTAAACTCTCCTTGTAATCACAGTGAACTGTAGCCAAGCACTGTAAGCAAGAATAAAACCCTGTTTTATTTCTGTACATTGTTGATTACTAGAATATGAGATTACAACAGACCCTAAGCCTTATCTTGTTCTTCCAGGCGGGAGGCCTGGCCTGAGAGGAGGCTTTGAGAACAGCGCTGGCCGGCGTTATCTGTACACCTGTACATGGCCCAACACTATCTGCAGCCCATGGTAGGATCTGACTCACAGAGCTCCGCAGCAAGCTGAGCAGCTGCCTGTGAGCTGGTGAGATCAAAGCCAGTGAGGAGCGCATGGCTCAGCAGACCTCGCTGCCCTCCTGCTCCGAAGTGTCACCAGTGTTTCAGAGTAGCCTTTCCAGGGCTGGAGAGATGGCTCCGGGGACAAAGCACTTGCCACAGAGAGAGCGCTTTACACGCAGGCACTGAGTTCAGATCCCCCGGTGGGTGTGGCAGCCCGCCTGCTATGTGACAACTGAGACAGTGGATTCCCCAGAGTACAATGACAGCATGACATAGATGGCAGATGTCGACCCCTCTGCACTCATGCGCATACACATGCACATACACACAAGCACATATACACACATGCATGCCACACATGCAAACAGCAGGGTTTCTACGAGGAGAAATTAACACGGTATGACTAACTGTTCTATGTATAGTAACTGACCGGGAGTGACTCAAGTCTCCATTCTTAAATGACATTCTAATGAGGAAGCAAAGGGAGGGAGCACGCCACACCCACGAGAAGACAGTCCTCCTACGACTGGAAAGGAACACACACTGCCCGACCCCAAATCACTCATAGTGTCTTTATAGTAAAAGGAAGCATAAACATTCCAAATCCCGAAGTGTGGCTGGAAGCCACAGGGAAAGGCTAACTCGCGCTGGGGGACACTCGGGGAGCTATGCAGCGGCCCTTACTTTCCAGAAATAAGTCTCCAAGTTACAACGATTTCAGTGGCGCTTCCTATTTCTGTCTCTCCACCTACCAATTTTCTGGGAATTACATGCTGAGCCAAATGAATGGCCGACCAAGGAAGATCGATCTGAGCTCGGCAGCCTGCTGTCAGCACACACCCTCTCGTGCGGGCAGTGCCCTGAGTCTAAGATGCCACACGGGTCCCTCACGCTCCTTAAACCAAGAAGCCCCCACCTAAACTACAAGGGCTTCCTTTTTTTTTTTCTTTTCACAAGCTCATGACAGAAGCTCATGACAGGAAACACTCAACAGTGAACACTTACAAACAAATGCCCAACAGGCAAAAAACTGCAGATCACACCAAACCAGGGAACTACAAAGATACCATCTCCATCACATTTTAGTTTCTCATTCCGATAAACTGAGATGTTTTAATGCAGTCACCCTGAGAAATGGTATGGTTTATGAGACACAGTGAGGAAAAAGATCAAGCTAGGAGGGATTTGAGATTCATAAAATGCAATGAGGCAACTGCAATCAGTCACCCCTCAGTGTCTGAAAGCAGACAGACATTCAAGTTTCATAGATAATAATTTCCTGATGCACAGAAACACGGGCCATCTAAGTACAAAATTTGCCCAAGTCAGCACCCACAGACATACTGCCAACAGAAGCATTCAGGAAAAAAAAAATACTTGTATCTCACAGATAAAATTAGGTGTCAACTCCAGCAGGAGGGAAATAAACACTTTTTAACTTACCTTTGCCAGTGCTGTCTTTGCTCAGTCGTCCTTGTGGGGCATTTTGTTAAGAGACCGAGTTTCCCGCAGCTAGAATCCACCGCTCCGTCTTCCTCCTGCCCCAGCGAGCCAGGAAACAGCGTCTAACACTTCCAATGCTCGACCGTTAAGAGCTAAAAACGGAGCCTGTGCAACACTGGATATATTTCTGTCTGCGAGTTACACACCCTCATCATGTTCAATTTTTTCCATTGGTGGAAGAGCAGGCAGCCTTAACCAGAAGGCGGTTTTCCACCGGCCGCCTGCAGCGGTTACAGAACGGCCTGCCACCAGGCTGCCCGTGACTGGGCTCTTGTTGGGTCCACAATCCGCCATGACCACCAAAGTCCCCCAGCAGCCTGGCTCCGAGGCTTCTGAATAAAGTCTCGCTCACCCATGAGCAGGAGGAGTCCACACCTACCATCCTCGTGTTTAGGGGAGGTTGGGGGGAGGGACCAGTAAACATTCTGCTCCCCAGACCACTGCTGGAATGTTACGGTCATAAAAACCCCACCTCGAGAGCAGCCCTTAAAAATGACTTTATGATTTGTAAAATATCAGGTAAACCCCCACTCCACGTTCCTCACCACAGCGGTTTCATTTTCAAAAGTTGGCTGAATACAGGGTCCTACACTGGAGGCCTTGTAACCTCAGTGTGGAGCTAGTTTACCCAAACGCGCATTAAATTGCCATAAATTAAAATCATACAACAGACCCTCAGAGATATTTTCAAGTTTTGATATATCATTTGATGAGAGATCTTAAATAGAAAAAAATATATATTAGAAATAAAGCGCCATGTTCAGGTCATTTTGCATTCCCCAGGGGCAGAGGGACTGCTAAATAGAATACAGTCCCATCTATGTGGTAGTGTTTAAATTTCTGAAGTCGTGTGCCATAAAAGAAAGCAGTTTCACCGAAAGTGTTTCTAGCATGTGTATTCTAAATGCGTAGAGCACACTTATCCTGAACAAACACATGGCAAGAATGCTACAATGCTTTCATTATTTAAAAAATAGAATGGGGGTGGTGAGATGTTAGTGAGTAAAAATGTTTCCCATGCTGGCCTAGCAAACTGAGTTTGATCCCCAGAACCCACAAGATGGAAGCAGAGAAACAATAAACAACTAACAATGTTGTCCTCTGGTATGAGCACACATAAACACACACTTAAACAAAATGAAACAAAAATTCAAATAGATCTACATATGCAAAAAAGCATGATTTAATAGGAGAAACCAGCCTCAACTACACACAGATAAGCTTTTAATTCCTTATCTGGATTTTTTTTTTTTAAACCATGGTTTCTTTTTTTTTTTTTTTATTTATTCAACTGTACGTATGTGTGTGTGTGTGTGTGTGTGTGTGTGTGTGTGTGTGTGTGTATGTGTGTCTGTGTCTGTGTAGAATCACAGACGAATTCACGAACCACCATGGACGCCTCCACCTCCTTCTGCCCCGGGATTCACAGGCTCCGCCCTACCAGGACCACAAGTGCAGGCCGCCCCCGCTTCTGCCTGGCGTCTATACGTGGGATCCGGGATCCGAACTCAGGACCTTCCGCCTGCAAGGCGGAGGCTTAACCCCTGAGCCACCTCTCCAGCCCCCTTATCTGGATTTTTTAAAAAGGTATCTTTCCATACATAGGTGCACATCTACATACACAAGCACACACATGCACATGCACATATGCAGAGTTCAAGAGAACTTCCTTCCACACATACTTTAACACAGACTTGCAGATATGTTTGTTAACTGCAATAGGCAAAGAAAAGCCATCCCATGCAGTCATCAGTATACTAGCTATAAAATAATTTGAACAGAGGACTAAGGTTCTTTTAATGCTAGAGGAATAGATCCAAAACCCTCCTGGGTCTAACCTCCTTCCATTGCAGATTCAAACCCAGAAACCTTAGAGTCTGGTGTGATGGTGTATACCTGAAATGCCAGCCAGCACTCATGAGGCTGAGACAGGTGGATTGCCTGGTTCAGCGTCAGCCTGGGCTCTCTGTTGAGTTCCAGCCCAGCCAGTGCAGGATAAGACCTTGCCTCAGAAGAATAAATCCACAGAGGTTCTATGTGAAGGCACAGGGTGGCAGAGCTGGCACACACCCGCATGATCAGAGCCTGGACTAAACAGCGAGGTTGCCATGAAAGCCAACACAGAACACGACACTTGGGAACTCCTCAAATGTTCATTTGTGGGGACTGAGGGTGTGGAGATAGGAAAGGACTCTACATAGAGTGAGAAGTCATATCACTGAGCTCCCACCCCCTTGGTCCTAACAGCATCACTGTGGTTATTTTAAGAAAAAAAACAAAAACAAAAACAGGAGGCTCAGCAGTTAAAGGTGCCTGCCATGTGGCTCGACAACTCAAGCCAGGCAGCCACACCCTACAGGGTGAAAGGAAAGAACTCACTCCATGAAGCCAGCCTCTAACTGCCACATTCAGGCATGTGTGCGGGCATGCGTGCACACACACACCACACGCACGCACACACATGCAACGCACATTCAATGCACATGCATGCACACACAAACAAGTAAAAAAAAAAATACTATGGCTGAAGAAATGGCTCCATAGGCCACGTGCTTGCTGGGTGAGCATGAGGACCTGGCAGCACATACCTTTAACCTGGTGCTGTAGTGGGTGGGGGAAGGAAGAGACAGGAGGACCCCGACCTCACTGGCCAGACGCTGTAGCCAAGACGGTGAGCTCCAGATTCAGCAAGAGCTTAGGCCTCCACACAAGCACCGCATGTGCACACAAGCACCGCATGTGCACACAAGCACCGCATGTGCACACAAGCACCGCATGTGCACACAAGCGTATGCGGAGTAAATATTATCTAGAGGAACCAAAAGCATTCCATATAGCTTGGATGTAGAAGTCCTAGCTAAAGAGGAGCAGGAGTTCTGCCAGAAGGAAGGAAGCTTCTGAGGATAAGGAATGTATCAGAGGAACTTGCCTCCCTGCCTGTCATTCCTACTTCTGAATTTGAAGCTACTTCCAACCTGTGTAAATCCATGTCTGGCGCAAAAAAGGTGAGTTATCCTCAATATCCTCAGACAGTCCAAGTAGACTTGCATCACCCAATTATATATTCACTACTGAAACACCCCAAATCACTTTAGTTCCTTCCATGTGTTTATAAAGGCACTTGGATTTCAAAGGATGTAAGGCAGTTTTTCCAGCTCTTCAGACACTGAAATTTCAGCAAAATACTCTCAACTTAGCTCTCCATCCTCAAATCCTAAAAACCAGCATATTTTCAAATCATAAAAACAGGCTTGTAAGGCTGTGCTTGATGAGAGAGTGTAACAGGACATCTGTGCTAACAAGCATCTAAAATTAACTCCTTGGCAGAGAGCGTTGAGAAGCACGCAAGTTACTACTTAGACGTGTTCACTTCTGAAGTACAGAAGGCAAAATGCACAGCTGAAGCAAAAATGTTAACAAGTACAGAATTTAAGTGGCAGGTTGACGGGAGCCTCCTCTTTTGTACTATGAAGCTATCTGTAGATTTTCTTAATGTGAGGTGGGGGTCGGTGGCATGTGAGCACCCCAATCCGTGGAAAACTCCATGTTTTACTAAATGATCATTCAAAACTAAGCAAAAACTGCTTACTATGACTGTAATTAAGGACATGATGGCTCTATACTGTGTGTACATACATGTTCAAAAAAGTGTACTCATGTGAGTTTCTATGTCTAAGACAGGAGTTGGAGGATGTAATGTGATAAAAGATGGCATAAGAATTTTCTAGAATGAAGAGAAGTCTTAGCTTAGTGATGTAAAATATTCTAACATGTACAACACCCTGAATATGATATGAACCCCCATCAAAAAAGACCAATAACATACATACATGTGTATACATACACTCATATATCTGCATCACTATCCCATAAACCCTAATTAAATATGGCAATATCTCAGACTTTATAACCTGAATCAGCAACTCACCTTAGCAATGTCAATGCTGTCTGAAATCCATTTCCTTTGTCATAAAATGAAGTTGACAGGAGTGTCCACAAAACTAAAAGAGCATAAGCAAATATACCAATCTATCAGTCATGAAAAACTGATATTAAAACCTTTTTTTCAATATTGGTGATTGAATACACAGCCTCACACATATGCCAGCTAAATGTCATCCTCCATCTCTAAAAATAATGTCTTAAAGTTGTATGAGAGGTCATAAATCATTTTTCTGCTGCGATACTAGGACACTTAATTCCTTACAGCCCACACTTTTCAGGTCAAACACAGAACATTACTAAATTACCAACCTGCCAGCATTATTCCTTATTGCTCATCAATAGCCAACCCGTGTTTAAACAGAGAAAAATGTAATAAGCAAAAGGTAAAAATACAATTTGCTCTTACTTAAATAGGGTTCTAAAGGATGGATTTCTTAGGAGAGTCAACATCTACCTTAGATAGGACTGCACCAGTGAACAAAGGCTCCGGACCCCAGGGGAGCACAGCGGGCCCAGGGGAGCACAGCGGGCCCAGGGGAGCACAGCACCACAAGGAAATGAAGCACTGGATTCCAGTATTTCCAGTACTATTATTTGAGAAGGTGATTTTTTTTGTCCTGATTAATCAAAATATCCAAATCAAGAGAACCTGCTCTAAGCCAAATTCTTCCAAGTCAGCCCACAGAATGTAATTCCTGGGGACACACCGCAAGGCATCCTGGGCAGCACACAGATGCTACATCTCCATGTTCACTGCAGAACTCTTCACAACAATTGAGTGCTTATCAACAGACAGTAATGTAACGGACATATAGTGTAGTGTTCTACAGCCACAAAGAGGAGTGAAATTATGTTGTTTGCAAGATGGGCAGATTGGAAACAAAAGAGTAACTAAGAAAAATAGACCCCAAAAGACAAACATGGCATGCTTCCTCTTGCATGCGAAGTCTGAGCTTAAGCCTGGCATTGCACACCACTGCACGCCACTTGGCCATCCCAACACCTAAGAATCGAGACTTAACAGGAAAAGAAAGTCATAGAAGTAGAAAAGGGACTGTGGAAGAAAAGGTAGTGGGTGTAAAGGATCAAATATATCATATGCATGCGTGAAAATATTGTAATGGAACCCGTCAGTCTGTACAATTTATATCTGCAAGTAAATAAGCAAAAAAAAAAAGCCCCACGAGATGAGACTTGTGATGTATTTATAAGGCCCATGTGTTACTTTACATTATGCAAACAAGCCTCATTAATTACACCAACTAATTTCTTTTATATGGATAAATAAATATCAGGTAGTAAAAAGTTAAGATTTAATATTAATTCTTCAAGAATGTGATAATCTATAGAAAAAAAAATCACTGTTAACAGAAAACTTTCTTGAAGAATTAATATTAAATCACGCCAAAAAGAAATGAGTGAAATGAGTTTCATAAAAAGATAACAGTGATTTTTTGGTAGTGATCGCAGTTATTCTTTCTGCTGCTGAGAGACAATATTCATACACGACTTAAGGGAGAAAGGGAAACATGACAGTTCCAGTGAGGAGATAGCTCCATTATGGCAGGAATTGTAGAGCAGAAGGCGTAGCCTGGGGCAGTTACCACAGCCAGCAGAAAGGCAGAGAGAGCGAGAACCAACTGAGCAAGCAAGGCAGGTCTATCCAACCTAAGGCTCACCCCCGGCGACGGGCCTTTCTCCAGCAAGGCTCCACTTCCTTAAAGATGCCGTGACCTTTCCAAACATCAGCACCAGCTGACGATGCAAACACGTGAGCCCGTGGCGGACACCTCACGTCCAAACCGTACAGTGGGGAAACGATCATTTAAGCAACATGCTCATAAAAATCATGGCCGACATGGCTGGCAAGATGACTCAACGGGTTAAGAACACTCGTTACCATGATTGACAATCGGAGTTTTATCCCAAGAATCTGCATGGAAGGAGAAAACCAACACACAAACTGTCCTTGGACCGCCACTTGCATACCATGTCATGTGTGTGTGCTTGTGCATGCACACACAGAAAGAGAAAGAGGCACACAATAAATAAATGCAATAAGATATAAATAAGTACAAATTATGGCTGATAAATATTAGCCACTCAATACATCTGCTTGGAACCTTTCAGAAAGCATGTGCCGTCTGTCCCATGCAAACACAGCTGAAGGGCTGTGTCTAACCTCCAGGTTCACTCATAGGATTCTTCTCTTTAAGGACTGAAGTGGATCTGCTCGAGCCAAAGGCTCCGAATGAGTGTCAGTCATCTAGACAATAAAGCATCTAAGCTGAGACCCCAGGATGTGATCCAGGGAGCAGCCTTCCCCCGCTATCTTGACAGATGGGCTGTTCTCTTTTGCTTACATGGATTCAATGGAGGAAATCTCCCAGCTTAGGGACAGCGAAGTCTATTTCAGGTACATTGTTTAAAAAGCAGCAGTAGATAAGAAAGTCTTCCTGCAGGGCTAACAGTCATTCTAACCCACTAATTAGAATTGCTCTTTCTACCGTTATCTACATACTCTTCTCCTCCACTCTCCTCGCAGCCCGAGTCGCTGGTTCTGACTATCCTCGCCCAGCTCTACATTGCCTCCTAATCTGCTCCCACAGAGCAAGCCAGAATCACACTTACCAAGCAAAGGGGTAAGTCAGAAGATGCATTTCCCCTAGAGTTCAGAAGGCACTGGGCAGACCCCCTGCGCCTTTGGTCTATCTGTGGCCCCTGGGCCTTCAGTGGTCATGCTCAAATACCACCAGGTATTGATTTCTGCATGTATGACTGAAGCAGGCCTGAGTATGTTCCTAATTCTTAAGAAATCGAACCACCCATCTGTAAGTTAGATGTACAACTATTCCTCAGCATGGACCTAAAATGTTTTAATTTTTATTGAAATATGAAATTCTGGAAATACTAACTTTTCAACTATCACCACAGACACCAATACAACTCTCTTTTTTCCATTTTCTCCTATCTCTACCAAAAAAAAACAAATAATGACAAATGGCAACCAACACTCACCACTGGAGAGACTATGGCAGAGTGGAGACTGTGGCAAACTGGCCCCATGCATGACCCAACCAGAAGGCAGGAGCCCCAGCTTCCAAAGCCTTCAAGGCACAAGACCCAACATGACCAAATAAGTCACATTTTTGAGAAACTGTGGGGGGAAAACAAAGGCAGCTTTCAGGAAAATCTTTAATTTTAAAATGTAGGAAACTCACTAAATTAACCTTCCTTTAACACACTCATCAGGAGCCTGTTTGCAAGCCAGGCTGGAACCGGCTAGAACTGGCTGGAACTGGCTGGAACTGGCTGAAAGCAGCTAGAAGCACTCCAGTTCACCACCTCTGACACAACCGACAAAACACAAGCAGGAAGATTTTCTGTTCTGACCACTTTATGAGAGCACAATCTGTGGTCCCGACCCGCTTGCTTCATGGGCCTAGTTCTGTCCCTACGAGACACTCACACAACCCACCTGACCAACAGCCAGATGTCTATTCCCTTCCGTTGCGGTGACAAAACACCCTGACAAGCAGCGCTTGACGGAGAGAGGGTTTATTTCGACTCACATTGAAGGCCCAGCCCAGCATGGGAAGGTGGCACGCGCTTGAAGCAGCCTCAGCACATGCACAATTGGAACATGCTGGGCCTGTGCTCAGCTTGCTTTCTTCTTCAATCCAGTCCGGGACCCCAGCCCAGGAACCCAGGGAACGACACGCCTGCTTTTTTTGAGGCTGAATCCCACATCTAGTGCTACGATCAAGATAAACTCTCAGAGCCACTCCTAGAGGCCAGCCTTAGCCCAGAAGGCCCCTCTCTCAGACCCACCTCCTAAGTGTCGATAGCTAACACTGACCAACATAGCAGCAGGCAGGTGGGATTCAGGAGGGGGCTGTCTGTGTAGAAAGATGAGGGGCCCCAGAGCCCCTGCTTCCTGCCTGTTCTGCCACATGGAGGAATCCCTCAACTGAACTCCTGATTGCCAGCTAGCCAGCTTCCAGAAGCCACTGCCGCACTGAGACGTCACACTTAGATAGGTCACCTGCCGTCCACTTCACTCAAGAACTTCTGTGCTGGAAGCCACAGCGGCCTCCCAGAGGGCTGCCTGTGAGTTCCAGCGAAGAGAACCTAAGGCTGCTCAGAGACTCACGTCTGCCCCTTCTGTGACTGTGACTGTCAAACACTCCCAAGGAGGGATAAGTGCCCACTACGCTTCCTGTCTGCCAAGTATTGGCTTCTTGTCACCATCGAGTACATCAAGTGGGGCCCATACACCACACCGGCTGGCTAATAATGGTCACCAGGGAAGGAAAGGAAAACACAGAGCCTTACAGAGCTCTTACACTTGGCAGGTGGCGCCTCTTTCCATACTTAATTCTCAAGACGATTCACTTTATCTGCACTGTTATTGCTGCTTATGAACAAGGAAACTGGGGCCAAGAGAAGTTACGCAATTTGCCAAAGGCTACAAAGGTAGTTATGCCTGAACTGTTCAAACTAAGTCTGTCTGGTAGGCCCAGAAACACAGACAAGTGAGTGCGCAAGTAGGACCTTTAAAATCTCTTCCAGTGTGAATAACTTTCTTACCACATAGCAATAAGCAATTTACACAATAACTACCTCTCAGTCAAAATTATGTTTCTTGTGGGTCTGGAGAGATGACTCAGTTGGTAAAATGCTTGCTGTGCAAGTATGAGGACCTAAGTTCAATTCCCAGGACACAGTGGCACATGATGGGAGCCTCTTGGGAGGTAGGGACAGGGCATCACTGGGACTCACTGGCCAGACAGTCTAGCTGAACTGATGAACCCCAGGCCAAGGAATCCTCTATCACACACACAAAAAGATGAACAGCTGTTAAAGAACTGCTCTCGACTCCACATGCACACATGCACATCTACTCCCATGAACACATCTGCTCTCAACTCCACATGCACACATGCACATCTACTCCCATGAACACATATTAATGAACACACAGACATACACACAAATGTCTGTTGTGCACCATAGGTGTGGGCTTTGGAGATGGGTGCTGGATAAGTTCTTTGCCCTGGAGAACATGTTCTTCAATGCAAGTTGAGACAAAGTAGACACATAAAGTCACAAATTAGAAAACTACCAGAGAGGAATCAGAACTTCACAGAATAGAGTGACCTGGTGACAGAACTGAGACCTTTGGAGCGGGTTGCTGAAGGATCCACAAAGGCTGGTCCTTGAGTTGAGACATCAAAATCAACCATGCAAAGACAGCCACGGTTGCCTGTGAAGCCTGTCTCTGGACAAAGCCTGCTGCCCACCAGCGACAACTCCAAACGCTGTGTGGCAGAGCCATCCTCTTCAGGAACACCAATACATCTGGTGGAGCAGACCCCGGAAGGGAATGCTTGGTGGGCTCATAATGTCTTGTGCCCTGAGCTTTCCTGACTTTACAGTTGCAGCTAGAAACTGCACTCAAGATGTTCCCTGATGGGAGGGGGGCGCTGCTTAGTGTGGAGCCTGAGCCTGTGCTTAAACCAAGATGTGGGAATGAGGCTGCTGCCAGGCCCCGCCTGTGCTGCCATCTCTAGGATGGGACTGACAGATTCGTACCCAGCCCAGCAGTAACTCTGTGAGTCCCTCAGACTGCAGTCCAGGCTGCCAGATCCACATCCGCCACTATCACTCTGAGGCCCCCCACGGAGCACCCACCACCCACCCCACTACCAACAGCACCTCACAGCTATGCAGAAATGTGACCACGTATGTAGTAAGACGATACAGACTGACACGAGATTGAGACACACCAGTGCCTCAGACTTACCCTTCAGTAGAGCACTTGACGTAATCACTCATTCACTCGTCCAGACAGGGCTGGCTGAAGAGGAAGCTCTGTCATTCAAACACCCAACCCTGGCCAAGAAAAACAGAGACAAAAGGAAAAGAAATGGTTTTGCACAATAAGAATTTTTGTAAATATACCTTAATTTCTCAGCAATGTGCTACAGCTAAGACTCGATGAGAAAAGGGAGAATCTGAAGAGAAAGGTAATCAGAGTTGAGTGATTATAAAGAAAATAGCAACATTCTTATATATAGGTCGCCCTCCTACCTGAAGGGGGTACTGCTCCATCCATAGCTTCATATGGCCTTGTTGTTTTAGAGCTCCAGATGAGGGATAAAGGGGAGGAGAGCAAGAGCGAGCGAAAGAGGAAGAGTTGATAGACAAGCGAGAGAGACAGGCAGACATGGATGATGGGTCCACAGGCAGACGCAAAGACAGAGGGTGGGTGGCAGACAGGTGAACAACAGGTCAGCCAGGCAGGTGAGCCTAGCTGGCCAAGCCACCAGCCACTCCAGGGGCTGGACGTACAGGCGTAAGACAAAGTCTGTATCTGCACTAAGCTCCACTCAAATGGATTCAGTCACAACAGCAAGGAGCAGCTATGACAGCATCCTAGAGCGACAGGCATTGCAGCTCACGAGACAGCCAGTGACTAAGGCCAGCTCCAACTGGGAGATGGGGAAGTGACCCTGTACCAAAGTTCAGGAATGCAGAATCTAGATGCAGGGAGGGAGTCAAAGGAGCAAGGTTTCGCTCTCATTAGACAGGCAACCTCCAGGTCTTCTCAGATTACAGGGAAGGGACTTGTTCATATCTGCTATGCTCACCAGAGACACACTAACGTACACAGGCCCGTCAATCAACATACCAGAAAGCACTTCTTTTTTCCTTCATAAAACAGACAGCAGAAAAGAGGCAGCAGATCTTAATTTTATTTTGACTTGAGGTACAGTCTTGCCTATATTTCCCAAGCTGGTTTCAAATGCCAGAGTTTACGTGATCCTCCCACTTCAGAGATGTAAGGAGAGCTGGTTTTTTTTTATAAGGCCCGATAGCACCTTCTGATATTTATACAAGATGCAGCCAGAGTCTCTCTTGCCCAGAATGCTTAGGGTCAGTGCATTTCAGAGCTTTACAGATTCAGGAATACACACAGGCTTGAAAATTCCAGGATGTGGACAGGGGACCCAAACTATTCCAACTCCAGATTCTGCATTTGGAGCAAGGATTGAGCTGTGAAGCCCAGGAGGTGTGGCTCCCTAGTTCAGACAGAGCCTCTGGCTCCCCCAATTGTAAGATGGAAGCGCTATTCCATTACTCCAGGTGTGCAATGTGATACTGTGTGCCAAGTACTTAATAAGGGTTAAAACCTGAGGTGCTCAAAGTGGAAATTAAGCATTACTATTTTCTGGTAAATAGTCTCTGGCAGCAGAATATGCCAGATGCCAGGACTCATGTCAGAGAAGCATGCCTCGGTCACCAGGCACAGTGGAGATAACCACGTTCAATTATTAGGTCAGCAGCTATTACAACTGCTATGGGCCTTTTGAAACATCTACCCCAGGCCTGGTGCAGTAGTTCACCCCATAATCCCAGCACTGAGAAACTGAGGCAAGAGGATTTCCAAGAGTTTGAAGCCAGCCTGGATCACAAAGTAAGACCCTATCTCAAGAAACAAAACAGTGAGATAGAAATGCAATCAGTCCAATTCCCTTACTCTAGAGATAAGAACATAAAAGGTACAAGAGATGCTGGAATTTCCCAATGACATCATTAGTTCAAAGAAAATGTCTAGAATTCTGCTGTTATCGTGGGGAAGAGCTGCTTTAGTGGTTGGAGAGCTGGCTCAGGGTTTACAGAGCCTGCGGCGCAGCCAGGAAAACCTCAGTTCAGATCCCAGCACTCTGTAGTGAACTGGATGTGGTCTCCCATGTCTCTCTGTAAGCTCCAGCAGTATTGTTGGGTTGAGGGGAGGCAGAGACGGGAGGATCATTAAGGATTGATGCTGCCAGTTTAGGAAAAAAACAAGTAAATGAGTAAAGACAGTGACAGAGGATGCTCACCCTCTCCTCTGGCCTGGACACACCTGTGCACATACACATACACATAAATGCTTACACCAAACACATATGAACATGCATATACCACATACATACACCAAACACAACATACCTATATACACATGCATGCACATGTGCATATATCATATACATACACTAAACACACACACACAAATATCTGCTTTATAGAATATATTACATATTTTAAATTTTAATTTATTTTGACATCAACCCAGAATAGATCAATAATATTTTGAAATGCTAAGCATCTCCCAAGGGCTAAACATAGCAAACTGTATCAACCCTCACTGGATGGAACACACTGACAATCTTTGAAGAAAAAGAGAAAAACAAGAATCGTCTCATTCTACCAATGACTTGAGAAGCGGTCATTTACTAACCCAAAAACTAAAGAGTGAAAGACTACCACACTCTTTACACTGGACTTTATATTTACTCTAACGTCGTTCCAAGCAGTGTGAATGTGACACACAGTGTGTGTCTTTCATGAGTGACAGTTTTTATTTTTTGTGTTTCTGCATGATACTTTATGTTCATACTGGGAACCCCCCTCAAGTACTCCTAACTACCACTCACAACTTAGGTGCTCCCTTTCAGGAAGCCTTCCCTGTTTGCCACTCTCCTCCTCCAAGACTCACTGGGTAACTTTTTCCTCCCCTCTCAAAGCTGGAAGGGTTACCCTCATACCTCAAAATTCATGGGGTAACCCTTCCCTCCTCCACCTCAGCATTCTCATGGAGGTGACTATCTTCAATTATTTCTTCTTCCCTTTGTCTACTTTAGTAGACCAGGCTGACCTCAAACTCACAAGGGAGTAGAGGCAGGTCTTGAACTTCTGATCCTCCTGCCTCCACTTCCCAAGTGCTGTGATCCAGCTGTGTGCTACACACGTCTTCCTGTACTAGTTTTAATTACCTTGAAAGTGAAGGGCTCCGCTTACTTTGCTATCCTGGTGTCCAGCACAGCTCCTTGCACATGGTGATTAAGTGATGTGTCACCAGTGGGGAGATAGGAAAGCTCACTCAACAGATGGCTAATGCAACATGATTTCATCTTACCAGCTGCTTGCACACAAGCAAAATTAAAAGCAAAAGGGAAGCTACCAATTCCCCTTTCATTTTAGACTGGAGTGACTGGAGGTAGGGTTTACAGAATATCTGAGCTCATAGCACACATCAACCCGGCACATCTCATTGATGGAGAAAGTAAGACCCAGACAGAGATAGACAGGACTAGAACCAAGGTTTTCAAACACCAGCTTGGCTCCAAGTATGACCCAGAGCACTCTTCTGTGAGTTCCATTGTCCTTGTGGTAATCTTGTCTGTCCTTGTGGTAATCTTGTCTGCACTGCCCAATGCCACATGAGCAATTGGTTCTCAACTAGTTAGACCAAGACCCATCCCAGCAAGTGGGTGCCCTCTCTACAGTCCAGATGTGATACACCTGACAATTGAGGCTGTGGTTGAAGCCAAGCTATCAGCAGTAGTGTGGTGACTCTGTTTCGTGATATAACAGGGGATTTTGATTACTGGACCAAAAAAAAAAAAAATAAAAATAAATTGGAATGTGAGCCACATGCCTGACCCTGGGTGGTGTGAACAGTAAGTTCTGAAAAGAAGCTGCTGCACCTGCAAGGCTGATTGACTGATTACCGCCTCAGCGATGTGGAAAGGGCAAGAATGTTGCAAGTTCAGAGTCACATTATCTTGGGCCATCTTTAGCCCCCTTAATTGCCATTTATATCCACCTCTATATGTGATCTATATCCTGGTGATTAATAGTACATTCTGTGGAATATCCACCCAGAATCCCATCAGATAGCATCCACAGCCTGTAACAGATCTCCCACTCTGCCATAACCTGCCTACCTGATGCTTCCACTGATATATAAGAAGTGTCACCATCTAAACTTTCCTTTGTTTGGTGGCAATAAAACCTTGAAAAACCGTTAGTACAGTGGAATAGGTGAAACTTGGAGCAATCTGAATCTGTATTCTTGGGCCATGGTCACTGTCTATTGACTTCAGAAGAAACCACTTCTTATCCATGTGAGAAGAGTGTTATGATTTTTCCATCTACTGCCTAAAGATTGGGCTGGAAAATAGCTCAGGGGTTAAAACTCTGTCTTAAAAGCAGAAGGCCCTGAGTTTGGATTCCAGATCCCATGTAAAAATGCAGGCGAAAATAGTGGGGAGCCTGTACTTCCGGCCCGGGTGGGTGGAGCCTGGAAAATCCCAGAGCGAAGCAAGGAGGTAGAAGCAATCCAGGATGATTCTGGAAGTCTCCTTTGGTCCTCCACAGGACATATAGTGCCCTCTGACAGACACACACACACACACACACACACACACACACACACACACACACACACACACACACACATAAAATAAATAATTTTTTTAAATAAAAGCTGTCCAAAGATCTTAAGTAAAAGAGCTAGCTGTAAGCTCTGTGTCCCAAAACTGCCCCCTCCCTCAGAAGTTATTCAGCGACAGCAGGTCAGTTTGGCAGGAAAGGCACAGCTTACAGCCCAGCAACCTCAGTTCCCTTCAGTCCCGGGAAGCCCACATGGTGGAAAAGAAAATTCACATCTGAAAGGTATCCTGTGACCTGCACATTCTCTCTGTAATAAACACCTTCCGTACTACAATCTGGATGTACAATCTGGACTACAATCATTTGGATGCTTCTGCGGAGAGCACAAGCACCAAGCAGAGGGAAGGCGAGCGTGAGACCCAATGACACTGCCAGGGAGGGTACGCCGCACATTTACAGAAAAGTTCCGGAACCTCTTTGCACAAAGTGTGCGCGCCCCTTCTGCGCACAGGCACCTCATTGGAGCAAAAGCACTTCTCACGCCCTTTCCATCGTGAACCTGTGGTGCCGGTGGAGCCCCAGAGCAGCCTCCTTGCCACCAGGACGGCACTTTAACACTAACATGTCCTATTTCTCTCCGTTGAGTTGTTTTCAGAAGACAAGCCATTTTGCTTTCAACAGTGCTCAAGATTCTGTTCCCACACCCTCCGCGCAAGCTGCCTATGATCTGAGCCATCAACGAAGCATGACTGAGGACAACACACTTAAGTCGCTCCACTCATCAGTTCTGACGCTTCCTGATCAAGGTCCAGACTGAGTGCAGACGGGGGTCTGAGTTTATTCAGATGATCAGGTGTTGGCTCGGGGCGGGGGTGGGGGGTGAAGCACTCAACACAAATATCAATAGTGATCAGAGAGAAATTTCTAGAGAGGAGAAAGATGTGGTCACTACCTCACTGTCCCCTTAAAGCACGCACTGCCCATCCTACCCCAACTAGGTAGCAAGACAGAATTGTTTTCCTTCTGTAGTAGAACTTGAACCCAGGGCATCACGAGTTCTAGGCAAGCCCTCTATTGTGGCAATTTTTACTGAGAAACTGCTCTGGAATCCATGCCTTCCTCAACTGACAGCCTCTTTGTAATCAATACCCCCTTGAATTAAAAAAAAAAAATGTTTCAAGGTCCTGGGTTTACTTCCGCCTTGTTTTATCAGCTCAGCAGTGAATCAATTCAAGAAACTCAGTGTTAGGACTCAACGCAGTTCACAGGAAGCTTTCCAAGCCTGGCAGAGAGCAATGAAACCCTGGTCTCCGTGAACCCCTCGTGTGGCCCAGCACCATTAGATGCCACCAAGCCCCTCCAGAATCACCATTCACAGATGACATAGCATCTCAGTGTCTCTGGCCCCGAAGGACTCCGGAGACAATGAACAGTGACTCAGAAATCATCCCCAGACATTAGGTAAGATACATCCCATGTGACCATCTTGACTACTCTCTCCCACCAACACCACACTGTTCCTACACAAAGGACTGGTGCAACCAGATGCCCAATGCCACAAAGAAAAAACAAACTCAGAAGCCAATGGACTATAGAGGTTAGAGAAGCTGCTTTTCATGACAAAGAGACAGCTCATTACAATGAAAATAGCAGGTTTCAGTCCATCTATGCACATGGGCTGATTCCTGAACACGGGAGAACATGCATCACTTATCCTATCAGACAACTTGGCTTCCATTTAGAGTAAGCCTTCCCTGGGACTCCCACAGAGGTTCAGGTAGCCAGTAATGAAATTCAAGGATGCAAAAGTTAGCACATCACAGATTGAGCACGCAGGACTTATGTTGAAGGAGTCAAATTTAGTTCAACAAGTATGCACTGAGCAACTGTCTACTCATGTGTTCTGCTAAGTATTGGGAGCACGACGGTGACTGATAACTTGCTCAGAGTTGTCATAGCAATCCACCTGGGTTTTGGTGCTAGGGAGGGAGAGGTCATGTATGTGACCCCTGGCCTAGTCTTCAGGTAGATGCCAATGTGAGAATTACAACAGCACCAACACTCCTACCCAGCGCCGTTGACAGATCACAGCAGACCCTTCTCCACTGGATCTCCGGACTGCTTCAATCCCATCTGTAAGCTGGCATGGTGCTGCATGCCTACCACGCCAGCACTCAAAGGCAGAGGCAGACAGATCACTCAAGTCTGCCTGGGCCACGTGGCGAGACCCTATCTTGGGGAAATAAAAAGTCAAAAAGCAATTCTACAAATCCTTTGACGCTCCTCCTAGGGAAGGAGGGGGGCAGTCTGTCTTCTCTTCCCTGCATTTCATATCAGGGTTCACACAGACCCACCACAGGGCACTGCAGGAGGACCAAGGCTGGATCAGGAAATGTCCTCAAGGGCCAGAGAGATGGCTCAGGGGTCAAGACTCTGCCTCCCAAGCAGAGGGTTCTGAGTTCAGATTCCAGGCCCCACATAAAAAAACACTAGGCAGAAATGGCAGCAGCCTGCACTTCCGGACTTGGTGGGTGGAGCCTGGGAAATCCCAGAGCAAAGCAAAAAGGAGGTAGAAGCAATTCAGGATGATTCCCGAACTCCACAGGGACATACAGTGCCCTCTGACACACACACACACACACACACACACACACACACACACACACCACAGAAAGAGAGAGAGAAAGAGAGAGAGAGAGAGAAAGAGAAAGAGAGAGAAAGGAAAGAAGGAAAAGAAAGAAGGGAAGGAAAGAAAGAAAGAAAGAAAGAGAGAGAGAGAGAGAGAGAAAGAAAGAGAAGAAAGAAAGAAAGAAAGAAAGAAAGAAAGAAAGAAAGAAAGAAAGAAAGAAAGAAAGAAAGAAAGAAAGAAAGAAAGAAAGAGAAAGAAAGAAAACGCCATTAGGCGTGTGCCTGGTGCTCTCAGGACTTGCGCCTCAAAGCCCCGCGGCTTCATGTGATGTCACATTTTCCCTTTTATGTTTTTGAAGATTTACATACCGTATCACTGTGCATGCTCCTGCAGTGCACCTGGAGCGTGGAGGTTACAACGGCAGCTCGTAGGACCCATTCTCTCCTTCCTCTACGTGGGCTCCAGGGATCAGGCTTGGCAGCAAGCCTTCACTCCCAAGCACCTCTCTGTCTGCTTTCCCGCTGCAGTGTGACCAGCCTCCTTTACCCCCACGACTGGCCCTCCCGTCATGCCTAAATGTACCCCACACTGTGAACCAAACAAGCCTTCCTTCCTGAAGCTGTTTTTTGTAAACTATCTGTTCACAGCAAAAAGAAAGGAACCAACAGGAACAAGCAAGCAGCTGCTGAACGACTCTCAGTGGAGAAAGAGAGAAAGAATGAATGGAAAAAGGAACGGTATATGAATAACGAGTGAGCCAGCGGTGGACTGGTCACTTTGTGCCCCTGGGATTTCTGGACTTCAGCAGAGTATGGAAAGACTGAACTCCGCATGTTCCAACGTTACAGTCACACGTGACGTGGCTGAGGATGGAAATACTTGACTCTCCTAAAATTTTCAAAGTGGTTACACTTCTTCCTGGAGACAGAACACAGCTGATGATTCAAAGGACAAATGAGTACTTTCTGGCCAGCGTCGTCCTGACTGCAGACCTCCACGAAGCAGTGATTTCAGGGTCGTGAGCTCGTCTGACAGAGTCCACACTGCAGCCCTCTCGGGGGAACAGCTTGCTTCAGAATGACTTGCATGCTGCCCTGCCTCTGGTGACATGTCACAGGTCCACTCCAGCACTAGAAATGTTTGTCAGAGCATGAAACCCAGGCTGGCAAGATGGCTCTGTGTGAACAGGTGTTTGTCATCAAACCTGGTGATGACCACACTTCATTCCCCAAAATCCATGTAGTAGAAGGAGGGAAACATGTTCCGCAAGTTGTCCTCCAACTTTGAGTCATAGGCATGCTCTGGCATGTGCACACATGCGCGCGCACGCGCGCGCGCACACACACACACACAATTTTATGACATGAAACCTTATTTCCGGTGCTATTCTTACAGCAGTGTAGCATAGCACAGCATAACAACACAGCACAGCACAGCACACCATTCTCAATACTTGAGGATGCCATGTTGTTTTTAACCAACCTTTTGTCCAAATTCAAATACACAGAAAAATGAAAACCTATGTTTAGATACTTCAGGGAAATGCATTATTTTACTTCTAAAAATAATCTCTCTCTTAAACACTCCTCATAAATATTTTTGTTCCCTCCCATTAACAAGAATTTGAGTAAGATAGAGAGGTACCAGTCGCCAAGACAGCCCTTGTGATACTGTGCTGATACAGCACAAGTCAGAGATAAAATTCTAAACAATGTTAACAAGCCCCTACAGACAGCGTGAGACGGATAGTGGTGTCTTTCTGGAAGGTGACAAAAACGCTTGACAGAAGGCTGCTTGGATTATGGTTCATCAATTAATTCTGAAAAAGAAGAACAGGACGGAAACCCCGTGGGTTAGGTCGCTGTCTCTGTCTCATTCTACTGCTGTGACCAAATTAAAATGATTCAAGAAGTAAGCTGACGTGGCACAAATGTTAGGGCTAACCCAAAGGTTCATGCTACACACAGCTTCGTCTCCAGCTGTATTTATAGGTGTCAAGAACTCACTTCCCATTGTCCCATGTGAGTCCCAATTACCAGAGGAGGTGCTTTGTTTCACACTGTGGGTGTATCATGCAGGAACAATCAAGCACGGCCCTGCTTGTTAAAGGGTTTAGAATTAGTGAAGGAAAGAGAGAAAGAGAGAGAGATAAAAGACAATCCAGACCATTTCTACAGTACATAAAGCATGAGGCGCTTGGGATAGAACACAAGTGCCGCGGACTCTCTTGGTTTACAAAGCAAACATTTAAAAACACATGAAATCTGACTGAAACAGAGCTTCCAGCAGTAATCACCACTTAGAGCAAGCCCAGTTAGAGGAAGACAGATTTGGGGGCAACTTAAAGAGAGAAGAGAACAAAACACAAAGCATAGCTAAAGGAAAACTTCAACTTGTGCAAGGGAAGCGCATCCACACATTCTGAATGTCATAGTTAGGCACAGAAGTCAACTTGATGGTTGAGGGTTTGAGCACTTGGCACATTTGTAGAGAATCAGTGGTTGTATTAGGCCCAGAGCAAACCTGCAGGAAATTGCTAAACGATGGGAAAGGCCCAGCCCATGATGACTGGGACTAGGCTCTGGAATAAAATACAGACGGCTGGTTGAAAGAGTTGGCATTCTTCTGTATACTTGGCCAGACGTGCTGGTCTGGCAAATAAGGATCGTCCCTCTCTCAGCTGTGGTGTAGAGATGGTGTGGCCAGTTCCCTCAGCCCTGGTGTTGGTGCATGCTCTCTAGTCAAGCTGGACTGAGAACTGTAACCAGACTGTCGTAAGGAAATAAACCCTTTGTTCCCTTAAGCTGTTTGATGGTCATTATCAGCAACCATGCAGGCAAACTGCGACAATGAGATATTTGGAAGACAGATTCCAAGGAGACAAAGACTGACACCACACTCATTCCCAAGATCAGGCTGGCACGGGGAAGAAGGCCAAGAAATGCCCACCGGCAGCCCGAGAGGAGGCTCGCCCAGTGCCGAGGAGCACTTCTCATGGGAAGAGTTCAGACCAGGGCAAGAGGGAGTCAGGCTGACAGAAACACAACGCTGTGCAGGCTGAGCCGGCTTCCAGGAATCTCCCACTTACACGTAAGGCACCGGGCAGGCCATATGCACTTGAAGGGGTTGGCATGGAAAAAGCGCAGAGAGCCCAGGAAGCTTGAGACCCACCAGAACCAGGAGATGCAAGCGCCCAGCCTGATGGAACATGACAGGAGGTAAAGACAGGAGAGGGTCCCCAAGATGTCAAGGTGATGGGCTGCTGCTGATGTCGCCTGCACTTCACTCATGACAAGACTACCCGGAGAGGCCTGGGGAGACGGTTCAGTCAGCAATGTGCTTATGGGCCTGATTTTGACCCCAGAAAAAAGCCAGGCATATGCTAAACACTCTAATCCCAGCACTGAGGAGACAGAGATGGGTAGATCCCTAGGGATTTCAGACCAGATAGCTTGACCAGTCAGCTCTTTTCAGGTTAAAGTAAGAGATGATGTCTTAAAAATAAACTAATTAATTAAGTGGACGGCATCCTGAGGAGCAAAACCCAAGGTTGGCCCCTGCCTCCACACATAAACATGCACACACTCACACACACACACATATCCACATACACGTGCACAAAGGCATGAAAGTAGAAGTCAAAAGCCTACAGAAATGATCTCTTCCTGCGGACATTCTAGACTTAAAGCATTGCTGTCAAGCCAACGTACAATGCCAGGATTAGGATTCAAGGGCATCCCTGACTGCAGAGCAAGTTCCAGACCAGCCTGGGACATAAACATGAAATACACAGGAAATAATGAACGTCGGTTCTCCACCCTGCTCTACCCTACCACACCGGGCTTTCTCCACCGTAAGCAGTGCTATTAAAACTCTGACATATTTTTAACGAGTGTGAAGGCAGTGAGATGACTCAGAATCACCCAGGCTCAGTGTCCGTAACAAACATTCAAACATTTAAAAAAAATTTCTAGGACCTGAGTAGGTGGATGAGTTATAAATGTAGGGAGAAATATAAGTTGAGAAATATGGCACAATTAGACTTGGAGGTTTTGTGTTCTGAGACTTGCAGTAAAGTGTTTCAAATCAGGAGTGATTAAGGTAGGCAGAGCAATGAGACTCCCTCCCATTCTAAGCCAGCAGCATGGAGCTTTCTGAATGGATAAGTCAGCCTAGAACATTTTGTGAGTCAGGTCTGAGGCCTCCTGTGCAGAAGTTCTGCTGTTTAAAAGAAAAAAGAAATTTATCTATCACTAAACAGGGGTGTTGCAGTTACTCCCCGCTGTTGCTGATAAACGCATGCCCAAAGGGCTTCAGGGAACAAGGGTTTTAACTTTGGCTTACACTTCTCTGGTTACAGTTCCCTGTCCAGCTTGGCAAGAGAGCTCATACCAACACCATGGGCCAAGGAAACTGGCCCCACCATATGCACACAATCATTGAGAGAGGGACAATCCTTACCTGCCAGACCAGCATGTCTGTCCAAGTACAAAGAAGGATGCCAACTCTCTGAACCAAGTCCCTCCATCTTATTCACCTTTCCAGGGATTCATCCCACCAGCCACGGACTGACATCAACTTCCCCATCAACTAGACAATCTCCTGCAGTTTGCTCTGTGCTTAACTACCAATTTTCTATGAATATGCCCACAGCTCAAACCATCCAGCTAACACCTGTATATAACATGAGAAGGAGATTCGGCATACTCTAGGAATCTGTACAATAAATAACTCTCCTCAGGCCCCACATATAAGAAGTTAGGGACATACTGAGCAAGTAGCATAAATTATTGAAATTTGTTTTACAAAGTGGAGAGAGAGCCAGTGAGCAGGCTCAGCAGGTAAAGTGTCTGTTTGCAAACCTGGTAACCTGAGTTCAATCCCTGGAAACCCACATGATGAAAGAAAGGACTGACTTCTGTAAGTTGTCCTCTGACCTCCACTTGTGTGTCATGGCATCGTACATATAATCAATCAATCAATCTCTGTCTGTGTGTGTGTCTCATCTCACTGATGAGCTCCCTCTCTGGAACAAATTCATGAAAAAGCATAAATTTCAAACAACAGTAGAGACAGAAGCAGATTTTCCATATGGTGTGTGTTCAGGACCTCCCTCTTCCTGCAGTTAACCACTTAGCAATTGTTTCTCACCATCCCCCACTCCTCGCCAAAGGACGATGCCATTCAAAGCATTCAATCTCTCCTAACAGGCATAAGCAGGGAATTCCCTTCCATGATATGCACTGCAGACCTTTAATTTTAACGGCTTCAGCAAGAAATGGGTGGCTTGTTGCCCACGGTGTCGTATTGCCTGATAATGCTGGAGCTTGGGAACCTAAAATCTCAGCTAGAAAGATGCTGTGGTGTCGAGCAGCCGGGAGGACAGTGAAGCAACACTTGCTGGGTTTCAGCCACCAGGCAGGTGCATTCCAGGAATGCAGCCAAGAAGTTATGTGTGCACCACAATGTCAGAGACCCCAAAGTTTCACCCGGGTCTCACCTCTCAACCCACCCCAGGACGCCCAACCCCCTCCGTACCCCATGATGCATGCCCTATGCAACTATCGAGGGCCCCCACCCGAGCAGCATTCAAGGGCTTTACAAGGTACAAACTAACAGACGCTCACATTGCGTTGTTCACTTTGACCAGCCTTATCCAACAACTTACATGAACTGTTCAGTGCTCTGTTAGAAAGTGGTGGTTTTCTGTCCAAGCACAGATTGGCATCAGGGTCTGAGCACATTTACAGTGGACTGGGATGAGATGGCTGTCTCGTAAGTAACACATACTAACTGTATTTGCAACCTGTGACATTTTCCATTTATGATGGGTTTGCTGGGCCGTGACTCCACCGGAAGCTGAGAAACAACTTCGCTGTTAACAGCTCAAGTCCCATCTGAAATTTCTACCTGGCTACAAGCTCTGTCCACATTATACCCCCATCTGGCATGTGCTCTCAGCTCCGGGCCACACACGCTCTGTTCTCTTGAGAATCCATTTCTACTTTATCCTCATTTTTTCATCAAGCCTCATTCAAAACCCAAAGGATTCTGCAGTGGCGCCAGACATGCAAAGCAGAGGGAGAACCAGGGTGGCCCATACTCCAAGGAAATTAAAATAGAAAAGACCCAAGGCTTTCCCCAAGAGGCCTTGGTAAGACCTTTGAAGTCCCAAAGCAGTGACACACAGGGTCAGTATCCTAGCGGCCTGTCCTGAACCTCACAGTTCTAAGAGAGGCGGCATTACAGGCAGTCCTGTGATGATGTGCCTGGCTTCAGACATCTTCTGTCCTAATTACATAGAGGATCTTTCTCTGGGTTTTGTCCTCCCTGACCCCGTCTCCCACGGGGACTCCTCTCCCTCTGTAACAGAGCAAGAGGAGGGGCACGGCCACATTCCCTGCCTTCTGTCCTTGGCACTGCACCCCACTCTGCCTCCTGTGTGGAACCTCTGCATTCTCCATCCTTTAACTCCCCAGGGCCGGGTCACCAGATGCCCCCCTCGAGTCTCCACATGTGACAAGCCTCTGTACCTCGCACATTATTTGCGACAGCTCTGGGACTGGATTGTCCAGTGCAAGTTAAGAACTACGAAGGGGACTGGAGAGATGGCTCAGGGTTAAGAAGGTCCTGAGTTCAGATCCTAGACCCCACATTAAAGACGTCAGGCAGAAATGACAGCAGCCTGCACTTAGTCCCTTAGGAAGAACTATGTGAGGAGGGAAAAAAGCTTACTGATAATAAAGACCTGGATTAGCATCTAAACATAAGCTTACTGTAACAATAAGTTAATTAATAGTCTCTACAGGTGTACAGGTGTACTAGCACAAACTCTACTAGCACAAACCTCAAGTCCTAACAAAAGAAAGAGGCTGGAGAACTTCAAGTTCAAGGCACACTATGACACATTATACCCCCAGTGAGTGCTGTCTCAAAACATTTACCGAAAAGTAAAAAGAAGGCTGGAGAGATGGCTCGGAGGTTAAACCTCTGCCTCCCAAGTAGAAGGTCCTGAGTTTGGATTCCAGATACCATATAAAAATACCAGGTGGAAATGGCAGCAGGCTGCATTTCCAGCCCTAACACAGAGCCTGGGAAACTCCAGACCAAAGCAAAGAAGATGTGGTACAGTTCAAGGTGATCTTCAAAGTCACCCTTGGACCTTCACAGGCACATACAGTGCCCTTTGATACATACAGATGAGAGAGAGAGAGAAAGGAGAGAAGAGAGAGAGAGAGAGAGAGAGAGAGAGAGAGAACCAGGATGTAGCTCAGGAGCAGAGAATTGGCTTTGCATACACGAGGTCCGGGTTCAATCTCTGGTACTGGAAAAGAAAGACTAGCATTCTTAAACCTTATTCAGGCAGAACATGCGATGCTATTTTAGGAAGGACTAACTCTAGAACTCAATTGGCTCCAATAAGGAGGGGGCTCCCCAAGCCTGCCTTTAGAGGTTCCTTGCCTCCGCAGGCCATTCAGAGACGGCAGCCACTGTTCCTAGACTACATGCGGCATGATTGGGGCAGGACATGGAGTCACCATAGCCCCACGGGCAGCGGCCGGCACGTGAGAGGCCTCGCCATGCACAGGAGCCCCTAGTGCTAAGCCCTCAACAAGCTCTAGGTTCGCCCACCAAGAGCCAGCGCTGTGTTCCCACCTTCCCTCTCCAAGGGGATCCATGGGGCTTACTGATGTGTGAGAGCTCTTTTATCTCCGGGGATGAAAGGTGTAATGAGTATTTTATGGAGAAACCCTCCCACTCTGCCCTATGGGGAGGTTCAGAACTCCTAAGGATGTCTTCTGCAAGCAGCAAGATGTTGTTTGAAGTGGAAATCACAGCGGACTGCTAATTATGGGGGAAGGGGAGCCCAGAGGTCCTAACTTTCCCTCAGCCCCCCTGGTGGGCGTAACCTTGCTCTATAAATCCAGGTCCAGTGCACAAAGCCACCAGGAAGGAGTGAGGTCCTGTGAGAAAAGAGGAGGCTAAGGAAATATCTGTACCTCACACTTATGCAGAGGAGGCCTTGGCTGTGGGCTCCAGACCTTCTGGAACGTACTTAGCCAATCAGAAACTAAAGCTAGGCACGACTAAGAAATAGAGCTTTTTTTTTCCCCAAAAGCTTTTTAGCTTTTAGTCTGTACATTCAGATTTTAGGCATGATAAATACCAATTTAAGAGACATCTAAAAGTCAACAGGGGCTGGTAAGATGGTTTTCTGGGTAAGGCACCTGGACCTGCTCGCAAACCTGCGGACTCTGAGTTCAATACCTGGAAGCCACGCAGTAGACAGAGAAAACTGACCCTGACCTATACCCAGGCACCATGACATGCACGTGTGCTTTCTCTCATAAATGAATAAAAAAAATTTTTTAAAGTAAGCTGGCCTACTTTCTAATCACAAATAAGGATTTGTGTGTGTGTGTGCAAGCACCGGAGTATGGATGCGTGTGTGAGTTCACGTGTGGAGACAAGAAGTCAACCTCAGGTGTCAATCTTCAAAGCCATCCATCTTGTTTTCTGAGGGTCTCTCACTAGCCTGGAACCAAGTAGGCTGGCTGGCCAGGGATCTCCAGGGATCTATCTGTCCATCGCCCCTGTGCTAGGATCACGAGGTCATGGCAGCACACCCAGCCTTTCTATGTGGCTTCCAGGATACAGCAAGCGCCTTACTCACTAGCCATTTCCCAGCCCAGGAAGAGAATTCAAGGCCACAGAGTACAGGCCTTCCTCACTGAGCTTACCTAATGTTACCTAATGTAACCCTAGGATAAATTCTACTGTTTCTATTTTTCTTTTAGAGATTTATTTGCTAACTTATTTACGTGCGTGTGTGTGTGTGTGTGTGTGTGTGTGTGTGTGTGTGTGTGTGTATTAGAGGACACGGTATATTACTATAAAGGACCAAGGGTGACTTTGGAAATCATCCTGGATTGTTTTTACTTCTTTTTGCTTTGCTCTGGGATTCCCACTAGGGCCAGAAGTTGCAGGTCTCTGCCATTTCTGTGGTACCTAGGATTTGAACTCGGGACCTTCTACTTGTGAGGCAGAGTCTTAACCCCTGAGCCATCTCTCCAGTCCTCTACTCGATGCTTTGAATTTCTACTCTTTCTCCCCACCCCATCTCAATTCTCTGTCTCATGCCCTGACCCTCGGCCTCCATCTTGACCACCTACATCCTCATCCCCTCCTAGGTAGTTGCTGTGTCTCTTTGGAGTCCAGGCTGGTCCCTCACTGCTGCCTGTGTCCTCTTTTGGAGTGACTTTTTGACTTGCACAATCATTGACAACAGCCTGGTTTCTATCTCTTCTCGCCCCAGACCCACTTCTCTACCTACTGGATAGATGCTTTCAAATCAACGCAGTCCAAACAAAGTCCTAACCTGCCCCCAGATGACCTGACCCCTCCAGGCAGTGGCTGTTCCCTAGAGCCAAGCTCAAAAGGTAGATACCCTTCAATTACCCCAGGCTGCTCGACTTTCTCCACCTCCACCTCGAGGTGGTCATTAAGTCTTCTGGCTTCTTCTTCAGAGGCCTCTAATGAGCGAGTGCTCCCTCTTCCTCCTCTTCCTACTCCTCCTCCTCAGCTGCATCCACTCAGGCTCCATACTGCCCACCAACTTCCTATGGGAGTGTCCCCATCCGGTTTCCCACTGGAGAACATTCACACTTTCCTCTTGCTCACAGCATCTGATCCCGTCACACTCCAGCGTGTAACTTCCCAAGTCATTGGCCCCTTCTGCTCAAAAGCCCCAACTTCTTTCCTGACCCACAATTGTCCACTGAAGATTTCACCACTTTCCTAACCTGCACTGCACAAGTTACCTGACACCCAGGGCCATGGTGACTGGTGACTGGAGGCGTAAAGCACACACAAAAGCATATGTGCATACATGCACACAGAGAGGGAGAGACCAGTAGGAGGCTCTTGGGGGCGGGGATGAATGTGGGCTCGGAAGACTAGGAACTCAAGGTCAGAACCAAAGAGGGGAAGTGGGAGACCTTGGGAGAACATTCCAGATTTGTTGAGGCCTCTGTATTTTTCCCAAGAAGAAAGACAAGCTCAAGTCGATTTTCTTTTTCAATCTAAAGGAGATTTCAGCAGACACAAACAGGTGGAGTGCAATAAATTAGGAGGAATAAAGCCAACATATTGAGGGAGTCCAGTAAGAGAGAAAGGCCCTGGGGATGGATTTGGGGAGTTCTGGGCAGGAGCAGTAGTACAGGCTCCCCTTGGTGCAGTGCAGAAGATGGGCATAAAGGGAGACTCTCCAGCCAGAGCAAGTTCCGAAGGCTCTGGGGTTCTACGGAAGCTGCCGTCACCCCTGCAAACCCTTTTCTGACAGTCTTCAATTCTTGCCGGCCAGGATGAGAAGAACTGGTATTGCTTGCAGCTAAGCGTAAGACGAGATCAACAGTGTGCATGCACGAAAATAATTTGACTAGCATCCTACTATGGGGAAGGGGAAAGCAATAGGGCAGAAATGAGGGGGGAGGCAGGGGTCAGGGTGGGAGGCTGGTGAGATGGCCATCGTCACCAAAGCAGTAGCAGACCCCAGAAAAATCTGTACTGAAGGAATGAATGCTGGGTGTCTTCTCAGTGGACTTTCATACAGCTTGCTAATCACATACTCATGGCGTATAATGATGTATGTAACTCGGTTCTCAGGTCCCAGCACTGTCCACCTGGAATCATTCAAAAGCGTTCTGCCCCACTGAGGATACAAACCTTGGCTACAAACAAGACCTCCCCCCGGGGACACACCCCGAGGAGCCGGCCCACTCACACTCTCCTTGGTTCTGAGCCAAACCAAGAGTTCCAGGGAGATCAGATTGTCCAATTCCAACCCAAGCTACATCCGCAATTCATAATTAAGGCACAGCAAGCCAGATCCATAAACCAAAATACATCAGGGTTTTACTTTTAATGATGTTCCTTTGAGCCTGAGCTTTTGAGTTGTGCAATTCTCATGTCAGACTTGAATCTTAGATCTAAGGGGCCGCACTGCACCTCATTTTATCCTAACGCTCATCCACAGCACAGGTTGCTTGGGTGACACCAAACCTGAAGAATGAAAAGCGGTAGAAAGAACACTCCACGCAAATCTGCCACTTGTTAGGTGGGTGAGGTGACTCTGTGGGTGAAGGCGCTTCCCACCAAGCCTGACAACCCTGAGTTTGATCCCAAGTCTGACACCATGGAATTAGAGAACTGACTTATCCTAAAAGACGACGTTTGGCTTCCACATGCTGTAGCACACATGCACACACTGAACAAAAATTATAAAACACCAAATGAACCAACAACTAAATTGCCAGGCCACTCAATTATTCAGCTACCAGACAGAGCTATCACTTTTTTATTTATGAGAGAGAGAGAGAACACACATGCATGCCATGTTGTAGAGGTAGAGGTCAGAGGACAACTTGCAGAAGTTTGTTCTTTCCTTCTACCATGTGGGTTTCCAGGGATCAAACTAGGGTGGACAGATTTTCAAGCAGGTACCTTATCTGCTGAGTTATTTTGCCAGCCTGGAACAATCATGTTTCAAAGCTTTACACCACCGGGATTATTTGAGAGACATTTGCTCTTCCTTCCCTGGCCAGAGCCACTCTGGAGACTCCTGTGGGATAATCAGAGGGGAGTCCACAGAAATACTTGGTCCTATTTATTCACCCATTCTTCCTGAATACATTCTGCGTTACCACAGTGCATTGAGCTTTACTGCCTTATATTCACATATTACTTTATTCAAAAGTAAAATATATCCAACAAAGTATACATGACTTAACTAAAATGTTTGTCCGCTTTTATGTATGTGTATAGTCATGCAGTCATCACTCAGATAAGCATATTCTGCAGAAATGTACTCACGAGCATCCACGAACACAACACACACACTCCATACTCAGGAATACAGCAAAGCTATGGTATAAACAAACAGTGGACCACAGTATGATCTACTGCTAAAACGCTGCCTTTTAGTTGTGGAAAAAATAAAGCATGTGAAGTATGGTTTACAATGTGTTGCTGAGATCCAGTAACTACATTCCTGAGCTTTGAATCACAACCCCACTTATGAAATCATGTTGCCTTTCCACTAAATCTGAACCTGTTATTTCCTTTGCATAAAAAGTTACAGTCACATGTTGGGGAAAATATTTGCAAATTATATATCTGATAAAGGAGATTCTTCCAAATTTTATGTAAGGAATTCTTAAATAAAACTCAAAAATAAGAAAACCAAAACATTAAGTTTTTTTAACTGGCAAAAGATCTAATCTCCAAAAATTAATGTGAATGGCGAAAAACACATGGAATAGAGGGATACAAATTAAAACTATAAAGAGAAGGCTGGGAAATGTCTCGGTGGTACAAGCAAAAGGTAAATGCCCAGTAGGTGTGGTGGCCATTGGTAATTCAAAGATAGAAAACAAAGCCTGGAAATTTCCAGAGAAAGCCAGATAGATTAACAGTATCTGGACTCAACTAGAGACCCAACCTCAAAAGAAGAAGGTGGAAGAGTGACAAAGGATGGTTCCTAGTATCAGCCTTGGGCTTCTACATGCACAGGCACATACACACATGCACACACACATACATACACACATATACACACACACACACACATACATACAAGCATGTATACATACACTGCACACACACACAAGCATTATACATGCACTGCATGCACAGACACACACACAGACATGTATGCATACACTGCATGTACACACACACACACACACACACACACACACACAGATAGTCATGAAAACAGAATTTTTTAAAAAATGCCCTGTTATCCCAACACTGGGGAAGATGCAAGAAGATGTTCACAAGTTTGAGGTCAGGATGATCTACTCAATGAGACCCTGTCTCAAAATTAAGAAATCACTATACATACTTTGGAATGACTGAAGCAAAAAAAGAAATACGAAAAGCTGATAAAAGCAAAAAATGATGAGCTACGAAAAAATAAGTGGAAATATAAACAATATATAGCCAAATTAAAAAACAGTGCAGTGTTAATCTTCATCAAGGAAAGCATACTTTTATGTACAACTCACCTACCCCACTTCTGGGTATTCATCAATAGGAATTAAAAACTTATAATTGGAGCTGGAGAGATGGCTCACAGGTTAAGACTTCCTCACAAGCAAAAGGGCCTGAGAGTGGACCCCAGATCCCATATAAAAACACCAGGCAGAAATGGCAGCAGCCTGTACTTCCGGTACTGGAAGGCAAAGCTTGGGAAATCCCAGAGCAAAACAAAAAAAGAGGTAGAAGCAATCCAGGATGATTCCTGAAGTCACCATTTGGTCCTCCACAGGGACACACAGTGCCCTCTGACACACAGAGACACACAGACATACGCACATTAAAAAAATTAAAAAGAAACAATCACACAAACTTGTATACAAATATTTATAACTTTGATTCATAACAGTAATTAGAGCCAGAATGTCTCAGTAGTGACGTGGTTAACAAGCAGTACTATACATGCACAATGAAACTATTCAGCCACGAGAAGGAACAATCTACTGCTTCTCCATAGAACTGTGTGAATTTTGAATGCATTTTGCTAAGTGGAACAAGTCAGACCTAAAAAGCAGCATATGCTACAACTCCGTGCCTGTGGCATTCTGGGAAAGCCAACATTCAAGAGGCAGAATCAGTGGAGTTCAGAGGAGAGGTGATTCGGGGCACTGAGGGTGGCGCAGCTGTCCTGCGGCGGCAGACGCCCTATGGCATTTCCTTCAGAACTACAGAAAGGTTTGCCACAGAGAGGGGACTCAACTGTTACCTGAACTTTGTAAAAACCCACTCAGGGCATCAGGGAATCTCAGGATGAAATGAGATTATTTAATAATAATTTAAAAAGGAATGTGGGAGCTGAGGAGATGACTCAGCAGGTCAAGAGTGCTTGCTGTAGAAGCACAAAGCTCTGAGTTCAAATCCCTAGCACCTACGTTAAACTCAAATTTCCACAAGTATGTGCCTTTACCTCTATCACTGGAGAAGGGGGGGAAATGGAGACAGGGGAATCAATGGAACAAGATGGCCAGTCAAGCCAAAACTGTCAGTGCATTTTCCGGGAGAGATACTGCCCAAGGGAATAAAACAGAGTGACAGAGCAGGACACCTGATGTGCCCCTCGGGTCTCCATGTGGGTATATATGTGTGCATATACATGCACGTACACATGCACACGCGCACACACACACACCATTACAGACAGATGATCTAACGTCACTACAATGGACAGAGTGGGGAAGGACCTGAGCCAGCACCCAACCAGGTACCTTGCCAACCTGATATGCTGAGGCTTCACACCAGCAACATAAAAACTAATCTACATGCACACGACTCTGTCCTTGGAAAGTGTACTGCTGTCCAGGGTGCAAGATGGGAAGTAGACGTTCTTGCCACATATGACAGACCTGGCCAAAGATGTGAACTGGACACACCCTCAGAAGTTCGCTGTCAAAAAAAAAGTTACAAATCAAAAGGGCAGAAGGCAGGAGGAATCTGGCAATGGGTCAGGGTTGGAAACATCGGCTATTATGTACGCATGCAAATAAATACAAAAATAAATGTGTGCTCAGACTTGGAGGTACAGCTCCGGTTTACCTCCGCACACATACAGATACAGTGGTACAGAACAGAATCTGAGCTATCACTGTGTACACACGTTCATTACACTTGACGGCACTTGCAGAGACAGCTAGAGCATGCAGAGAGAGCTATGCATGCAACAGAGCTATGCATGGGTGCAAAGTTTCCACTCCCTACTCACTGAGGAGCAGCGTCGTACTCCAGTGACCCTGAGCAACTTGCCCCAGACCTCAGCCTCTAAGTGTCACTTGAGTGAAAAGCACTAGTGAGTGATAGAGGAAGACCTCTGGCCTCCACACATATACTTGAACATGTGAACCACACATATTTACACTGGGGTCCATACTGCCAACCTGATCACTCAAGTACAAATCTCTCGTATAAAACTGTAATTTATGCAGCTTATTCATTCCAGGGAGAAGGTATGTAACTCCTTCTCCGTGTGGACATCATATATCATGACCCTCCTCCAAGCAGTGTATGTACACAGCATGTAAAGAGAGAGAAGAGCAGTGATTTCATGGTGGAAAAAGATGACAAATACATCCTCTAGTCAGTGACAGAGGTTAGCTTCAACTTTGACAAGCCAGAGCAACCCTGGACACATGACAGTGTATGGGGCGGGGGACTGCCATGATGTCTCCCCAAAGCTCATTAATCCAGGAATGAGGGCATTCTATTGAGCATCTGCCGCAGTTCACCTGCATGTTGCTGATAAATCACCAATCGAACAGCTTAAGGGAACAAGGGGTTTATTTTCTTATGATTTTCCAATTGCAGTTCTCAGTACAGCTTGAAAGGAGAGCACACACCAATACCAGGGCCCAGGGAACTGGCCACACCATATCTACGTCCAAACGTCTCGTCGAAAACAAAATCGCTACCATCCTTACTTGCCAGACCATCATATCTGGTCAAATGTACACAAAGATGCCAACTCTCTCAACCAGCTCTCTGTATTTTATTCCAGGGCCTAGTTCCACCCACCTGGGCCTTCCCCATCAGCCAGCTAATCTCCTGCAGGTTTGCTCTGGGTTTAACCCAACCACTAATTCTCCACAAATGTGCGTAGAGCTCAAACTCTCAACTATCAAGTTGACACCTGTGCCTAACTATGACAGCATCTAACCAGCACCTGTCAAAGGTACCAAAGTCCTCAAACACAGAAGAACCTGAGAAATGGGTACCGAAAAGACTAAGAAGATATAGTAACCACATGGAACGCCTGTCCTAACAGAGAAGAAAGCTATGGTGGAGAACAAGAGCGCTAGATGAAGCAAAACTTCTAGACAGTCATGTCTACCATTGTTGCTTCATGTATCATAACAGACATGCCACACAGTGAAAGACATTAATAACAGGGGAAGCCGGCTTGAGGATTAGACATGGGCACTTTTACATGGACTCTATAATCATTGAGTGAATCTGAAACTGTTCTACAACAAAAGGTTTATGAGAAGAAAAAGGAAGCTGTCCAGAAGATAAATGGATGGTATCATTACATCGCCAGGTGTCAGAGTACAAAGAAATTGCAACAGAGGACAACTGTACCGTGGGAAATCAGTAGGTGTGGACGAAAACTATCTGAATCCCAGATCCAACAATTACTCGATGACCTAAAAGAACCCATTACACAGAGCCACAGGGCTGGAGAGATGGCTCAGGTGTTAAGTCTCTTCACTTGCAGCTCTAGAAGGCAGAGCATGGGAAACCCCAGAGCAAAACAATAAGGCAGTAGAGCAATCCAAGGATTCCCAAAGTCACCCTTGGGACTCCACAGGCATGCACAGTACCCTATGATACACACAGACACACACAGACACATGCAAAAAGAAAAAAAAAACAGACCTACAAAGCACATAGGAAAAAATACAAAAGAAAACAATTCTAAGTAAGTAATCATAACATTAAAAGCCAATCTGGGGGCTGGAGAGATGGCTCAGGGATTAAGTTTCTATCTTGCAAACAGAAAGACCTAAGTTCAGATCCCAGGTCCCACGTAAAAATGCCAGCAGAAACATTGGCAGCCCTTATTTCCAGCCTTAGTGAGCGGAGCAAGGGAAATTTCAGAGCAAAGCAAAAAGGATAAATGGGGACCTCTGGAAGCTTGAGGTCAGCCCGCCTGACTCACACAATAGCAGTGAAGAGACTATTTGCAAACAAAATCGAAAGGTGAGGAATGACACCAAAGGCTGTCTGTCCCATGACCTCCACCTGTGGGCACACACTCACACATACACAAACATCCACCCCACACACATTAAAAAATTGCTCATCTGAGACAAAACCCCCTTCACAATGAGGAACACCTACAGCATGTTGCTACCAGAGGAAGTTCTGGCTTTCCCTTCAAACTCACATGCCGACTTCCTTCAGTCAACATCTACTCTCACTCCAGTCCTACTTCTGATCTCGGCTTACTGAAGACCAAGAGCTGGCAACTTGGTTTCTGGGGCGTGACAAAAGCTCAGTAGGTAAGGTGCTTGCTATGCAGCATGAAGATCTGAGTTCAATGCCCGGAATCCCCAGGAGGAAAGCGCCTCATGGTTCTCCCAACATCAGGCAGGCAGAGATAGGCAGATCTCTCAAACAGGCAGATCCATCCAGCCTACTTAGCTCCAAGCCCATGGGAAACCCTGTTCCAAAAAAAGCATGGTGGACAGTCCCTGAGAGATGACACCCAAGGTGGTTTTCCTCCAGCCTCCACATGCATGTATGCAGGAACGCACATGCGCACACACACACACATAAAACCTGGCTTTCACTCAAAATATCCTGTAACCCCACAGAATGAGTTCCCACTGAGTTCCCGAAGAGAGTGTAGCTATTTTCTAGAAGGTAAAAGGAAGCATTTGCGGGTACTGAACACAGCCAAGTTCCTGCAAAGCTGCAACTGATGACAAATTTAATGCTGTATCAGGCGTGTACCACAAAAACCTGCCCAGCAGGTGCACAACATGACGAATTAGAGTCTTATACACAGCAGACATGGGGGCTAACTGAAGAGTCAACACATCCATCTCCCCAGGAATCACTTGCCAACAGAAGGTAAGCTTCCCAAGATCAGCACCATGTAAAACGCCGGCACAGTTCTACATGCTTCGACTTCAGCATGGGAGGCAGACGTGGGCAGCTCTTGAGAGCTTGCTGGCCAGCCAGTCTAGCCGAAATGGTCAACTTCCATTTCAGTGACAGACCCTGTCTCAAGAGAATAAGGTAGCAAGAAAAAGGAAGACACTGGATACATTTCTTTGGCCTCTGTATGTACACACGCTTACATACATATGCCATACATAAACGCACAGCAAACATACACATGTACTTCACAAAAAGAACAATTTTATAGTTGAATTTTCACAAAGAAATATATTCTTCATGTTTCTAACCATCAAAAAGATCACAATCATTTACCTGAAAATATTACCAATGTGTTTTTGTTGTAAATAATTAGTTTTGAAATGAGAACAAAGCAGGAAGATCATTTATGCCTAGAAATTCAAGGCCAGTCTTAGCTATTAATATAGCAAGACCCAGTTTCAAAATAAACAAAAAGGGCAAGATGGCTCAGTGGGTAAATGCAGCCATGCACAAACCTGGCAATCTGAGTTAAATCCCCAGAGCCCACATTATGGAAGGCAAGACTTACTTCTGAAAGCTGTCTTCTGACCTCCACACACTGTGCCTACACTCTCTTGCTCTGTCTCTCATGCTTCTCTCTCTCTCCCTCTTCCTTTGTCTCTCTTTTTCCTTTCCTCATATTTCAAAATAAATGATTTAAATTTGTTTAAAGTACTTAAAAGTATAAATGTATATTCAAAGTAGTGAGTAGCTTGTATATACTTTCAAGTGGCATATTAATAAAAAAATTCTTCAGCCACATAAACTTCAAATGAATCGATATTACTTTTGAGGGTTAGTATGACAGCCACAACACACAGCCAGTCACTGGGAAGGAGGGAGATGTTGCATGGTCTGCATCAGCGTGTGCAGCTGCACTTGTGCATGTGGCGTGTGCAGTTGCACTGGTGAATGTGATGAGTAAAACTGCACTCGTTGATGAGGCAAGTGCAGGAGCACACTTGATGTGGTGTGCATAGGTACATTTGTGCATGCGGTGTGTTCAGGCACACTCATGCATGTGCTGAGTGAAGGTGCATCCATGATGTGTCATGTGCAGGTGCACTCATGCATGTAGTGCGTGCAACTGCACTAGTGCATATGACATACACAGATCCACCTATGCAATGGCATGTGCCCTCATGCATGTGGTGAGTGCAGGTATACTCATGATGTGGCATATGCAGGTGAACTTTGCATGTAGAGTGCACAGGTGCAAACTCCTACACTGGCATGTGCAGGTGCACTAACGCATGTGGCAAGTGCAGGTACATTCAGGCATGTGGTGTGCATAGGTGCACTCATGTATTGGAGTATGCAAGGTGCACTCATGCATTGGAGTATGCAAGGTGCACTCACACATTGGAGTGTGCAGGGTGCATTCGTGCATTGGTATGTTCAGGTGCACTCGTGCATTGATGTGTGTAGGTGCATCTTGCATATGGTGTACATAGGCGCACTCTTGCATATGGCATGCATAGGCGCACTCGTGCATGTGGCGTGTGCAGGCGCGCTCAATGCAGAACCCATTCTACTCCCATGCTCCTCCTCTTCTTCTATACCCTCCACATACACCCCGTCCCCAACAAGGTGCCATGAGCTTTGGGAACTGCACCCAAACCACAACAGCACAGGTGGGGGACCATCACCCCTTTCAGTAGCACTGCTTGGGTCGCTGTAGGAGGCTGAGGTGCTGGGACTCATTTGTAGGAGGAAAAGTAAGAACGAGGTCTGCTCTACTAGTAAGGTTCCTCCCTGCTCTGTGGAGAGTAGAGGTAGAGAATGAAAACCCAAGTGGATTGTTAAAAGGGACTCCACATGAGGCTCAGCACTGTACACAGTGCACTGGACATACCCACCCATGGCACTGATGAAGCGAAAGAAACCAGCTGTGCTTCAGAAGACAAGCGTGCCCCTGAATGTGCCACCATCAGAGACACTTGCCCATGCACCACGCTGCCTCTGAGACCCAGCCTCCTCCTCATGTCCCACTGTCTTGCACAGGCATTTCAGACCTTGCCCTTTCACACTGCTTACGCAAGCTCTGTGCACAGGTCAACACTCTTCAGCCCACATCACTGGCTGCAGATCACAGCCACATCCCCTTATTTCACGCCAATCTCTTCAAGGATTTAATGACTTAACTTTCTGGAAGATAAAGTTGAAAGAAGATGATAAATGCCCACAGCCACTTGATAATGAGTGGTGAGAATTTAGTGCAAACAAACAGAAATGACACTGGAGAGAGGCAACTGGCTGTTTAAGGAGTGTATCCAGCCAGAGCTGGTGAGAAGGGATTATCAGGGCAAGAAAACATAGTGGCTACAAGTCAGCAGAGTTCAGAGTGTGATATCTGTCATTAGCACACTGTTTTGCTTCACAAGTTCTCGCCTCCAAATATGGGACCAGTAGCAGCTACAAAGGCATCCTTTTGGATTTCTTGAAATCTCAGTTGACACAATGAACTGCCATTGGTTTACCAATATTGCCTTATTAGTGCCAGAACCAGCTACTTGTGTCCCAGCTCCTGGAACAGGAGAACATGACGTTCACAGCCTGACCAGGCAATTTAGCAAGACTCTGTCTCAAAAACAAAAAATTTACAGAAAGACTAAGAATTAGTTCAGTGGTAGAGCATTTATCTAAACATGAATGAGGCTTTGGGTTCAATCCAATACTACAAAAAAAATCAAGTATTTAAAATAATAGAGAAGAGAGATGGGGAGATGATTCAGAGGATAAAGCACTTGTCCCACACACATAAGGATTCCCCGCATTCCATGCAAAAGCTGGTCATGTATGGCGGCTTCCTGTAATAGGGACTCCCCAGGGCAAATGGCTAGCTAGCTTAACCACTTGGCTAACTCTGTGTTTAGCTGAGAGATCCTACCATAGTAACAGACATGGAAAGTGAGCAAAGAAGTCACCCAGTATCAATTTCTCTGTGTTTAGCTGAGAGATCCTACCATAGTAACAGACATGGGAAGTGAGCAAAGAAGTCACCCAGTATCAATTTCAGGATCCACGTATACATACACATGTGTGCCTGTGCATATGTGAACATGCAAATGCAAATATACTCAAGAGTATCAGTAAAGAGATGGGGATATAGCTCAGTGGTTGAGTACTTGCTCTAAGCTTAATCAGCAGCAAAACAAATAGATGATTGATTGATTAATGATAGAGATGATAGAAAGATAACAAATGATAGATCAATTATGGATAGGTATATAATAGAAAGATAATATAGATAAGAGATTATAGATCTATATAGATAGATAATATAGATCAATTATAGATAGGTATGTGATAGAAAGATAGATGATAGATTTCACACAAATTATTATCAGAAGGATTGTTCTTATGCAATAATGAAAGATAATGGTCTTTGCCCTCTAGAGACTTCAGTTTCACCTTCAAACACTTGCTCTGAACCTAAAAATTAGGGTCTTAACATCCTACTCACAGAGGGAGAGTCAGCAGAGTGTTGAGAAAGTATCTGCTACTAGCAGAAAGTACTCACTTCCATCCAGCAAAAGCATATCTCCCATCATGACCTGTGTTCAAAACACATCTTCGTCTAAGACTGCCATCTTCCTCTCTTGTAACTTAAAAAGAAAATCATAAATGAAAGTATCTTGCCTGGCCTAAGTCAGTCTACTTTCCTTTCTGACCAGCCATTTATGCCATTTCTTTTAATGAATGCTTTTTTAAAAAGGACAATTATTTCAAATTAGAACCATTCTGATAAGTGGACTGATTACAAAACGGAAGGTGAACACAGACTGTCGACTGTGCCCACAGCCCAAGGACGGCTGCTGTCAGCACAACAGACATGCCAGGACCCAGCTGCAGGCAAAACCAGAGGACGCTCCAGCACCAGCCGAGCCCAACAATTACCAGGGCCTAATGACCCAACCCTGAGGCGCCAACCTTGCCACTCGGGAGACACAGACCAAATGCGGCCATGTCCCATCTTTTATTATTTAATTTTGTTGTTTGTGTGTCAGGAAAGTACTCTTATCGACTGAGTTAGATCCCCAGTCTTGATTATCTATCTATCTATCTATCTATCTATCTATCTATCTATCTATCTACCTACCTACCTACCTACCTACTTACCTACCTATCTACAGCTCAGAGATGAACTCACTGTAGAACCAGCCTCTGTGAACGCATGCACCCTCTTCTGCCTCCACTGCTGAGTCCTCTCACTGGTAAGGCAGTCCATGCACGCTACAGAAAGTGCCCAAAGGTCAGGTCTTTGCCCTGGGTTTGCATGCGCACTTGGCAGCCAGTCAGACCCATAACTGGTTTCGTGCTTCAACAAGGAGCCGCTTTCCCTCTCAACGACTGAATTAAGGCATTCTCCATCTGCTCAGGCATGCCCTGAGTTTATTTGTTTGTTACACCACTTACCATGCTATAAAAATATTATTCTGCAATAGTTCAACCAGAACTCTCCCACAGTCCCAGCGCTCCCTTCCCCAGCACCGAGCCCTCGCCAAGCCTTTGCCGAGCTTCACCCAGCCTTGCCGAGCCCTTGCCAAGTTCTTGCCAAGCCCTTGTGGGCCCTTACCGAACTTTGTTAAGTCTTACCGAGCTTCGCCAAGTCTTACTAAGTCCTTTCTGAGCCTTGCTGAGCTCTTGCCGAACCTCGCCGAGCCTTACGGAGCCTTGCTAAGCCCTTGCTGAGCCTTCCGAGCCTTACCGAGCCCTTGTCCAACCTCTGCCCAGCTCCTGCTTCCTCATCCTCAGACTTCCTTCCAGTCGTGGGCTTGCGGTGGGTGGGGGGAGTTGCTGACTGCTTTATCCCAGGATGCACTGGGCCTCCAATTCCTCCTCTCACTCCTTGCTCTCACGGCCACCTTTCCCTAGTCGCTTTGTTTGCTTGCTTGTCCCTTTCTTCTTCTTGACGGTGTGCTCCTATCTAGTTACAAAGGGCTGCAGGAAAACAGAAGGATCTAACAGGCCCCTCACTTAGCCACCCTGACATCGAATCAGCCCTCGGGGGCATTACCTGTGTCTAGCTCTGGCTCTCCTCCCCAAAACTGGAGACAGGATAGGGGGAGAAGCTAGGCCCCTCCTTGCATGGCCTCTGCGCTCTGCCTTGCAGAGTGCTGCAAGACGCAACAGGCTTTTCAAAAGCCTCATGAGAATACGCAGGGGGTGGGACACAGATTTCCCTTCCCCAAAAAGCTAGGATCCCTCTGGGCGCAGGACGACATACTGAGAGGGACAAATAGTGTAGGAGAAAGATTAAAAAGAGAAAAGTGGGCTAGAGAGATGGCTCGGGGTTAAAACTCTAACTCGCAAGCAAAAGTCCTGAGTTTGTATCCCAGATCCGACGTAAAAACGCCAGGCAGAAACAGGCAGCCTGCACTTCTGGCTCTGTAAGGCAGAGCCTGGGAAATCTCAGAGCAAAGCAAAAAGGAGGTAGAAACAATCCAGGATGATTCCCAAAGTCACTCTTAGTCTTCCACAGGAACCTAAGCATGTCCTCTGCTACATACACACACACACACACACACACACACACACACACACACACACACACACACACACCAAGAACAACAACAACAACAAAAACCCAGAATCTTTAAAAGCTGGCAGCTACTGTGGAAGGTTGTGCCCACCGACTAAAGCCAAAGAAACCAGTCCTGGGGCTCTGAGTCGTTTAGAACCTCCACACTTCACCTCACCCTGGGCGCTCCACTTCCTCTCTGGAACACCAGTAATGGAGGGTCTGCCCGTTCTGTAATTCACAAAGCATGTTTCGGAAACTTAGCCACTGCGAGGGAAGATCAAAGGCATCCTCCCATGTATCTACATTCTCAATTCATTACACCAACCAACAACTAGAGCTCCCACGTCATTGGAGGAAAACATAGAAGATGAGCAAAGCGGCCTGGAGGAGCCAAAACAGGCCAACTGGCCCCAGAGGAAACAATGTCCATCCCATGATTGTAGGACAGGAGGCAACTTACAGCAAACAACTAGAATCTGAGGAAAGATTCTAAGGCAGCCCTAGGCCCGCAAAGCAAGACCAGCTGCTTTGAAAGGGAGGCCATCAGAATGCTCAACCAGAGGGGAAAATTTTTTTTTAATGACTGTTCAAAGAAACATCAAATGGATTTGAGAAATAAATGAACCACACAAACTACCGAAGCTGTGATCTACAAGGAATATTACTGAAAAACATCGAATAGCAAAACCAAGAGTCAGGAAACATGGATGATGAATCGCCAGCTACAAAAGAAGGTTCGCAGCAGCCCCCTAAGACTATGGCAGAGTGGGGAAATGGAGCATGAAAGAAGTCTCCCCTCTAACCAAAGACACCAGCCCTCAAGCCAGTCAGGATCCAAAACACTGGAGGGCAAGTCGTCTCTCAAGTGCAGTTTGCTGTCTCCAGCCTTACTGTCAAGTTGGAAAATAGTAATAACAACATGGGCTCTGTTGGTACACTGCTTGCCACACAAGCATGAACTACTGAATTCAAAACCATGGTACCCACATAAACAAGCTGGGAATGATGGTGTTGTGGGGTTTCTGTCCAGGCTTTTGCACCGTAGACTCGAAGATTAAAGCTGGGACACCCTTGAATGGTTTACGTAAAATCTGCTGAGGGACACCTGATTGTTCAGGAGCATGGGGGGCGGGGTGCAAGAAGTCATCTTTTGCTATTCTGGGAGCCAGAGGGGAGGCAAGACTGCTCCAAGTTTCACTTTGAAACTCTAGATAGATCCTAGGTGCCCCTTTTATGAACTTTTAGGGGATCAAAAATGGAAATGTTCTATTGGATTCCTCTCTGGCCTTTGATTGGTGGTCCCTGGTGGGGTCAGATTTGAAAGTCCCATCGGGGCGGACTTTGTGGCAGATCCCCCCTCCCCAGCCGTGGAGTGCCAAGCTGCTGAATCCAGTGTAGGCTTCAGGACAACTCTCCCATACCAGTCTACGTGTTGTTTTCAGATAGGCCTGTGGCCTTGTTTAACTCCCTCTGTTTTCCCTCACTGCGTAAAAAAATCTTCCTCCGTCACTGGCTCATGCCTGTCATCCCTGCACTTGGGAAAGAGAGATAGATGGGTCTTCTGGGGCTGGCTGGCTGACCAGCCAAGCCACAAATCACAAATTCCAGGCCAATGAAGAGACCCTGTCTCAAAAACCCAAGATGGACTGTGTCCCGAATGACAACTGAGATTGCAGCCTCCACGAGCATATGCAATCACGCTGGGACACACAGAGCTAACAAAGCAGACAGAGATCTCCACGTGCATATCCAAGCACGCCCAGACACACAGGCACACAGAGAGCTAGCAAAGCAGGCTCAGATCTTTTTCTGTAACTGGCCGGCTGGTCAATCTAGAAGCACTTACTGGGTTTCAGATTCTTCTGAAAGCTAAGGATCTGGACTAGGGTGGCTGCCCCACTGACCAAGGGGCAGAATCACTTGGGGGAGCTTGGAAAACAGGGTCCCATCCCTAGAGGTAAAGTTGATTCCCAGGTCTGGGAAGAATCTTCATCTCCAGCTCCTCAGCTGGCTGTCAAACATGGCCAATGGTGAGAGTCCGCCAACCAAGAAGACCCTGAAGTGAGAGAGGGCAGGAGGTGCAGGACAAGGCCTGGCCTTCAGCCACCTCCTGCCCCTGGGTGACCGAGCAGAACTGCAGTCCACCAAGCCCTGTCCCCTCCCGAGGCGTCATGCAGCCTGCATTGTTCACAGGCGTGAACCATCTGAGCACAGCAGGCGATGCTTGGGAGGTGACCGTGGAAAGCAGTTATTATGGTTGCGCTTCCATGCAAGTGCCGGCTGAAAAGTTCAGCGACTTCCTGAAATCGATGGAAACCTTCAAACTGACCCCACTGGGTCTTCACATCACACCCACAACGTGAAGGCTTCAAATGAGGAGGGAAAATGCACAGATGCACATTTGCAAAGCAATCTATTTTTCACATATCAACTGAAAGCATTTCCGCATTATGGATTAAGGAGCGTTCACCAACTATTCACTGTTAATGTAGCTCAAACTGTAAGTATTTGTCTAAAATTAGTTGTGTTCAGAATGCTGTAACATGCATATGCCAACTTTGTTTTTTATCTGGCTTTTTCTTTTTCTTTAATTCCTCCTCCTTCCGCTGTTCATGGTCAAAAACTCAAAACAATACAAAGTCCCCCCTCATTTTACTCATTCTTCCTATCGGTTTTTCCACCACACCCTTTTCTTTCTAGAATGAGTATGGAGGCAGCCAAAAATAATCTACTTAAATTCAAACCCAGGGAAATCCTAGCACACTTAAAGGCAACGCAGAGCCCTGGAATTTCATTTTTCCAGACACTGAAGTAGTCTGAGGAGCCTTTGCCTCGCCACAAACACCAAGAGTTTTAGAAGTTCCATCCCACACAATTCAACAAAAATACAAAACAAAACACTTTTCTATTTTCCATCACACGAGTGGCCTATAACAAACAAACAAAAAAAATCATACTTTGATGATGATGGATTTAGCTGGCTTACAGAACTTAGGATTCAAATGCTGGCTTTTGTCAAGAGGTGACAATGAATTTAGCAAGCACAGCCACGTGCCCCACATGTTCTTTCAACAGTGTGTGGTCTGGACACAGACCACGCAGCTCCACACCAGGACCTACGATGCAGGAAAACACAAATGGCAGCTGACCTCATTCTGCTGGGCACCGTGAGCCCCGAGCCTCCTCAGAAAAAAATCCTGCTACAGAATGAGGCAGGCTAGGAAGATAGCTCAGTCAACAAGGTGCTTGTCTTCCGAGAAAGAACCTGAATTCCATCCACAGAACCTGTGCAAAAAATATTAATAAATAATTATATATGGAGTGGGTGTAGCGTAGTTTGTAATCCTACCACTGGGCAGGCAGAGACAGATCCTTACAATCCAATTCCTTGACTAGCCAACTGGTTGAGCTCCAAGTGATGGAGAGACCCTGTCTCAAAAACGAAGGTGGACAGAAGAAGAAGGACACCTGAGGATGTCCACTGGACTCCATGTACACACCCACGCATGCACATATGCATACCCAAACACACTCATGCACTTCCATGAAAACACACATGTACATCCACGAATGCACATGTGTTCACCCAAACACACACATGCACATCCATACATGTACATGTGTATACCCATGCATGCACACATGCACATCCTAACACACACATACACATCTGAATACACACATATACATTCCATTCGTGCAATGTGCACATGCATATATGTGCACACACATATACATGCATGCATACACACATACATGCAGAAGAATGAAGAACATTATTCGATTTTTGTCTGGAATGTCATAATACTGAGTAAACATAATTTTACTTCTGCAATGTTTCTTTCCCTACCAAAACATGAAGAAGAGAAATGAGACCATTGCTTGAGGTAATAAAAAAACAAAACATTAATAACCAGCCCAAGATCCCTCCTCTGTGCCTGCTCCTCTGTGCATCTTTGCCCTCATTAGGGTCTACCCTGGCATTGTGCAAGCCGCCTTCAAGGGAGCCCATATGGTCCCTAAGTGCTGCCTTCAATGATAACAGCTCCCTAACAGCTCCATTAAAGCCGGAGCCAAGGGAAGGAATTCCCAAAGGTAATGAGACTATTCTAATCTCTGATTGATGAAGTATTCATCTAAGTAAACAGACAGATAGGAAGACTATTCAGAGATGGGGAGAGATGGTACAGTAATTACCAAAGATGAAGGAGAGGAGACCCTGTGTCTTCTTTGACACGAAAATACCCCAAGGTCATAATTACCATGGAAATGTTAATCTATTTATCAGAAAATGCCTCTAAAATCCTATAAAGTAACAATTTAAGAGAGAAACTCGAAGCTAATTGGTTTTGGTCAAAGGTCACTTTGTATTGCTACATTATAGTACACATTATTGCTAAATGGAAGTTTGGAAAAATGGTTAAACTAAACATGGATAATGTCTGAATGTAAACCATGTAACCATTTTCCATTCCCAGCACCTTCCTAAGCTACTGGTCACCTCCTCTGAATTGAACACATTTTTTCCAAAACCCGCTTCTGAGAACAAAGTTGCACAGCAGGGAACATAAGGGACCTTTATTCTGCCTCTCTCTGGAATAGAAACAAGTTATATCCAAGTAACTGAAGCCCAAGCCGCAAGGCCCCTCTGAGGCCCTGGGAAGGGTCCCAACAATGTTCTCACAGCAAATGTTCTTATAGAACCATAGAAGAAAGCCCTGTCTGTATTCTTTGTCTTAAAAAAAATCTCTCTCACCCAATTATATGAGTTGGAAATCAACAAAACTGGGATCCCAAAGGCAAAAATATTTATAAACCATACTTCTGACAAGGGTTTCATAGCCAGAATATATAAGGTACTCCAAAGACATGATAGGAAGGAAGGAAGGAAGGAAGGAAGGAAGGAAGGAAGGAAGGAAGGGAGGGAGGGAGGGAGGGAGGAGGGAGGGAGGGAGGGCGGGAGGGAGGGAGGAGGAGGAGAGAGGAGGGAGGAGGAGGGGGAAGGAGGGGGAAGGAGGGGGAGGGAGAGGAGGGAAAGGAGGGAGGGGGAGGAGGGAGGGAGGAGGGAGGGAGGGAGGAGGGAGGGAGGGGGAAGGAGGGAGGAGGGAGGGAGGGGGAGGGAACGGGAAGGAGGGGGAGGGAGGGAGGAGGGAGGGGGGAGGGGGAAGGAGGAGGGGGGAGGGAGGGGAAAGGGAGGGAGGGGAAGGGAGGGGGAAAGGGGAGGGAGGGGGAAGGGAGGAGGGAGGGGAGAGGTGAGAGAAAGAAAAGAAAGAAAAGAAAGAAAGAGAGAAAGAAAGAGAAAGAGAAAGAGAGAAAGAGAGAGAAAGAAAGAAAGAAAGAAAGAAGAAAGAAAAAAGAAAGAAGCCCCCCTCCCTCCTCCCTCCTCCCTCCCCTCCCTCCCACTCCCTCCCTCCCTCCCTCCCTCCAATCCCTACTGCCCTCCCCTCCGTCCCCGCCCGCCCTAACCTCTACCCTTCCCCCCCTTAAATTGGCCCCTAAACTTACACGTACTTCTCAAAAGACACACAAATAGTCAACAGGTTTATGAAAATATGCTCAGCATCAATAATTGCCAAAGAAATGCAAATCAGAACCACAATGTGGTGTCAGCTCACTGTAGTAAGAACGGTTGTAGCCAAAAGACAAACGCTAACACACGTGAGCCCTGTGAGCATTTAGTACTTTTCTTATTTAGGAGAGAAGACAGGAGGGAAGCGAGCAAGCACGCATGCCATGGCACACAACTGGGGGTCAAAGACCACCTCTGGAAGTTGGTTCTTTGGAAGCTGAACACCACAGGCATGTCACCAAATTTGCAAGTAGACATCTTTACCCTCAGCCCTCATTTTTTTTTTCTTTTTCTTTTTCTTTTTTTTTAACGTGGGACCTGGGATCCAAACTCAGAACCTTCTGCTTGTGAGACAGAGTCACAACCCCTGAGCCATCTCTCCAGCCCCTCAGCCCTCATTTTTAAGAGTCTGTTGAAGAATTATGATTAAACACATACACTATAAAATCTGCCATCTTTGCCACATCAACTACATTCAGAATCTTTGAAATGTTGGGAACTTTCCTCACCACCCACCTCCGGGACGTCAAACCTGCGAGCACTTTGACTTTGCACTTCTGGCTGAACTCTGAGAAAATACATTTCTAAACTTGAAATCAGCAGCAACCAAATCCACAATCTGACACAAAGTAAGACAGGACAGGTTGCAAGCAAAGAGAAGCCACCTGACTGAGCCTCAAGACAACCATCGTCCCTCAGGAAAGATGGGCTTCCAGCACAGCAGTGAATCGTCATGAAGTGGGCCCGCCCACCCAGTCCACAGCTGGCCCAAAGGAGGAGCTCAGGCTCCCAGTGGGCTGTCCCACTGCTGGAGTTGCAGCCTGCAGGGAGACATGGGAGGCCAGCTGGTGCCCTCCTGCCCAAGGAGGGGCTCTGGCCACACTGCCAGCGACAGTGCTCGTCAGCCCATGACTCCTCCTGGCCCCTCTGAGCCAGGAGGGCTCTTCTGCTCCCCCTCTAAAGCTAGAGTGTCCCTGTTTCCCTCATAACTGAAAACCTCCCTCTCTTGAGTTCCGCCATCATCTCGATCAGCATACACTCAGGGTGACTATTCTAAAAACTGGAATGATCAGTAGACTATCAATGAGACACCCCACTTCTGCGAAGACCACCTAGAGCAGGGAGTCTGGAAGTGAACGAGGTGGAGGTATGCGCTCATCACGGAGGTGGGGAGCTCACAGGGAGGGCAGAAGTACACAGCTGACTTTACACACAGCATCCACGCATACGCCATCATCCATCTTCCACATGACCCTCGTGGTAAACAGAAGTTGTTGTCGCTGATTTCATGTCGCTGATAAATTCACTACCAAATGACTTGGGGGAACAAGGGAGTTTTATTCTTCCTGCAACGATTCTCAGTTACAGTTCTTAGTCATCTCAGGTTATCCGAACACTGGGAGCCACACCATATCCACAGAGACTGATGACAGAGGGGCAAACCACTCGCCAGACTACAAGTCCGCCGAAGCATACCGGAGCAGGCCAAAGCACTGAACCAGCTCCCCCTGTCTTATGCACCCCAGTTCCCCCGAAATTATGCACTGGTAACCAGGGAATGGCCCCACCCACCATGGGCTGGATTTCCTCACATCAATTATATGCTCCTCTACAAGGTTGCCTTAGCTACAAACGCTTCACAGATGAACCCAAAGTTCAACCTCCGATGGCCAATTTTGACACCTGTATCCAACTTCCACAGAAGTCGTCTGAAAATATCTGCTGTATCACCTCTGAAAAATCTAATTCCAGAACACATTATCTAGATAGTCATCCCCTCTCATTAAGCAAATGATGGAGAGGAGTGTACATTTAGGAAAATACATGACAATGAAAGAATCAGAACTAATGCCAGCTCCAATGTTTGACTGAAACATGCCATCTTTTCCAACTCTGCCTGTGCTCCATTCCTCAGGGTCCCCTCAGCCATTCACGAGGTATCCCGTCTTCTCCCTCCCCTGCCCGGGACCATGCCCCTCAGCCCTCTGCTCAACAATCTAGCCCTGCTTCCGCCATTCCTAACGCTCTAAACCACTGTTCCTATTTTACAGTCAGAGTTTACTTTGTTAACCATCGTAAGCATGTTGTTTGTGCTAGCCCTTCGAATCGGCACTGTTTTTGAATCATACTTCGGGGACACAGACCAGACAGGAGACAGGAGGAAATTCGTAATGCTTCTCTGCATGCTCCATCTGGCGGAAAGACAAGACAGCCTTGGGCCACTTAAACGCTGCCATCTACACCGTGCAGGCAGAGCTGGAACAAAAAGCCAGTCTCTCTGAGCCCAGGACTGCCTAAGGGAAAGCGCAGAGGGGTAGGGGAGCAACCCCTCACACACACCCTTGCGAAATACTAGGCTGATAGGGGTCAAAGGGCAGCAGAGCCTGACTGGTGGGCAACCTGAAAGATAATGGGGTAGAAGGCATTGGGATGCTAGAGCCTTTAGAGACTTCCTTCGGATCCCCACATTCTAGCAAAGTCTGTGCAGCCTGGATTAACTTGCCAGGCATCGTGCTATAGTTTACACTTTTGTACTTCAACAAAAGGTATTCTTAAGTGCATCCTACTGAACAAATGGGTGTGACTGTGCATTGTAGTGCAGCCACTCCGAAGGCTGTGGCAGGAGGAATTCTTGAGGTCCGAGTTGGAAGTGGGATGGGGGCTCAGTCAACTTTCCAGGTTCAGGAAGCCAACCAGAAGGTCTGAGAACAAGGAAAGTCAAAACTAGTTTGACCAGTTTGACATGGTTTAAGACACACCACAAGAAAGGGTGCATGAAGAAGACACTTAACTGATCCAGGGTCTTGGAACTTCAAAGGGAAGTCACTTAACATGGAGCTCTTCTTAGCTTATGAACAGAAATTATTACAGGAAATGATTCTTTTTCTGCCTATGCAGGTGTGTAGTATGCATGTGTGTGTTTATGTGTGTTAGCAAGTGTGTGGGCACATGTACATGTGGTGCATATTCTTATGTGTTGTATGGAAGTCTGAGGACAACATCTGGTGTCTTCGCTTTGTGTGTGTGTGTGTGTGTGTGTATGTGTGTGTATGTGTGTGTAGGTGCAGTCACTGAATCCAGCTTACCTTTCATCTGGTGTGGGAAGAGACGGATGTTCTGGGCCTCCCTGTCTCTACCTCCTGTGTACTGGGTTATAGTCAAACTGCCACACCCACATGGCTTTTATATGGGTTCTGAGGAACTGAACTCTCTGGTCCTCTACTTTGCACAGCAAATGCATTACCTTCTGAGACATCTCCCAACCCTAAAGGGAATGGTTATTTTATGGAACAACAACAATAACAACAACAACAACAACAATAATTCTTTAGTTGGTTTGGGGCTTAAGTCCCTGCCTCACAAGCAGAAGAACTTGAGTTCTGGATCCCAGATTCCATATAAAAATGCTGGGTGGAAATGGAAGCAGAGTCTAGTAAACTCTAGCACAAAGTCAAAAGGAGGTAGAAGCAATCCAAGGTATTCCCAAAGTCACCCTTGGGCCTCCACAGGTACACATAGCACTCTCTGAAACACACAAACATACAGACACACACACACATGCACACAAAATAATATTACATTTCAGTCATTCAGACTATAATACTTAGTATTATAAAATACTTAGTATTTTAAAATTATTGTATTTTGAAGCACTGCTATGCTGCCTGAGTTGGTCTTGAACCTCCATTTATCAGGGAGCAGAACTATACTCTGCACTCTGCTCCAGCTTTTATTTAGACATAAACTCTACAGTTTGATTAGCCGTTAAAAGACCACAGAGATGTATATGAATAGCTCTACGTTAGTCAGATCTTTATTTCAAACGTAAGCACAAAACTCTTTTGCAATTTAAGATCTCTAATTTTGAAAAAATAAGATTAAATTATAATAGAATAATGGTGGTACAAGCCTGAAATGTGAATAATCAGGATATTGACAAAAGAGGATCCCACCAACATGGGACTATAGAGTCAGACCCTGCCCACAAGCAAATAAAGAATGGACAAGCTTAAGTGTGATATGCTGCGGCTCAGGAGGGTGACTACAGGGATAGTGTGCTGTATATCTCAAAAGGCTATGAGGAGGATTTTGAGTGCTTTCACTATAAAGTGATCAACATAGGGCTAGCGAGATGGTTCAGTGGGTAAAGGTGCCTGTTCACAAATCCAGCAACCTGAGTTCAAACTCCAGAAGCCTACATGGTGGAAGAGAGAGAGAACTGATTTCTGAAAATTGCTCTCTGACTTTCTCTTGTACACCACAGCATGCAAGCATCTCTCCCTCTAGATATACAGTAAAATATTAAAAAAATAAAGTGACATAACACATATCATATATAACATATTTATATACATTATATATGTCAAAGTATCATATGGTATAATGGGTCACATGGGAGCTATTTTCAGTTTTTTTGAGCAATCTCCACACAAACTTCCATAGCGACTATGCCAGTTTATACTCCCACCCACAACACGTAAGGCTTCATGTCTCCCCACATCCACACCAGCAGTTGTCATGTGTTGTCTTGAGGATGGGCCATTCTGACAGGGGTGAGACATCATCTCGGTGTAGCTTCAATCGGCATTTCCCTGAAGGCTGAGAATGCTGAACACTCCTACACACCCACAGGACTCTTAGGAGACAACAGAGACGCATCCCAGTGCATTTCAGCTCACAACAAGGATATGGATTCTGCTCAGATGTCCACCACCAATAGATAAGGAAAACGCAGTACAGTACACAGTAAGAAGCAAAATTTGCAGGACAATGGACGGACTGGTAAATATAAAGGATGCAGCCCAGGCTCATAGGGCAGATACCACATGATCTCTCTCAGATGCAGATCTAGTTGTTATAGATTTGCATTTATATGACAGTGTGTGTGTGTGTGTGTGTGTGTGTGTGTGTGTGTGTGTGTGTGTGTATGTGGAGCCCAAGAAACTAAAAAGGGTCCATGGGAAGAGAGACATTAGGAGTACCACTGTGGCACAGTGGAACATGTGACAGGTTTATTGGGAGGAAAAGGTTAAGCAGGCAGGGGAGACAAGAAGTAGGAAGGGTCATCCAAACTAAGTATTATGAAAACACCATAAGGAAACCTGGCCTGGTAAGCTGATGAAAAAATTAAAAGAAAGATGGGTTGGTAATAACACCCTATGTGGGTAGATACAGATACTTCCAGAAGTCACACATTATTAATGAAAATCCCACTGTGAGAGGTGGGCTACCTCACTATGAGCTATTGGTCAGGGAGACTCTAGAGGCCCCCAAACAAGACAGGAAATTGTCACTGCTATTTGCTGTCCACCAGAGCTAGATAATGAGAGCCCTCTGCCAAAGATACCGCATACTCTAATTGCAGGATACAGAGAATAAAGCTAGAACTGGGGCTCCAGAACCCAGATAAAAACCAGCATGGTGTCAAATGCTTGTGAGCCCAGCACTGGAACACGGGGTCCCTGGGGTATTTCCCTAATAGCTCAGGATGTTGAACCCTCCTGGACATTAACCAAAGGACTCTACAACGTACCATAGACCAGGCAGCTTGGCCTGCAAGAACGCCTGTCTCAAAAAAAAAAAAAAAAAAAAAACAAAACAAACAAACAAACAAAAAAACAGCATTTCAGGAACACCCAAGGTTATGCTTAGTTCTTTACATAGCAGACACATGCACATAAACATATACACGAAAAGTAACAAAAAGCATTTAAACATTAGCCAACAGTGACTGACCCATCCATAAAGACTGCCTTGAATTTATCTTGACAAGTCTAATGTACATAGGGCACAGATCTATGGCTTTGGACTTCAGAAAGCCAAGAAATTGACAGAAGAGTTAAGTAATACCTTTGATTAGCTGATTTAACAGTGAGAGAATTTATCACTGTGCACTTCACACTGGGATATTCAGAGCACTGTCCCTACTGCCTTCAAAATGACATGACGTTCAAATAGCAAATAGTGCAGAGAAAACTAACTGCTTGGCACGACAATAGTCTGACAATGAGAAAAAGAAAACAAGAAACTCAATTCCTACCACACAAAAGATTGAAACTCACCCCCACCAATATAGGGATCGAATGCAGGCTCCTCAGATGCTAGGGGAGACTCTACCACTGAGCCATGCTTCCTAGCCCCAAAGGGGATTCTCAATGGACACCTTAGGAAGAACTTGGTGTCACTTGCACAGGTGAATAAACCTCCCCACGAGTCACAGGTATTAATAGACATCCCATTGTGAAGAGTGGGACACCCTCCAGTTCGTAAAAGGATTCTTAATTGACACTGTAGGTAGGATTTGGGGAACATGTTCAGAAATGGTACTATCATCATTTGTACTTGCTAAGGACTCAGCTAAGAGTCTTAGCATTCTGTCTGTGCCCTTCAAAGTGAAAGGCATGCAGCACTTCACAGTGCAAGAGCTGCCCAGGTCTTTAACATTTCTCCCGTTAGTTCTTTTGGAGGCTGGGGATGGAGCTCAGCTGATAGTGTGCCTGCTAACATGTACAACCCCTGCGTTCATCTCCAGCATCAAATAAGCCAGGCATGGCAGTCCATGCCAATAATCCCAGTACTTGGTAGGTAGAAGCAGAAAAATCCTAAATCAAGGTCTTTCTCTGCTATATAACAAATTTGAGACCAATCTGAAATATATCAGACCCTGTCTTTTTTTTTTTAAGTTTGTTTTTGTTTTTTAAGCTGAGCAGGGTGATCATGCCTTAAATTCCAGCACTTAGGAGACTGAGACAGAAGCACTGTCACAAGTTTGGGGCGAACCAGGGATACACAGTGAACCCCAGGCCAATCTGGGCTATAGAAGCAGACCCCCGTTTCAAGAATGAAAAGTTCTGTCCAATTCCTTAGCCAAAGAAAGGTCGCATTGAAGCAGACAAAGCAAATGCCTGGTTACCAGCTGCTTCGTTTCCACGGTGAAGTCCCGTCCCTTATCCACACGGCCCTGGCAGAGCCTCAAGACGCCTCTGTTCAAGAATTGGCTGCTAAGGAAGCTGCAGAATTGCTGAGCTGAGCTGACCAAGAACAGAGCAGGACAGTCAACTTTGTCAATGTTCCGGTTCCCAGAACTATCATGACAGAAAGATCCTAGCCTTTCTAAAAGGTTCCGAATGTTTTTCTTCTCCTTTTCTTTGGTATGTTGTAAATGGGCTTGCTGCAGAATAAGATCATCTCTCTCTCTCTCTTTCACACATACACAAGTATATATGTATTTTTATATATATTACACACACACATAGAGAGAGAAACATATGCATGTCTGTGTTGAAAGCAAATCTTAAACTCTGATTGCCAAATTTGGCAGGTACTGCACACACGTAGTTGCTCATGTGTACTCTCAAGGAAATTAACTTTTGTTGAGGAAACATCAAAATATAATATATGAGTACACCTTAAATAAAGTAACTTCCTCTCAGTGTGTTGGTGTATGCCTGTAACCCCAGCACTAGAGCCAGAAACCATGTGAGGCCAGCTTGGGCTACTTGGCAAAAATAAAACCTATCTCCTAAAATAAAACCTACTCAAGAAAAATAGGTCACACTGGAGAGGTGACTCAGGGTTAAACCTTTGACTCTAAAGCAGGAGGTTCTGAGTTCAAATCCTGGGTCCCACATAAAAACACCAAGTAGAAATGGCAGTCTACACATCTGGCCCTGGAAGGGGAGCCTGGGAAACTCCTGAGTGAAGCAAAAAGGAGGTAGAACAATTCAAATGAGTCCTGAAGTCACCCTTGGGCCTCCACAGGCACACATCGCACCCTCTGACCCACAGAAACACACACACACACACACACACACACACACAAGCAATAAAAAGTAAAATGAGCAAAAAATGTTTTTAAAAAAAAGAAAAGAAAAATAGGTTCTATAGAATACTCAGGAACAAAAATAGCATGTGAGGCTCAAGCCAAGTGACTGAGGGCGTCTATTTTCCAGACCTGTCATTTAACGTACAGTGTGAACACCCACAGGGCCAACCTCCAAAATTTAACCTCCTGTAAATATATGTTAAATCTCTATTCGGAAACCTTTGCATTCCCCACTTTGCCACTGCGGGTCGCCAAAGGGAAGAGAGCTTCCAGGACATTCGCTCACTAAAATACAATCCTGACATGTCTCTCCCATGATTTCATTCGCTTTTTATAGCTTGGCTTTCCAACATAGCAATTGCTTTCTTTTTTTTAGAGACATGGATTTATACCGCATTTAATTCAAGAGTCTCTATACATAGATCTCAGCCTACAATAAGAGCGAGTTCAGTGGGTCCCGCCTCTGAAGACCTAAATATAACTACAATTAAGAAGCAGGATTTTCTTCCTCAAAGCAGAAATGTTAATGTCCACAAAGCTAGCTCATCTGTCTACCACCAAGACACATCTATATCTTTAGGATATAGACTTTTTGCTTCCTATTGCTTCCAAGAAATTCGTTGTCTAAAAACGGCTGGAAATGTAAAAAACTAGACCATGCCATTTTTCTTGTTCTTACAGTCTACTTCAAGTATCAGTAATTAAATCTCAAAGTGAGAAAATCAGATATTCTGCACTTGGATCAATCTCCTAAGGCAGAGAGATCACCTTTGTTCCCTGATTGTCCACTTCTACACAAGGGCACGTGGCCAAAAGTACTTTACCCAGAATCACCCACAAGACACAAAGGACTCATGCACTGGACTCAACCAGATGGAAACTGAGGGCCCCTCTGGAACTGCTTCCCACAAGCCTGCACCCCGCTGCACAGATCCGGAGGTCCTCTACCTCGGACAGCTTCCCAGGGTTTCTGGATTACTTGTCCTGGTACTGAATGTGATGCTGACAAGGAGCCCAGCTCCGACCCCAGAACTATCACCTCCAATCCCTTCATTACCCAAAGACAGACAAGGATCAGAGAATTCACGTAATGTGTGAAGCGACAACTTGCAGCTCTGCCAGGGGTTGCAAAGTGGGGCAACTGAGAGTTCATGAGGATGTCCAGGTATGAGGAACGCAAGACAGGGACACTCAAGTCTGTAAGGGACAGCACTGGAGAGGGACACTGCATCAGCATTGCTGCTGGTGCAGAAGCAAAAACTCTACCCCTACCGAAGGCTTCCCGTGAATGACGAGTCATTTTCAAAAAAGCGTTGTCCACAGTCTGGGCTTGGCCACTTCAGACTGCTCTCAGCTAGTTCTGGGCCAGGGAACTACCCACCGGTGAAGGCCAGGGAAGCAAAAGTGAAGCTCTCAGACAGGTAACTAACCACACCCACACCCCATTCTGCCACAGGGCATGCAAGAGGGACCGGAAATAGCTGGCAACAGCTGGTTGAATGTGGAAAGCCCAGGTCTCTGCAACCCAGCTATAAAGTTCTCATGAAGCCCTTTGGCCCCCGGTCATTGGGCTCCTCCCACCGATATCCAGCAGCAATACTCAGAGCACAGTGCTTTGTCCCTCTAGATTTAACTTCAAGCCATGTCTGGGCTGAAAGGGTGCCAGGATTGTCCCCGGCTGACAGCCCCACCGGGCTCCGACTGTCTCCCCAAGTTCCTTTCCCAGAGCAGTTGTAAGAAAATCCAAGTCAAGGTCAGACATCTTGAGCAAAGACGACAAGGTGACAGATTTCAAAATAAATTTATTGGCCAGAAAAAAAAAAATAAGTGGGTTCCTCCTTGTCTCAGTGCCCTACTTTGAAAAGACCACTTCTTCAAAATAAAAGCCAAGAAGGAGAAAACCCGAGATGGACGTGAAAAGTAATTCACTCTGTGAACAACTACAACGACCAAACCCAGGAGCAGGACACAAGGGAGCCCAGGAAGCCTTGTGAAGAGACCTCTGGTCCTCACACTCGCTGACCAGGGCTCCCCACGGAGAGGCAACCTTCCTCTGCCTTCAGAAAGCCCTGACTTCTTAACTCTGGGGCTTGGTCACAGACAATGCACGTCTGCCAGCAGCCGTGGGTGGCTTCTGCAGAAGCAATGCTGTGCACCCTCGCTCGGGCACCTGTGTGTTGATGAATCTCTTCTTGGCATTGAGCACATCAGACATAATGTGCACAAGTCCTTTCAGAAGCAGACAGGTGGCAGTGCGTGGTGGTACATGCATGTAACCCCAGCACGGGGAGACAGAGTCAGGATGACCACAGTCAGTTCAAGGCCAGCCAGAGTCACAAAACAAGACCAGGTGCGCCACCCCCTCTCCCAACCAATCACTGCATCAGCCAATCAAGCTACAGAGGAACTGATCAGGGGCTCTGGACACACCACACATCCCCATCTTGTGCAACTACCTCCAAAGCTTTGAACAGAAGACAGCCAGAGCTCACGACTCAGTGTCTGTTCTTTCTTCCCTCATCTCTATTTGCTCCTCAAACCGAGTTTTTTGAAAATGTAATGAATTTCAAGATCTCTATCATGACAGATGAGTTTGTCTGCATAAGCTCCTTTGGAGTGATAATGAAATAGGAGACAGAAATACAAGCAAGCTTCATCTAGCCTGATGCTGTGGATTCGGCCAGGCAGTGATAAATTGGCAGGTAACCAACAGGAAGCAGATTTGGGGGAAGCAGTAGCAGAAAGTGGGCCAAGAAGAGGGACTGTGTCTATGCCGTTTTGTCATCTCCTGCACCTCACACAGAACCGGAGTGTCTGGTGATTGACAGCCAGGAAATCGATGTGTGACCAGGCAGCACAATGCCGGCAACAGCAAGTGAAGGCTTGCCTGAACTTTAGTCATGTCCGTGACCTGACACACTGGGTAGCAAGGTGTGCTATCAAATAATAGACAGGTATTAAGTCCCCTTGTCTACTTAAATGAGGCCACTAAGTGAATGATCTGAAAACCTGTGCAGTTTGGGGATGCAAACAATCCAAACCCCAAACACAGAGAAGGGGGCGAGGGTGGCCAATTTAGAAATTTCACTGAGATCCAGACTCAGAAGACCAGGTAAACCTTGTAACATGGTGAAGGCATTAGCTTGACAAGAGTCTGTCGTGAGTAGAGAGGGAGGGCCATGGAGCTAAAAAAAAAAAGGGGGCTTGTTCATGTAAGTGAATAACATGGTTGGCCAGCAGTGTGGTTCTGAGGGGCCTCTGCCATCAGTCACCCATAGGTATGGAAGGAAAGGCCGTCAACTAGCAATGACTGCGCTTGACCTATGTCTTTGAGTGTGTATACACCATGCTCACAACAACTTCATTCACAATAGCAAAAGTGCAACCTTTGTCACCACTCCTGATGGTGAAAAATGGGGTTTCCGTTCCCGGCTGCTCTCTCAAAGTTTCCAGTGAATTCTAAGCTTCAGGTCCAGCAGCCTCCCCCCCTCACACCTTTGCATCTAACCTAGAAAAGGTACCAGGAAGAAGGTGAAGTATCAGCAGGTAAGCTTTCAGTGTGTGTCCTTTACACTGTCTGTGTATATGCCCACATACATGCAGCATTTCATGGGGTTTTACCTTAAGATGCCGTGAAAAAAAGTCTTTTTTAATTTACTACATACCCAACTCTTCCCATCCTGCCCATTCCTTCTTCCCAAGCAGCATGTTTATAAGAACCATTCGATTCTTACATGTGCAAAAGCAGGATCCTTATTTTTACTCAGTTCTTGCTCCTAGGATTTTTTTTTTCAATTGTGTGTTGCAAAGGCGCACAGGCCATGACGTATGTGTAGAGCTCAAAGAACAACTTTTCTGAACTCACTCTTTCCACTTTGAGTTTTAAGGCAGGGTCTCTCCTATGTCTGCCAACATGCAGTTTCTGCTTACCTAAGTGACTGCCTGATTTTCCGATCTCTGCCCCCACCTCTCCATAAAAGATAACAGATGTGAACATCGCATCTGGCTTTCTTATAAGGGTTCTAAGGATCAAACATCTGGTTTGTGCAGCAAGCACCTTCACCCACTGAGTCATCTCTCAAGTCTTTTACGTGATTCTGGAATCCTCTTTGCTCATAGGAATCCTTGCAGGCCAAGAGGTACAGAATCCAAGGCACGGATGCACCACATTTTATCCAGCCATCCCGAGCTGAAAGCATCCACTTGGCTTACAATTCTTTGCCACTACAAAGGACACTGCGAAAAGTGTTCTTGTGCAAATGAGCTATATAGAGCTGCTTTTCTTCCTATGGGACAGAGTTTTGGAGGAGGAAACCATTGGGTCAAAGGCTATGTGCATTTGAATTGCAACACACTGGGCCAGGAATCTTTCTGAAATGTCCCTTCCCACCAGCAATGCCAAAGGACTCCCTGCCAGGACAGGACATCAAGAAACTTGAAACTTTCCGTCTTGCTGGTCTGATGCATACAAAGTTGGCCCAGCGCTCTCTCCCTCACCTCTCCTGCTCCACAATGCTAGGAGACGCATCCCGAGCAGCCCGTCCTGAGCCACCTTCTCTGTCACCTCCAAATGCTTTCACCTCTGCTTCTGTCCTCTTCTGGGACATTCTTCTGAGTTTCATTTTGGGAAGTGTTGCAGTTTCTCTGCCTTGTTGCCTATTAACACAGGACCAAATGGCTTATGGGGGAACAAGGGGTTTCACTCTAGCTTATGGTTGTTCCATTACGGTTCTTACTCCACCTTGGCAGGCGTAAAAACCTCTGCCAGAGTCCAAGGGAAATAACCACACCATTTCCACTTGACTGCTAAGAGACAGGCAAACTTCCCTTGCCAGTAACCATGTCTGTCCAAGTATACCAAAGAATGCCAACTTTCTTAGCCAGCTCCTCCATTTTATCCACCTGCCGAGAGGATGGTCCCGCCCATCACAGGCTGGGCCTCCCCATCAGTCAGACACTCTTCTGTAGGTTTGCTTTGGGCTTAACTACTAATTCTTTATAAATGTGTCCAGAGTCAAGATCTTCAACTGCCAGAGACACTAGTAGCTGTCTACCACAGGGTGTGTGTTTGTGGCTGCTGAGCACTGCCTTAGATGCATTTTCGCCCAGCAGTATCCAGCAGAATACAGGTTTTACTTGCACTTGGTGAATGCTGAGGAACTTTAGACGCTAGGGGCTTCCTCCAGCACCCAGACCCCAGGCTCTTCTTCCGGGGACTATCAGTGATCCATCACCCTGGCTGATGGTGGGACTCAGCGCCACAGAGAACGTCAATAGCTGCCGGCTGGGCAGCTCTTCAGATCCACATGGCTTACCAAGCACATGTGCACTCTAAGCGCAGAGAGGAAGGATATGCGATCAGACACACTGGGCCTCAGTCAGTCCTGCACTTCAACATGCTCATCTCTGACATCCACGCTGTGTGGCATGAGGGTAAGTACCTGGAGCGGCACCTGACACACAGGGCTAGGCATCACGCACCCCAGAAACCCCAAGCACGTAGAAATCTGGAACTTTATAAGCACCAACATGATGCTTATTTTGGATTAATTCAGGTTTTAAGTTTGAAAATGTGGGATGATCAATCAGTGAAGTCTACAGAAATATTCTAAAACCTGAAACATCTGGAAATCTGAATAACTTCTGGCTCCAAGAATTTTAAGTTAGGAACACTCTATCCATAAAGGTACATTCCAGAAATAGTAGCCACTCTGCCTTCTTTTCTTCCCTTCAGCACTCCCCTCCCCTTTGCAGCGCGTCATTCACTAACATAGAGGATTCCCAAAGGAAAGGAGATAAAACCTCAAGGCAAACACCCTATATATGGAGAATCTGTAGACTGTCAAATTCCTAACCTGGTAGAAAGGGATTCTCTGGCTTGCTTTCTAGATCACCCGTGGCGCTCGGGGCTTCAGGAATGCAGGTGATCTCAGCTGACTACAGACTCCCAAAGCCAGGGGCATGGCAGGACTCAGGAGTCCCAGCAAGCACACAGGACTACGTCCTCCTCCATGCCAGGTAGATATGGCAAAGAGGGTGAGAAGCAGGGAGAGAAGGGAACATGCAGTTGTCCCAACATGACGTGCAGCTGACTAGAGGAGGGAACTGTGAGAGTTTAATTCTCTCTCGTGTCTCTGCAGATAGTGAGAAGCTCACAGGCATAGTGATTCAAACTCATCGGGGATACAAATGTCACAATGGACAGAATTTTCTAAATAGTTTCCTTATTTGAGAGGGAGAGAGGAAGAAAGGGGAAGAGGGAGGAGAAAAGGACAAAAAATAGGGGGGGGGGAGAGAAGAAGGGAGGGAGGGAGACAAGGAGGGAGGGAACATGAGCATACAGGGAAGGGGGGACGCAGCAGGCCTGTAAACCCAGCGTGCAGGAAGCTGAGGGAAGAAAGTCACAGATCGGTCTCACCCCCCACCCTCCCCCACCCCCAGGATATAGACAGACCTCAAGGCCAGCCTGCAGCATTAGTGAGCCCCTGTCTCAAAAATAGAAGGACTGGGTGGGCTGGAGAGATGGCTCAGGGGTTAACATTCTGCCTCACAAGTGAAAGGTCCTAAGTTCAGATCTCAGATCCCACATAAAAACTCCATGCAGAGAGGGTGGTGGCCTGCATTTCTGACCCGAGTGGGTGGAGCCTGGGAAATCCCTGAGCGAAGTAAAAAGGAACCAGAAGCAATCCGGGATGATTCCCGAAGTCACCCTCGGTCCCCCACAGGGACACATAGTACCCTAAGATATACATTTAATTGATTAATTAAATATAAAAAAACCCCAGAAGGACTGGGGATGCTGCTGGACGGTACAGTGCTTATCTAGCCATGCGCAAAACACTGGGTTCCACGCTTAGTGGGGGCCAGTGATACACTGAAGGGAGAACAGAACTCTGTGGGGAAGAGAGGGGAGAAACAGGACTAGAATAAAATGTTTCTGATCTGACCTTCAGGAAAGAAGACCTCTTTGAAATCGCGTGCTTGGCTGAAAACACTTCACGATTCTCATTAAGCATTTTATTTCTCTCTATGAAGAAAGCCCTGTATCAACGTGGATATATTTACAATACTTTTCTTGGAGGAGGGTCAAGGTCTAGTTTGGTTTTAAAGGATGATTCTTCCTAGTCACCTTCAGAAGAGTTGAACCTCTTGTCAATGTCTTCCAATCACACAGGAGCCTGGCACTGTCTGGCACCCCCCCCCCAGAATCTTTCTAAAAGGATTCAGAGGCCGCCAACCTGCCCTGTGTTAACAATAACTCCTGAAAAGACATCGGTGCACAGGGGAGTTCTACTCTGCTGGTACAGCCATAAAAGTTTTACTGTCTCCCTATGAGGAGGTGACTGGTTCAGTTTCTTGGCCAAAAACCAAAATAGCTGTAATTAAATGGAACTAGAGGGGAGGGAGCAGATGAGGTATTAAAACTGAAGGTGGCCCCAAAGGAACTGAAATTCTGCGCAACACATGTTTAAATTCTAGACCTGTCCCAGGGCACATGATCGTCAGACATGCCTTTGGGGAGAGGGAGGAAAAAACAGGTTAAGTGAGACTTGGGCGATGTATGCTGGGACGGCTGTTTCACAGTGCAGAGTTGACACTGGCTGAGGTATCAGTCTGGGGTGTGCAAAATCAGAGCCTCTCACTCACCTTCTTAATGGGATCCCAAAATCTGAGCAGCCACTGTTGGCAGTTCGCCTGCATGGTTGCTGATAAATGATCATCAAACGGCTAAAGGGAACAAGGGTTTATTCTCTTTTACAATTCCTGGTTACAGTTCTCAGTCCAGCTTGATGGGAGAGCACGTACCAACACCAGGGCCAAGGGAACTGGCCACACCGTCAGCACATAACAGCTAAGAGATGGATAGTCCTTACTTGCCAGACCAGCATGTCTGGAGAAGTGTGCACAAGGATTCCAACTTTCTCAACCAGTTCTCTGTGATTTATTTCGGGGCCTAATCCCACACACCATAGGCTGAGCCTTCCCCATCAGCTAGACAATCTCTTTCAGGTTCGCTCTGAGCCTAACTCAACTACTAATTCTCCACAAATGTGCCCAGAACTCAAACCCTCAACAGTCAAGTTGACACCTGTGCCTAACCATGACAGCCACAGAACACAATTCACTTCATTTGAATTGTAAGTCAAAACACCCCAGGAAACACAGTCACTCTGCAGGTCAGGTTGGAAGCCTTCTAACTCGTAGGATAAAATGATAGCCGGTCCACAAGTTTTTGTAACTAATGCTAATTCTAGAATAACCCTCTTTCATGCCTTCATGCTAAAGATACCTCACAAATGGAATAGTCCTGTTGCAGCCTATGGAAATGTTTTATGTCAGTCCCTGTCACAGAGGGTTGTCCCACCATGGTACAGACTGCAGAAAAAAATTTCTAGGGGCTGAGAGATGATTCAGCAGGTAAAGTGCTCACTGCTCAAGTAGGAGAATCTGAATTCAGAATACCCAGCACCCCAATAAAAAAGATGGGCCTGGTGTCACATGCCTGTAATCCCAGCATTACAACATAGAGACAGGGGGATCCTTGGAGCTTCCTGGTCGGCCGGTCTAACCAAGTCAGTGAGCTACAGGTTCATGAGAGACCCTGGCTAAAAAAAACAGTTGGAGAGTGACTGAAGAAGACTCTGGCCTTCACAGGCTTACAGTGCCTATACACACACACACACACACACACACACACACACACACACACACACACACACTTCTAATTTTAATTTTTACATCTTCTTTCAAAGCTTCACAGACCGGCCAAATGCACACCTTTTATCCAATCCTCAGACATCTGAGGCAGGAAGACTGTAAGATTCTAGTCCGTCTGGGGTATGTGGAAGACCTGTTGAAAGAAAAGGAAAGGAAAGGGAAATGGGCAAGGAAGGAATGAAGAGAAAGAAAACAAGAAAGAAGAGAAGAAAGCAGCTGCTCATGCATGCACATCACACGTCTCCCAGACCTGCAGCCCTTCATCTCTGGGGAAACTTCACCAGAAGAAATCTGGACATAGGTGATTCAGAGGGCAGCTATAATCCTTTAACAGATTCGTGGCTACGATACCACAGCTGTGAGAGTGCAGAAGCTGTGGTGCAAATACCTTCTGTGGCCCTCTGCCACGCACACTCTTCCTCGCTGGGATGTGTCTGCATTCCTCTCACATACACATCACAATGCCCGGAGCTGTAGAGGGCAGGGAAGCAGCACGGGTGGAGACTAAGGCAAACTTCGGTGAGTTTTGCCAGCTTCTCGGCTATACAATTCACTCACATCTCCGGGACCCCAGCAAGGTCTCTCCCTCTAACAGTGCATCCCCTCCCATCAAGCCATCAAGAGCAGGCACCTGGGACAAGTGCAGTGGGCTCAGCCCGTCGTACAGAAAATACTCAGGAAGGGCTGCGTGCAGCACATCCAGTTTAAGAAAACTCCCCGGGTAAAGAAGACAGGACCCCCCCCCACACACACACACCGCCAAAACCAGCCTGGGAAGCTCTACTCAGTTAAGGTTCTGGCCCACTCCACACACCCTTCAGTGATACTCAGTGGAGGTATTTACACTGAAGTAAGGGAGACAGATCTATCTCAGTGGATAAGCATTTTGCTTTTGTCATTCTGACATCACCATGTGAATGTATGTAAGATGCACTTCACCTGATTTCTTTACACACGTGTTGGGAATCCAAACTCAGGTCCTCATCTTGCATGGCAAAGGACTTTACCACCTGAACTATTTCCCCAGCCTAGAAATCAGGTCATTTAACTGACCAGAAATAACAAACGTCTCTTCTGGGGGAAAAATGGTTTGTATTATTTCTAAAGTATCTTCTGTTCTAAAGTGCACGTCAACATGTCAGACCTGTTATAACTGCACAGAATAGATGGTGACTTGGGACCAGGCTTTGTATATGCACCTGTGACTGTCCAGCCTCTTCACTAAAATGTCATTAGTGCTAATGGCTCTAGATATATGTCACATGTCTAGTACACATGTATGTGCAATCCATAAGTTATAGTTTGAAATTATTCAAAAAAAGAGGAAAAAAGAAAAGGGGGAAAAGTAGAAAAAATAAATTATTCAAGAAAACGTTGCATGCACCCTGCCCACGGGCAGAGGTTGTCCTCCAGACAAAGGGGGGTTGGCAGCACTGCCAATGGTATATGCATGTGCCCACCCATCTGCTGATTTGCTGAGAACGTCTAGTGTTGGCTGTCAACTTGGTACACTCCAAGTTTCAGTGGAGTTTCTAACTAATGGGGTTTATCAAGCCATCAGAACCCAGCTTCGGTGACAGACAGCTTGTCAGAAAATGTTTCGCTGCGATGACATCTCTTCTCAACATGCTGCCAGACTCCAGCAATGTCAACTTGCTTCTGAGCTCATTGTCCTTGCACATAAATTACGATAGCCACAGTGGAACTTACAACAACCAGACAGTAACATTCCTAATTTTTTTTTAAAGACAGGTAATTTTAAAATTCCAATTATACCTTTCTGCCCGGGCCCAGACCAGGGTGGACTCCCTGTTCCTCAGGAGGTGACTTTCAACACCAATCAGGATAGAGCCAAGGGCGGTGCAGGAAAGGCAAAACTGAAAAAAACAACAAACCATAATTCAGAACACCAAAGACCCTACATTAATCACCTGGAACTAGACCAGCCAAATCTCTCCCCATCCTAAAGCTCAGGGAACCTTGTGGAAGAGGGGGTGCAAGATTGTAAGAACCTAAAAATGGGGAGGACCAACGATATGCAAGATACTCCACACAAGATAGGGCTGTGGTAGCCATAATTGGACTTTGCATGACCTGTTCAATAGCTAACATGTCAATGACCCCCCAAAGTCTAGCATGGATCACAGGCAGTAGGATCCTTAGAGGCAAGGAATTAACCGTCATAATAGAGTTCCCATACTAAAGGGGAACCCAAGAAAGGGTTCTGGGCTATGCTACTGATTCTTGAACCCTCAATAGGGTGGAGGACTCAGAGAGGTTTGGCATTCACACAAAAGGATGCTCCAGGGGATGGGAGGGAGGAAGGGGGAGGCACTGGGAAAAGGGGAGGGAGGGAGGGGGGTGAAAGGAAGAAAAGGGGGGAGAATACAAGAGGGGACTGGGGAGGGGAGGAGAGATGGAGAGGATGGGGTTGTCTATTGAGTTTGTATGATTGGGAAAAAAAATGCGGGAAAAAAATTCCAATTACATAGAAAGCTGAAAGAGATGCCAAGTTTCACCTATGAAGAAAAGAAGAAGAAGGAGGAGGAGGAGGAGAAGGAAGAGAAGGAAGAGGAAGAGGAGGAGGACGAGGAGGACGAGGAGGAGGAGCAGAAGCAGAAGCAGAAGCAGAAGAAGAAGACTTTACTGAAGAGATAAAAAGGCTCCTTTGCTAACCATTAGTACAAAGCACATGTTCTTAAGTAGGCTAAATTTTTTTCTAAATGTTTTCACTGTCAGCACACTTAGATTAATACATCTAACCTTTTCTTTGGAGAACAGGTGTTTCTCATTAAACATAGCTCAAATCACAAATCAAGGATCAGCCTAAATAGAGAAAACTGCTGCTCTCCTGCCCAACTCTGGAAGATAAACTGGGTCCTTACAATCCTGTAGAAGGCATTTCAGGTGGGCATCACAGAAGGAAGCGCATGGGGAGAGAGACCCAGACTGTGTACAGTCTCCACATCATCTGCAAGCAGTGTCTCTAAAGGCCTGTCTCACATTACGACATTTGTCTGTTTTGAAGGCAGGGTCTCACCATGGACCCCTGACTGGCTGGGAACTTGCTACATACACCAAGCTGGCCTCCAGCTTGCAGCAATCTTCCTGCCTCTGCCTATCAAGTACTGAGATGACAGGAGTATGCAAGCATGCCAGAGTCATCAAGCATCCTTCAAGCTAGTTCTCAAAACACAAAGAGCCACCAGCGACATTCTGGTGTGTGAAATAAGATCCCAAGACTTCACTCTGGATCTCCTGAGCCCTTTCTGAGGGTGACCACCACAAATCTGCATCTTAACGGGCTCTCAGAGAATAGTAGGGGATCTACTATTGGAGACTCCGCCCACTGCCCCCACCAATGATGGATTCAGTTATTCCACATGTGGGAAAAGATTTATAGAGATTTGTTGAGAACCTAAATTCTTGTCTGGCTCATGACTACAATTATCTGAGTAATAGTGCAGGACTGTGGAGATTACTCAGTGGTTAAAGCGCTTTCCCGGCAAGCAAAAGAGCCCAAGCTCAGATACTAGGAAAAATACTGGGTAGATCTATGGCTCACCTATAATTCCAGCCTCAGAAGGCAGAGACTAAAAATCTCCAGAGCAAATTAGCTAAGCAAACTAGCCCTATCAGAGAGCTAAGAGTTTCATTAGACATTCTATTGCAAAAAAAAAAAAAAAGGAAAAGTAAGCAACTAAGGATAACTCCTGATATCAACCAACCCGGGGACTCCACTTTCTGCCACACATATACATATATATATCCACATACCTGTAACTCCCCCACACATGCACATGGAAAAAAAACTGATTAGCAATGGAAACATTTTACCATAAAACAATACCTAATAACTTCTGCCCAGAGTGGCTACTGGTACTAGAAAGATACTGTGTTGCTACTTGTTATATATATATTGTAATAGACACAGGCTGACAATCCCACTGCTGGTCATGCGGAAACAGAAATATCCTGGCACCGGATGGCAGAGTCAGGCAGTCTAGCTGAATCAGTGATCCCAACACCAAAAAATAGCCCGTCTCAAAAAGCAAACTACAGAATGACTAAGGAAGAGACCTGGAGTTGACTTCAAGCCTCACATGCACCTACATGCAATGTACACTTCCATACAGAAACATACTCGTGCACACACACACACATACACACACACACACAATGGTAACCAGTAAGAATGTAATGTTCTGTTCAAGGTGACACAGCTATTTTTGACTAAAGTACCCTAAACCTAGGGAACCAGTCCTCTCTTAGCATGGTAAGCTGACCCCCCTGGGTTTTACCTCTCTCTAGACAACCATGCACATAAAAGCAGTTTTGAACAGTTTAATCCTTCAGATACACACAATATCCAAACTGCAAGATTCTGCTTGTTTTAAATCATGTGTGTGTGTGTTTGCATGTGGGTGACATCAGGAATCATCTTGGATTGCTCTACCTCCTAACTGTTTTGTTCTGGGGTTTCCTAGGCTCTGCCTTCCAGGGATTACAAGCAGAGACCATCTGACATTTTACATGGAATCTAGGAATTTGAACTCAGGTCCATTGCTTTTGAGGCAAAGGCTTTAACCCCTGAGCCATCTCCCCAGCCCAGGTTTTAAATCTTGTGGAAAATGTAGCTCTCTGCCTGCGTAATATGCGATGTATTTCCCAATGAGAAGTTAAGCAGACTATTCTCATAGAAATGTGACAAGGATTAACTGCAAATCTGCCAAAGGGCTAAGATTTTTCCAGAGGTGAAACTCCAAACTTACAAAGTGCACAAACATTTTGGTTTCTAATTCAGCAGACATTTATGAACATATACAGTAGGCATTTATTCCAGAAGTCTCCAAGACCACTTTCATTTCCATATGTCCACACATGGTTTCACACATGGCATGTACACACATGTGGTGCTTTCACCTGAGTGTGTATGCACACATACACCATGCACATGAACGCACAGGCCAGAGCAGGACACTAGGTGTCCCCCATCACTCTCTGCCTTATTGCCTTGAGACAGCGGTCCTCAGTGAAGTGAAGATTGTCATAGCAGGCTAGTCAGTGAATGCTGGATTTACAGTGCAGCACAAACATTTGCCCAGTTTTGTTTTGTTGTTTTTTTGCATGCTTGTATATGTGTGTGGTATGTATACATACGAGGGCACTCGTGCTGCCCCTAGAGGCACTGCACACCTGGTGCTGTGCCACATGTGCATACCAGATAGTGATAAAAAGGAGAGACTATTTCTGTAGTCAGTGTTCTGACCTGTGAAGAGCTGAATGATTAGCAGCTGGACATACCACATTGCCTGCCCAAAGCCTGAATTCCATTATCTGTATGCTCACAACATGAGTGGCTTCCCATGGACTGGTCTGCATGTGCTCAAATGAGGACGCATCCCTGAGCCGGGGCTCTGTGTGCTCACAATGTGGACGGCCTCCCTAGGCCCGGGCTCTGTGTGCTCACACCATGAACTGTGTTTTCTAGGAGATGGATGAAACAAATGTTTCTTAGCTCTATCTGTACGGGACTGGAAGCTTAATCATAACAACATCTGCATCTTAAATGTACTTCCTTTTATTATTTACGTATCATTTTATTTTATTTTTTTAATTTATTATTTATTCAATTGTGTGTGTGTGTGTGTGTGTGTGTGTGTGTGTGTGTGTGTGTGTGTAGAACCACGGACGAATTCAGGAACCACCATGGACGCCTCCACCTCCTTGTTTACTCTGCCCCGGGATTCACAGGCTCCGCCCTACCAGGACCAGAAATGCAGGCTGCCCTGGCTTCTGCTGGCATCTATACGTGGGGTCTGGGATCCGAACTCAGGACCTTCCGCCTGCAAGGCAGAGGCTTAACCCCTGAGCCACCTCTCCAGCCCCCATGTATCATTTTATATTATGGTCAATTTTTTAAAAAACGAGGACATAAAAGTGGGAGGTGGACATGCTAAGGGAATGTCCAAGGGGAGGGAGAAAGGGTTAGCTATGATCAAAAGCTTTGTATACATGTATACACTATATACATGCAAAATAATGAAGTATTTTTTTCAAATAAGAGGGCACTTGGGTATTGTAGAGGCCCAAGGATGACACCCAGCAACCATCCAGAACTGCTGCTCTTCAACCTTACTGTTTTGTAACTCTGCACCCTCCAGGGATGGAATTACAGTCACCACCATATCTCCACCAGGTTTTTTTTTTTTAATGTGGGATCTGGGGATCTGAACTCAAGTCCTTCTGTTCTTGAGGCAAAGGCTTTAACCCTTAAGCTATCCCACCAGCTCTGATGTCCCAATTTTTAATGTGGGTTCTAAGATATCAAGAGCTTGCATATCAAGAGTTCTTACTACTGAGCCATCTCCCAAACCCCTTCCTCAGTTCCTACGTGCATGGACACACCCTCTCTCCCCATTCACAAAATCTTTCTACAGAGTACTTGGCACGGTGCCTGATAATTGCCACACGGCTTCTAACTCTTTCTTATCTTTTACCCCAAAGTTTACAAAGGGTCTTCACACATGTGAGCTCATGCGATCCTTTTAACAACTCAGACTTCTGAGGGAACACAGAAGGAAGAAGCTGATGCTGGTGGATGCCTAAGGCCTGCTGGATCAAGGCGACTCTCACATGTACATACTAATTCCAGATCCTAGGAAATTTTGTTTTCCTCTATGCCCTTTTGCCAAGAGCTCTGGCTACTTTTAATAGAAAATAACAATGGAATAAAAGATGACTTTACCTATGTCATATTCAATGTGCTGGAATACATGATATAGACAGCCATCCCATCTCTAACACCTAAATAGGACCTTTTATTATACTTTAAGAATACAAACACAGAGGCCAAACTCCAGTATAACAAATTCCAAAGGACTTCGGTTTTCTTCATAGATTAGAATTGCTTTGAATAAGTAAACTAGCACCTGACTCATTCCCTCATTCCTCCATTCAGCAAATACTTATCACCCACAAACTTTATACAAGGTGCTGTGTTTAGTGCCGGAATGGTTCCTTTCCTGATACCTTGAGACTTTGTACCTTAAGATTTCACAGCTAAGCCAATGACAGAAGGTACAGAAAACTGACCTTATGGGAACTTTACTAGACACATTAATGATACAGGAGGTCTGAGCTCATTGGTACTACACCTGTTCAGAAGCCCAGTACTCACAAATATGGGAGAATAATCCATATTGTTGTTACTATTATTCCAAGTGCTAAAAGAATCCTATAGATCACAGAATTCCATTAAGATGCTATTTTGTGATCTTCTAAATACATAATATCAGATCATAATTGTACAAGTTTCTGTGAGTCGTCTCTAAACGTAGCTTGAGAAAGATGCTTCTAGATGATTCCTACAATTGATGCCTTTAACTACACACAAACTTGGAGCATTTTTAAGAATCTTGCAGCAAATTGCCCATATATCAAAACTGCAGTTTTGTGAACAGATTGTGATCCTAATTGATGTCATTGGAGAACCTGGATAAATCAGACCAGATGCCTAGTTTTGCTTAATTCCATGTCATGTCACTTTGGAGTGACTTAAATTCTTCCATATGAAATGGCACTTCAGTCCAATTTATTAGCACATACTTAGGAATCAAAGCTCTTCCAGGCCTTATTTTCGCTTTCTTACACCCTGCTTCTCTCTCCAAATCATGATTAGACATGAAAGCCTTGGTGCTTGGAACAGTGGTTGGCTGAGGACTGTCACATGCTATGGGGCCGCCCGTGAACTCACAGATTCATCCCTGTCACTGGAAAGAGGTCTATCCAAGCCATCACTAAGATGGCCAGATGCAAATGCCAAGTAAGTACTTAGCACAAAAAATAACCCACTCACAAATGTTTGCTTCATTGTAGGGCTTATTAGATTAGCTGAACTCCCGCTCAATTCCTTGTGGAGATACACAGTAAGTACTGCAGTAGCAGCGAACTGATGCCATGACCCATGCTGTACCTTTTAGTGAATTACAAAAGGTGCCCCCAGTGGAGGGGGCCCACCCAGAGGCCTGGCAAATTGAAGGTAAATTGTCATAGCTTCCTTGTTGATCAAATACCCATGTGCAATGAACACACGCACAACTGTGCAAGGTGACGTGGCCAACTCTGTAAATGAAAAAACATGTTCTAGTATAGACCCTGACAAAGAAGGGGGAAGACCTCAACCTCTGCCAAGAGATATGGGCAGAACGAAGCGTCCAAGAGAAGATATTTGACTGACACATGATGGATGTGTGTGCAGTCAACGGACGGATGAGAAGAGTAAGAACAGGGTAAGCAGAGTGTTCATTCAGTCTAGATAATGGCCTGGAAATGACAGACACAAAAATCAGTGTGATGCAGGCAGGCAGGCAGCATGCAGGCAGGCAGGCATTCCTGGGGCAAAAGGGGAGGAGACTGGAAAGGCAGAGATTTCAGCACCAAGCATCATTTTGAGGTGTTGCTTCTGTCTGATTTGGCAGTGGCTTTCTTATTGTTTGGGGGTTTGGCTTGTATTTTGAGATAGTTTTGCTATACAGTCTAGTGGGGAGGGGGGAAGGGAAGAGAAGATTTCTTTGGTCTCAGTCTCCTGAGTTTTGATATTACAGGAAGGCACCACCATTGCCCCATCTTGAGTATCACACACAGGGAGTTGGATGTAGAATTAACCTTAGCTCCTTAAAGGCCTATTTTGCTACTATAATTAAACTCTTCTTCAGATATAACCTGCCACATTTTTTATATTCACCTATCTCTCTCTCTCTCTCTCTCTCTCTCTCTCTCTCTCTCACACACACACACACACACACACACACACACACACACACACATTCTGCTACCCTAAAGCAACACACCTTGTTGCATCAACTAAGCAGAAGAAATGCAATTGAAAGGAAATTTGCTGTTTTTGAACTAATCTTGATGCTCCATTTTTATCACACAGAAGCTTAGAGACTCTCCGGAAACAGTCTCCATGTACACACGTGAAACTCAACGCCTATTGGTTACACTCAAAGCTCAAAATCATCAGCGGCGCTTTTTACCCCTGCACATGATCCAAACCTGGAGGGAACTTGGAAGGCATTGCAACAGCTCTGAGACAGTCTGACTTCCACGTGTGGGAAGAGATTTGGTGCTATCTGTGAAAGGTGGACAGAGAAGAAACCCCACCACCACCATCTTCCCACACCCCGAGGAAAAGACCTTGCAGGTTCCAGGTTGCCTGGGAAAGTCACCCAACGGCTTCTCGCCCTGGAACTTTGGGGATCCACCCCCTGGATGGAATTATCTTGGGGATCGAACAGCTTCCCCAACCATAATATAAGGTTACTGTATTCTTCACTTTAAAAAAAAAAGCCAGAAAAGCCGTGGAAGCGCGACCATATTAGGTTTCGCGGCCCCTCTTAGATAAAACTCCTCCCGCAGTCCTACTCGCACACTTTCCCGGCTGGAAGAATGAGCTCTTTTCTTTCCAAACTGTTTTTGGTAAATACGATCCATCGGGGACACAATGTCGTCGGCTTTCACAGAAACTTGGCACCTCCGCGGGCCAGGAGCAGCGCGGGCCCGGGTGGTCGCTGGGCGTCGGCTGCGGGCCTCCGCCCCCTCCCGCGCCCCATGGGCCGGAGGCTCGAGCTGGGACCCCCCTCCCGAGGGACGCGCGGCTGCTCCCCGCTGCGCCCGTCTCCCTCGGGCTTGCCAGGACTTGGGTGCTGTTGGGGAGGAGAGGGGTTTGCTCTGCAGCCTCCCACCCGGGATGGGACGGGACCGCGGACCCCGATGTATCGGTATCCTGCGAGAGGGTGGGGCAGGCCCTGGCTTCGGAGCCTTCTAGAAAGTGTTCGTGCCCGGGCCACGCTGAGCCCTGCCACCCTCCGAGAGGAAGGTGTCCCGGACACACCCCTCAAAGTAGAGGGACACGGCTGCAGACGGAGACTGTGGACGTGGCTCGGCGCCGCGTCCCCGCAACCCACCCCCGAGGCGCCCGGATCCGGCAGCGCCTCCCTCTCCCGCGTCCCGGCCCGCGTCGCTCTTACCTCGGTCCAAGCGCCCGGCCGCTCTCCGCGCCCCTGAGCCGCGAAGTTGGGGAACTTTCCTAGGTCACTTTGGTCTCGGTCCGGGCGCGCTGGGTGCGCCAGCGAAGGTCAGTCCAGGCGGCCCCGAGCCGCGAGCGCAAGCGTCAGAGGCCACCACGGCCGCACCTTTCTCCCGGTCCGCGAGTCCCGCCCCGCCGCTGGGACACGCCCAGAACACGCCCCTCTTCGCCCCGGCCGCGCCCCCACCTCCGGGCCGGGGATCCCGCCACCCCGCAGACCGTCCCCCGAGGCGCTCCCTTTGCGAGAACCCAAGTGAGCGCTACAAATCGGCGACTTGAAGTCGGCGTGCGAGTTGGCCGATCCCTGCGCCACAGGCTGCGGACTGTAAGGCAGGAACCCCGTCCTCGCCCTTCCCCCCTACCCGCGTGTGAGCCGAAGACCACGCTTTCTGGGGTCCCACCCAGCGTGGAAGCCTCGCACCTGCGAGTCCGGATTGACCACGCGTCCTCATCTCCTCCGAGAGACGCCAGACCCCGAGACGGCTTTCAGAAGATCAGTGTTGAGTCCGGACCCGAGAGTCCAGGGAATTCGCACTTTTCCAGGTGCAGAGGCTTTATTAGAAAAATTCGAGGGGCTCAAGAGGTGAGGGGAAGATGAGGAAGCTGGGACGCAGGGGGTGCAGGACAGGGTGTCTGCGATGTTGGTGCCCTCGTTCTCCCCAGTGATAGGACAGGAACAGGAAGATAAGTGGCAAGACTGGCTGTGGAACTAAATGGGAAGGAGCTGGGGGCGAGGGAACCGGTCACGCTAACCTGCAGTGCGTGTGCATGCTGAGCTTGGTGACTCTCGTTGACCTCAGTTTACCTATCCACTGCAGGACCAGATCCCGGTTCTCCTTCCACCCTCCTCCCTGCAGCCAGTGCTGAGCAGAACGATGCGGGCACACCCCCACCACACACCCCCACCATCACCCAACTGAATTGCAGCAGGGTTAATCCGTGAGGAGCTTCTTCTCATTCTCAACGTGGCCAACATCCTGAAACACAAAGGAGCCAGCCGTCTGTCCCACAGGGGATCCGGGGTTTTGTTGGGATCAGGCAAACCTGTCCCCAATCTTAAACCATCTTGCGGGGGTGTTATACCCGCCAAACCAGAAATCCCTAATCTTATCCTGTTATCCCTGCATGTTTTTTTAAAGGTTATATATGATAAATCTAAGGCAAATGTAATTTTTAAAAATATTTAGTGTGTGTGTGTGTATGTATCAGATGACGTTGTGTGTCCCTGTGGAGGTCCGAGGGCGACTTCGGGAATCATACTGGATTGCTTCTACTTCCTTCTGGCTTCCCACTGGGATTTCCTAGGCTCCGCCCGCCAGGGCTAGAAGTGCAGGCCTTCACTGTTTCTGTCTGGCGTTTTTTTTTTTTTTTTTTCAGGTGAGACTTGGGATCGGAACTCAGGACCTTCTGCTTGAGAGACAGAGTCTTAACCTTTGAACTAAACAGCCCTGTATGTTTAATTCTAAATAGGAAAGCACCTTTCCAACTCCAGTCAGCCTTCCCTACCCAGCATTATCTCCTTCAAGGACATTTCCTTGGTGTTTACTTCTTCCATAGACATCCTAGGCTGTGATAAATTCTTGTGTTTGCTTTTCTTGCTTATTGTATTTTTGTCTGAAGGATTTCCCTCTGAGTGGACAACCCACCACTTTGTGACTATCGAGATGGTGCTTGTGCACTGTTAACATTCCCTGAGGAGGGGCATGATGGAGAATGCTGGGATTTTGGCCTCACCTGGAGCATTTCCTAGTCATTAGCAGGCAATTGTGCTGTAATTACACATACCTTCCAGGCCTTGAGGTCTGGCGGGAGTATGAGGATATATAGACTGAGAACAGTTCATTGGACTGAGGAATTCCATCTATACAGCCACTGGGAAGCCATCAGCCATGCAGGGAATGAGGCATTCCAGTGTGATTGCTTTGGAGGAGTCACCTCTACTGTGAGTAACCCCAATAAACTTTTTGCCTCCTCAGGTTAGTCCTTGGCGTAATCATTACTTTGATCTATCCTTAAATTCCTACCTAGGGTGCACAGATAGATGGCTCTGCAGCATCTCCCTAGGAAAAATGTCATGGAACAATTTTTCACATTAAGATTTTTTCCTCTGATTGTGAAAGTGATGTGTTTGTTGCAGACTTAGAGGAATGCAGCTAAATCCAGGTGGCTCTACCTCTCCAAGCCTTTTAGAAGTATCTTCCTGTGTGGTCAAGTGTGTTAATTTTCTCATTGCTGTGATCAAATACATGACAAGAAGCGACTTAAGGTAAGAAGGATTTATTTTGGGTGACGGTTTGAGAATGTGGGGCATCCGTCATCATCATGTGGGGCTGCTCAGGGTTGTGGCAGTGGGTCATCTCAGTGGGTCAAGACAAGAGATCTGGACATCCTGGCACTTTTCTGCCTTTCTCCTTTATCCCTTTTGTTCAGTGTTGGTCCCCTGTCCACGGGCTGATACCACCCATGATTATGAAGGAAGAGTGGGTCTTTCTTCCCCAATGAATTCTCTCTGGAGCCATCCTGGACATCCCCAGAAATGTATTTCCCCAGGAATTTCTAAATCTAATCAAGATGTCAATGATGATTAACCTTCACATCAAGTAACCAGATTCTGAGCCCACCCACCTCCCATGCGTATCTCTTTGGGTCCAATACAAAGAAAGAGGCCACACAGCAATTTAAATAGTGAACTTTTAATGGAAAGAAGAGTTAGCCATCATGGGACATAGAATAAGAGGAACATTCTAGTAAGAAGTAAAAAGAGGAGGCTGGGGAGATTGCTCAGTGGTTAAAACCCTTTCCTCGAAGGCAAAGGGACCCCAGATCCCATGTAAAAATTCTGGGTTGGTGTGGTGGCCTACTTGCAATTCTAGCTTGGAAGAAAGGCCTGGGAATCCTCAGAGCAAGTGAGCAGCTGCTAGTCAGACTAAAGTGTAATGGCATGCTCTGGGTTTAATTAGAGACCAAGGCTCACAATAATAAGGTACAAGAATGATGAAGGACGATTTCCAATATCCAATTTCCTTGGACTTCCACAAGCCACACACTCAAGTGCACTTGTGTACCTACACCCCCTACACACGTACACCCATCCACGTGCAAATACACACAGATACCATACACACATACATGAAAAAAAGAAGTAAAAAAAAAATCAAAACAGGAATATCAGACTCCCTATGAATCAAAATCTTCATAGCACTTATGAGATGTCAGTAATAACAATTTATATAGTTAGTTGTTTAGTGCCTGGTGTGATGTGTGTGTGTGTGTATTCAAGATCTATGGACTGTATTCTATAGAACAGAATACCAAAACTCAAGCAGTAGCCACGACTCCAGGAAAAGCACTGGAGATGTATCCTTTCTCCCTAGGGCTTTGATCAAGATTCTATCAGGGATGGCAATGAGATGGCTCACTAAATCATAGAATCATCCCCACCATGTGAAACCAGTGGAACCTGTTGGAAATCCACCATTTAGAACTTGCTGGAAAGCTACCCTGTGGGGCGTGGGAAATCTGTTCACAGAGACTGCTTTGTGGAAGCATCTGGGCACAAAGCCCCACAGGATGGGTGTTGGGGACACACTGATGCCACTGGATGCTCCAGAAGACACTGCCCAGACTGCAGAAGCCTGCGTAGCAGGAATGCGGCCCCACCGCAACACAAAACTCCCAAGTCGCCTAGTCACACAGCTTGCAACAAGCTGCAGAGAGAGGCTCAGATCCACTCTGTCCAAGGAGGCAAGAAGGGTGAATCAAGAACCCAGAGGTTAAAGGGCTGACAGCTAGGGATGCTGTGTAACCTCAGCGCATGCGGGCGCTGCTCAGTTCCCCTTCCACCATCTCCCTGTGCACGCCTCAGGCAGAGCAGCATTGCTTCTGTGTCCCAAACAGCTTCACCTCAGTGGGAAGCCTGGACCCAGTTCCTCACAGCACAGCTCTGACCAAACTGGAAGAGGAAACTGAACTAGACAGAGAAGAAAAAATGGTAAAAACTAATGGCTGATTCCAAAGACGTGAAAACCTCCATGGTGCTCCCTACACAAGATCTGTGTCCCTAGCTGGAGCCCAGCAGGGAAGCAGTATGTGCTCCCAACACGAGTGCTCCCCACTGTAGTCCACGCTGTGACATCATTGAGCCTGGTACGGGAAACCTCCATCTCAGTCCAGGCCCATAGGTGGAAATGTAGTTCTGTCATACAAAAGAGCAGTCACATGGTCCCATGAGGTCGGGAAGACTAATGTGGCCTCCGAGATCTTGACTTCCACTTTGGGATTTTTCTCCACTCCTGAACTAGTGCTACACAGGAAAGATAAAGATAGATAGGAAGGCTGGGGAAATGGCTCAGGGGTTAAAGCCTTTGCCTTGGAAACAAAAGGATTTGAGTTCAGATCCCCAGATCCCATCTAAAAAGCCAGGCAGATATGGCAACAGCCTGCATTTCCAGACCTGCAATGTGGAGCCTGCCCTAGAGCAAAGTAATAAGGAGGTAGAACAATCCAAAATGATTCCCAAAAGTTACTCTGGGGCCTCCACAAACACAGGCACTCAAGAACCCTATTGTACATACACTGACATCTTATAGGTACTGTGAAAATTCTGAGAGCTTAACACAGGTTGAAAAACCTTCAGGTCGAAAAACCCTTACTCGAAACACTAGATTTCAGATTTTTTTTCAGATTTTGCAATGTTTGCTTATACATGAGAGCTCTCCAGGATCGGCCCACGTCTATGCACAATGTACACATGTGCTTCCTACGCACCTGCACGCACAGCCTGAAGGGAACTTTATAAGTACTTTCAGGTGCCTGTTTTGACTACAGCTTGGACACATGAAATCAGACATGGAATTTCCTGCCTGGGGGTATATGGGTAATCCCTCAAGAAGCTTTTGGATGTTTGGATTTTCAGCCTGGGTTGCTCAACCTGTGAGGATGAGTTCTCATGACTCAAGGGCTAGCGTGCCGTCTAGACACAGCGATGCTTGCTGTGTTTCTGGAGGACCGAGGGAGCAGCGGCTGTGTCCGATAGAGCAAATGGTAACCCTGGGGCTCAGGGGTGGGGGAGCAGCTGGGTCCCTCATGAATGAAAGGGACTCAGGACAGAGTGACAGGAAGTGGAGCCAGAGGAGCACATGAGAGCCAGTCTCAAACAGGCAGGCGCCATGTGAAGAACGTGAGACTTGGGCTGGCAGATACCTCAGTGGGTAAGGTGACGTCACACACGCTGGAGACCTGAGATCAATCCCCGGACGCCCACACAGTAGAAGGAGGGAACCGACTTCTAGAAACTGTCCTCTGACCTCTACCCATGCGCCTCAAACAGGTAATCATTCCATAAATTCTACCTTAGAAAGGTTCCTTGAAACTTCTTTTGAACTTCTGAAAGCTTCTTTGAGGGGTGATGGCTTTTCGCTTTTCTTCTTTTCTTTCATAGTACACGAAAGGAGAGAAACTGAGCCTGAGAAACAATACTATTCAAGGGTCAGACAGACAGACAGACAGACAGACACACACACACACACACACACACACATCAGCAACCTCTAGAAAGATGGCTACATGGAATTCCTATGCCCTGGAGCTCCATTCCTATTCCAATGGAGTCTGGACACCTGCTTGTCGGTGACTTCTGGATCACAGCTGTGGCTCCTCCCACTCAGTATTTTCCCACCCCACCTGGTGGCCCCGGGACACACACACACGCGCACACACACACACACACACAAACTACCCCAGGCCCTCCCCCCGCAGTGCCCCTGGATCTACAAGTATGTGGCAACTATACTGGCTGCAGTTGGGTCATTGGTTCTGGCCAATGGGTCAGCCTGCTTGTGTAGAAGCAGAGGTTGCTGCAGGCAGCCGTCCGGAGACACACCACTCTTCTGCTTCCTGGAGATCAGCAGGGGCCAGACACTCACTGGCCGCTGTGCTGCTCTGCTGCTCAGACATGAGCCACTTCCCGCATGGCTCCAGGGCCTGCAAGAAAGAAGGAGGGAGGCTTGACTGGAGTCCCAAAGGAGCTCACCTAAGCCCCAAATTTGACCCACCACCATTACCTAAACAATTTGCATGTATAGTGCTGGAAAGATGAATCAGGGGTTAAGACTCTGCCTTGCAAGCAGAAGGTCCTGAGTTTGCATTCCAGGTTCCACGCAAAAACGCCAGACAGAAAGGGCAGCAGCCTGCACTTCCAGTCCTGGTAGGAGTTGCCTGGGAAATCCCAATGCAAAGTAAAAAGGAGGTAGAAGCAATCCAGAATGTTTCCGGAAGTCACCCTTGACCCTCCACAGGAACACACAGTTCTCTCTCTCTCTCTCTTGCTCACTCTTTCTCTCGCTCACTCTTTCTCTCTCTCTCTCTCATACACACACAATAAATAAATGGATGAATAAATAATAAAAAAGCAATTTGCAAGTATGCATACATGAAGTTGAGCAATACAGCAGGTGTGTGTGTGTGTACACTCATGGGGAAATGACCTATTAATCCGTTGGATTCCCTCTTGGACTTACTTTGCCAGCTTCCTTCCCACTGACAGGGCGCTAGAATCTAATTTGCACATTATTGAAGTATGTTGAAAAAGGACCAAAGCATCCTGTGGTCTTTCTATATGATAAAGGGTCCACACTTTGTTCGGAGGTGTCCAACTTTTGATACTGCAACACAACACTGTCATCTACAAAGTTCATGGTTAAGAACTGTACGACCAAGTTACCAAAAAAAAGTCATTTACTGTTTGAAGTAAGCTTACAGTTTTGTGCCAGGCTGCATGCCTAGCTCTCCTGGAACATTCAGTGCGCAGGCCGCAGGCTGGACACAGCTGGGTCACAGGGTCATAGCGCAGACTGTAGACTTAAAGCACCCTGGTTATTGTCACAGAGAGACCCTCCCGATCCTCCTGACTCCGTCCCCAGCTGGAAAGCATCCCTGGGCATCTTTGAAGAAGACAGCAACCTCGAGGCTCCCAAGGAAAAGTCATGTCCTTCTTAAATTGTGCTTGTTGTTGGTTTTTTGTTTTTCTTGCGGGGGAGTAGGGTAGTCCTTGTTTGGTTTCTTTATTTTGTTTTTGTGTTTGGATTGTGTCTGTGTGTTTGTGTGTGTTTTCCATGTGGGTAGATGTGCATGTGCGTGGGCGTCTAAGAGGGTACTCGAGTGTGTGTGCTTGTGGAAGCCCAAGGGTGACATCAAGAATCATCCTAGATCACTCTACCTCCTTATTGCTTTGCTCTGGGCATTCCCAAGTTCTACTTTCCGGGGCCAGCATTAAAGGCCTCAGCTATATCTACCTGGCATTTTCTGTCCTTTTGCTTGTGAGACAAAGGTTTTATACCATTGAGTCATCTCTTCAGCCCTGTGTTTGTATTTTTGAGACACGATCTCACCAACTATATAGCCTCGGCTTGCCTGAAACTCAATAGATAGCCCAGGATGGACTTGCACTTGTGATTCACCTGCCTTTTTGCCTTTAGCATGCTGACTTTAGAACAGTGTCCACAGCTCTACACTCAGGGGTCGGTTTTGAGCATCATACAAGTTATTCCTTGCTTCTGTGAAGCCTGAGATAGACACCTGGTGGGGGCACAGAAATGCGTTAAGTGGACTTCAACTGCCATTGTCAAATCCTGGAAGAAATGACCTATTATTCCATTGGTTGTTGAATCTTTAAGGTTCAATATATTTATCATAATCTATAAAATTATTCTGGCAAACAAACATGAAAAATGTAAAACAAACACTTTCTGAATCAAAACTAATATCTGGGCTGAGAATATAGCCTGGTTGGTAGAGTACTTGCCTAGCATGCAGGAAGTTCTGGGTTTCATCCTGGGACCTCATAAAGCAGAACCTCAAGGTCACCCTTGTCTATATCATGAATTTGAGGCCAGCCTGGGCCACATGTGACCCTGCATCAAAAAAACAAAATCAGGGCTGGAGAGATGGCTCAGGGGTTAAGACTCTATCTCGCAAGCAGAAGGTCCTGAGTTCAGATTTTAGGTCCCATTGTAAAAATGCCAGGAGAAATAGAAGCAGCTTTCGGCCCTAGCCTAGGAAATCCCTCAGCAAAACAAGAAGGAGGTAGAAGTAATCCACGAAGATTCCCAAAGTCACCCTTGGTCCTCCAAAGGGACACACAGTATCTTCTGATACCACACACACACACACACACACACACACACACACACACGCACTAAATATTAAAAAACAAAATCAAAAGAAAAAAGGTATAATTGCCTTTTAAACAAATCACATGCGTCTATATGTATTGACGTGAAAATATACTTAACACACACACACATATATATATACCCTTATGCAATGTGTGATGAGGATTTATACTGTCATATATGTATAATTCATCTCATCCTTTTAAAGTATATGAGATGAAGAAGAAATCAACAGTCACTGTACAACTTGGATCAGGTTCTGATGTGGCTCATTAATGCCTCCAGATGATATATCATCACCATCACCAAACTAACACTTCCTTAGGAAGTGCAGGCAGTGTGTCTCTGTCAGACCAGTACACCTGAACAGATTGCCAAACGCTGCTAATTCTAATGTCCTGGCAAAGTCTGTTCTGTAGGTAGTTTAATTTTTTTTTAATGACTTCTCTTCTAAAAATCCCATCTGCATAGCAGATGGCCCCATGCCAACAACCCTCAGCTTCAAATTCAACTCAATTCATCTTTGTCAGCCAGCAAAGCATGTTTCCTCCCTTCCTGCCAGTTTCAGATATCTAAACCCCAACATTCAACCAGAAGAAGCAATAATTGTGTATTGAGAAGTTTGGAAGGTATTGCAGTCAGACTACATGGTTGCTGATAAAATCATCGAAAAACTGCTGAAACAAGAGACTTATTTTCTCTTACAATTGTCCAGTTACAGTTCTTAGTCCAGCTTGGCAGGAGAGCATGCGCCATCACCAAGGGGCCCAGGAAACTGGCCACACCGTATCCCCATCCAGCCGAGAGAGGGACCATCCTTACTTGCCAACCAGTTGTCTGGCCAAGTATATACAAGGAGGCCCCCTTTCTCAAACAGTTGTCTTTATTTTATTCACCTACCTGGGAATTAGTCCCACCTACCACGGGCTGGTCCCTCCCCATCCACTAGACAATCTCTTTCAAGTTCACTCTGTGCTTAGCTACTAATTCTCTACAAATGTGCTCAGAGCTCAAACCTTTAACTGTCAAGTTGACTCTATATCTAACTATGATAGAAGGCCGGGACAGAATGAAAATGACTTGAGAGAAAAGAGAGGACTGGGAGGAAGTAAGGGATTGGAGGCAAGTCCGACCAGAGAAGGCTTCCGTGAAGTCTAAGAGCAAACTTAATGGAAATTGCAGGCATACACCAGCGTATCCAGTCTCACTCAGTGTGCAGGAGCAAATCCAGGGCTTCATGCATGCTAGGCAGACCCTGCCAACTGAGATACATCCCTCACCAAAATGCCTTTATTAAAATACAGTTTGAGGGCTGGAGAGATGACTCAGAGGTTAAGACTCTGCTTCACAAGCAGATGGTCCTGAGTTCAAATCCCAGGTCCCAAGTAAAAAAAATGCCAGGTAGAAATAGGGGAGGCCTACATTTCCAGCCCTGGGGTAGAGCCTGGGAAATCCCGAAGTGAAGCAAAAAGGAGGTAGAAGCAATCCAGGATGATTCCCAAAGTCATTTTTGGTCCTCCATAGGGCCATACATTGCCCTCTGACACATACACACACAATAAATAGATAGATGAGCGGAAATAATAAAAAATGTATTAAAAAATAAAGAACTTAAAAAATAAATAAAATGCTTTGTATGAGCTGAAATAAAAAAAAATGAACATGCAAAATAAATAAATAAATAAATAAATAAAATGCAATTTTCTGTCCCCTGCCCCTTTTTTTGTTAGTTTGCATGCTAAGTGAGCACTTTACCACTGAGCTACATCCAAAGCTCTGTTTGCTTGCCTCGGAGGGGGGGGGACGAGTTTCACTTGTTGCCAGGGCTGGACTATAGCACACCTGAGCTCCAATGATCAATTCAGCCTCAGCCTCCAGCGGCTGTGCCACGCCCACTCACCCAGCGCACAGGTGGGTATCTATAACAAGAAAAGATCTATCCGTGTTCATTCTTACTTATTTATGTTATTCTTTTTCCTTTCTGTTTTTCTAGCAGAAAGGAACACCTGCTGGAATCCCAGAGGCTCTTAGAAGCAATGACGTTGAGCAGAAGCAGGAGGCAAGGATCTGGATGTTCCAACCCCTGCCATCACCAGATGGGGACAAGATAGACAGACCTGACCTGATGATTCTCCTTTGTAGGGAGGACACTGTCACTGCCCAGGGTAATTTCAGCTATTTCCTTCCTGGAGACCTTGCCCAGTACACATGGTTGTAAGCTGAATCTATTTCCTACATTTGTAAAAAGTCCGGCTCAAGCCAGGCTCAGCTAGCTGAACCTCACCAGAACCAGAAAGGCAAAGAAAACTTCTTGACACTTTCTGGAAGTGATGTGCATAAGGCAGCTGATACTTGAGCATCCACTTGAGAAATACCCAGAGGGAGAGAGGCAAATCAGTACACTGATGGGTGTCCAAAAAGGAGACGTGGGTGACCGCTGGAAAGAAACCATAAGTTCAGAGTCTAAGTTTAAAATAAAATGTGAGGACAGGCATGGAATTGCCTTCCTTCTCTGTCATTACACGTAGCTCAGCAGCTACTGTTTATAGTCAGAACTGAGGACATCCTGAGCCATGCATTTCTTCTGGCCTCTGTCAGTTGCTGGGTGGGCACAGGTCACTTCAATTGCTGCCTCACAATGCTCAGTGCCTGCCCCTCAGCTTGCCCCAACCTCTGGTCTCTGTTAATCCTTTCAATTTTGGATGGTCCCTAAATCCCCTGATCCTCCCTTCTGGGGGCAGGGGAATGAGGTGGTGGACAATGCACTCTTCTTTTCTGTAGCCCAGGCTACCCTGGAACTTTCTGTGTAGTGAGGATGACATTGAAATTCATGATCTTTTCCCCTCTGGATCTTCTTACCTCCAGTGCTAAGATTATAGGCAAGTGCCACCATGCCCAGTTTTTACATAGTGCTGGGGATAGAACCCAGGACATCTTCAAACACCCCACCAAGTACGTCACATCCTCAGCCCCTAGCAGTGCATTCTTAAGATCCAAGGTAGCTGGGTGGTAGAATGCTTGTCTCGTGTGCACAAGGCCCCGAGTTCAACACAGTCATGAATGAATGAATGAATGGGAAGCAAGGCAAGCCCGGCAGTGTCAGAGATATCTCACAGGCTACCTTTCCCAGACCTCTCTTCAGCCCACGCTGCCTAGATTTGGGCATCGACCTTGATCTTCATGGTAAATGTACCATCAGCAGCCTCACCGAGGGCTTCATGGTACATACCACTGTCCATCATCCCTCTCATCTCAATGTGAAGGTCTCTTTCAGTCACCTGGCCGTTGCTCTCCGTACCACACTGCGGAAGACAGGCAGGACATGGAAGCTCCCCAGCACCTGAGGCACACAGGAATGAAAACTCTGGCTGTCACCTAGCCTCCTCCTTCCCCTCCCTGTCACTCAATCATCTTCCCTCCTCTTTCCTTATTTGTTTGTTTGTATGTTCGTTCGTGGAAATGGTCTATAGACAGATGATAAATAGGTAGATAATAGATAACAGATGACAGATAATAGATAGACATATAGTTACACACAGAGCAATAGATAATAGATTGTTGATACATGATAGACAGTTGGCAGCTAGAGATAAATGATAAATTGGTAAATAATAGATGATAGAGACAGAGCAACTATCAATTTGCTAAAATAGTTGATCTGAGCATTGTATGGACGATATCAACTTGCCTGTAAGCACCAACTGATGGAAAGAAGTCTGCCATAATAATTCTGGAAGACTGAGCAAGTCAGTGAGCCCTTAGGGGTTCTCACTGGATATGCATGCTATGTCTGAACCTTTACCACAGAGTGCTTTGCTTGTGGTAAATCTCAGTCCTTCCGGACAGCTGGACAGCTTTCCCTTAAGATTCCTTTGCTTGTCCCCTGTGAAAGGTTCCCGACCCACCTCCTTCAGGGACTGTACATGGACACGGCCTCTGGGCTCACCATGTCTTTCTGGAATCTTCCAGAGCTGTAGTCTAGCTTCCTGAGTGACTCAGTCAGTGGCAGGAGGAGCTTTGCAGCTCTGGAACCTGGACCACCTGTAACTTCTTGAGAAAAATCACTGGCTTGTGTGTTCCTGCCTGGCCTCAAACTCACCAGTTCAGGCTGGCCTAGAACTCCTGACTCTCCTGCCCCCATTCCAAAGTGCTGGGCTAAAGTGTGCTCACGGTATCTTGCTTTGGTTGTTTTGTTTTTTACAACTTGCCAAAGAGATTCATAGCTCACAGGCAGGACAACCCCCCCCCCATGAGTATTGCTTTAAGATCCCCAAATGTTTTCTTCCTAGTTTCTTGTGTCCCCGTCCCCAAGGACAAGGCCCAAAAGCCAGCATGGGACAGAAGCGAACAGGACAGCTGTGTATCTCTCCTTATCCTTCCTTGTCCAGCTCTGTCTGCCCAACTCCAGCCTAGAAACAGGATTCATCCTGATGCCCACCCACATACTTGTTCCTCCATGAGGACTCTTTGAAAAACACCTGTATGATGGACTTACGTGAAAACTTATCTTTCTCCAGATACAGGAACACGGGCTGGAGAGATGGCTCAGGAGCTAAGCCTCTGTCTCAAAAACAGAAGGTCCAGAGTTCGGATCCCAGATCCCACATTAAAAACTACCAGGTAGAAATGATGGTAACCTGCACTTCCAACCCTAGAAGGTAGAGCCTGGAAAATTGCAGAGCAAAGCAAAGAAGAGGTAGAACAATCCAAGGTGATTTCCAAATTCACCCTTGACTCTCCACAGGCACGCACAATGTCCTCTGATACACACAGACCCGTATGCAAAAAATAAATAAATAAATAAAAATAAAGGAACAGCTTAAATTCAGACAATTCCTATGTGAAAAACCAGGGGGGAAATACACATAAAATAGTAAACACACATAGTCTATAGACTCGCAGGTCATCAAAGAGCCACCCAGACTCTGAATTCTTGAACTACAATCTCTGAGAAAAGCAAAGACTGAAGAGATTTGCCCAGACTTTAGCTTCTATTTCTTCCAAAGACATTTGCCAACCATAATGCTTCAAGATAGCCAGAGAAAAGATGTCTGCAGCAATTCTGTCCAATAAATATCTGGAAGGTCTGGCATCCAGAATATGTACACAACTGTGAGAAAGCAATTAAAGAATAGGCTATGCGATTAAAAAAAGACCGAGCCAGCTACTGTTGAAAAGAAGATATCTGAATAGCCGATACACATAAAAGATGCTCCAACTCATCAACCAAGAACATAAATGCTATGCACACCAAGAGTCCCCACTACGCACTCTCCAGATGGCTTACACTAAAATCAGTAAAACAAAGTGTTGGCAAGGATGCAAGTAAGTCTCCTAATTGCTGGAGGGAATATATATTTGTACAATCATTTATCCATTTGGAAAAATTTTGAAACAAAGCATTCTCTATGACCCAGGAATACCATGTCAGAGGATATTTGCAATAGAAACATTAAAATGTACAATTATATAAGAATATCTATAGAATTGTCATTTATAATAACCCAAACAAGAAAAAAATGAAATGTCTCTTAATAGCGGGATGGATAAATAGATTGTGTCTTACTGAACCACAGAGTGCTGGGTAGCCTTGAAGACAGACCAGCTGTTCTAAGAGTCTTACGGACATGAGAAAGAAGCCAGATATTGAATAAAAGGCATTGACGCTCAAAGCAAGTGGAATGAACTTGGGATGTAGGTGTCAAGGTAGCAGTTGCCTTTGGCAGGAGGGAAATTTGATCAGGGTCCCAGCTATTGAGTTGTGATATGGTCTCTTGGGTCCATTTGAGTCAATCCACAGAGCTCTACCCACAAACAGCCAATCCACAGGGCTCTACCTCACAAACAGTGCATTTTTCTGTGTTTACTAAAAATGTTCTGGGGGCTGTAGAGATGGCTTTCTGTGACTGCCATACAAGCAAGTTCTCCAGATCCCACATGAAACCCCGAGTGTGGTTGATGATGTGCCTCTATTTTTAACCTTAGGAGATGGAGACCTCAAATCCCCAGAGCAAGTTGGTTAACCAGACTAATCTTGTTGGTGAGCTAGGTGTTCAAAAAGAATGAGGTGGGGCTGAAGAGATGGCTCAGGGAATAAGACTCTGCCTCGAAAGCATAAGGTTCTGAGTTCAGATCCTACGTAAAATGCCAGGTAGAAATGGCAGTGGCCTGCACTTCAGGTCTTGGTGGACCAGGATATATCAGAACAAAGCAAAAAGGTGGTAGAAGCAATCAAGGATGATTGGTTCCAAAATCACACTTGGTCCTCCACAGAAACACACAGTGCCCTTTGATACACACACACACACACACACACACACACACACACACACACCACACACACACACACGTATATATGCACTAAATAATTTTTTTTAAAAAAGAATAAAGTGGAAGAGTGTTGAGGATAACCTCTGCTCCAAACTTAGGTTGTCACCCCCACACCCCCCCCCACATACACAAGCATGCAGCACATACACACACACATACCTAAATACTTGAAGATACACACATTAAACTCCCCATATAAACTCCACATATAAAACTGGAAAAAATATTAAATAACTGTAATTCTATCATTCAGGACACAGAGGCAGGAGAATTGCTAGTTGAGGTCAGTCTGTATTACATAGTGAAACCAGCTCTCTCTCTCTCTCTCTTTTAATTTAACTATATAGTTGCATAATATACAATTAATTTTAATTTATATTTATATATTTGTATAGGATATATTTTACATATATATACATACACACACACACACACACACACACACACACACACACACTTGAATGACCATGTCTTGCCCACTTCTGACCTGGAAAATTAAGGTATGGCTCCTATTGCATCTAGTCGTTCTATGAAACAGGTAACAAATACAACAAAATATCGCCAGGACTAAGCACTCCAGGCAAGGGTCACACAAGGATCACTCATAAGTGGAAGATTCCGGAGACTCCCACCTTCTCCAGCTAACCTCCAGGCTTTGCTTGAGGAGGCTAGAAGTGACTCTTCCTAAAATGCCCAGTCTAGTGAAGGAAAGACTCATGTATCTCGAGGACATGAGAATGCACAGTGTTCCTTTGTTCAATATGGAAGACACCAAGACAGCAAATTCTTCAAGATTCAGCCCGAGGCCCAGGGCCATCACACCAGACTGTGTCTTCCACCACCTTAAGCTCTGTGTCCTCCTTTGCTTTGCTCATCTGCTGCTTAGAAATCTCAGGGTGTTGGCAGCTGCCCTTTGACCCCTGAATCCCGTGGATACACGGGAGGCCATGCCTTACATTTCTCTTTTATTATATTTTTGTACCTCTTCAATGCTGTATCCTTGGCACTGGATCTGAGCAATATTAATGCTCACAAACATCACCTGTCAGATGGAAAGCGATTTGCTTTTTCTCCTTCCTGTTCTCCAAAAAAGATGTGAGCAGGAAGTGATAGAAACAGTCCCATGCTATGATTTAGTTTTCTTTTTGATTTTGATTTTTTTTGCTATTATTTTATTGAGTCAGAGTCCTATGCTACAGCAGGACAAAATACTGAATCAGATCTCTCTGTCTCAGCTACCTGTCTAAGGAATGTGCCCACTGTGCCCACCACGCCAACTAGAAAACTCCCACAGACTTGATCGGGTCTTGCCTTACGTACTAATTCTTCATAGATGTGGCCAAAAGTTCAGCCTAGATTGCCAAGCTGACACCTTTATTTGACGGGCACGTGTACCATCTATTTATCTTATTATTTGCTGAGTTACTTATTTTGCAACTGCAGGGGAGTCTTGAGCCTGCTCGGCATGTGCTCCCCCACTCAGCTATACTAGCAGCCCTGAAGCCATTATGTAAATAAAAGGGATTCATGTGGTTGGGGGAAGAGGGAGGCAAGAAGCAGGAAAGAGGAAGGCTGGGGATGCAGTTGTGCTGGTGGAGGTTTTGCCTCGAATGCACAAATTCCTGGGTTTGAGTCCCAATGCCACAGAAGCCTGTAACCCCGGCATTGGGGAAATGGAACTGCAGGATCAGAAGTCCAAGGTTCTCCCGGGTTACACAGTGAGTCTAAGGGCTACCTGAGACACATGAGACCCTGTCTCAAACAAGTAAACGACAGGATAAACACAAGGAATAGAAACTCCCGAAGAAGAACAAGACGCCAGCAACTTCCTAGTTTGTGTTCTGGCCGACCAGATTCAACGGCTTTGGTTGGATGACACAAATGTCAATCAAAATAAATGCGTGGGGCCGAAGAGGTGGGAGCTGCCCTCAGTTGCCAGTTAATCATTAATTAAGGCAGCTATTTGATTCGCAATGAAACAATACAGCACAAGTTCATTAAGATGTGAGCTGAATCTAATTGAGCTAATGCAAACACTAGCCCCTTACTTTCTAGCTCTGACAGTCTGCCAATTATGTAGCCTTCCCCAGGTCTCCATTTCCCTGCTTGTATGTGGGGTTTTCTCTGTTGGGGGGGGGGGCAGAGGAAGGGTGGTCCTGATCATTGTTTCCAGGGTCTTGCATGTGCTAGGTGAGTAATCTACCACTGAGTTACATTGCAGACCGTTCTGTATTTTTTTTATTCTGAGTTACCCGGGCTGCCCTTGAACTCTCTGTAGCTCAGGCAGGACTTGAATTCAAAGTCCTCCTGCCTCTGTCTCTTGCATAGCTGGGATTACAGTTCTGCACAAGGCCCAGCTTCATGAGTTTCTTAGAGACGCTAAGGTAAAACATACAAGGCATTTACACAGTCCCCTGGACTGTGACAGGTCAGTATTTAAAAAATGCTAACATTGCAGCTAGGAGGATGGCTCCGGGGTTAACACCTTTGCTTTGCAAACAAGAAGACTTGAGTTCAGATCCTAAAATCCCATATAAAAAAAAAATGCTGGCAGTCTGCACTTCCAGAACTGGAAAGTAGATACTGGGAAACCCTAGAGCAAAGCAATAAGGAGGTAGAGCAATCCAGGATAATTCCTGCAGTCACCCTTTGGTCTCCACAGGCACACACATTCAGTGCCCTCTGACACACACACACACACACACACACACACGCACGCATGCACGCACGCACGCACACACACAAAAAGTTAGCTTCCTAAAGTTTAAATGCCAAATTTTCCAAAATTATAAATAGACTTTAGATTTATATATAGCTTAACACACCCAGACATAAACTTTTGGAAATTCTCAAAGGTTTTAAAAGAGGCAGTTTCTCAATGTAAAAATAAACTGGTCCACGAGGGCTTTTAAAAGTGGCTCTGTACAGTCAAGTTCCTGGTGTTCCCAAATCTCCCTCTGGAAGTGGGAAACACTCATGAAGCCCCACAGCACTGGTCCTTGCGTACCAACGTGTCTCCCACACATCTGTTTTTACAACTTCTTTGGCACTGATTTAGTCTCTCTGCGGAAAGCTTCCTTAATTACATGAAATTAGCCATTTGCCATGAAGTAAGCAGACACGGAAGGAGAGAAACCAGGCTTTCCTCTCTCAGGGAACGGTCTGGAAGGTTGGAGCTCAGAAGCAGGAAATGCCGGGTGCTGAGTCTGGAGAGCCCTGTGCACTGAGGGGCTCTTGTGTCTCTTGCCTTGGACTCCCACATCTGGACCAAAAGAGGTATTTCTTTCGCACAGACACAACAATTTGTGTCATGGAGTGCCTAGGAGCTGTCCATGTCTGCAGAACTGTGAAAAATATTTCTAGGGACCCCGGGTGGACTGGGCTGTACCCGCCCTCTCCCTGTGGCCCGTGTGGTTTAGTTCTGCAAATTCTTGGGGTGTGACTCTACACCAGCAAACAACTCAAAGCCAGGCTTCCTCTGTGTTGGTTTCAGCCAGTCGTGACCAAAGAGAAGATTCCCCAGGTCGAGCAGGAGAGAGGTCAGATGGAGACTCTGCGTCACATGGACCAGCTGGTGTGGGAACCAGCTCCACCACCCCAGGCAGAAATCTCCCAACATCCAATCGCGTGCCCAGGAAGAAGGGCACCTGATGAGTACAGGAAAAGATGAGGAGGTTGCAGCATCTTTATGGAGATTCATCTGCAAACCTCCATTAAAACTTCTCTCTGAGTTAGGCCAGGTAACTCTTGCTGCACTCCTGGCACTGGGATGCTGAGGCAGGAGGATTGCCTTGAATTCAAGGACAGCCTGACCTACAGTAGTTTCAGTCAAAGCTGACTAACAAGATTATATCTCAACAAACAAAAAACAAACATTCTAATTTGGGGTGGGAATGATTCAGTGGAGCATAGTAGAATACTCAATGTGATGTGCTTGATTCCCAGTATAGAAAGAAAGATCAGACCATAAGAGATGAGCACTTGTTTAGCAAAGAAACTATGTTAGAACTCTTTCCTAAAAGTAATATTGATCATGAAGGTAAATTCCCCATAAAAATCAAAGATATAACTGAAGTAAAATCCAGGGAAGGAGGCAAGAGGATTATTGAGGATATAATATTCCTTTCATGAGGTACAGCATTAAAACCATCCAATAATAACTAGGAGAGAATTGTGCTTCAAGTATTCCTTTCAAAGGAATTATTTTATTGTCCTTTGAAGATTTATTGCCATTCTCACAAAGGTATTTACAGAAATAGGAAATGAACCTCACTCTTCATTACCTGGGTTTCAGATGTTATAAATCAGTATCACTTTTAATCTGGGATATTGGGGGTGCTTAAAAAAATGAGCAGAGGGGCTGGAGAGATGGCTCAGGGGTTAAGCCTCTGCTTCAAAAGCAAAAGAACCTGAATTAGGATCCCAGGTAAAAACACCAGATGGAAATAGCAGCAGCCTGTAGCCTGGGAAACCCCAGAGCAAATCGAAAAAGAGGTAGAACAATCCAGGATGATTCCCAAAATTACTCTTGAGCCTCCACAGGCACACACACTGTCCTCTCACACACACACACACACACACACACACACACACACACACACATACACTTGCATGTAAGCAAAATAAAATGAGCACAGCATTTGCTATGATCTGATTGTGAATTGAATTGTCCCTCCCAGACTCATGTGTTTGAATACTTGGTGCCCAGCTCATAGCAATGCTTGTGAAATTGTTGGTACCTTAGGAGGTGGAGCCTTACTGGAAGAAACAGGTAACTGGGAGCCAGCCAGGAGGTTTGGTAGCCAGCCCCCATTTTTTCCACTCTTCTCTTTCTGTCTTATGATGGCTGCTATGACCTGAGCAAACCCTGTGCTTTGGATAATGACCACCATGCTTTGGGCTGTGCGTTCTCCACCATAATGGACCATGTCCCCTCTGAAACCATAAGCCAAGTAATAAACCCTTTCTCCCTTAAGTTGCTTGGGTCAGAATATTTCTCACAGCAATAGCAGAGTAACAACAATGTCCCTTTGTTATAGATGCAAAACCATCCACTGCAGCACTGCCGTAGGTGCTCTTCCATTGCTGTGAAAACAGGCGGCTCCTGGGGAGTGCAGCTGAATGCTCAAAAGAGGCTCAAGCACACTGCATAGCAGCTCCTCCCTGCTCCCCTGCTCATGTGGACCACAGGAGGGCAGCCGCAGGATTTGCTTTTCAGAAGTCAGGCTCAAGGGACGGGGGAGATAATTCAGGGGTTAAAGTCTTTGTCTCCCAAGAAAAAGGACTCAAGTTCAGATTCCCCAAGTAAAAATGTTGGACAGATATGAAGGCAACCTGTAGTTCTGGCCTTGGAAGATGGAGCCTGGAAAACCCCAGAGCAAAGTAATAGGTAGAAAAGCAATCCAGGATGATTCCAGACGTCACCCTTGGACCTCCACAGGCACATACACTTAAGTGCCCTCTGGTGTCAGACAGAGACCCACAAACTTTCCATGTCAGAAAACAGTGTCCCCTGTAATCAGAAACTAGAGCAGGACTGATTCAGACTCTCAGCAACTTGAAATTTAAAAGATGTGCTCTAGGGGCTGGAGAGATGGCTCAGGGGTTAAGACTCTGCCTCTGCAAAGCAGAAAGTCCTGATTTGGATACCAGGTCCCATGTAAAACTCACAGGCAGCAATGGCATTGGCCTTCATGTCTAGCCCTGGTGGCGGAGCCTGGGAAATCTCAGAGTGAAGCCAGAAGGAGGTAGAAGCAATCCAGGATGATTCTGAAGTTACCCATGGTCCTCCGCAGGGACATACAGTGCTCTCTCTCTCTCTCTCTCTCTCTCTCTCTCACACATACACACACACACTAAATAAATAAAATATTTAAAAAAATAAAAGATGTGTTCTCTTACATTCCTTTGCCTCCAGAAAGCCAATATACCTTTGCTTTTAAGAACCCAGAAGGGAAAGGAGGGCTAACTTCGATTATTCTGCCCAAGGATTCAGAAACAGTCCACATAATTTTGGACAGGCCTTAGAATGTGACCTTGCAGATTTGCAGCTGCCAGAGGAGAAAGGTCTCCTGCAGTATGTGGATTGCTGCTCTTTGCTTTCATACAAGACAAAGGTGATGACTATTCCAGGCAACATAACAGGTTTTCTTTACTAACTCTTGCCTGTACTCACGGTAAGATGCTAAGGTCCTTGCTTACCCCAACTGCCTTCCCAATTAAATGGTTTAATGCTTATGTTTGGATCTTGTAGGCTTAATTTATCTGTTTTGTTTCTTCCAGATTAAAATTCAATTGGGGGACCTCTGGACCATCCCAGCATCTCATAGATAAGGACCACTGACTGCTCACACTTCCTTTGCCCCAACTCAGCAGGAAGTAGACTGGGTTGTCACCCCTCATCCCTGAGCAGTCAGGTCTCATAAAGATTTGGGGGAATTAGGCAGTTTTAGAGCAGCCGTGATGAATGGTCTCGGAAGGTCCTGGAAGATCATCCCCCATTGCTGGGATTACCCTGAAGGAACACATGCTTTGCCAACTTCCCCCAACCCTCAGTTCATGAAAGGATATGGAGAATAGTTCTCCATTGTAGCTAAGCACTACCAAGAAGTGGGCACAAGATCAACTGGGTTGGGCTCCAGTCTGAACAGCCCAATGAGATGTAGACAAACAAAAGCCCCAATCAGGTTTGCAGAAACTGGAGCTAACCAATGAGGAAAAGCCATTTTCCCAGGCTCTCCTAATACCTGACCCTGGCAGCCACCTTTGGCACCTGCCTCTCATGGCACTCTGTATCTGGAGTCTTAGAGTCCTTCTCCAGCTCCTTGCCCCTCATGGATTCCACATCTGGAGTCCATGAGTTCTGGTCTTTCTCTCTTCTAAGAAATTCTGGCTTAATCAAAAAAAAAAAAAAAAAAGGAAAGGGAGGGACGGAGGGAAGAAGGAGGGAAGTCAGGTTTGAGAGTTAGCAATTAAGATGTTTCTCAAAAAAAAAAAAAAAAACAAAAAACTTGTCTTTTCTGATCTTTGTGTATATCATCATCCTTTCACGAGGAGGAGACTCAGAATCCAAGAGACAAGGAAGGGAAGGTGCTGGGTAGAACTTGCTGGTTTTAGGAGAGGAGACGCACATGAGGTCAGGTTCCACATCTCCGCCCTCGGCATGCAGCCCTGACCTGAACATGCACACTCCTGAGTGCTGAGAATGAGTTACCATGTACAGAGGGGCTGAAAGGTGATAAGCTCCATCATATGTCCACAGGAGAGAAAAAGAACATTATTAAGAAGAAGATTTTAAAAGTAATAACTAAAATTAGCACCTCGAGGCATGATTTACTTCAAAAAAGAAAAAAGAAAAACAAAACTATTCACAATAGCCAATAGCCAAGAAATAGAAGTAACCCAAATGCCCAAATGTCCATCAAGTGATGAATGACCACGAAAATCTAGTGTGTTGTATATATATATATAGATATACATATATATATATTACTTACAATGGAGTACAAGTTGACCATGAACAAAGAACTCAGCTCCTGTCATCTCTGGCAATATGGATGGAACCAAAGATTATAATGTGGAGTGAAGTAAGCCAGGCCAGAAAACAAGAGCCGTGATCCCACGCATATGGTTTCAGAAAGTCTATCTCAGAAGCTGGGAGTGAAACAAGGGGGAGTCAAAGAAGGGATGGGAAAATAAGATCGGCAATGACTGAGCTTATCTGGATAAGAACAATAAGCCCTGGCCCTGGACATCATGTTTAAACCCCACCCTGCTCCAAAGCTCAGGGAACTTTTGGAAGAAGGAGCAGTAAAATTGTAAGAGCCTGAGGGGACAGGGGTACAGTCAGACATTGTCTTCTGGTGTGACAGCATTCAGAAGTCCATTGCTGTCATGTACATTTCCACAAGAACTGCAAAGGATTTGGCCTATGACATTTCACTATGGAAGGCGAAAGATCCCCAGAGTCCCCACACCTCCCTAAGACACAGATGAGGACTGATGCTGATGGGAAGGGGAGATGCTTTCCCCAGTGGTCTACCCACTGGTAGATGATTCACGCTCCAGCAGTACTCAGGCACGGGCCAATGACAAGCCAGATGAAACCCAGTGGGTCACATGTGTAAAAAGACATGAAAATAGGAGGGAGATTGACAGGGGAGAAAAGACTTGTAATGGGAAAACGGGGAAGGGGGGATGGGAGTTGGGATTATGGTATGAAAATAACATAAATCCAGTATATTCATGTGTGAAACTCTGAAAGAATAAAACAAATTTAAAACTGGAGGATGATCAAGGAAGATGCCTGACATCAATTTTAGACCTGTGTACCTGGGAATACCACACAGACACACACATGTGAATACACATATATGCATGTGCGCCACACAGACATACACAATGTCATGTGAATATATACACATGCATGCATGCACACCACAAAGAAACACACAATTTTTTTTAAAGAAGAATGAATCTACAGGGATCTACGGGGAAATGCAAGACAAATTCATGCTCAAGAGGAAATCTGGCTTTGCCTCCTGGGCCTAGTCTAAGTGCTGAATCCTCAATTCCCCTTTACTTTAAGCCACAAGTTCCTGCAGGGCCCAGCGTGTTCTAATTAAACTCCAGTGATGAGCGCAGACTTTCCAGCCTCCTCACTTGTTTGTACCAAGCTGCTCTGGAGCAGCGTGGAAATGCAGAGGGGAAGGATTAGGACCCAACATAGAGAAGTCCACATACTGCCCGGAGGCAGCAGAGCCGAGGAGGGGCTGTGTTCAGAATACCCCTGAGCTCACAGGATGATGATGGTGGTGGCTCAGCGTCTTTCAGGGCGGGGGCTTCACTCTTTTCTCTTCCTGTTTTGCATTCGCGCAGTAAAATGCTTTCTACGTGACTCACGCCCGGGAAATGCTTGACTCGGTAACCCACGGGGGTCTTCTTCCCCTCACGAACAGCGAAAGTCCAGGAGAAACGAGAAGGCCGGCACTTGCATCCCCCTCACTCCACCCTGTGCCAGCTGCAGTGGTCCCCGCAACCCTTGCCAAGAACCACCGTGGAAGGCAGAGGCTGGAAAGGCTGGCCGGGTCCCGAGCCAAACTCTGCTCGAAGAGGCAGTGAGGGACCCTGGGCGGGGTTGGGGGAGGAGAGAGAACAACTGACTGTGAGACGCCGCTCTGTGTGTGTGTGTGTGTCTGTCTGTCTGTCTGTCTGTCTGTCTGTCTGTCTGTCTCAAGGAAAAATAAAGTGAACAAATTCTTTGAAAGAAATAGGGAACTGATAAAGATTTCTGTGGCCAGTGTAGGTCTTTTCTGTGCCCCACTCTCTCTCATTTGACCCTTGTTTTCCAAGGAAGAGATGCAGGTTAAGTCATGAAAAAGATGCATGTACATGTGCGCGCGCACACATACACATACACACACACACACACACACACACACACACACATGAGAGAGAGAGAGAGAGAGAGAGAGAGGAAGGGAGAGAGAAGGAAGAGAGAGAGAGAGGGAGCGAGAGAGAGAATGCAGTAGCCATGCCTCACAAGGACAGTAGAAGTCCAGAGAAACACCTCCACTAGTCACTTGCGTAGGGCATGTTCTGCCACCCACAGAATCAGCCACTGTCCTCACCGCCACACACAACACCCAAAGTCATGGGCAAGATAATCTTGGCATAAGGCCCTAAGCCATATTGTGCCTGAAATATATGAAAATGACGCTTTTGGACTCGGAACAAGATTGTGACATTCACCAAGCCTGACAAGTTGGACCATGTAAACAGGAAAGAAAAGCAGTAAACAACCCCACTTCCTCTGCAATTCCTCCTACAGTGATCCAAGAAAATTATTTGCAACGCACACCCATTTATTTCACAGAGGAGATGTGCTTCAGTTAATGAGCCTTTGTGTGAGTTGGGGGAGATGCTGGAGATTGGACCCTCGTCTTGCACATGCTACACAGGAGCTTTGCCAGGAAGCTACCTCCCCAGCCCCGTGTGGGACCTTAAAGGTTGCCCGTCTGCAGATAAAAAGTAACCATTTTGCAAATGGGTGATAGACCCCTCCCTCACTGTGGTTTCCCACTTTTATTACATCTACCTTTGAATGTGCTTTTATCACAAGACTCTAGTTTAACAGCTTTTTGTCTCTGGCCAGGGGGTAACATACAATGCCCACCAGGATGGAATGAAGGGCATTGCAGGAGCAGCAAAACTGCAAAAGAAAATCAACAAACCCAATCCAGAACTTCAGAGACTCTATATCAACCATCTAGAACTAGGCCAGCTTAGTCTCTCCCCATCTTGAAGCTCAGGGAAATTTGCGGAAGAGGGGGCGGTAAGAGTGTAAGAGCATAAGGATGGGAGGAGCAATGATATGTAAGATACTCTATACTAGTTAGGGCTGAAGCAGTCATAATTGGACTTTGCATGCCCTGCGCATTGTCCAACACACTGTTGACCTCACAAAGTCTAGCATCTGCTAAAGGCACCAAGAGCCTTGGAGGCAAAGATTGGCAGCCACAGCAGTGTTCTATACCTAAGGGGAACACGGGAAAGGGTTCGGGAAAGGCCACTGGGTCCTTGTATGTCATCGGAGAGGAGGGCCCAGAGGACAATCAGACATGCACAAGAAAGGACTCTCTGGGAATTGGGGCGGGAGGCACTGGGAGATAGGGAGGAAGGGGGGTGGGGAGGGGGATCAGGGGGTACGGGGGGAGGAGGAGGGAGGGAGGGAACTGGTGTACCTAATAAGTTTGTATGAGCTGAAATAATAATAAAAATGTATTAATAAAAAAAAAAAGGTTGCCCGTCTGATAATGGCCCTGTGGACACACCTGTGTGAACTGAATGATCACATCCAAGGCTCGGGACCTGCGGCATGGACATCTTCATCTTGGTCCCGTGTCTCGGTCCCTAGGTGAGCACTAGCTGGTAAGTTTTAAAAGGGAACTCGAGGAGACATGGGACAAGGTCCAGCCGGTTTCTAAATCATCTGCTGCCGAGCGCTCAGCTTCTCAAAGCGGCCTCAACACCCAGCTCTGCCACCTGTGAATAGGTGCATTGATATGTGGTTCGCACACGCCAAGTTCCTGAGCCAGACCTGTCACCTGGGTGATGTATGAGCACGTCCTGAGCCCCGTCAGGCGCTAAAGAGACAGGATGATTTGCTAATAAATCTGGCATGCGTCAACATTCATTTCAGAGTAATCCAAGTTGGCAGTTGAGAGCGTATTTTCAATAAAGAGCCAACTTTTCTTCTATTAAATCTTCCATTAAAGATTCTATGGCCCGTTTCTGGGAAACGCTGCAGGAAGCTGAGCTAGACTGGAACTCCGTGCTGTGTTACGCTGCCAGTCACAAGCGCAGTAAGTCGCCGTGGCCACGGGTCATCTGCAAATTCAGCTGCATCCGTGAGCTACGGCAACCTCCGTGGCCACCTGTGCCAGAACACAGCCTCTCAGAGACACTGACAGGGCGTCATCCTGAAGAGCAGGCAGAAGCCCTGCAGGGACAGGGAGAGGTCAGGTGCAGACTCGTGGTCCCAGTCCTCAGAGGAGGTAATGAATGGAGACCTGGACCGTGTCCTTATGGGGACCCAGGTCCAGCTGCAGAGACAGGAGGCTCCAGTCGGATGAGATAATACTTGTTGCTGAAACCCAGCCCTCCAGAAGCTGAGGCAGGGGGATCAGGGTTCCAAAGAACTTTGTTTCAGTGCATAAGCTCCACAAATGTAAAACTTGGGAGAAATTTCCAAACTGAATTTGAGGACTATGATCTAAGTCCCATCCCTGGGGCATATATGGTGGAAGAAGAGGAGGGAAGGGAAGGAGGGAAAGGAAGAGAAAGGAGGGGAAGGGAGAGGAGGGGAGGGGAGGGGAAAGGTGTGGAGATAAAAGGAGAAGAGGGGAGAGGACATCAAGGGAGGGGAGGAGAGAGGAGAGGAGATAAAAGAAATGAAAACTGGAGACATGGATTTTATTTCTAATAACCACTTCTAGAAAAGTAGAGCGAATGCAAGCATCCTTGTCAGTGGGTGGGCCCAAAGACACAGGGGATGTGCCCACGAGGGCCGGGCACTGGTAGTGGTGGGGGTGAGTGCTGTGAGCTGCTGGCATAGGAACTGAAAAGAAGAACCTGTAGGAATAAGAGCTCTGCTTTTCTACCCGAGAAGTGGGGAGACAGTTTCCACCCCATCGTGCATAAGAAAGACAGAGCTGACCCCATGGAAAGATTTGAGGCCCCAGGACCAGCGATCCAGGTGAAATGTCTTCAAAACAAGAGAGAGAAAACTCCAGAGAGATGAGAGGAGAATGGGGGATGTCAAGGGGAGAGGGACTTCCAAGGAGACGGATGGGACAGAACAGCAGGAGGATCAAGCAGAACGACCTTCAGGAGTGTGGCACAGGACAACAGCTCAGTATGTAAGGAAGCCCATGTGACGGAAGGAGAGAACTGCCCTCTGTTCTCAGCCCATGCGCTATAGCATGATCTCTTCCCACACTAATTAGTTAAAAGAAGAGAAGTACCTTAGAAGAGCGACTTCAACTTCAGCACAGGGAGGTGACAGCTGAAAAGAGGGAGATGAAGGGGAAGGACGGGAAAGGAAATAAAGCCAATAGGTGAAGTTGGATTTCACCTGCTACAATTTCAAGGCCAGGGTCAGAGCGTCAGGCCAGCAGGAATGCTCAGTGCATACTGTCTCCCCCACTTGAGACCCCAGAGTTCCCTGTTAGCATTACAACCATGTTGAGTGGTAACTGGGGCCCCATGTGTGATGGGACACAAGGCAGACCCTACCCCAGAACCTCGCAGAGGCTCAGCTTTTGGGAGTTTGTTGGTGTTGACAGAGACTGTATGATATTCTTAATTTTACAAAAGCAGGGAAGGAGACACAGTTCTCAAATGCAAGTTTGGAAATTTCTCCCGAGTTTTACATTTGTGTAATTTATGTACTGAAACAAAATCTATCTTTGCAACGCTGATCCCCCTGCCTCAGCCTCTGGAGGGCTGGATGTTAACAGCATAACCTCTCCTGACCTGCTATCTTCATGTCCAAAGATCTGAATGGAATTAAATGGCATGAGGGAGTTAACCGCATCTGGACATGAGTACCAGTCTCGTCCATGTGAGGTTGGCCAGCCAATATTTCTGAGCCTCGATATCTAGAAGGGCGACTGAAGCTTCCCACCCTTCAGATGGATCCCTGATACCTAGGAGACCCCCCTCCCACCTCAGTGTCTGACCTTTGCTAGGTGTGAAGCTATTTACTACATCATCTGACAGTGATGGGAATAAATTCAGGGTCTTGCGGGAGAACCAATGTTTATAAACTTTGGAGAATCTCAGATGGGAGGAGCCACTTAGATGTAGCCCACTAGCTGCCCGTGTAGGAGCTCAGAGCATGATCCACACCCTCCCAGAGAAGTCTGCAATTTTGGATGATGCTTTGCATATTTCAGATGACGACGGTCATTCTTCAGTGGCCAGTCTTTTCATTCCTAGGATTATCTTTGTGCCTCATATCCCTGCATACCTGTGGATCTTGGGCTCTGCTCTATCACTTAGCTGCTTCCCCAGTTGAGGATGTGTGTGTGTGTGTGTGTGTGTGTGTGTGTGTGTAAGGTAGATGGGATGGCACTTGTTCACTTGTTTACAAATTGGCATCTCCCTTGGCCCAGATACATCCTGAAAGCGCCATCAGCATGTGTAGGGGAAGGAGCTGGGGGGATGGCTCAGCAGTGAAAACACTGGCAAAAAAAAAAAAAAAAAAGCTGAAGTTTGGATCCCCAGATCCCACATAAAATGCCAGGTGGGTGGCAGATCAGCCTGTCGCTAGAAAGCAAGACCCAGGAATCTCCAGGGCAAGTTGGCTGGGGAAATTGGCATATCCTAGTGCTCTGGATTTGATGAGAGATAACTGTCTCCAAAGAGACACAGCAACCAGAGATGAGTCCTGACATTAACCTCGGGTTCCACATGTACATACATGTGTCTGCACATCCATGAAATGCATACACACACACACACACACACACACACACACACGCACACACACACCTCACACACATACACATGAAAATGGGAAAAGGAGAAAAAAGATTTCATAAGAGGAGCAGTAGGTAGGAGTGTGTGTGTGAGCTTGGCACAGATACAAATATAGGGCCATGTATTTACATTCTAGAACCTTAATATAAGGTTGCATGTTTGTGCTGTAGAATCTTACAGGTGCAAATATAAGGCTGCATGTTTATGCTCCAGAATCTTACAGAACAAATCAGGAAGCTGCTTCTAATAGCACAGCAATATAAGACCTGCTGCCTGAGCTCTAGCCTCTCAGCTGGCGTGGGAACACGGTTTGTCTTGGATCCTTGGGCAGCTGCTAATACAATGAGGAAGTAAGAGGAGGACCTATCTGGGAAGGAAAGCCTGTGGTCTTGAGAATTCGCTTTCTTATTCAAACACAACAAAGTCTTCCGAATGCCTGGCTGTGGGCGCAGGCTGTGAAATTCCACACAAACAGGATCTTTGATGTGAGAATTTTCACAGTGACTTTATCTGCAGCTACCACAGGCAGCTGAACGCAGCATTCCTGCTCCCGGGACCAGAACACTTCACAGGGAGGAAAGCCAAGCTTGAACCTCACCTGGCTTAAAACTAGTTCTTTCTTTTTTTTTCCAGGGGGGTAGGGAAGAGGAGAGTTGGAGCCCAGGGATTTACTAATGCTGAATGCTGTGTTATAACTGACTCTTCTTTGCTGCAGAAACAATTCTTTCACACAATTAGCTTAAGAGAGGAAAAATTTGAAGCCAAGTTTGTTGTTTGGCTTACATTGTGGTGGGCATTGCATTGCGGAAGGTGGGGCTGGAGGTCGAAGCAGAGAGCCGGTACAGACCACCACAGCCACCAGAGGCGACAGACCAAGAGAGAGGAAGCAGGGCTGGGCCACCGAATCTGCTGCATTCGGTGACTTGCCTTCCTCTTGAAAGTGTCACAACCTCCCAAACATTAATACCAGCACAGGAGCCTATCAGGGTGTGACCCACATTCAAACCATGTCACTGGAAGGCATCGGTCACGGACTGAGCATGAAAGCCTGAAGTTAATCCCCAGAACTCACTTAAAGGTGGAAAGAATACCGGATTCCACGAAGTTGTCTTTCGACCTCCAGACATATGTCATGGCACACGTGGCATGCGCCCCACACACACACACACACACACACATTTCCTGACACACATCATACACATACACACCTATCTCCTGATAAACACACACCTAACACACTTCATATACACACACACCACATATCTTCTGACACACATCACACACACACACACACCAATACTAAAGTTTAAAAAATTGAAAAAGAGAGCCAGTGAGACAGCTCAGTTGGTAAAGGCATCTGCTTGTAAACCTGGTGACCTGAGTTGATCCCCATTAGCCCACATAGTGGAAGGAAAGAATTGATTTGTGAAATTGACTTCTGCACCATGCATTATACAACATGGATCTGCTCTCTCTCTCTCTCTCTCTCTCTCTCTCTCTCTCTGATGGTGCAAGCCTGTTCTCTGCCATACCAGCTATGTGGGAGAGTGGCATATTCAAGATTAGTCTGAGTAACTTAGTGAGATCCTGTCTCAAAACAAAAAAGCCAACGGAAGCTCCAGGGTTAGCCACTTGCTCAGCCTGGTAGTCCCCAGATTCCATCCCCAGCACTAAAAAAAACAAAGGACTAAAAAGGCCCTGCAGAGCTGGAGAGAGCAGGCAAACATGTAATGTGGGCACTGAGGGGAGGGAGGGTCAGGACCCATGCAGCACTGCTTCCAGAAGATGGATGGAAACAAGGGTACATGGCGATGGCAGACAGGAAAAACACAAGGACAAGACAAGATGACAGTTCACGATAAGAAAGGGCCACCAAGCTATGAGGTCAAGGCTACCATAGTGCTAGGACTACAGTGGCCTCGCAAATCATGCTAGGACATTGCATTTTATCCTGCAGGACACAGGGGTCCTCTGGGACAGGTGGAGACGTGACATGATTGCATATGTACTTATTTTAGGTGGACAATGGTGAAGCCAAAGTAAAGCATGGAGACAGGCAAGGTCAGGGTCAAGAGTTGAAGCTGAACCAGGAATACAAATAAGCCACAAGACGCTGTCACCAGTTCGCTTCTTTTCCTCTCTGTGACAGTCTGAATTGTCACTTGATGTGTTGTACTGTGTTGCATTGTATTGTGTTATGTCATGTCATGTCATGTTATGCTATGTTATATTATGCTATGCTATGTTATACTGTGTGATATTATGTTATACTATGTTACATTATATTATGTTATGTTATGTTATGCTACGCTATGTTATACTGTGTGATGTTATGTTATGTTATGCTATGTTATGTTATATTTGAGAGGCAGGTTTTTATGCAGCCCAGACTGGCCTTGGACTCCCCATGTAGTGGAGAATGACCTGGGATTTCTGATGCTCTTGCCTATACCTCTGAGATTACGGGCAGACACGCAGTTCCCTGCGGTGCTGGGAGCTGCATGCATGCTAGGAAAGCATTCTACCAGCTGAGCTATATCCCTGGTCCCTGGAAGGAGGTCCTTTCTGATACATTCTCCAGGAACTTGGCCTTTCTGATCAAACATCCAGTTTTCTTTTCTATCAAAATCTAAAGGACCTGTGCCGAGAAAGAACGGGCAAGGCTCTGTGCTGGGGGTCTGGTGGCCAGGAACAACAAGGAGAGCCTGTTGGGAGATGGGGAGGAGGGAAAGTGCTATGATTTATTGGCGAATTGTCCCCTGCAGGCTTGCATGCTTGCCCACTTGGTCCCCAGCTGGCCACACTGCTACGGGGAGGCTGTAGAATCCTTGGAAGGTGCAGCGTAGCTGGAAGAAGTCAGTCACGGGAGGAGCTGGCCTGGAGAGTTATGGCCCTAGCCTGCTTAAGGCCTGTCTGCCTCTGTTTTCTGTTCCACCAAGATGTGGGGATTCCAGTCTCAGCTGCACACTCCCACCCCCAACCCAGAGCTGCCTGCCACCACGTGGGCCACGCCGTGATGGCCTGCGTCCCTTCAAACCATGAACCTGAGTTAACCCTCCCTCCCAGAAGTCACTTTGTCCGGCACTGGGTCACAGCCACTAGGAAAATAACAGTACAGCGAGCCGGAAGCAGGGGCAGCTCTCCTGCGACCTTCAGGATGGTCTGCTGTGAAGGGCTTCTGCGGGCACAGAGCCCACTACTCACCTTCGACTTCAAGCAGACGGCTGAAGATGAATGACATCCCATCCCCTGCAAGTGTCGGTGCTCCAGCAGTCTTCCGGGTCCTTCTGTCCTAGGAGAAAACAATAAACAGGCTCATTGAATGACCCATACATAAAATCGATCCACAGGGTGTTAAATGAGATGCTCGCATTTTGTGGACAAGAGGAAATGTAACTCAGAATATACTTTTGTGATGGCACATGAAAAAGCTTGGTGTCTGGAACTTCATTTATTCTAGAACTTCTTCCTTGGTGACAGAGTCAACAGAAACATCACTGATTCTTTCTATGTGATGTGACAAGACACGGTGACAGAAAGCCAGATGAAGGGTTGAGGGGACTGAACCCTAAGCTAGCCAAGGAGTTTTTTGTTAGATGTTATCTCCTTAGCGGTTACCATGTTCTGGTGAATGCCAAACAAGTTTCTCCTGGGGGGTGCAGAATTTTGGAACTGAACAGGATACTCTTGTGGAAGAGGAGGAGCAAGATTCAGACAGTCTGCCTTATCCACAGCCCAATGGTCAGTTACGTTCAAGTCAGAAGAAGTTCAACAACCAGGCTTTTTCCTGCGAAATCACGCTTAGTTGAGGTTGAAATAATAATAGCTTTAATGAAGGCGTTCGATTTACATTTCATGCTGATTTTACAACTTATTTCATAACTTTTCTAAACATGGAAGTCATTTTCATTTCGCAACAAAATTGTAATAATAAGCTCAGGCCTCTGTTCTTCATGGAACATGCATCCCACAAGAGTGTGGCAGAAAACTGTCACTTGTGAGGGTGGTGAATGTTCCAACAGGGGTCTCAGCCCATGCTACACTCTAGGGAGAAATTGTGTCACCTCCTGGCCTCTTGGCACCCAGAAGGGAGACACTGACTACCCGCCATCTTACAAAGATGGACACACAGACCAGAGCGGTTGTGTTGCTTGCCCAGCTACTGTGTATCGGATCATCCGCTGGACACTGGACACTGGATATGAAGGCAGTGAACATAGAAGAGCAATTTGGCTTCTGTCTGTCTTTAGCGACCTCATATTCTTGTATGGGTGGGGAGCAGGGAGTTAGATACCTTAAATAGAACCATGTTATTCAAGCTCTGCCTTTGACGCATTGGAAGGAGATGAGTCTGTCTTTTCTTTCCATCCTTTCATACTTGGGAGTGATCTAGAGCCTTGTGCATGCTAGGCAAGTATCTACCTCTGAGCTGTAGCCCTACTCCTGTTTTTAATTTGGAGGCAGATTTGCATTATGTCGCCCAGCCTGGCCTCGAACACACCGTAGCATGGGCAGATCTTGAACTTAAAATGTTCCTGTCTAACTAGATGAAACACATTGGGCCGCACAAGTGAAAAGATTTGAAAATAGGAGGGAGCTGGCAGGGGAGATGAAGGGTTGCAAGGGGAAAAGGAGGGGGGGGCGTTTGGGCGCTAAGGGATGAAAATAATAGATTCAGCATATTCGTGTGCACAACATTAAAAAAAAATAAAGCAGAATGGAAAAATAAAACCATCCTCTCTTAGTTTCTCTGGGAGGCATCTGGTAGCTGGTGGCAGGGGGAAGGGGGGAGCTAGAATGCTGTGGTTTATATGTAAAGTTCCCCACAGGCCCATGCATTTGAACACTTGGTCCCCAGCTGGGGTGCTGCTTTGGAAGACTGTGAAATCTTTGGGGTGACAGACCTTCTCCACCAGGTCCAGCTTAGGTGGGTGGTAGCACACACGATGCTATCCCAGCTCTTGGGAGGCAAAGACTGGAACATCATGAGTTGCAGGCGAGTCTGGACTACACAGTAGCAAAACCCTTTCTCAATCAATCAATCAATCAATAAAGAGTAGGTAAGTGTACAAATAGGAAAGTAGAGCAGCTTCTCACAGAGTACAGCATGGATGCAATAGGCAGGAAACCTCATGGATACGAATCTCTATTTCTGCATCAGCCTGTCTGCAGTGCTTCATGATGTAAAATAATTTCCATCAGCCTGAAAATAGGTCTGAATATTGGTATGCTGCAGAATAAAGAGACTCTGGTTCTCTTAGAGGTTCATACAGCACAGTGGCTGAAGGAGAGCCAGACTAGGGCCAGTTTGCCTGGGAGCTCGATGCTGGGTTACCCCCAGGCGGACACTGGCTCCTACACCTCTTGTCTTAAGGAAGAAGAAATAGGAGGAAGGAAGTTAAATATCTTGCCCAGGTTTTTCAGACCTAGCGACACTAACGCACGCCCTGGGCTGCTCACTCCCGGCTTGTTTCTGATGCTCGCTGTTCTCGGTGACATACCTTACACAGCTATACATTTTGTCCTGTTCTTTATTCAGAAGACAGTATTCGTAGTTTTGATAATCATACACATCACAAAGCCAATGATCTCGCCGAATGGAAATGTTTTCTGAGCGTTAGCAAAGCAACATCCTTTCACTATCTAGATCCCAGGGAAACGTGTCTGCTTCTTAACTTTTTCAGTGACACTTATTTTGAGATTTCACTGTTCCATTTAAAACCGGTGTTAAATTTTTTTGTTAAATCTCAAGATTATAGGTAACACAAGATAAGATAACTACAGGAATTCTGCAGACCGATAGAATTTAGCATTAAACACTTCAAATTTGGGGCCAGGGAGATATGTATCTGTGGGTAAAGATACCTTCCTGCAAACCTGGCAAGATGAGTTCAATCCCCAGAAGCCCGTATAGTGGAAAGAGAGAAATGACTTCCAAATGTTGTCCTCTGACCTCCATCCATGTCCATGGTTGTATGTTTCTCTCTTTCTAATAAATATTCATTTAAAAATACTTCAGATTTTACTTAAAGTTTGTTTAACAGGGTAAAAAAGCCTTGTGCAGTGTTAACAGGCAATGAGCATAGGCATTGAATGTTTTTATTTCTTTGACTTGATGTTGGAAGTTTAATCTAAGTCCTTGCACAAGCTCTGCTACTGAGCTACACTCTCCGCTTCATTAAGTAATTTTACTCATTTGCTTATTTATTTATGAGAAAGGATCTCATGGATCCAGGCTGCCCTCAAACTCACTATATAGCTTAAGACAATCTTGAATTTCTGATGCCCCCGCAACCACCTCCTCGATTCTGGAATTAGAAGCTTATGCCACCACTTCCAGTTTGGGCCCCGCTGGGGACTGAACTCAGGACCTCCCGCATGCCAGGCAAGCACTCTGAGCTATACCTTAGCCCCCCCCCACTACATATTCTTAAATAGCTAAGGTTAAATTTTTAAGTGCAAGAATATTCCTTCAGAGAAGTTGCTGAATCCCGAGTAGGACTGAATTTAGCGTGGACCCTGGGATGAAGCTTCTAGAATATCAGTGTGTGTGTTTCCCGATTTGACTTGGGTGGTGCTGGTCTGTCATAATACTTTAAGTAATACTCTTGGAGAAGAGTCACGGGAAGAAGTTATGTGTTGGAAATAGGAGACTGGCAACACAGCAGTCAATCACCTGGTATTTCCAGGCCTGGCAAGACAAAAAGAATTAAGGTCAAGCTCACGAGGCGGGGGTGGGGGGGATGGCTCAACAGGTGTCCACGGGCCTGAGAATCTGAGTTTTCTCCCTGAAATCCACGTAAAAAAACTGGATGCAGCAGCTCACATCTGTAGTCCCAGCATTCTTGCTAGGAAATGGCAGTGGAGACCCAAAGAATATCATGGAAGGTCAGGGTTCAACGTGGAGTTGTTGAGAAAGAAAAAAAAGTGAGACCCTCCCTCAGTAAGACAGACAGGTGAGAACCAACTCCTGAAAGTTGTCTTTTGACCTCCACATACAGAGAGAGTATTTTATACATGCATAATATATATATATATATATATATATATATATATATATATATATTCTCATGTTTCCTCCATTTATCAAGGGAGAAGCTACTTCTTGAGGGGTGAGTCACTGTTTATGCATTTGGTCGCCCCTGAGCAGCACCTATATCTGACTTCTCCCTGAGCACGTGCTCACATCGGCAGGCATGCTTCATCCACAGTGCCAACACAGTAGGATCCTGCAGCTCTGGAACTAACTCTCGCAATGTCTGCTGTCTAAAGCACACAATTTAAAAAAAAGTTTTATTTATTTTAGAAAGAAAAATAGAGGGAAGGCACATGCCTGCATGCTTTGGTGCATGGGTGGAAGTTAGAGGTCAGGGGTATTATATAGGCTTCCAGGGATTGAACTCGGGTCACCAGGTTTGAGAGCTGGCACCTTACCCGGTGAGCTATCTCACTGCGAAGCACACATTTCTAAGCTTTCTTCTTTCACTTTGAGGTAGTAATCAAATTCGGTATGGTTCAAGAATTTCTTCTTCAAATAGGAACGGACTTTTAGACCGACCCCAGGTAAACGCTTACCAAACTGCACCCTGGGGCCAGCAGCCATACTGCCTGGCCTGCAGAATCCAGAGTCTGGGCACACAGCCCCGTCTGGCAGGGGCTTCCCGGTGCCTCCTGGCTCTGCCCCAGGGTGGGAAAAGCAAGCACTGGACGGAGACCTGAGCCAGGGTGCAGGATGGTTCCCAGGGTCCCACTTTGCTCCTTTTGCTGTAGCGGAATCAGAATAATAATTTTAAAAGTCTCCTTTCTGTTTATTTGCTCTAAGAGTTGTTTAACAGAGGACCACAAACAGCCTGCGGGGGGAAGCCACAGTCATGTGGCCGAGACTGATTTCCAATCACAATAAACACTCCCGAAGAGGGAGGAAGATGGTCAGCGATAGATTTCCTTGCCGACATTCTTTAAAATAAATGCACGGCCTTGGAGGAGGCGGCCTGACATGTTTCCATGGTGAAAAAACAAGAGGTTGAGGTGTGGGGGGGAAGGGGGAGCGATGTGTGCTACCTGCAGGGTGCCAGGTCCCATTCCAATCCACAGATTGAAATCTACATCCCAGGGGACAGAAGATCAGGGGGCTGTCCACGGACAGAGTCAGCCCCAGTGCAGGCCCTGAAATCGACAAAGACCCGCCATGAGCCCCCTGGCAGTGTGACATCCAGGAAGTCTCTGGGCTCTGACACATTCAGCAATTCCTCCCCGCATCCTTGACATGGAGTCTCAGGTCGCCAAGAAACACCAAGATGATTTAGAAACTCCAGCCTGCAGCCGGCCACAGCCAGCAAAGCCAAACCTAGATTCTGGGCCAGTGTATTTTGGAGCCATTTACCCCTGAAGCATGTGAGCAAAATCCACAGAGTTTTAAAGTAAACTTCTACTCGTTGCAAATGGATGGGTGGGATTCCGTTTTCTTCATCCTCCCGGTGGCTGAGTCTCCATCGTTTTCCTGCAGACCTCACTTTAACCGCCATCATGCCACAGGTCACTCCCAGCTACTTGGGAGATGGAAGCAGGGGGATCACTTGAGCAGGGTTCAAGGCAGCCTGGGCAACAAAGCAAGACCCCTTGATGTAGAGAAGTGGAGGGAGGGTAGGACAGATGGACAGGAGACGGAAACCTCTGTCAATTCAATAGGAAAGCCCACCACTCATGCCCTCCTAACATACCTCACTCTAAGGACTTAGTAGAAAACAGATCCCACAGGCGGAAAATCCTCGCAGTTCTATCAAATTTCTACCACCAAGGGCTTCTCTAAAAGCAACAGCCCATGGATATGTTGAGCGGAAAGGACAAGAGAAGTGGGCAGCTAGGATCAGGGCTGCTGTTGTATAACCTGTAAGCTTGAAGCCAACCTGGGCTGCAGGGGCTCCTGCCTCAAAAAAAAAAAAAAAAAAAAAAAAAAAAATTAGGCCCAGGAGATGGCTCAGTGGTTAAAGTCTTTGCCTTGCAAACAAAAGGACCTGAATTCAAATTCTCAGATCCCAGGTTTAAAAAAAGTCAGGCGGAAATGGCGGTGGTCTATCATTTCATCCCTGGAAGGCAGAGTCTGGGAACCCCCAGAGCAAAGCAATAAGGAGGTAGAACAATCCAGGATGATTCCCCATGTCACCCTTGGGTCTCCATAGGAACATACACTCAAATGTCTTTTTGTACACCCCCCCACACATACTTTTTGTGTGCAAATAAGTTAATAATGACAGAAATAAACAAGCAGTAAGTGTGCCCACCCTCTCTTTCCTCTCAACCACTATAGTGGTTTTCTAACTGCCCTTCTACCTTCCAGTCACCACATCAATCTGCTATCTTATAATTAGAGCCAGCACTTCAAACACAGAGAGGTATCTGCCACTCCTGGTGTACAACCTTTAATGGCTTTGTGGTGCCTAAAAGCTATAGTCCACACTAAACTACCACAGTGTATCTAGTCCAATTGACTGAACAGTCCAGGACAAAATGACTTCCAAACACGATTCCATCTCCACACAGTGAAAACCTGCTGGGCCCTATGAAAACACAAGAATTTACAAACACTCAAACAGTCAGAGAGACCTCTTCTCGGGCACCAGAATGTGTGACACTTGGGCTGCAGATATGGACATGTCGGTAAATAACTGGCATTTGCAGTGCCACAGTCATTGTAATCGGGCCCTGTGGAGGGCACTGACCTCACGTCCAGTGAACACCCACCTGCTCCTGGGAGCGCTTTCCAATCACACTGAATTTTCTGTTGTCCAAAACTGTGGTAGATATTCAATATGTGCACATCCCTGGACCACCTCCAGGGCTTAAAGGACCCTCCCTTATGCTCATCCTTTGTGCTGCCCACCGTGGCCCCTCTGCTAGGCCTCAGAACCACTCACTAATTTGCAGGGCTGACACAGTTCTTGGGGTACACCCCTACCCAACGCCACGCTCTAACGATCCTTTCCAATGCCTGTGCTTCCCCTTACACTGAGGGCAGCAGCCTCCTGCCATTCCACCTGGTACCCAGCGAGGTGCAGCCAAAGCCAGCACCCAGCCGTGCCGCCCTATGGCAACACCTCTATGTCGTTTCGGTATGGTTCAAGGCCAACTGAGTCTGCATTCTGCGGAAGCTTCTGGTGACTTCGCTTAGCCTGTGGTCATCATGCTAAGACACTGGAACACAAATTCAGGAAGACAGTTTTTTTTTCTTCCTCCTCCTCTTTTTCCTTCCCTCTCTCCTTTCCCTGCCTCCCTCCATCCTGCTCCTTTCTCTTTTGCAAACAGGGAGAAACCTATTTGTTTGACTGCTGGATGCCATTTTTACATATTTGAATACATGACTAAACGACCCGCAATTTTAAAATCCATTTCGATTGAGTGAAGTCCCTGCCTGAGCCGTACATAGAATCTAATCCTACAAAAGCAGGAGAGGTAGACAAAGTTCTGGAAAATTTTGTTGTTAGTAGCTACATTTCAGTTAATTGGCGGTTCTGCTCTTGCCCCCAGTGAGAGTCATTTCAACCCACAGGAATTATGGAAGAACTGAAATTCACTGACATTGACTGATTAAACAAGAAGCCCACAAGTCTCTGTAGGCTAGAACCAGTGACTCGCCCAAGATGGATGACTGAAGCAGAAATCCAGACCATATAGAAATAGACTAGCATGTGCATGTCAGCAGATCGGGGTTCTCACATAAGTATTCCCCAGAGAGGCAGATACTCTGGGAGCAGATGTTTGTCCCTGCTGGGGCTGCCTCCTAGATAGACCAAGGAGACCAGGGCAGGTGGGGGCTGTCTACGCTCTCTGGCCCAGCACCGTGGTGGGAGAGGTGGTTTCCTCCCCAAAGACTAGAATCCCCAAGTTCATTTACCAGATGACAGGGGCTCCAGAAACACTGGGGCGGGAGACCCCAACATGCCCAGCAGCCTACCACTGGCTCTGCTCCTCTCACCAGCAAGATCATCCAAGATGGGCTGGTCCCATACCTTGTCATGGTATGAGGTGGTGGTCGAGGATGGGGCAGGCTCTGGATAAATGGACATCACCTCGTGTACTTCCTATGCTAACTGGAGGTGCAGGCAGAACTTATATTTGGATCTTGAAGCCTGCAGACTTCCTCTGGCAAATTACATCTGGCGGCTGGAGCTTTAGTTCACAGAGAAAACTGACATTCAGGATGACTTGCTCACAAGGCAGTAAGAGCCCTTCCAGAAAGTGCTTTAGAAAACTCCAGATGTGCCCTTGGGCGGGAAACGACATGCTAGCAGGACGGGTCCAGGTCTACTTGTATACTGAGACCCACCCGGCATTTAAGGCCGGGGATTGCTATTCAGATCCTGTGGCGGAATCTGCTTCGAGTTCCTTTCCTTGCACAAAGGGAGCATCATTGCTTTCAAAATCCTTGTGCAAAAAGAGCTTCACAGGAGCCACAGCACAGCCTGATGTAGTCTGCTGAGGGGAAAGAGTTTTTAAAACATCCATCCCCACAGGCCGTTGAAGGGAAGGACACCTGTCTGAGAGGAATCACAGCAACTAGGCGCCAGCATCAAAGGAAGGCTAGTCTCCGCCTCTATGAGCTCTCTCCTTCCACATCAACAACTGGTCACCGCCCAGAGCCCTCCCCCACAACCACACACTCATCTCCCCAAATTTGGAGCCATCCTAACTCAACCAGGACAGTTTATGAAAGGGGCTTATGCTCAGTTGTGCTCTGTTTTCTTCCAGCGCTTTCTCCCAGTTAGCCAATCTGTATGTAATTAAAATCACATTGCGGCCAACGCTAGCCGGTATGAAAAGTTTTACCAGATGTATACAATGCACGAGCTGTAGAATTTGGCAAGCCCACCGCGGTCCCATTAAAGAGGGGCGAGCCCGGCCTCTTTTGGAGAGTAGGTTATAGGCTTTGGATCGCTTCTGCTTTCACTTGCACAATGGCTGTCTGCGATGCTTAACTCTTTGCCAACGGTCATCAACACGTGATCCCGCACTTCACCCCACAAGGAAGACCACTGCACCCCATCAAAACCCTAGGTCGGAAGTTATTTGGGGGGATAGCTCGGGTGATAAAGTGCTTGTCTAGCAGCACAAGGACTTGCATCAAATCCCAACAGCCAAATCGAAAAACTCAGGCGCAGTGGTGCGTATTTACAATCCCAATGCTGGGGAGGCAGAGACAGGGAGATGCCTGGGGACACACTGGCTACTTAGTCTAGCCTCCATGTGAACCTCCAGACCAGTGAGAGATGCTGTCTCAAATAATAAGGTGGATGAGGCTCAAGACACCACATGAGCATTTGTGCACACACATACACACCTGTGCATATGCACACACAGGCACGAGGGAACACATGCATGCACATACATACATGGGCACACACGGACATACACACTAAACTATTTGGCTGTTGCAGGAAGACCCTTTTGAAAACTTTCTACCTTCCAAACTAAAATCAATCGTCTTGGTCTTGACAAAGGTTGAGCAGAGGAGTTCTGAGCCTGCAGGATCATATGGAACAGGGCAGAGGAAATGCAAAAAGGCGCAGGCGGCTGGACACTGAATGAGATAATTTTAGGACCACAAGAGGAAGTCATGGGCTGCTGTAGAGGTAAAATTTGAAACTCGTGTTTCAAGAGGAAGCAGATAAAATACGGAGGGATCCAAGACCCAGTGAGCAAAGGGCTTGGCGGCAAACACCGAAAGCCACTCACCAGCCTCCTCGGTCCATGGAACATTCCTGACATTCTGAGGCCCTATGGGGAGGGAAAAGCACATGTTCCCACCTTATCACCTCCCTGCCCCACTCTGGCTCACCACACGTTCCGACACAAATGCAACAGAGCTCCTTAGAAGACGACCAGGCTGGATTGGCCTCGGAGTTGACTCGGGGGGGGGGGGTCACTGAGTCCCCGCCATGCAATTGTGGGTAACATTGCTGCAGAGCTGCGATTTGGCTTTGAAGACATTCTTAAATGGAGGCTTCAGAAGGAGCTGACGTCCCCCTCAGCATGTGACAGGAAGAAACACATGTTCTTAATCTGTGGCTTTAAAATTGTTTTAGGATTACATCAATGAGACTTATCCTCAAAAGGAAAATCAGGCCACCAACCCCAGGCCCCAAAGAGCAAGAGCAGGGACAGGTTCTGGTACTTTACAGCTTCGTGTCTCACAACAAATCGGTTGTTAGAATTCTTTTAAAATGCGTTTTCATCAGGGAAGTGAATGAGCAACACACGCGCACGCGCACACATGCGCACACACCCACCTTGGAAACCAGAAGGGCTCCTTGCCAGAGTCTGGAGTGAATGAGAAAGCCAAGGTCGGATTGGAGATATGGTGCTGGGGTTAGGACTCTGCCTTGAAAGCAGAAGGTCCTGAGTTCAGATCCCAGGTCCCACATAAAAACACCAGGTGGAACCGGCAGCCTGCACTTTCGGTCCTAGTGGGCAGAGCCTGGTAAATCCCAGAGTGAAACAAAAAGGAGGTAGAAGCAATCCAGGATCATTCCCAAAGTCATCCTTGGTCTTCCACAGGGACATACAGTGCCCTCTGACATACACACACACACACACACACACACACACTGAATGAATGAATGAATGAATGAATGAAGTTTAGAATTGAGGAAGGGAGGGAGGGAAGGAAGGAGGGATGGAGGAACCCAAAGTCCTCAGCAGCCCAGGAAAGGGGGTCAAACAGACCATGATCATAAGCAAGTTCCCAAACGAGGAGGTAATCAAGAGACTCTTAGGACAAGTTAGTGGTTAAACCAGAAAACTGCTGGGCTGGGGTTGCAGCTCAGCTGGTAGAGCGCTTGCCCAGCATGCATGACGTCCTGGGTTCAATCCCCAGCACCACACAGACCTGACTTGGTGGTTCCTGTCTGTGACTGCAGCACCCTGGAGGTGGAGGCAGGAGGGTCAGAAGCTCAGGGTCATCCTTGGCTACATGTTGAGGCTAGCCTGTGTCAGAGACACTGTCTCGAAAAATAAAAGTATCAGAAACTTACCAAGCAAGTCTAAAGAGCAAATCCTTTAAAGTGGGAATAGGAAACGTCGAGACTGCACTGTGGCTAAAGGCACCTGCTACCCAAGCCTGACTGAGTTTGATCCCCAGGACTCACATCAAGACCGACAAGAGAAGGGGCCATAGTTACTGACTGCAAGAGGGCTCGGCAGCCAGTGCCCAGTAATCATGCCCGCTGGGCAGATGGACCAAAGGACTCTGTTCTTTCACTAAGAAAATGCCATCTCTGTGGCATCACATAGAACAATGTACCTACCTAGCTGGAAAAGCAATAGCAGAAGGTACTATTCAGACACAACAAATACTGTGTTTATCCTAGTCCTGAAGTATCAAAGATCACACACACACACACACACACACACACACACACACACACAACAAATACTGTGTTTATCCTAGTCCTGAAGTATCAAAGATCACACACACACACACACACACACACACACACACACGCACACGCACACGCACACGCATACGCACACACACACGCAAATGAGAAAAAAGATAAAAGTCAATTGCAATAAATATTTCCCTATTTGTTCAAAACATTTTAGGACTTTTTCTCCTGATTAATAATTTTTAAAACTTGGCTTCTTGGTTTAGCTCTTTTCTATTCTCTCTCTCTCTCTCCCTCCCTCCCTTCCTCTCTCCTTCCCTCCTTTCCTTTCATTTAGAGTTGGATAATAGTAAATCTATTTTCTTTTCCCGTTTCATTTAGAAGTAAGAGACTAAGGCATACGCTGAAGTAAGAAGACAGTGAGGCCTAAGAGCCACTGGGGCTGAGAGAAGGTTCGGGCAGTAAGGTGTCTGCCACGAAAGCGTGGGAACACATGTCAAAGAGCTGGATGCGGCAGCGGCACGCGTCTATCAGCCCTGTGGGAGGAGGCATGGACAGGAGAATCCTTGGAGCTCACAGGTCAGACGAGCTGAAGCAGGAAGCTTAAGTTCAGTGAGAGACCTGCCACAAGAAGTGAAGTGGGACTGACGAGATGGCTCAACAGTAACAGCTGTGCGTGTATGGACGCCTCCACGCACCACATGTACACGCATACACGGGCACACACACTTGCACACAAGCACACACATACATATACACATGTGCACACACATGCACACGTGCACACAAGCACACACACATACACATGTGTGCCCGCACACATATACACACTATACTTATGTACACACAGGCACACCCATATACACATGTACACCCCCACACATACACATGTACAGACAAGCACACACATATACACATGTGTGCACATATACACATGTGTACCCACACACATATTCACACATGTATACATGCACAAATTATGCACACACCTATACACATGTGCACCTACACACATATATGCACACAAGCAAACGTACACATGCACAAATGTGTACACATACACACACTCGCGCGCGCGCGCACCCATGAACTGAGTTAATTTCAGATCAGCCCAGAAGTCTGACTCCCCCACCCACCCACATGGTAATGGAGAGAAAGGCGAAAACATGCTTCAAGCAGCTCCTGGGCATTGCCCAAGAGGCACCCATGACGGTAAGATCCATTCTTTTCTCAGGCATGAGAAGATGTGAAATCCTGTCAGTGCAGGAAATTAAACAATTCCCTTCCCAGGAGAAGGTCAGCTGAGAACATGGGCAGGAGCGAGAGGAGCCCCCGGAGCCAAGGGCCAGGCTGGCCTTTGCACCTCCTTGATCCTATGAAGTGGCTCCTCGTGGAATCTGGTGCTGAAGAGGGAGGCTGTTGACAACAGGCCTTCGATTTGAAGTGTCACTTAACCAGAGCGAGAACCGTAATCTGCGTGCTCAAGGCCTTATCAGCATAGTCAAACACGGAGTATGAGAACCCCCTGAGAAGCAGGGACACCCTCCCCACAGCATGAGGTGGAGGTGGGCGGGGCGTGCAGGGTGCTTCGGAGGCAGCGGAGGAGGCTCACCTCACTGGAGTTGATGCCCTTTACCGTATTCACCAAAGGGTTTAATCTCAGACGCTCTGCCCCCACAAACACCTCGGGTTCACTCACGGAGCCCTTACAATCCATCTCAAGATGTCCTTTGGAGAACAAAGGAAGCCGAGACCACTGCCCTTCATCAGCCAGGAGAATTAAGTAGAAACGCTTATGAGTAGGGCGCTCACTGGCTGGCCAGAGCTCAGCCCTGTGGCTCGTCCGTGCCTCGGTCTCCTGCTGCCATCGGTGAGTGGCAGAGACATGGTGGGGTCTGCAGCTTTGCCTGTGGATTTACCGACCATCCCCTTAATCTCTGTCAATATTTCTTCATGTGCACAAGTCCCATTTCTAGGTATATATGGCTTTACAACTATTGTTATCTGATTGCCTTTGATAATATCTGTCATCTTGAAGCCTATCTTGTCTTTTAATTTTGCAGTCACCCTAGTTTTTAAATGCAATATGCCAGGCTACTAATAATATACAATATTTAACCTAAACAGCTCTTATGCATTATCCACATTATATAACACATTAAATACTGAATTATATAACCATTATATAATTTATTATACATACTATATGACATAATATATTAATTTTATGTTATATAATATTAATTTTATGTTAATATTGGGTCTTCTTTCTTTGACCTGCTTGTTTTTTTGAGGCAGGGTCTCATTCCATAGCTCAGACTGGCCTGGAATCCACTGTGCAGCCCAGATTGGCCTCAACATCATAGTACTGAGACCACAGACACAAGCCACTATGCCTGGCAGCCATGCCGTTTTCTAGAATGTACTTGATCTTTTCACTTTTAAAAGTACCCGGGTTTATGTTTAAAGACAGTGTTTAGTGGGGTTTATTTCCTCTAGCATAGACTCCTTGCCTTTAAATGGGAATGCTTAGTCCACTCATATTTAATGTTAATGTGTCTGGATTCCTCTGACTTGGTGCTACCCACTCTAAAGATGCCTCTGCTCCCCCCTTTCTTCCCTCCTTTCCATTCTTATTTCTCTTCTCCTTTTTTAGCTATGCCTCTGCAATATTTTCCCCAAAAGAACCAGCATTATTTAGGTTTTTTTACATTTATTTATCTTTGGGTGGGTGAGTTACATCTTCCCACTGACGAAAGAAAACGGAACCCAAACAGCTTAGGGAACAGTGGGTTCATGCACGTTCACACAAGGGGGTTCATCAATATGGCGAGAGAGACACCGGCCACACCACAGCCCCAGGGACAGGTGTGAGAGAGTCAGTCACACTTCAAGCTTGAGAGTCGCCACAATACAGAACCAACTCTTTCCACCTTATCCACCCGCCCAGGGAACGGTCCCAGCCACGGGCTGCATCTTCCCGCGTCAGTTAGATAATCTCCTTCGGGCTTGCTCAGGACTTGGTCAACTAATAATCCTGCACAGGTGCAGGGTTCCCAACTGTCAAGTTGATATGTGGATCTAACTGGTACAATGTGAATGTGCATGCATGCACGCATGCATACAAACATGCCACACATGTGGAGATCAAAGGACAACTTGCAGGAGTCAATTCTCTCCACCATGTAGCCTCGGGGATCAAACTTAGTGATTAGAAGTAGCAGCAAGTACCTTAATACCCTGCATCATTTCATTGGACCCTAATATTTTGTGTGTGTGTGTGTGTGTGTGTGTGTGTGTGTGTGTGTGTGTGTTCGGGGCACTTGAGTGTGTGTGGCTGTGTATGTCCAAGTGTAACATCGGGAATCATCCTGGATTGCTCTTGCGCCTTATTGCTTTGCTCTGGGGATTCCCAGGCCCTCCCTTCCTGGGCTGGAAGCGCAGGCCGCTACCATTTCTGTCTGGTGTTTTTACATGAGACATGGATCCAGACTCATGTCTTTTTGCTTGGGAGGCAAAGGCTTAAACCCCTGAGCCATCTCTGTAGCCTCCCAATATGATTTGCAACTGAGCAACAAATGTCTCGCACCTCATCCTCGGAACCGCATCAACACATTACAGGAAGTACAGCTACCTCCCTGTATGCATGCGAGAATAGCAAATGGGAAATCCCAGAAACAAATAGTTGATAGGATTTTGTTTTGTTTTGTTTTTCTTGAGATGAAGCCTCGCCATGTAGCTACACCGTCCTCCGACGCCAGGGCCTCCTTTGGCTTCAGCCCCCTGAGCTCAGGAATCACAGGCTTCCAGGCCTGACAAACAGTTCCCAAATCCCCAAAAAACTTGGATTACAGCAGATTATTATCCTAAGCTTCAGTTACTTTTGCTTATTGTTCTATCTCATTGTGCCTTTCCTGTCAATGAAACTCAACACAGGCACACATACAGACACACAGACAGACACACACATACACACACATACACACACATATGCATGTCGTGTATATATAGGGCTTGGTACTAAACACAGGAATTATGTATATACAGGATAAAACAGTATGTATATTGGTGCTATGCATGTCTTAGAGCAGGTAAGAGGCATTAGAGGGTTATAGAGGAAAGTGAGAATGTGCCCGCACAAGTCCCTAAGAATGCGTGCTCCTCATAGCACACATGCAATCCCAGCATAACGAGGCTGAGGCAGAAGGGTCACAAGTTTGAAGCCAACCTGAGCTAGGACAGGAAATCCAGCTCAGTGTCAGCTGCAGTCAAATCAAAACCACCAGCCAAGATTCTTCCCACCTTCTTGATAGCTCTGCTGTGACTCCACAAGGGAAAGTAATTAGAGGGGCTTTTCCTGTTCATTAGAGTCAACCTGTAAATCCCGGCAGCTACCTGGAAGAGGGAGACAGAGCAAAGTCGTGAAGTCAGCAATGGAGGTCAGCAAACCGAGCTGCTGTAGAAAGCGGGTGTCATGGTTAGGCACAGGTGTCAACTTGACGGCTGAGGGTTTGAGCTCTGGGCACATGTGTGGAGAATTAGTGGTTAAGCCCAGAGCAAACCTGCAGGAGATTGTCTAGCTGATGGGGAAGGCCCAGCCCATGGTGGGTGGGACTAGGCCCCGGAACAAAATACAGAGAACTGGTTAAGAAAGTTGGCATCTTTGTGCACACTTGTCCAGACATGCTGGTCTGGCAAGTAAGGATTGTCCCTCTCTCAGCCATTACGTAGAGAAGGTGTGGCCAGTTCCTTCGACCCTGGTGTTGGTGCATGCTCTCCTATCAAGCTTGACTACAGACTGTAACTGTACTATTGTAAGAAAATAAACCCCTTGTTCCCTTGAGCTGTTTGATGGTCTTTTATCAGCATCTATGCAGGCAAACTGCAATAGCGGGAACTTTCAGATAATCATCGAGGAAGGTGAATGGCTCAGGCTTTTGCAAAAGACTTGGAAAAGAAAGGAAAAGAGGAGAGGAGAGGAGGGGAGGGGAGGGAGGGGAGGGAAGGGGAGAGGAAAGGAGGGGAAGGGAGGAGAAAGGAGGGGAAGGAAGGAGAGGAGGGGAGGGGAAGGGTACGTGTAGCAGTCTACAAGCTGGACGCTCTGTGAGTGTCGCCCAGAGGGGCCTGGTCAAGCGGTGGGATCAACCTTCAACCCCCAGGGCCTTTATGCCCTGCATCCTAAGAATTTAGGTTTCGGGACAGGTAGTTTCTTCTGTTACTGCCCACTGCTCTTTTTGCAGCTTTCTTTTTTTTTTTTTTTTTTTTTTTTTTTTTCTTTTTGCAGCTTTCTAAATAATCTTTTCTTTCTAAAAGCAAAACAAACCAGCAAACACCCCTCAAGTGTCTGCCTGGTTTTTCTTCTGGGCTCTTCCATGAACTTCCTCTTCTCAATGAAACCAACCTTCTCTTGGTTACCTTGAGCCACGAGGGAAGCAAATGAGCAAAGCTAAGGCTTGTGTGGAGCTCCCTCTGGAGGCAACTTTGGTAAGGACAGAAACGCTAGTGTTAGATACAAATGTGGCCGACAGTCCCAGTAGCCAGAACTAATACAAAGTCAAGCGGGTAAATTAGGATGCAAATGTCCTCTTACTAGAAATAGATATGCACATGCTCTGTCTCTCAGAAATCGAGATAATCTGTAGCAGATATAAAGCAATGCACCCTTACACGTAAAATAACCCAAAGCTGAAGGTACGGACAAGGAAATGGGTGATTGCCAGATCGTGTGGGCTAGTACTTCTTCCCTTGAAGACAAAAGGACAAAGATTCCCCAGAGAGAGGCTGTAGGTATCACAGGGCTGGGGGGGGGGATGCATTTGCATATTTGGGTTCCGTTTTGATCAAGACGGGGCCAAAGGTAGCCCAAGCTGGCCTGCTGTCCAGCTGAGACTGGAATCGAATGCTGAGGTGACCGGACCCTAGGTGGATCTGAATAGTGACTCTGCCACTTCGCAATGTTAGGACCTCAATAAAGTTTTCCTGCCCCCCTTTGGCCATGTGCAAAATGACAGCAATAAGTGTGATAAGAAAATCCCCTTCAGAAGAGAACTAAGCATGGGGCGACGCTTTTAGAGCTACTATTATCCAATCATTAATGAGAGGAGAGATGGGACACTTTTTTTTTTTTTTTGCCAATCATCAAATGAGTTTCTCGTCGCTGATCATTGTGCCCTTGCAATTTGAGGGTAGAGACTTTTGTTTCATGGTTTTGCTTCTGCTGTGAGCCTTGGGATCCGCCCTCCTGACACAGGTCAGCGATGAGGAGGACCTGGTTGGGATGGGTCCCCTGGCCGCCAGCCTGTCACAGGTCAGAGGTGAGGCACTTGCCCATGGGTTCAGTCGGCTCTGTATCTCCAATGTGATGCTTGTGCTTGCTGACCTATTTGCTTCAAGTCCCTGTCTCTGCCCACCAGTGCAAGCCAAGCACAGAGACTGGCAGGAAACTTGGCAAGATTTGAACACCCTGGAGGAAACAAAGAGGAAAAGGAGGTAGAAGATCATGACCCACGTCTTCAGATTAAAGTAGGTTTTGTGAAAGTGACCAAAGAGAACAGATGGAGAGCGGGTGCAATGGGGTTCTGGGGCGCAGCAGCCCCCCACCCCCAGGGCAGCCTGTCACTGGGGTTGCTCAGGACCACAGCTGGTCTCCCTTTGAGAGGTGCAGACAGACCCCGCACATCCTTCTATGGCCTTGCGCTGCCAGGGCGCTGCTTGGAACAGGGCGAGCCACGCCCCGCAGGTTAAGGCAAACCTGCACACTGGATCAGAGGGCTGTGTTGGCACAGAGTTCTAGAATCCAGAGCGGTTTTGTGAGAAAAGAAGCCCCTTCAGCTGGCGACAAAGCTGGCTCTGTCCTTGGTCCAGGGACGATGCTTGCTGTTCTGAGAATGTCAGGACTCTGCCCAGCCACCCTCTGACATCCACACTTGCTACTGACGTGTGTGTTCTGAAGAGGGAGTGGGCTTGGGGGCGTGTGCGGAAATTTCCAGAAGGCACTAGACACCACTCCCCGGGGGAACCTGGCTTGATCTGGATATAGGGCAGGGTAGGGCACTGACCACTACTAGGAATGTGCCCACCCAGCCCTGCGGCGAGAAGACCTGGAGGCTTGGCAAGCAAAAGGGTGGAGCAAGCCAGGAAATAGGCCTGATCTAAGATGGCTCTCCTACTAGAACACACACTGGACAGTCTCATCCATTTTCTTATCTTCCCCTTGGGAACTGGGAAGGTCTGGGAAGGTCCCCAAGGTCACAACATAAGCCACACACTGTATTTGTTGGAAGCCTGGAGATACTTTTGTGTTGTAACATCTTGATCGGCTCCAAATAGGAAAGTCAATGGAAGGCTTTGAAAATGAACCCTTTCTCAAACTCTTGTGTCTATCCTGTGCTTTTGTTTTAGGGCACAGCACAGTCTCGGTAACCCATGTTCATCAAGCATGCTGGAAAGTCTATAGAAGAGTTGCTCTTGGTCTCCTGAAGAAGAGGGGTGCACAAGAGAGGAAAAGAGAAGGATCTATAAGTCTGAAGCACCAGCAGGAAAATCATTAATTAAAATTTGAGACAGGGGACCAGGTGGGGTGTGGCTCAAGGTTAAAGCCTTTGTGTCACAAGCAAAAGGACTTCAGTATGGCTCCCAGAGTCCACATAGAAACACTGGGCAGATATAACAGCAGCCTGAAATTCCAACCCTGGAAGGCAGAGAATGGGAAACCCCAGAACAAAGCAATAAGATAGAGCAATCCAGAATGATTCCTGAGGTCAACTTTGGCCTTCCAGAAGTACACAAACACTCACACACACACACTCTCTCTCTCTCTCTCAAGTGCCCTTTTGTATATAAAAACACACATCAAAAAATTTTATTTTGAGAAAGGGTCTCAGGTAGTCCAGACTGCCTGCCTTCAAGGCTCATGTGGCTGAGGATGACCTTGAACTTCTCCTCCTGCCTCCACCTCCCAAGTGCTGGGATATAGACTTTGAACATTACACCTAGTTTATCTCGTGCAGGGTCAAGTCCAGGGCTGCAGGCCAACACTCCACCAACTGAGCCACACCTCTAGCCCTGGTTCTAGTTTTCAATTACCTTTCAATAATTACAGGTCACGAGCGCAACACGAGCAGCTTCAATAATGCCCATTTCTGTGAAAGTGCAGGCTCTGAATGATGCCAACACCCTTCATACCAACACCCATCCTATGAGGATCCATCGGATGCCACGGAGCTCATGCAGGGCAGGCAGAAAGTTTATCTTAAGAGCAAAAGAGTTGAGCTCAGGGACCCCTTTCTGTCCCTACTCCGTGCTTTACCAGGAGGGAAGAACTCTGCTTGGAACATGGGGCTCCAGGTCAGGTTTTGTTCTTGAGAGCACCTCAGTGGTGGACTCTGGAGTTAGGAGAACGAACCCACCGAAGGTCAACCATCAAGGGTGTTCTCACTAAACCACTACTGCTGCGACGCATGGGAAACATGGCGGTGCATGCCTGCCAAGCCAGCACCTAGGGAGACAGAGGTGGGAGGCCATCCTTGGCTACATAGCAAGTTGGAGGTGAGCCTGGGTTACATTAGAAAGAGAGAGAGAGAGTGAGAAAGTGAGAGAAAGGAGTTTGTCACAAAGGGCTTTTTGGGTTTCCACCTCATTGTATTCGCATTTGCCCAGCAAGCATCAGGATGGACATTCCCACCCCAGAATCCAGGTAAAAGCCAGACAGGCGAGGCAGCCGCTGATAATCCCAGCACGTGGGAGGCAAAGACGGGAAATCACCAGTGCAAGTTGGTTAGCTAGCCTACTTGATAGGCCAGCTGGGGGCTCATCAAGTGAGAGACCTCGCCTTAAGACTAGAAGTGGAGAAGGCCCCTGATGTCACCTTCACGGCTCCACCTGCAGACATAGCATGGAGACCCATCCAAATGACAGCAAACTTAGGAGTCTTTCTGCTCGTCTTACAAACCTCAGAGCAGCCACTGCCTTCCCAGGATGCACACAGCTCACAAAGGGGGGGGGAATCCCATCAGCACAGCCTCCCAAGCCAAGCTGTCACATGCCATCTGCCTGGGGTCAAGGGAAAGCAAAGGGGTATGGCACAGACCCCTGCCAGGGCCAACACCACACCCAACAACAGATCAAACACACCTTCCTATTCATCTTTTCTATGTAAATGAATTCTGATCTTCATTTGAATATCAGTGAGGTCTTCCCTGACCACCACATGTAAAATTTCAGACATGGTCTTCCTGTCCATGTCCATCGCTGTTTTTGCCATTTATTTGTATATTTAATTGCGGAACTGGAGATTGAACCCAGAGTCTCTCATGGGCGAAGGCAGGAGCCCGTCTCCAGCTCTATCTCCAGCTCCCTCTCTAATTTTTCATTTTGAGACATGGGCTCATCAAGTCTCCGGGGATAAGCCTTGAGCTCACTCTAGCTCAGGCTTGAACTTTGAATCCTCTGACTTCAAACTCCCAAGTATGACAGACCTGCACCATCTGACCTGGCCTTTGTTCTTCCACTCACATTACTGCTCCAAAGCTTGTCCTTCCCACTCGGTTCAGAGCCCTGGGAGGCAAGATATGACCTATCCAGCAAGGGATACATTGGTCAGAATCTTCAATGTGTAAAATGCTGCACGTTTATGTCGCTCTCCCAACTCATCCCAGGAGAAGATTTCTAAGCCTTATTCAGTTTGTAATTCTCTTACAGAGGGGAGTGCGACTGCGTTGGAAGCATGTTCATCTGGCATGCACAACACCCCGGCTTGTAACAGCTGGGTGTGGCTCCGGGAGAAGCAAAAGTTCATGGTCCTGAGTTACACAGCGAGGCCAGCTTGAGATGCACGAGTTCCTGCCTCCAAAAAGAGGGAAAGCATCTCTTAGATGGCAGAGTCCTTCACGTACGAGGCACTTGGTAAACGTTACCAGAGTGAATGAGAGGCAGAGAGCGAGCGAGCAGTGCTAGCTCGCCCCAGCTCACTCCACGGGGAGAGCTCAGGGTGCTCCCAGAGCATTCAGGGAGGCACCATGTTCAGAGCTCGACAGTATAACTACTAAGACAAATGACTTACATTTTTTTTTCTAAACAGTCAGAAGCCAGTTTGTTTTTTCATTGAACTGGTAACTTTTTTTGTAAGGTTGGAGTATGGATTCAAAAAAGCTGAACTGGTACTTGAGAGGCACCCTACGTTTATCATTTTAGCCACACAGACCCGCTTCCCCCCAAATGCTCCAACTAGCATGGGTTCTTCTGTAGCTAAATGTCACATATTTAATGACTCAACCAATGCTCTGTGATCTCTGCACGAGCTGCCTGGCTGCAACAGAGGGACACTAGTGGACTCGGTCACAGGTTCACCCTGAGGTCTCCTCAGACTTGGTGTTGCTTATGCAGAGGATCTGCCCTTCATATCGCCTGACTCGCTGCACTATTCCACAGGGCCAGGGAGACATAAACAGCCCCGTAAAATAGAAAGCCCTAGGCACGAGCACACAGGAGGACAGTGACGGGGATGATGATGGTGGCAAACAGGAGGGACATGTGCTCGTCACTGAGGAAGCGTCCAGGTAACGGGATCAATCCCAGGGCACATGTTTTTCTGGCTTGGACTCTCACTGGGTTGTGGTAAGTTGCCAGGGGCAAGAACATGTAATGCTACATTCTGTTTCAAAATGCGCCATAACAAAGGAGGCAAAAGACCTTGTGAACATAAACACAGATACATGATCAGTGTTCAGGTGCCGAGTGAAATGTACAAGTAGCAGAGGGGCCTATAGTGCACATGTGTCCACATGCATGCACACACACAAGTGCACATGAGCACACTCATACACATGCATAGTAGAGGGACCTGAGGTACACATACATACAACATTCATACACACATATGTACACATGTGCACACTCACACACATGTGCATATACTCATACACACATACATGTACACACCCATATATACACTTGCATGCATGTACATGCATATGTGCACATTCATACACATGCACACATATACACACATATGCAGTACATATACATATGTACACAATATACATAGGGAGCCAAGGAGCCTGTGGTGCACATGTGCAGACACATACACATGCATACATGCAATACACACACATACACATACATACATGCATATCCACACACATATGCATGAGAGGAAAGGGGCCTGCAGTGCACATGCACACACACACACACACGCATATGCACACACATGAACATATGCATGCATACATGCACTTGGCAATTAAATTCCAAGAATCACTTAAGGGAAGTTAGCTTCATGACAGTGTGACACAGAGGGCTGACCTTGAAAGGAGTTGCCGAGGAAGGCCTTCCTCTCCCCCATTCCATCCCAGGAGAGGCCCCTGAGGTGAGCACTGGGAAGTGAGGTGCGCATGACCAGGTGAAGAGTGGGAAAAGGCTTGAGACCCGGAGAGATCAGCAAGCACCGCAGAGCAGACGAGGAAACAACGCAGCTGAGCCTGCGCTCAGAGTTCAGTGTCGTGAAGACATGGCTGTAGGTGAGGGCAGCCAGGCTCCGATGCCATTCCTACTCTGCGGCTCAGCGAGCCAGCCAACAGCCTGCATGTTCTTTCTCTCTCTCTCTCTCTCCCCCCCGCCCCCAAGGATTCGCTCACAGTCGCATAAGCTCCAAAGCTGGCACATGAAAGCCTTTAACATATTCCTACAGTCTGAACTGCCTCACGTGACAGGTGGGTACATTTTAATATGTTGCTTGACACGAACTAGAAGCCTTCAGAATCAAAGCACAGGGCCTCCAAGTGACGTCAGGAAAGGACACACTGGGAGGTGTGAGAGGAGGTGGCCGTGGGGAGGGGGGCAGGTGGGCACAGCGCAGACACTTGGCATGTAAGCCAGGGGATGTATGTTTTAAAGTGTTACACTGTGTGTGTGTGTGTGTGTGTGTGTGTGTGTGTGTGTGTGTGTGAGATCTGCCTGTGTGTGTGTGTGCATATACTCGAGTGTGCTCGAGGAGGCCAGAGACGGCCCCTCCCTGCCCCTGCAGCTCACTGATTGAGCCAGGCATCCCCTGGCTCTCCTCCCAGTGCTGGGGACTGCAGGGACGTGCCACCCTGCCCAGCTTTTATGTGGGTGCTGGGGACGTGGACGCAGGCACTCATGCTTACGTGACAGGTCCCTCGACAACTGAGTCATTTCCCTGGGGGGTTTATTTTTTGTCTATTCCATGGGGACGAAGCTAAGGTTTCATACATGTAAGGCAGGGTTCACCTTTAGCTGTGCTTCATTCTTTTCTGTTTTTCATGTATGTATATATATGTATGGGGTGTGTGTGTGTGTGTGTGTTTACATATGGGTGAGAGCACATGTGTGTGCGGGTGTATGTATATGAGTGCGCTTGATCGTGTATGTCTATGGAGGCCCAAGGGTGGCACGGGGGAGAGGGGGGTGGCATCTTCAATCTCTCACCCACTCCATTCAGTGGCCAGCTGGTTCGCTCTGGGGATTCCCAGGCTCCCCTTTCCAAGACTAGAATTATAGGCAGGTCCACCACACCCACCTGGCATTTTTACATGGGAGCCGAGGATCTGAACTCAGGTCCCTTTGTCTGCAAGGCAGGGCCTTTCACCACTAAGTCGTCTCCCCAGCCCTGTGTTTTATTAAGAGAGGGTAGGTATACATGTACAGGGAAAGGGAAAAGGGAAGGGAGAGTGAAGAAACAGGAAGAAGGCAGGAGGGCGGCACGCCCATTCGGAAGAAGTGGTAAGAAGCCGGGGAATAGAGCACATTTTAGAGGTGAGAGAAACCCAGATTTAACCATTTTTGGTCATTTTGTTGTTTGACACAGGACCTCACGTACTCCACAGCTGCTACACGGCCGAGGAGGACCCTGGACTCTGAGTCCTGCTCTGGCTCACGGGGTTACAGCCCGCATCACTGGGCTCTAAGCCTGGATCACTCTTGGATCACTCTTTGTTCCCTAGTTGACAGTGTTTTCCTATTGTTCAAGTGATGTTCTAGAATGTTCCCTAGTCTACCCAGGGCTGGAATGACATTGGTCAGAAAATATTTACATTTTAGAGAAAATGCAGAAAAATACGCTGGGATCTTGTGCAGGTTTGGGGTTCCAGTGTGAAGTGTGTTGAATGGAGAGATCGATCCATGCTTTAATCTCAAGTGCCCGTGGCTATGACCTTATTATTTTCAGATGTGACTAAATTAAAAACGTCAGAGTCAGATGATGCTAAGTCTAATGACAGTGTCTGCCTAAGAGACTGGGGAGGAGAAAGGATTGGAGGTGGCCATGGGGCCACAAGACGTTCTTATGGACAGGGCGCCCAAGAGGCACTCTGCCAGGTCCAAGAGTTGTTTCTTCCAACCCTACCCATCTTCCACCTTCTGAAGCAGGGTCGTATTAATGGAACGAGGGAGGGAGGGACCCCTGACAGGGAGGCGAGGACTCAGAGCAGCTCCTAGGAAAGGAGGGGCTGAGAACATCTGCAAAGCTCTGCATAAGCTGAGAGGGACCCCTCCAAGTTCTGAGAAGGATGGTTCTTTGCTCTTCATCCCTCCATCTTGTTCTCCCTCTAAAACCTGGGCATGGTGGGCAAGGGCAAGAATGATCCTTGTTCCTTGTGTTAGGGAGGGACAGGCAAATTTGTGGGTCTGCACAGCTGTGCAGGCTGCACATGATGGAAGAGCACCTGGGGGGGGAGGCGAGCAGGACCCCCCCCCCCTTGCCATACTGTGGACCCTCGGGACAAAGGGCCCCAGTCAATGCTAGCGCAGCTCTGTTTGCTCTATGGTCCACTTGCCCCCCCCTCCCCCACATATCCCTAATTGGGTCTTACAGGTCTTCAGCAAGCAGGGGCATCACATTCTCTGCCTTTAAGGAAACTCTGTCACCCGGAGCCATCTGTGTGTCTCCCTTCCCTCCCTCCCTCCTTGTCCCCACGTGCCCATAGAGCCTCCTTTCTGGCCAGGGTCAGTCAGCCTCTCACAAACACTGCCAGGATGGCCACAACACCATCTGGAGAGGGAGGCAGCGCCCCCTACACGGTCCCCAGAGCACAAAACCCCCACAGGACTGTAGGCTAGGTCACTGGTGTGCCCAAACTCACACTTGGTTTTCCCCACGCAGACCCCCAGAACAGCCATTTCTTAGAAACATGCACACTAGCCACCTCTTCCCATCCTCTACGTTTCATGTCAGTCCTTTGTAACAGGCCCTTTTCTTCTTCCTTAGGTCACTGAAAGTCAAACCAAGAGTGAGGGAGAGAGTCTGTAACCACTGCGCTTGGGAGGCAGAGGTAGGCGGAACCGAGGTTCAAGGTGAAATAATTAAATCCGAACTTAGTCTCCACTCCGTGAGACTCTGTCTCAAAAACCCAAACCAAAACCATCAAACCAAGACAGGTTGTGGTTGAGGTCACTTGGGGCAGGGCCAGGAGAACAGCCAGCCAAAAGGCCACTGTTCTAGGTCTTTTGCTTCTGTCACAGACTTTGAACTAGAACAAGCAGGCATCATATGAGACTTAACAGTATCCACTTGCTTTGTTATGAGAGGTTATAACCTGGCCTCACAATGCAGGATATCTTGGATTCAGTGACCACCATGGGACAATCTTCTATCACCTTCTGCTCTGTTATGGAGACAACTCAGTAAGCAGGCACCTGCACCCATTTTATACATAGGAAAACCAAGGCTTCGTGGAAGACAATCCCAAACACCGGGCAGAGCTGAAATTGCAGACCAACTGGAGCAGATCTAGGGCCTGAGATACCATCTACTAGCCTGTCCTCTCTAGGAGTGGGGGTGAAGGGTTTGGCAGTTGCCCTCCCAGCCCCCTGCTCCAGGTCCCTATGTCTGTTGCAAGCCCAGCTGACTGAGCACCAAACCAGCCATCATCACTGTTGCCGGGGTGGGGGGTTGGGGAGGTGGGGGGGCGTCTTGTTAGTGTCAGGGTTTAACAGAGTCCACTTGTCAAATGCCTCCATCCTGCGGAACTCAGTGAGAAACGCCAGCAGAGGAGGAGAGGAAAGTCGACCTAGGCCTGCTGCTTTCACTCGTTTGCTTCCTTTCCATTCCCGGGCCTGACAGACACCTGCTAGTCTCCACACCCGCCTGGCTGCATCACTAGTTGACAAGGAGACGACTCCTTTCCCCCAGAGCCTTCCAGAGACCCAAGAGAAGTCAGGCAATGGATAGGCTCCTCCCACCCCCACCCCATGGGGAGCTCCATCTCTGTTGGCTCCTGACCATCCTTGTGCCTTTGAATGGTTCTTTCTGGGTCTGTTTCCTTAGTCATAAAATTGATTCTCTGGCCTTGGAGGGCGGCCAAGCTCTTTGGAAATCAGATGAAAAACCAGAGCCCTCGTCAAGCAGAAGACTAAATATGTCAAAGGTGCTGCCTAAGAATGGAGAGTGTGTGCAGTGACGGCGCCTGAGGCCCAGGGGGCTGCTGGGCTCCTATCTGAATGGACAGGGTGAGTTTCTCAAGGTTCAGTCTTGGAAGAAGGCACACAGGGAATCCCCTCCTCCTCGCCCTTCATGGGCTACAATTAGCTCTCAGACAAAGTGGGTAAAAGGATTTTCATATCCAACTATCCATCCATCCATCCATCCATCCGTCCATCTATCCATCATCCATCCATCCACCATCCATCCACTATCCATCCATTTATCCATCCATCCACCATCCATCCATCCATCCATCCATCCATCCATCTATCCATCCATCCATCTATCCACCATCCATAGGCATTGTTTGTGGTCATTTTCTTTCAAAGTAAAATTAACTTTTTTGATTTGAGATAAATATAAAACAGTTATTGAAAAAGGCCAAAGAGGGGCTGGAGAGGTGGCTCAGGGGTTAAGCCTCTGCCTTGCAGGCGGAAGGTCCTGAGTTCGGATCCTAGACCCCACGTATAGACGCCCGGCGGAAGCGGGGGGCGGCCTGTGTTTCTGGTCCTGGTGGGCGGAGCCTGTGAATCCCAGAGGCTGTCCATGGTGGTTCCCGAATTCGCCCGTGGTTCTACACACACACACATACGTACACAACACACACGCACACACACATACTTGCACAATTGAATACATATTAAATAATAATAAAAAAAGAAAAAAGAAAAAAGAAAAAGGCCAAAGAATGGAAGACAGATGTAATCCAATCCATTGTTAGATTCTAGTGTGCCAAGAGCCTAGGAACAGCAAGGCGCTGCCCCCCTACTTTCTCCTGTCTCTACTCAGGGTCACCCCAGGACTACAGTGAGCTACACCACCTCTGTGCCCCTCCCATGCCTGAAGCCCAGCAGGCCTCATCCAAAAAGTTCACCCCCCCAACTCTCTTTGAACTCCCACCCCAAGCTGAACCTGTTCATCCCATCCTGGGAAAACAGATGCCCACAATAGCCTTATCTCTGAGTTATAAAACTCTTATCACTCTTTCCAAAGTTGTGATAAAGGAGTCATTCAATTGTCCAGGAAATAAAAAAAAAGTTTCCCCGTGTGGGTGTGGAGGTCATGGGACTTTCTGGCTGTCATTAATCACCTGGATTTCCATATCTTACTTTTACCTCAGGGATAATGACAGTTATGGCTTCTGGAGAGCCCACCCTATGCCAAACTCTTCACTTGCTCCACTCACACAATGCAGATTCTACTTTCCTTACGCAGAAGATGAGATGCTTACTGTCCCCACCATGGATAACCCCCCTTCTTCTGCTTCCTACGCAAGTGGTTCCGCAGGGTGTCTCCAGGATAGAATCTGCCTGAGCGCTTCTAAAACTCTCAATATCCACAGCAGACAGCAGGACTCAGTCTTTGAAGACGGGACACCAGGTGACCGGTGCACAGACGGGTCTGGGAATGACTGTGGGAGCAGCCACAGCTGGTGTCCACATCAAGGAACAAACTCGGATTCTCAAAGAAACAAACAGCAAAGAGGTCTGACTCCAGTAGATGAACGAAGACATTTCCCCGCAAGCAAGTGAAGATACTTTTTTAACCACATAAGCCCAAGGTCTGGAGACATGGCTCATGGGTTAAAGCCTTTGCCTCAAAAGCAAAAGGACCTGTGTTCAGATCTCCAGATTCCACATCAACATGCTGGGTGGATAGGTAGTGGCTTGTAAGTTGGCGCTGCAAAGTGGAGCCTGAGAAACCCCAGAGCAAAGCAGCAAGGAGGAGGAGCAATCCAGAATGCTTCCCACTGTCACCCTTGGACCTCCACGGGCGCACCACTCAGATGCCCTCTTGCACACATGTCTGAACACACATGTACACCTACCTACCATGTAAAACCACTCACTAACGAAAACAAACCGAACAAAAAACCCCAAAGCCCAGATGACTTTAAAAAAAAAAAAAAAGATCCATTTGCCAGTGACCCAGCATTTAAGAGATGAACTACAGCCCACAAGCACGCGTCTCCTGTTAAGCAGCTTCCTTTCTGTCTGTTCTTGGGTGTGTGGGGGGGAGTGACTTCAGTTTGTGTCCATCAATATTAGCAGCTCTGCAGCTGGAGTTGCCCACCCCTCCAGTCTAGCCTGCCCCAGCAAGGGGCAGCTCCGAGTCCAGAAGGCATTTTTGTAACAGTCAGATTAGTAGGATCTCGGTCAGTACTGCACTTATGCTAATAAGAAAACATTTTCGAATTTCCTCACAATTGGAGATGCACTGGGAAAAGTCCAATTCTCTGCTCTGCCTTTTTTTTTTTTTTTAAGTTTTATGGTAGTTTTATCTTGTCGCTCTTTTGTGTAAAGAATTTGATGGTCCAGTTCAGCAGTTAACCCAAGCCTGAATGGGTGAATGGGGTTTGAGTTGAATGAAATATCATTGTCTATGGAGGCTGAAGTCCAAAAAAGGATGATGAAAGCAAATGATATGGCAGTGTTCACACTTAGTTTAGAATCGAGTTAATAATTTCTGTTTCAAAGTGACATCTATAACCAGATAAAACTCGGTGCACCACACATGTGAGAAAACATGAAAACAGGAGGGAGACCAGTAAGGAAGCAGAAGAGGAAAGATGGAAATGGGGAAGGATGGAACTGGAAATTAAGGTATGAAAATATCATAGTTCACTGTATTCACAAGTAAAATTCTAAAAGAGTAAAAAAATATATTTTAAAGTGACACCTACAGTGTCCACTCCTGGAGGGTTTGTTTTGAATTTCCAAAGCAAATCTACATTTCCCAATTCAGTTGGTTAAATGTCTGAAGTTACAGATGTTATAACCATTTGCCTCAGAAAAGGAAGCGAATGGTGAATTAAACCTTTAGTTTCTGACATCTGTTGACTTTTCCCCTTTCCATCTTTCTTTTTTCATTTTTTAATATATTTTTTTATTTTATTCAATTGTGTATATGTGCATGTATGTGCGTGTGTGTATGTATGTGTGTTGTGTATGTATGTAGAACCATGGGCGAATTTGGGAACCACCATGGATGCCTCCACCTCCTCTTTGTTTACTCTGCCCCGGGATTCACAGGCTCTGCCCTACCAGGACCAGAAATGCAAGCCGTCCCTGCTTCCGCCCAGCGTCTATACATGGGGTCTAGGATCTGAACTCAAGACCTTCTGCCTGCAAGGCAAAGGCTTAACCCCTGAGCCACCTCTCCAGCCCCCATTTTTTTTCTTTGTGTGTGTGTTGCTGGGTATCTGTGTCAGAGGGCACTGCGTGTCCCTGTGGAGGCCCACAGCTGACTGTGGGAATCATCCTGGATGGTTTCTACCTCCTTTTTGTTTCCCTCTTGTTCTGCCTTCCAAGGTGGGAGTCAAGCCACCACCACTTCTCCTTGATGTTTTTTATGTGGGATCCAGGATCGGAATTCAGGTCCTTCTGCTTCTGCACCAGAATCTTAACCCCTGAGTCATCATCTCTCCAGCCTCAAATAAACACTTTTCCAAGTAAGATGCTCCTTAACTAAAAACATTGGGTCAACCTTTCTTTTGCTCACTATCAAAATGTGACCAGGATCTAGCAAAGCATCCTTGTTGCCACTGTGTGTTGTCAAGATGGCTCAGGAAAATCACACAACCTTCTGAAGGTAACTATCGATTCTTCATGTGTGGAAACTGAGCAGAATCTAAAGGTTCCCGCCCAGAAGGTTGTAGCAATGTTTGAATGAGCGCCACAGTACATCTAAATATAAATTTTAATATGACATATTTCCTCACTCCCAAAAGAATCTGTCTGGTTTCATAAGAGAAGCAGCTTCTTATATTTTATTTGCAATTTTCCAAAGAGTGTACAACGTTGTCATGTTTGCATTCTAGGTTTTTCTCTCCATCTACTTACAGTTTATTTTCCCCCCTCTTGTGTGTAACAGAGGGCATTGCATGTGTGCCTGAAGAGTCCAAAGGGTCACTTTGGGAATTATCCTGGATTGGTCTACCTCCTTTTTGTTTTGCTCTGGGATTTCCCAGGCTCTGCCTTCCAGGGTCAGAAGTGTAGGTCGCTGACATTTCCACCAGGCATTTTCTCATGGGATCTGGGATCCGAACTCAGTTCCTTCTGCTTTTTTGAGGCAGAGGCTTAACCCCCGAGCCATCTCTCCAGCCCGTCTCTACTTATAGCTCAAACTCGTGGCTTCTCATGCACTGAATGAGATGGCAGCACTGGTATCTGTAACCTGGGTACTTTGGGGGCAATGGGAAAACAGGAATCTGATTTAGGTGTAGCTGGGAACATTGTGGAATTTGTGTGCATTTAAGGGTGAGAATAATGAATATCACTGTCACATTTGATATTCCTTTCCACTTTGAAGACACCGCTCCTTGGCCTGAGAAGGCAGAGATGGCCTGCTTTCAGAGTTATGTCAATAACATCCACTGATACTTGTGGAGCTTACAGGGATTTTTGCTTGGCAAAGTGCTTGGCAATATTGCATTTCAACCAGAAATGGTTCAGTGCTTCGAGTGAATACAACCAGAAGTCTTCAGATCCAAATGAAGCAATTGCCCGTGGCTGGCCAGGAATGAGCAACAAGATATAGATCATGTTTTTGCTTCCTGACTATCAAGTTGTGGTAATAGTCAGCTTTATCCTTACCATTTATTAGTGTGTCAGTGTGGGTGCACATGCCACGTCAGGTCAGCTCTCTCCTCCCACCCTGTGGATTCTGGGGATCCAAGTTAGGGGGTCAAGGCTGTACAGCAAGCATCTTTATCTATCGAGCCATTGGGCTGGCCTTCCCCCTCCCAAAATAGCCATTTGCCTCTGAGGGTCTCTTTGACTCATCTTCTATTGACATGGAACACACTCCATTCCTCTGCAGTGTGTGGGTGTGATGTTAGTGCCATGGCTCATTGATACTGTAATTCTCCCTTTGATATCAGGCACAGTGGTGGGTCCTTGGTAAGCACTAGGCAAACAGATAGGAGGCATGAAGCCATAGGAGGCATAAGTGGACCAGCAGGAAGAGAGGCTGGTCACCTGTCCCAGGGGCTCTGGCTGGCCTCTGGATCCTTCTGCACTTCCTACAGGCCTAGCTGGGCCTCAAGGTTGGGAAGTTTGCTTCTTTATCATCTAAAGAGCCCGGTCCCTCTGCTTATCCCTCCAGTCCCTTGAAGCGTGGCACACATATGGATGCTCCACATTAGCCTCTTTTCCTTCTGAAGTGGAAAGCAAGAGTCCCGACCTTTCATCAGCTTGATCAGTTTGTTTGTTTGTTTGTTTTTCCCCCTAGCAGCAAAAGGCTGAGTTGCAATGGGAAGCGAGCGAGAGAGGCCGAGCCTGGATATGACGTCATGATGCTTGCTGCTGGACCCTAGAAGGCTGTGTGTAGAACTGCTAAACATCACCACAACTCTGTGTGTAGCAACCTTCAGAAGAAGATTCCACTCAGTTTCCAAGGAGAGTGTGTGTGTGTGTGTGTGTGTGTGTGTGCGTGTATCAGAGGGCACTGTGTGTCCCTGTGGAGGCCAAGGGTGACTTCAGGGATCACCCTGGATTGCTTCTACCTCTTTTTTGCTTCGCTCTGGGATTTCCCAGGCCCTGCCTTCCAGAGTTGGAAGTGCAGGCCAAAGCCATTTATATCTGGTGTTTTCATATGGGATCCAGAATCAGAACTCAGGTCCTTCTGCTTGGGAGGCAGAGTCTGAAGTCATTTCTCCAACCCCAGGGTTTCCCCCCCAAAAAAGAAGCATTTGAATAGCAACTGGTTCTACTCAATAATGTTCTTTCTTTGCCATGACCAAACAAACAAACACAATTATAAAAGGCAGATCCAGCGTATTTTTTCTTCAGCTACACAAGTTAATAGATTCATCCATCTGAAAATGACATGAGTTTCAGGTCTGTGGACTCTTCAGTGGATTTCAAATTTTGCCATTAATTTTCTGAATGTTATCTTTTGAGAAAACACATCAAAGTACAGCACTTAAAATTCCATGAAAAGTTAAGATAAATATCCATGGTTTTTTTTTTTTTCTTTTCTGATTGTGGCTGATAAAATTGAAAATAACTTAGTTCCATAACGTAAGGAATTTATGAAAGCCAAGCTTTGTTATATTTCCTTGTAGCTCACTGACAGGATCTCTCCATACATTAGAAAGATGTTTTGAAAGAGATGGTGCACTTTAGGAGAAATAAACACAGTATTCCTCACAACACTAAAAGGTACACTAAGCATACATAAAGCAAATCTCAGGTATAGGCTAATGGCTGCACCCTCTTTGAAATCCTGAGAGTATGAGAAGTAAAAGGAAGGATCAGATGCCACTGTGATAGTGTGGAATGCTTCCAGTTTTACGGTTAGCATTGATTTTTTAAATCTCTGTGTGTGTGTGTGTGTGTGTGTGTGTGTGTGTGTACAAGAGGGTATTTGAATCTATGTGCCTGTGGAGGCCTAAGGATGACTTCAGAAATCTTCCTGGATTGTTCTACTTCCTTATTGCTTTGCTCTGGGTTTTCCCAGGCTCTGTCTTCCAGGGCCAGAAGTACAGGCTGCTGCCATTTCTGCCTGGCATTTTTACATGAGATCTGGGGATCCGAATTCAGGTCCTTCTGCTTGCAAGGCAAAGACTTTGAGCCATCTCTCTAGTCCATTCTCCAAGCAGAAAAATGGCTTTCTTTCCTAACTGCTTGCATCTTAACCTGCTTGAAGCACAAAGGACTTTGGCTAACACACGTCATCCATGTGCAGCTCCCTCGGGGAGGCTTTCTGAAACTGGCCTGCTTGTTTGTTTCATGAAGAATTCATCAACCGCAAAGAAATTGCTTTCGACAGCCTGTTTCTTCCATATGAGGTTACTGCGCTGGACTTCAGGTGACAGGCATTCACAGAACCAAGCACCCCACACTGAGGCTTGGCTGGGTGAACAGCCAATAGATCAGTGTGTCAGAAGTCCCTACGAAAATCCTGCTTTGCAGCTGACTGTAGGCTGGTGGCTGGGGGTGGGGAGACAGAATGTGGGCTGCTGAATAGTCATCATGCAGACCACAGATCATACAGGGCTGGAAGGATGAGGACGCGTGGTGGGCGGGGCTTCTGTGGGTGGGGCTTCTGAGAGCACCTCTCCTCTCTAGTGCCCACTCAGGCGCTAAGGCAGTGCCTTGGCTTTGTCAAAAGATAACTCTTCCTTCCCCATCCTGAAGCTCAAGGAAATTTGCGGAAGAGGGGGTGGTAAGACTGTAAGAGCACAAGGATGGGAGGAGTAATGATATGCAAGATACTTCACACAAGTTAGGGCCGAAGCAATCATAATTGGACTTTGCATGTCCTGCGCAATGTCCAACACACTATTGACCCCACAAAGTCTAGCATTTGCTAAAGGCACTGGGATCCTTGGAGGCAAGGGATTGACAGCCACAGTAGTGTTCCTATGCTTAAGGGGAACACAGGAAAGGGTTCAGGGAAATGCCACTGGGTCCTTGTATGTCATCGGAGAGGAGGGCCCACAGGAGAGCCTGGTATGCGCATTAAAGGATTCTCCAGGGATTGCGGGGGAGGCACTGGGGGATGGGGCGGGAGGGGTGAGGGGAGGGGGAGCAGGGGTTTGGGGGGAGGAGGAGGGAGGGAGGGAACCGGTGTACCTACCAAGTTTGTATGAGCGGAAATAATAAAAAATGTAAAAAAAAAAGATGACTCTTCCTGTGGATAGACCTTCAGTGCCCCCCCCCCCCGCCCTCATCCTTAGAAAACCTCCTCCAACTAAGCGCTGACTGCATACACACTGGCTTCTGAAGGAATTATTCCACTTTTAAGTCCTTTGCTGCTCTACTTTCTCTGGCTGCCCCCAACCACAGAGGGACCCTCAGGTGAGCCTATGTTTCCCCACAGTTTTTTTCCCTCAATTATTCATATATATTGTGAGCATGTGCATGTGCATTTGCCACAATGCACATGTGGAGGTCAGAGGACACTTGCAATCTCTCCTGCTACATGTGGGCTCCTGGGATCAAACTCAGGTCACAATTAGCAAACAACTTTATCTACTGAACCATATGGTCGGTCCATTTTAAGAGTTTTAAAAATCAGAGCTGAGGACTGGGGAGATGGCTCAGGGGTTAAAGTCTTTGTCTCGAAAGAAAAAAGACCAGAAGTTCAGATCCTCAGATAACATGTAAAAAAATGCTGAGTGAGGGGCTGGAGAAGTGGCTCAGGGGTTAAGCCTCTGCCTTGTAGGCAGAAGGTCCCCAGGGCAGAAGCAGGGGGGGGGGCTGCGTTTCCGGTCCTGGTAGGGCGGAGCCTGTGAATCCCGGGGCAGAGTAAACAAGGAGGAGGTGGAGGCAGTCCATGGTGGTTCCCGAATTCGTCTGTGGTTCTACACACACACACATACATACACACACGCGCACAATTGAATAAATAATAAAAATTTTAAAAAATGCTGAGTGAAAATGGCAGCAACCTGTAGGTAGTTCTGGTCCTGGAAGGCAGAGCCTGGGAAACCTCAGAGCAAAGCAATAAGGAAGAAGAGCAATCCAGGATGAATCCCAATGTCATTCTTGGGCCTCCACAGGCACATACTCAAGTGCCCTCTGGTACACCCCCCACATACGTGCAAAATAATAAAATAAAATAAAATGAAAGCTGACCACAAGAGTAGTCACCGCTGTCCTAAATACTCTAGAGAGCAAAGCAGCATTTGTGCTTCGGAGTCTGGAGCCAGCCCGAGCAAGCTGGAATTACGATTGTGTTGACTGTGTGTGCAGCGCTGTAGATCGCACGCACGGCTGCTAGGCAAAGGGAAATGAAGGAAGATGTACCAAGTTATAAGGCAAAGAAAGGACTAACAACCAAAAGTAGTTCTCAGAGTTACTAGAAATGGCTCGTATCTAAAAAAGAAGTTCCCGAATTAATCTGCATGTATGTACTTATGCATGTGCATGTGTGTGTATGGGGGGGGTGTATACTCACGTCTATGTGGATTCATGTGCATGTACGTGAGTGTGTTTGGAAGCCAGAGGTTAACCTTGAATCTTTTTCCTTAGGCTCCATCTGCCTTGCTTTTTGAGACCGAGACTTGAGCTGTGTGACTGGGCTAGACCAGCAGGTCCTGGGGATCCGCCGGCCTCAAGCCACCACGCTCAGCTCTTCATACGGGCGCTGGGCACTGAACTCTCATACTTGAGTGACAAGCACTTTACTGATTGAGCCACCTCCCCAGCTCCAAAAGCCCCCAAATCACTTGTTCTCATACCAGAATGACCAGATGAATCCTAAGTCCTCTCTGCTCCTTTTGTGAGATAGAACTTGGGGGATCTTGGGGATAGAAGCTAAGTGCGTGATACACCTGTCAACTGCAGGTTTAGTTACAACAGACAGAAAGTGATCTCCCCGCCCCCCGCATTTAGCAAATATGATAAAAATGCCAAGCGAGATCTTCATTTTCTACAAAAGATTGGCATGTTTGGAGCTGTTTTCTTTAACTACAGTACAACGGAATAGATAAAACGACACTCCAACACATGGGGGAGTCAAACAAAGATGTTGTGAAGAGCCTGCATTCCGCCCGAGCATCATCCAGTCTCCTCATCGACAGAAACTACATTACAGCCAGGATATATCATGATGACGTACAATCAATTGAACAGAAGCTCTCAGTAGAAACTTAAGAAAGGGATTATCTGTAACCCATGTGGCAATGCATATTCAAAAAGACCTTGGCATTCAGAAGCATCTTGGCCTTCCAGGAGATAGCAGAGAGAGTAGCTGTTCAAATTTGGAAACTGTCAGTCATCCAAGGAGAAAGACAGACGCTTGGATCATGAATGCATCAGTCGTCTGTGTGTGTAGGGCTGCAGGCTGCACGCACGGCTGCTAGGCAAAGTGAAAGCAGCAGAGATGCGCTAAGCTACCAGGTGAAAGAAAGGACTAGTAGTAATTGAGAGGAGCTTCAGATTTTATTATGACTGTCCAGAGCGACAGCATACTGTGGAGGTGTGAGGAGCCCAATTTCAAGGGGCCGCAGGCTAAAGCATTCCAATCGTGTTCATTTGTGGCAGAGTCCAAGCAAACCAACCAGAAAGCATGACTACAAATGTCCTTGGTGGTACAAAGGGTGCTTGCATTTGTTTTTTGGTTTGTTTTTTTGTTTTGTTTTTACATCCTTCCTTCCCTGCTGCAGATGTGGACAGCGCTTATGTTTTCTGTGACTCAGCTCCGGGGCTGGAGTTCTGCAGACATCACTCACCATCTCTTCCCGAACCAGAAGCTCCTAAGAAATGTCCTTGTAAGGTATGTCACAGCCGGTGCAGAGAACCTGATCTGACTTGCCCCTACCTTCTCTTTCATCTCCCTGGGGGCTTCACATCTCCCACCTGGTGTGTCTGCACCACGGGGCAAGAAGTCCGGAGCAAAGCATTCAGATTCTCTCAGAGCTGCACTGGAAAGAATGTTTCTCGAACAAAGACTCACAGCCCTTACTATGATGACCAGTAATAATGTATTGAGGTGGGTCAGACACTACAGGGTACACACCTACAGTGTCCACACGGAGAGAAAAATAATACACAGGGATGGATTGACGTTATGGTTCTTGCCACCTGTACTTTGACACGAGAAGACTTTCCTCACAAGGGTTCCTTCCTCTTCCCACCGTGGGCTGGATGATGCTACAGGGTGCGTTTATAATGACTGATTTTTTTTCCCAATCAGTTCTGGGCAAGGGGAGTACATCTCTCTCACGGATGCAATACTGCTCATCTGAGCAGACCCTCTAAAAGAACAGCTACAGAACTAGAACTCACAGAGTTTGTGTTTAAAATTAAACTTGCTCTGACAGGTAATACAGGGAGTCATGGCACAGCCTCGGGGTTCAACGCCAGAGGTCATGGCACCTCCCCAACAGGCCTCACAATTCTGTTAACATCCTTAAATAAGATCCTCCAACACTCATTAGAACGGTGCAGTGTGTCTATCGCTTTTATTTCTACAAGACCTGGGAAACAGGAAGCTTCCAGAACTTCCTTGTCACCTTGCCTGTGGACAAAAGGAACAACAACTGGTCATTTCCTAAAGAAGAGAAAGTGTCGATACAACAGCAAATGCTTCGGCATTTCAATGGCTTCCTGCCTGTGCTTGCAATTGCCATAGCCCCATTCAGTACAGCAGGAAGACCCAGGTTAGGTCAGCCGTTGGGGAGTGTTAGTTCTCTCCCCTAATGTGGGGATGCTCAGGAGACAGCCCTGCCTGAATTCGGCAGGCTCCAGTCACGCCTCGGCCAGTGTTGAATGGGGTTCCCTGAATGCACTGCACCTTAGTTCCTTCATATGCGACCAAGAGGACCTTGACCTAAGATCTCCAAGAAGTATGTCCAAGGCTAATTTCCACGGGTTCCTATGCTTCTGCCTTCCCAACTCCGTCCAGATCACAGCTAGGTGGTTTGTGCAGATCTGCACTACTGGGCAGACGTACAGAAACCCTACACCATGGTGTTGGAGGCCGTAAGCTTTGCTTTGTGCCAAGACTGGCTTAACTTCCAGAGATATCTCAAATGACCCATTAGTGTCTACAGTCAGTTCAATCTTCTTAAATGACAGCATGGTTAAGAGCTATGGGTAAAGGTTCTGGAAATCTCTGTCTATGATTTCATATCTTTAATTAAGACTTTGTCTCAAAACCAATTCATGTAGATCGAAAATGAATACAATGCAAACTGAGTGTTCCTGCAAGAGGCGAGGAGACAATAGGTCCAGGTGCTTTTATGGGGGCGTGCTTGGGTTTTCACAGCTTGTTGGCATTCTGAGCTTGCTGGCTCTGACCACAGAGAATGTCACTTCCCTCTAGGTGACAAAGGTGGAAGGACTCAGCCAAATGGTCCAGTCAAGGCGGCCCTAGACTGGGCAGCCAAGTCTTCTACTTCCCAGGCCAGATTTTCCCTTCTCACTATGCCATCACTTACTACTGAATACAGATGTGTTCAGGACTAATTATCTACCCTAGTAGATTAAGAGCTTTATGAAGAATTCTCTGAAAAAACAGAGCTGTCTCCATAAAAACACTGAGATAGGGCATTGCACCTTGGCCAGCACCACTGGGCGAGGCACGTGGGAGCGCTGGGCTGCCTTAATTCTGCCACACCTCCTTCTTCCATCAGGCGTGCCGGACCACCAGCCACACCGAAGCTTCTGCATCTGCTACACAGCTGGGCCTTGAGTATCAGGCCCAAGAGGAGCTGGTGCACCTAAAGCCTCATCACAAGAAGGAAATGCAGCCTGGCGTGGTGACATGCGTCTGTCATCCTGGGGCAAGCCTGGGCTATAGGTGAGATCCTTTCTGAAACAAACAAAACTCAAAACGCCAATCCACCAAAACCAGCTGTTCCAGAAAGCCACAACTGGAGGGCTGTCACGCACAGGCAGGTATCTTCCAAACTCTAGCAGCAGCTAGAGATTCTCGCTTGGACACCCACTCTCACACAGTCAGAGGTTGCTGCTTAAGTGATCGGTGTGGCTCGTGATCTGCCATGGCCCGTGCTATAATCTCACAGTACATAGAGAGTGGGAAGCCGGAATGCGGACTTGTGGTGCAAAGGGCAAGACTTTTCCTTGTTAATAAAACTGAGAAGTGTTTGGATGAAGGGGGGGAAGATGCCTGGAAGACAGAGAATATTCTGGAACCAGTCTTCCAGCTCAAGTTGACATCCACAATGCATTTGCTGCAACTATTTTTTTCATCTGGAAATGGCATTACAGCCATCCTTGTATGAAGTGGGCACAGGAGCCAGAGAGATGGTTCAGAGGGTAAAGATGCCTGCCTGGAAGCCTAGTGACCTGAATTTGCTCCTTGTAGCCCACACAGTGGAAGAAGAGAACAAGTTTCTGAAAGTTTTACTCTGATCTCCATGCATGTGCTACAGCACATGTGTTCTCTCTCTCTCTCTCTCTCTCTCTCTCTCTCTCTCTCTCATAAATAAAATATTTTAAAAATATAAAGTGGCACAAAGAAGGTGAATGAAGACAGTGTTTCCATGCCCAACTGGGACTTGCTGAAAGAAATGGTTCCATTATTTACAACGTCTACCTAAGCAGTACCACAAAGGAGGAAATAGATTCATTGTGATTAAATCCTGGCCAACATGAGCCTATGTAAACGGACAAGGTCTGGACCCCCAGTGAAGCATGGATACTCCCCTAATCCCAAGTCTTTTCTACCACGGGCTGCTTTGCCGGCACGCCGGAGCAGGCCGATGTGAAGCAGTGCCCGTGCCTGGCTCACGAGACAGCCTGGCGTGCTCAGGCTGTGCAGCTGCAGGACCATGGCCAGGATCCCACGTCAACGACACGGGACACAAGAGGGATGGAGGAAAACAGTCAGAGAATACGTTTCACCTTAAAGGTGGGAGTCCAGGGGGCCAAAGGCACAGAGAAATAGAAACGCAGTTAACCCCGGAAACTATAGAAAGGCTCCTTTCCTGTCCTGATTTTTTTTCCATCTTTCCTGATTTCCAGGCAGACTATTATTAGTGGGCTGTGACTGTGTTTCTCCCGAGAGTAGTAAAAGAAAAGGGGTAAGAACAGACCCCCACGAAGAAAGAACCTCTGAACTGTCTGTGACTCGCCCCCTACCAGGCATGCCTCTCATCAGAGCTGCAAGCACCAGAATCGAGACCCCCCCCCCTTATCCTCTGCTCTGCAGAGAGGAAGCCTTGGGATCAGAAATCAGAGGACAGAAAACCAACACCTGGGCTGATCAGGCTCAGGGCTGTGATCCCGGATGTGTGCTGGGTGGAGGTGCAGCAGCCGCCGCGGCAGACACGCTTGGCATGTGCACGCCCTGCTTTCCTGAAAGATGCTCAGGCCACGCCCCGGCCAGCCTGCCCTGCCATGTGGAGAGGAACATGCCAGAGCGGCTCGTGGATGCCAGGCCACCATCTGGCCCGTTCAGCTGATCTGTTCGGGCAGCCCATATGGACGAGGGATGGCTGGCAGGAGGCCCTATCAACGGGTGCAGTGGTGGTCTAGCATAACTTGCTTGATGTTTTATTATTCTGTAGTTAAAAACCTACTTAGAATGTACGCAGCCACATCCCGTTAGGTTAGGACAATATTATGTCATTCCGAGTGCCAAGTACAAGAATAATTCTAATGAAATAGAGGCATCCATTTCCTAGTGGGGAAGTTTGTTCCCATGATGGGGGATCCGGAATTCCTCTGTTCAGCTGAGACGCCATCATCTGCATCACGTCCACACATGTACTCTGCACACAGTGTATAAAAGTCCCCAAAGAAGCTGCTTCATTCTAAACAAGAAAGGGATCAACTTAGCTCTGAAACCAGCCTCACAAAGCATTTTAGACTTCAGAAACCTGGAGTTCCTCTTGCCTGTGAACATGCAAAGATTGACGGATGACCACGTGAGGCCCTGACTCTTCTTCCCTTCTTCCCTAATTCAAATCTCTCAGCTACTATGTCCTCCAAAGCCACGTGGCACCAATGATCCAACTAAACCAGGGACTTCGCAGACCGCCACAGTTTGAGCTGTTTCCATAGGTGCTGCACACTAACTAGGGGGTGGGTGAGGGGAGCCAGGGCCTGGACTCCCTCCAGCCAACTCGTCCTCAAGAAGAGGTGGCTGGGGACCCACGCTTGAAAGCAGACACTGGTGAGCTGTCTGGTCACTCTGTTTCCTCAGCTGTGAGGTGACTGAGACCAACTGCAGGCCCTCAGCATGAGGCAGTGCGGGAAGAGTCCCCTCCCAAGGAGATAGGTAAGGGGGTTGGTCTTCCTGCTGCCAGCTGTGTTCTCAGGCAACCCTGAGCTTCATGCAATAGACTTCAAGAGACAAGGCCGAGGCGGGCATGGCCTCTGCCTGGGATGAACATCTTTCCCTGCTTCACCGGGGGAACTTGATCAGCAGAAGGTTCTACTGAGTGGCTGCCTCTGCCGTGAGGCCTTCCCGAGAGGGTGAGCCCCCTAAAGCCTCCAAAGGGCCCTGTGCATATCACCATCCTCCTGTTTGCTGGGTAAGCCTCTATGACTGATATCCTTGGGGACCAGGGCATCGGTGTCGGGTCTGACCCCAGGTTACTACACCTTGGTTATTATAGGGTTGTGTGGGTCACATTCAAAGGCTCACCCTGATCCCCAGCCCAGCCAAATTTCTTCCTTCCTCCCACCCTTCACCTCCCAACGCTCTGTTATCTGGACTGTCATTCCCCTTGGAGGAAAGCGCTCATCACAAGCAACCAAGAATCAGGGAGTCTGTCCTTAAGTCACAACCAAGAGAATTTTTCTGCCGACCGCTCACAGAAAGCCACAGCCCAGTGGAGCCCCCCCCCCCGTGTGGCACGTGATTGGGCAATTCTGCCTTTGACAGCCCTGGATGCTGGGGTGGGGGCTAGGGGAGCAGACAGAAGCAGTCAGAGGGAGAAAAGAAGGGGTTAACCGAGGTACCACTCTGCTAAGGCCAGGGCTACAGGACGGGAGGCCAAAGTCCATGTGCGAACTCACTTTTGTTAGGTGACTCGGTGGACACTCAGTGAGCAACTCAGGACTTAACACGAGTGAAACATTGCTAAATAATCATCCAGGAAGACAAAGGTTTCCCTGTTAGTCATCATTTAAGACTGTATAAGATAGCTCTGTGACCCAGAATCACTTCCAGTGCTTGGGGACATCCAGACAGAAGGCTGATACTAAGAACTACCTGGAGTAGCTTGAGACAGCTCTTTCTACCTTAAAAATAAAAAGATCCCTCCATCCCTCCTTCCCTCTCTCCTTCCCTCCCTCTCTTCCTCCCTTCTTTGTTTTTTCCCTCCCTCCCTTCCTTTCTTCCACCTCTCATGGTACTAGGGATAGAATTCAGGGCCCTAACACGAGGCAAGTGAGTGACATCTCCTGTCCTTTAGGTCTGGGTTTCTATTATAACAACAGGAGCTGGTACAGTAAATGTACGGCAGGTCTTATGCCACAGTATCTTCAAACCTGAATTCAGACCATCACATGGTAAGATATACCTCCCTTGCAGGCCACAGGGAAAATAATCATTGTTTGCAACTGAACTGCACCATCAGATAAAACTGTTCCAAATAACTTAAAAGTTAACTTTAAAAGATACAGTGTTTCTTACAGGTATGCCACTCTTAACACATAAAGAATGCCCTAGAACTCATGGTATTAATCCAATCTCATTTTTAGTGTACCGGAAGGTACTGGCGTTCAAAGAAATCCTATTTTTGGTTATTATTTTATGTCACAAGGCAAAGGAACCTTTTGAAAAATGAACATTCACCCAATTTTCAGGTTTCCAATCTCCTGTGTCCAGTCTGCGGCCCGGCATGCAAACACAATCTGGCTCCTCATTGTCTTTGCAGCTGAACTGCAGAGAATTCTTGGCCACCGCTTGAGCAGATGCTAGTTTTTTTTTTTTTTTTTTTTTTTAATAGCTGCAGAAACTAATTTGCCCGCCAGATCAGTGACAGAGAATTGATGCGACTGGCTTCCCTTGGATGCCAGAAGGCATAGCCTTGAGGGGAGAGGTAGAAGGTGGCCCCTAGGATACTTAAGACAGATACAGCCACACAGCTCTGGGAGCAGACAGGCAGGCACAAGACGCGCCTGCCACCCTAGGCTGGGTACCCGCAGGTCCCAGGCTGGCCTCCGTGCCAGGTGGCAGGCCTTCTCTCCCCATGGACTTAGTTCTGCTCCGTGCACGAGCTTTTTCTTCTTACCCAGGCAAATTCATAGGTAGGAACAGGCTATTTCCAGAGAACTACTAGGAAGATAGGTGAGTGAAAATAAAACAAGATCATTTGTCACGGGCATCTGAGAGACTGACTAGGAAGTGCCTCTGTGCTGAGCTTCCAGCTTTCTTCATTTAACATGGGCAAGGTGCAGCCAGGATGACGGTGCCTTAATACCATCAGGCAGGGAGGACTCACTGCAGCCTGCCGTCTGTGACATCCCACAGTCACAAACCTGTGGCTTAATCAGTGTAACTGTGGCCACTGAAATATGACAATGGATTGCACAGTTGTTTTTGTTGTTGTTGTTTTTAAAAATAGAAGAACAGTTTTCAGGAAGTACAGTATCTCCTCACTTTAACGAGATCACAGAGAACCCAAAATCAGATCCAAATGAATGAACTACTCACTGATAACAGAAGTTTAAATAAAAAAAAACAGCATAATCCCAGAAGCTGAGAAACCAAACAGACTGACAAGCACAGAATAGAAAGGGACCTGACTTCTTTCTACCTGGGCAGCTTCTCGTTATCACAGTCTTTAGAAGTCTTGGCCAGGAATGGGGAAAGAAAAATGCTCTTGGCAGTGTTTGAGAGCTGGTGTAATCTGTATCCCAGTTCTCCCACATGGAGGTGAAGCAGCATAGAACTTTCTAGAACACAGCTCCTAACTCCCTCAGGCATGGTACCTGCATGCTATCTGGACCTCTTTCAGAAGATGTTAGGCATGTGGAAGGAACACATCTCAGATGCCACCCTGTGACGTTAATCTCAGTCACCTGGGAGAGAGGGGTCTTCGTGGGATGCATATGGAGGATCATCTTGATCAGGTTAATTGAGCTAAGAAAACCTCGCTCCTTGTGTTCAGCATTATAAAGGCCCCGGGCAGGGAAGAAGGAAGATTATTGTAGGAAGAGGAGGGAAAACAGGGTTGAAGATTAAGGCGTAAGCTATCACAAATTCACTGTGATTATGTATGAAATAATAAAAGAATAATTAAAAAAATAAAGATTCAAAAATAAAAATAAAGTACCAGGACTTGGTCCTGGATGAGAGAAAGAGAGAGAGCTGAGACCTAGTACTTATCCCCGTCGGTTCTTTGACCCTGGGTGTCATGTGATTAGCTGCTTTGAGCTCCAGCTTGATTTACTTCCCTGTCACTTTGAACTGAGCCAAAATAAACCTTTTCTCTCTGAAGCTGCTTTTGTCAGGGTGCTTTATCACAGCAACAGGAGAAAGTGACTAAGAAATGAACAGATCTCACATTGCCAATCCCTTTATAGTCCAGCGTAGCTTTCCACTAAAATAGGTATGAGTCACAAACACTTGGTGCATGGTGGATGACGGCAGTTGGCAGGGTTGACTCAGCCAGCCCAGCGACACAACCCACCCACATGCCCCAACACAGTAGTGTTGCTCTCACTTGTGCCTTAGCAAAGACACACGTGATGATGTGCTGTGAGGGGATTTGGGGAGTTGCAGGCAGGATGGGTGGAGTACTCAAGCAGTAGTTTGCAATTAGCTCCCACTCTGTAAAGCTGGAAGGATACAAGGTGTCAGACTGGGGGAGAAGCTCGGCATGGCCCCAGGGCCTCTGGGACGGAACTTGAAATCCGTGGGCCTATCATTTCCCGCCTACCTGATTTTCAGCGCAATCCCCAACAGCATCACAACTAAAATGGTTCTCCGCAGCACTAGCGGGTGTGAGCAAACCAGCAACCACGCCGCGCGCAGACCATCCCCAGGCCACACAAAGAGTCCCAGAGGGTAAGGGGGGTGACAGTTCGGTTAGTAAAGCGCTTTCTTTGCAAGCATGAGTACTTGAGTTTGATTCTCCACAACCTGTAATAAGGAAAAAGTAAGGTCTAGCATAGCACCGCATGCTGCAACCCCAGTACTGGGAGTCAGAGACAGAAGGATCCCTGGGGTTCACTGGGCAACCAGCATAGCCCGCTGGACAAGTTTCAGGCCTATGACACAGAGATCCTATCTCAAAACACAAGGTGGGCGGTGCTCTGAGGAACAGCGCCCAAGGATGACCTGGGGCCTCCTCACACATGCATGGGCACATACATGGGTACACATTCATGAACACCCCCCCCACATGCACCTACAAGGACACACAGGCACATGCATATAAAAAACGAAGCCCTGGAGGCTCACGGGAGGACCCCGTTTCTTGCAAATCTGCAGGACATTTTCTCGACTGATTTCAAACATCCACCAAGATTTCTTGCTGCCCTTCTGCAGTCAGATCTTTATCCACTTCAGGCTTCGCATTCTGAGAAGCTCAATATCTCCCCGAGAATGAACCCTGAAATTGCAATGTATACTGTAGGAAAAGCTTGTTCTACTTCATGAACACCAGATGCGAGATGGAAAGAATGTCTTTATCCGGGGTTACCGTGGCCAAAAAAAGCCATGGACATAAACTGCCTTCAGAGCTGGTTGGTTCTCTTGAAGTCCCCCTCCCCCCCAAACTGCATGTACACTAAGAAATAAGAAGGCCGCAAAAGTTCTAAAAATTAAGTATGTCCATCATCCATATCAAACGATAAGCAAAAATTATGGTCCAGTGGAAGATTGGCACCTCACCCAGCACCACCCATCACAGAGGGAAACAAGTAGAGGAAAAAGGATCATCCTTTGGGCGGGGTGGGGCATTCTCGACTTAAGTGACTTGGCTCCGCTCTGAGACAGGACAAAAAAAGGAAACACGATTCCAACAGGTCCCAGGACACCTGGAGCTCAGCGTTGCTTGCAAACTATTTGAAAGAGAGTTTTTACATCACAAGACGTGGCTAGCTTTCTTTTCATGTGTTCAAAAGAAACAGGCTACTTCCCTTTCCACCCATTTGGCACTGAAGCACCCCAGAGCATCCCAAAAATTCTCTGGCAATTTTGAAGAAAATACGTCTGAATAGTCACACTCCCTTTTAGCCATTTATCTTCCCTGAGAGAAGAGTGAATCTTGTCCGGCCTTTATCAATCCTGGGAGAGGGAGCCTGAGGCTAATCTAACCTGCAGGGAGGAGAGAAGGTACGCGAGCTGGGTACCACGCAGCAGGCAGGGGCTCAGCCCCAGCCCTACTCCCCACCCCACGCATGAGGACACCCGCCTGTGGACACGGCTCTCCCTGGAGCACGCGGGCGATACCAGGCAAAGCCACGCTCCACTGTCCCCTCAGTGGCATTTCGCTGGTCTTCCAGCAGCAGTCCGCCCAGCATGGCGACCCTCTGTGGAGCTGAGCAACCAGGGGAGCTCAACGCAGGGAAATCCTGACAAGCTAGACCCCCTCCCCCGTCATCCCGGTTCTCTGAGGCTCACTCTGGATTCCCTCCCACTCATTCACACACACCCCAATACTCAGAGCAGAACTTCTCTTGATAATCACTGGCCCGAGCAAGAGCACGTGCTTATCTGACCTTAGTGTGGGGAAGAGAGGGGAATGGCGGGATTTCAAAGTCAAAGACCGATCCTGGCAGCACTGTCTGGGCTAAGCGAAGGTCCTAAAAATCATTTCCAGACCCTGGCCCCTCAGCCCACCCACCAACCCCCTCTTCCAGGCCTTTTTCTTTTTTCTCTTTCTTTCTCCTCTCCCTCTTCCTACAATTTGCCCCGCGGTTCTGGAACTCCATTAAAAACTTCCATCTAGCCCATGGGGCGGTGCATTTTTAAGGTAAATACCTTACATTTATACCTTACAGAGTCACTTTGGAGAAAGTGCTTGTGCCTGTGCGGGAGCTGAACCTACACAGTCGCCCCTCGCAGGGCACCAGGCCAGCGCTTGGGGTCAGGATAGAGGAAGAAGTAACTCGCTGCTACAGTAATAGAAAGAGCCTAGAGTCAGGAGTTCTCAGGGACAGGGAGAGCTGCCGTTTGTTTATTTATTTACGAGAAACTTTACAATAAAAGACCATTCTGATCTCAGGTGTTGATCATAGGTACTTGCGTGGAAACAAAGAACTCGAATATTACATCTACTTGCTTATTTCTTATTTGAGGAAATGAAACCTCCTGAAGTGCAAGGAGGTTGGAATACATCAGAAATAATGTTTAACATTCGCCTACATATCGCATGGCATATACTAAAGACTAAATCAGCTGCCCTGTATCTCTTCTACCACCCTACTAGGGAGCAGGGAGTGGCACCCACAACATCAAAGTAGCACCTCATGGTGTTTGTTTCCAGGCATGGCAGTCGTTTCTAGATGCTTGCTTTTTATCACTATGCCAGGACCAGGAAAATGCACCTTGCCAACGTCCCCCTCTCCTCTGCCAGGTAATTCCCATGAGCTGGTGTCTGCCTGAGCCAGGGACATAGGTGGGCGAAACATCCCCTGAGTCCTCACGGGTTGGGGTGGGCCCTGCTTTGGATGGGGTGCTGGATATTCTTTAGAAAGAAAGAGAGAAGGAAAGGAAGTTGGAAAGAGGGAGGGAAGAAGAGAGGGAGAAGGAGGAGGGAAGGGAGAAGGATAGAAATCGACAGAGGACAGAAACAAAGAGACATAGAAAGACAGAAGACAAAAGGAACAGAGATGAAGAGGAGGAGGAGGAGAGTGTGTACAAATTGTGTGAAAGTCACAGTCGCTGACATTTCACAGCAGAAGCCCTGAAGAGCCATTTAGTGCAAAAAGCAAGGGGCCTCAGGTCAACCGAAGCCCAGAAAGCTTATGATGTGAACCGTCAGCTCTTCCTTGGGGAAGTTGTTCCTAGAAAGCTGGCCTGTGGCCTCAAAGGAGAGTTCCTCTGCCCCTCCCAGCATGTGGGCTCAGGGGACAGTGCCCCGCCCCCCTCACCAGCCTGGCACTTCCCACTGGGACCACAGGGGTAGAGACAGGCGGGCCTGGGATTGTGTGGGAAATCAAGTTCCCATGGCTCTTGAATCCCTCCTCTGTTCAAAGGGACAAGGACAGAGGTGTGACCGAGACCGTAGGCTGTCGCCGTGCCCGTGCTGTCACCATTAGTGCTGATGCAAGTCCTATGAAGGACTTTCTTTACCTTCAGGACAAGCGACTCAAGAATTCAAGAGTCAGGTGCCTCTCCTGACTAGCCTTTCTATCTGAAAATGAAAACAATTTTAAAGTCTTAAGGACAAGAAAAAACATAGAGGAGAGACACAAAGCAGTGGGCACAGTGTCACTGCTGACCTCTCTTCCAGTCACCCCCAGCAAGTCCCTCCCTGAAGGAAAAGAGAGGGTCTCCTGGAGTGGGCCCATCTGCACCTGAAGCCTTTATCACCCAAGGTGAGCCAAACTGCTGGCCTTGAGGTCATGGCCTCGCCTGCAAGAGACAGCCACAGCGCCAACGCCGTGGTTCTGAACTGGACATGGGGTTTTGGAGAATAACTACAGAAAGAAACATAAAAAAGAATGAGAGCCACACAATCCCGGGTCCAAAGGGACTCTCGTGCCATCCGTGAGGAGCTGCCGGGACCCCATCATCATGTGGTCTGTGTCCCTCCTGTACACAAAGCTGTTTCTCTGCATTCCCTCCCACTCTCTCCCTCCTTCTCCCCCTTCATCCTTCTCCTCCTCCTTCATCCCTTCTCTCTCTTCCTGTGGCCTAGGCTGCTCCTGAATTTGATAAATGGCCAAGGATGACCTTGAACTTTTGACTCTCTACTTCCCAGTGCTGGGAAGCCAGAGACAGGCCTCACCCAGTTTCATGTGGTGCCGGCGGCAGACCCAGGCCTTCACGTATGTTACGCAAGCACTGTGCTACCCCCATGCCACCCCCAACCTGGTCTATACTTCCCTCTGGGACTGAGACAAAGTCCGAGAAGCCTATGCTGTCTGATAGCCTATGCTGTAAAAGGTAGTTCTCAGCCTAGGTGTAGCCTTCACATGGCGACTGGAGCTGGTGTGTGTGAGCCGACTGCTCCCGCTTGTGATCCCCCGGCTTGAACCACAACATTCTGCTGTCGGCTCTGCGCCTGCCTCAGATGGCGAGCTTGTCCCTAAGGGGCACAGAACTCACCCTTGGCTTCATTAATTAATCCATTGCATTCAAGTAAGTGATAAGCAAGTTGAAAGAAAGCAAGCCTGCGGTCAGAAATCTTTCTGTCACATTTTGGTTGCTCTGTGTGTGTGCGTGCACATGTGCGTATGCATGCGTGTGCACGCGCATGAACAAGTTCGTGCGGGTGTGTGCAAGGCATTGGTCTCCATCAGGTGTCTGCCTCAGTCTCTCCACTGCGCCTGTCACTGAACCCGGGAAGGAGTCCTCTTGGGTGGCGTAGGAACAGCATCACAAGGAGCTTTACGTGGGTGCTGGGGACCCAACTCAGGCCCTCATGCTGCCTGGCAAGCACTTCACCCACTCGCCCCTCTCGCCGGCCACTGGTCCCTTCAAACCATGTGCGTGGAGACGCGCAGCGGGCATAGGGAGGAAGAGGCAGCGCCTTTCTCTGGTGGTCTCCCAGGCAGGCCCAGGGCTGAAGTCCCTGTGGTCCCCCTAGACGTCCTGTCTTCCAGTTGTACCCCCTTCTCTGGGGTGATGGTGAGGCCAGGTGGAAGAGCTATCCTGCCGGCACCGCCACCACCCAGCCCTCCGCCTCCCCCGTGGGAGGCCACTGAGCGATGTTCTGATCCTTACGGAGGGTCTGGAAGGCACCATCATGGCATGGGCCCCTCGGCCCACACAGTGACCTCTGCAGCTAGAATGTTCAGGAAGGAACTGACTTCTGCAATCCTGGACAGGTTCCACTGGCGCAGAAATCCCTTTTCAGCTGAAATTAGTATCCGTTGAGGGGACCGGGTCTCCCTGTGTGTCCTAGGCTAGACTTGAACTTGAGACCCTTCTGAGCCTGCTTCCCACGCGCTAGGATTACAAGTGTCCACCGTAGGAATCTTTAACAGGTAAAGGGGCTGATACTTCTCTCTGTTTGAAGATAAGCCTCGGTGGTCCCTCCCGAGTTCCTCATGGCAGTGATTCGCAGTGAGTCGCAGATCCATCTGCAGTATCCCCTGGGGATGTCATTTTCTCTAGACCAGAGTGGTGCTGAGGATGAGGAGAGAGGTCGTCATTGTCTTCTCCCTCTCTCGGCCGTAACTTCTGCTGACTAGAGATCTTCGCCACCCAAGACCCCATGCGCCTCTCCCCTCTTCTCTGTCGCTCTAAGCGACACTCAAAGGCCCTCTTCACAGAACCTCCATCTCCAGCGACATCTGAGCGATTGTCCCTTTGAAGTTCTGTGGACTCTTCGGCTTCCTCTTGAGCAAGGCCCCTCTGCTCCTCGGCTCGGGCCCTTCGGCTCGGGCTCTGACCTTGGCTTCTTTCTCTTCAGCTGGATGTATCACCACACTTTACTAGCAGGGCTGTTCTGTGAAGCGTACCACGCCTGTGTCTGTTCCTCAGAAATCCCGTGTACACCATTTATCTCAGAACCCCTTGAAATGTCTCTCCTTGGAGGCACACAGCCAGAATGGCCAGCAATGGTCACCCTTTACTCCTGCCCTGCCTCTCCCCGACTTCCCCTCAGCAGCCTGGATCATTGACTCTCGTGTCTGCAGAGATTCATAAAGAAGCAGCTTTGAATCAAAGCAGAGGCAAAACCAGGATGAAGGCTGAGCTATGGGGACCCCAGTACCCGTGAGCTCTGACAGCTAGTCTTTCTAACAGCTCTCCACTCACAGAACTCTTTTTCAATATCCACATTGAGATCGTAGGCGGCTATATTTTGTCCATATTCTATCCTGCACCATTTCCTACACTACACATTAATCTGTATGTTTTTAAAAATAGAATTGTAATAGAACATGCATAGCCTAAGAACCAATGCTGACTACACAATGATATGAAGACTCTTCTCTAAGGAAGAAACGTTAAATGTTCTAAAAATGACAAAGCTGGAAGGCTTCGTGACTAGAATCCTATATAAATTAGGAGAGAGACCCATTTGCAGATGTACCTATCAGGGTAGACTGTGGTGGATAGGTGGATAGGCTTACATGGACTCCCACCACCCCAGGCTACGGCCCCTGTGGTGACTCCGACCTTGAACAAAACCTCAAAGAGATGTGGGATGTGTGTGTGTGCATGTGTGTGTGCGTGCGCGTGCACGCGCACTCAAGTGTGCACTCAGTGGCCAGAGGAGGATGTCAGCTATCCCTTTGAGACAGGATCTGCCTGAATCTGCAAGACTCAGTGACCCTTGTGTTTCTACCCCCCTCTTCTCACTGCTGAGATTTTAGACACACATCTGTGTCATGCCCAGCTTATGTGGATGCTGGGATCTTGACTTCAGCTCCCCTTGCTTGTGAAGCAAACACTCCTGCCGACTAAGCCGTCTCCCCAGTCCTGAGATGTGGCTTCGAATCGACTGGTCAGCACGTGCAGGACTGGAACTAGGAAGGGCCTTGACGCTACTGAACACCTCATGAAATTATGATAAATCCATTTGGGCAGAGAGAAGACCTGAGCTCATGTGCCTCGGTAAACCCATTGCTCAATTAATGTGAACATTTGCAGAGTTTTCCTAACATAGTTCGTCACATCCTAACAATATATACTGAGTATGATCATCATGCAAATGTCACATACATATAGTAGAATCATGGTTTGTAAAGAAACATAGTTAATCCTTAGGCAAGCTGACAACCATACCCTCGGCTACATAGTAAACTGAGTCAGGACTCACACCTAGACTCCACTTTGTAAAAAACTGACTTGAAGCCACATTGACGTGAACTAAACTATCGAGGCCATTTAAGGGGCTTATTTCTAGTTGAGGCAAGCCTCTTGGCGATCAGATGTGTATTTGGGCTATAATGCAATCTGTAAGTAGATTTACATGTATATTTCATGCCTTTAAAAAGTCACAGTGCTCAGTGGCTTGGCAGCTGGCAGAAATGATTCCCCACTTAAAATATCTGCAGAGCTGCATCTGTTAGCCGTTTTGGGTTTCTCCCGCAGACTGACAATTTGGTGATAGCAAGCTGTCTCCCAATTAATGTTCCAGAAAACATTTATTTCAAGATTTTTCAGAAGGAGAGCCAAGCCTTTCTGGGCTTCGGCGCTGTGAAGCGCCGTCGCTATTTCTGCCTTTGTCCTCCCTGTCTAGGGTTAATCACAGCCAGATCTTGAAGATGCTTTGTTAAGACTTTCCAAAGACGCTTAAACTTAGCATCTTTAAAAGGTGATCTGCCTTTAATCTTTCCTAACCTAATGATAATGTCATTCAGACATTTAAAGCCATGATCAGGACACACTGACGTCATTCCCTTTCTTGAAATTGTGCTGCTTCCCTCGTTTGTTTTTTTTTTTTTTTTCCTCTTACAGCTAATTGTATGTCAAAGACTTCAGAAAGGATTCTCTCAAAGAGGTTCACGTAGTGTTCTAGCTTGTGTCCGTAGTGCCAACAGCACTGGTCTGTGAAACCCCACCCTGTGGTTTTCAAAAGGCATTAGAAAGCCTTCCTGGAGGTTGGCTTGCAAATCGCTTATGAGGCACACAGCTGTGTGTGTAGTTTCTGTACCTGCCTGTCCCTGTCACCCATGCATTTTCCAACAGGATGGGGACCAGGTCTCCTGAACTCCTAGCACCCAACACTGCCTGGCCACTCAGCTGTTAGGTAAGTGGAAGAAACGACTGAGCCAGTCCAGAGTCAAACTGATGACCACGGTGTGCTCATTGATCATAGTTTGATTTTGCACTGTGTCTGACAATAGTAAAGAAAGTCTGAAAATTGGAAAATGAGCTAAAAAGTCTTCTACTTGGACATTTTCAATGTCATCTTTGATGTGTATATGCGTGTTATGTATGCATGAGTTTAGGTACACGGGTGTGGCAAGCAGGTGTGTGGGCACGTGTGTGCAGAGGCCCAAGGTGTTTGTTGTGCATTGTCCCTGAGCGCTCTCCCACTCTTTCGAAGTTAAACTCACTCAAACCCACAGCTCACAGACAGGGTTAGTTTCTCCAGCCTGTTTGCTCTGGAGAGTCCTAGTCACTGCCTTTGGAGGCTTTGCTATGTGGGTTCTGGGGTCTAAACTCCAGTCCTCTTGTTGAAAGGTAAGCACATATTTACAGTGGTATCATCCCCATCTCTATGCGTGATTCAACCTCCTATCAACTACAAGAGGTGTGGGGGGGTGGTTCCTGCTTAAGCACATGGTAATTACTACAACTCTGCTTGACAGGAAGCGCTCTGACATCCCTGGGGAGAGAAAGGACTGGCAGACAGTTGCTGGAACATTCTCCAGAATGAGGAGGAACAGAGGTACACACATGCGCACGCAGCTCTTGGGAAGTGTCTTTGACACACCGATGGAGGCAGGGCCTCATGCTGGCTACTGCGTGGTGGCACAGAGCTGCTGGGAGACTGCACGGGAGGCACAGCAGACAGCTGCTTTGGTCTCTGGATCACTGGTCACATGCTTACGGCTCTCAGGACTGAAACCGACACCAGGTGAAGCCAAATACAGACAGTTCGAATCCTGAGTTGCTGTCACCAGCTGTGTCTGTGTTGAAGTTGCAATCCAGCACGTTGGTGTGTGTGTGTGTGTGTGTGTGTGTGTGTGTGTGTGTGTGTGTGTGTGTGTACGAGAGGGCACTTGAGTGTGATTGCCTTTGGAGGCCCAGTGGGGATATTGGGAATCTTTCTGGATTGCTCTACCTCCTCATTGTTTTGCTCTGGTGTCTCGCAGACTCCGTCTTCCAGGGCCAGAATTACAGACCATTGCATTTCCACCTGCCATTTATATATGGGATCTGGGGATCCTTTTGCTGGCGAGGCAAAGGTCTGAACCCCTAGTCCTCTCCCCAGTGCCCAATTTATATTTTTCGAATCTCAAACTTGGGTGCACGTTTTGGTCTCCACTTCAGTGCTTGAGACACGAGGCTCCGTCTGCTGAAGGAATGAAGGGCAGTTTCTAGCCATATTCTTAAGGTTGCCAAGCGTGGTCTGCTTCAGAGGGACATTCTCGCATTCCGTTGCCAAGACACCCTACAGTTCCTGTTGTCGTAAGACACAAGCCCAAGGTTGACGCCCCTTAGTGAACGTGCCTCCTAGCCTAATGATAATGTCATTCAGACATTTAAGACCATGACTACAGCGTAATGACATCATTTCCTTTCTCAAAATTGTGTCGGGGTGCTTACAGAGCTGACAACGGGGCTGTTCAAACACAAAAAACTGGTTCCCCATTTTTGTGACAATAAAGCAGCCCATGTACGAAGAATAGACTCAGGAGTGATACTAATCAAAGGCATATGGAGGGTCAGAACTCAGTATCCACGGCGCTGGCTGCTACCTATCGTCAACCTGACAGGACCTAGCATCGCTCAGGAGACAAGTCTCTGAGCACACCCGCAGGGATTCTCTCGCAGGGCAACAGAGATGGGAGACACACCTTAACCATGAGCACACCTCTCCATGGGCTGGGTGCCTAGACTGTATCAAAAGGGGGACTCAGCTAAGCACCAGCATCATTGCTCCTGGCTTCCTGATAGCGAATGTGACCCAGTGCCTCAAGCGCTTGGTGCTACGATTCCCCTGCCATGACTGACCGTGCTTTCCAACTGTGAGCCAAGAGAAACCCCGCCCTCCTCAGCTTTCTGTGGATGGTTCATCATGGCTACAGGGGCAGTAGCACGCCCAACGCTCCCGTACCGGTTTGCACTTTATCCCTGACACTTCCCAAAGCCCAGAATCTGGGAGTGTACTTTTGATTACTAGGAATCAGATGATAATGATACAGTACTGCCTGACCAAGTAGAAAATTCATAATAAATGCGGTTACCTAGGAAACAGTTGGAGCAGTGAGAACCTCAAGGTGTGTTTCCCTGGTTCCTTCTGCTGAATGGCTTTTTCCTCTAGCTGTTATAAAGGGGATGGTGCTACTGATATCGAATGCACCCATAACTCTGCCCCATGCATGCATCAAGCGCTTACATGTCTTTATTCTGTGGCACGCTTGGAATTTACTACTAAGTATTCCCGTGGGCCTTCCCATCTGGGCTGGATAATGGGAGCTCTCAGAACCATGAGCCATCTCTTCCCTGGTCCTCTCTCTTGCTCCCCTTGAGCTGCGGCATCCAGAACTACCTGCAACTGTGCCTGCCCCTGCTCCACTGGGCTCTCATTCTACATTTTAAAGGGAATGAGTGGGCCAGGGGGTTTGCTCACAAAACTGAAGACCTGAGTTCAACCCCCCAAAGGCCACATGCTGGAAGGAGAGAACTGACTTCTGAAAGATGCCCTTTGACTTCCATCCATGTGCCTGGCATACATATGCCCCCTCTCTAATACATAAATAATTTTTTTAAAAAGTAAAAGGAATATGCAATTCTTTTTACAAAAAGATTTCCTCCCAAAACATAAGCATGGACAGACAGTCTTGGTACTGTTTGCCTTTGCACAGTCGAGGGGTTTTTCTTGTAAAGGGAGGGTGGGTCCCTTAGCCAAGTTTTTGCTTACATGTTTATAAACACACCAACACCTACATTTAATGCCAGAGTACTTAAGTTTGGTTATGTATGATGAGTATTTTCAACTGAAAATTAAGAGTGATCATTTTACTTAGCATTTCCTTGGCGGACATAAAAGAGACGCTCAGAACTTTCTAGAAAAGTTTCTTTCTACCAAGTGTTTTTGGGGCGAAGACTGTTGTGCTCACAGTCTCTCCCACACGATAGCACAACGGTCGCTGATCACTGGCTTCTTCACCACGGACACCTGCACTTTGGAAAGGGGTTAGATAGGGTTCTGTCTGTCAAGGCCCACTGTCTGCTCCTTAGATGGGTATACAGTGTGCATGTACACACGCATGCACACACACACACGCACGCACGCACGTACGCACGTTATAGAGCAGTCAGAAGATGAAAAGCGAAACATCCACATAAACAGTTGCGTCTATGGCTCTGTGAGATGGAAGGGAGGGTTACTTCCAGACAATGCTGAGAGCTATGTAGGGAAACTAGAGACCACCACAGTGTGTTTCTCTTTCACAGCAAAAGCCACATGCGTCCCTTTAACAGGAAATGTAAACCACGCCCCTTCCCCAGTCATCTCTCTGGATGTCCTCAGCTCCCCCCTGGGTATGGAGGTCCTTCATGCCCACTGGCATCACTGAACTCTCTTTCTCCTGGGCTTTCTTGGGCCAGGGCCAGCTGGTGGACAGCCACAGGCAGACACTATGACAGGGGCCTCCAGGGGAGGAAGAGGGCCAGGTGGCAGGAGAGTTCATGGGGCCAAACTGGAAAAGGGAAAGGGGAAAACCTCACTTGCAAGTCTGTGAGTCTCCCCAGGTATGTCCAACTACTGAACCAGCTCCCCCATCTACCCACCTGTCAGGAAATGGTCCCACCCACTGTGGACTGGGTCCATCGATCAGACAATCTCCTGCAGGCTTGCTCAGGACTTGCCTGGATCTAATTCTTCAAGGACGTGCCCAAAGCTCAGCCTGCAATCAAGTTGACACCTGTGTCTAACCAGCACCATGCTGCTCAGCAGCACAAAGTAAAGCCCACTGCTCACACAAGAAAAAGCAGTTCCTTGTGAATCCATGGAACAAAAAGTAAGCCAGGTTCCAGGTCCACACGGGCATCTCTGACTGAGTTCAGTTATGAAACTAGCTTGGAAAGTCAACACATGATTTGTCAATAAGCAGCAAGAAACTGGTCGCCTGTAACGTGGAGAAATGGGACATTCCAGAGAAGTTTCAGAACTACAGTGGCACCTGGACTGCACACCCTAGGTGGTCTGCCCTGGCACAGACAAGACAGCTGGACACCAAGCCTGCAGCGGCCCTCACTGCTTATGTGCTGGGACTTTCTAGTGTCATCTTGTGCTGGGAGCTACCAGGGAGCTACCAGTCGCCAGTGGTCTGGGTGCCGGCGCCTCACTGGGCGCTGGCCTAATTGCTGGGTCAGCTGTTCTGGTTTCTCCCAGGACGCCCTGACTGCTTCATCTCTGCCATTACTATGCACTAGAGAATCTGTTCTTAGCATCATGTCTGAGAGCTGAGCTGAGCTGAGCTGACCCTAGCGTGTTCATAGCATGAGACGTCCTAGGAAGCTCACCTGCCTTCAATCTATCCTGCTGACCCTGCTCCAACACATGCCAGGGCCTCTCGCCTCTCACCAGCGCCCATACCAGATGCCTGACCACCACCTAAAGACACCCTGGACCTGTGGCTGGATGCTCTGCCTCCACCAAGCCTGTGCACAGCGGCCTCCTGGCCCCCCCAAACCTGGGACACTTGACCTAGTTCAATTCTCAAAGCAGATCTCGCCTGGACAGCTCTGGCTGGTCAGGAGTTTCTGGCACTTGTTTTTGGTTCTTACCCAAGATCTTAAAGAAGGGACAGATGAGCCGGCTTTCTTGTTAGTGTCCACTTACTTGAGTGATCTGACCACAAGCTCCAGAGTTCACACCTGAGAGCTTGCCGGGCTGAGCGGCTAGCCTCACTGCGAGGCACAGAAAGAAGCTCTGTGGGGCTGATCTAGAACTTCCCCCAGCTGCCCACCAGGTCCTCACAAGGCACTGCCCTGACCTCAACACCCAGGAGAGATGAAGGCTGCTCGCTTGGCAAAGCAACAGGGAAGTTTTATAGCGACCCGTTCGTGACGGCTGGACAGAGAGTCAAATGTAAGGAATTCCAGTATGGCTCATGTCCCTGCTGGTCACTGTCCTGTCATAAGGGATCCTGGAAGCCGGAAGACCCCAGGGAAATGGTGGCTGGTATCAAAAGTTGAGGTTAGAAGCCGCCCATCCTGGGCCACAGCTCCCTGGCACTGGCGCTCACTCGGCTTTGCTGCCGAGTTGGCACATTAGCCGAGGTCACCAAGAGCTTACAGGAAGCGCAGTTACACGCTGTTTGTTTCCTGTCTCCTTTCTAAACCATTCAGGATTCACATGCTCTGGTCCAACGTGTAACCATCATCTGACTTCATCAGCTAATGGCAAGGTGGCCCTTCCAATTCGTGAACGGGGGAGGGAAGAAAGGAAAGAAAAGAAAGAAAGGAAAGGGAAAGAAGGAAAGGGAAAGAAGGAAAGGGAAGGAAGGAAGAAAGGAAGGAAGGAAGGAAGGAAGGAAGGAAGGAAGGAAGGAAGGAAGGAAGGAAGGAAGGAAGGAAGGAAGGAAGGAAGGAAGAAATTAGTAATTACAGTGATCAAGAACCATAAATGGGGAGACTGTCAGAGGCAAACTGGTGTGCTCAGGCATCCTCATTTTAAGCAATGTGATTGACCGAGATAATTCTCACTTACGTATCTTGGTTCATAAATGAATAGGACTCTGGGAGCTTTTTGAGGACAAATTAAGTTGACAGAGACTCTGGTGGTCACATGGGTTCCATGTCACCGGCGGGTGCCACGTGCAGAAGAGCAGCAGGTGTTGGTCACCACTGCAGGATGCTAGGACCGCACATCTGCTTTAACTGGATCCCTCACGCCACCTCCCCCTGCTCTCACTGGGCGAAAGTCCTGAGCCAGCCACTGAACGAGAGGATGAAAAACCTCCAGCACCATGCTAATGTGAAAATGTTATAATGAAACCCATATCCTGTGTACCAATTAAAAATCATTTTAAATAGAGAGGAAAAGAAAGTAGAACAATTATTTTCTTATATTAAAAAGAAAAAATAAAAAGCCAGAACTGGCTAAAACTCCCAGCACTATAAAACTTTGAAAGTACTTTCCTATTTATACTGCATATGCCTACTCCTTCAGCCATTTTTTTTCTACAATTGTTACTGAGGAGAAGAAATTCTGGCAAAATTCATTATATTGAAAATGTTTTTTCTTACTGACCTAAATGACAAAGTGGAACTGACCTTACTGAAAAAGCTTAACATGAAGAAGGCACTAGGTGCAGCCTTGGTGCAGAAGGGAGAAAGGGAGGAAAGGAAGAAGGGAGAGACAAAGGAAGGGAGGGAGAAAGGGAAGGAGAAAGGGAGGGAGGGAGGGAAGGAGAAAGGGAAGGAGAAAGGGAGGGAGGAAGGGAGGGGGGGAGGGAGGGGAGGGGAGAAAGCACATACCAGAACAAGACATCTTTTATCTTGACATTTTATTGTCTCAAGCTGGACACAGGATGCAACTTACATGCCACAAAACTGAGACATTAACTATTGAGATATGCAGTTATGTAGCCAAAACAAACCTCTTTGTGTGTGATTGCACACTACTACACAATTCTTGCTTTTCAGAGAAAATTTTTACTGATAAGCACCTTGGGTTGAGGGCAATATTTCTTACTACGTAGTTTAAAACTATCTAAAGAACTCCATAGGATTTTTGAAAAACTGAGCGATGGGAAAAGACTGGTAAAGAGATAAAAGACACTGACAGACAAGTATATACACAAATAACAAATGAAAGTGTGTGACATCTGATTTACGACAACAGCACCAGTATCTCCACTCTTTTCAGTTTTACATCTGAGCATGAAGAGGTGAATTGGCTTACTTGCATTTTAAGAACCATTATTTTTTAACTGATCTTTTCTAATATTTCTAAAAATGCTACCTATGTTGGTTGTAGACTGAAATCCTTAGAATTTCAAATTTTCTACTCCCCGGTTACTAACAATAAGGGACAGGTATAAGATGCAATGAAAAAATATCTTCTATGGTTCTGCTAACTATGATGAATGCAAGCGCTTCAACCAGGCCACTCAATTCAACACTATTCCCAGAGAGATGGGTCTGGGCAGGCATTTTGACAGAAGTGGCTACGCAGTAATATCTCAATATTACCTCATGGCTGACAATCACTCAACTGAAAAAAATTGGCTTCATGGTTCTGCTGGTAAGAAATCTGCAACAATTACTGGAGAGAAATCACCTATCAAAGCAACTAAGAGGAGATACTTCTCTGACAGTTTCAGTCACGAAGACTAAAAAATATTGTGAGTGCACAGGTGGGTTTCCTACACCCATCTGTTAATTTATAGAAATCCTCCTCTTCATCATTACGTTCACTGGCTATTATTCTTATGAGACATAATTCTACGTAAGGGCTCTCACACAAAAGAGTTCTGTAGAGACAAGATCTTCAGTTTCTGAAGTGGATGTTACAATTTGGCTCATTCGGAGGTACAGCTTAGTACGGCTTGCGTTCCAAGTTTATGATGGAATCTTACATTGAACTGCATCCAAGTCACCCAAGGCCCTGCCCAAAGGGTGATCAAAAGACATCTAGAAAGACCGACCCCGGTCACTGCTCATTCACCATAGCGCCTATATAAAGGTACTAAACACAAACGCCTTCCGCTGAAATTTTTTAAATGTGGTTTATATTTAAATTGGCTACTGAAAGCAAATGCCAGATTTTGAGCGCAATTCCCCAACTGTCATACGCAGCTGTCGAGTGTGGATCAAATGAACCAATGATGACAAAGACACGCGGGACACAGCGCAAGGGACTCTCAGGAACCCGGTTCCCGTCCAGACGGCTTGAAAGCCGGCCAAGGCACGTGAGGGTTTCACATTCTCCTCCCCAAAGCATCCACGCATTCCCCTGAGTCAAACCCTCGGCTGCAAGCCTCGGGAAGCAGAGAATGTTCTAAGCTGGGTAGGCACCAGCCATACAAAGGACTAGAATGTCATGTTCCCTAAGTTTACCGAACCTGAAACGATGGTCGTGAGCAAAAGCAGATTCTGCATTTTTACCACCCACCAAACTGTCACCTTCCGAGAACCCTTGTAACAAAGAACATGGCGACGGGGCTACCAGAGGGAGAAGGTGGTGCATGCCAGACTACTGAGGGCTAACAAAGATCGCTCTACATGCAAAACGGTAAAATGTTCTTCGGCACTGAATTTCCATTCTGCAACTTAACGTAACTTACTTAAAAACATATAGACGGGGCCAGGGAGATGGTTCACTGGATAAAGCTTTTATAAGACCAAACGGAAAAAACCTGAGGCTCATGGAGAGCGGTGCAGCCTGAGACCTCAATCATGCTGCCTGTCACACACCCACCACTCCATTCCCACATCTTTCCTGGAACCCCTAAGAATGGACACCACTAACAAGCTAAGCCCAGAGTTCCTCATGCCATTGTCTTAAAATCTTATTCCGGAAGAATCGAAGGATAACAGCTACCGTGTGCTACGTGCCTTCCCCACGTCAGCTCCTAAATGTTGGTGAACCAGCATATGCCCTTTCAAACCCTCTTACGCAGATGGAGCAACGGAGTCAACCAGTATCATATGACTAGGGGGAGACAGGAAGGCTTGGCTCCGTGAACAGGTTCCTTTTTGCTTACCCTTCTAGCGCTGTAATACCACGCTCCTATACACAGTCCTTAAGAAACTCATCAAGTTGTCAAAAAAAAAAAAAAAAAAAAAAAAAAGCACAAAAGCAGAAAGGAGGGTGAGCCGGGAAGAAGGCAGCGCTAATGAACTATGCACTAAACAACCATCAAGCCTGAAAAAAGTCTTAGAATCTTACATGAAGAACAGATTTGTGTAGAAGGAAGCGTGTCTGAGTATCAAATCATGGCACGAGCCTACTGACCCGAGTCTGAATCCACATGAAGGTGAAAGGACAGGACCAACTATACAAAATTGCTCACTGGCCCGCACCGTGGCACACATGTGTCTGCACACACAAAAATAATAAATAAAAAAATTAAAAAGGAAGGAAAGGGGCTAGAGCGATAGTCTGGGGTGAAAGGTGTTGCCTGAGTTTGCATGCTGTGTGGAAATGGGGGCAGCCTGCAACTCCAGCCTTGGAAAGTGGAGTCTGGGGAACCCCAGAGCAAAGCACTAAGCAAGTGAACCATCCAGAGTGATTGGTCTAGGAGATGGGAAGGACACTCAGTCTCTGGCTTTCTCAGCCTTTCCCCTAAGCCGATTCCTACAAACATGACTGCGCGGGGGAGGAAGGCAGAGTCCACCTCTAACCTGAGGTAGAAACCTTCGTGACCGTTTGTTACACATCCTACGCTTATAACTTCTACATACGAAGAAGAATGACATCATCCCCAGCATTAGCTTCAGAACTTCAGATACTTTTATCAATAAAGTTGTTGGACGACTTGTGTTTTAGGAAGCAAAAATTCCATAAATCTTATAATTATAAAAGTCCCATGCAATGATTATTAAGGAAAATTAAAACAACCACGGAAGAGCGGTCTGAATGTTTCCAGACAACTGGGCGGAGGTTGCTGTGCAGGACACACTAAACTGAGAAGCTGATGGTATCTCTACAGCAAACTTACCTAAGCTGACAAGAGGCTCGGGAGACACTGACAAGCAGTGTTTCATTTTGTCCTTCAAAGGAAAAGGAGAAACGGCATACACTCATCTTGCAGTGCTCCAGCTGGACAATCAGCCAAGCCCCCATCGGTGGTCTACACTGCTCTGATCAACTCCTGACTTCAGCCTCCTGAGCCCACCAGTGGAGGAGGCTCACGTCACTGGGGAATCTCCCCCTCTGTTCCCTGACTCAGTTCTCAGGATTCCATGCATCTCCCCCTGACATGGTCTCATTCTGTGACTCTCTGCCATGTGTAACAGGCCAGGGATGGTGTTCAGTGGCCAGCGTTTGGGGTCGGGAGTGGAGTGCCCAGGAATAGCAGGGACAAGTGTTGGTACTGATCCCATCCCTTCCACGGGGGAACAGTGCCCTCTGCTGGTGGAAACGCAGACTGCGGAAATGAGACTGAATTTGCTCAGACACATCTAATGGCTCTCTGGAAACTTTTACCCTTTTTAAGAAATTTCTTCCTCTACTAGAATTCAACATTCCAAGTAAAGTAGGTCATAAGCATACTAATGGCATGGAATGAGAAAGAACTAAGCGCCACTTCAATCCAAAAAAAAAAAAATTTATCCTGCTGATAAATTCCAGAATTCAGTATTGCGGTTACTAAAGCAGCTATAAAGAAACCCAAGTATTTTTCAAAGGCATCAATCATGGAACAAATCTAAAAATGCTTGCTTGAGACTTCCCACTGTCGGGTCCACTTTTCAGGAGCGTTTATTTTCTTGACTCCAAATCAGCTGTTAAGATTGTGGTTTTCTCTTTTACATCCTGAAGGTTATAAGCTGGAAACAACTAGTAAGTTTACAAAAACTATCAGTAGTTAAATCTTACTTCATATGGGGGGAAAAAAGACAAGTGATGAACCTGATCTCTAAGATGGGCCCTGAGCATCACACACACACACACACACACACACACACACACACACAAAACATACATACACTACATACATACACAACACACACACAACACAAACACAACACACACATCATACACCCACAGACACATACACACATCATACACCCACAGACACATACACACATCATACACTCACAGACACACACACACATCATACACCCACAGACACACACACACACCATACACCCACAGACACATACAACACACACATACTCCCACAACATATAACACACATACACAACACAAACGACACACACATCATACATCCATTGACACATACAGCACACACACATACTTTCACACTTTCACAACACACACAATACGTACACAACACACATACACAACACACACATCATACACCCATAGACACACACACAACACACACATACTCCCACAACTCACAACACACATACACAACACACATACACAACACACACATCATACACCCATAGACACACACACAACACACACATACTCCCACAACTCACAACACACATACACAACACACATACACAACACACATCATACACCCATAGACACACACAACACACACACATACTCCCACAACTCACAACACACATACACAACACAAACACAACACACACATTCTCCTACAACACACAACACACACATACAACACATACATAACACATACACAACACAAACACAACACACACATCATACATACAGACACATACAACACACACTCCCACAACATACACACACAACACAAACACAACACACATACACAACATACATACACACACCACACATACATACATACACACAACACAAACACAATACACAAAACATACATACATAACACATCATACATACAGATACAACACACACACATACTCCCAAAACATACAACATACACACCACACAATACACATATACAACATACATATACACACCACAGATACATATACACACAACACAATACACAAAACACATACACACCACATATATACACAACACAAACACAACACACACCATACATACACCATACATACACACCATATATACATACACACAATACAAACATACACCATACACACACAACGCACACAAAAAACATACCACACATACCATATATACACACACAGTGCATACAACACACACAACACATACACACCTTGTCTCAGCGGCTGCAGAGCGGCCCTTCTTCCTCCCCTCTTTGTTTTGAGGGATGGGAGGAGACAAGAACTTACGCTTCTGGAACAAGGGCTGTTGACATTAGCAGTGGTCCAACCCCTGGACAAGACTCTATTGCCTTGACAAGAATTGAGGCAGGTCAGGAAGGCAAGGGGAAATCAAGGGGACCCAGCAAGGAAGGGCCCCCTCCCTGCTGTGGATCTGGCTGGCCTGTCTGATGGTGTCAAGAATTGACACAATTGACCAAACCACTGCAGTGACCTTGTGCAGAGACCACACGTCCTTCTTTGGAAGTTGTGTCAAGTCAAAACATGAAACAGCTGCAGAGCCATATGGAGCCAGAGTCATGTGACCTCTGACCACACCCTTACCAGGTTGTGTCAGTGTGCCCCATGAATCACCTTATGGTCTCCCTTGTGAAAGGAAATCCTGCTGGTCAGCATGCCGGATCCCCTTTTCTTCTTAATTGTCAAACCTTAATCTTCATTCTGTGGCTAGGTTATGTCTTTTGAATGATATGATGCCAATAGTCATTGTCAAGATACTTAAGCGTGTATCGCCCTTAAACACCAGCACTTGAATCTATTTCCCAAGTGTGCCAATGTGTAGTTTGGACTTCCCCTGGAGTTATTTGGTGGAGCTTGTGTGTGCTGGGGAGATGGGCTCTGCTAACTACAAAAGGTCTTTTCCTTTCTTTGCAAAGCACAAACACTCCAAATAAAATACCTGCATAGGAACCGCACAGAAAAAGAGGGGAGATCTCGCCTCACCTGCCCAAGGCCGAGAGCGTTACTGCTCTGGCCTTCGCACAGCGATCGCAGGTGAAAACTCAGCTCCCTTCCCATCATCGCTCTGGCCCAGGACTTCACCTGCAATGCGCTTCACCACTCTCCTGCCTTCAACGGAACCCACGAGGTCCGTTCTGGCTGGCCTCCAGAAAGCAATCCTTTACCCCTCACCCCATGACAACTTCACACCTGGAAATGCTGATTACCTGCCTGTATTTAATCTTGTTTTGTTACACCATCTTTTAGGAGTGCCCCCCAAAGCCCAACAACATCCCAAGACTGTCAACATCTTACACAACTTCCTAGTCCCTTCACCCCCTAGTCAGAATCACAAACAAAATTCTTGCATGTAAGAATGGCTTGATGAACAGATCCCACAATTTCCTAGGCTACTAGGCATTCCAAACACCTGCACATGACTAACGGGTCAACGAATAACTGCCACACATCGGAAACCATCTCCAGGCACTGCAGCTATCAGCAAAGCCTTTAAAACAAACCTCGAACCTTCCTGCCATCAGCCCACACAGTGCCCGACCATACCCATGACCACCGCTTCTGAAAAGCGATCAGAGCACCTAGTTGTGCCAACTACTGGCACTGACCCCTTTCCTCCCTCCCCCAGCTGAGAACAGACGCTAAGGTACCACTTCCTCCAGATCAGCAGAGGGGACTCTTCCACTGCAGAACAAAGTAGATTTCCCCGGTGTCCTGTTCTGTTCCTGGCGGACAGGACATCCATTCACCACAGCTGTAGCCATTTATACCTGGACAGCCCCGGAGTGAAGACACGCACAACCTGCTGTCACTCAACATTCCTATGACCCAGCTTTCAAGAGACTCGGCACTATTTCCTTCTAAACATGTGCTCACGTGCCCATGATGTAACATTTATCATTTTATATTTTAAGGAAACTGTGAGAATCTTATAGTATCAACTAATGTGCAGAGTTCTTTGTTGCAAAAACATTGCTAGAATTAACACCTGAATTGGGTATCTCCTTCTAGTGAAAGCCTTGTTTACATTATGAACATTGTACGGCTGGCAAAAATAATTAGGGATATTAGGATATTAGGATAATTAGGGATATTAGGATCCGATTACTTGTATGCCAGATGTGAAAGATTAAATATGCCAGGTTCTCATTTTTTGTGTGTGTGTAATTCCTTAAATTTTGCAAATGGCTGTGAATAACGGGGGCAGCTAGTCTTCATAAGAAGAGCTTGTTTTGTGTCTAGGTGCCTAAGTGATTCCCATGCATTATTGATGGTCCTACCTTAAGTACCAACTCACAACGAATGAAACTTATTCTTTGAGAGCAAGATTCTGCAGTGCCTAACACTTGTATCACCGTCAGCACTATGGAATTTCAGGAGACTATTTCTAGGCCTCCCCCATCGCCTCCTCCATCTGACCTTCTCCACTCTTTCTGCTGATACACTATTCTGCACATTTTATCTCACACAAATCAAACGACATGTTGTTCTTATGCCCGGCTTCTCGTGCATGGTGTGTGTAGCAGTTTGCCTGCATGGTTGCTGATAAATCACCACCAAATGGCTTAAGGGAACAAAGGGTTTATTCTCTTATGATAGTCTTGTTACAGTTCTTAGTCCAGTTCGATGGGAGAGTTCACACCAACACCAGGGACTAAGGGAACTAAGCCACACCATATCCACATAATAGCTGAGAGAGGGACGATCCTTACTTGCCCAGACTAGCATGTCTCACCAAGTGTACACAAGGATGTCAACTTTCTCAATAAAATAAAGTTACTGAAATAAAATACAGGGGCCTAGTTCCATCCACCATGGGCTGAGTCTTCCCCATCAGTTAGACAATCTCCTACAGGTTTGTCCTGGGCTTAACTCAATCACTAATTCTCTGCACATGTGCCCAGAGCTCAAACCCTCAACTATCAAGTTGACACCTATGACTAACTATGGCTGGGTATTTTCAAGGTTCAACTATGTTGTGGCACGTATTGACTGTCTATCTACTACTCTTCACATCCTCAAAGCAAATACAAGCTCATCACCATAACTGGCCCAGCTCATTTTGCACTAAAACTAAAAATTGTAGACAGTGACAGATGAACTAACTGGCTCTGAGTCTCTCTAAATTCAAACGTATTTGCTGCATTGCTATGGACATGTAGAAACTACAAATGTATGAATTATATACAAACTTTTTACTTTTTTGGTTTTTTTTAATTAATACACAAAGTATTGGATATTGTGGTATTTTCAAACGTAATACACTTTTCTTGATTCACCGCCCCAACTCACTACTCTTAGACTAACTAAATCTATGTCTATGAACTGAAGTCACAGCCTGAGTTTCGTTTTATGTAAAAATACACCCAGTGATCTCCATGGTACCATCAAAGTAAATCCAAACTGATTTTTAAAAATTATAAGGGCTTGGGCTGCAAAGATGGCTCAAGGATTAAGAACCTGCCTCATAAGCAGAAGGTCCTGAGTTTGATTCCAGGTCCCAAGTAAAAACGCCAGGAAGAAATGGCCTGGGCGGAGCCTGAGAAATCCCAGAGCAAAGCAAGGAGGAGGTAGAAGCAATCCAGGATGATTCCCAAAGTCACCCTTGATCCTCTACAGGGACATATGTGCTTTCTGATACACACACACACACACACACACACACACACACACACTAAATGAATGAATAAAGCTTAAAATTTTTTTTAAATTATAAGGGTTTATTCATTTTTTGTTTGGTACTAATATGGTGCCCTACCTTTCATAATAATTACAATAATTAGCACCAGTGGTTAATAAGACTAACATTGTTACATGATGTACAGAATATAGCTTACAAAGATGGTAAGAACATTTCACAGAAGGAATATAAATTCACTCTTTACTGACTACTAAAAGTTTTCCTCTGACCATCACAGGTTTGCATGTATAGGTGTCCTCTCTCCTTTGCACCAATAAACACATACATAAGAAAATTCAAGTCTCTCTGAAAATACGCCACATGGCACATGAGGACCCTCACACCTAAGGCATATGATACTTAAGTTCTTGACAAGCTGATCTGAAATGCTTGGGGGGGGGAGGGAGGGGGTGTCCCTATGGAGGCCCAAGAGTGACTTTGGGAATCATCCTGGATTGCTCTACCTTCCAGAGTTGGAAATGGAAGTCACCGCCATTTCTACCCAGTACTTTTACAGGGGATCTGGGATTGGAACTCAGGTCCCTCTGCTTGTGAGGCAGAGGCTGAACCTCCAGTCATCTCCCCAGCCCTCGAATGTGTATGCAGCAGAACGTTTCCATCTTGCTGTGCATGTGCCAGCAGCGGCCTGCAGTCAATCTTTCTGACCTTTCTTTGTGGAGAAGGATGGGTCTGAGGTTGTGTCCACTGCAGCAGGATGTGGGTGTGAATAGCAAAGGCAGAACAGTCCTCCCTGGCCCAAGCAAAGACAGATCCTAAAATGCTACTTGAAAACTACTCAATTATATATGAAAAAAATCACTTACTATGATTACCTGGGGCTCACCACATTACCTGGGGAGGTGATGGGAGAGAATTTTGAGTCATAAAGTGGTTATGTCTTTCGGCTCATGCTCTGGGTCCCAGGTAAACAGCAACCTTTATTCTGGGACAGCACTAACTACAAACAACCACTTTCTACAAACCTGGATTTCTGCAGTCCGACGTGCTGGCCAAGAGCTAAAAGATGCCCGGAAGCATTTATTAGCTGCCTAACCAAGGACCTGGTTTTCAGTTTTTTAACTAACTGAAATTGAAAAGCCCATGTGACTAAGGGCTACCACATTGGAGAGTAAATAGCTTGATTAAGAGTCACCAAACTGTAAAAGGACTACATCACTAACCAGAAACTTTAAGAGTGAAAGAGGAGACGGGGGTGGGGGAAAGGCAATGGAAGAAGAGGAGCCTTCAAAGATGTATGTAAGAATGGGCTGGGGAGATGGCTCAGGAGTTAAAGCCTTTGCCTTGAAAGCAAAAAGACCTAAGTTCAAATCCCCAGATCCCATGTAAACATGCTAAGTGTAAATGGCAGCAGTCTATAATTCCAGACAGAAAGGCAGAACCTGGAGAATCCTTCAGCAAAAAAGAAGGTAGAACAATCCAGGATGATTCCCAATATCACCCTTGGACCTCCATAGGCACACACACTCAAGTGCACTCTTGTGTGCGCACACACGCGCACACACACACACCTGACCTCCTTTTAGAAATGGGCACTTCAGACCTGTCCACCAGGGCTATGGCTATGAAACGAAAACCAGACAAGATTACAGGAGACAGGAAGTATGGACAGAGGAAAGACACACAGGAAATGGTCTATCCATGGCAGCCGACGCTCATTATTCGGTCTGCACGAGGTGAAGAAGGCACAGTGTAAACCCGATACACTGGACGCATGCACCCCAAGCTCAGAACAAGCCTTGCAGGAAGCTGTGTTCCGTGTCTCAACTTCTACAGATCAGGGGCTGGAGACACCGTGAGCTCACCTGCTGGGGCATAAGGAATCTTCTCACTGACATCCAGTACTAGCATCCTTCCCGGAGGCCCCGCAGCAGACTACGCACCTCACTGTGATGCTGGAGGCAAGATCCCTGAAGGAGGCAACTGTGTTCTGTCCATATCAGAACATCAGTATCAGAATCTCCCTTGCAGCTGCTACTATCAATAGTGATTATCTACCGAGCACTCAAAATACATCTAGTCTTCAGTTAAGTTCCCACTCGAGCTTAGAACACTCAACTCCAAAGACACATCCAGTGGAACACGTTCTAACTCCAACCCCTTAAACACCTTCGTTTGTTTTAGAATCAAGCTGACATTTTAATTGAAGAATCTGGAAATAAGGTGAAATTCTTCCCGTCTCATCAAAACATTTCACTTATCACTTTTTATGGGTCATGCACCTTTTTTAAAAAAAAAAAAATCACAGTTCTCACAGTTTTAGAAGTATCTTGAAAAACATTAATACTTAGGCGCATTCATGACACTATGGGGTTTCATACATCAATCTGCATCCTCGACATGACCTCAAATGGGCGTCAGACCTGATGCTCGAACGTTTGACTAGCAAGGCTTAGATAGTCTTTTCATCTGTCAGTGACACAGTGTGCATGTGTGTGTCCCTGTGAAGGCCTAAGGGTGATGATAGGAATCATCCTGGATTACTCTACCTCTCTATTGCTTCGCTCTGGGGTTTCCCTGGCTCTGCTCTCCAGGGCCAGAAATACAGGCCAATGCCATATCTGCCTGGCATTTTTACATGGGATCTGAGAATGAGGTCCTTTTGCTCATGAGGCAAAGGTTTCAACTCCTGAGTCATCTTCCAGCACAGTGGTACTTTTTTTTTTTTTTTTAAACCTTTCACACTTTAAATTTCCTTCACTGTTGAAACCAGTAAGCAGACTTGGTAGGTAAAGGAGTCTGCTAGTGCACCTAGTGAACTGAGTCTGGTTCCCAGAGCCCACATGCTAGAAGGAGAGAACTGACTTCCAAAAGATGTCCTCTGCCTCCACATATGTGCCTGCTCGTTCTCTCTCAAACAAGTAAGAATGAATGAATGAACAGATGGATGGATGAATGAATAAAAGTATACTCGTTCCTTTCAGGCATTTGGCAGAACCCACCACGTCAAGTGTGGCCAAGGATTAAGTTTGATGGCCACCAAAAAAGTTGCAGGACAGTCTAGGAAAATTATTCCCATCCTAAGATTTAGTGAAATTCAGTCTAAAAGGCAATGTAAAAATCCTGGTTAGCATGTGGCATGTGGCTGCAATTCCAACAGGGAGGTGGTCTGCTCACAAAGTGTTCCCTGTTCTACACAGAAGCCAAGGCGCGCACAGGGCTCCAGAGCTGACGGCTATTTTAGGATGCGTGAAGAGTAAAAACATCTAACATTACTGCAGTCACTCCTAATTTTAGATGGTCAACTTCTATTATTAATCATATTTATGAAAATTTTCATCTTTATGCACATCAGATTTTGAAAATATAAAAATCTGAGGGGGAGAAGTAGGGATAGAGAAGCAAAAGTGGGCCCTGTTTCTCAGCTCTTGGACTCCGGGTCACCTGCAGTCTTTTCAAAAAAACACAAACTCTGTCTTGGTGCAAGTGGGAGCCGGAAATTCCAAGTTCCTAACACAATTGTAAAAGCTGCTGAAATGGCCACAGCTTTGAGCCATTAACTAATTTTTCTAGATTTTACTGGATTTGTTGGTTGTTAAATTCTCCTAGCTTCTTTCTAATATTCCCATGTCTTTGTGAGCGATCTTTAAATGTAAACCAGGATCCAGGCCCTTCACTGGGCGTACAAGATCTGATTTCTGCTCTCAGAAAAGCAAACTACTAAATGGCTCCAGAAAAAAAAAAAAAAATTGGAATCAAGTCAGCAAGTAGCCACTGCGCGATCGCCAAGGACACAGTAGGGACAGCATCTGTGAGAAGTGGAAAGGGGCGCAGGAGTCTACGAAATGAGGAAGAGGCAAGTCTGGAACACAAACCACCAAGCCGAGCCCCAAAGCAGCCAGAGACATCGCTGGTGCGGCCAGATTTCTGTAACTGGCTGCGTGCGCAGGAGCCTGGAGGCAAGCAGTTATAACACGAGCCTAGCAGTCTGGCCTGAACCCGAAGTCACCATGCAAATGAGCCACTCTGGCAGGCATATTCAGCAGCGTCAGCATCTGAATGTTCACAGGCCAGATCAGACTCCAGGTGCTTGATTTGTGTTTCGTCACCAAGTGCTACACTAGCCTTACAAGTCTGGCACCGCCCTGTTGCATCCCACAGAACACAGACTCAATTCACACCTAGACAATATATTTCTCAAGAGGTCAGGAGGGCTGGAGAACCTACAAAAGGCAAGAGCAAGCAAAAACGGACCAGAGTTCAGATTCCAGGTCCCACATTAAAAAATGCTGGGTGGAAAGGGCAACCGTCTATAATTCTAGTGCTGGAAGGCGGAACCTGGGCAAAACCATAGGTTGGAAGAGCAATCCTGGATGATTCCTGATGGCACCCTTGGGCCTCCACAGGCGCACTCATTCATATGCCCTCACATACATGCACATGGGATTCCCCGAAAATTCTGGAATAAATTTCTCCAGTAAGGACTAGAGAGATGCAGAGTTCTCGAAAAAACTACTCCAGTCAAGGCTGGGGAGGGTCATAGGCAAAAGGCCTAAAGGGAAGTGGTGAAGCCACTGGACATCAATAAAGAGATGCAGGAGGATGGAGAGAAGACAAGGGCAACAGAAGAAAACCAAGAACCATACTGCTGAGAGAGTCCACGGCTCGAGTTTCTAGCTCTAGAGATGGAAAGAATGTGGGTGCCAAGCAGAGAGCACGGGGCAAAGGAGTCTGGGAGGGAAAACACTGGATGGAGCTTGAGACTTGGAGCACAGCTAGGGAGAGGCTGTCACATCGGGGTGCCCATGCTGTGGCCTCTGGTATGCCAGGCTCAGTGGCTGAAGACAGGTGAACAGCAGGCTCGTGGGGAGCTGTGGAATTCAAAGAGTGGGTGGAAGATGAGGGGCTGCGAGGGACCCCGGAGGGAAGCGGGTATAAAGTCAGGGCAGCAGTTTCCAGAAGAGCCGGCACTCTAAGTCAACACTGCTGGGATGGTTATACAAGGAGATTATCTGGTGATGAGCTGACCGGCATGTGTGATTATGTAACAGGAGTCTGATCAGTGGCTGAGCCCAGCGTCCTGGGGAATAAGGAAGGAGCATTTCTCAGTTGCAAGTTTGCAACAAAGGCACAAAGCCACTAATAATAAGATAACGGAGATACGGACAAGCTTTGCTTTTTTTAGTAAGCAATGAGAGACAAGTACATAAATGGGAAAACCTGGACGCCATTCAAGAAAGAAAGATAAAAGGTACACGAAACAGCTCAAAGGGACACAGAGAAACTAGCTCTGGTTCTAAATAGTGTTGTGTCTTCCAGAGCAAGGGTTCGCAGCCCGTTTCTGATCTGGGTTCCTGACCACGTAGAGGGGCTTCCTTGCGTATGCACCCTTGAACCTCAAAAACTCACTGGAGGACAGCTGTACCCCCCCACCTCGGCTGTGACAATCAGCTGTGTTTGCCAACATTGGTTCCTGTTCCCTGGGGGAAAGAAGAGACCACACTGTTCCATGGTGGGCTGGGGGGAGATACAGGCAGGGCAATTACAGGACACACCCTTGGTTAAGAACCATGGGCAACTAATGGGGGCTGTCAGGTGCTGTTTCATACGCGATTTGGCACCATAAGAAGACATGAAGGTTGGTCGAGAGCAGGTCACGTGATCAGTAGAAGTGCTCAGGTGACTTGAGCAGCACCTACTGAAACTGGGTGTGACGCTTCCTCCACTTTCATGGTTTTTTTCCAGAAAGCAGTAGACAGGAGCCAAGCCCAAAGGACGTAGGAAGACTTCTAGGACTGTTTCAGAAGTGGGGTGACTGGAAGCATCAGCGTCATCAAGGGTTCAAAATACATAGTGGCCTTATTTTTAACCTGAACGTTCAATTTTACTATAATCCTGCGACATCTGCTAGGAACTCTGCTGTATTTTATCTCAAAGCTCATTCAATATAATTGATACCCTGATTCTTATTCCAAGACAAAAAAGGAAAGAATTAGGTTACTTTAAATTGGGCATCACATCACCTGTGAAAAATTTTTTCCTGTAAGTTATTCATACACCCCGTTGGAAACCTACATTCCTTGTGCTCTGTCATTAGAATAGTAGTATTTGTGCCAGGACTCCAAAGGTTAAATGCTGCCTGGTAGGAGCCACAGGCTGGAAAAAAGACCAGCCACTGTGCCCCCTTGTCCTGGCAGTGAAAGTCCTCCTAATAGTCGGCTTCCTTCAGCAGCCTCCCACCTCCCTCCCACCCTGCTCAGAGGGCTGTAAATGCACAAGCTCAAGATGCAGCTTACACGCTTCAAAGTGAAAGGAGGAAGACCAGATGGAGAACCCCCACACACACACACAAACACCTCCCCCCTCCGCGTGTGTGTCAAAGGACTGTCGAGGAAAGCGTCTTTGGAGAAATTCATCTTGCTTTAAGGAAGTGCTCGCTCGGGCCGAGAAAAACTCCTTCCTTTCCTTTGTCCTATATCCACAACTCACACAAGCACCTCCACATACAGCTAACAGACCTGAATTAGCACTGGGAGAGAGATCAAGTATAGCCTGACACTCAGATGTGCGGAACCACCTACCACCCAGTACTTGCCTGAGCTGTGCCTGGCTCCGATAAGTCTATGCAGAGTACTTCTTCCCACTGGAAGGAAGCCACGCTTGATCATAGGTCTCACGCGACCACCCAGAACTCCTGGGGCTTTACCGCCACTTGCAGCTCAGCTGAGCAGCAGGTGGTAACGGTTCAGAAGCTTCCAAATCTCTCCCAAATAATATCCAAGTAAAACTCGTTTTCGGATTTGTCTTCTTTATTCACCAAAGGGCAAAACAACTGAAATCCCACATTCCAAAGACCAACCATTATGGATTTATTCCTATCATCTCTGACTGCAACTTGCCTGCATACCCAAGACTCCAGATGTGAAGGTCTAAAACAGACAGTTAGGCAAAGCCACCCAACTGACTCAAATGCTATGAAAGGACATGCAGCCTACACAGCTGCAGACACTGAGAGACCAGAAGAGCTCCTGGCCCAAAGGGAACACAAGGAGCACACGATTGAGACACAAGACATAGTCCTCAAGTAGAAGGGGGGGAGGGTCTGCACATAAGAGGAGAGTCTAGATGTTAGGTAAATCAGCTACCATTTTAAGGCTTTCTAACCTTGGTATCTTTAACTCCTGACAGAAAGACACTTGCGTCTGTTTGTCATTGGTAATTACTAAACCAATTTAACTTCCGGATCAACGTTAAGCAAAATGCATATCCCAAGACACTGCAATAAATCCAAAGTACAGGCCTCAGCCAAACTCCAAAGTGGATCACTGTAGCTCTTCTTACAACGAGCAAGACAGATCCACTCTTTGAAGGCACTCAAGACTGAAGCCTACAATGCCACACCAGCTAATTTACAAGGACACGGGGTATTTCATTCTTACATACTTGGACATTTAAATAGGTCAGATACTCAACCTAGGACTAGTCATCACTTCTTAACACCTGAAAGCCCAGTTGTGCAGAACTTTTGGGAATCACTTACATGCTACATTTTACTTGCTCTTTTGTTCTTTTTTTGGAGGGGGGTAACCTTTGAAAAGTTACAAAAAGGAAATAAAGATCCCAAAGGAAATAGCACACGGAGCAACAATAATGCCATTCTCCTTTCCAGAGTTCAACTGTTCCTCCTCTTAGGAAATTTCTTCCCCTGAAGTCATTCTCATTCTTTTTTTTTTTTTGAAAAATAAGGTTTTAAACTTAAAGAAAAAATGTAAGTGTTGGCAGGTTTCTAGTCTCACTGACAAGGCCAAAATTTGCCTGAAACAAATGGCAAGAGACATCCCCATTAACACCACCATTAAGGATTGCTTTCCTATGAACAGGTGGGCAGACCACCACTGTAGCTCTTGGGACATCATGACAGCTGTAACATCACAGCGAATAAATGTCATCTACTATTTTTGCTTTAAAGTACTCCAGAGAAGCCAGGGACACCTGAACAGTGGATGTGCTTGACGGGGGGAGGGGGGGTAGAGGCTAGAGCAGAATGACAGGGTTACTACATGGTGCTTGCCCAGGAATGCGACAGACCACCAAGCAAATAGGTCACTGAACTAAAAGTACGCCCCGGTTCTCTGGGAAAATAGAGGGCTAGGAATGAACACTGCTTCCCCATCTAATGCTAACATGAGATCAATGTGGCTTCCTGGAGAAATAAAACGTCATAAGCCGAGATGGGAGAATTCCTGCGACAGAGATGGAAGATCTGCCCCGGCCAAGGGGAAGGCCTTTCTCCAGGGAGGAATAGCCATCTTGGCAGGTTTTTTCCCAACGAGAAGAATTACAACCGGTCACCTTGGGCTCAGACGTGTCTCAACTCTGGTGAGCTCTAAGGAAAGGGCCCTTTAACAGTGAGTTTCTCCCCTGGGCCTTCAAAGTTCTTAACTAGAAATGTACAGCCAGAAAAATAAAATAAATATGTATTGAGGGGGCTTCCACCTGGTGCACCCAATCCTAACCAGAATAGGTGCAGAACAGTGGGTATTTGATACCACATAACAAACGGTGAGTCAGATCACTTCTTTTGCCTACCCCAACAATGACATGTTTTAAAAAAAAGATTAACTACCCAAAGGTGTTGGACAGACTTCAACACCTGGTAGGACTTATAACCAGTGCTTCGTCACTCTAACTTATGCAGAATGACTCCACAGGACCATACTACTCCATTGAAAACCTAGGTACATCTTTGTCTATCGCCACTGGAAGCTGGAATACTCAAACTAGCCAGAGACAGTTGAGATGTAGGCAAAGGCAACTGTGCACCCCTACTGCTTGCCAAGAGAGTTCTCATGGGTACTTTCCCTCCTGTGTGAGTATTCCCACGACCTGCTTTTCCTATCAGCCAGATGATATGGTTTAGGGAATGGAGAGAGCTCTTTTGGCTCCATAGAAAACTGAGACCTATTCTTTCTCTACCCACATTACAAAGTGTTTACACTGTTTTGTTCCTGCCCTTCTGAATTGGGAATACTGGACAGGCAAATAATGCGCTCTTCTGCACGTGAAGTGGTCCATCTGTGACAGAGAATCTGCAGAGGGTGAAGCCAGCACAGTGCCCCCAGGAGTTGTGCTGGTGCCTCTGTCCACTCAGCTCTGATAAAGGACTTCTTATCTCAGTCTAGATAACCAAATCTGGGCTTTGAGTGACTACCAACAGGACTGAGAGTTCCACTATGTCTTCTTAAACTGGCTATTGCTAAGTTGCTAGACTCCACAATTAGAACAGGCATATCCAAAATCTGTACACATTCCAGTATTAGCCAGATTTGGGCTACTGGAAGCAATGACCTTACTTCTCTCACCCAGGTCTCAAAGTCCAACAGATTTACTAGAGGATAAGCTGGTCCTCAATATATTTCAAGATCTCAGTATAATGTAGAGAGATACAACAACTCTCTTTTAAAAACTCTTTAAATGTGGTTTCCCATACAATAGAATGAATCAGACACAACTTAAGGAAGTGTTTAACACAATTTATTTCCATAGTGAACAAACGTTTTAGCATGAATGTATTTGAGGGTAAAGTCTTTTTCTTCATTTCAAAAGAATCAGCCTTTCCAAGTCCCACAGGTGGGGAGGGAGGCTGACCCCTACTTGGAAAACTTGGTTTCTTATTTCATTGAGAAATTTAGCATTTCTTACTCACTAAGTTGCCACCATCCGGACGTAATTTAGATAACAGAAGGAAGCTTTCTCATCACCAGTATCCTGGAACACAGACCCCAAGAGCCGAGACCTTGGGCCAACAATAGCTGTTCAAGATACTTCCAACAACTGTGCACCCGCTTTTCTCTGACCCTGGTTCTAATAGTACTTGCACCTAATGGACACTCTCCTGTCTGTAATGGGGGCAGTGAACGTGGATCTGGCATTGAGTGTCACATTAATGCTTTAAGTGTGGTCATGTGCTCTTGGGACCACACCCAGAACTCTCAATTCCAATCTCTATGAAAGTTGTCAGGGTCATTGTTCAGACTCAGCTGATGAGGACAGACCTTTCTAGACTCTTGTGACTAGAGCTCAGTCACACACAGTGCTGCTTTGCATCTAATTGTTTTTCTGGGTAATTCCAAAAAAAAGGGCATTAAGATTATGCAAGTACATAGTCATAGCGAACAAACTAGCAATTTGGGCAAACAGAAAAGCCCTTCTTCTAATGTGCCATTGAAACAGTGACATGAGGTTCATAGAATGGTAGGAAGTTTATCAAGCAAACAAAGAATATTGCCACTTCTTTTAAAGAAAGATACAACATTGCATTTTCAGAGCAAATCTACTTAACGAAGCCTGAAAATCCTCCACCTTTAAAAATTGGCATTTTCTCTTTCCTTTCTTGTTGCAAGGCTGGGGATCAAATCCAGGGCTCTTCGCAAACTAGTTAAGCTCTCATTACCAAGGTATGCCACCAGCCAGTCATTTTTAATGGAAGACCAGTTCAGAACTAGATGTCCTAATACAGAGCCACCTTACTGAATTTTCTCTGCATGCTCCTACAGCTCAAGCTTTAATGGGCAACAGAAGTGTGAACACCAGGAATTCATCTAAAGGAGCAGTGCTGAGAGGCCTGCTGGATGTCTACAAGGCACATCAGTGACTTAAATTTCACTGCTGTAATCAGCAGCCAAAGCAGTTTCATAATGGGTGTCATTCCACACTGTGACTACTGTGTCTTAAGATGTGCAGGAAAATTTACCTGGATCTTAAGACAGTTACACAACTCAGCCAGACTGTTGTGCATGTTGAAGTCCCATTTCCCAATATTTTAGACCTTTGAGATGAAAATCTGGACACAGACACGCACAGAAGGAGAGCACCGTGAAGACACGAGGAAGACAGCCATGTGTGGATGTAGACAGACGCTGGCATGGGGCATCTGCAAGCCCAGACACCAGGAGTCTGGAGGAGGCAAGAAGAAAGTCTCTAGAGCCTTTGGAAGAGCAGGGCTCTGCTGACAGGTCACTTCAGACTCTAGCCTGTGTCTGAAATGTGAGAGAATAATTTCCTGTTGCTTTGAACTATTGACTTTCTGGGAAAGTGGGATATTACAGCAGCCAGGGAAAACTAATTACACAGACCACATAGAACATCAACCTTGGAGTGATGGGCAAAGGAAGCACAGCACAGCTTTCAGACAGCAAAACCTGGGCGAGAACACACGAGCAAGTCAGGGTCAGGTGCCTCTGGGCGCCTCTGAGTAGCCAGGAGTAGGTAGTCGGGGGGGGGGCAGGTAGTCCAGGGCACCTCTGAGGAGCCAGGGATGGGTGGTCGCGAACACCTCTCAGCTTGCTTCTTCGTTTGCAAAGAACAGCAAGAACAAAACCTCCAAAGGGTGCTTCTGCGAGTGAGTTGTATAGAACACCCACCACAGGAAGGTTAAACAGATAATCATGAATGACTGGGGCCTATCCAGAAGGGTGTAAGCATGTATAACTAGACACAGCTTTAAAATCCTGTCCTTAATATTCTTGACTACTTTGTCACCCGGAAAATTCTTCAGTTCTTCCCAGGTCTGACCTCTTCTTTCTGAAGGATTCTGGAAAAGTTCAATCACCAATACAGGGATGATCTATTGCCACACAGTAACTGTATCTGATAATCAATCTTGGAAATTGTAGAGGACAAATCTTCAGATTTTACTAGTGTTCCAACTAATATAAAAATTAACACCTAAACAGTGACCAAATACTGGAACAACATTGTATATCACAGTAAGAAAACAAAGTGACTTGGCTAAGATTAGCAGAAACCTTACACCTTACAAAATGGAGATGACGTCCCAGGTGAGGAGGACACAGTACAGCCAGCATTCAGTCCCTGGACCCACAAGCATCACACTATCAAGATATGCCCTTAAAGCCTTTTGGGAATTCAAGTCTAGTGACTTCAACACTTGAAGAAAAAGATAATCTAGAGTCATGTTCTACAGTTTGGCAAGGTAAAAGAACTGAAAACTGACTCTCGCCACCGTACAGCAGAAACTGAATTCAAGAGATGGTGAGGACTATGTGGAAAGAGAACATTACGACTTTAATTCAAGCTGGAGGGAAATTCAAAGAACAGTGGTACACAGAGAAAAAGTACTCATTTTGAGTGTACAGACAGTGCACAGAGGTTAAGTTTTAGACAGGAGATGGCAAAACAACACTAACATGCACATCTGCAAATGCAGGGGTTAGGCTGCAACAAAGCACTTCACAGGAAAGGGGAAAGGGCTTTTGCAGGTTGGAGAGGTGGCTCAGGGGTTAAGCTTCTAACTCACAAGCAGAAGGTCCAGAGTTCAGATCCCAAAACCCACGTATGACAGGCGAAAATGGCAACGGTCTGTATCTTCAGCCCTGGAAGGTGAAGCCTGGGAAACTCCAGAGCAAAGCAAAGAGGACATAGTACAATCCAGGGTGACTCCCAAAGTCACCCTTGAGGCTCTACAGGCACACGTAGTACCCTTTGATACACACACACACAAACACACACACACACACACAAGGGGGGGCTTCACATTTTATTTGTAGCAAAAGCGTTTTCTAAAAGAAGTCTTATATAACACCAATGCAACACAAACGTGTCCAAAATGATAAAAAAATTTAAAAATATTAAGGCATGGCATAACATTAAAAATCATGAAAATAGATCACAAAGGTAACAGCATGCTACAGGAGAAAGAGGACTAACACAATGTGCATGTGCACAGCAGAAAGAACCTCAGTGGCTGACAGCAGCTAAGACTCCTAAGAGTGTGTCCTGAGATGTTATTTACTGATTTAGGGTTTCAATCATCACAAACTATCAAACTTTGGAAAGTGACTTACATTTTTCATAAGTACAACAGATGTTTAGAGCAATTATCTCACAGGTGGTTGTAGGGATTATGCCACAAAAGTAGTGCAATTATCCATATCTGAGTCATGTAGATATGATCTGAATATTAACTACTGTCACCTTCAATAATAATAATAAAAACCAGTATAGCTACCAAGAAGATTAGAGGCTCAGTAATTTGCCCAAAGACATTCTAGCAACTGTTAAGGCCAGTTTTTTTTTTTTTTAGGGGGCCAATTAAACTTTATTTTAAACAATGTTCCAATACTGCTCGGTTTTCCCCCCCTCTTATCTCCCTCTTCCCTCTTTTCCAGAACAGAAAACATATTTCGCAAAGTTAAGGTATATCTCACTTCCTTTACTTCTTTGAGAAAAGGTTATCACTGCGGTGCTCTAGCTAGACTCAGGCTTGGGATGTATGCATGTACTCATTGTGAATGAATGAGGTCTTATGGCCCTGTGCTGCCCTGTGTGCACCACACCCAACACTTGAGAGACCTTAGAAAGATCAGGAAAGGGTGGTAACCTACCTTCAATGCAAACAACAAACTAACAGTCCTTGCTTTGGAGGCTAATCCTGGGAAAGGTGTAAAGTAGGGGGAAAATCCCCAGGGGAAGGAAGGTAAACACCAGGACAGCAAGTCACCTAGCGCTTATCCGCAGGGCTTCTGGATTGGGGGATCCAACCACTTTCAGGAGTTCTGGGGAAACAAGCATCTTTACTGAATACGTAGACCTTTTCTTTGTCGTTATGCCATAATACTATAAAGCAACTATTTACACAGCATTACAAGAGTCGATTTAAAGTATATGTGCTATGCAAGTACTCCTTTAGATGCTCAGAGAAACTGTACAGATTCTGACTGGAGGGCAGTGTTCTAGACCAACACCCTGCAGACACTGAGGGAAAACTACACACTCATTAAATCATGTAAGTGCTCTTTAGCAAAAATATTCTCCATTTATTACATGAAGCATCTAAGTTTTCTATACAATGTGAAGTTTACCCAGTATACATTTCTTTAGAAATGGCCTTAACAACTATGTCAATAGTCTTTGGAATAGTCAGTAGTCTTTGCAGGAAAGAGCCCGTTTATCAGGGAAGGAATGGGGTGAGGAGAAGTACCTAGGCAAATAAACCACTGATCTGCATTAGTTACTAGAGCAGAACCCACATCCAAGTAGTAGACACTAACTACTTCCAGTTCTTGACATGTTTAACAATTAAAATTTTGTTTTTCAAAGACGCTTACAGTAAAATGACAGTAAAATCTAAGCTATCTTGTAAAAAAGCACATATAAGCCAAAATTACTTTCCATCCCTTTTTTGTGGTACGATAGTTTGTTTTTAGAAGTTTGAATTTAAAATATGATAGTTACCCTCCATTCTGTCTAGTGAAGTATTCATTTTGTTTTCATAAATGAATGGACACTATACTACTTTCTTGTAACATTAAAAATAATTTCAAGAAGATATGACTATTTTAAATAACAAATTAAAAATATTAAGTTTAAGGTATACACGATGCAATCAAAGTACTTTAATTCATGGCTAACTTAGACTATAGAATGAGAATCATCGTACTAAAAAATCAGAGATGAGAGAGTTGGGAGGAGACAGGGAGGAAAGGAAGGAAGAAAGAATATTAAGTGTATAGTATAATAAAGATTTACTTATCTAAAACAGAAGTATGTGGGATAAAGGATAACACACTGAAGAAGTGCACATATAATTTGTACAATGTTCATACATGTGTGCACGCGCTCACGCGTGCGTGCATATATAAAAACCTCAAAAGTACCTATTACTGGTAAGTTCCTACAATTCAGAATCCCATAAGTGGCTGACACACATTTCCTGCATAAAAACCAAAGAATACACACTTGAAATCACTTTTTACATGAACGAATTCCCACCTCAGACATGAGCAATTTAAGCTATTCACTTGAATTTCAGCTTCAGAAAGTTGCTGGATCAAAGTATTTCAATTTAAACCATTAAAATTTATAATGAGGTTTTTCTTCACAAGTGAAAAATACCTATCACTTACAAGTTTATAAAAAAAACCCTCTACCCAGAACCCACAGGAAGAATCCTGAGGAAACAGAACTCTTTGCCACACTGTAGCATGTGATTAAGTGATTCACGGTGTTTTATTTTGTCTGCCTTAAGAATGGATTCAGAACTTGGTCTCCTCTTCTGCACTATGTAAGGAATGTATTTGTTGGAAAGAGAAAAGCATTTTTTCCTCTTTCAAAGTTTAAAGGCATTGAAACATTTTACTAATATAGTATCTAGTAAATGATACCCTACTAATATGAAGGCACATAAGGTATAACAAAATCAGATTTAATTGATTATAAAATTTCTTTGTTCATGAAAAGTTATGCCCATATGAATACACAATGAGGAAAAAACATCAAAATATTCTCAGGATCATTTACTAGAATGTATATGAAAGTTTAACTGGGTAGAAAATTCATTCTAACTCAATGGAACAGAAATAATAGTCACACATTTTAATTAAACTGCATGTCTATTTCAATACCAAATCTTGGATTTCTTTGATTATGGTCCTTTTAAACTTTAAAATCTCTGAAATTATGTGTGACATAGCAAATATTTCCTATTTCTGAGTGATGTTTCTTGCATTTAATAGCATTTCGTATTCAATAAAATTCAGTGCTTATATAAAGGACTTTTTCAAAGGATTTTTTTTAAAACTGCAATGACACTGTTCCTCAAAACAATCCTGAATGTGCAGCTCGCCCACCTGGCAGTGCACACCTGTGATCAGGAGGCACAGGCAAGCGAGCAGGTGTCTATGAGTCTGAAGACAGCTTAGTTTACACATACAGAGTTCCAGGGTCTTCGGGGCTAGTGAGACCATCTCAAAACAAAACAGAAAAAAAAAAAAAAAAAAAATCAACGTATGACTGACTCCATAATAAAAAAAAATGTGAAAAATGGTTCCAGTACCTTCAGAGTATTTACCTACCTCATACATTCTACTTCTTATGGTACAGACAAAGACTACTTTGCTACACATTTCTATGTGCTGTGTAAGTTCCCAAGTACTTATATATAGTGATGCTAATGATGGAAGCCCATGCTCAATGCAAGGTTTACACATGCCATACACTAAACAATCTGTGGGACAGCAATTATAGCTCCGCAGTAGAGCACAAAGCATGCACAAGGCAGGGCTTGATCCCCAAAACCAAACAAAATGCCCACGTGATTCAGTGTCTCATGCAGTTACTGCCCGAGGCCCCAGAAACCACTCTTATTAGTGGCTGCTTACTCCTGACAGACTTCTAACTGCTAGCACTACAGTGAAGTGGGATTAAAGCAGTTCTAGGATCCAAAGAGATCCAAAGCTACAAAATGTGGCAGGTCTTAAGTCAAACTTATCAACGTAAAACAAAAATATGAACATATATAACAGCTTGGGAAACAGTATGAGGATATTGGTTCCACTTAAGGTTTTATAACAACAACAAGGAAGAAAAGAGCACATGATATTTCTTAACTTGTTTCAAAGAGGTCACCAAATACTCTCAAGATATGTTGAGACACAGTACTGACAAACAAGTACTGTTCCCTTCAAGCCGATGTTTCTCTTTATCTTGCTATCAAGCACCCACACAAAGGCCAAAGCTTGGAATCAAAAATTACTGTTTTCATTGTTACTGAACACTCATAACTGCCCTCTAGCACAGCTAAAATAGCATGAGAACCAGTCTCCTCAGTAGCCTTCTGAAGGCCACGGCCAGCCTTGCTGAATGTTGACTGGCCCCAGCTGCAGTCTGGACTCACTATCCTCAAGGACGGCCTGCTACGTTCAAGCTGGCATCACCAAGACACTTCTACTCTCGCCTACTCTTTCCAAGTAAATATTATTTAATATAAAGAAAGTGTCTCACTTGTGGTCAAGAACCTTAGTGATGCAAGTGGGCAGAGGAGAACAAACCCAGCCCTATTTTAGACATAGCTAGTGTACGCTCTCCCTTCTGGCAGCTGGACAAACACGGTTTATGAATTTTAGAGAATCATCATCATCATCATCATCATCATCATCATCATCATCATCATCTGCTGGGAATCATGGAAAAGAAAATGACACCATCTGAAAGCCTTCCATCAGAAACTAAAAACACAGTTTTCTTCCATGTATATACTGTGAAAACCCAAAAGAAAACAAACAACAAATAATTCAAACTTCAAAGGCAAAACCGAATAGGAAACCAATCCCAAATTCTTCTACTCGGTTTACTCTGGAGGCTGATCTGAACATTTTTACCCAGAACCTACAACACACACCATGGATACTTCATTCTAGTACGTAACTGTCAATCTTTAAGTCTACCAACAGCAACGTGCATCTTGAGCAATGCAGAGTCATGTCAAGCATGTGACTGCTAAGCTCGTGACAGATTATCTATGCAGAACTGCAAATCAAGAGTGAAACAAAGCAATGCGGGTGCGTATGTGGCCCATCTGAATTCATGCTTCTACACTAGAAAGAACTGCACAGTGGCCTCTGGGCCGAGGTATTTCATCCCAGTATTTCTTATTTTACTTTCATCAAGACTACAACATGAACAATGTTAATTTGCCCTATATTTCCTATTTCTTATCAAATTGAGAACTTTATTGCTTATACATTTTAGCTTTCTGTTTTTTTCTCTGTATGAACACAAAAATAGGCATACAGAGAAAATGAAAAACTACATGACTTACACAGCAAATATACATGGATACTGCATACATACTGCATGATTTTTATAAGTACATGCTTTTACCACCACAGTTCTTCATTGTTGTTATAAGGGTAATAGAAAATTTTCACAACTAAGCGCATGCTACTAATGATTCGGAGTTTTAACAATTTTGTAGGTTAAAAAAATACAATTCCTAGAACGCTGTTATCAAACAAATAAGTTTTATTGGCATCTAAAAACAAAATTCACCCAACATTGAAACGTATTTTAATATTTACGTTGTTTGCTTTTTTTTCTTTTTCACTCACTGCAGTATGAGGAACAAATGATACACACTTACTTTGGAATAACAGAGACCATAGTGTAGATTTTACAAAATCACTTTTAAAATCTCTGTATTATGCTCCTCAAGTATCTAGAGCCAGTCTTTGCATAAAATGTCACAGCTTTGTCTATTACCTTAAAATCCTGCAGCAGCCTAGAGATATGGACAAGATATACCACCTCTCACTAGTTTGAAATATATCTATTACCATATCCAACCTAATGATAGTATCTAAAAAATTTCTTTCTTCCATAGGAAGTCTCTGACAAGCTGTTAATCATTTCCTTGACGTTAAAAGAATCTGGGGGCAACATTTATACTTTATCAGAAAAATAAAAAATGTTTACCTACCATGTTCATATTAAGAACAATGTCTATACAAGTCAGTTGTACAATTATTTTAAGAGAAAGGCGAACATGAACATCAGATTAACTTAACTCTGGCAGACAAAGGTGAACAACTATGGTCCAGTCAGCCACTAATCCTACAGAGATGACAACTTTACAAAAGGTATCTTTTACCTACTGAGCGATGGTTATGTCCCCTCAGTTCCTGTGCTTTCTACCACCACTGGGTCACTTTCTACATCAGCAACTGTGTCACTCTTCTTGCTTATCTCACTTGAAGACGCCAGTTTTTCATAGAGTTCAGGATCGTTTTGCACTGGTAAAGGCGGTGGCTGAGCATGTCTCTCTGTATTTTCACCATTAACTTGAGGCACATTTTCTCCTTTTCGTTGCGAAGTGGCCCCTTCAAAATAATCAAACACCCGAGCATGGGGAGGAGGGACCCAAGTGTTCGGAATTCGATCTCGTCCAAGACGATTTCCATTCATTTCTCTGCAGAAATCAAAATCTCTGTCGTCCCTATCCCTCTGCCTCTCCCAGGGTCTTCTGCGGTCATCAAAATCTCTGTGAACTTCTGGAGCAAATCCTCTGTGCCAAGGACCACTTCTAGGATCAAAGCGATAGTTTCCAGGGCGAAATCTACCTCTGTCTTCATGCAAGCCTTTGGGGCCACCAAAGACGGGCAGAACACGGTGCTCTCGCTCATCCAGATCTCCTCGAGACCCCCAGGGTTTCTCAGGAGGAAAGCCAAAGTGATCTCTCCGGCCAAGATGATCTATTCCTGGCCTCACGAGATTTTCTCGCATATCTATAGGAGGTCTTCCAAAGTGATCCCTCCCATCCAACGGAGGCCTTCCAGGGCCATCTCTTGGATCTATAGGCCGCCCGATCACATCCCTAACATCCACTGGGGGAGGTCTACTAAGGCTTTCCCTGGTTTCCATGGGAGGAAAGCGGTAATCTCTATCTCCTTCCTGCTGAATGCTATCACTCCCCAGTGGGATCCGTTTGTCTGGAACATTGTCTACACTCTGTCTTCCAGGAGCCAGAAATGGTCTTTCTGGCGGACTGAAAATATCTCCTGGAGGAAAAGGCCCACGAGGAGGTGGATGGAGCGCTGCATCAAGTACCGATGGGGGAGGGATGCCCCGCTGAGGTGGAAGTCCAGGCTGCAGTAAAGGGAATCTTGGTCCGGGAGCCTGTGGTATTAGTCCTGGACGAAGGTCTAACATTGGCAACACAGGCATCCTTTGATTAGGGATAGTTAAAGGGGGTAAGTTTTGAGGTCCAACTGGTGGCTGTGTTCCCAGAAGTCCAGAAGTATCTGTAACACTTGGTGGCTGTACTCCTATAAGTCCAGAATTGTTAGGCAAGTTCGGAGGCAGTGCTCCCAAGAGTCCTGAACTACTCGACACACTTGGTGGCTGTATTCCCAAAACTCCAGAGTTATTCAGTATATTTGGTGGCTGGGCTCCAATAATTGCAGAACTACTGGAAACATTCGCTGGCCGGATCCCCAGAATTTCAGAATTACTTGATACATTTGGTCTTTGGACTCCCAGAAGTCCAGTATTGTTTGTCACATTAGGTGGTTGGCCTCCAAGTATCGCAGCATTACCTGGAATATCATTTGGAATCACTAAAACAGGAAAAAGAGAAAAAATCCAAAATAATAGTTATTCTGGTATAAAAATGAAACATTAATAATTATTGATGCTATTTCTATAATTTCTACTTATCAATAGCTACTTTTCTCCTAGGAATCAATCTACACTAAATACTAAACAAAAATTAAAACCAAGACTATTAATATCATACAGAGTGGTATCTAAACATTTAACATCTAAATAAACTTGTTGCTCAAAATGACATCACATAAAATTTCTTTTTTAAGCAATGATTTTCCACCATTAACATACCAACCAAACATTGTTATTGATCTTTCAGCTCTAGCTAAGCAATACCTGATAGAAGAAAAGGAAGTATTTACACAAGTTATTCACCCCTAGGACATACTCAGTTTTATATTCCTATAAATATGCAGACACTGCAATCTACCTTTGATGATATGCTCAAGTGGTCAAAACAGGACCCAAAGAGTTCCTATAAAAACCTGTAGTAGTCCTAACAGGACTGATCAGCCCTTTTGCATACTACACAAGCACTTTTACAACTGAGCTATGTCTCATCATTAAATGGAACATCATTAGAAACTGGCATCTTGGACATGTAGAACACAGTAATCTCTTTTAAACTTTTATAGTACTTTCACACTGGGAACTGAATTAGTTCCAGATGCACACTACTCCAAAACTGAGAATCAACCTTCAAAAGAAATGTTTGAAATTTAGCTTTGTATTTCTAGGATTTTTTTTTCCTCTCTTTTTACCTGGTCTTGTGTTCTCACCAGAAGGAATCTGGTGTTCTATAAGATGAGGTACTTTTTCTTCAGGCTCTCCTTGTTTAGTGGGAGGATTGAAAACATTTCCAGCTGGTAGAGTTGAAGCAGCAAGACCGCTGGCAACAGAGCCCCCTGGCAACACGAGGTTACCAAACCCAACATCCTTCACAGTCTCTGGGGCCATGGACAATGGAGGCTGCACTAAGGCTATGTTAGAGAGAAAAACATACATCAGACTCAGCTGATCAGTTTTCTAGAAGCCTGTGTACCTGTAGTTACAAAATACATGACATAATAACTAATCCACAAAATGAATAGGGAATTGGAAGGAAGAGGCTAAACTGTATCTAGAAAAAAATTTTCAAATATAGAGGAAATTGTTTCACCAAAAATGTTTAGTAAAGTTTAAGAATCAGTGGTAAAGAAGTAAAATAAAGTCAAAAAATTTAATATCCCAAAGATACCAAGTAAATGAACATATAATTCTACAGAGGTTATCAGTAGAAATGAACAAGTATGTATCAGAATGAAATTCACCCAGTCTCCTTAAAATGGCAGTGCCTGGTGCTTGTATTACCTTATCAAGCAAGGCTAGAAACTAATGACAATAGAAGATAAAGCTGTGGTCATTTTTTTTTTCAAACCGATTGGTTTTAAAAAAACTCTCTAAATGTATGTCATCTATACATTAGAAAGAGCTAGAGAAATATAAAACCTATAATCATAATTTCTAATTAAGTTTATGCCACATGGAGTAGAGTTACCACACCCCCCCCAATCATATTTACTTCTAGAATTAACTGGACATACAGTACATGAGACAAACACCAGTGATCATGAACAGAAGGTAACAACTACAGGAGGCAGAGAAATCGTCAAAACTCCTTTCACTATCAACTGATTCCAGACTGTCCAAAATTAAAAAGTAGGATTTACTGGAAGGCAAGTGAAATATAGGCCTCCTGAATGATGGGCTAAAATGACTTCTGAGACTGGGGGTTTGGCACTTGCTACACAGTCAGGGGCTGAGTTCAAAGCTGCTGTGGCTATGTTAGCAACAGATGCTTGAAGAGTCACTGGGGACTTCCTGGCTGCCAGCCTAGCTCCAGGTTCAGTGAGAGGCCTGGTGTTGAATAAGGTGGAATGTGATGGAACTAGGCACTCCACAATATTCTCATCTGCTCTCCACATCTGCATAGGCATGTGTACACACACACACACACACACACACACATATGTCTGCATGCTTCAGAACACTGTCTAATTTTCAGAAGGATTTTAAAGCTACTAAGCCATGGGAGGAAAGCACCTAAAAAAGCATAGGAAATGGATTGGATTTTTAAAAGTTAATCTCTATCATATATACTCTATGTAAAGAACCTTTTGGGTCTAACTTTGAAAGAAGGCTAATCCAAATTACAGAATCCTTGTTCAAAAGCCTGGTGTCAAATAATAGGAAAGAAGAAATAAAAACTTAAACTACAATAAATACCTATTTACATTGGACTTTCTGAAATTCTTTTGAAATGTTTATTCTAACAGACATAAGAAATATTAAAAATACACAAATGTCAAAATCCAGATATGTTGGGTTGCAGAGTTCACGAAAATGCTGCAAGCAAAAAGAACAATGCCAGGATGCTAGAGCCACAAGGAAAAAAATGATTTGGGGTAATAGCAATCTCATTACTACAATGTTTGTAAATATATGTGAATTTTGAAGACAAAGAAAAGTAGGGAAAAAAACCCTCAATTCTATCCAGATGTATTGGTAGCAATAACACTAATTTTACTTGCAAAAATTGCTGATTGTGTGAAGTCTACATTATAGGAGAATGAAAATAAGTAACTAAACTACTATTTTCACCTGAGAACAGAAGTATAACAAAAGTTGTTTAAAAAAATTCCTGTAACATTTTATTTTGTCTTATAATATATACTTCTTTGTTGAAAATATATATTATTTACTTTTGCCCACTAAGTATCTCTTGGCCCAATGAAATCCTGCAAGTTGAAACACACTCTAGGGCCAAGACACAGTCTCTAAATGACATTCCCCAGAAAACGACTGGTTCTCAGACTGCAGCAATAGACGCAGCATCAGCTCTCAGAAATCCCAAATTCTCAGAAGCCAGGTGGTCAATCTCAAAAGCACAGAGAAACAACATGATATATTTTACTGCTCAAGGTAAAACTTGTACCTCAAAAGAATAGCATATGACATGAATTGGAAGCAGAAATTCATTAAGCCATAAACAAAAAGAAAAAGGCAGTAAGAGGCTGAAGAAGACAACAACAAGATGTAAGAGACCCTGTCACTCTTCTGTCTCTGGAATCACACAAAGAACTTACTTGGTGTTCTCTGAACAATGCAAATGGCAGAAAGGCTTGGCACCTATCCTGGTTTTCCTGTTCACTGTACTTTAAAAAAATTAATTTCCATCAGTTGGTAAGAGAAAGTTTTATCTTTATTTAAAAAAGAGAAAAAAAATCCTAGTAAGGGAATGTGGAAATAATTAGACTCAGCAACACAACTACTCTGAAACTGACAAACTAGATTCAAACAGAATAATTGACAAAAGAAATCATCATCAAAAACCTTTTGAAATGACCAAGTTCCAATAACCTGAAAGTTCTGATCCATCTTAGAGCACCTTTGCAGTGTAACAGAACACCAAGAGTGAATTCTGCTGCGAACCAAGGATGTGGGGGATGATGCCAACAGAGACTTAGGCACTGTAACCAGGTACCAAAGGAGGAAAGGGGAAGAAACAGCAGGAACAGGATGTGCACGTGTAGGGGAAGAGGCAAATGAGTTAATGCTGAACTTTCTGCTCAATTTTATTGTGACCATAACCATTCTAAAATATAAAGTCTGTCTTGTTTATTGTACATAAAGACACTAGTATAATATAGTAAAATTAGAGATATTTGTTTGCATTCTTATGAAAAAAAGTATTTATAATCAAAGCAATTCCTTGGTGTTGACATCTATTTCACAGGGAATAGAAAAAGATAAAGGAATAAACTTAATGCCACAAAAAGATAATAAATAAAAACCTATTATTAAGGATCTTGTATACAAGTTTCTTCAGAAAATCATGAAGAACTGGGAAATAAAAGAAGGATTTGGGTAGGATGCTATGGATTAAGACACTCATGAATCAAACAAAACAAAATCACAAATATGATAGGAGGACACTGAATTTTGACTAAAGTTAACTGTAACAATACTTGGAACACACTTATATTCATAAACACATTTTAAGAGAACTATAATTCATAGGAATGACAGCAAACACAACACATGCCCCAGACAGATAGAGCACTGGAAGCTGAGAACTCACATGTTGGCACTACTGGTGGAATTGCAGGAGGCGGCACCACAGGCGGGGGAACTGGAGGTGGCATGAAACCTATATAGGAAAAAGACCAAAATACAATAGCACAAGGAAAACTGCTTGTTTCAAATCACAGATTTCAACAATTACAAAAGAAATTCCCTGTTTCTGTGGCTTTGAGATAGGGTCTCGCTCTACTATTCAGGCTGGTTTGGAATTCGAGGGCTTAAGTGATCTCACCATTTCCACCTCCCATGGAGCTGGGACTGGATCTGTGTCCACACCAGCAAACTCCACATGCAAGATGGTTCTTCTTAGCGTAGCACTTTCCACTTTAAAACTGACCTTACAGATGTGCCTACTATAAGACAGGTAAAGCAGGCTCTGGACACCAGTGCATTTTATTCACTTAAGTCTTGTGCATGCTCTATGCCACATATAAAATTGAGGATGGTAAAGACCAGCTGGCCAGTTCACACTAGAACAATGACCATATGGTGTGTGCTGAACATACTCCAAGTTGCTGACCACATTATATGCAACAATGTCATTCACTGACATTAATCACTTAATTTTTTTAAATTTATTTTTTCCACCCATACAAACTTGATAGGTACCCCATTCCCCTCCCTCCCTTTACCCCTCCCTGCACTTAATTTTTTGACATATATGCTATTTACCCCAAAGATGAAAATACTGCTATTAGCTTTGCACAGTACTATATATTTTGAGCACTAGAATCAATCTTTTTTTTTTAAATTTTTTATTATTTATTCAATTGTGCGCGTATGCATGTGTGCGTGTATGGGTATGTATGTGTGTGTGTGTGTGTACGTGTGTGTAGAACCACGGACGAATTCAGGAACCACCATGGACGCCTCCACCTCCTCATTTACTCTGCCCCAGGATTCACAGGCTCTGCCCTACCAGGACCAGAAGCGCAGACCACCCCCGCTTCTGCCTGGCGTCTATACGTGGGGTCTAGGATCCAAACTCAGGACCTTCCGCCTGCAAGGCAGAGGCTTAACCCCTGAGCCACCTCTCCAGCCCCCTAGAATCAATCTTAATAACATTGTTATGATGCTAAAGACCACATGATCAAACTATGAATCTGCTTCTTTAATAGTTTTTTTAAAAGTAGAGGCATTATTAAATTCAATTACTAAATAGTGGTAAAAACCAAAGAAGGCTAAAGATTTTCCAATAAAGGATGGAAAATGACTTTGTAAAGTTCATGTCATAATTATGGAAATAAATATTTTAAAATACCTTCTGAAATAAAATCTAATTTTCAATCATAATTACTTAAAACACTTGAGCAGGGTAATCTTAATATAAGGTTTTTATTTAAATCAGTCTCAAGTTGCACACTAAATTGTGTTTTAAAAATTATATGCTAAACTGACAAAACAAATTAAACCAACTCTCAGATGATAAATTTACTTTTCAATTTTTTAGTTGGATTTTTGAGATCAGATCTCCACATGGCAGGCTAGCTTTTAGCTTGCTATGTAACCCAGCCCAGATTTAAAAACTCCCACTCAACCTGCTATCACCTCCCAAGTGCTAGGACTACAAGCATGCACCACACCTGGGCTTACGTTTTATTCTTAATGATCATTTTTAAAAGTCAGTGTTCAATGACTAATCAAACTGTAGAAACCAAAGTACTATTTTTCCCCCTTTAACATGCAAATAATGAAAATAAGTCATATATCCATGGCATTTGTGTATGGGTGGGTACATGTACATGAAGAAGTCAGAGGATAATTTCCAAGAGCTGGAGGCATGGTCTCTCTTGGTTCTGCTGCTGCACTGAGTAAGCTGGCCTGTGGGGTTGCAGGAGGTCATCCTATTGCTGCCTATCACTACGTCCAAATGTTGGGGTCACGGGTGCTGCCCTCAGCTGTTGACTTGGGCTCTGGTCCTCGGGCTTGCACAGCACACACTTTATCTACTGAGCCAAATCTTTTACTTTGAAAAACATTATTTGATCAATTGGTATCTTTTATCTCTTTCTCATGCTTTTAACTTACCATTCTCTAATATTAATATCTCCAAACTACATAAGCAATTATAAATCAATTGTTAAGATATATGCTAGTAACACCAAGTGAGTCTAAAATTTGGGAGCCTGAGGCAGAAAGAATGCTATAAATTCAAGACCTCACAGACTACATGATGAATTCTAGGCAAGTCTACACTATAGTGCATGTTTGTGACCCTCCCTCTCCCCAAAAATGTGTTAAGTAATTTATCATTTGTAACCTAAAAACACAGGCTTGGGGCACTTTTATAAGCAATTTATTAGATAAAAAACATTCCCAAATTAACATTTTAAAACATAACTGCTCATATCATGATGAAGCCTACTGATATTTAGGAAAGACAATCTACAGCACTTATACTAACTTTCTGATGCAAGGGTGATAATAGAAAACTTTCTTGTATGAGTTTCAACAGAATTTTATATTCAGTCTATTGAATTCTAAGACACTCCATTTCTTCTATCAGTACTTCTTCCAGTCAGTGCATCATGAGCACAAGTCAGAAAACAAAACTCTCTAGCCCCCCACTGACCCAATGGAGCACCAACTCTGGAGGACAGGCCTGTCAATCGTGCTTAAGCAGACCCTGCTGGTGGTTCAGACATGTATGCAAGTCTGAGAACCACCATTCTACCACACTTAGACCTAGCACAAGAACAACTTTAATAATGGTGTAAAGAAAGCTCAAAGAGTAAGATGAAAATTCCTTACTTACCAGGAGGTGGCTGTGAAGGATTAAAACTTGCTCGAAGAAAAGGAGGTGGAGGGATTGGACTGAATCCGGGCGGAGGAACTGGCATGGACACAGGAAACGCTGGTGGAACTAAGCTAACTGCAGGCACTGCTGGCGCCACTGGAATCTTTGGTGGGTAGAAAAAAAAATCTGTCAACCAGTCTGTTCACCTGCAATGACTCCATCTTGCTGTGACTAAAACTAAATACATTTTAAAAAAAGGAAAACTGCAAATATAATCTCATTGAAGCTTCTCTCTATATACTTGTGACCATTTAGGGCAAAAGCAGGCAGTATTACTCAACAGATAATTGACATAGAGTCTGTGAAATGTTTCACACATTCCCACTATACAATGAACACGGTGTTAATGCTGAGTATCATGTTCAAACCTGAGCTGCCCCACACTCTACATCAAGCCTGCCAGTAGCACCCACCTGTTAATGCACCATTAGGAGGTACATCAAAACAGCTTGGAATTTCTCAAGAACTTATCTTCTATTCCCACCATGTTATCTTTTTCTCATCCTAGATCTAAAAAGTCCCATGTACTTACTGGTGCATATTTTTAACCTCTTTCCTGAACTTCAAAGCATATCAATTATTCAACACCTCAACCTCCAGACTAATAGGCACTTTAAACTTTACACACATGCACAATACATGAATTCTCAGTTGTCCTTCCAAACAGAACTCTTCCCTCCTTATTTCCCATTTTCAGAAACGGTAGCTTCATAGTTTTAATCTCTTGGTCCAAACACCTTTCTCTGCTTTTTTTCACAATTCCAAATCCACACAAACCAGGATGTCCAAGCAATCTAGGAAGTTCCAGTTTCATCGAGGCTATTGGCAACAACAGCACTCTCACCACACTGCTACTTATTTCTTTACCTCATCTCTCTGCCTTTTTCTATACTCGCTGTAGACTATTCTTATCAACAGTAGCCAGTGTGGTCCTCTGAAAATGCCAAACCAAGTCATTCCTCTGACCAAACTCCCAGAGATCATTTCACTGGGGTGAAAACTAAAATCTGACCTCTGGCTTGATTATCCCGGGGGCCGTCATGCTCCCTTGGTAGTCAGCATGGCTAGTTATCCGGCCATTGTTAAGCTGCTGCTCACATGCCACATTCTCCATGGCATACTCCTATCTGACTGCTGTTTGAAAACTCTTTCAACCTCCCCAGACACTTCTGCTCAGCCTGTGCTTCACATTTTAACCTCCTCATGGACAACTAGGTCCTTCGGCTTGTTCACTGACATGTCCCTATCAAGTGCTCAGAGCAGCACTAAGGCTCCATGTTGGAGCACAGTAAATATTAACCTGCTGAATGTAAATGAGTCTAAAGAGAAAGACTTTCCACAACACCTGACTACACTCGCTGAATTAGCTACTCTAATGAAATAACATTAATGGATCAATCACTTGCTAAGAAAAATTAGTCTAGAGCTAGAGAGACACTTAAGGGGTTAACACTGCCTCAAAAGCTGAAGGTTCTGAGCTCAGATCCCAGGTCCCATGTAAAAATGCCAGGTAGACAGGGCGGCAGCCTGAACTTCTGGTTCTGGTAGGTGGAGCCTGGGAAATCCCTAGGAGGTAGAAGCAATCCAAGATGATTCCCGAAATCATCCTTGGTCCTACATAGGGACATACAGTGACCTCTGATACATACACACACACACACACACACACAATTGAAGGGGGAAAAAAAAACAGCCTTGCATGCAGAAGATCCTGAGTTCGGATCCCAGATCCGATGTTAAAATGCCAGGTGGAAACAGCAGCCTGCACTTCAGGCCCTGAAGGTGGAACCTGGGATATCCGAGGGAAGCAAAAAAGGAGATAGAAGCAATCCAGGATGATTCCCAAAGTCAGCCTTTGTCCACAGGGACTCATAGTGCCCTCTGATACACACATACATGTACATACGCGCAAAATAAATAAAACAAGGTTTAGAAAAACAAGTCTACAGAAAATCTTGCATGTTTGATGAACTTTTTAAAATATTATATGTTCAGTACAATAATGCTATTGCATCAGTAGAAAAAAAATTTTCTTTTAAAAAAATCTCTTCACCTAATACTACTAACAAGTATTTGTTCTAGGTGAGACTATTTCCTTCAACTTTTACTCCTGCATAAAAACAAATAGTTGAGAGACCCTCTCCCCTGTGCTTCACTGATGGATTCTAGACAAGTAGTCTGCCAATGACTCGTGTCCTTCCTTTACCCCAATAAATATAAATAAAAATAAACAAATAAATTTAAAAGAAACAAATCAAAAGTGCTTTATATTAATATAGAATATAGTAAGAGAATGTAATGTAATGTATATTGAGTAGGCTCCTTGCCAGCTCAGCCTTACAAGACCCAATGTTATGTAACATAATGTAATGTGATATAATAAAGGCTGTTCCAATTAAAAAAAAAAAAAAAACGGAAATCATTTTTTATCACATTTTCAAGGAAACCATCCAGTACTGACCTGCAACATGGCAACAGGTGGAGGGAAAACTTCTGTCTGTGTGGTGACCACTGTCTCCTTTTCAACTGGAGCTGGACTCGGTGCTGTCTGGACCGTCTCTTTAACGGGTTCTGAGCTTTTCACAGTTTCCCATTCTAAATAAAACATTTGACATTCATTTCCTTTGGATAGGTGCAGCTTTTCAGTTTCTCCAATGTATGCCATTTATCTTACATCTAAATCCATCTATCTTGGTAAATCCAAAAACAAAACAAAAAAAATGATTCGAGACACAAGTTACAACAATGACAGAACACAGACAACCCTTAAAAAGCTGCCTGATAAGAGAACCCAGCCTCATTCTACACTGCATCATGAAGTCTAGCCAACTAAGATGGAATTAAGCAATACAAGAAAAAAATCCCTCAAACACAGGCAAATAAAAAGGAGAAAGCATATGCCTGTAATCCCAGTACTTAAGGTATGGAAGCTGAGACCTTGTCTCAGAAAAGGGTAAACAAAGAAGCTCTAACCACAAGTCCTCTCACTGTTCTCAAACCCACTCTAATCAAAGACCACTTAGGATTAGCAGGCTCCTGCCTCTGCAGCTACGCCTTTATCCCCTTGCTTCCTTCCTGCTGGTCAAGCTCTTCCAGCCTCATTTGGATCAACTTTGCACTTCTGGCCACCTCTGTAAGGGAGTGCTGCCTTCCAAAACAGATGCATGTGTCCCTCTTCCCAAGACATCCTGTGAATCTCTTTTTTTTCATCATCTATTTCTACCACCTATTGTAAGACATTAGGTTTTCTATATTAAGTAGAATAGACTTTGTGGATTTATGTTCTCCGATCTAACTATATACCTGCTAATGGGGGCAGGGGCAAAGGAAAGGTAGAGCACCCAAGTTGAATGTAGCTAGGCCTGGACATGCTTTGGCAAACAGATTCTGGCAGAATCCGACCCACTACCTTCAGGCTGCACACACCTGTGCTACTCATGACAGAGAATGACTTTTGCTTTTTGTCTCTCTATCACAATTCCGGCTACTATAGGCAAACCTAGCACACACATTAAACTAACACAAAGAATGAATGTCCTAGGAAAAAGCGAAGGCATTAGAGAAGGCAGAAAGAAGAAGTGATTTTGTTTCCAGGACCTAGTATACTAAGAACTCTCCCACTGAGCTAAACCAGAAGAAAACAAGCCAGAGAAAAACAATTTGAAAATATTTTCACTGACTTAAGAACTCAAACATGCTAATTTTGATAAAAGGAGCTAAGACATGAATAAGAACATATCATATTGAGTTGTTTTTCAATTTTAGTATTTCCTTCTGGTTACAACTGCTAATTATTTTGTAAATTTGTATCTTGAATCTTAAGAATTGTATTTTTAAAAAGAGTGTGCCCAGTAACCATGATCACATGATTACAGGTGCTGTGGGAAGCACCCTGAAGGTCTTTTCCACATTGTAGTGCACACGCCTGACCCCTGCTCCTCTCCAAGACACTAGCCTGCTCTTGCTGTGATCTCTCCTCAAAACAATTGGTCAGTTTCTCAATGAAGTTTTCAAAGTCCTTGGTTCTCTCATATTTAAACTCAATTAAAAATATTTAATTCAATGAAATCTCCAAGATACAATGATTTCTCTTAAATATAGAGAATTGTAAAAGTCACAAGAAAACAGGCTACATTTATAGACTTCTAATTAAGTTTTCTAAACTGGACCTATGAAACACCACCATTAAGCATACACACCAGACAGAGGCATTACATTTTATCATTTCAAACACATTTAAATGACAACTCTAAATTCACTCTCAAAACAATGAGATACTCTTATGTTCTTACCAGTATTGACAGTTTCCTGATCAATCATGCCTCCTTCTGCAAAACCATCCAAGTCATCCACTTTAACTTTCTCCCATGGTATATATGTAACTCCAAGATCCACATCCCAGAACTGTTTGTATTCTGTCTTCACACCTTTGTTTAAAGCCCAGGCAATCTGATGGGAATGGGAAAAGGGAAAAGGGAAGTTCAGATGTATATAAATATGAAAAGTATAAAATCGTATTTCAGAAAATACAAATAAAATTAGTTTCTTTGAATGCTTGTTTTGAACATAGATAAGGTGTGTACATTATGAGACCTGTCTCTACTTTTCAGTACGTCCTTAAAGGACATATTCCTAGAGACAATCCAAATCTAATTTTCATGACTCTTCAGTATACACTGGAAATCAGTACTACAGTTAATACAATTTAAACAAAAACTTCTGCACCAGGATGGTGGAGTCAAGCAGTGTCTGAGCTGACAAAGAGAAGGTCTTTGCCATGAAGTGACAGAGGATGGTATACATTAACTCCCTGAAAACAGCTAGGAAGGATATAAAGGGTAATGAAATAACTTTTTCCCGATAGCAAAAAAAGAAATATGAGTCAGCATGGCCCTACACAAGACATCTATCTAAATCACCCTCAACCCCAACACTAAGGGAACATCATCAAAGAGGGAGCAGTGAGAATGCAAGAGCCTGAAGAGGGACAGGTGTGCTGTCAGACAGTATCTGCCAGGTACAGCAGGGCTGCTATACCCTATGAACTCCCTGCAATTATGTGTACTTCCACGAGACATGCAAAGATTTGGACTATCGGCATTTCACTATGGAACCAGCAAAACCTCAGGAGGCTCCATGCCTCCAGGAGAGACTACTGAGAGTTAATGCAGGATTGGGGGGAGGCGGGATTTAGTACATCCCTCAATGATATACCCATTGATATATAATCTATGCCCCATGAAGGACTCAGGTACTTGCCAGTATAGGCAATCCAGATAAAACATGCAAAAGACACAAAAGTAGAAGATTCATTGAGAAGAAAGAGGACACAAGGATGGCTAACAAGGGGTGAAAAAATAACATAAATTCACTTTATTCATGTATGAAAATTCTATAAAGAACAAAAAAAAAAGAATCAGTCACAGGAAACAATAGAAAAACACTTACTAAATTCTCAATTTATAAATTAAGAGCAGATAACCTTTTCACAGAGTCCTGATTTACAGGTTGAAGTTATTTAGAAGGAAATAATGCAATGGGGAAGAAAGTGCTGTGGGGGGAGGTTAAGTAAGAGAGAAACTTGAAACATGAAGTTCCAATCACAACATGCTGCCTGAGCTGACTCAGAATTCAAGGTGATATCTTGGGTGACTGGCCTTAAGTCTTACCTAATAGAATTTGTTAGCTGCTTTTATCTAACTGTAACTCAACAATACTCAAATAGAGTTGTAAGGCAGTGGCACTAACAATGAGGCTGAGGATTCTGCTGAAGAAGACCGCTGGACAGTCTCAAGATGCAGCCTTTAATGCCCAATGAGGAAGAGAGATAGTGAAAGAACCAAGAGCATTTAATAACTACCAACACAAGACCTTGAGACTCTTTCCTAGGGAAAACTGATCAGAGTTCACATCTCTATCATCAACTCATGCAAAGAAACTCACCTTAATGACCTTGGATCCAATTTTGTAGGATCCTGAACTCAGTTTCTGAAGAGCCCGAAATGCATCTTGCCGATGAACCATACAGACATACGCACAACCCCGGGGAGGAATCATCTAGGGGTACAAAGAGTATAAGGATGGAAATTCATTCTGGTATTCTATTTTACGGAAAGAAGTTCTAACTACTCACTAAAACTGCAATTCAATTTTGTTACATAACCAAAATGATTTCATCCAACTATCTGTTAACTGATACAATTCACATACGGTTAATAACAAGTACTATTAAACCTCAAATTCACAAATTAATTTGGCTGTATACTAAGCTGTGATACATGTAAAATCTTGAACGTCATTAGCACTTTTATAGAATACAGAATCATTAAAAAAGTTCAGCTCCATTTACAAGATATTGTTTAAAAGAGAAATATTTCAGTAAATTCAACAGTTTATTACTGGAATCAACAATTTTTCCCAAAAATATACTTAACAAATCCTTGCTTGGGGACACATTACATCTACACAGTCTATGATTGATAATAGGTTCCAGCTTTAGGAAACTATTTTGTCTGTGTGCTTCTATGCACAGACAAGAAGGTCACTTTTGTGTAAGGTTTTGAAGACTGATTTATGAGGCACTTTACCATTCTATAAACCATTGAATCGTAAAATTAATCTGGATTTATTCATTTAGAGAAAACAGCATTTCAGTTTCATCTTTGAGGAATTCAAAAAGTATTCAATTGTTATTGTTATTCAATATCTGAGCTTTCTCTCAAAATACAAACCTTGGTGACACTTTTAGGGTACTGTCCCTTTAACAACAAACATCTCAAAGAGTTTCTCTTCTCTGGCATTCTTTATCTCTTGTACTAAAAGCTCCGCCTTGTCTATAATCCACTGGACATACTCTCTTCAAACTCATCAATGTATCCAGAAACTAAGGGAATAGTAAATAAATCTTCCAATTTTACAAATCCTGGTTTCTATCACCAGCCATTCTGGTTGTGCCAATTCACGAGTACTAAGCTCTCGACAAGGAGAGAGGGTGAGCAGATACGGAAGGCACTGGCATACCCCAAGTCTATGCAGGGCAAAATGCTTATACATCTATACGAAGCAGTGGACACCAGGTATGTCTATGGCACTTTGAGAAGAATTTAAAGGCCTATACCATGGACACTATGAGTTTTCCAATAATGTCAAAACAGGGCTGGAGAGATGGCTCAGGGGTTAAGACTCACAAGCAGAAGGTACCAAGTTTCAATCCTAAGTTCCATGTAAAAATGTCAGGCAGAAATGGTAGCAGCCTGTACTTCCAATTCTAATGGACAGAGCCTGGGAAATCCCAGAAGGAAGCAAAAAGGAGGTAGAAGCAATCCAGGATGATTACTAAAGTCATCCTTGGCTCTCCAAAGAGACATACAGTATCCCAGGGAGAACCCTGGAGTCCATAGAAGTGGACAGGCAAGATGGTGAGAGGGAGTAAAATGGATTGATGAAGGACGAGGATAGAAAGGAAGGGGAAGGAAGGGAAGCAGCAATAAGTACTCAATATGCTTGTAAAACTAAGGAAAAATATTTTTTAAGTTCCAAGTTTAAAAAAAATGCAAAACATGTATCTGACACATACCACTATTTTAAGATAGGGGGAAAAAAATCAGGAAAAAATTCTGAGACTTCATGAATAATAGAGTGCAGGGGGGCAGCATTTTGACAGGTAAAATTTTGAAAGACAAGAGCAGAGAAACCCGGAAATATATATGCCAAAATACATCCAATCAACTATGTAAGCTGAGAGAGTCAATCGTATATTTATTGTCTGCATAATTCAATCAAATCACTGTTACTTAATTTGAATAGGAAAGGACCATATCATAACCAGCTTCTTGTGAGGCTCCAATGGCATCACATGTGCTTCAAAGTAAAACAGAAAGAACTCAAGCTCAAATAAAGACTATTCCTAATATAAAAAAGTTAGGTTTGGAAATAAAAAGAGTATTGAGAACAAAGATTAGAAAACTAATTTTTATCAGATCAAAACAAATGGTCCAACAAACAAAAGCCTAACACCACCACAGAATTGGAAGACTATAAGGAATACAAAATTTCTTCAAACAAAGGACAGTTTTAAAAAAACCCACCTAACTTAGTCTTATTTTATTGCCTATAATTTACATAATGAAACATGTGACACAGGAAAGGGAATGATTTATATGGATACAAACAAAATGGCTACATGAAGATGTTTAATCTCCAAGTAAAAGCCAAGGGTCTGAAAAAGAAAATATTCAAAGGAGACTAGGTGGGCTTTGACCTTGACTGACATTTGCTCCATTTGTTAAGGAAAAGAGAAGGGAGAGATGGTAAAGAAAATGGGAGAGGTACGGGGGGAGGAGGAGGAAGGGAGGGAACTGGTGTACCTAATAAGTTTGTATGAGCTGAAATAAAAAAAAAAAAAGAAAGAAAAAAGAAAATGGGAGAGGAAGAGATGGACAGAAAGAGGGAGAAAGACAAGAAGAGCAAAGCTGTTAGTGAGGGAGGGACAAAAGAATTGAAAAATCTTGTAACGAGCTGGAGAGCCCAATGCAGCTGCTGTCTCTGGCACTACCTAAACACTTGTGTTGTGGGAACTACAAGGCCACAGGGTTCAGTATTCTTATAAACATGTAAAAAAAATTATCAATAGTGTACTTACTAACTCAAACATTTAATGGATCTAGGAAATCAAATGAAATAAAACCCATAAACATTTTGTAAGGTAACTTTATTAGAAAGAAAATAATTGGAGAAATATTCAACTTCAAAGCAAACAAAAATAGACAAAATCTTGTCAAAATGTACATTTTCAAATCCAGGTCTTAAATAGAAAATGAAATGACCAGAAAGCACCTATTTTAACATTATGCAAAAAGAAAGACTTACATTAATGGATTCTATTTGTCCAAACTCTTCAAAAAGGTTGGTTAAATCTTGCTGTGTTGCCTTCTTGTCCACCTGACCAACCCACAGAGTTGTGCTACACACTGGGAAGACATCAGAGACAAATGAGCCGCACCACACGGAAACAAGTTACTTCTTTCGGGCACATTATGATAAATTGACACAAATCTATTATGTTTACTATTTATTCACATGTCCACTGAATCAGCGGTCTGCACATCACTTCTTTTCAAACTTCAGTATTCACAGTGAACTACCCAGGGATGCCACCACCCCAAATCAGGAAACAGTGTGAAAGACAGGTTAGTGTTATAACTCCCCAGGTGATTTTAATAGACAATGTGTTGACAGTATCCCACAGCAGTATCTGTGAACTTTCCAAGTTTCTTTCAGTGTCATGAAACAGATACTTCTCCCCAACAGACAGACAATCTAAAAATGGTACTGGCTCCCTTACTATTAAGCAAAGAATACTTTTAAGACATAAAAGGCGAAGTGGCTGAATTAGGTGTTCTAACCTGTCATCATCAGACACGAAGTCACTCACACTGAAAGCCACTTTTTAGGGTTAGGGAAATAGCTCAGCGGGCAAAGCATTTGCTTGCCGTGCAAAGGGAAGACTGAAGTTTGGATCCCAAATACAAAACACAAAATGCCACACGTGAGTGGAAGACCACCTATAATCCCAACACTGAATACCTGGTGAAGACTAAAACCCCAGAGCAAGCTAGCTAGGCAGACTAGCCAAATCAAACAAGTTTTTTGTTCAAGTAAGACACTGACTCAATACTATGAAAAATGACTGCGATGACACCTGACACCATTGTCTAACTTTTACATGCACACATGTGCAAATGCCTGAGTGCACACACACACACATACAGGAACAAAAGCTTAATAGGGAGCTAGAGAGATGGCTCGGGGATTAAGACTCTGTCTCACAAGTGGTGTCCTGTACTTCTGACCCTGGTGGGCAGAGCATGGGAAATCCCAAAGGAAGCAAAAAGGCGGTAGAAGCAATGTAGTATGATTCCCAAAGTCACCCTTCACAAGGACACACAGTGCCGAGATGTGCGCGTATATACTAATACACGAAAAAAAAAAAAAGATTAATATGAAACTTGTGGCATCTTTTTAGCTGCTTGTCCATGGCTTCTTGAATACCCCCTTTCACATCTGATGCAGTTTTCATACACTGCATGTTGAGTTCTGCCAAGATCTCAAAGTTACAATCTACCATTTTGATCTCAACAGAATGGTTCTGGAGCAGGCTTCATGTTAGGGACAATTTAATTTAATTTCACACTGGTGTGATCCTTGAAAGATCACTTCCAGGAGTCTCCATTCCGATTGGTCAAAACTCAAACATCTTCCAGACACATGTAAACTTTAGAAATCCCTTAGCTAACAGATTCCTGGTAGGCAAGTTGCTTTTTGTTTTTTACAGTATCAAGTCTCACTCTATACAATTTTCAGCTGATGTCTTATTCTATCTCAAGATTATTAGCTTTTAAAAACTCTTAATTAGATCTTTTTACTAAAGTGTTACAGTTTACATAGAAAATATCTCCCAAATTCTCAAGAAGAAAGACTTGGGCCTACAAAAGTACCAAAAAGTGGTGACAATCTTTAAGAGACTGGCCTCACAAGGGCCCTTGAGGGATGGTGGCACTCTAACCTTCTGTGCCTCTCTCTGCTTCTCAACCATTTTGGGCTAAAGGGTGACATGGACAAGGCCAGGCAAACATGGACTTTGTAAAAACTCTGAAACACAAACCAACCAACCCTTTCCCTTATACACTGCTTTAGGTGTTTGTCAAAGTGACAGGAACCAGTCCAGCACTGCAGGAATGTACCTGACATAGCCATTACCCAACCTACCACGAAACCTAGAGCAAGATTTCCTGGCATTCTTTGAATAACTCCCTTTTCGTCACTTCGTCTAGCGCACATGGAGTGTTTCAATCTCCCCCAAGCATATGGCCATGTTTTGACAGTTTTCTATCACTGATCTACCCCAGTTTTTCTCCTAACCAGGAACTGTGATTCTTTCCAATCCCAAAGAGAAAGGCGGCTTGATTACTGGAAGCTCATTGCTGGTTCCTATCTCCTAGATTGCTTCTGAAAACCTTGTGTTCAAGAGAAAATAAATTCTATTACCATCTAGTTACTGAAAGAAATGAAATCTTGCCATGTGTGGGAACATGCATGGAGCCAGAGGACATCACACTAAATGAAAATGAACTAGGAACAGAAAAACAAAGCTACCTCATCCTGTGTCACTCAATCGTGATTGGATTTGGAAGAGTTGACTTCACACGAATGGACAGTGTGAGAGAGAACACATGGCCTGTGAAGGGTGTGGAAGGGGGAAGGTACAAGGGCTGACAATCAGGTGCAAAAAAGAAAGGACTAACGATATTCTAGAGCACTCTAAGTTAACAATATTTCTCCTATTTTAACAGCCTAAGGAGAGAATTTTTTTCATGTTCCCAACCAAGATATAATCATTATTGAAAGTGTTCTATAAATTAATGTCCTGAATTTAATCATTACATGTTGTACATATACATAGAAATATCACCTTGTACTCAATAAATATGTGTAATTATTTGGGGTGTCTATACTTTTTTATTCATTTATTTTTCTATGTGAGCATATGTGTGTGTGCGTGCACTTGTGTGTCAGAGGGCACTGTGGAGGACCAAAGGTGACCAGAAATCATCCTGGATTGCTTCTACCTGCTTTTTGCTTCCCTTTGGGATTTTCTAGGCTCTGCCCAAAGGGGCTGGAAGTACAGGCAGCTGCTATTTTTTACTTAGGATCTGGGATCCAAACTCAGCACCTTCTGCTTTCTAGGCAGAGTCTTAACCCCTGAGCCATCTCTCCAGCCTGAGTTCTGTATGTTAGCTGCCCTGATCTGATCATTACATGTTGTATTCATGTATAAAAACACCACACTGTACTCTGTAACTATGAATAATTATAATGATGCAAAATTATTAGATATCAATTAAATTTAGTAACATACTAATAAATAATAATAAAAAAACAGATTCCATGCTCAGTAACTGTGGAAAAAGTGAAATGCATCATCACAAGATAGGTAAAAAACTAAATGAAGGAGAACTTATGTGAAAACCCACCCTAGTACTAAGAGAGTAAGAATTCAGAATTCTCCAAGCACAACCACACAAGGACACACAGCAGAGATGCTGGGGTCAGATCTTCGATATTACTCAACAGTCAACATTAACACATTTAAGTTTAGTGCTTTATATATAGTGAAGATCAAGTAAAAAAATAACAATGTTATTAAATTAACACTAGCTCTTAAAACTATACATGTAGCAAGAAAGCCAAGGCCTACTGAAAATGCCAGAACTTTCTAAGATGCTCTAATAGTAAAAATCACACCAATTGTTTATCTCCCTTGTAGAAACAAATTTGTAAGCTATCAAAAATTAAGTAACAAGAATCTTTTTTTAAAATCTTGTGAATTGGGGCTGGAGAGGTGGCTCAGGGGTTAAGCCTCTGCCTTGCAGGCGGAAGCGGGGGCGGCCTGCACTTCTGGTCCTGGTAGGGCGGAGCCTGTGAATCCCGGAGCAGAGTAAACAAGGAGGAGGTGGAGGCGTCCATGGTGGTTCCCGAATTCACCCATGGTTACACACACACACACACACACACACACACACACACACACGCACAATTGAATAAATAATAATGATAATAAAAGAAAAAAATTTTAAATCTTGTGAATTGATTTGCCACATATTATGTATGTCCTTGTCCATCTGCAGTCTTGCTACTGTACCACAGAAGTTTTAACTAACAATCCCCTAGGAAGAACTTGGCAGAAAACAACTCTTGCTATGCGTAACCACATTCCCCCATATCAGCCTGCTACCTAAATAAACCTTAACACCACAAAATCAGATTCAGCATTGAAATAGGAGAATAGATTGTATAATAGGAATTTAACTCTTGGCACAAAACCATTAGTTTATAATCTGCTTCAGCTACTATAGCAAAGTTGGGCTGGGAGTATAACTCAGTGACATATAGCTCTTGCCTAGAATGTTCAAAGACCTGGGCTTAATCTCCAAACACACACACACAGATTAAAGCACATCTATCTTTGCATACCAAGTCCTCCTACAGATAGATTAGGATACTACAGATAGAATTGTTTGTGTTATGCTAGCTACAAATATTGTATTATATAAAAATTTTTCAATTGCCTTGTGTATTATACATTGATCTGTTTTACTTTTTCTATCACAAATAAAAATCTGGGACAAAATTATTCAATTACCAAGCCCCTTCTGGATTCTTTGTCTGAAGACAAAATCTGGTTGAGAGCCTTTGCAGTGACAAACTAGTGTGAGCATTTGTGTGTATACATGCAAACACAAGTGCACATGCACAATTATGTGAAAGCCACAGATAAACCACACCACACTACACAAGTACACATGTACGATCATGTGACAGTCACATGTAAATATCAGGTGTCATTCCACCTTCTTTCTATGTATGTGTGTTATTAGTTCGCCTTTTAAAAATATTTATTATTTATTTGAGAGAGAGTGAGTAAGTGAAACAGAATGAAGGTGAAAGGGTAGAGATCAAAGGACAACTTTTGGAAGTCTAAGCCTCAAGATTGTACATCAAGTAATTTACCAACTGACCATGCCCCCAGCCCCAGAAAACTCATTTTTAGTATTCACAGGAATCAGAGCTTCGTACAAGGATGTTGTCTTACCACTTAATGTTTTAGATCTAATCGGGGGCAATCCTTTTTTCTGTCGTTCTTTTTCTCTTTCTCTGGCTCTTCTTTCACTTGAATAGGAGCGTGATGATTTCCTCTTTCTTTCTCGTGAGCGGGACCGTGATCGTTTCCTATGCTTTCGTTTGCGAGACCCAGATCGTGACCTGGACCTTCGTTTTCTTGGTGATCTACCAAAAAAAGAGAGAGAGAGAAAGAGAAAAAAAGACTTTACTTTTAATAGTAATTCCTTTTCATCAAATCTTTCAATTTAAGTGAATGAGAAAGAAGATTTGTCATATTTATTTACATCTTAAAAATATCCCATAGTATAATTAAACAAGTACTTTGCTTCCATGTTTTGTGGTGGTCCACATTAACCATGTTTCTTCAGTATTTCTAAGTCTGTGTGGTCAGTCATAGAAGGATGGAAGAAGGAGGAAGAACAAACAAAAAAAAAAGAAAAAGGTCTCAACTGTGGGCACGTTTCTCTGTGCGTGCACGCGCATGCATGTGCACACACGCGTATGTACATACAAGAAAGCACTTGAGTGTATGTGCCTGTGGAGGCCCAGGGATGATAACAGTATCACCCTGGATTGCTCTTCCATCTTATTGTTTTGCTCTAAAGGTTTCCTAGGCTCTGTCTTCCAGGATACGATTCTGCCTGACATTTTTACATGAGACCTAAGGATCCAAACTCAGGTCCTTTGCTTGCAAGTACATGATTTTAACCCTTGAGCTGACTTCCCAGTTGGGCCTCACTTTTCCTTAGTATTTTCCAGTTACTTTTCAAACAAAATAGAAATAAAACACCAGGAGGTGGAGGGGTGTCTACCTAGGTAACCAAAATGTACGTTTTCAAAACGATGAAACAGAATGTTTCCAACGGAGACTTGGACAATACAATTCACCTTCTAAAGCATCTTGTTTCTTCAAATGTGCTGTGACATAACACCAACTACTTAGCAAACATGAATTTTTCACCTGAGTGAAAAAAAAAAATCTCCCACGACTTGAAGTAAAAAAGTCTTGACCACTGTTCTGTGACTGATCAGCAGACTAATAGATAAAAATCTCAGAAGGCCTAGTTCACCACGTGTAGGAAAAAAGTGCAGAAAAAAAAAAAAACTAGATTATTTCTAGTGTAACAGGTCTATAATACTTGAAGACCTACATTTCTAAGAATATTTTTCTCACTCAGTTGCTTAAGGCAAGCCCAAGATTTGTAATTTTTAAAGTGTCCAACATTTTTTCCAATAACAAACCACCTTCTTTTTCCTGCAACTACAAATGTAATTTCATTTTTTTGTTGTCAAACATAAGATACCAAATATGATACAATAAATTGTTTTTTGAAAAACAAAAACAAGATAATATTGGTTCTTGACTTTACAAGTTTATGCTAAACCACTTCCTACATTTACTGTGCGTGTCTCCCTGCACATTCCCTAATTTTAAAAAGGGGGGGGCGATATAAGAACAGCAAATGATCCACAACAAAATACACCAATAGAAGCTAAAATTTACACAACACGTACTCTAATGAGTTAGTACTATACTTAACATTCATAAAAACTCTGCTGTGGGTCTGGGAGGGGCACTTATGGTATCGCTATGAAACATCATAGTTTGCTGTTCTTCACAGGCACTGATACTGTGTGTAATCTAGAATCAACTCTAGAACTATACTCATGATCCAGCTGCTATCGTTACATGAAATACTCAAATAGCAGACATAGCGATGAAGGTTATCTTCTTTTTTTATTTTAAATTAGTTTTTGTTAGAATAAAATTAGTTTTTGTTAATTCTAAAAAATCATTTTAAGAAAAGTGTATCTTAGTGCAAAAAATAAAATTCACATTATTGTTAATGTTACTGTTATATACTATTAAAGAACCTTGAACGAGAACGAGAATGAGTTCTTGATCTTGAGCGAACAGCCACTTTCTTAGCCTCTGGTTCAAAGATCTCCTCTTCTACAGCATCTTGTCCTTCATCTATATCCATATCCTTGAAAGGCAAAAATAAGGGCAAATGACAACAAGCTCAGTTTAAATGTCCTGGACATAGTCTTGATCTTGCCCTAAGAAATACTGCAATTAAGAACATTAATGGCTAATTCTACGCAAATAATGGCTAATTCTACGCAAACAGAGCTAAGGTGTGGAGTATACACTAGAAAGCATACTCAAGACATTACCATTATGTATCTCTGACATGGTTACTTCAGAAAAACCTTGCCATTTACCTGCTGCTGAATATCTATGGAATCATCTGCATTTGCTTCAGGTTCCAGGAAATGCTGCTGACTACTTCCTTGGGACGGTGAGGCAGAGTGCTCAGACCCAAAAGTCCCCTCCTGGCTGTCCTGTGGGGTGGCCTGTGGAGAATGCACAAATGATATGTGGTAACTTGATTACTGGTTAACATTAAGCATGTCAGACATCACAATCAAATATTTAAAGGAAGCCACATACAAAAATAAATTTCTTGAGAAACGTTTCTAAAGTAATTACTTCTAAAAGTATATTTTCAGGACTGGCAAATGAGGTCCAAAGGTAAAAGAGCTTATAGTGCAACCTTGAAAACCTGAGTTCAAACAAGGTGCAAGGGGAGAACTGATTCTGAAATCGGTCCTCTGACCTCCAAGTGCTTGTATTGTGGCACCTGTGTGTCCTCTCTTTGTCTCTCTCTCTCTCTCTCTCTCACACACACACACACACACACAAATGAATCCTCCAAAACAAAGGGAATTACACATATTTGAATAGGTCAGATGAAGTAGGTCGTCAAGAAAATTTCAAGTATGAAAAATATAATCTATGGAGGATTAATACAAAGAATATATCACAAATGATATTTAATGACAATAAATTCAATTAAATTAGAATTTCACTAAGAATTAGCATAAAACACTATAAAAATTTAGTAAAATATATTCAAAAATTTAATCACATATCCAAAGGCAAATGTCACCAAGATCAATAACTTGACAAAACTGTTCAGCTGTGCCTTCTCCAGCTCCTTTCTCTAGGAAGATACGTAATCTTAATATGCATGGAGTAAGCTGAGATATGCAGAACATTTCAAGAGTTAAAATAAAAAAAGTGAAGCAAGGAAGCCTACTTTTTGGCGTTCTAACTTATCCAAAAATAATATGACCAACTCCCAGGGTTAGAATCACAGTAACTTTTACAGTGATAGATGCTGATATCAGAGTTCAACCTTATCAGCAATCACAAATACTACTGATTTGCCTGAAACATGAAGAAACTAATTATTTAGGGGGAAAAGCAACTTGGTAGAAAAGAGAATATTATCTGTGAGATGTAGGTTCATTAAGTTCCTGACAGTTCAAAGCTTAAAACACAATATACTTAATAGCATAGGAAAGAGCAATTGAAAACTACCATTTTCTTCATGTAAATTGTGTTCATGATAAATCAACTCCTAAAATTAAGACAACTGCCTACTGTATCTTAGAACTACAAATACAATGAAGTAGGTCAGAAAAGGAAATCATTGCTCAAAAAACAATACATGTACATGCACATTCATTTAGGGAGGCTAAAATGGTTGAGAAACTCTATGGGTCTAAAAAAGGCAGAACACAGCAAAAACTATGAATAAACTTGGGAGCTTTACTTCTCGCGCTATGTTCAACTGATAGTGAGGAGACGCCACAGCTTTACTCTCGGCTACCACCCACAAACCAGAACCCTGACTGTGGAAAGACCAGCGCTCCACTACTTCAGCTGCACTAGACTACAGGAATTTTAAACACACTCAATATTAGACTAAATTGTCAGAGTGACCCTGAGTAGTTTATTGGTTTGGGGAATTTAAATCATCTTGGGGTTTTTTAAACCCCTCTGAGAGTGGTTTGTTTCGTCTTCAAAACTATACATTTTTTCGAAGTGAACTCACACTAGCTATAACCTAAAATCTGCTTTTCATTCATTTCATTCTCAAGGACAGTGCTCATGGCTACATGTAAATGCCATTTTAAGCGTGCTCAGAATACTATAATGCATCACTATAAAATATACCAAAACTATCCTACTATAGGTATATTTGTAATAAAACAACTTCGAAGCAAACCAGGATTTCTGTCCTGTTTAGCTGTTAAAGAACCCTGCATAGCAATTTGTTAACAAGAAGCTTGAAATACATTGCTCTTAGTGCCTTTTAAAATAACAGAAAAGAAAGGAGTAAAAAATAAGGGATTCCCCAGAGCTTTAAAGGGCAGTTAAAATTCCCTTAATTTGAGGGAACAGCAACATTACATTTTTCAAGGTCGAAAAGGAAAAAATTATAATGAAAATAGACAGGTGTCTTCCATGCTATAATAGAACCAAATGCAGCACGTGCACTCTTCCAGAAAACAACATGAAAATGTGCTAACTGAACAAAATAATTCTTGGCCATCCATTGGAGGTTTTGAATTTGTTCCTAAGTTTTACTAAATTCTGGTATGATTTACCTCACAATTTCAATGCTTACTGCAAACTCACATTAGCTTCACAGCTTATCTCATACTCTGGAACTGTATGCTTAATAAACTACTGAGTAGATTAATCCCTCATTATAAAAGGTCTGTTGCTACCAGTTTTGTTTTTGAGTTTTCTTTTTAACTAGTTTTTACCCACACGAAAAGGTTACTATTTTATTCTGTTTTAAAAGGTATTAAAGAGAAATTTTACTTAAAAAATAAAGAAAAAAACTAGGGGTGATGACTCAATTGAATTCAGAGTATATTATGGAATTTAGAGATCACTTTACTATATTTTAACAAGATGCTATTTTATCATTCCTAAGAAGTTTTTCAATATTACTCATGATTAATCACAATTACTTCCAACTGTGTCAAAAAAGAAAAAATAAATTAAAAAATTAAAAACGGGGTGATTCAATAGTAAAATAAACATTTTACATTTCTAATCCATTTAAGAAATACTGTATTCTAATTAAAAAAAAAAAAGATTAAATATACCATCATTCTAGTCTGCCTTCTTTGGAAGGCGAAACTTAAGATTTTTAATTGTATGCACATAACAGCAAAGAAAATTCTATGAGACCAAAACCTATAGAAGCACAAGTTCAGGGGCCAGAGAGATGGCTCAGGGGTTAAATCTCAGCCTTGCAAGCAGTGAGTCCTGAGTTCAAATCTCAGGTGCTATGAAGACCATCAGGTGAAAATGATGGTGGTCTGTACTTCCAATTCTGGAAGGGAGAGCCTTGGAAAACTCCAGAGTAAAGCAAATAGGAAGTAGAAGCAATCCAAAAGTCACATAGTGCCTTGTGTACAGACACACACACACACACACACACACACACACACACACACACACACGCGCGCGCGCGCGCGCGAGAGCAAAACTAATAATAATAATAGTAATAACGTTGAAAAAAAAGCACAAGTTCACACTAATCACTTGAAGCAGAAATGAATGCAAAGAAGCAGCAATCTACAGTCTAACAATTATGGTAATTTAAACATACAAGAAAAAATATCCATGCCTTAAAGGTACTTCTCAAACCAAAAAAAACTTGTAAGTAAAAACATACCTGTAAGGACTAAACGAAGAAAGGAAATAACCTAGTCTCGCTCAATTAGCCACCAGCCTGCATTATTTTGCTAGAAGAACCTGGAATGTTCCACTTGTGAAAGAATATGTAACATTTAAATTATATTAAAATTCCAAATAAAGAACTCCCTATCCCTCTAGTCTCAATTCTGTGCATTATTTATAAGATGACTTATAAAGACAAAAGGGTAAGAATCCACTGGATCCCAGTGGTAGATGATGTTTTTTCTGGTCTGTATACTTAGTACACAAGCTAATATTCACCTGTAGTTTTTATGTCTTCATATGCAATCAGCAATATGATTAATAAACAGCTACCACATCTTTCAAGATTGGCACCTAACATCAGTCTTAAATCATTTTCTCTATTGCTTTTTCCTATAAAAATGATAAGAATCTGTCAAATTTACTTACTGAAATTCACATTAAATGCATGTTATATACATCAAATTTGATTTATAAATGTAGTAATTCTGCACATTAGTATTCTCAAACTTATTGATTCTGTGGAGAGCAGCTCATTTCCACCAGTGCAGAGCTCCTAACATTTTGCCCACTTCAGACTGTATCATGGTCACCTCTGCTCTTTCTGTTGTGTTAGTCACTGACAGCTTCTTCATTAGTAGAATTCTCATCAATCTTACGATTTTTTTTTTCAAAACCTTACCATGGGCATTCCATCTTAAGATGTATCTCTGGTGACACCTTTTGTCACCATACTACTTTAGTAGAACATTCGGCAAAATCATGAACAATACAACAGATAGCATTTTCTAATGATATGAAGTAACACACTGCTGAATAGTTGGACCTGTGGTAAATAGGGGGGCACTGTCAAAGCCTAGTAACATATGGACAGCCCTACTGGTTGGTTAATGTGAGTAGCACAGTAGAAGCAAACACAGTACACACAAACACACATCTTATCACATGTCCAGTTATTGCTTTCTGTCTCTGCATTTGCACTCATGGTCACTTTCCATATTAGGAAACAACTGCTTCCTTTTTCTCCTTACCACTCTCCTTTTCTGTACCAGATTCACTCTGAACAATGAAGCTCTTAAGAATTTCTATTTCTTCAAAACAAACATTATTATATGTGGCAAAATTCTGAACCTAATATACAGAGTGATTAGCTCTTTTTCTGATACATGAGAGTCCTGGACAGACTCACTCTCTTCAAGTTCCATCAGCATAGTGTTCACTCCAAGCTGACGCAGAGTACTTCACTGACTTTACTGTCTTGGCTAAACCTTCTTATATTAAAGTCACTACGGTAATTCAACATGCCTTATTTACAGCTGAATGAAACCTGCTATCTGGATATTAGTATCACTATTAGCTCTTGCCTGAATCACCTTTGTAATTCCTTAATTCTATCACTGACAACCAGTTTAGTGTTCACAAATGTATCTTTCTTGAAAAAAATCCAAACAATCTTCCTTTCTTCTCATAGTCTCAGATAGATATACCTCTTTCGCATAACAAAATACACCCTTCTCTCCGACCAGTTCAATCAAAACCTGGTCTTCAGACCAAGGTATTAAAAAAATCCTTACATTTCTAGGCAGGCATTTCTAATGAGTTCCACCCACTTGGCCTGACAATTTGTACTTCTAAGGTCACGTCTGAGTTCCAAGTGTTCTCACCTGCCATCCTCTCAACTGAAGTACACAGTCTCTCTCAGTGGTGAAATCAAGCACACCCACTTCTTTTAAAGAAACTACAGAATCCATCAAGTGTTTTAACAAATGTTTGTGCCTCTTCAGACAAGAGGCCACCTGAGGGCAGAACCGCTCCACACTTGCCTCCCCTGGCCTGAGAATGCATGATGAGGACTTTAAGGATATTTGTGAGACATTAAACTCATCAATTCTTCTACTTTTTCACAATTAGGAAAAAAATATTGAGAGGATTTACTCTTATCTCAACTACCTATATTTTCAAATCTCTCTCAAAGTAGGCTGTTTAACTGACCTAACCTTAGCTCTGCAACTTATATATTTTACCAATTCTAAACAGTAACTTTTTTATATTTCATCATCTCTGAAATTTCTAAGATATACCTAAAAAGGACTTAGGAGATAGAATACTTTAGATAGAAGTGTTCTAAACTTCTTAGCTTAACATAACAAAGTGTCTTAAAACTGATCAGACATTACAAGCAGTATACATTTGCATTATATCTTTCATCTCCTAAAACTTCCAACTTCCTCTGAGTAAAATGGGAGTCACAATGTTTAACTCATGAACTAAATATAATTATGCTTCTTGCACAGTCCTGCCACATGGTAATAAAACCTGGTGGCAATCTACTTAGCCACCATCATCACTAATAACATAACTGTCTCTGTTCTATCCTTCCATAGCCACATTGCCAAACACATTCTGCTTACAGAAACTAACAGGTCTTGAAAAGACTGGTTTTCCTAAAGAAGTTAAAGAAACATCACCATGCTTTAGCAAGGAAATAAAATGACTGGGGAGGAAACAAACCTGCAACCAATGAGAAAATACTGTAATGACCCAAAATGAACAAAAACCAACCATCCCACAAAAATGCCAATTCACAGAACACAGGCAGCACTAATTCAAAGACCATGAGACGAGGTTACAAACCTTGTGTGGCTGTTGCTGTTCCAGTAGCTGCTGGCGAAGGTGCTCCAGGTTCTGTTGCTGTAGTTGTTCTGCGATCTGATGAAAAATGGAATTGTTCACAGATTCTGAAACATGCGAACTAAAAGAAAAAACAAGGGAAAATATGTTTAAAGCACACAAATGACAATATGAGAAATTTGAGTATTAAGGGGAAACAAAACTATCAACTTGATGTGATGCTTTTGAAATATTAGCATTACAAATGGAATACTTCATTTTACATTCAGTAATGCTTCAACATACATGTTAAAGATACTCTGTTGCACAGTTGACACTGTCTCATGCTATTAAATATATATAAATTAGAGATTTTCATTAATGTATTTTAAGAAAATCTCAAAACACATATAAAAAAGTAAAAGTAAATAAATATGTCACTAACTTCTCTTTAAACATGAGACAATGGAAGTATGTTTTACTAATCAGTATGTGTAAAATCTGAAATTCTAACTGACCATAAACCTTATACAACATACAATCACACTATTAGGCAAGTTAACAGAAAAGAATTAAATAAAAGACCGTAGTGATTTAACTCCGGGCAGTCACACTTGAAATGCACCTGGAATTCTAGGTGCCATAAAGTAAGAAATTTTTAAAAAGCAGGCATCTCAAACCAGGATGGTAAGGAGTCATGAAATAAAAGAATTTGTCACTTGGAGCAATAAACCTACAGGGATAATGGTATCCATCTTTAAATACTGAAAAGCTATGTCTCAAAGGACAAGGAAGTAATTTATTTCCTTTCTTTGGAAAGCAAAGCTTGAATCAATGTGCAGGAAATAAGATGGGAATTCAGTTCAACAAAAGAACACACATAACAGCAATTTATTTGAACTCTTTTCTTAGAAGCATAAAATATTGGACAAGACTGTTCAGGGAGATTCTTACATTGTTTAGGAAACTCAGCTATGTGACCTAAAGTGCTCCTTCCAACTTTGCAATTACAATCTAAAACACTAATTTTCAAGGAAAATCACTATTACAAAAGGATGTATTTGTACTTCATATAGCCAGTAATTGCATATTCTTATATATTACCCCATATATAAACAATCACTGCTCACAGCCCAATGACAACCTCAACTTAACTCATAGCACATTCAGTGGCTCAGATGGCAATATCCCACCCAATATTTATAACAAAAGAAAGATAAAAACATAATTCTTACAGTTGAGGAGTAGGAATTTCCTTTTTGGTTTCTTCACTATGCTCAGAATCTTCCCCGAAATCAAACCTATCCATCAACTTCTAAGGAGGGGGAGAAAGACAAATTAAGATGTGCTTCATATCAGTTTGTTACAGGTACTACTTTAAACATCAGTGGCATTTCATTAGTTTTACATCACTACTTTATACTGCAATAGAGTGAAATCTCTGCGGCATGCACGCACACACGCGTATGTGTGTGTACAAGAAGGCACTTGAGTGCATATGTGCCTGTGGAAGCCCAAGTGGGAATCATCCTGAATTGCTCTACCTCCTTATTGCTTTGCTCTGGGATTTCTCAGGCTCTACCTTCCAGGATTGAAAGCCACCACACTATTGGCCTGACATTTTTTACATGAGATCTGGGGATCTGAATTCAGATCCTTTGGCTTGAGAGGCAAAGGACTTAACCCAAGTCATCTCTCCAGTCATTGTTTTTCTTTAAAATGCTTCAGCACACAAGTAGTCACAAATACCTACAGATAAGTATGCTGCAGTTTCACTTACTGATGATCTGCTGTAGTATGAAAATATTCGTATCTGTCTTGACTCTCAACATGTATCACATTCACATATTCCATTACATTCATGTACTATCGTTATTTTCTATTGTTAAGTTCTTACTTTGCCTAATTTATAAACTAAGCATTATCAAAAGTATATACATACAGTTAAAAAAATAGCAAAAATAATTATGTGTGGTTTCTGGCATCCACTGGATATGCTAAAATGGAGACCTGGAAGGGTTCTGTAGCATACAAAGCAATGCTAATTATGACACAGACAGTAGAATCACTAAGGAGAGGGAGATGTTCCAGAAGATGAAGGATTAAAATAATTAGCCTGATCATGGTAATAAAGCCTGTTAAAATATCTAGTCCTAGTAAAATTTTTGCCATAAAATGTTACTCTTTCAATGTTCAATTTAAAAGCCTTTATGTGTTTGTGCTACTGAGGCTAAATAACACTTGGAAGCTGCTAACCAAAAACTCTTGAGTAAAAATCCAACAAATGAGTATTTTCCTTTGAAAACAGTAACACAAAAAATATACACACATACCATTCCACTTCCTGTAACAATAAGCACATTTAGGATATCACACAAGAAATAATATTCACAAAATTTTAAACACTATTTTTTATAGTAAGTATATAGTAATGACAACTTATTCATGAATTTATCTTCAAACTTCTACATACTGATCAACTTTAATTTTAGCAGGATCCAATTATAGAACACAAACTACAACAATCAGCACTTGGAAAGTTGAGGCAAGAAGATGGAAGCTGGCAGTCGATCTGGACCACATCTCAAGGCCATGTCTCAAAATAACTACTAATTTAAACATCTATGACAAAACAACTTTTATAGATTAGAATCTAATTATTACACAAAATGCATCACTTCACATGGTACACATGTGATACTTCAGTTCCTACCTTATTAAAAGACACTCCCTGATCTAACGGAGCAAGTGTGTTGGCAGCTGCGGCTGCGGCTGTGAGTTGTGCCGTGAGTGCCTGCAATTGGACCACAAGACCAGCATCTAAGGCCTGCAGGATGGAAGGCTGAGGCTTCTGCTGCTGTATCTGCAGGGTTTGAATTAACTGCTGAAGCTGGAAGGGGAAAGATCATTATAAAACAGGTACTGTGGTTTCAAGAATGTGCCCCACCAAAACTCAATAAATGTTATCATTCTACACAGATTTCTTGCCATACATAGGCAAGAGTCTTTAATAAGCTCGTCCTGACCTTAGACAGCTTTAAGAAATGAGGACAGCTGGTATCTTATAACAATCATACAAGAACTTTTCACAAGTCAACTGCCACATTTTCTTAGATGATTAGATGAAGTAGTTAGACCAGCAGCTTTGGTGATCGCTCAGATTCCCCATCTGAGAGCATGTGTTGTGAAAGCAGGACAGCAGTTAAGAAAGTTGCTTGCCCAAGACCAACAGATGAGGTATTAATGGCCAACAGAGTCAACTCCAGTTGAAGCAACCCTGTTCCCACTATTCATTCATTCTTGTGGAAACGAAACAAAACAAAAGGGCCATCTTGGTAACTCAGTAGGAAAAGCGCCTGCTCACACACCTATCTCCTCCAGAAGCCCATATGGTGGAAGAGAACAGACCTCTGCCCTCCACCCATGTACCATGGCAGATATATGCTTTCTCTCTCTCAAATAAATAAAATTGTTCTTAAAATCCTGAAATTACTGTCTAATACAAAAAAGTCTTTAAAAAGGAACAACAAAAAACCATACATAATAATAGTCTTTAAGATTCCAGAAGTAAGCCCTGTAGACATCCCAAGCTATAATCCCCAAGCTCTGAAACAGTTATACAGGTGTGACTGGATGGGAGGATTGCCATCTAACGTTCAACAGCTATGACTGACAACCAATTATTGTGAAATGGCTAGAAAGACAGCTTTGAGTATTTTCAACAAAATGAAATCACACAAGGCTGAGGTGAAAAATATGCCACTTATGTTGTTCTGAGTATGTATTCAAACACTCTGCAGCTTCACAAATACATACTGTTATTACTATGCTGATAAACTCAAAAATACACAAAATAATTCAATTTTTAAAGGCTTTTAATAAACAGGCTAAGTCTGCAAAAATGTCAGCTCAGATTAGAAAAGCAAAAACAGCATCTACACTTTTTTCCCAACTCTTCATGTGATTGTAGGTATACATGTATCTACATGTGGGAGCCTAGGGCTGATGTTGGAAACCATCCTTGACCACTCTTCCACCTTATTCTTTGAGATAGGATCTCTCAAACCCAGAGCTCTAGATAGACCTAGCTTCACTAGCCAACTTTCTCTGGAAACTTTCTCCCCACTCTCTGTTTCCAAGGTTGAAAATACAAGTGGGCTGCCACACCCACCTGGCATTTATGCGGGTTCTAGGGATCTAAATTCCTATCCTCTTGCTTGCTTGGCAAATACTTTAACCACTGAACCAGCTCCCCAGTCCTCTACAAGCTTACATTCAATTTTATTGTATGAGAAGGCACAAATACCATGCAAGGTGTCAATAAATAAAATGATCTTACACCAATCCTAAAAGAGCAACATTAGCAAACAAACTTAGAGTTATTTAACTATCAAATAAACACTTTTTAACAAAACTACTAAAAAGAAAACAATGTTAGCATTCTATTACCACTAAGGTAATCAAAACTGAATACCTATGATGAAGGAACACAAGGAGGTAAAGGAGGAAATGCATGCCCCTCCTTCACTCCCTTGACATCTATCTCCCTCCTTTACTCCCTTGACATCTATCTCCATTTGACCAACTAGCACTGTCCACTCTTCAACTGCCAGAGCATTCAACTTTTTTTTCCTACTGGGACTTCGGAGTCTTATCAATTACAACTGTACTGACCCTCAAAAAGCACCCTATGTTATTAGTGAGGTAATAACAGCACAAATTGATAACATCTGGCACAAATTATGGGTAACTTAGTATTAGGTGAACTTTTTATAAAATTAACTTTAATTCCATGAAAGTAGGATTAATTACTGAATGAAAAGTAGAAGTCACAGAGTACTACATATAGTATCCCCATTTTTCTAAAACATGGATAAAAAAAGCACAGTTTATGCATGCTACAGATAGAACATGAATGCAACAGAACAACTGCTCACCTGCTGGCCTTGAGGGCTCTGTAAGATTTGCGCAACAGCTGTAAGCGTGTCTGTATTTGTTATCTGAGACACCCAAGGATCAGGTAAGCCTGGGACCACATTGGCTGGAGTAACAGGTGTCACGGGTGTTCCTTTTAAAAAAGATTATATGCACACAAATAAGTATGTGAGTAAACAAGACATGAAAGTCTAAGATTAAAAAAACTTCTGTAAAGTCCTATTGGGCTACATTTGTCCTCAATAATCTAACCTACTAATTTCATGAAGTCTGGAACAGATAGCAACTATTAAAAATCTTATTGCAGAAGAAAACTCTTAACATCAGAAAATAATAAAAATAGAACTGTTAACAGATTAAAAACCATGATAGATTTTTGAACAAAAATGGCTTTATTTTTATATACTATGTATATAAATTTCTGCTGCTGTGTGCCCAATCAAGTCTATGCACAAATATTAGCATAGACTAATTAAAATTCTACCAATCCTAATTAAAATTTCCAGTTCTAATTAAAATTTTTAAATGCCATTCAAATACCCTACCTAAGAAAATAAGGTTTTAAGATTATTACTAAGGCAGTATTCATTTTCTTCAAGAACTTGGAGGGTTTATGAAAATTAAGTTTCCCTAATTTCCAACAAATAAATTAGAAGAACCATTGCTAAGGATTAGGATATAGTTCCATGGACAGACACAGGTTCCAAGGTTTAATCCCTAGTACTGCAAAAACAAAAGAACCCTAACTAACACTCCCAAGCTAGGCTTCTGAAGTTTAAAGAAGAAAAAAAGAATCAAATCATTTTCAAAACTTTACTTTTCATTATTGATTTTTGCTCTTTGACAATAAATTTCACACATAGGCTTTCTAAATTTTAGAATTATACAAAACTCTACTTGGTTTTTCTGTTCGAATTATATTCTCTTTTTATTTGCATGTGTGTGTATGGTGGTCTGAGTATGATGCTGAGTATGATACCCCAAGTTAGCTATTAAGGCTAGTCTGCCTAGTAAACTTGCCCTGGGGATTCCCAAATTCTGCCTTCCAGCCTTGAAATTACAAGTACATCTCTGAGCTTCAGTGCTTTGCTTATGTAGCAAGTACTTCATTAACTGCTGAACTACCTCCAAAGCCCCTTGAGTCACATTTTTTTCAATTATCTATGTCAAACAAATTCTGCTATGGGTCTGCTTACTACTTTTCACATGAATAACTAAGTGAGAAACACAATTTGAATCTTGGTCACACATACCTGGGGTATTGCTCATAGCGGCTGTCGTGCTGGCCAGAACAGGGGTGACAACAGGAGGTGGAATCCCTGCCGCCATGTCCAGAAGGGGCTGAATAACCTCGCTCTTGAACACGTTATTCTTCTGCCACAAGTTCAGCACCCTCACTATTTTACTCTACAACAGGAATGACATTTGTTGTTGTTTTTCCTTTCAAAACCTTAGCATAGTCATCTTACATAAACTGTTCGGAAATGGGATTCCAAAAACAGATTAAAATACTTTAAAGGTAAGTTCCAGCCCTGAAATAGTTTTCCACAATTGTGCATTTGGAAAGAATTACTTCTGACAGGTCTGAAGCCACATGCAGGGAAAGACAGAGGTGACAATTAGGCTCCACTCGCTACATATGTCTATTCACAGAAAGTGAGAGCATGGCTGCCACAGAACTGTCCAGAAAATGCCAAGGGAACAGCCAGGACACATTTCGGTACTAACATTATACGTAAGGTAAATTAACTTGCCTCACACAATGCTTCTCTTCTGAACAAATAAGTTTCAGAGTAAAGCCCTTATGTGACTTGAGTCCTAACGGTTTCATTTTACACACTCTTTAAATATAAAGAGAACATGTTCTTGTGTAAGTTAACCAAAGGCTAGAGACATAGATCCATAGCAGAGTCTTAGCTCACACACCTGTCGCTGTCCTAAGTTTTACCTAAATCACCAAAATAAACCCAGAAAGTTCTTCCCTATTTCTAAGCAGCTTGCCGGGAAGTTGCTTCCTGTGATGCCAAACCAGAGACAAGGAACGGGCTTTGCACAGACCCTTCTCTCTCTCTTGTGAGCCGCTCCTTCTGGCTGGCCCTGACCACAATGGTGGTGCCTCAGAGAAGCTTCTTAGGTCAGATGCATAGCAAGAATTCTGCTCCAAAACTTCTGTTCATTTTTTCATGCCTTAGAACAATCTGAACCCTTTACATCCATGTGCAGAAACATAAATTCTCTGAACATTTCTTTCTGCAAGACTGTTTCCAATTCACTACTCTCTAAATATAGTGCTTCTGTCTTAATCCAACCCTATTCTGGGTTACTTAAGAACTTAAAAGCATCTGACATTTTTACTAAAGTCCATGTAGTTAAGTGACACTTATGTAACTGCTATAAAATTCATGAAATAAGTGCTATCTATGTATCCATTCTCACTCGCCCTGGTCCTAGGCCAACTCACTGTTTGTAAATTAAATAATCAAAAAAGATTTAAACACTCAGTTTCCTCATTTAAAAAATGTAAATAAGACTTCTCATGTTTCTTTTCTAAATTTCAAACTGTATCAAACTACTTGGTGGCAAATATTTTGAAGATCTTGGGATAGCTATTTGTTATTAGTCACAGTTCTAACAACAGTACAAAGCACCTAAACTTACTTACAAACTTAATCTTTCTCCAACAAAAACTCCTGTGAAATTCCTCTCAGCTACCAAAAGCTACTCAGTGGATGCACATATATTCAATGCAATATAAACTTGAAAATTTCTAAATCAGTGTTGAATTTTTAAAGAACATTTTATTTATTTGACAGAGAGAAAACACACACGCACGCACGCACGCACGCACGCACCCGTGCCATAGTGCATGGGTAGAGGTCAGAAGGCAATCCTCTCCTTCTACCCGTGTGAGCTTCAGGGACTTGAACTCAGATCACCAAGTTTAACAGCTGGCACCTTATCCATTGAGCTATCTTGCTGCCCCTGGGTTATTGCCGAAAACATTGAAAACTTCAAATTATTAAATTATTTCACATGAATCTTTTAAGGTATTTAAGAATTAATTAAGATAGATGTCTTAAAATTCAGAATGCACAGATTTATCGTAGTGCCAAAATAACTAAAAACAAGGAAAATATCCAAGAATTTACAAAGAATACGCTATAATAAAGTTATCTATCCATTGTTAAGATTGTTTTTCTGATTCAAGATCATATATAGGTAAAAACATAACCACTTTATCTTATATTTAAAATAAATTACAAACTTTATAGGAGATTTAGATTTGTGCTTCTTGCTTATAATACTAGTAGTCTTCATTCATTTTTAACCTTTTCCTAATTAAACACACACACATACACACACACACACACGCACAAAAAAAGAAAAAAAACCACACATACGTATTTAAATTTCCAAATCAGTATCCAAAATGTGTAAAGTTTTGGTAATCTCAGGGAAGAAACGAAGATAAAAAACTACTTTTCATTCTGGCTCTGAATCCAAAGCTTTTCTTCTTTACTTGCTAATTTTAAAATACTAACACATTTCAGATCTAATATATCTAGTATTGTTGATTCTAACACTTAAAAACTGTAGTAAAACAAAAGAATTTTTACATGTATTTCCTATTAGTTGCTTGACAAATCTATTTTCCGGAACACTGACGGTAAACACGAACTTAGAAAACACAATGCTGAATTGGTTGCATATGTGACTGACAGCGTATTATCATTTCATTTTAATCAAAATCTTTAGCAGCAATTTCTTCAAAAAGTAACAGAAGTAACTACATCTCTCTATTAATAATAATGACTATTATAATAATTAAGTAGTAAAAATCAAGATAACTAAGTACAAACTAAAACACAGGATCATACATTAAGATAATCTTAAAACTAATTAAATAAGACAGCTGCATACCTTGTCATCCCCAGGACAACGATATAAATTCTGGAAAGTGCTAATGATGTTATTACTAAATCTAGGTGCAAACACATCCTTTTCCTGACCAAACTGGTGCCGGGATTGTCGCACAATGGAGTCAATAACATACAGTCCAGGAACCTTGTATTCTGGTTTACACTAATGGGAAATAGAACAAAAGGGGAAGAAAATAGAAAGGTCAAATTCCTGATAGACAAAACTCACCAAAAATACAATGCAACATAAAAACACTACTCATTGCCTGCTGATGAGTCTCAACAGTGGCTCTTACAGTATTTAAGGGACCTGCTTTGCTGTTCCAGGCCTACAGCTCAAGTTTCAAACTAGTACTATGTAACTGGCTTATGATGATCAAAAAACATTAATAATAATAACAACAATAATGATTGAGAGAGCATGATAAACACAGTATTATTACAAAAGAAATCATTTAATTATTTTGAAAAGCTACACAGAAGCAGCAAATTGAGAAAACAGTTCGGCAAAAGGAAACAGTTTGGCAGCATGTGCTGGACTTCATCTGAAGTATTATCAACAAAGCTTCTATACTAATGAGAATAAATAACAAATGTCAGCTATAACACACTAAATATACTAAGTACAAAGTTTCTAATTTTTCTAAAATATCCCATCTGTAAGAAAGATCTGGGGCTGGAGAGGTGGCTCAGGGGTTAAGCCTCCGCCTTGCAGGCGGAAGGTCCTGAGTTCGGATCCCAGATCCCACGTATAGACGCCAGGCGGAAGCAGGGGCGGCCTGCGTTTCTGGTCCTGGTAGGGCGGAGCCTGTGAATCCCGGGGCAGAAGGCGGTGGAGGCGTCCATGGTGGTTCGCCAATTCGTCCGTGGTTCTACACATACACGGGTACACACATACACGGGCACACACACACACAGACACACACACGCACGGGCACATACACACGCACATGTGCACAGTTGAATAAATAATAATAAAAAAAAATTAAAAAAAAAAAAGAAAGATCTGATACACCCATCATAATAATTCTGGGAAAATCTGAAAATACTGCAACATTGCAAACATTTTCAAAATACTCCAGCAGGTCAATGTTTCTCGATTGTTGCTACCTATGGTCTACTTTACATTACAAATGCCCCTTAATATTTTATTTCTTAACACAAGAGTTTTCTAACCTATTTAGTTAGGGGTGACTAAATTAAAAGAAAAATCCTTCTACCAGCAAGCTTTCTGTTATTTTGTATTCAGATCAAGAACTGAAAGCTTCTTTTACAAAGGTTGATTAAAACTGCAGCTACAAAAAGTCTACTTGCAGATATAATTAGGTTAAATTGTACAATAGAATTAATTTTCTTGGAGAGACTCTTCTTTGAAACACATATAAAGTTCTAAATGAAATCTGCAGCAAACACATGAATACCACAGTAACAAAATTAAGAACAAGTTAAATAACAATTCAAAGGAAATACGTGAAGTATTTCATAAAAAAGGGCAACAATGATTAAGTGTTTGGACACTTAAAATTTTAGATTAAACTACAAGATTGATGAGATTTTTAAAGTAACAGTGGTAAGTAAAGCAAGTAATGTAGCTTTAAGTGACTTTTCCTTTTAACAAAAATCTCTGATTATGGGGCTGGAGAGGTGGCTCAAGGGTTAAGCCTCTGCCTTGCAGGCAGAAGGTCCTGAGTTCGGATCCTAGACCCCACATATAGACGCAGGACAGAAACGAGGGGGTGGGGGCAGGACGGCCTACGTTTGCGTTTCTGGTCCTGGTAGGGCGGAGCCTGTGAATCCTGGGGAAGAGTAAACAAGGAGGAGGTGGAGGCAGTCCATGGTGGTTCCCGAATTCGTCCGTGGTTCTACACACACACACACACACACACACACACACGCGCGCACACACATGCACACACGCACAATTGAATAAATAATAATAAAAAATCCCTGATTATAAATTTTAAGTTGTTCTGTTAGAAACCTAAAATTTTCCCTCAAACTTCCACCCCCCTCAAGAAAAAAAGAAAAGAAAAAGATATTTTTCTTCAGGTCTTATATCTACCATGGCTATCTTCCTTTAACTACTGTATGAAGAATAGTTACCTGGATGAACAAACAATAAAACGAGGTAAAAAGCAATCCAAAATGATTTCTGAAATTACCCTTGGGCCTCCACAGGCACATATAATGCCCTCTGATACAAACACACACACACTCTCTCTCACGTGCACGCACAAAATAAATATATATCTTCTAGTACTAGATAGCAATTAATGCCTACTTACTAAACTTACATTTTAATAATCTTACACATAATTCATTTCATACAAAAGACTAACTTGCCAATTAAGAGCAATCAGAACTTTTTAGTTGCTGTGAGATCTTTAAAGTAACAGTAATACGTAAAACAAGTAATGTTGCTTTTTAAAAAGGCTTTTCCTTTTAACAAAAATCCCTGACCACAAATTCACAATATAGAACACTACGATATAACTGCCTTTATGGACACTGTGGAGATTCTAAAACTCTGAAAATCCTTCAGCAGCTCTAGTGGCAACAGTTAGGCATTCTTGCTGCCCTCAGACATTCTTCACCATTAGCAAGTTACAGGGCAGAATTTCTCACACCAGTAGATGAGATCTCTTCCCACATAAGATGGCAAGAATGTATTCTATATAATCTTTGAAGGAGAAAGAACAAAACAGGTAGCTGACTTTTGCTTTGTGAGATTTGTCAAAGTTGCTTCCACAGTTATCATCAGCCAGGTGGCTGTCAAAGAACCCTTTGCACAAGTTAGATCCACACATGCACAATGTAAGCACTCCACGTAGTAATTTCACACACTTGTGCAGCCACATTCAGCTACATCAGGTGATATTAAGGAAAACAAATCCAGACAAGTAAAAAGTGGAGTGATCAGCTCCATCTACAAAGCACAAATAGCATTGCTAGTGGCACGCAGGGAAAAGGGCTAAACCAGGAAACAGCCATAGTGACAACATGTGAATCATTAATTTTTCTTTTCCTGAACATTTGAAAAGCTTATCTATGAGCTTCTAAAATTTAGACAATGTTTCAGCAACAAAATCTCTCAATTTCTAGACTGCACAATGAGCACAAATTCTTACACTACAGGACAAATTAAGTGGAAGGTAAAATAAAGATTAGTTTTGTCTTCTATTCTTCAAAAACATTTCCTATGCTACACACAGAAGCACAATGTAGTTTCAGGCTCACCTGAACTGCAAAGTAGGCAGGACATGCAAAGCACAGCCTAAGAAATGGGAAACCCTAAAGCAAAGCAAAATAGAGATAGAGCAATCCAGGATGACCCTCAAAGTTACATTTGGGCATCTACAAGCACACACAGTGCCCTCTGATTAATACATACATGCATGAATGCAAGTAAATACTCTTTATAAATTCAGAATAGTTTTTAAAAATATTTTATTTGTGTGTGTGTGTGTGTGTGTGTGTGTGTGTGTGTGTCTGAGAGCACTGTGTGTCCCTGTGGAGAACCAAGGGTGACTTCAGGAATCATCCTGGATTATTTTTATCTCATTCTTGCTTCCTCTTGAAATTTCCCAGGCTCCATCCACCAGGGCCAGAAGTGCAGGCCACCTCCCCCCTCCCCCATTTCTGCTTGAACTCAGGACTTTCTGCTATGAGACAGAGTTCTAACCCCTATGCCATCTCTCTAGCTCAATTCAAGATAATTTATCAAACAAATATTGGGAGTGAGATAGAGCTGACAGTTCAGAATATGTCTTATGGAATTTCATAATACTTTAATTCTGGTCTTTGTTTCAGTCTCATAAAAAGCATACTAGGCTGGTTTCTGCATAATGCATAAGACAAAAGCTGCTAGTCAGAGCACTCTTCAGGAAGTTTTGATTGCCTATAAGGAAGTCGAGTTAATGTTACATTGTCACTGTCACATCAGTCCTCATTCCATTTGTAAATCTTTCATGACTAGCACATGGCATCACAGATAACATATTAACACATTGCTCCCATACTTGTGCAATGTATAATGTGTGAAGTCAATATAAAACGGTACAGCCATTTAAGTTAAAATAAAGTTTCCTACAAAATCGAAGATTACTTACCATCCCAGAAAACCTGTATTCACTCCAATACTTGAAAGTAAATGTTCCTAGTTGCTTTATTTGTAATAGTCAGAAGAGAAACTACATGACTGTCAATGACAGTCAATCTAATATATCATAATACAGAATGACCACTTAATATACACTTATTTAGCTAGATGTAAAGGGAACCACGTTGACTACAACATCTACACTGAAATCCTACATTTCTGCTAACTCCTAGATGACATTTAGCTGTTAGAAATGGCAATATGGGACTGAAGTTCAGATCCCCAAAACCCACATAACTAGTCAGGTGTGGTGGCTGCCTTTAACTCGAGCAGTCAGCAACTCCCAAAGGCAAGATGGCTCTGGTTTAAGCTCACTCTTTAACTTAAAGGGGTAGAGATGAAGGACCTAATTTCTTCCTGGAAACTGACTTCTTCAGACTGAATACAACTGTTTCATTGCAGATCTTCCTATAATTCTGAAATGATAGTACCTCCATCTCAAATTCAACCAGTCAAAACAATTTATTCCTGAATGTACTCTTGAGACTTCTACTGTTTAGATTTTTAATTCTTTGTCTTTCTTTTGTGTGAGGGTGGGGAAGCAGGGGAGGAGATGTGTATGTTTGGAGATCTGAGGCTGACCCTGAGTGTCTTTCTTTTCATTATTAAAGCAGCGTCTCTGACTTGAACCCAGAACTCACCAATCAGCCAGATTGCCTTGGGGAGTCCCTGTTTGCTAACTGCTGGGATAAAAGGTAGCCACCACACCTGACTGATTATGTGGATTTGGGGGAGCTAAGCTCCAGCTCTCATGCATTCCAGGCAAGCACCTTATCCACTGAGCGGTCTCTCCAGCTTCATATTGTAATTTCTAACAGCTAAGGCACCATTTAGAATGCATGGAAATGTAAAATCTCAGGCTCTTTCCTAAATTCCCTATTCTATCAAGAGTGCTGCTTGATTCCCAGGTGATAAAACTTAAGAGATAATGGATTCAACATTAGAATCTTTAAAAATACCCTTCAAAGGTTTACATTGATGCCCAGTTTTAATTGCTAACCCTTTTTTATAGTTTTAAACAGACAGCAAACTTGTTTTATTCATGCCATTTTCAAGTCATCTAAACTACTACATCTTAAAAAAGAAAACACAAAAAATTCAAATACTGATTAAATTATTCAAAGATGCTCAGTTTAGAGAAACAGTAATCTTGACTCCCTCACCTTCTCCCGGTTTTTTTACTTTTGTAACACTGTGATCTTGCCAAATGCAAATGCCAAACATAAATTAGTAAACTATCAGTTTATAAGGAGTAAGTCTTATATACATCTGCCAGAAAGTGGTGTCAATAGAGTGCTAATCACAAACAAGAGAATAAATGACAGCCTAGTCACCCCAGGCTCTGGTTACAAAACATAATTAAATGAATGTGAGACGGCTATTTTCAACTTTATTTCTATTTACACCCTGGAAGTAGAACTTCTGATCCACAGAATAAGATGTAGCAATGTTTAATGTCTTACTAGTTCAAACAAAATCAATCAGCAGAACAAAAATGGCTGGTAGAATTTTAGACATTATTTTACATAAATACGGATTGCTTTCTAGGCATACAGCTTGATATGATAAGTGACAATTTTCTTAAAGGCCATACATGGGAACAGATTTACGTCATTAAAATCAATCATACTGACAAGTGTTTTCCAGGGACAGATGCTCTCCACAGCAATGTAAATGTACCAAGGCTGTCTGCCGAGAAGTTATCATTGTCAAAATTACCCAAAAGTCATCCTTAACTTGGATTGCGTGTTTGATTTAAAGGAGAACACAGAGGAGTCAATGTGCAATTACAGACCATTTAGCTTATGTGTAAACAAATATACGCTTACCTTCTGAATGAATTTCTCAACGCTCTGTACCACATGTTTATAGAACTGTAAGAGAAAAAAGAAAGCCTGATTTCAAATCCCAACTCTTGTCCCTTTGCTGCATGCAAAGAGCTCCCAGCCCAAAAACGATCTACTCCAAATGAAAAAAACTTAAAGCTAAAAATTCAACATTAAGCATAATCCTAAAAAAGTATATTGGAAATTATAAGTTTAACCAATGTCAAAATTTTGTATTTAATAAATTTTAATACCTCAACAGTAATGCAATGGTTAAAACATGACTGTTAGAAGAACAAGCCTGAGCTACACCTCCAGATTCATGGCTTTGGCTTACAGGATACAGAACCTTCTGGATTGTGGAATTATGAGAACAGACATCAGCACTACTGAAATGCATGTATGGATCTACTAAATGTCTTTGATCTTATGAGCTGTAAACACAAATGAATAGGGGCTCAGCATTATGAAACCTGAAATTCTCCAATGAATTAGTCAAAAAACTGAGAAAAGTAAGTCTCTGAATATAAATGTCCTTGATCTTAGCCAGAAAGCTAGACAAGGATCTGTGTTTAGAATTAAAACAAATAAGGTGAGAAGTTAATAACTTGTGAACAAAAAGTCAAATATATGGTGCTCATCACAAAATAGCCTATTGTAGTGCAGCCTATTTGATTTTCTTCAAGACTAAAACCGTGATAGACAATAACAGTGTAAAAAAGAAAGTATATCAAAAATTGAGTTATTCTTGGTCAACAGACATGTACCAATTAGTAATTTTCAGACAAATACTCAAGCTAGTAGCATACATGTTTGCATATTCTGAAGACAATAATCCTAAGAATAAGAGTGTAATGGAAACAGTATAAAATACAATATAATAAACTTATTTTATACTGATCCCATAAGATAATCTAAAAAATTCCTTATCTGAAAGAATCCTCTGGCTTCAGTGTGCTGATCACCACCACTTATTCTGCCCCTCTTTGATTCTCTTACAAGTCTGAACACTAAGAATGGGCAATAAATGATTCTCCGAATAGAAAATTTTTTGACTATATTTTTAAAGGTTAGGAGCTATTTAATTAGAAATAAGCAGTCATAGGTTAGAGAGATGACTAACGAGTTTAAAGCCTCTGCCTCTCAAGCAGGAAACCCTGAGGTTTCCCAAGCTCTATCTTCCAGGGTCTTAAGAACAGGCCACTGCCATCCAATTAGATTTTTTATGTGGGATCTAAGATCTGAACTCAGATCTTTTTGCTTTTGAGGCAAGGGCTTAATCCCTATGCCATCCCTCCAGCCCCAATCCATCCTCATTTTTAAGATCCCAAAAATAAAGTCTTAAACCTAGGGACAAGAAGTCTGTGGTTGAGCTTCAAAATGTTTTACTCAAAAAATTTAATGCACATTTCTTCAGAAAATCTGACCTTTCCTGAAATTTCCTTTAGTATCAAAGAGTTACCATAGATCCAGAATCCACTGCATCAGAGCAATATATGTTTATGGTCTTTTCATACAATTTAAGTACCTTACCTAAATGTATGTCTATGGTCTCTTCCCATGACTCAAGTACCTATTTTCCATAACAGTTCATTTTCAAATCTATATAGAAATTACTAAGAGGAAGAAAAAAAAAAAAACACGAATTTTATTTAAAGCTTTCTATTGTTACCAACTTGTATTTAAGGTTCTGAAATGTTGGTGTGACACATGATGTTAAACACTGTCTCCATGATGTGGATCTATTCACAAACACTTGCCTAAGAAGGCAAGGACAAATGTTTACTTCAAAATTTATGGAAGAGTAGTTTTAAACTCTATTTACTTATTGTGTGTGTGTGTGTGTGTGTGTGTGTGTGTGTGTGAGAGAGAGAGAGAGAGAGAGAGAGAGAGAGAGAGAGAGTGAGTATCAGAGGGCACTTGTGTGTCCCTGTGGAGAATACAAGGATGATTTCGGGAATCATTCTGGATTGCTTCTATCTCCTTTTGGCTTTGCTCTGAAATTTCCCAGGCTCTGCCCACCAGGGCCAGAAGTGCAGTCCACCACCATTTCGTCCTGGGGTTTTTTTATTTGGGACCTGGGATCCAAACTCAGGACCTTCTGCCTGTGAGCCAGAGTCTTAATCCCTGAGCTGTCTCTCCAGTCCTGGAAAAGTATTTTTATCTAAATGTGGGAGTCTATAGGTAGCATTTTCTTTCTAACACTGAACATACATTAGTACCATAAAATATAATACATTCATAACATGTATAAAACCTAAAGAAATGATTCCTTTAAATTATTAAAGAGGCAGGAGCTTGGGAGCTGGTTTATTGGTGAAGAGCTTGCTGGGGAAGCATAAAGATCCAAGTTCAGACCCCGGCACCCACACAAATACACACCTGGAACTCCGACTGGGGAAGCACAGACAGGAGGATACTGGGGCTTGCTGACCAGCCAGCTATCCTAGTAGTGCACTAGCTACAACCGACCCAATCTCAAAAACTAAGGTGGAGAGGGACTGAGAAACATATCTGATGCCAACATTTGGCCTACACACACACACACACACACACACACACACACACACACACACACGTATTTTCTTTTAAGGACATAAAAGTAAAATTTCCTACTCACCTTAATAGCTTTGATGGCTGCCTTTGTAATCTGGGTCATTTTTGCTTTAGAGATGGGTGGTTTATAGTCATTCAGTGAATATAACTGATGGAGAAAAAGAACAAACTTTAAATAAATACATCACAAATAATTGTCTCCAAGCAATTACATGGAACTACCAACATTTCTATCTTTGTATTCTCAATGAAATCAAAGTGCAGCTTTTCTTTAAAAAAAAAAGCTCAACATTAACCATCAGGAATATGCACCAAAACTGTAATAAGCTATGTCTTCACACTTGCCTACTTATACAAAATGACAGATAATAACAAGAGTTACTATGGATGTGAAAATCTGGAATCCTTATGCATTGCTGGCATGAACGCAAAATAGTACAGATTTTTAAATCAGCTTGGCAACTTCTCCCCCAAAAAAGATTAAAAATAGTTCCCACATGATCTAGCCAATTCCACTTGTAAGTATTCCACTTCACCTCAACAAGCTTAATTACTCATATTAGAAACTTGTACCTAACCAATCACTGCAGCTCACATGACATGAACTGATAAATGAATAAAATGAGCTATATAATATTGAGTGAACTATTACCCACAGAAAGGAATTTGGGTTCTCACACATATAATACGAAGGAATCCTGAAAACTTTTGAGATGGTGTGAACTGGCAATCCCCTTGCCCTAGCTCCCGAGTGCCAGCACCATGCCTGATCCTCAAAGCACTAAGTAAATTACAGGAGAAAAGTGAGGAGGGACAGAGCACTGCAAAGAATGCCTGACAGGGTCCTGGGTTGAATCCCAGGTACAAGAAAAAGAAAAGGAATGACTACTGGTGATCAGCATTTCTTCCTAAGGGGAAAACAACATTCTGAACACAACTGTAGTGGTTGCTCAAAGTGGTGAATATACATACTAAAAACTACTGAACTGTGAATTTCAATTCACTGGGTTTATGGCACATCTATTTTATTTCAATAGAACTCATTAAAAATTCAGCACCTAAAGTTCAATTCTAACCCCAAGGTTTTACTTTGAAATTTCTCATTTAAGCAAAGATAACAATGCTTAGAGATAAAACAGTTAAAGACAAACAACTAGGCTTCCTTCCAAGCAAACGGACTGAAAACCCACTGCATTGTTGCTGCTGTAGCATAATAAGATTTAAATGCCGAAGCCCTACATGTGGTATGAGAACACTGCAGGAAGTACTGGAACAGACTGAAAGCATTTTCATATGTACCCCTCTTCTCTCTCACCCCCCAAACCCATCCAGCTACATGCTCCTCCTCCTGTAACTACCTCAGTAACCACGGTCCACGTCACTGTGTCTACCTGGAAAACTAAAGAACTGTGCATATTACCTACCACACTTACAGTATTTTCCCAGATCACTGATCAGGTAACGATCACTTGAAACTATTCCCACCATACTTTACAACAGTCTAGGACTTCTCTCCGGATAAACACACAATCTGTCTACCTAGGGCACTACCAGGCCATTTCTGTCTCCACCACAGTTGGCTTCTCTTTCTGCCATGCTCCCAGCCCCACTGTAGTACCGTGTCTCTTTTAAGGCCCTGCCACAGGGTCCTAAAACTGAGCATTAGAATGCCTCTTGCTGTGCGTCCCACTAGCTAGCAGTGTCTGTCCCTGAAGCATGAGTGCCGAGGAAACGCTCCCCAGCAGCACAGTTCCACCGGACACCATCGCCATCGCCATCTTCCATCTGCATGGAACCTTGACTGAAGTAACTAATACTTGACTTTTGAAAAAGACTGTCAAGGGTGACGGTGACTGGCATCGAGAGACAAAGAATGTAGGTTCCTTTAATTAATTTAGGTTATGCTCTTAAGAGGTAAGCTACACACAAAATGTCGTGCAAGTGGCAAGCACTGCTGGGGGCACAAACGCCCTTACTCTTTCATTCCCATGGTCATTACATTGTCTGACTAGGATTAGGATCACCAGACACTGAGAACTTTTAAACTAAAAACCTTAAGATCTTCAGCTTTTAAACTTGGAATCTAGGGCTGGAGAGGTGGCTCAGGGGTTAAGTCTCCGCCTTGCAGGTGGAAGGTCCAGATATAGACACCAGGCGGAAGCGGGGGCGGCCTGCGCTTCTGGTTCTGGTAGGGCGGAGCCTGTGAATCCCGGGGCAGAAGGAGGTTTAGGCGTCCATGGTGGTTCGCGAATTCGTCCGTGGTTCTACACACGCAGACACACACACACACGCAGACACACACATGCACGCACATACACACATATGCACACAGTTGAATAATAGTAATAAAAAATTTAAAAAAAAATAAATAAATAAAAAAAATAAACTTGGAATCTAGTCAAACTCCAGAGATGTCTTAAAAAGCTAGTGGCCTCTACTTGTTACCGTTTTACAAAAAAAACCTGCACACCAGTCTATTTATAAATAGTACAGTACATTCAATAGTTTACACAAGGCAGGAAAAAAATAGGTCAATTTCCCAGACAGACTCTTTTCCACAAAGCACAGTTTAATTATTGTTCTTAGTACACAACATGCGACTCACTGAGAAATTTACCCATACCATGAAGGCTTCACAAGGACATTTGCATGCAGATATGTCACGTGTTCTGAAAACACTCGCCCCCCCATTGTTCACCCCATCACTAACACTTCTCTTCATTCCCCTGAAGTCCCATTTCTACCTTCGTGTTACTTAGAAACAGAACTCATATATGTGTGTAAATGATGTGGAAGTGGGAATAAGACTGGCTGGAAAAAAGAACAAGTGGGATGGGGGAAAGGTTAGATAGAAGGCGATGAAAACATACATTCATTATATTTGTATATGAAAACTTCAAAGAATAAGCAGAAAATTTAACCCCCCCAAAAAACACAGCATTTTATACATATATCACATATTCTTTGCCATTTATCTGATGATGGCTATCTGGTCTAATTCCAAACTTGGCTTTTGTGAATAAGTACTGCAATATGCCGATGTGTATCTCTGTGGTATTCCCTACTTGAGATGGCTCAAGTGTATAGGTGGTACAGCTGAGTCCTGAAGGATTCTATTTGTACACCAACATCCCTAGTAACTAGATGAACATTTTCATCAGCTATTTTCAAGGGTTCCCTTCCCTGTCCAATTGTATTTTCCAATTTCCCAAAATTTTCAGAGGGTATATCTACCCCTGCCCTCCCTGACTAGAAAATAAGGTCTAAGAATAGAAACCCTATCTTTTATTTCAAAGAGGAATACTAGGGTTAAGATTTGCACGTGCTGGGCAAGCACTCTTACAACTAAGCCACATCCCCAAGTGTTAGATTGATTTGTTGTCCTTTTCAATTTATATACCCAGTGAAGTAACATAGCCAGGTATGGTGGCACACCTGTAACCCCAGCACTCGAGCTAAGTTATGAGGATCACCATGAAATTCAAGGATATCTCGAACTACATAATGAGTTTCAAGCCAACCTTAACTACAAAGAAACCAAATCAGCAAATAGAATGACAAAAGCTAATATATAAAAAACACAGCAATGAATAAACTCTCTAGACCTGAATTTAAATTCCTACTACATCACTGAAATTGCCAAATTTTTTATTTTTATATTTTATTATTCTATTTGTAAAACAGAAATAAAAGTTATTTCAGGCAGTTGTACACAAAGTTAGTTTACAGAACACTTTAGAGTACACTAAAGTTGTTCAGTAATGGTTAACCACTATTGACATAATTTTCTTTGGTAGGCATTCTATGTCTGAAATAAGTTCTAGCTAATAGTATTACTAGGATAATGAAGAGATATCAGGTTGCTTTTATGGTTGATAAAACATCATTTCTTTTACTTTGTGTAAGAAAGTCTTGAATTTCAATCATATGTCCATTTTCTAGTAGACAAATTTGTTTGCTTTTTTTCAGGATGTGTAATAAGGGAATGTAATTTAAAAGTCAAAAACATTTTCAACAGCCTGAAAAGTCAGCGTTAGTCTTTAGACCTCTGATACATTAAGCTAGGGAGATGGCTCAGTGAGTTAAAGCACTTGCCGGCAAAACTGATGAGTTTAGTTCAAATCCAGATTATATATGAAAGTCAGATCCCTGTACGCCTATAAGAAATGGGAGGTGGAGACAGAAGAATCTCTAGAAGGTAACAGCTCAGCCAGCCTAGCTTGGGCAGCACCACTGTGGAGACCCAATCTGAAACAAGGCGGAAAAGCAAGAAACAAACACATGGAGGCTGTTCTCTGATCTCCATAAGTGCGCCATGGTACACGCCCACCATGTCGCATACACACATACACACTTCACATAAATACAAAAGACATAAAATAAAAATGTGTGCATTATAAACATTTAAGCTACTATTAAGAAAATGAGTAAACAGAGTACATTTCAAAAACTCACTTAATATACAGGCTTCCAGCAAATGATTTATCTGGGTTTTCTGAAATTCCATTTTTATCACGTCTGGTCATTAGAAAATTCAGATTATTTTCATCCACTTCATTAATTGTCTTTTCTGAATTTAGTATTGTCCTCAGTTTTTAAAGAAGGTCAACAAAAATTTTCCCTAAAATAATGTCTTTTACCAATCAAAGTAATCCATTTTACCAAAGTAATCATTTTGCCCCAAAAGTGTGTAAAGAATTCATAAAGTGGGTGGGACTAAGATTAACTAGAATACATTATAGACATTTATGAAATTGTCACAAAGAACAAATTTGTCTAGTAGTTTTGTTTTGTTTCTAATGACAGCGGGGCCAGGGAGATGGTTCAGCAGTTGAGGGGAGAGAGTGCAGACCCCCAGATCCCATGTAAAATTGCCAGGCAGGCAGAGAAAATTCTAATTCTGGCCTCAGAAAACATATCTGGGGCTGGTAGCCAGCTAGCCTTGTAAACTAGCTGGGTTTAATTTAGAGAGACAGCCTCAAAACAGTAAGGTTGAAGAGTAATGGAGGATAATTCCTGTTGCCGAATCCCTGCCGGGCCAGCCAGGAAAGGAAGGGAAACCGCAGGGTCCTTGTGGGCTCGAGGTGAATGGGCGAGCCGGCGACGGATTACCACCCAGATCCCAGGAGTCAGGCGAGAAAGCAGCAGTGGATGAGTTGGCTGCAGACTCATATCTATTTAGGAAGTGTTTGGGCTTATATAGGGTCGGGGTCCAATCAGGTGTTGCCATCCCTCCGCTGGGGGACAGCCACCAATCATTTGACTGTTTACTAGGTGTCCATTGCAGAGGCAGGTTATAAGACCGCTTCCCATTGGCTGTTCATCCTTCCGCCTGTGTGGTTCTCTACTGGGGCATGTCCATACCTGTCCGAAGCCTGGAGCCCGGGCTAGGGCCTCCCTGAATCCGTAGTGCCACAAATTCGCAGTATCCCCTTTAGCGTTAAATACACACGCACACAAATGCAAATAGTACACATGCACCAGTACAACACATGCATATAAAAACATGCATACACATATGTACGCACCCCACATACACATGCATGTACCCCATATACACATAAAAAAATCATAAAACATATTCCATGAATTCCCAAAGATAGTTGGTTTAGCTTGCCAGTTCTGGTATGCCTTGTCCTTTGTCAAGGATAGTTTAACAGCTTTCCTTCTGTCAGTTTCCTACAGATCTTGCTAATGTCTATACTAGTCAAAATACACATCCTAAATATCTGACATACAGTATCTATGAAATACAATTAGTTTGTAGCATACAAAAATATAGTCTCTATCTTTAGTTTTAGATAACTAAGCTGTAATTTCTAAGTTCTTTCTGAACCTACTGAAATACAAACTTACCATTTACTGAACTAATATAAACCTCATGTAGGGCTTGTAATCTTTTTTTTCTCCAAAATTCATGTTTTATATAGTCTACTACCACCACTCAGAACCAAGCATCAACCTCAGTCCCTTAACAATTGGTTGAGAATTTTATGTGTCACAAAAAACGTGCACCATAATAAGTAAACTATAGTAATAGAATACTCAGTCAATTTCAGACTCTAATTCAATGTGCTTGAAGAGCTGTTTTTAAAGCACTTATAGATCTACATGACAACCTACTGATTGATATGGAGTGAGCCTGATTGGTATGTCTCCATTATCCAGTTGCGGACCCACTAGCAATATTGCAAGACTGCCTGGGTGACAAATTGCCACTGAAACGCTCACTCAGATCAGATATGTTTTAACCAGCCACCATGAACTGGGAACACAAGATTTTTCCATTCTCCAAACATGAATTAAGACAGAAAATACACTTAGTTTTCACTGATAAATGCTGCATCTCTCTAAGACTTGGGCTCCTTACACATCCTGTTATCTTCCTATGCATGTTTTAATTTCACCAGGGTACTTCTTGGAGTATTGCTCTCTGTTGTTGAGTTTTCCAAAGTCTTAGGTGAACGTGGATCCCCATTAGCCTGTTCCTTTATGATCTTTCTCCACCGAAACTACTGTGCTTGCTATGCTATGTTCAAACTTGAGCTCTGCTTTTTAAGCACTGGCCTATCACATGTCAGTGTCTAATGCAATCTGACCTCTGTAATAACACTCCTATACAAAATCTAAGTGCATAGGAGGACTGCAGCCATTAGAATGAAGACCAAGTCAAGGACTCACCACCCACCACAATCCTGATCTCTAATGCTAAACAGAGTGGGCAGGATAAGGAAGACCAGCCATTTCCTTTAATCACTAAGACATAATTTCAATGGAAAAATCCCAAACAAGATCTTTCACGGGGCTGGAGAGGTGGCTCAGGGGTTAAGCCTCCGCCTTGCAGGCTGAAGGTCCTGAGTTCGGATCCCAGATCCCACGTATAGATGCCAGGCGGAAGCAGGGGGCGGCCTGCGTTTCCGGTCCTGGTAGGGCGGAGCCTGTGAATCCGGGGGCAGAAGGAGGTGGAGGCATCCATGGTGGTTCGCGAATTCGTCCGTGGTTCTACACACACACACACACACACACACACACAGACACACACACACGAGCGCGCGCACATACATACGAACATGCGCACAGTTGAATAAATAAAAAAAAATTAAAAAAAAAAAGATCTTTCACAATAATTCTTTCATTATGTTTCAATTACCCTCATAGATATGGAAAAGTCTTCTTTAAGCTTGTAAATTTTTATTTTAAAATGAGGGATGGCCCTGGAAATCAAACTGAGTGCCTCATTAAGCCATCACAAGCATTGACTCTAAACCCCAACCACTTAAGATGATTTTTAGTTTGTCTATCATTTGTATTTACCAGAGCAAATTCATACTTCCACTCTCTAATGACCACAATTGATACTTAGTAAATCTTTTACCTAAACTGAGATGCTTCAGCTACTGCTGACTACTGTATCCAAGAACTTCTCTATTGAGATCTTAGAATTCACTTGTATCAATCAGGCCAGGGTCTGCAAACTCTTTGCACAAAAAAAAAAAAAAGTCAGCGTTTCAGGCTCCATGAGCATTATAGATGAAGTGTGTCTGTTACCCCAGGTTTCAGTACTAAAAACTTGGTCCCGAATGTGACAGTGGAACTTGAGAGGTGAGGCCTAGAAAAAGGTGCCTGAGTCATAGGACACTGTCCTGGGAGAGAAGGAAGTTTTGCTCATGTGATACCTTCAGAGTTTAGCATAGAAACCAAGCTGGAACCCGATCCTATTCTACTCCAACTTCGTGCCGCAGTCCTCTGCTACTCTACCAACGCTCCATCCCCACTCCATCCACAGAGAGGTGCAGCCCCCTCACCAGAACAGGGCTCATCCAAATACCACACTTCAAATGGTAAACTAAAGAAATCTCTTTTCCTTATAATTGCTCCAGGCCAGAGTGTCTCCATAACATCCACTCAGTTGTGCTCCCTAGAGCAAGAGGCACTGTGTGCCAAGGGGACTTATTTACAAAAGGTAACCTTCCAGAGTGAGCAACATCTGAATCCCTGTTCCATCCTGTTTTTGACAGTGTAATCCCCTATCTCCCAACAGCATTTCTCCTAAGACTCATTACCGAATTTTATAAAATGTTGTATTTACACTATTTCAAAGAAAGCTTCCAAAAAATTAAGACTTTAGCGCTTTTCTTGATGTGCTTTGGGAGATAGTAATCTAACAAACTCAGTACAGAGAATACAGAGCAGTAACACCATATAGGAAAAGGTATAATATACTATGATTTTCTCACAACCAAAAAGTTAGAACTTTTTAAAGCATAAGATACAAGAAAGGGCTTTTCCTAAAAATCATAAACTTGAAATGTGAAATGGATTCTAAAGAGTCTAGCAAAGCTTACTATAAGACATTCTTCAGAGAACCATTGATATATTGCTATGTATCAGTATAACGATGCCTTCAAGATGCTGACATAAATAAAAATGGATTACCATTTTTATTCTAATTCCACTTGAGTACACTGACCTCCTCACACCTCACACACAGTTCATCTTCCCTCTCAAAATTCAGTTGAAGCCCCAAGTCCCATTGTGACTACATCTAGAAATAGGGTGTCTTTGGAGGTAATGAAAGTTAAAAGGATGTCATGTGGACAGACAGTTCTGGTCCAACAGGATTACTGTCCTTCAAAAATGAGACAACTGGGCTAGAGAGATGGTTCAGGAGTTACTTTGCCTAAAAAGCAGAAAGTCCTGAGTTTAGATCTCAAGTCCCATCTAAAAATGCCAGGCAGAAACAGCAAGGCCTGCACTTTTGACTCTGGTGGGTGGAGCCTGGAATAATCCCAGAGTGAAGCAAAAAGGGGTAGAGGCAATCCAGGATGATTCCTGAAGTCACCCTTGGTCCTCCACAGGGACACATAGTGCCCTCTGATACACAGACAGACAGACAGACACAGACACAGACACACACACACACACAGACAAGACAGACAGATAAAATACTTTTAAAAAAAAATGAGACTGGGGCTGGAGAGGTGGCTCAGGAGTTAAGCCTCCGCCTTGCAGGCGGAAGGTCCTGAGTTCGGATCCCAGATCCCACGTATAGACGCCGGGCAGAAGCGGGGGCGGCCTGCGCTTCTGGTCCTGGTGGGGCGGAGCCTGTGAATCCCGGGGCAGAAGGAGGTGGAGGCGTCCATGGTGGTTCGCGTTCATCCGTGGTTCTACACATGCACAGACGCACACACACACAGACACACACACACACGTGCGGGCACATACACACGCAGATGCGCACAGTTGAATGAATAATAATAATAAAAAAAAAAATGAGACAACAAACAAGCTGGAAAAGACTTGAAGGTTCATCCTTGCTGGCCACTTTTCATAATGCCAAAAGGTGTTGGCAGGTTGCTGGGAGAGAAAAGCTATTTTCCCAACTGTGAATTCTATAATCCAGATGCAAGATATACCCACTGCAAGCAGTAGCGGCCATGAATGTTAGGTGGGTAATCAACTGTTTTCTGATAAAAACCTCCTGTAAGGGGGTTAAGACCCCATGAATGGGGAGGTCAGAGCCAAACAACATGTGGATGGAGAGGTCACAGTCCCTAGGGAGAACAAACTACTATCAACTGCTTTCTAAATGCTTATCTTTATACCCATAGATTAGTGCAGTGCTCAGCCTTCAAACAAGAAGTTTCTTTCTGCAATGGAAGGAGTTAAACAGAAAGTCATGATTGGCCAAAGTGCACAGAATAAGTGACTACTGAGTGCTCAGCCTAAACGGGAAATCCTTATCACCCCACCCCAAGGCTCCAGGACCATCTAGGAAGCAGCAGCAGAAATAATGTAAAAGCCAGAGAGAAGATTAGGAAAAGTGACAAACAGTTATCTCTGGACTGGACAGGACCACTGTACCCTGAACTCACTAAGTTGTGCCCAACCCCACAAGATGTGTCCCGTGAAGGTTAATGCTGCCTGTAGGAAGCAGGGCTACTTTTTTAGAGGTGGATTGCCCATGCTCCAGCAATTTCCCAGACACAAACAACCCAGTGGAAGACACACAGACATGAAAAAGTGAAAGGGAGACTGGCTGCAAAGATGATTTCCAGTGAGAGGAGCAGGAATAGGATCAGAACTAGCAATTTAAATATATATCAGCTTTTAAAGAGCCAGAGCTGACAGGTGTTACAAGCATTCTATGAGAACAACTTAGATTAGACTTTTAAAGGTGGGGGGGGAGATTTTTTACTTTTGACTAAAAGCTTCAGAACAAAGTACTCCAAAGGCATCTTTGGGGAGTGGGTGGAAACACAATAAACTACTATCTATAACGAAGTAACAAACATAAGAAATAATAATGGTCATCACTGTTATTTTCTAGTTTAAAATAATCTTAATGCAGAAAAAAAATGGGTCAATGTGATCATGTGCCTGACATACTTCAGGAGCAAGCACACACTTGCAAACTCTGAACTGATGTCACAGAAAAGAGGGCACAACTCACATCCTGAACTCAAGTATCAGCTACAAGGAAGTCTTTCAACCCAATATTGAAAATTAACAACTAAACGAAAACATACTAGATAGAGGCTGGGAAAAATGAGTCAATGTTTAAAGCGCTTGCCGTAAAAGCATGAGGACCAGTTGGGATTTTCAGAACCTATGGAAATGTGGCATGACCCCTCTGATTTTGGCCTCAGGAGGCAAAGACTAGAGATCCCCAGAGCAAGCTAGCCAACCAGATGAGCCATACTGAAGAGCTCTGTGTTTGAATGAGACTCTTGACATCACCCTTGAGCTTTCACATGCACTTGTGTACAACAGCCCACACATGCACCTGCACACATGTAATTATATATACACACATATACAACACACATGAAAAATTAAAAAAACAACACATTGAACACACAAACACCAGGTAATTTGTCCACAGCATAAGAAAAAAGATAGTAATCAAATAGTAATCCCAAAACAATACCAATGCTGGAATTATCAAAAATCTTTAAACTACAATTATCTTCACTGAGGTGAATTCTTGAAATAAATGCAAGTTTTCAGCACACAAATAAGAAACTAAAAAAAAAAAAAAAAAAAAAAAGACCCATGTAGACATTTTCAAAGTCAAATAAATACACAATAATCTGAAAGGAAGCAGTATGGAGCCAAGTGTAAGAGTCAAAACGCTCTTCTCAAGACTTTACATTTAAACAGTCGAAAGAATGTTACTTCTGCATCATTGATATTATAAAAAAAAATACACATCTGCAAAGTCACGAAATTTAGCAAGCTACAGTACGACGGTACTAACCCAAGTAACTACTACTACATAATTTTCAAAACAACAGAAATGCCTTAATGTTAAATGATAAACACAAGCATTTTCAATCCTAACTTCCTAAGGATGTAAGAATTAAATACAAAAACAAGTAGGAGGATCCATTTTCTCTGCCTGGTGAAGCCACAGAAGCCGTCCCTGCTACAGAGAGGAGTTGTCACGGCTCTGAAATAGGGTCTGGAACAGAATCTGACAATGATGAATCAGTACCAGAGCTTGAAGACAAGATTCCACGCAGACCACCACACAACAAGCTTGGCTGGCGGCAGCAGCTGAAATGGATGAGAAGAACCAGTTGGTAAAGCAAAACAGAGTGGGAGCAAAAAGAAGGCAAAAAAGGCTATGCCCAAACTGGGTCTCTAACACATTACAGAACTTACTAGAGTCACTATCCAGAAATCTAATATGCTCTTTGTCATCACAAAACCAGATGTCTAACAAGAGCCCAGATTCAGACATCTACATAGTTTTTGGAGAATCCAAGATTGAAAATTTATCTCAGCAAGCACAGTTTGCAGCTATTGAGAAATTCAAAGTTCAAGATAAAGCTGTTTAAACATTTAAGAGAATACACAGACTCCAATTGTACAAGAGGAGAATAAAGAAGAGGTTAATGAAACAGGTGTGGAAGTTAAGGACACAGAATTGGTCATGTTACAAGCAAAGGCAGATCCGAGCCCTGACAAACAACAGTAATGATACTGTAACTGCTAGTATGGAATTAACAATGTAACTGTCCAAAAGCAAAAAGAAGCAAAAAGAAGGCAAAAAAGGCTATGTCCAAACTGGGTTTGAAATTTGTACTGTTTCTATTATTAATAAAGTTATGGCTTCTTATTGGATGGAAAAAAAGGTAGGAAAATGTTCATTAAAATTTTTTTTTTTGTTGGGGCTGGAGAGGTGGCTCAGGGGTTAAGCCTCTGCCTTGCAGGCGGAAGGTCCTGAGTTCGGATCCTAGACCCCACGTATAGACGCCAGGCAGAAGCGGGGGTGGCCTGTGCTTCTGGTCCTGGTAGGGCGGAGCCTGTGAATCCCAGGGCAGAGTAAACAAGGAGGAGGTGGAGGCGGCCATGGTGGTTCCCGAATTCATCCGTGGTTCTACACACGCATACACGCACACACACACACATGTGCACACACAAACATGCACAATTGAATAAATAATAAATAATTTAAAAAAATAAAAAAATATAAAAAATATTAAAAAAATAAAAAAAAATTTTGTTAAGAGTAACTAGACATAATTAAACAATTTTCTTAGAACTAAAAAGGAAACAAAAGAAAGACGGTTCACTAGTATAAAGTCTTTGCAAGCAAAGGGACCTGAATTCAGATCCCAGATTCCACATAAAATCTTGGGGTAGACACAGCAGCAGCCTGCACTTCCAACCCTGAAAGGTAGAGCCTATGAAATCCCAGAGTGAAGCAATAAGGAGGTAGATCAATACAAGATGATTCTCAAGTCACCCCTGGGTCTCCACAGGCATGCACAGTCAAGTGTCCTTTGGAGCACATCGTATGCTCTTACACGTATACACACATACACACACACACACACACACACACACCCCTACGCAAACAAAAATAAATAAAATAACCTTTTTTAAAAAAGAAAATTAAAAAATCTACGGCTCCCTTTAGATCTTCCTGCCTCTGCCTCCTACATGCTGAGCACAGCCAGCAACATCCAGCTTAAAGCAGAAAATAATGAATGAGGTACAATATTCAGTCTTTGGTGACACCTCTATTACTTACATACTCAAGCACCAAATCTTGCTTGACACACACTATATTTTGTATTTGGGTCTATGCTAAGAAAAATTTAATTTTTTTTTTTTTTGAAAACCATTACTTTATCTCATGGCTATCAGAGGGTAATACAAAAAGTCAATAGTCACTTAGGAAAAGAAAGCATTAGAACTAATATTGTTTGCCAAAGGCTAAATCTACAATATAGCTTTTTTAAAGTGTTGCAATACAAAAGGCAGACTGGTACCAAATGAGATTTTTCTCCTATATCACAAAATGGAAAAAGAATAATTTTCACACCACAAAACCTACCCAGACACCAGCAGCATTCGGGCACCACTTTTCTCTCTCTACAAATCTCTCTGTCCATAGCCTATATAGCACAAATCCTCAATAAGCAGTTGTCAAGAAAGTATTTGTTAAATCCTTCATAATGGCTATAACACACACAAAGCACACACTAATCAGGTGGTCCAATACAAGCTACAAGAGTGAATTTACCCAACTTTCTCATAACTAAATCTGCTTGAAAATGTAGATTAACTTCATTCAAAGATGCTTACCCCCAAAGCAATGAATGAAAACTAAAAATTTGTCCCCAGAATATCATTCACAAAAACTCTGCAGTTCTGCAACTTATGCCAAAAAAAAAAAAAAATTACATATATAAGGAACTTATCTCAGGGGTGGGTATGGTGGCACACATCTACAATTCCTGCTACTCAGGAAGCTAAAACAGGAATGTCAAGTTTAAGATCAGCTTTGGAAATTGATCAAGATTCTTATCCCTCACTCTCAAAATATATATATACACACCAAAAAAGAAGAGGCTGGGGGTATAACTAAACAGTAAAAGATTGCCTGGGTTCATTCTCTGGTATGAAGCACCATGTCTCACTTGAAATAATCACCAATGTGATCTATGATGTTTTATAATAAAATGATCACCCTTGTATCTAATTTTCAAGTTCATTCTAAATGTCAATTATCAATGCTGTCTTATATAGTCTTATAGAAAGTCTTATATCCAAACTCAAAAATCTATTAAGAAAAGGCAATCTAGAAGTTTTTAAAAATTCAGGCTGATGAGATGGTCTAGTAGATAAAAGTTCCTGCTAATGAGCCTGGGTCCCAAATGGGTAAAAGAGAACTGGCTCCCACAAACTGTTTCTCTGTCTCTGTCTCTCTCTTTCTCCTCTCTGTTTCACACATACACACACATACACACACACACACAATATAAATTTTAAAAAGTTTTATGGTAAGACAAAACAGTTTAATGTAGTAATCTATAACAGTCTCTTACATAAATTAAAAGAGCATAGATTAAAAGTCAATGAAGACTAACTATGACAAATCAAAGAAGGAACATGTAAAGGATGAAAGTACTGATATGTAAAAAAGATGTAGACTGTACTTTAAACTCACTGGGTTTCATCACTGATGAAGCATGGGAAACAGCTACTGAGGAAATCCCAGGTTTCTAAGTCAGGGAATTTGGGAACATAGTTTTACTACTGATATAAATCACAGTCTAAAGCAAGAGGTCAGCTGAGAAGTTTAGAGTTTCAGTGCTGGCATTATGATTTCAAGTGTGTATACATTACATATAGGACTAAATTCTGTAGAACCAAAAAAAAAAAAAATAATAAGTCATTCCTGAAGAAACTCAACAAAAGAGATAATGCGTGAATACCAAGAACAAAACAGAGTTCAGAACTGAGGAGAAACAAAGTATGAGGTCTTGAAGGAACAGGGAGGTGCAAAGCAAAGATAACAGTCCCCACTCTTCAGATTCCAGCACACTGTGGATCAGCATTGCCACACTTGCTCAGTCACTTTCACCTTCAGATAAAATTAGTATTATTCACAGATTGTAGATTGTTCATAAAGTGTAACAACTAGGGGCTGGAGAGGTGGCTCAAGGGTTAAGCCTCTGCCTTGCAGGCAAAAGGTCCTGAGTTCAGATCCTAGACCCCACATATAGACGCCAGGCGGAAGCGGGGCGGCCTGCGTTTCTGGTCCTGGTAGGGCGGAACCTGTGAATCCCTGGGCAGAGTAAACAAGGAGGAGGTGGAGGCGGTACTTGGTGGTCCCGAATTCGCCTGTGGTTCTACACACACACACACACACACACACACACACACACACACGAGCACACAAGCACGATTGAATAAAAATAAGTAAACAAAATAAAAAAGAGAATGTTGTTCATTCAAAAAAAAATAAAGTATAACTAAATTCAAATTATTACAGCCATATTAAATAAGCTAAAGACTCATTTCCCAAAACAGTTCTTTTGGTTTTAGAAGTGATCTAGTTGCCAATAAACAAAACTAGTCAGACATTGGAGGGGGTGTCTACGCCTGTAATTCTAGCTCAGGGAGGCAGTAGTAGGAGGGTAATTTTCCAGACACCAGGGCTACATAGAACAAAACAAACATCTAAAAACAAAACAAACAAAAACTCCCAATTCTATCAGATAGAAACCAAAGATAGCTATCAACTTAAGCAAGACTTTAATCAAAGCACAGAGCTACAAATCTACTGATTAAACAACTGATAAATTTCACTTATGGTATAAATTTTACAGTAGATAAGTAAAACACACTGCTGAATGTGTTTGTGAGGGTCAGGGAGAAGATTAACTAAGGACAGCTTCTGAATGTAAGCAGGACCATCCCTAGGGCTGAGACAGGAGAAGGTCCCACAGTACTAGCTCCCCCTTCGGCTGCCTGCATTGTGTTTAAGAGAAACCAGTTTACTGTGCTCTGAAACCTAGACCAACATAAACCCTTCCTCCTTAATAAAATAATTTTACGTAACTCTCAAGGATAAAGGGCTTCGAATCCTGAATAAGGAGGATACCTTTCTCTAAAATAAAATAAAAAATTACTCTGTGTCATGACTGGATTCACCTATCAACCTGCTGATTGAGGATTCACGCTCTGGGCACATTTGCCCTGAGCTCTCCTGCAGGCGATTTGTCTAGTTGATGACCATGATGGATGGGGCTCACTCCTGGTCAGGCGAATAACATGGAGGGAGCTCGATGAAGAAGCTGGCATCCATCCTTCTATATAACTGGCCATATGTAGTGGTCTGGTAAGTAAGGTTTGTCCCTCTCTCAGTAACCCTGTGAATATACGAATATGTATGGGCTCCTGGTGTTGGTGTGGACTCTCCTGCCAAGTTGGACAAAGAAGTGAAACCAGATAATCCTAAACCAGAATAAATTCCTTGTCCCCCTATAAGCCATTTGGTCCTGAATTTACTGGCAATAAAGAAAAGTAATTGCTAAAATGGACAAGTCTGCTCTTCTGTCAAAAGCTGAAGAGGTTGGGGCTGGACAGGTGGCTCAGGGGTTAAGCCTCTGCCTTGCAGGCAGAAGGTCCTGAGTTCGGATCCCACATATAGACCCCATGCCTGCATTTCTGGTCCTGGTAGGGCGGAGCCTGTGAATCCTGGGGCAGAGTAAACAAGGAGGAGGTAGAGGTGTCCATGGTGGTTCCCGAATTGGTCCCTGGTTCTACACACATACACATACACACACGTGCTCACACACATACACGCACAATTGAATAAATAATAACAAAAAAAGCTGAAAAGGTTGCTGTCAGAACAAATTATTACTAAAGTAATGTAGTAAATGCTGAGAAAAAGTAAAACTATTAAAGTTACCTTTCCTAGAAGCCTGCCTACTGTTTTCTTCAGAAATAGCCACTGTAGGGCTGGAGAGATGGCTCAGGGGTTAAGATTCTGCCTCAAAAGCAGAAGGTCCTACATTCTGATCCCAGGTCCCACCTAAAAAAGGGCAGGTAGAAATCAAGGCAGCTTGCACTTCTGGTCCTGGTGGGTGGAAATCCCAGAGTGATGCAAAAAGAAAGTAGAAGCAATCCAGGATGATTCCTGAAGTCACTCTTGGTCCTCCACAGAGACACATAGTACCTTCTGACCTAAATTTTCTTAAATAAATAAATAAACAAGTAAACAAGTAAATAAAATAACAAGGGAGGTGACATACTGAAATTTTCTTAAATAAACAAGTAAATAAGTAAATAAAATAACAACAAGGGAGGTGGCATACTGGAAGCCTCCTAAACAAAAATCTAAAGCTACAAAGTAGCCACCGCTGTGTTACTAGCAGGAAAAAGCTAGCACCATGACCAGGTCAATATAAATTGAGGAAGACACTGCCGTCCTCCTCTGGGAGCCATGAGCTCAGGCTCAGAGGCTTGCTACAGCTCCCAAGTGTGGCTGTTGAGTGTTTGGAAGCCACTTCTCCACCAAGGAAGTGCAGCAGGAAGCATTCAATTCAGCGTGAAATAATTATCTCCAAGGAAATCACCAGTCCCCACCCCCAACTCCAACACACACACACCAAAATCACATTAAATACAATGCTCATCCTGAAAAACTGAAAACAGTGAACTGGAATAAGAAGCAATAAATGTATCTGGGCGTGTGGGAAGAGAGAGAGGATGGGCTTCACATTGAGTCCCAGACCAGCCTCAACTGTAGAGAGAGGTCCTGACACAAAGAGAAACAATAGGACCAGAGAGAGAGACACATTTAAAAAGGGTGTCTGTGGTGGTTAGAATTAATTATCTCACACAGACATTGACTTCCACAGCAGACAGATCTCCAGAATCACATGAGAGGTGAGCTCTAAGGAGGAGTGATCTTGATTGTGCATGTGGAAGAACATCTTAATAGAAGGAGGGACTACTCCCTCCGCAAGGGGCCCTGGACTGTAAAAACCAGATGGAAGAGGGTGAGTTGAACGAGCATGCACACCTGTTGCTTTCTGTTCTTAACCTTGCATGTGATATGAACAGTTCCATTGGGCTGTTACTGCTGTTTAATTCTTTGCCTGGATGGACTACAACTTAGAATTGTAAAGAGAATAAGTCCTTTGTCCTTAATGCTTTTGGCAGGGTATTTTATTATAGCAACAGGGAATGGTTATAAATTTGCTCTAATTGGACCAGTAAAGTATACTCCAAATAAGATGTGGTCTGAACAACATTTTTGCTATTTCTGAACTTTGACTCTTTGGGCAAGTCTGACAAACATCTATAAATGACATAAGTCAGTCAGGTCCAAAGTTTCTAATTTTGGAAGTCAGGTGTATACAGGCTAAAAAAGGTTAGCAACAGAACTACACACATCAGTGGTGCCCATAGTTAACAACTGCATAACAGAGCTAGGATGGTCTGCAGCAATCACTCCTAAAACCAAGGAAGATAGAAGCAAAATGCCTAAATACATAATGTGGATACAAGAAAAAAGACTTTAGCTTAAATTTCCCTAGGAGTCAACAATCTGCCTTTCTCTAATTGTAGTTCTTCCCCACCTATTACTTTCTCTTAGTTTCAGAAGCAGTAATAGCAGTGAAATAACTAAACGTGCAGAATCACAAAGTTTGTGACACGAAGCCTCAACCCCATTACATTAGCCTTAATTTGTCAAGTGAGTTCTCACAGTATAGTCTCTAAATTCTCAATTCCATGTTTATAATAAACTGCTTATAAACTCTTGGCAAAAAATCATGTGACTAAAAATAAATAAAATGCTAAATAATACAAATAGGCTTAAGGTTAAAAAAAATTCTAGTAAGGGGAACTGGAGAGATGGCTCAGGGATTAAGACTGCCTCAAAAGCAAAAGGATAGCTTGCACTTCTGGCCCTGGTGGACGGAGCCTGGGAAACCCCAGAGTAAAGCAAAAAGGAGATAGAAGCAATCCAGGATGACCCCTTCCACAGGGATACACGTGCCTTCTGATACACACACACACACACACACACACACACACACACACACACACACATAATTCTAATAAATCCCTTTAAGCAAAATCCTAAATGTTTTCATAAAACTTTTAATTTCCTATATCAACTTTAATCATATATAAGAATGTGGGGCAAACATGGTAATAGTTACCTATAATCCCAATATTTGAAAAGTTGAGCCTCCCCCCAAGTTTGAGGCAAACTTGAGTGAGCTATCACAAGAATAAGAAAAGGAAAGAAAAAGAAAGGAAAGGGAAGGGGAGGAAATGGAGGGGTTAGGAAGAGAGACAGGGGGGGGAACAAAGAAAGAAAGGGGGGAGGAAAGAAGTGACGACCTGAGCTCATATCCTACATAAAAGTCAGATGCAGTAGAGTCAGCATCGTAGCCCAGAAGGCTTGTAAGAAAATGGGGGTGGGGGGAGATGGGGGGGTGGAGTGCTGAAGATCTCCAGGAAACCTCATGCCAGCCAGACTGGCCTGCTCTGCAGCATGATGAGACAGGGTGTAAAACAAGGTGGGGGTACTGAAGGCTGACCTCCATATGCACACCACCATACACAAGCACCTGCACACTCACCACACACACACACTTTTTAATTCAAAAAATGTGGTTGTATGTGGTTGTGTAAGTAGAGTATGATTTAATTCAAGTATAGTTGAGGCAGTTGCTTTCAAATACTCTAATACTATCAAAATATAGTACATTATGAAAACTTCAACAAAAGGAAAGGAAGAAATCAAACAACTAGGCGATCACTCAAGCTGAGGAAAATAAAAGACTCTACAAGAGTCGGCTATGCACCTATTTCTCTTTTCCTGCATCACCTAACATTCTTCATTACCTCTGCCTTGACACTCCATAGATACTATTAGGTGAGAAGTACAAAACTAATGAAATCAACCAAATCCTAACATTAGCAGCCTTAGGGTAGCTAAGGGATAGGTGATTTTCATCCATAGTGAGAACATTTCTTTTATTCTTTGTGGGGAGAGACCCATAGCCCCAAATCACTCTTCTCTTCAAGCTTCCTGCTCAACCTGGATTACCCATCTTAGTGACTGCTACAATATACTGGGTAGCCACAAAGATAAACTAGACATTTCTCAGTTAACTTTGAGTCCCCCTCCCTGTGCTGACCCCAGCCTAGACTGAGCATTATTTTCTCTAACCAACCAGAAGATTCTGCACTGTTAGAAACAGATCCTCCACCTAAGCTCTCTCAACATCTAATTCAATTTTAGAATACTGTTCTGCAGCATTCAATTAATGGTTTGTTCTGGTTTTTAGCAGTTCATAAGTGGTCATGAGGCTGAAGCTAGCAAAATGTAAAAGACAAAGCTAATTTATATTTAATAAATTTTTAAAAAGAAAAAGCTAAAATAAAATACAAGCAGAAAAAAAAAAAAAACAGAACCTAGTTGTATCTCAAACAAATAGCAGATCACATTTTAAAACCACCAACCAGCCAATACCATCTGTAGACAGTATTTCAACTACATAACCTCAGGCTGGAAAACCACTCAATTGTAAGCAAGTATTAAAGTCTAGTAAGGTTTCTTTTCACAAATAATAAGTTTTGGCAGATTTGTAACTACTTTTTGTTTATTTTAGGACTGACCAAATATTTAGTAAATATACAGCAGATAATGGAAGCCAGAATTCTCACAAGGAAAAAAATGGCAGACCGAACCCTCTATGCGACTAAAGATGTTATGATCAACACCTGATTTTTATTTGGATATAAAATGTCACATTTGTAAATTTCTACCTCAGCCTACTGATAGGCATATGCCCACTAAATAAACTACAGTTTCTAGAAAAATGAGAAGTCAGCATTGGGTAGGAATATTTTATTGCCTGAGAAAATAAGAAACTGAAAAGCTGAAAAGCAGTTCTTAAACTGCTTTTGTCCAAAAGACTCAATGAGCAAAAAAATAATTCATGTGTTTATAGCAATATTCAAATGTACAAAATATACATATGTACACCTACCCATAATGAAGAGTAGGGAAGGCTCTCCCAAACATTAAATAATACATACACACAAATTAGAAAATCACCACTTGGAACCATAACAGTAGTAAGTGATCCAGGCAAAAAAAGAAATGCATGCTAAAACAAGAACAATTTGTGGATATTTCTGAAATTTGCATCAAAATATCTTCTAAGAATCATGCTTCCAAGGGAAAAAGGTAGGGAAACCATACAGCCAAGAGCTAGCATTCCTAATGAGGCATGTATGGCAATTTCACCCATCCCATCTGGAAGAGATAGTTATTACTTCTGGAGTACTTCTGCCAAAATTGCATAATCTGAACTAATGATAAGGAAACAGCAGACAGATCAGAGAGAATTCTAAAACCTATCCTATTGCCAATTCAAGGTCACAAAGAACCATAGTAACTGTTCCAGATTAAAGAAGGTAGACTTCCTTCAAAAAACCTTAAAATGTGATGAAGAACATAATCTATTAAAGGACAATTGGTAGAGTCAGCAAACTGGAAAAAGATCTTCAAACACCACAATTATATAAATGTCAACTTCCCAATCTTCATAAAAATACTATGATTAAATTTTAAAAAATGGTCTTTTAAAAGGAAACAAACTACTTAGAGGTAAAGGGTATTATGAACTGGAATTTACTATCAAAATATTCACAGAAAAAGTTTATGCGTGTTCACATTCAAGCAGAGAAAGAAGGGTGGTTAAAATAAAGAAGCTGGATATTTACACAAAAATTCTTTTCTCTTTCTTGCAAACGTTTCTCTCAATGTAAAGTTATAAAGTTTCAAATAAGGAAGAAATAAAAGTTAAATTACTGAAAAATTTAATAATGATTCTACTCTACAAAAAAAATATGTAGGGGTAAATGGGTTTTGTTGCTCAGGCCTGAGACCTGGGTTTAATCCTAGAATACATACAAAATGAGGTGGGGGTACATCTGTAATCCCAGCACTTCAACAATGAAGACCAGAGGAAGATGGGAGATCCTCTGGGAGAATCACCCAGAAGCCTTCAGGCCAGTGGGAACAGACCATACAGCAGAAACAGAAGGAGAGAACATACTACCCAAAACTCTGACCTCCACATATATGCAGTGGTATACACACACACACAAACACACACTTGAAAATGCACCAGGAGTTGAGAACCAGGACTTTCAGTTCCTGTGTAACACAAACTGCATGTCATTGGTGGAATTTCAATGGTCAACATCGGCTTCCTCTTTGTAAAATGCATAACAAAGTTCTAAAGAGTCACTAAAAGTTGATGATGGGAGTAATATAATATACACAGATGGCCCTACATAAATGTGGCTCCAGCATTGGTGAATAAAATCAACCATAAAACAAAAATATTAAGGGAAAAAAATAACTGTACCGAACATATATGGACTTTTTTCTTATTCTCTAAAAAATATAGTACAACAAATATTTACATGGTGCTTACATTGTATTAGGCATTATAAGAATCTAGAGATGATTTAAAGTACATAGGAGATATGTACAAATTACATGTAAACACTGTCTTTCTAGGTAAGAGACTTGAACACATAAACACCTGAGTATCTACAAGGACGGAGGACATTACCCCGAAGCCCAGATCCCTCAGACACGGTAGGAAGACTATTATAAAAGTCGCTCATTTTCACAACTATACTTAAAAACCTATAAGCTAAGCTAGGCATTTTCTATCAAAGTGAACAGCTACTACATAATTCTAATATATTGTGTGTTTTGATCTCCAAAAACTTTACTTATTCAAGATTCATGTGAAAGGGAGAAAAGAACTAAGAAAAAAATTTATTTACTCCATGACAGACAGTGCAGATTATGTGACCCAGTGTACATAACGTGCTCGAGGTGCAATCCTCAGCACAACAAGCACAAAAAAATTATTCCAGAGGACTTTTTAATCACATATGCCAACAATGCTGGTCAATTCAAACACCTCTATTAACCTTTTAAACATAAAACTATGGTTCCTAAAACTTTACTAAATGAAAGAAAGCCATTAGTCAAAATCCTTCAAATACTACAACGGTATCACCATACAGAACTCTCCATTTCCCAAGTTCTACACACTAAGTACATGATTCCAACTGTTTCACTTTACTCACAAGGGAAGGGATTGAGTTGTGAGGAATCACACCAAATTCAGAAGGTAAATGTTAATAAGACAGATACCAAGGAAGTTTTCATAATAAAAATGCAATAACATTTTTCTAAATCAACTTTCAGTCACCATTTAACAGAAGTTATATGTGAGTAATAGGAACATCTAAATGACAAAAGAAAATATCTTTAAAACTGTGTCTGAAAAGATATAGTTAATTCTAAAAGATCGAATAAAGGTATATTAAAATGTATGGGAGAAAATCTATCAGATAAAATTTGTCAGCACTAGTCATAGTTTCCCACTGCTGGAAAAGCAGGACATTTACCTGCTGTGTCTACTTTGAGCAGCAAAGCAGCATAGCCTCCTGGCTCTTGGAGGCTATCACTGTCTGAATGTAAGTCATCTCTCACAGTCTCTTGTGTTTGTATCAATAGTTGTTGCTAATGTTTGAGATGGCCAGGGCACCTTTAAGAAGGAGAGCCTTCCTGGAGGAAGGCAAATCATAGGGGACAGGCCTGAGGTTGGGTAGTCCTTCCCTGCTTCCACTAGCAGTCTGCTCTTGCAGCTTGCCTCTTGCTCTCTTGGCCTCCACAATGGCTGCAGTGATCTGAGCCAACTGCAGCTTCTGCCACCCATCACGTCTTTCCAGCCCTAATGGATTACATCCCTTCTGGAATTGTAAACTAAACAAATCTTTCTCCCCTAAGTTGGTTGTCTGAGTGCTGTCTCACAAAGCAAAAGAAAGGCGATAGAGGCAGATGCTCAGCCAGGCCAAAACAACTGGGCCTGGAGAGTAGTCCACCCCATCTAGTCCTCAGCAAGACGCAACCTAGAGTGCCAGTGCCCGCCCATCTCCCCCATTCCTCCTCCCCCCCTCAGTGTGCCTGTCTATCTCAAGCTCTGCACGCCTGTCCTCCCCCACTCTGTGTGTCTGCCCACCTCAAGCTTTGCATGCCTGCCCACTTCCCCAACTCTGCAAGGTCAACAGACATTGCGGATGAGGCAAGAAAAGGACAACAAGCGCATAAGTTTTCTACCTGTGTATATCAACACTGTATCCAAGAAGACAAAAAAGTGCCTGGCGTATGATTAATATTCACTAAGACTTAAATGAACAAAGGAATGAGAGAATGAAACAGCAGGCCTTTCCAATCAGCCTACAAAAGTTACATTTCCACTGCAGAATTATTTTTTTGAACTTTTATTTTGTGTGTGTGGAAGACGAAGGGTGACTTCAGGAAGCATCCTAAATTGCTTCTATCTCGTTTTTGCTTTGCTCTGGGATTTCCCAGGTTCTGTCCACCGGGCCCAGGAGTGCAAGCTGCTGCCATTTCCACCTGGTGTTTTTATGTGGAACCTGGGATCTGAACTTGTGAGGTAGAAGCCTCTCTCTAGCCCCCAGAAATATTTTAAAACCCTGTCCAAAGCACATTAATTGAGCTGTTACAAATGTTTTTACTGAACACAACAACCTACTTTTCATTCTAAATAAATATGATCATCCCAAAGTTCGAGACATTTTGACCTATAGAAGATATCATTACACAAAGCCATCCCTTGCATCTAAATATGGCTTTATTGGTTCTCATGAAATAAAATTATTAAGATGAAATAAGTGCATAAAATCCAAATCAGAAAGAGCAAATGTCATGTTTATCATCAAATCTGAGATAGAATTAATAAGAAATCAGTTTATAGAAGTAAATTAGCATTTACTTCTTTAACTGAAGCTTCTTTACCCCAATTTGCCATTCCCATTAAAAAAAAAATCTAAAATTTAATTTAGTTTTTGCTTCACCAGTCCCACAGTATTTGTTAATAATTGGCTATTTACCATTTGAAAAGTTCCTCAAATGTTAATTTTACATTCAACCATTACATTATGAAGTCTGTAAGTAGCTCATTAATTTTCTATTGAAAATACAGTAAATTTACAGAGCAAAATGTAAGTAAATTTAATCAAAGTTTATACTTGATTTATGCCAACTAATAAACCCAGTAACGTTTCCTTCTCTGTTTTTTGAAGAATTTCCAAATGTCTTATGAAAAAATTCAACTTTATTTCCTACATGCTCTCGTGACAAGTGCCAGCATGTTATGAATGGCAAACTCTACTCTGGCTCCCAAGTACTACCCAAATCATAAGACATAATTTCACTACTGTGTCGCACCTAACATTCCCACAGGGCTGCCCTACATGAAATTATCATCTCACTATGTTCCATGTGTCCACGCTGCTAGGACAGCAGTCTGTACAAGCAGGAGTAGAGGCACAATCCTGAGAGTGAAGCAGAGAAAGATGCTGAGAAAACGAACAAACAAACAAAAAAAACAGAGCTCACTTCAGAGCACAAGGCCTCAGCCAGTGGCCCAGGCCAAGCTGACTCTTCTCTCACACTACTGAACTGTCCGTCAGCAGCACAACTGAACTGGCATCTGAAACTCTGTCAACAGCACAACTGAACTGGCACCTGAAACTGCATAACTCACAGGTAATATCACAGATGCTGACTGCCTAGTCCCGTCTACGAAAAAGCAAATGATTAAAAAATACTAGGAGACTAGGGACATATAAACTTCTTAAACATTAAACATGATTAATATAACAAATGCAATACTAGTCCAGAATACACTGGCTGAATAATATATGAAGTGAATTTCAATTTTGCCCAATTTCTGTATTTAATCTTGAATACTTGAGATTATACATGTTCAAATCATGAAGTTTCAAAATTATAAATTTTAATTACCCTTGTATTGCAATTTAACTACTCTTCCATTCTTATATTTTAGTGTGGGTAAGAAAAAAATTATTACTGTATCACCATCTCAAAGCAATAATCAAAAGCAGACTTGAAAACAGAACCTGAGCTTTTTATGTATGAACAATGTGACGCTCAGGGGGACATCCTAACTGGAATCTTCCAGGGAAGTCCTCACCCCCATCTCATAATTAAGTAAAAATTATAAAGTTCACACTTAAATTTTCCATCCAATCTATATTTCTACAATGCCCCAAGAATGACCGTTAAAGTAGTACAATTTAGGCATAAGAAACTCTCAAAAGGATACCTCTCCATGTGCTGCTAGTCAAGAAGCTAAACAAGAAACCACAATCCTATATATTTTAAAGTCCCCTGTTCACAAATGTTGGCTCTCTTGAAAGCTGCCTGGGATGCTGCCATTCACTCAGGTACTCAAGAAATATTTACTTGGCTCCTACACTATTTCCTAAAATACTGCTGAGTGCCGAGGACATGGAGTAGTGAAGGTACACTCACTGTTCTCTTACAACCTGGGCATGAAGACCAAGTGCTTGAAATCATAGTAATCACCAGAAGGGAAAGCTTGAGTGTCTTAAGACAGTTTAATGGAACCTGAATATGATCCTCAACCAAAATTGTTAGGTTGCCCTGTTTGGGAATGCCGACAGCTCTGTTGTCCCGAATGGACATATGCACTGCTACACCAATTGTACAGTGGCTGGGTGCTGCGCAGCACCACTGCTTTCCTCACAGCACTGCAAGGTTAACACTGATCTAAACCCAAAACTATATAGCCTGATATAATTAACCAGAAGTCCCACTACAAGATAAAAGTGGGGGAGAAAAAGGAGACATAGATCTCTAGCAGATGAAATCAAAGGAGCGTGCACTTCATAGCTACCACTCATCAACATTTTCTTGACATGGACAACTGGAAATATACAAACATTTTTAATGTTTTTTTTATTCTACCTTTCCCACTTTTCTCTGCCAACTCATAGCTACTTCCAAAAACTGATGGAAAGATTATAACACATCTTGTTCTTAACAAACGGCCTGCTCTAAACACAAAACGAAGTAGAAAGGAGATGAGATTTCACTTTATAAATGAGAAAATGTGTTAGACATTACAGTGAATCTGGAAAATCTACATATAGTTCAAGGAATAAGCTGCCTGACTAACTAAGAGATCCCAAAGACAAAAAGGTTCCCTAAAGATGAAGAATAAAGGTGAGTATGGTGGTGCATATCGATAATCTTTCTGCAAAAATCAAGAGGAAGAGACAAAAGGATTGCTCAAATTCTAGGCTGGCCTAGTCTACATAGAAGTTCCACCCAGCCAAGGATACACAGTGAGAATATCTCAAAAAAAAAAAAAGGGGAGGGGGATTAATTTTTTAAAGTTTTAAAAATTCCTTCAGAATTTTGAACCAAAGTAAATCCAAAAATAAATTTTCTGACACATGATAACCCTTCATCCTGTTCTCTGTCTTCCTATTTGGCTGTTGTGTTCAGAGCAGCAGAAATGAAATGGATGGGTGTGGAGACACAGCTATGAAGAAACTGATCACTAGAATTTGACTGCTAACTTATTGCTCTTATTTTCATGTATGAAAAATATATTTGGACTATTTTTAGGTTAGGTTCTCTTTTTTTTATTCAATTGTGCATGTGTGCGTGTGTGTATGTATGTATGTGTGTGTGTCTGTGTGTGTGTAGAATCACGGGCAAATTCGGGAACCACCATGGAGGGCCTCCACCTCCTCCTAGTTTACTCTGCCTGGGGATTCACAGGCTCCGCCCTACCAGGATCCTACCAGGACCAGAAACGCAGGCCACCCCCCACCCCCCACCCATCCCCTACCCCCCATCCCTCTATCCCCCCACCCCTCCACCCCCGCTTCTGCCCTGCGTTTATTCATGGGATCTAGGATCCAAACTCAGGATCTTCTGCCTGCAAGGCAGAGGCTTAACCCCTGAGCCACCTCTCCAGCCCTTAGGTTAGGTTCTTGGAAAGCACCCAACACACAAGCAAAATCCACCTTCTCCTGTTATTTTGTCCAACCAATGCTAACACCTGATTAGGAACACGAGGTCATCCTTGGCAGAGTGAGTTTGAGGTAGGTCTGGATGACATGAGACTTTTTCTTATAAAAGGGGAGAGGAGGGTTTAGATTCTAAAATCTAAAAGAGTCCTTTTCCACACAGTTGAAATTTCCAAAGGAAGTGGGGTTGGAGAAATAGCTCAAGGGTTAAGACTCTGCTCCCCAAGCAGAAAGATCTGAGTTTGGATCCCAGATCCCATGTGAAAACGCCAGGTGGAAATGGCAGAGGCCTGCATTTCTGGCCCTGGTGGACGGCGCCTGGGAAATCCCAGAGTGGAGCAAAAATAGAAGCAATTCAGGATGATCCCTGAACTCACCCTTAATCCTCCACAGGGACACACAGTGCCCTCTGACACACACACACACACACACACACACACACACACACACACACACACTTAAAAAAGCAGCAAAGAGAATGAGGGATCAACCTCCATGCATCAGGGTTCAACGCACAGTGTGGCTATACAACCACATGAAACGATCATCCAGCCATGACAGGATCCGTTTACTCAAGTCCTACGTGAGACTCTTCTCACAAAGTGAGGACTCCAGACTCCAGGTCATGATAAACTGCACCCATCATCACCTTGGAGCAGCTGCAGCAATGAGACAATTCTACATTTCACCCCTATGGTCCAGCTCTGCTTCTTAAGGAGTCTTCTAAAATCTGGACAAGCTTCCTTTCATCATTTCAGAACTGACAATAATGATCATTTTACTCAGCATAATAAAGAGGAAATTATCACGTTTCTGAACAAAGGATCTTCTGACATAGCAATTTTGAACACAGTAGTGGGAAGACAGAAATCCTTTGAGAAATTTAGATGGAAGGAGCTAAGAAGACCATGAGGACTCAGTAAAATTCATTCACAATCTGCATACTGAAAAAAGTAACTTCTTAGTTTGAACATCTCTAGCATGTTATTTCAAACTAAATTCTCCACTAAATTAGAAAATGAAAACAGGGTGGTTAGGTCTTAGAAAACCTGAGAGTTGGTTACTCTCCAGAAAGTGGCAGTAAAACCCTATTGCTGAAGACACAACACACAACATATGTTGATCATAGGACATGAAGAAAAAAAAAAAGAGAGAAAGAGCTGGAAATAGACCGGAAGTTTCCTCTTTGATGCCCAGCTTTCACAGTACCAGAAAGTAGTACAAGTTGCTGGGAAGAAAAACAATCAACAGCCTCATGAATCCATGAAACCTGCAAGCTGCAGTAACCATCACCCTGGCAGGAGGAGCCTCTCAGTGCAATAGTGGCATGAATGTCAAGGGGGCAACATCACCTCTGATCAGATTTAAGGCCCACTTTTTAGTGGGGACCACATTCAAAGTACTATAAACCACAAGAATCTGAAAAAGGGGAGGACATAGGCCCTGGGGAAGGGGAAATACAAGCTATTGAGGTTTATCTGTAAAGACCCTACTGTATCTAACTGCCTTCTAAATATTTGTCATTATATCCCTAGATCGAGGAGCACTCAGCACTCAACCTAGAAGCTTCTTTTTGCAATGGAAGGTGTTTATTACAGAAAATCTCAACTGGCCAAAGTGCAAAAAAGAAGTGACTACGAACAAGTCATCTAAGCCATCCCTCAGCCCAAGGCTCACAAGAAGACGGGACAGCAAGACTAGACTCTTAAAGAGGGGCAGGGATATGGCCGGACATTATTGCCTGAACGTGACATCCATAAACGCACTGCGGTTATGTACAATTCCTGTACAGGATGCAAATGGAAAAATCCAAAGGCCCCACACCTCCCTGAGAGACAGATGAAGATCAATGCTGGTGGGAGATGCTTTCCTCAACGGTACAGCCACTGGCAAATGGTTCATGCTCTAGCAAGTACTCAGGGACACACCATCAAAGGCAACCCAGATGAAACTCAGTGGACCACACATGTGAAAAACAAGAAAATAGGAGGGAGACTGACAGAGAAAAAGAAGGGTTGTAATGAGAAGAGGAAGGGGATGAGATTAGAGATTAAGGTATAAAAATATAAACTCACCATATCCCTGCATGAAATTCTATAAGAATTAAAAAGAAAAAGAAAATCTGAGTGCTAACAAGTGTATGAGCTACATTTTGAATTTGTGTGTGTGAACATAGATACTAGTAGGAGAGTGTATATGTGTAATGTGCATTTATCAGAGGGCACTGTATGTGTGCCTGTAGAAGCTCAAGGGTAACTTTGGGAATCATCCTGGATTGCTTCTATCTCCTTTTTGTTTAACTCGGGTTTCCCAGGCTCCACCTTCCAAGGCCAGAAGTATAGGCCACCACCATTTCCACCTTGCATTTTTATATACATCTGGGATCTGACCACAGGTCCTCCTGCTTACAAAGAGTCTTAATTCCTGATCCATCTCTCTAGGCCCTGAATTTCATTTAACATGTGTTTTATTTGAGACAAAGTCTTCCATTACTGCTAGGTCTAATCTACAACACACCATGTTATCAGGCCCTGAACTCACAACAATCCCCCTGCCTCAGCCTCCTAAGAGCTGGGATTACAAGTGTGTGCCACCACATCTGACTTTCAAATTTTGAACATTTTAAGATACAAAAATATCTTGCTGAGAAACATCACTGACAATTTTTAGAGCTAGCCCGGTGTGTTTATGGATCCCAGCACTCAGGAGGCTGAGATTAGGGGACTGCATTAGAAGCTGGTCTAGGCTACATACAAACCCATCAATAATGACAACAGTAATTCTTAGAATTAAATTTTGAAGGTTTGAAAACTGAATTCAGTATATGTGAATATTTGAAAACAATTTTCTCTTAATCCTATGATTCAATTTTTTTACTTCATTCATTCATTCATTCATTCATTCATTCAGTGTGTGTCTGTGTGTGTGTGTGTGTCAGAGGGCACATATATCCCTGTAGAGGACCAAGAATGACTTCAGGAATCACCCTGGATTGCTTCTACCTCCTTCTTGCTTTGCTCTGGGATTTCCTAGGCCCTGCCCACCAGGAACAGAAGTGCAGGCCACAGCCACTTCTGCCTGGTGTTTTTATGTGGGACCTGGGATCTGAACTCAGGACCTTCTACTTGCAAGGCAGAGTCTTATCCTGAGCCATCTCTCCAGTACAGATTCCTTTTTTTTAATTTTATACTTTGCAACACATGATTTAATAGACTACAGTAATTACGGAACCGCTTCCTAGCATGTCTACTTGCAAAAGCAAAACATTTACTCATTCAGCAACATACACAGGATGATCACTTTTCCCCCCTAAATTAACAAGACTATGCTTTTTATGTTTAAACAAAAATATGCAAAGCATAATCAGCTAGTTGGAAGGCTGAAGCAGGACAGCATAGTAAAAGGCCTACCTGGATAGAGTGAGCCCAAGTGTTGCCAGCGTAAAGCAACTTAAGGAAAAACTTCCCTCAAAGCAAAAGGTAAAAGGGCTTGAGAATTTATCAGCTATTAGAGCTCTTGCCTAGCATGCCAAGCACCCTAGGTTCAACTCCCAGTATGAATGGAGGGAGGTTCTGATTTTCTCTCAAATTTCCCTTCCTCAACTGAGTCCATTCTACAATTTTTAAGTTCTTTTAAAATGTGATAAAAGTTACAGCATATCGGTAACTTACAAAGTTAAAGAGTTAAACTCTTTGAAGTCCATCAGAGGGTGGGAAAGGAAGCAATGCAGAGTGCTACGCACACTAAAATGAGACCATCAGAAATCTCTTGGTCCTGAAAAGACTAGCTGAGAAAGACCCAGCATGCCAGCTAGGGATCCTAAATCAGAATTCAAACAGAAAAGCAGACACTTTCTTCTCCAGGTGCACTAATGCTTGTTTATACCCACCACTCCAGGGTCCCCATTTAAAACTGCCTGGGGGGATGGGAGGACACATTAAAGGCTCTCCTAAACAAAGAACACCATCATAAAGGAGAAGGGTGAATCCAGTGGCTTTGAAAGTAACAGAAAGAAAGCAGGATTGGGTTTTTTTTTTATTATTCCCCAATAATTAAAGAACTTTACTACTGGTGCTGTAACACCATAGGTAGCAAATAAATTTTTTCCTGTATACAACTGGAAACTACTAACAAAAAATTAAGCACAGTATCATTAAATTCTTTTTTATTTCATATTCTAAGTACCAAAATATTGGATGGGAGAACCAAATGTTCTAATAGAACGTATCTATCTAAATTATCAATTAACAGAAATTCCCAAGTTATTGTTATAATTATTTATTAAGTAGTTGTTCGGGAACATTAAAAAAAATCCTATACCAAAAAAGTCCTTTACAAAAAAATTCTGAGGTGTCACAATTACTTAGCGTAATGTGGAGAGTTCATGAATGTGATCTAACTTGACCTTTTTTACCAAGTTTCCCAAATGCTAGCTTAAACAGCCAAATAAATAAAAAGATGAAATTGTCAAAGGGCATCTAAAATATTGCCCAAGTTATATGGACATTCATAAACCTATTTTAGAGAGGTCAATATTTAGGACATTACAGCTGTACTGTTGAATTAAGGATTACAAAAGTTCCAAATCTAAAATACATTCAGAACTATGCTAATCTAGCTAGCTTACATTTAAATGTTTTCCCAAGCAGCAGCAGGATAACGCTGGTTGAGCCGGCATGCACACTTGCTCGGTATAAAGTCCGCATTAAGGTCCAGTGAAAACAGCTTAAAAAGAAACGGAATCATTTTCTCGAAAACCTATTATCTCCCGATCTGATCCGTAAATTCAGCTTAACGGGGAAAATCGGACACCTGCTCTTTGAAAAATCTGATGTTAGACCCGACACGTGAAGTCTCCCGTGGGAAAGGATTCTCCAGCTTCCTCCCTCCCTGGGCGCACGGCCTCCCCTATCATTTGTGCCTTTCCTCGGTGATAAATGACCAGAGGGGCCGGTACGAACGCAAGTAATAATAATAATAATAATAACAATAATAATAAAACTCCGAATGCTGCTGCCTCCCTACCAACCATCCAATTAGCTAAGTCCCTGGCTGGCAAGTTACCTAGTCGACCAGTCGTGTCAATAACAAACACGACGTGCGAGGTGCCCCCGATCAGCACCCCGCGCGGGTCCTCGCGGCCCCCCAGCCCCCGGGAGGATCTGCAGCGCGATGACCCGCACCCCTGAGACCTCCGAGGGTCGGGACCGGGGAGCGGGGAGGGGAGCCCTGGGCGGAACCGAGGTTCGGCCGCGAAGGAGGCTCGAGGTGGGGAGGGCCCGGCGGGCCCGGCCTCGGACGTGCGCGGCCTCGGAGGGCGGGAGCGGCCCGCGATCCTCCCTCCCCTCCTCCGCGCCGTCCTCCCCTCGGTCCTCCCTCCCCCGGCCCGGCCGCCGCGCGCGGCCCCGTCCCCTCCCCCCACGGGCCCGGGCCGCCGCCCCACCCCGGGGGCGAGCGTGCGGCCTGCGGCCCCGTGTGCGCGCGGGCCCCGGGCTGAAGGGAGGCCGCGCCGCGGTACCCACCTCGCTGTTGAAGGTCTTCACGGCCTCCATGTTGTCGGCGCGGAGGCCCGAAGCCGGCGGCGGAAGAGGCGGCAGCGCCGCACTGCGTGGGGTCGGGGAGGGGGCGAGCGGGGCGCGGACGCCGGCGGGCAGGGGCGGGCGGGCCGGGGCGGGCGGACGCGAGGCGGGCGAGCTCCCTTAGCGCCGGCGAGGCCCCGGCATGGCCGCTGGGGCGGGCGCAGCGCCGGGCACGGACGGAGGCCGCCGGGGCGGGTCGGCGTCGGCGGGGGAGGGGCCGGCGCGGCGGCGGCTTGTCTGGTCCGCCCCGCGCGGGCCCTGGCCGCTAGACTGTGTCCCCGCCGGCTCCGGCTCCTGTTCCTCCCAGCGGGTCACCTCCCCGTCGCCCGGGCCGCGGGAACCTGCAGCGCACGGCGAAGACTCGGGAGGCAGCTTTGGCCGCGGCGGCTGCGGCATCCAATATGGCGGACGCGGCCGGGCCGCGCACTGCGAGTCGGTGGCGCCGGCCAGCGCGCCCCCTGCCGGCCAGGCCGCGCGGGAACCATCGAGGCGCCGGCGGCCAGAGCGGCCCCGGGCTTGGCTCGGCGCGGCGGGCGCTCGGCTGGGCTGGCGGGAGCGAGCGCTAAGGCGCGGACTGACGGACGGACGGACGGACGGAAGTCCAGGCTCCGCGGCGCTACAAGCGGCGCCCGCCCCCGGAGCGCGCCGAGGGAGCCGGGCTACAGGAAGCTACGGTGTCTCGGTGGGCCCCGGGCACGGCCTCGGCTGCTCGGAACCTGGCCGCGCCGGGCCCCCGGGGTGCAGCCTCAAAAGAAGCGTTCCTAGACGCTTTGTGGCCGGGCGCCCGGGCAGCGTGCGGAGCCGACGTCGCACACAAAAGCCGCCGGCCGGGCGCGCGTGCGGCGGTGCAAGCCTGCGAGGCAATGCAACCGTGCAGGCATTGCAAGCAATGCAGGATGCACCGACCCTCTGCGGCTGAGACAATGAGCACATCTCTCCAGGCGGGAAGGCGCCCAAGGGCGCACCGTTTCCACCGGGGAAAGGGTCCTCCCGTTAAGGAAGACAGACGGCCATTTGTTTAGGAATTTTCCCCCTGATTGTATGGAATGAGGGATTGCGGTAGATCCCAGGAATAAGACATGATTATTAACTGAAACGCCTTTTTCTCAAGCTGTTTTTTCTTAAGATGCCGGTTTTGAAGTGTTTAAACATGAGAGATGTTATCACTGAATCCCTCCCTATCTATCTGTTTACAAATTCATTTAGCAGTGTGATCTCAGAAGGTGGGCAGGCAGGTGGCTGCCTTGTCTAGCCTTAAAGCCACAGACCTTTGACTTAAAAACTACTTCTTGTTGAATGTCATTTTTCAACCCTCTTCCCAAGCTCTCACTAGAGGAAGGAAATGATGGACTATGAATCAAATCAATTCCTAAGACAGGAGCCACGTAGAGTCCTGTGAGAAGCAAGGCGCTTCCTGATGTTTTAGATCTAATTCATTGACAGCTTTGCTCCTGGTAAATCTCAAGTGTGCGCTCTTCCTACAGCTCCAGTGTTCACAGGCCTAGCAGTGTGATCCTTGGCCAGCCCTGCAGTAGCCTGCTGACCCCTGTAGCTTGCTTCATTCCAGACAGCAGCCAAAAAGATTCAGACATAGCCCTTGCTTAAAGCCCTGTAATATTAATAATTTTCCAGTCGCCTTTAGATACGTCCTGACTTCCTCTTGTAACCGGGTCCTGCAATCTGTGCTTTCAGTATGAGTTGCACTTCCACACTGGCTTCCTGTTGCTTGACAACAGGTAGTGTCTTCCTACCTGGGGGCACTTGTATGTGTGTCTTCCCTCCCCTAGCTGTTGATGTTCATGGTTCTTGTGTTTTGTTTTGTTTTTGCTTGTTTGCTTTTGTTTTATTTATGGCAGATCCTGAGATAAATTTCCTAATCATCCAAAGTATAGTGCTGAGACTTGAGGAAGGCCCACATTGGATTCTACCTGAGCCAGGTTCTCACTGAGTTCACTACTGTGGCCATATTTGCTCAGCCACCATGGGACAAGTGAGCGAATTACTGAAGCTAAGCCATTAAAATGCAATACAAGCTAACAGGTCAAGTCAGTTGTTAAGAGGTTGTGCCATTTGAGTTAATGAAGAGTCCACATCCAGAAAAAAAGCAAAAAACATACTTTAAACAGAGGAAGAGGAGGGAAAAAGCACAGAGTGCTCCCCTGAGACGGAGATAAGGCAAGAAAGGTTGGGGAGAGGTACAAAGTTGAAGGACCCGAACTATATGCAAAGCTCTTAGGACTATATCACTAACCATGTTGTCTGTGTATATTTATGTATAGATTTGGTTGGAATGCTTGTCCCCAATGTAACAAGCCAACTTGAGCTGGCTCAGGCATGAAATAATTCCCTTCTGGGATGCAGGTTTTTCTCCTGTAACCCAAGTTAAGAAAGCCTGAAGGATGGGCTAGAATAAAAACAGAAAACCCTTTGATTTTCTGTTTAGGCAAGCCAAGTCTGCTTACCTATTTTTCTTTCAGTTCCCTTCACAACTGTTTTGTGTAATAAGTTATGACTAATAGCCCTGGTTTACAATTCTAGAGACTTAGAGGATATAATTGAAAATTGCTACCCAAGGAAGGACGGAATTCAATGGACCTAGCTTGGGTTAGATGGACCTCCACCAAAAAAAAAAAAAAAAAATGAAGACCACTAGTTCATATTCTAAAAAATATGAATAAGGGAAGTAATGGATCAGAATGTAGCTATCACTGGAATTACGACACATTCTAGAGTTTATATCATTCTCTAGTGAGTGTGGTTAGCACTGGCTTGTCCCCTAGAACTAAGTCCCTGCTGGGAATGACTCGGGCTGGGACTCAGCCATAGCCAAGAGGTCAGAGTCAAAGAGTCTAGAGCAGCAGTCATGGTAGGACTTTCCACATGGACAGAGAACGGTGACTGCCAAAGGCTGGGTGATGACTGAGTCAGGAGTTACTACATAATGGATAGTTGCAGCTTGGAAAGATGAAGTTCTGGAAATGGATGCTGGTGGACTTTCCAACAGTGGAAAGTGTTTTACATATTTAGCAACAAAAAAAAAATCTCAAAAATGTTTGGAAAATAAGTTTAGAAACTGTCGAGTACAAAAGAAGACCAACTGCTAATACATATTAGCTCCAGAACTACATCTACACAGCCTGAAAACTATGTGAAAAGTCAAAACTGTTGGTGTGCTGAGATTATATTCTTCAGACAAGCTGGATGGTGTGGCACACACCTGTATTCCCAGCTCAATGGGAGACCAAGGGAGGATCACTTGAGGCCAAGAGTTTGAACCAGCCATGTAAACTCTATCTCAGAAGTGTGTGTATTTTTAAGATAATACTTTGTCACTTTTCCATAGTTCAAAAAATTGAAATTTAATATATTACCTGAGCGAATCCTAAGATATGAAGACCAGAGAGCCAGTGAAACAGTGCGGTGGGTAAGGTGCTTAGTCATGAATCTACAGAACTGAGTTTGATTCCCCAGAAGCCCACACGGTAGAAGAGAGCTGACTTCTGAAAGTTGTACTCTGGCCTCCACACGTGGCATGAATATGTGCTTCTCTCTCTCTCTCCTCTCTCTCTCTCTGTCTCTCTCTGTCACCGTCTCAATTCCTCAAATTGGTAAGTAAATTTAAAAATTTTGAAGCTGTTAAAAGAGGTTCTTTAAGAAGATCTTTAAGCACAGCTCTGGAGGACCACACCCATGGCAGGCTTATCCTAGGATGGGCAGCTTGACAATTCAGCCCAAGGTGGAAAAGCAAGCAGAGAATTAGATGCAAGCAGAAAATCAGCACTCACCCTAGAACACATGTGTGACACGAACTGAGGCAGGCCTCAATAGCTCAATTTTCAGCCTTCTCACAGCAACCCCCCCAATAGACCTGAAATAGAGAGAGGACACGGGACCATCAGCCCCTCCTGAAGACCCCATCATCTCTTAGCCCCATGATACTGAAGACTTAACCCTCAATAGATATCGGATAGAGGTAGAACACATTGGAACCATTAGCAATGCCCCTCAGAACACAGATATATTAACTTACGATAGGATGTATTTCTTTCCAGTGGCTGCAATTCTCTTCACCTATTCTGCACCAAGTCATCCATGTAAAGTATCCTGGGAGACTAAACTGATAACCTAAAGGGAGCTCTGAATTGTTAAATGATAAAAAGACTTAGTGGTTAGAACTTTTATACCTTCTCCCAAGCCTTGGCGCTCCTTGCCTGGGGCTGTACTGAAAAAAAAAACACACGCATCTTTCGCATCTCTGACTCTGTTAGACTTTTAAACTGACATCACATGGGTGCATCCAATTCAAGAGGCAGTTCAGGAGACTCAATTTCAGGACTGAGGTGTAGCCTAAGTGCTTGCTTGGTGTGCACCAGGACCTGGGGTCCATCCCTAGCACCACCTGCAATGAGAATTCACTACAAACATTTTTATGGTTATTTAAATACAGGTCTGAAGATGTTTCCTTTTTTTATTTTTTTCTTTGTGTGTACTGGCTTTTAGTGATGATGTGACCTGAATTGTGTCTCCAAAACTCATGTTCTATTTTTACTCTGACTCAGAATCTTCTACAGCCCCAAACTGGCCTCCATCTCCCGATGTGGCTGTGGATCCCCCCTCTTCCTTCCACCTCCCCAGGGCTCCAATTTTGTATTTGGAGCGCCAGGATCACGTGACCAGGGCCACTTGGCCACCGCTCTCCCAACCGAGCTGCGTCCTAACTCCCAGAATTCATGGGCTAAGAGCCCAAATGGTGCTTGGAAATGAAGTCTTTAAGAAGGGTGATGAAATGAAAACAAGGTCAGCAAGAGTGGGTCCCAGCCGTCCTCTGTCTGATGTCACATTGGTCATCAAAGGAAGACCACGCAAATCCTGAGGGCTGGGTATCAGCAAGGCTTGGAAGACTGTAGACCTGCCAGCTCCTTTGTCTTAGACGCTTGGCCTGTGAGAACATTCATGTCCATCCATGTCCCTTTGTCCCCAGCGCGTCCTTACCACAGCCTCTCCATACCACAGAGGCAGGGTACAGAACACTGGAGCTGAGAGCCCGGCTCTCTTTAAAGTCTGCAGTCTACAAGCAGTGGGAACACCGCCAATGGATTTTTTTTAAAAGACGTTTGGATTTTTGGATTTGTTTTGTTTTGTTTTGTTAAGAGTAAATTGCTCTTCATTGACAGGGAATGGTATTTTTGCCTACAGAAGTAAATTCAATTTTATTCCAAAATAACGCTTAGGAAAAGGAAGTGCCCCCTGCCGATCACAAACACATTCCTCTGCTTTGTCGGTAACGCCTTGAGACCAACTCGGAGTTGGAGTGAAGTTTTGGCAGGAGTGATGGATGGATTTCACCTTGTAATGGGCTGCCAGAGGACCGTGGTACCTGGGCATGGGGAGATGTGGTCCAAATACTGCTCCGAGGTCCAAAGGTGAACTGACCCCTGGACTGTGGTAAGATGCAGTAGTTAGATGCAGGTGTCAGTTAAACACTTGAAGATTCCAGTGCTGGGCACATTTGTAAAGAATTAGTAGTTGAGTTAATCTCTGAGCAACCTGCAGGAGATTGTCTAATTGACAGGAAGGACTCAGCCTATGGTGGTGGGTGGCACTGTTCTCTGGGCAGGTGATAAGATGAGGGAAGCTGGTTCAGTCAAGTTTACCGTCCTTTGGCACAGCTGGACAGAAATGCTGTCCAGCAATTGAGGTTTGTCCCTCTTTCAGCAGTACTGTGGCTATGATGTGGCTAATTCCCTTGTTCTATGTTGTTGTGTGAGCTCTCCTGCCAAGCTGGATTAAGAGATATAATCGACAACCGTAAGCCAAAATAAAACCCCTTGTTCCCTTTGCTGTAGATTTATCGACAGCATTCAGAGTAACTATGACAGAGGGGGAACCACTACGTCTTCTTGTTATTTGACTAGTTTGGCACAATGAAACAAAGCATGCCAAGAAAATTAGGTTGAGATATAGCGTGGCGGGGCTTGACTGCAAAGAAGGGCCGGGTCAATGCCGGATGCAACCGGCCTCTGTTCAATCCACTGAGCTTTCAGTGCATCTGTGGGACATTCTGTTCCACCTAGGTGCATGCTTCACATTTTCTAAGGCTTTCCTTCCAGAATTTTCCTTTGGCTCCCACTTTCCACTTCTCATCAACACTTTAACTGGATGTGCGAAGTTCATTGAGACACAGTGCTAGCGGTGTAAGGAGGGAACAGGAGGGAGAAAAGCCAAGAAAGCCACATTCCCAAAGGGAAGAAAGCCAGACAAAACAGTGGCAAGGGAACATCAACCACGGCCCAGTGGTGTTAGCTATCAGAGGAGAGGGGACTGTTAATCAGGCAGAGATGTTACAAAGAAAAAAAAGAAGGAATTAGCACGCAAAGTATAAAAGGACAGCAGAATGGAAATTGTGGATTCCAAAAGGGAGTTCCAGAAGTCAGCACTCTTGGAGCCGCAAAGCCTTGACCTTTGACCTCCTTGAACTCCTGGGGACAGCTGATACTTAATACTGACCCCCAAGAGTAGATCAGACTCCCAGAATATCCTGTTACATTATGATTTCCAACACTAGTTTAAGAACTCCGGTTTTATTTTTTCAATCCACTATTGAATTGCTAGAAAAGCAACTCATTGCTTTAAAGCATTTCTTCCTTCTTCTCTCCCTCCCTTCCTCTTTTCCTTCCTTCCTTCAAAAAGGACAAAAATAAAAAGGTAAAAGCAATCCTTAAAAGCCAAACTGAGTTGGGGCTGGAGAGGTGGCTCAGGGGTTAAGCCTCTGCCTTGCAGGCAGAAGGTCCTGAGTTCAGATCCTAGACCCCAGGTATAGACAGACGCCAGCGGACGCAGGGGTGGCCTGAGTTTCTGGTCCTGGTAGGGCAGAGCCTATGAATCCTGGGGCAGAGTAAACAAGGAGGAGGTGGAGGCGGTCCATGGTGGTTCCCGAATTTGTCCATGGTTCTACACACACACACACACACACACACACACACACACACACACGCACAATTGAATAAATAATAAATAAATTTATTTTTTTAAAAAAACAAGCCAAACTGAGTAGCAGCAGGAACCCAGAGAACAAGGAAACTTCTGGAAGGCTGGAACTGTGAGCACTCCCCATCCCTAGCAGACAAGGGTGTGATTTTGAGAGTCATACAAGCTTGTACAGGGACTCACGGGGATACCCTTAAAGGTGGGGGTCTCCCAGGGAGCGAAGCTTAGAGCCTAAGAGTTGCTGAAGTCCACAGGCAGGGTAAAGCACCAGCCAGTCCAGCCGGTGGGAAGGGGACATGTAGGAAGCCTTGACAGATGTATAGTGCAACCATAGGAACACCATTAGGACTCTTTCAGAAACTGCCACAGGACATTTACCTGTGTTCATGATTGGAAATGAGTACAGGAAGGGAAACATGTCCCCCTGAGAATGTGTGACCACAAGCCAGACCTCAAGCAAGTCTGTGGTGGAATTCCTAATACCTCAGTACAGAAACCGACTTTGCACTGGTGTTGGGTTGGCCTGCTGCCAGGCAGTGAAGACCAACGCCACTGAACCAGGAAGTGGGAGGATGGAAAGGAGGTTCAGCAGCTGAAACGAGAAAAAGCAGAAACTCCCAGAAACAAGAGACAGAACCAGAGCAGAGAAAGTTGTAGGAATCGGTCTTGACAGGATCCGAATGCAAGATTTTAGCAGCTGCACCATCGACAGACAGCAAATGCTGGCTAACAGAATTAAAAAAAAGAAGGAATGTGAGAAGCTTAACAGCACTACCCAGCGGCAAAAGCTAGAAACAGGGAGAGCTTGGAGAGGCACGGGCTCAGGAACGGCTTCTGCTTTGAGTGCATTTTTTACTCTAAACAAACTTGAACTTTGGGCTTTGACCACCTGCTGATTGAAAGGGTGGAAATCAAAGCTCAGAGACCGGCCAGCTGAAAAGTTTTACAGGAGAGGCTTTTGACACTACGTGGGGACCTCAGAGGATCAGGTGAAAAGCTGAAAGTTCCCTGGTCTAAATACAGCAAGAAAGTGGGGGTGGAGGGGAACAAATATTGAGCCAGGAAGGCTGCTTGCTTACAGCAGACCCCACCGTAAGCCCTTCATGCAGCCCAGTCTTTTTGTAGAACAACACATTTTTCAGCCATGAACTCTATTTTCTTATGTTCCATCCATACAGGTCATACTGTTTCCACTTCAAGCTTTTAAACATGGTAGACACAGCTCAGGCAGCTTCACGAACACCCAGGAAACTAGCATGGAATTGCTTTTGCTGCCTTCTTCCACATTTCACAACATCTGTTCCCGTAGATCGAAACAATCCCAGCATCGCTTGTTTTCCTTTCCTTAACAACATGGGTTTCTTTTTGATTGGTGAATTCATTTTGCTGCTCGTTTGCCTGCTTTTGGCCCAGGTTCTCCCATGTAGCTAGGCTGGCCTCAAAGGCACAATCCTCTTGCCTCAGCCTCTAGTGTCCCCTTTTAAGCCCAGGGGCTTTCACCTTTGCCCTTACAGGGAGCATGTTTACAGTTTTTCTTGGCTGGATCCAGATTTTTGGCATTGTGGCTCTTGTACTTTGAAGTCCTTGTTAGGTAAAATAAGTTAAAAAAAAAAAAAAAAAAAAAAAACCTTTAAACACTAATACTGCAACTGTTGATCATGATAATCAAGGCAGCCAGACTAATGGGATGGTTTAGTCATGTACGCTCTGTGGACATGCGGGACAGCTGGGTGTTCACACACTAGATAGAAAGGAGAAAGATTTAATCACACTACTCAGAGAGCCTTAAAAACGCATGCATTATTTATTTCCAGACCTGAAACCACGCACAGTTAAACCAGCATGCGTCAGGGCTTGTGGACAAAGCAGCTCACACACAACTGAGACACCACAAGGTGAGGAGAAGGAATTAATGGGGGGGGTGTGTGTGTGTGTGAGATGGCTAGGCTGGTAAAGGGGCTTGCCTTGAAACCTGACGAACCGCATTCAATCCCCAGAACTCTGAAAGGTAGGAGAGAACTGACTCTCAAATGTTGTCCTCCCCCCCTCTGTTTTTCCTTGTCTCTCTCTCTCCGCCTCCCCCTCCACACACACACACACCATTAAGAAAGAAAAGACAAATTCTTGGGAGGCGAAAGTCGATCAAGCCCCAGAGCCAGAACAAGTTGGGAATTCTGAGTAGTCACCACGGAGAAATGATGTTGAATGCTTGGAGTGGTGCCTGCCCCAAGAACAACTAGCATGACCTCAGGAAAGCAAGTGACTCAACTTTCCTGCAGACAAAATAGGACATTCTGGGGGACTGGAGAGATGGCTCAGAGGTTAGACTTCTGCTTTGCAAAAAGGAGGACCTGAGTTCAGGTTGAAAATCCAGGCAGAAATGGCACTGGCAAGAATGGCAGAGTCTGGGAAACACGGAGCAAAGCAGTAAGTAGGCAGAGGAGTACAGGGTAATTCCCAATGTCCAGGGTAATTCCCAATGTCACTCTTAAGACTCCACAGGCAAATACAGTGCCCTCTTCTAGACACACCCCATATATGCACACACAAATAAAAAATTAACATTCTTTAAAAGAAGACTTCAAAAATTCAGACCCTTGGCAAAAACTAACTGGGCTGAGAGACAGCTTAGGGGTTAAGATTCTGCCTCACAAGCAGAAAGACCTCAGTTTGGATCCCAGGTCCCACATAAAAAACACCAGGCAGAATTGACAGCGGCCTTCACTTCCTGACACGGGTCTAGGAAATCCCAGAGCAAAGCAAAAAGGAGGTAGAAGCAATCCAGGATGATTCCCGAAGTCATCCTTAGTCCTCCACAGGGACACACAGTGCTCCCTAACGCACACACACACACAGTAAATAAAGTTTTTTTAAAGACAAATCTTCGGTAAATTAATAATTACCAGACATGAATGTCAAAATATGACACTTATTTTTAAGACGAAAGATTCATTTTGCAGTCCAGCCTGGCCTGGAACTCACTGTATGGCACGGGCAGGCTCAGATTTACACCTCCTCCTGCCTCTGCCTCCTGAGTACTGGAATAGTAGGCACAAACCAGAGGTTCCCAATCCACATGCTCACGCACAAAGTCAAATGAATGTTTAAAAAGAGAAATATACACATATTTCTCTTTTCTGCTTATTTTTGGCTTTGCAATATTTTGAACTTCATGTAATAATGGAATAGTATGTTTTTCAATTTTTCGCTAATTGAGTTCTTGGAAGTTATCATCTATTTTGAGACCTGCATAGTCTAACATGTTTGTGTTTATGTAAGATAGCCACATTGCACTAACAGCCATGTGTGTGTGTGTGTGTGTGTGTGTGTGTGTGTGTGTAGGCATACAAGTATACAGATACAACACATAAATGTCGAAGACAGGTTGAAACTATCAATTCAGAAAAAAAATTAGTTTTAAATTTACTCATAAATAAAATTTAAAAAATTAATTTACTCATGAATCCATTTTTTATGTAAGTGAAAACAACCCAAATTCGCTAACAAAATAGTGGACAATAAAATTACAAAAAAAGGCAGACGAGGGGCTGGAGAGGTGGCTCAGGGGTTAAGCCTCTGCCTCGCAGGCGGAAAGTCCTGAGTTCAGATCCTAGACCCCACTTATAGATGCCGGGGCGGCCTGCGATTCTGGTCCTGGTAGGGCAGAGCCTGTGAATCCCAGGGCAGAGTAAACAAGGAGGAGGTAGAGGCGGTCCATGGTGGTTCGCGAATTCCCCTGTGGTTCTACATACACACACACATGCATACATACATACACATACACGCACACATGCACAACTGAATAAAAAAAATTTTTTAAAAAGGCAGAAGAGAGTTTAATATCTTACTGAGTCAGAGACCATAGCTCATCCCCAACAACCTATGACATTTGTCCATTTGTTTATTTTAGCTCATCAGACAAGATAATGGTCATTTTCATGCTTCCATGTCCTTATATCTTGTTCTAATTCATGCTCTCCCCAGCTACTAACTTCCTTCCCCAGATACCCCGCTTTCTCTTTTATGTCACATGCATGCATTCATTCCATTACTATTCTTCCTACTCCCTTTCCTCAATTAAAATCTCTTCCTCCCTCTAATGGTACTACACACACACACACACACACATTTAAATCTAGATTCTGCATATGAGAGAAAACATGCAGTCCTTATCTTTTTGGATCTGACTGAAAGCACACGCACTTTCCTGCAAATGTTGTGATTTCATTTTTCCTTACGGCTAGACAGCCCGTGATGTTTGGTAAGGAATGAACATGAGTAAGTCCTACTGTTGAAATACTAAGCCTGTGGCTTTCGATAACGAGTTTTCCACCACTCTAACAAAATACCTGAGATGATACCATCTTTCTCCTAGGCAAAAATGATGCTCTGCCCTGGAGGGTCTGTTAATGCACCTGCACAATAATCCTGTCCTAATAACTGGACACTCCTTGGCCAGCTGGCCTGGCGTATGCAATGGGCAGCAGAAAAGCAACAGAAACTCTGTCTCAGACAAGGTAAAAGGCAAGGGTCAAGCTGTGAGATGATTCAGTGGGTAAGACACCTGTTCTCAGACTTTGTGACCTGAGTTCAATCCCCGGAAGCCCACATGTTAGAAAGGGAGAACTGGGGCTGGAGAGGTGGCTCAGCGGTCGCAGGCGGTTGCAGGCAGATGGTCTGAGTTTGGATCTTAGAGCCCACATATAGACGCCTGGGCAGCCTACGTTTCTGGTCCTGGTAGGGCGGAGCCTGTGAATCCTGGGGCAGAGTAAACAAGGAAGAGGTGGAGGCGGTCCATGGTGGTTCCCGAATTCGTCCGTGGTTCTACACACACACACACATACATACACACGCGCACACACACGCACAATTGAATAAATAAAATTTTTAAAAATTAAAGAAGGGGAGAACTGACTTATGAAAGTTGTCCTCTCACCTCTACCTGTGGGCCATGGTATGCATTCTGTCTGTCTGTCTGTCTCTCTCTCTCTCAAATAAGCAAATATAAATAATAATTTTTTTAAAGTCAAGAAACAACACCTGAGATCTTCTGACCTCTACATATATACCATGGTAACAGACACACACACACACACACACACACACGCACACAACATATGACAAAAAAGAAAAAAAAAGACATCAGGAGAACTGGCATCTTTATGAAACTGAGTCTTCGCTGGCAAGATTGACAATAAGGAAACTGAACAAGTTGAATACATGATTCTTTCAAATTTAAAAAATTTTTATATCATCATTGTGCGCACATGTGCCACAGCTATGGCGTGACTGTGAAGGTAAGACAATACCTCTGTGGAGTCAGTTCTCTTTTTCTACCTTTTACATGGGTTCCAGAGACTGGACTCAGGCTGTCAGGCTTCTGAGCCATCTCGCCAGCCCGTGACACGTTATTTTGGTGACAAGCACTGAATGAAGAAAGGAAGGAGACCAAAAACCAAGGAGGGAGGTCGCTGTATAGATTTTTTTTTAATTATTATTATTTTTTGAAGCAGGGTGTCACTGTGTGATTCTCCCAGATTTTAGCTGGCAATCTTCCTGTCTGAGTCCCCAGACGCTGGCATTAGCAGCATGTGCCACCACACCTAGTGAGTAGCTTGCTATGTTACTAAATCAATTAATTCACTTAATTATAAGGTTGATATTTTATTTTCGGTATTTCATTTATTTCAGAGAAAGGTGTGTTTGTGTGTGTGTGTGTGTGTGTGTGTGTGTAACACATGCCGCACCATACGTGTGGTCCTTTCCTTCCACCGCTCTGCAGATTGATCCAGGTCTCCAGGCTTGTCATTTAACCACCGTATTATCTCACTGGCCCCAAGGTTGCTATTTTTAAAAAGCAGAGAACAGCAAGAGAGCTACAGATAAAGGGTCTGAAAGTGACTGTGCTGGAGAGGGGCGGACAGGAGGGTTTATGAACAGCAGGTGTCCTGAGACGACATCTAAAACCAGAACACCAGTTAGAACAATCCAGCCATGGCCCCTGTTTTCTTTCTTTCCACTTAGACTTCATAAGATCTCAGAGTCGGGAAGACTGCAGGTTAGACCAACGCTGAGCACTTGTGTGAGTATCTGACAGGTGGTCATCTGGCCTGGCAAGTAAGGATCGTCCCTCTCTCAGCCATTATGTAGAGATGGTGTAGCCAGTTCCCTCAGCCCTGGTGATGATATGAGCTCTCCTCTCAAGCTGGACTGAGAACTGTAACCAGACTATTATAAGGGAATAAATCCCTTGTTTCCTTAAGCTATTTGGTGGTGATTTATCAGCAGCCATGCAGGTGAACTGCAATACCACATATATGCTGGGGAAGGCATATGTGTATGTATTTTTACACATATGTGTGAGTATGTGTTCAGATGGGTGCACATGTGTGAGTACCTTAGGTTGACAGAGGAATCTTTATTGCTCTTCCACTGCCTTCTTTTTCAGACAGGGTCTCTAATCAAACCCAGAGCTTTAAATGGGGCTAGTCTGGCTAGCCAGTTTGTTCTGGGGATTCCCAGTCTCTGCCTTCTGAGGCTAGAATTGCAGATGAGTCACTCTAATGGTTACTCTTTACTATTGCTGTGAGAGAGCATCCAAAGTCAAACAACTTATGGGAGAAAGGAAGATTTATTCAACTTGTAGTTGCAAAGGGAAAATACACAGCAGAGATGGCATGGCTGAAGCTGGCAGGCAGGCTAAGTCACAGCCAACGTTCACATAGCTGGAGCATTCCTGGAACATCTCTCTTTCCTATATTCTCTGGTCCCTTTTATATGGTCCATTACTGGGAGGTTCCTATGAGATCTCTGGAGGTTCTGATGGGATCTAGGGCTAGTATAATCTCTTCAGGTGGTCTCAGTGATCTTTCCAGGTGTGGTCTCAGCTGATCCTAGTTAATACCAGGTGTGTCAAGTTGACATCTAGGATTAACTATCACAGTCATGGTATGCATCTGGCATTTTACGTGGAACCTGGGGATTCATACTCCATGTCTGCTGCTTGTGTAGCAAGCACTTCAACCACTGAACCATCATGACAGCCCTAATATTTCTTTAAAAATCTGATTCTGTCAAATCTATTAATCGTCTGGCTTTGTCTCTTCTAGAGACTAAAGTAGCACACACTCAGTATTGCTACCAAAGAGTCTGGAGTCTAAGGCCTGTGTTCTTCACCAGCAAAACCTTCTTCCGTTTTGATAAGAAACAGCACTATTGAATCCTTTTCTGAATAAACCACTGGAGACAAATCCATGCATTGCAGCCCTTCCTCCAAAACATCAGGAAAGAGGGCTTTCTACAATGTTTCTTTTTTCTTTTTCTTTTCTGTTCTTTTCTTTTCTTTTGTGTGGGGTGTGTGTGTGTGTGTGTGTGTGTGTGTGTGTGTGTGTGTCAGAAGGCACTGAGTGCTTCTGTGGAGTACCAAGCATGACTTCAGGAATCATCCTGGATTGCTTCTACTTCCTCTTTGCTTTCCTTTGGGATTTCCCAGGCTCTATCCACCAGGGCCCACACTTCAGGCTTCCACCCTTTCTACCAAGCTTGTTTTTTTTGTTTTTTTTTTTTTTTTTCATGGGACCTGGGATTGCAACTCAGGACCTTCTGCTTCTGAGGCAGTTTTAAGCCCTGATCCATCTCTCCAGTCCTGCAATGCTTCTTTGTAAGTTAGCTTGAAGCCGGCCTTCTGGAGGGTGTCAAAGCTTTAAGCCTATAGTTGAGAACCACCCCTTTATGATTTAACTATCATGGCAAAAGATGCCTTGGAGAGGTTGGGTCTGGCCGTGCCTACTGTAATCCCTGCACTTAAAAGGCTGACAGGAGGACTATCCTAGGCTGCATACATAAGACCTTGTCTCAAGAGCACTGACTAACACAGGGCCTGTAGAGATGGCTGGTCAGTGAAGAGGAGAGAGGCAGAGTAATTTCTGCCAGGCAATTTTTAGACAGTATAGACAGGCTGGGAAAAGCCTTTGAAGGCTATAGTCATAGCCATGCAGGAATTGGCACCAACCCCGTGAAGTGAGGTCACCAACTTCCCCCAACTCTTTGTTTATGAAAGGATATGGGTATGAGCTCCTCAAATGTAGGTGAGTTAATTTCCTCAAAAGAAACAGCTCCAACACAAGGTCCACCATGAGGTCAACTGATGGTCTTTAATAGGAACGGACTGATCAGACGTAAGGGATCAAAAGCCGCTATCAGGGTTGCAGAAACTAAAAGTAACCAATAAGGAAAAGCCACTTATCTTGGGCTTGCCCAATTTCACAAATATCCCGACCCTGTCAGCCATCATTCTGGACTCTGTGTCCATGAGTTCCTTTGTTGTCTCTCCTAATAAATGCGGCCTTAACTCTGCACCTGTTCTGGCTTCAATCTTCCACTCCGGAGCACAAGAACCTGGACTTAACACCCCCCCACAACAAAGATGCTTTTCAGGGCAAGCCTGGCGACCCACCTAAAATTGCAAGAGAACCACCTCCACAAAATCATGTCCTGATCTCCATACAATGTTATGCCATGTGCCTGCCCATGCACAGAGGACATACAATACTCATAAAACAATAAAAAAAATTTTTTAAAAGAAAAAGAAAACCAAAGCACACCCGTGCTTTGAAAATCTCTGGCCCAGAATCATGGGCTGCCCACTTGTATTTGCCTGACATTCCTTTTGGGTCTGCATCGAGACATCCACCGACACAGATCAACCAAAAGATACATGCCAGCACATCTTCCCAGAATAAAACAAAAGGTAATTTCCAGGAATGGAGGTAGCAAGAGGATTTGTCGACAACCAAGGATTAAAAAAAAAATTCTAGGGGCTGGAGAGGTGGCTCAGGGGTTAAGCCTCCGCCTTGCAGGCGGAAGGTCCTGAGTTCGGATCCCAGATCCCACGTATAGACGCCAGGCGGAAGCGGGGGCGGCCTGCGCTTCTGGTCCTGGTAGGGCGGAGCCTGTGAATCCCGGGGCAGAAGTTGGTGGAGGCGTCCATGGTGGTTCGCGAATTCGTCCGTGGTTCTACACATACACAGACGCACACACACAGACGCGCGCGCGCACATACACACGCATATGCACACAGTTGAATAAATAATAATAATAATAAAAAAATTTAAAAAAAATTCTAGAACCAAAGCGTGATGGAAATATAATAATGGGATGGATGGACCAGATGCACCCTGCAGACCGGTGCGTGCAGCACACAGGGGCCTGAGCACACAAGGAGAATGGTGTTAACCCAGCTCCAACATCCTCTGCTTTACTCACCTGTGTCACCAGAAAGCAAAGAAAAAGAACCTGACTCTAAAGACACAAACCAGCTCAAGAGCTGGTTTCCAAGATGAGCACTAGGTTCGATTCCTCATGGTCCTGTGAGAAGGTCAATATGAACACATGCCTGCAGTGAACCAAGGCTTTGAACTGAGGTGTACCAAGTAGCAAGAGGCAGGTGTACAAACAGGACCTTATTCAGTCCAGGATGGGGCTGCCCACTTTTAAACCTGTCTGGAAACAACCCTATAGAGACACACCATTGTGTGTTTCTGTGGTGATTCTAAATCCAGTCAACTTGACAATCAAAATCAATCATCACACAATGTATAACGTTTTGTAGACTAACATGCAGAAAGTTTAGCAGAACAAACTTAGGTTTCGGGTTTATTTCTTCTCATTATTCTCAAAACGCATCCCCTGTCTTTCCTGTAGCCAATGCTGGTTTTGAATCACTTGCTGCCAAGCTGATGCCTGTTCTTCTGAGGGTATTTTGTTCTTGTTCTGGATGCTTCTACAATGTCCTCTCTGATTTTGGATGAATAAAATAAACGTGTCATCCTCTTTGGCAGCTTAGAATCCTCTGATCTCAATCTCTCAGTGTTCTTGAATCCTGGAAAAATTACTCATTATTAGTTCTTAAAATACTTCTTCTGGATGTCCTGTTATATGTAAGTGTTGACAGCTTTACTTCTAGCTTTCATAACTTTTTAAGAAATTCCTAACTTTCGTTTGTTCTTAGTGTCTTCTGAAATATTCCCTGTATTCTTGACAAAGTAACAAAAAAAAATCTAAGTTTTCCAAGACTTCCTTTTTTTCTTAAAGTAAAAAGCCCTTCATTATATAATTTATAGTTTCAAGTTACAAACAATTCTCATGCCCTTGTTTTCTGATAGCAATGTAATGGTGACAATTTTCTTTAACTTGATGAATATTTTTCCTTATCCCTTGATCTTTAATCATTTTATTTCATTTCACTTTGTGTTTTACAAACAGCATATGGTCTAATTATGTTTGGAATATGACATGACATTTTATTAACATGGGAATTTCACCCAAATATATTTATCAAAATAAATCTAGCCATCATCCAGCACTTGGGAGGCAGAGATGGGAGGACTGCAAGTTCAAGACCACCCACAGCTAATGGGGTCTTGAAAAGCCAAGGGCTAAGAGGGTGGTGATAATGTAGGTGGCAGATCATTCGCAGAGTGTGTACATGGCTTTCATTGCTGGCACCACACACAAAAAAGGTAAATTTTCTTTCAGTTTTATATTTTTCTCTTTTCCTGTAATTGTGCAGACAGGGCTGGAGAGATGGCTCAGTTGTTAAACTGCTGGTTACACAAGAAAATGCCAGATGGATCTGGTAACCTGCTTGGAATTCCAGCTCCAAAAGGCAGAGCCTGGAAATTTCTAGTGAAAAGTGACTAGAATCTGAGCTCTGGGTTTAGTTAGAGATTCAGCCTCAAGCAACAATCAAAGATGATTCCCTTATTATCCTTGGGCCTCCACATGCATGTGTACACATGTATACATGTACTGGCATGCTCATGTGCCCACCTACATTCAGATTCATGTAAAGATATATACGTTTATATACACATGAAAATGGAAAAGACATGTAGACTTTTTTTCTGTATCTTAAAATGCTTTAAGAGGACACAAGACATAGTTATTAAGAGCTCATGCTCTGGAATCAGCAGATCTGAGTTTTAATTACTGGTCCATGACAATGTAACTTGCTGTACCAACTTGTGTGTGCACTATATGGTCTTTAAACTGCAGTCTCCTCACCTATGACAATGGGATAATAATATTTCCTGTCTCATAAAGTAATAAGAGGGACTATAAACAGACTTTGCATGTGATAATCTTTGTATAGTACTTATCAAATAGTCTGTGATCGCAATTCAGCAATTATATAGCACTATTGGAATATAGCAGTACTGATATTGACCATTAATTTTTTTTTTTTAATGTGGGACCTGGGATCCGAACTCAGAACCTTCTGCTTGTAAGACAGAGTCACAACCCCTGAGCCATCTCTCCAGCCCCCCATTAATGTTTTATACATTTCCAATGCTCAGAATTACACATACACATGTGTGTGCACATATATATGTGTATGCTTGCATGTGTGCGTATATGTTCTGGAGGTGGAATTTAAGACTTTAATCATGCTAGGCAGATGCTCTATTACTGAATTACATCCCACCCCAAAATTTTTTTAAATTTTTAAACTTTATTTATTTGTGTGTGTTTGTGTGTGTGTGTGTGTGTGTGTGTGTGTGTGTGTGTGTGTGTGTGTCTCAGGGCACTGTGTGTCCCTGTGGAGGACCAGGGATGGCTTTGGGAATCATCCTATAGTCCCCTCATTTTTGACAAGCAACTTCTAAACTATTCAATCTTCTCCTCACCTCCTCTTGTTTCTATTTCTTCTCTTCCTTTTTCTATAAACTGAAATTATCTCGGATGTTGTTAAACTGCTTTTAATAATCTCTAATTTCACTTAGAAAATACGTTTTGCAAATAGCAAAATTAGCTTGTGACATAGCGAACCTAAAGTTGATGATTGTTTCATATTATCGAGCCCTTGAGCCAGTCTGGTCTGGGCATAGAGCAAGATAAATGAGTTTATGCCTTGTTGAAATATGAGGAAGGTAATGGCTCCAGGCTGAGATGGAAGGGCTGTGGGACAACTTGTGTGCTCCATGTGCATTCAAAATGAGTAAGTATTTGATCCCAAGCAATGAAACAAGCTCTAATTATACAAAAGGTATAATTGTCATGGAACCGTAATTAAAACTCAAGTCTGCTAATTCCAGAGCATGGGCTCTTGATAACTATGTCCTTTTTCTTCTTAAAGCATTCAAGATGCAGAAAATTTTTAAAAATCTACATGCATTTCCATTTTCATGTGTATACATACGTACATATGTTTACATGAATCTGAATGTAGCTTGGCACATGAGTGTGCAGGTACATGTACGCATGTGTACACTTTCATGTGGAGGCCCTACTGTGCTGGGGAGATGGCTCCTTTGCCTCACAAGCAAAAGGACTTGAGTTCAAGTCCCCGGATTCTCTGGCCCTGGAAGGCAAAGCCTGGAAAAACACAGAGCAAGGCTTTAAGGATGTAGAACAATCCAAGATGATGCCCTGTGTCATCCTTGGGCCTCCAAAGGCACACACACTCATGTGCCCTCTTGTACACATGCACCCACAGATACATGAAGGCATGCAAAAAGAAAGGCCCCTAGCTAGAGTGCCAGTTTTAATTGTGAGTTCTTAGAAAGGGCTTCAAGAAGCTATTACTGTAAATGCTAGAATTTCTAACACTTGACATAACTAAAATTTGTTTGGCTCTCAATATAGAATATAGGGAATGATTTTTATAGTCATCTGCATTAAAAAAAACCATTATTACATTACGTAGCATTCCCTCTACCCATTTAATGAAAAATTAAGAAATCTCTATGCTTTAAAATAAATCTAAGAAAATCCAATCCAGGGGTTATGGCAGTTGGTAAAGTGCCAGCCAGCATGAAGACTTGACTTTAACCTTCAATCCCCACATAAAAAGGAAAGCAGGGAACAGTGACCAAGACTATGTCTCCAGTGCTGGGGAGAGGAAAACAGGGGGATCCCAGAGGCCCATGGCCAGCTAATCTAGCCAAACTAGTGAGCTCTCGGGCCAGTGAAAGACCATCTCAAAATAATGAGTTGGAGCGTGACTGAAGGCAATGCCCAATGTTGACTTCCCGCCTCCACATATGCACACATATATACATACACATATGAACACATACACACAGATGTGCATACATATAGGACCACATAGGAAACACACATGTATGAACATATGCACATGAACACATACACTAACACACATGCACACATATATTAACACACATGCATGCAGATGAACATATAGGCACATACATGTTGTTGCAGTCCGCCAGCATGGTTGCTGATAAATGACCAGAACACAGTTTAAGGGAACAAGGAGTTTACTTTCTTACGACAGTCCAGTTACAGTTCATAGTCCAGCTTGACAGGAGAGCACACACCAACACCAGGGCCGAGGGAACTGGCCACCATAACGGCTGAGAGATGGACAATCCTTACTTGCCAGACCAGCATGTCTGGCCAAGTATACAGAAGGATGCCAACTCTCTCAACCAGCTCTCTGTGATTTATCCAGGGCCTAATCCCACCCACCATGGGCTGGGTCTTCCCCAGCAGCCAGACAATCTCCTTCAGGTTTGCTCTGGGCTTAACTCAACCATCAACTCTCTACACCTGTGCCCAGAGCTCAAACCCTCAAGAGTCAAGTTGACACCTGTGCTTAACTATGACACATGTGAATACATATGAACACACAGGTGAACATATATGAACACATACATACACATGTACATCAAAATCCCATACAATTCTGGGATTTCTGCTGATTATTTCAAAGGTTTTTTTTTTTTTGAGATTAAGGTAGAGTTTATTAAAAGAGAGAAAGAATGGAACTCATGGACTCCAGATGTGGAGTGCCATGAGTGAGGGCTGGGGCGCCCTGGAGAACTCATGGCCTCCAGGCATGGAATCCATAAGGGACCTGGAAAAGAACTCACAGACTCCAGATGTGGAGTGTCATGAGGGGCAGGCACCAACGATGACTGCCAGGGTCAGGTATATTTATTTATACATTTAGGCAAACCCAGGCAAAAAGGCTTTTCCTCACTGGTTTACTTCAAGGTGTTAAATAGCACACAGATCTGAAAAATAATCCTCATAGCTTCATGACACTGTTTCATAGCCTTGTGAGTACATGTTTAGTTAGCCCATTGAGTGATGGCACATAGGCCATTATTTCTCTCTCAAGATCCCATGGGCTAGAGTGCAAAGGTCAAATGCCCACAGCGGAGACAGGTAAACACCAGTGGCTGAGTGGAGCAGGTAGGGGTGAGTGCGTAGGGAAGGTGGAGACCGTGGCACATTAGGAGAACATGCCCCTTTCAAAGCGACAGGGTCTTTCTTCTCAGCACTGTCTAGTTGCTGCATGAATGGAAGCAGAGAGCGGCAGACACATGTAAGACCACCCTAAGATGCAGACTGTATCTGGAAGCTTCCCAAATGAGTTCTGGCAGCTCCTGAGACATGCTTCGATAATTAATAGAACACCTGGGCCAATAAAACCCAGCCAGGTAGTAAATCTCATCTGATGGGTCCTGGTTTGTGAAGCTGTCCATGCGTGGGCTCTGATGACCTCTAGGATTCAGCTCCAGTGACAATCTACACGAACTCGCCATGGTTTCACGGAGGATGTAAGGACAGAGAGACATTTCCAAGTTCTTCCCAGCTGCACATGTGATACAATAACTCATGACACAAATGAGAACCCAGAATCTGGCTTTGCCTTCTTTTACCAAAAGTTCTGGAATGAAATACACGACATTTGTCCACCCTTGCTCTGGGGACTGAACTCTCAGCAGGATATGATTAACCACCCACAACTTCAATTTTCCTTCAGTGTTTACTGTGATGAAGAGAAATTGGTTCTTTTCCTTCCAACATGTAATACTAATCTGATTTCTTCACTCTATTTCCAAGTCCAACTAACCTCCAGTATGACTTTATTTTTTACTTTCACTAGGCAGCATCTTGTGACAAAGTCCAGACTGGCCTCAAACTCATGTTTGATCTTCCTGTCCTATCTTCTGAGTTTTGGAGTTAATATGGCTTTAATCATTTCTCTCTCTCTCTCTCTCTCTCTCTCTCTCTCCTTTCTCTTGCATATTTTGAACAGCACAAAATTGTTTTTCATCTCATTCACAGAGTAGTTTTCTAACAATTACATAGGCCATTTTAATTGCAAATGCAGTGACTCCGAATAGCTAGGCAAATTAGCATAAATACAGAACTGAAAGCTGTTTGGATCTTCCTAAATTAAGCCAGGCCACAAGAAGAGATTGCAGTTAACAAAAAAGGTTGAACAGGCAACTCACAGAACTGCTGTGGTGTCATTGTCTCTGGGGGTCTTGGGGCTTCCAATCCTTCCTCTTCCTTCTTAGCAGGGGGCATTTCAGAAAGTGAGATGCTCAAAACATACTTACTGGGAGAATGAATGAGTGAATGAATGAACAAATGAATGAATGAATGAACGAACGAACAAATGAATAAGGATGCTCACTTGCTGTTTTGTTTTCTCCCAGCATTCACGCCACATGCCTCACCTGATTAATGTCAAGGCACTAATTGGGTCATTCTTCGTGTTAAAGACTCTTTGTGTTTGAATAAAATCTTGGTAAAGTTTTGTTCACCTCTAAACTTTGCTCCTGCTTCTTGAGATATAGGCACATGACCTTCTTGAGCCTTTCAAAACCATTTAAATCCCCTGCACTCCAATTGCTCATTTATTTCATGAACGATTCTTTGGGCATGTCTGCTTTCTTTGCTTTTACATTTATCTTAACAGCTGACTCCTGATTCCAGCAAACTCAGATTCCTGGCCCATTCCCAGATCAGACCAAGACCCTTCCTGGAGTAATGAGCCTCTCCTCCAGGGACAGGAGAGTATGAGAAATTGACCATGACAAATGAACAAGCCCTGCTTTGTAATTCAATCATCAATCACCCTATATGGATGCTGGTTTGTGTCTTCTCTGTTTTTATTCATGACATAATTTATGCCCTTGAAGTTTGAAGACCTATCATTCTTCAATGTTTGCATCTCCATCCATGTTCTGTGGATAGCGGGTGCTTTAAAATTCCTACTACATACATGGATTGTCTGGCTAAAAATTTTTTTTGTTTAGGCAAACTCTTTTGAAAATGCAGTTCCAACCTTGTTTCTTTAGAGAAGTATTTATGAAGAGCAACAGCTTTCTCTTTTGAAAATATCTTCTAAATACTTTTATGGTCATTTACTATTTATTTATCATATGTGTGAGTGGGAAGGACACTTTCCATGGTGCACATGTGAAGGTCAGAGAAGAGTCTGTGAGAGTCAGTTCTCTCCTGCCAGCATATGGGCTTCGGGGATCAAACTCGAGTTGTTTGGCTTGGCAGCAAGCCCCTTTGCCCACTGAGCCATCTTGTCAAGCACTTTGCAGTTTTAAATGAACCTTCTGTGATTAATGTGATAGCTGAGACCAAATGCAACTTGAAAAGAGGAAATAATACATCTTGCTAGTCATTCAAGTCCACGGTTGCCTGGCCCCACCTGCGTGGGCAGCAAATCAAGCATGTGGCTAGAGGAAACTTTTCACTTCACTCTGCACAGAGAGCAGAGATGAGCTGCTCACATTAGGATGGGCTGGAGGCAGAGCAGAAGGGGTAACAGGAATAGGCCAGGGCAAGAGAGAGACCCCTGAAATAGGTTCTCCCCCCCATTGCTGACTTCCTCTAACTTGGTCCCATAGTTTCACCACTTTTCAAAAGTCTATTGAATTTGGAACCATCTGTGGATCAAACCACTGACTGGGTCAGATGATCTTATTGTCTTTGCAATAGTCCTTAAGCACACACACACCCCAGCAGGTATGCTTTACCACATTCCTGGGTTCTTAATCCAATCAAATCAGCAGCTGAAATGCACCATTTCAGTTAGGATAGAAAATAGGGTTGTAGTGGTCATTTAAGGTTATAGTGATGTAAGGTATATTGGGATGGTAGTGATTTAGGTTTACAGAGACAGTGATGTAAGCCATGTGGGGCTGGTGGTGACTTCAGGTTGCAATGACATAAGGCATGTGGGGATGGAAGTGCGTGAGCTCTGCTCAAAGCTTACTTACTCATCCACAGAATCATTGCTGAAGTACTGTTGCCAGATCCAAGGACAAAATCCTCATGAATATTTAGGTCAGGTAGGAAAGGGAAATAAGAAAGCTGGAGCTCCTACCTAGGAGCCAAAAATTTTAAATTCTATCATCGATTTTGACTTTTTGTTTTATGAATAGTAGATGGGACACTGATGCAAAAATTTCCTCTTCAATGTGAGGATTTTTTTTTTTTTTTGATATTTAAGAAAGAGGATTTTGAGAGATCCAGAACCAGACCCCACTTGATAGATCTGAGATCAGAAAACAGATCTCAACTGGAGACCCCACCAAGAATATTACTAGGATCTGATAAGGAAAACGGACAACTAGACAGACTCCTAGTCATTCTGGGATGGAACAAAACCAACCCATCTGTCATGGTTTGAAATGTGTCCCCCACAGTCTCATATGTTTGGCAAGGTCATGGCACCTTGAGAGGTGGAGCCTTGCTGGAGGAAGGCAGTCACAAGGGGTGGGCCTTGAGGTGGATTAGTCCCACCCTACCTCCAGGAGCTGCCTTTGCTGTAAGCAGTCTTGCAGCTCTTAGCTTCCAAGATGTCTGCGGTGATTTAGCCTCCTCCAGCTTTGGCCAGCCAGCCATGCCACCTCTGCTTTGAGAAACTGCCTCCCCTCTCGAACCGTAAGCTGAATAAATCTCCCTTTCTCCCTTCAGTTGATTGACTTTGGGTGTTCTCTCACAGCAATAATTAAGAGTAACCATTACAGAAAATGGTACCAGATAGTGGGATATTGCTGTGAGATTAAGAACAGCTGGTACCACAACGTGAAGTTGTAAAGCTGAGAGAAGTTGGTACCCAGCAGTATGGCCAATATTGTGATGTGGCTAGTGTGTCTTTGGAACTGTTTGTTGGGAGAAATACGGAGAGCTTTGGGACTTTGTGCTGGGAAAGTCTTTGCGTCTTGGTGGTTGGGCCGAATGGCCTTTCTCGTGAGAGCTCAGAAGAGAGCAATGCTGTGAGAGACGCAGGCAGTGGAAGCCCAGCTTGTGATGGTCCAGAGGGGAACAGAGACTGTGTTTGCAACTGGACGAGTGACACATGGAGCCATGTGTTGGCAGAGAGTTTAGTAAAGTTTTGCCCTCATCCTGAAAGTTTGCCTGAAGTTAAGCTGGAGTGCTTGGTGGAGGAAATTTCAAAGCAATGTAGTCTTGACAATGTGATATGGCTACTTTTTAGTTGTCTTCAGAGTTATGAAAAAGAGCAAAGAATCAGGCAGGAAGAAGCAAAAACTGTAAGATCCAATGATAAAAAATACAATGGCAAACTTAAAAGAGTTGAACCAGGAAGAAGCAGAGAACAAAATGGCTGTTGAAGAGATTAGCTCCATTTGTAAATCAAAGCCTGCTCTTGGTTGGATAATAGGAGAGGCCCTAGCTTGAGGGCAGGATCCTCAGGGAAGGCTCCCACTCATAAGAATGCAAATCCTTTCAGAAGACTGGAGCTAAAGGGTGGAGTTCCAAAGCAAGAGTTGGTTTCTCTTACCAAGCAACTGCCTAGGAGTGAAAGAGATGGTCAACATAGAGAAGCAGAATCAGCTGTGATTCAAAGAGGCCAGTCTTGGCAAAGTCGTCCATGTGGTTCTAGTTTTAGAGGCATCAGGGATGCCAGAGGGAGGAGATCGAAGAAGTTGTCCTCCAAGATTTCAAAAATTGGCAGAATCCAGGCATCATGAGGCAAGAAGCCTGCAGTTTAGAGGTCCAAGAAGGGCAATTTGTGTTGTGGAATTAAACCCTGGTTTGCCATTGAGAAGTAAAGATGTTAGAGATGCCAGAGACAACGTGGGACACCTGACATGGAGAGCTGTATACCCTGGGAGGAACCAGCTCAAGAGACCAACGTATTCTATGGGCGGCTGCATTGGAGGGGTGGAACCAAAGCCCTTTGGAACTGAGATGATTTCAACAAGAGGCTCACTTGTTGGACTTGGAGCTACAAGATTTGGAGTTTGTCCTGCTGGTTTTGGTCTTGTTATGGACCAATCTTTCCTGGATATGCCCCCATTCCTTCCTTTTGGAATGGGAATGTTTATTCTATGCTATTGTATGTTGGAAGTATGTAACTTGTCTTTTGATTTTACAGGAGGCTTTGGATTTTGGACTTTGGGGACTACTGACATAGTCTATGAAGACTTTTAAAGCTGGACTAAGTATGGTTTGCATAATGAGATGGCAATGAGCCTGTGGGGGCCAGGGGTGGAGTGTCATGGTTTGAAATGTGTCCCCCACAGTCTCATGTATTTGGCAAGGTCATGGCACCTTGAGAGGTGGAGCCTTGCTGGAGGAAGGCAGTCACAAGGGATGGGCCTTGAGGTGGATTAGTCCCACCCTATTTCCAGGAGCTGCCTTTGCTGCAAGCAGTTTTACAGCTCTCAGCTTCCAAGATGTCTGCGGTGATTTAGCCTCCTCCAGCTTTGGCCAGCCAGCCATGCCACCTCTGCTTTGAGAAACTACCTCCCCTCTCGAACCGTAAGCTGAATAAATCTCCCTTTCTCCCTTAAGTTGATTGACTTTGGGTGTTCTCTCACAGCAATAGTTAAGAGTAACTGCTACACCATCAAAACAAATTCCTTCCCCCTGCACTCCAGTTAAAAGCTTGCACCCCTGACTCCAAGTCAATGGTAATTTCCATCTCATGGGGGAGATTGTTGCTTCTTCCATGGAGTTTTGGAGGAGATTCCTGAGTAAACTTCAGTCTTCGTAGATGAAGCTTGGGTTTGTGTTCTACCTTCCTGCCCCTCCCTCCCTCCCTCCCTTTCTCCCTTCTTCCTTTCTCCCTTCCTTCCTTCCTTCCCTCCTTCCTTCCTTCCTTCCTTCCTTCCTTCCTTCCTTCCTTCCTTCTTCTCTTTTTCTAAGAGATTTTATTTAGAGTTGAGGACCTGCTGGCCAAGTTTAACCTTAAGATGGAAGAACATTAGAACAAAAGAGAAAGATTAAGACCAGAGAAGCTGGGGAAGAGAGAGCCACAAGGAGTCAAGACCGGACACTTAGAGAAGAGAGTCAAGAATTGCATTTTTGAGTTGGAAGCTTCTTATTGAGTGTCTTTTAATGAATTTGATTATCTTTAGAATCTACGTGCTCCTGGTGTAAGTTGATGAGTGCAGGGTCCCGTGACCAGCACACTTACCTCACAATCCTGATAGGTACCAGAGTGGATCAGCAGGAATTAAGTCAGGCTGGGTCAAGAGGGGATCTTGGAAAAGCTGAAAAACCAAGTTTATTATGGAACCTAATCCCTTATATACCATGAAACATGGTGGTGAAGTCTGTACACTGCGCAGAGTGATGACATCAATAGTGACAGACTGCAGGTGCAAAGTCCACAACAGGTGGGACCACCACTACCAATACAGCCCTTCCAATCCTTAGATATGTTAATAGGCCCTAATGGCTCCATACAGGGTGGAGAAAGAACAGGTCAGGAACATGGTGATACAATTATAATGATAAAGCTCTGTGCCCATCCCTTAGTATGCTAATCAATGTCTAGATGTCTTCCAAAGAACAGGAAGGAATATGTAAAAAGCACCTCTGCCCTTGAATCCAATTCCAGATAGGACAATATCCATCCCTGCCCCTTGCAGGAAGGTCAACAGGAGTGAGCCTATGACTATACCGCATAGGCTGGCATCTATGCTGACATAGGCACAGAGCTATGCTGGAATAGGAGGCACACTGCAACTGAGACCACAAGGGATGCCCTTGGCATCTGTCTTCAAGAAATGGAGATCTCGGGCTTGAGCGTTTCCTACAGATGAGAAAATAGAAACACCTTATACATACATGGGTAGGTGTATGTGTATGACTGCACTTGACTATAACTGTGCCTGTGCAGGCCCAAGGGTGATATCTCTTTGTTGAAGTTCACCTGCATGGTTGCTGATAAATGACCATCAAGCAGTTTAAGAGAATAAGGGGTTTATTTCCTAATAACAGTCCAATTACAGTTCTTAGTCCAGCTTGACGGGAGAGCATGCACCAACACCAGAGCCGAGGGAACTGGCCACACTATCTCTACGTAATGGCTGAGAGAGGTACAATCCCTACTTGCCAGACCAGCCAGCATGTCTGGCCAGGTATACAAAAGGATGCCAACTTCCTCAACCGCCTCTCAGTATTTTATTCATCTGTTCAGAGGCTAGTCCCACCCACCATAAGCTGGGGCTTCCCCATCAGCTAGACAATTTCCTGCAGGTTTGCTCTGGGCTTAATTCAACCATTAATTTCTACAAGTGTGCCCAGAGCTCAAACCCTCTACCATCAAATTGACACCTGTGTCTAACTATTACACTCTTCTACCTTACTATTTTGAGCCTGGGTCTCTCACTAAACTAGAGCATGCCATGAGACTAGTATGGCTAGTTGTTTTGCTCTGGAGAATCACAGACTCTACCTTCCATGGCTAGAATTACAGGGAAGTCACCCCATCAACTGGCATTTTTACATGGGATCTGGGCATCTAAGTTCAGGTCCTTTGCTTGTGAGACAAGGACTTTAACCTCTGAGCCATCTTCCCAGTCCCCTTTACACATTTCTTAAAATGTGAAAGGAGAGAATCGCTCTTATTTTCAACTCAAAAGAGAATGAGATTTTACCTGTCAGTTCCACCGTGCTTATTGATCTGGTTAAAATGTAAAATTACCCACGATGATCTAGCAAAGGATAGGTATGAGAAGCTGATTTTAGTTTCCACCTATATCCTAAGGGAAAGGGAAAACTTTTTTCTCAAGTAAAAAATCTTTTTAAAAAAAATATTGTGTGTGTGTGTGTGTGTGTGTGTGTGTGTGTGTGTGTGTGTGTGTATCAGAGAGCACTATATGTCCCTGTGGGAGATAATCCTGGATTACTTCCACCTCCTTCTTGCTCTGCTATGGGATTCCCAGGCTCCTCCCACCAGGATCAGAAGTTCAGGCTGCTGCCATTTCCACCTGGTATTTTTATGTGGGACCCGGGATCCAAACTCAGGTTGACTATTAATAATAATCACACCTACTCGGTGTGCCCATATTGCAATCTCTCTCTCTCTCTCTCTTTTTCCTCTCTGCATTTTCATGTGTTTTCTTTTCGATGTAAAGACATTAAATAAAGTGGTCACCATTTTCAACTTCAGATAAAGTCACTGCTTTGGAGTTCCAATGTGTGGAGCTGTCTTTCCTAAAGTGAAATCTGCCAGTTAGCAAACACTAGCCCCAGAAAGAGAGCTTCCATGAACTTTTCTTAATCTCCATCCTTGAACATCATGAACAGATAGAGGGATGAATGAGGAAGACCAAGACAGCAGTCAAGATCATTGAACTTGGAAGAAACAGACAACCCACGGAATATAAAGACAGCTCTCCCTCCAACTCCATGTGTGGCCTCTTTAAAATTCTAGGTATATAATGCAAGAACAGTATTGTGTCTTAGTAGACTTAATGTGTTCAACTGCTTAGACCCTAGTTTGTGGCACTAATTTGGGGGCTTATGGAACCTTTGAGAGGTAAAGCCTGGTGAAAGCAAGTGACTTGCAGGGGAGGAGAGCAAGCTTTTTAGGTTACAGCTTGGCTCAAGTTCTGGCCCGAGGTCTCTGTTCTGATCCACAGAGATGTAAACAAGCAGCCTCCTGCTCCTGCAGCCAGCTGAAAGTCATCCACTGTGCATAGTCAAAACTATGAGAATAGCGAATCCTGAAAGGGGTTGGTAATCAGACAAGAACAAAGAGATTGCTGTTGAATCTCCTAGAAACCAGGCCATACCCCACCCTGCAATCTCTCTTCCTGGACAGAGTTGATAGAAAGGGCTGAGATTTCTCTCTTCCTTCCCTGTTGCAGCTGGAAGACAACCTTGAATTGTAGCTAGTTTTTATCCCTGCCTGTGACTTCTAGTGTATAGGCTGGGTCACATGACATGGAATCACTCCCCTCCTTAAAAAAACAGAGCAACAACAACAAAATAATTCCTTTGTTGTATGGGATTGAAGGTTCTCTCTCTCTTTAAAACGCCCATCCCATGGCATGTGGTGACTCTCTCTCTCTCTCTCTTTCAATCTCTCTCTCCCCTAACACTCTCCCACTGCAGGGCCTCATGGCTACTGCCTTGAACTGTAAGTCTCCTAATAAAGTTCATCTGAAGGGTGATTGGTCACTGTTTCTTCCTACAAACTGCTTTTCTTTTGTAACTTATGCCAATTGCTATAAAAATACCATATGCTGGGTGGCTCATAAGCAAGAGAACCTCATTTTTAGAGTGTCAGAGTCTGAGAAGGCCTAGTATCAGTGTGGCCAGATCCACTGCCTGGCGCAAGTCCACTTCCTGGTTCACGGTGGCCATCTTTGTGCTGTGTCCTCGGGCTGCCGATGGCACGAGGATGTTCTTGATACTCTCGGGGTTTTGTTTTATGAGGCCGCTAATCCTGTTCATGACTCACGCAGGACTCCCAATAACGTCATTTCCTGGTGTCTTTGCAGATTGGGTGATGGGATTTTAGCAGATGACCTTGGGAAGGATATGAATATTTAGTTGTAGGGAGTTTCTTAACAACAGCTATGTGTGAGTGATGAGGCGAGGAATAAAAGTTAAAAAGAGATCTCAGAAAACTGAACCAAAAAAAAAAAAGCTTGGAATAGACGTCGTCCCCCCCTGCCCCCATAGGCTTGTGTGTTTGAATCTTTAGCTGATTTTAATGTTTGGGAAAGTTGGGTTCCTTTAGAAGGTGGAGCCTTGCAGGAAGAAGGTATGCCACAGGGTCAGGCTTTGAGGTTCAGTGGCTTGGCCCTGCTTCCTCTCAGTTTTCTCTTATTCTCTCTACCTCCATGATAGAGGAGGTAACCTGAAGTAGACTCTAGCTTCTGCTTTCAACCATGCCTGATGATATGTGATGCCTGCCACAATGGACTATACCTTTCCTCTAAGACTGAAAGGCAAATCTTCTCTTTCCCTTCAGTTGTGTCTGAGTATTGTCTCGAAGCAGCAAAAAGAAGAGTAGCTACCACAAAGGGTATACACTTAATCTTACATTTGTCAAGATGCTTTCTAAATATGCATGTCTTTTTATATGTATATATGTCGATCATATCTTAAGAAAGTGCTTTAAAAATCAATAGAATGAGGAAAAGCACAGTCATTTCAGTATGCTCAATCATCATGGAATTATAACAAAAGTTATAACATGTATTATATACATATATATATAAAATATAAAAAAATTATAACAAGGTAAAAGATCTCCAAGTCAAGTAGCTTGCACAGCCGTAAAGGGTGATGTAGACACACACAGAGACATGCACAGGAGAGGCGAGGAGCAAGACACTCTGGGACAGTTTCACCGAGTTGGAAGACAGGACTTTCATGTGAGAGGTAATATTGTCGTCTCAAGAAAAATGAAGGCAGAAGTCAGCACTTAAAAGTACCATTGTGGGGCTGGAGAGGTGGCTCAGGGGTTAAGCCTCCGCCTTGCAGGCGGAAGGTCCTGAGTTCGGATCCCAGATCCCACGTATAGACGCCAGGCAGAAGCGGGGCGGCCTGCGCTCGTGGTCCTGGTAGGGCGGAGCCTGTGAATCCCGGGGCAGAAGGAGGTGGAGGCGTCCATGGTGGTTCACGAATTCGTCCATGGTTCTACACACACACACACACACACACACACACACACACGCGCGCACAGTTGAATAAATAATAATAAAAAAAATTTTAAAAAAAAGTACCATTGTGAAGTTTCAGAATCTGTTGGATGAAAAGCTTGTTTCTTCCTTTCATTTGGCCAGAGTATGTTGCCCAAATGTAAAAGTTTGGAAATAAGCAGGAAAGTGTGAGGAAATGGCACCTGCTAATGAGGCATCAACTGAAACAACTAGAGCCACTATCTGGGCTGCAGTTTTGAATGTGAAAATGCTCTCACGGGCTGATGGATTGGATACTTGGTTCTCAGCTGAGGTGGCGTTAGGAAGGTTGTGGAATCCTCAAGAGATAGAGTCTTGCTGGAGGAAGTATATCACCAGATGGAGGGGGCCTTAGGTTTTATAACCCAGTCCCACTTTCTGTTCCCTTTTTCCTGGCTATAGATGAGCTAGGAGTGTTGGCCCCAGGTATCTGCTGCTGCCAAGCCTTCCCTGCCATGATGCACTGTACTCTCCTGGAACTGTAAGTCAGATAAACCCTTTCTCCCTTGCTGATGTTGCCATAGCAACATAGAAGTAACTAAGGCACCTAGTGAAGCTGAAGAGAGCCACGGACTATTACTCAACATTGCTCTTGAGAGCTATCCTCTGGAGAAATCACTGCCTTTGCTCAAAAAAAAAAAAAAGGCAAGAATATTCTTTGCTCTACTGTTTATATATTTTATTTTACTTTATTTTACTTTATTTTACTTTTTTTTATTTTATTTTATTTTATTTTATTTTATTTTATTTTATTTTATTTTATTTTATTTTATTTTATTTTATTTTATTTTATTTTATTTTAGTGTGTGTGTGTCAGAGGGTACTGTGTGTCCCCTGTGGAAGACCAAGGGTGAGTTCAGGAGTCATCCTGAGATTGCTTCTACCTCCTTCTTGCTTCGTTCTGGGATTTCTCAGGCTCTGCCCACCAGGCTGGAAGTGCAGGCTCCACTGTTTCAGCCTGGCATGTTTTATCTGGGACCTTGATCCAAACTCAGGACATTCTGCTGCAAGACAGAGTCTTTTTTTTAATAAATTTTTTTGTATTATTATTATTATTATTTATTCAATGTATGTGTGTGTGCGTGCGCACGCACGCGTGTGCGCGCGCGTGTGTGTGTGTGTGTAGAACTACGGACGAATTCGGGAACCATCATGGACGCCTCCACCTCCTCCTTGTTTACTGCGCTCCGGGATTCACAGGCTCCGCCCTACCAGGACCAGAAACGCAGGCCGCCCCCGCTTCCGCCTGGCATCTATACGTGGGATCTGGGATCTGAACTCAGGACCCTCAGCCTGCAAGGCAGAGGCGTAACCCCTGAGCCACCTCTCCAGCCCAAGACAGAGTCTTAACCCCTGAGCCATCTCTCCAGCCCTGCTACACTGTTTATAATAAACAAAAGAAAAAAAATGTTGAATAATTGTCAAAATTACTGTTTATGGCCATGTAGAACTCTCGAGATATCATTTTGGGCAAACACCAAAGGTAATCTCCAAACGGCACATGCAGAAGCTAGCAGCATCCGTGTGCTCTTCAAGGTTCAAGAGATAAGCCTACATTTTCTGGCAGTGAAAGGAAAAATTTCCGGCAGTGACATGACTCAGTGGGCAAAGGTGCCCACATGCAGACCTGGTGACTTGAGTTTCATAGAACCCACATTGTGAAAGGAAAAACTGACCCCTGCGAATTGTCCTCTGACTTCATATGTGCACCACAGCACATGTGCGCCCCTCCCCAACATAAGATAAATAAGTAAGTAGATAGATATTAAAAAAAAAAACTTTAAAAAGAAAAGAAAGACAAAATCTCAGGATTAAAAAATAAGCCAAAATAGAAAAAAAAAAAAAAATCAAACCAGGTTTCCCAGAATGTATAGGAATCAGACAGATGTGTATTGTTTCCTACAGCAGTACCAAAGGCTGAAAAATCAGAGGTGATACATTAAAAATTCTGAAGCTGGGCTGGAGAGAAGGCTCAGGGGTTAAGTTCTGCCTTGCAAGTAGAAGGTACTGAGTTCGGATCCATGGTTCACGCAAAAACACCAGGTGGAAATGGTGGCTACCTGTGCTTCTGGTTCTGGTGGGTGGAGCCTGGGAAATTCCAGAGCAAAGCAACAAAAAACAAAAAAACAAAACAAAATAAAAAACAGGTAGAAGCGTTTGGCATGCACATTAAAGGATGCTCCGGGGATGGGGGGGAGGGAGGCACTGGGGGATGGGGAGGGAGGGGGAAGGGGACGGGAGAGCAGGGGGGTGGGGAGGAGATGGAGGGAGGGAGGGGACTGGTGTACCTGTTAAGTTTGTATGAGTGGAAATAATAATAATAATAATAATAATAATAAAAAGAAAAAGAAAAAGTAAAAAAAAAAAACAGGAAGAAGCAACCCAGGATGATTCCTGAAGTCATCCTCAGTCCTCCACAGGGACTCACAGTGCCCTCTGACACACACACACACACACACACACACACACATACACACACACACACACACACACACACACAATAAATAAAAGAAGTAAAAAAATTCTTTAATTACTTTTTCAAAGGCATACATATATATGTATCATATTTAAAACTTCATTGTGTGTGTGTGTGTGTGTATAGGGATGTGTTCATGTGGGCTGTGGTAGATAGCTACTCGTGTCAACTTTTCAATTGAAGACTGGAACTCTGGGTACATTTGTAAAGAATTAGTAGTTTAGTTAAAGCCACAGCAAGTCTGCAGGAGATTGTCTGATTGATGAGGGACTACCAAGCCCATGGTGTGCGGTAGACCAGAGTTGCGGCCTCGAGACCAGGGCTCCCCAGGACCAGGTGGAGAACAGAACACACGCAACTCCCTTTAGGCCGAGTGAATTCTGAACCTGTTTATTGAAACTTTCGTGACAGCTTTTGTACAGAAAATTTTGGGGGTAAAGAATGTTGCACCTACAATAGATGTATAATTTTCTAATCAGCAAAATCACCTTCAGGGTGGACATTTTTTCAATAACCTAACCCAGTACCTGAGGGTAAAGGCACTTAAGGGAATCATTCTCTTATCTAATCTATAATGCTTCACCGGATAGCTATGGGGCTGAGCCCACATTTTAACAGAGACTGCTTTTTTAAAATACACAGAGGCAGAATGATCTCCTTCTGATTTCAGCAAGGAACATATTTTACAATTAACTATAGGAGTTCCCAACACCCCATAAGTCCCAGCCTGAGCTTTTGCTGTTGTTCTCTCCAGGTTGATACTCTCAGTCAGGTAGGTCGACATGGGCACCAGGCATGGCAACAGGTTCTAACTTGGGAAGATGTATGCAGTTCATGCAATCTCTACTATCCAAGCTTGAACCACATCTCTAAGGGGGCCATGCCTTGGATACTCAAGGGCCATAAGCGCCTATAGTGTGATTTTGTCAATGGAACACTACTGAGATATGCACTGAAGAGAACACTTAAGCAATATAATTATTAAAAGAATAATTCCTCCTATAATAGCATCCTTCTATTCCTTTAATAGTAAGGTTACTTATGTCTTCCTTTGAGGAATTCCAGAAGTATATTGCCATCAATTAGATGACCCATCTGTGAACCATGCATTCTCCAAACCTGGGGTCCAAACTGTCAGGCCCCATATGCCTGCCATGGGTGTCTCTTTTGGGGCAGAGGCGATCATTGGTGGGAGTGCACTCGAATGGTCCATCTCTGTGATTTCTCATAAGAGTGCTGTTTGGGATAGGAAAGACACAGCCTCCTTTGCTTCTGACATGGATTCTCCCAGTTTGGATTGCAAATACCATCTCCAGGGGCAGTCTTGGCATCTAGACTTTCTGGCATGATGACTTCAGCCAGGGTAAGAGGGTATCACAGTTTCTTTTAAGATTCTAGTGGACTGATAGCATAGTCTTATACTTCTGGAATTTCTGAGTTAGTACATAGGTGGGAATTTTACCCACCTATGTTTTAAGACTCTAGAAGTTATTCTCTAATTTCCTTAAAATCAGTGCACACTTTCTGGCTAACAAGTCTACTTATTGTAAGTGACTAGACATGAAATCTCTATTTAGAATTTGACTTAAAGTTAAAAAGCAGGCTTCTTCTCTAGATCAGAGAGCAGGAAGCTAGTTCCAAAAAAACCCCCTAAGAGCAGGTAAAGGGCACTCCTAATTCCCAGAAGAATTCTTCCTGCCCAAGGCAAAACTTGAATTATCTCTATTCCCAAAAAAACAAAACGTAGGTAAAGGCACTCCTAATTCCCAGAATTCTTCCTGCCTGAGGCAAAACCCAAATTGTCTAGGAGAGAGTGTCCAGCCCCTGTTCATGGGCATTACTGTGACCTTCCCCAGAGAACAGGCTTTAGGCCTGAGCTGGGAAGAAACACCAAGGCCTGACAATTCCCATATTTTTCCTTATTTCTCTTAAATAAAGCCATGTCCTTATCCCAAAAGATGTTTCTTTGAATCCATCTTTTCCAAACTAAGACATATTCTACCAGATTAGTTGGATAAGCATGCGGCAATGGTGGGCGGGACTTCTCCCTGGGTAAGATGGAAGGACCTAATTCAGGGAATTGGCATTCTTCAACATACTTGGGACAGACTTGCTGGCAAGTTAAATTTGTGGATATGGTATAGCCAGTTCCTTTGGCTCCTGGTGTTGGTATGAGCTCTCCTGCCAAGTTGGACCAAGAACTGTGACCCGACAGTCATAAGCCAAAGTAAAACTTCTTATTCCCATAAGCCATTTGGTCGTAAATTTATTGGCAGCATCAGAGTGACTATAACATGGACATGTGCATATATGTAGGTACATGTGGACCCCAGAGGTGTTTTTGATAGAGGGTCTCTCACTGGCCTGAAACTGAAGCACAAAACTATACTGGCTATTCAGGGAGCTCCAGAGATCTGCCCATCCCTGTCTCCCATTGCTGAGACTACAAGTACTTTTTACATGGGTCTGAGGGTTTGAACTCAGGTCCTCATGGTTGCACAGCAAGCGCTTTACCAACTGAACAGCTCCCCAGCCTGAAGCTATATTATGTTTAAAACAGCTTTATCCATGTATCCTTTCCATCTAGGTCTAAGTCATGGCCACAGGAAAGGCTTACCCAAGTTTCAACATCCCTAGATTATACAAGTGGCAAGAGGTGTGGTAGTAATTTAATTGTAATTGGAACTGAACAAGGAGCCTTTGTGTCCCTTGAGCAGAGTAAGACTCCTGTGTGCTAACCAAAGCATGAGGGGACAGCAATGCTGGCCGAGGATGGTTTATGCTTGAAAAGTTGATCATTGATTCAATTGTATTATCAATTCTTGTTGGAGCTGGACTATGAAATGTCCCCCATAGGTTCCTAAGTTGACTGCTTCTTCTCCAACTGATGGTGCTATTTTGGGAGAGTGAGGCAGGATAGGTTTCTCAAGGTCTTTGGAATTCCTGAAAGCCATCCCCCACTGCTGGAATCACCCTGAGGGAACACTCCTGCTGAGGAACTGACTCCAATCCTCCCAGAGATAAGATGGCCAACTTCCCCATGAAGTGATTATGGAGATGAGCTCTCCATATCAAACAACTTGATCTCTAGCCCACATGGGTCCAAGAGCAACTGGGTTGGGCCCCGATGGGAATTAACCAATGGGAAAAAGCCAATTTCCCTGGGCTTGTCTAGGTGTATAAATATACCTAGCCCTGGCAACCATCTTTGGCGATCTAGCCCCTCATGGCCCTTTAGTGCCATGAGTCTGTTTCTTGTTCCTTGCTCCTCATGAATTCCATGCCTAGGCACTGTGAGTTCTCATGGGCTCCCTAGCCCCTCATGGCACTCTATTGCCATGAGCTCTGTTTTATTTCTGCATCTCATGGAAGCGCCCAAGCTCCTCATGGCACTCCATGTCTGGAGTCTGTGAGTTCCAACCTTTCTCTTCTCTAATAAACTCTACCTTAATTCTCTACACGTGTCTGGTTTCAATCTTCGACTCTGGAACACAAGAACCCTATGACATTGGGATGGTTGAGACCGTTTTCCCTGCAACAAGAGGGTCGAAACTTTAAGATGGGACCTGGCCGAAGGAAGTGGGACACCAGCAGGGGTTATGTGTGCCTCTGAAAGGTACCCCTCTTGTTGCAGTTTGCCTGCATGGTTGCTGATAAATCACCATCAAACAGCTTAAGGGTACAAAGGGTTTATTTTCTTAGATAGTCCAGTTACAGTTCATAGTCCAGCTTGATGGAAGAACTCACACTGAGGGAACTGGTCACACCATTTTTACATAACGGCTGAGAGATGGACAATCCTTATTTGCCAGACAAGTATGTCTGGGCCTATTCCCACCCACCATGGGCTGGGCCTTCCCCATCAGCTAGACAATCTCCTGCAGATTTGCTCTGGCCTTAATTCAACAACTAATTCTCTACAAATGTGCCCAGAGCTCAAACCCTGAACTATTTAAGTCAACAGGTGCCTAACTGTGACACCCCTTGTCAATCTACCCCCCCCAGACCTCTGCTTTCTGGCCATCAGCAGGTAAGCAGCTGCTGCCGCTGCCATGATGTATGATGTTTCGCCTGACCTCAGAGCAGAGTCAATGCAGCCAAAGACCATGGACTGAGCCCCCCCCCTAACCATATGCAAAAATAACCAATTCTCTCTGTAATCCTCTCCAATATTTTGGGCCAAAACTCTGGAATGTTACCTAACACAACTTTCCAATCCCTGGCCCTGGAATGTCTCCTCATAGTGACTAAAGAGAAATCACACCCCAGAGCTCAAAGAGTCTGGGAGCTTATATTTAGGTGAAAGGCAGGAAGATGTTAAAAGGTAGGAGCCTGGAGCATTTCAGCCTCTAGCTGGTGAGAGCAGGAGAATGAAGCGTGCAGCAGACTGGAGGCGTGGCTCACTGAGGGGTTTTTGGATGGAAGGAAGGCAAGTAAAATCTGGGGGAAATGCTGTTAACATCCACCAGAACTGAGCTGCGTGGACTTGGAATGGCAAGAACACTCCAGAAAGAGCAAGGCACCTGGAACATTGTCCTTCTTATGGTGGCAGTAACGAGTGCAGCACAGGCACGTGGAGAGGGGGTCAGTGATGGCTGCCCACTCTAGCCCCTCAGCCCTTTATCACTGTGTACCACACACAGTACCCCCCCCCTTTCTGAAGGACTGTCAGCCTTCTCCCAGGGTCCCTTGGTCTTTATATTCTCCAAATTCCTGAGAGGCCTACTCTGCTTTTAAACAAAAACTCACGTTTCTTGTCTTTCAGAGATCCCTGTGTGCTTCGGTATGTCTCTATTCAGGTGGTATTTCTCCAGCTGGGACTCACCTTGTTGTAAATGATTTTTTTTTCCTTTTTCTGAGTAATGCTCATCTGATGTTCAGGAATCAAGAATCAGGATTTTGCAGCTTAACACTCTGATTAACCTTACAGTCTTGGGTACTGTTTCTGGCGCTCTGGTATAGCAACCAAAGCAACTGAAGGAAGGAAGGAAGGAAGGGTTTATTTCAGCACACCGGACAGGGTGCGATCTATCGCAGCAAGATTTCAAGGCAGCAGGAACTGGAAGCAGCTGTGGACGCATCTGCAGTCAGGAAGCAGAGACAGAGATGATGCATGTTAGCACTCAGCTAGCTGTCTCTATTTAATGCACCTCATGCCCGAGAAACAGTCCCACCCACAATTAAGATGGGTCTCCCCCATCAGTGAGCACACTCAAGCCAATCTCTCACAGACATTCTCAAAGGCTAACATTAATCTACATAATCCTCCTCCTAGAGACTTGACTCATGAGTGAGTCTAGATTTTGTCACGTGGACAACGCACAGTGACCTTCACCATGTTCCATCGGCAGAAATTCTGACCCTTTGCAAAAATGTTGCTGTTACCACTGTCTCTTTGCCTGCCTCTTATTCCACATGGTCGCTCCCTAATGTACTTGGTTAAGCCTTCCTCTTCTGGGGTGCCCAGGTGTTATGTTGGAACTGTATACCTGAAGCCTAAAACCATCCTGAAGTCTTGGGTGGTACTTTGAGGAAATGCTTAGAATTTCTTCCTCTTGAGATCTTTTGTCATCGGTGAGTCCAGTAGACATCTTTGGCTTCTGTCAAGCGTGGGACAGTTATAGCCTGTAAGAGCACATTTAATTCTAAGCCCTGTGCTGCTGGGATTTAATGCGCTCAGCCTTAGAACAGTTAATTCTGACCGTGTTTGAGGATGTAAAATGTTTGATTGTGGAGTTGCTGCTTGAGCTTAACGTTAAATGATAAATAAGGTTCAGGTGCAAGGCTAGGAGACACAGAGAGAGAGCTACTCATGAAAAGATTGACCAAAACCCTCAAGAAATGTGTGTACTGGTTTGGTGGTACTGGTCCGTTGTGCTAAGTGACTTATTTTCAAGAAACTAAACAAATTGAAACAACAAACAATACAGGAACTATTTCAGAAATGTGCCCTGACAGACTGTGTTCTTTGGCCACTTTCGAGTACGTTGATCTATCTTGGTGTGTCAATCTGCCTCAAAAAGTAAACTCGGGTCTCCTACCTCACTGATTTTGTTATATGTCTTACCATATGAAGATATATCTTTAATGTAGTTCTGAACATTGAAAGTAAAATGAGTAAAAGAATAGTTAGGGGCTGTGGGAAGGGGGGCCAGTTGGTAAAACACTTGCTGCATAAACATGAATTCATCCTCAAGGTCTGCGTAGAGCTGGGTGTGGCGATTTGCCCTCTTGTAATCCCATTGTCAGAGCCTCCGAGACAGAGCTCACTGGCCATCCAGCCTAGCCAAGTCGCCCCCTCGAGACCAATGAGAGCTTGTCTCTGCCCTCAAGGGTAGGCGGACCCTTGAGGGCAGAGATGACCTGCACGGCCTCATGAAAGTGAAGACAATTTCACTTAGGTAGCCCACATGGACCAAGTGGTATCATCTACCAAACTCAGCTGAGGACCAGTAGAAAACACTAGAACCTTGAGATTGCATTGCATTGCTGATCTCAGAGACTATTTCTGGTTTTTGGTGACGGTCTAGAGAAAAGAACTTGGTACTCGGAGTTGTTGGAGTTGTGGTTCCTGTCAAGGGCTTCTTTGTCTTTCATTCCTGGGCCTCGCTCCTCCTTCCCTTATTTCAAGGAATTTGTTTGGTTTTCCCAGAAAACAACTGCATGTGTTTGGTGCAGCCGCTATTGACATCCAAATAATGCTATGTTTAAACTTGCCCTAAAATAATGAACTTAACTCAGCCTGTCTTGATGAATGTGAGGTCTTGCTGTCAGGGAAGCTGTTGGGGGGGAGGGGAGGAACCCCTCAGGATCCACGAGATATGGGTGCCATCTGCTGGTCACCTTGGTGCCTACCACGGAGACTTGGCCAACCCAGCAGTCTTCTGTAGCACATGACAAGCCATGCATGCAGGCAGGAGCACGCCTCTAGTGGACAAGCCTTGGGATTTTTTTCTTTTTAATGTCATTTATAATGGTGGAGAGTGCTACTTAGACAACTTATAATTAGGGGGAAAAGTCAAAAACAAAAATATTCTGAGTCTCTCAAAATTTGTCAGTGATTTTCAAGTTCTTCCAGTATGGAAAAAGATGCCCATGACATCATAGGACTAGGCCTGGTTGAGGACCTGGTTTTATGAATGTGTCATTTTGCGAGCATGCATTTTAAAGGTTATTATTTATTCACGCGCGTATAAAAGTGTTTGTGCATGGGTTTCCCAGGGGGCAAGAAAAGGGTGTTGGTCATCCTCTTCCATCACTCCATGAACATTATTACCTCTTTCTTTGCTTAAAATCACCTTCATTCGGGGCTGGAGAGTTGGTTCAGGGGTTAAGCCTCTGCCTTGCAGGCAGAAGGTCTTGAGTTTGGATCCCAGATCCCACGTATAGACGCCAGGCGGAAGCGGGGGTGGCCTGCGCTTCTGGTCCTGGTAGGGCGGAGCCTGTGAATCCCGGGGCAGAAGGAGGTGGAGGCGTCCATGGTGGTTCGCGAATTCGTCCGTGGTTCTACACACACACAGACACACGTGCGCGCGCACATACACACGTACATGCGCACAGTTGAATAAATAATAATAAATAAAAAAATCACCTTCATTCAAGTGATTATAGTTGCATCATGAAGTAGTGTACATTTTTCTCTTTTGTGTGTTTCATTTTCTTTTTTTAATTAATTGTGTTTTTATTTTTACTCTTTTGCAATCTCATACATGTAGACAATGCATTTTGATCACAGCTACCTCTATTTCCCTCATACTTCCCTGGACATCTCCCTAGCATGTCCACCTCCTGCCTTTATGTCCTCATTTTTTAAATTGGACAATATAAAATAATATATGAGCAATAAAAGAAAATACATTAAGGGTGTAGATAGTGATGATTGCGCTCCCAGTTCCACATGGTTAAGAACACACGATAAAGCTGAAATATTTCAGTTTTATCCATCTTGTATGAGACTAAGTTCATGGTGTGAGCACAGGGAGTCCCGGCCCACAAGAGACTGTCCCACGTGTGAGCACACAGGAGACCATCCACCTTGTGAGCATGTAGAGCTCCTACCCAGAGGTCGTGCACACTGTGCACACATGCGTACCCCATGAGAGACCTTCATGTTGTGAGCTCACAGACGTGGAATTCAGAGTTTTGGTAGGCAGTGTGGTATGTCGGGCTACTAATCATTCAGCTGTCCACAGGTGAGAACACTGAATGTAGATATGGTCTCATCCCCTCTCTGCCACTGTCTGGTGCACATGGGACACAGCAGCCACGTGTGCAGTGCCTCTAGGGGGCAGGTGTACATTTTTCATAGGACTTACTCCTGTGAATGTTTGACAGTGTGTTAAATTTTATTCAACCATTTGCTGTAGGTGTGTACAATTAATTTTTAATGTGTGGTTTTTTGTTTTAATGGTTTTCTATAGATTAGTTTAGATGTTTGCACCATTCTGTAATCACATAATCTATGAAAAACAATAGTTTTCTGTCTCCTTTCTAAGTCTGATAGCTTTTGTTATTTTCTTGATATAGTGCATTGACTAGGACATAGGTATTATTATTTTTAAATGTTCTATTTATTTATTTGATGGGGGTACACTTGCACAATATGGGCTTCTGGGATCAAACTAAGGTCTCCAGGTTTGCAAGTAGGTGCCTTACTCTACTAATCAGCCCAACATTGGTAGTATTTTTAAATTTTTACTCTTTTTTTTTTATTCAATTTTGCGCGCACGCGTGTGTGTGTGTGTGTGTGTGTGTGTGTGTGTGTGTGTGTATGTGTGTGTGTAGAACCACGGGCAAATTGGAGAACCACCATGGACGTTTACTCTGCCCCCGGATTCACAGGCTCCGCCATACTAGGACCGGAAAGGCAGGCCGCCCCCGCTTCTGCCCGGTGTCTATACATGGGGTCTAGGATCTGAACTCGGGACCTTCCGCTTGCAAGGCAGAGGCTTAACCCCTGATCCACCTCTCCAGCCCCCACTGGTAGTATTTTGAGGATGAGCAATGGTAGCTAATCATTTGGCCCAGGCTCAGGGAGGTGGTAGCTATAAATTTTTTCAATGTCTTTTATGACGTTGGAGGATTATCTCTTATTTCTAGTTTTATTCACATAAAACTTTCTTTTTTGTTAATGAGATGACTGCTGATGAACACACACATTATTTGGTTATTTGAAGGGAATTTTTTTTTTTCTTTCTATTTTAGGAATGCATACATACTGGTTTTCAGATGTGAAAATAATCTTATGTTCATGGAATAAACCATAGTTGTTTATAATTTATTTTTCTGCAGTAGGAGGTCTGGATTTGTCATGCTAATATATTTTTTAAAATCTTAAGTGCACATTTCTGAGGAATGTCGATAAGTACTCTTATTTATTATCATGTTTGTATGATATGTATCAGTGAGTACGGATGAATGTGGGCATGTAGATGCCACAGACTGTAGGTGGAAGTCAGAGGACAACTTGGTGGAGTTGGTTTTCATCTACATTTACATGACTCTTGGGGGGTTGAACTCAGATTGTCAGGCTTGGTGGCAAGTGCCTTCACCCCCTAAGCCCTCTTGTTGGCCCTTTATCAATTTTGTATGGCTCACAACTTTCACTCCTTATATTAAAGAGTGTGTCTGATTGGCATAAGTTCTTCATTCTGTGTTTGATAGAATTTGTCAGGGATGCACTTTCTTAAAATTTTTTTTTTTATATTTAAGCTTTATTCATTTATTTTGTGTGTGTGTGTGTGTGTGTGTGTGTGTGCTGCAGCCATTTCACCTGGTGTTTTTATGTGGGACCTGGGATCCGAACTCAGGACCTTCTGCTTGTGAGGCAGAGTCTTAACCCCTGAGCCATCTCTCCAGCCCAGCACTTTCTTTACTGGACGTTTTTTAAATTATTCTTTGAATTTATTCAACAGATGCAGCATTGTGCAGACTTTTCCACCTTTGCATTAACTAATTTTAGGAAGGCATTTTGCTGGGAATTTGTCCATTTCCTTTGAATTTTCATCTTCACTGATATAACACTGTTCATCACATCCTTTTGTTGTGTGGGTTAATGTTGGTGACGTCGCAGGTGTGTCTTTTCATTCTGGAATGTCTCTTCATTATTACCTGGCTGCTTCTTTCCCACGTATTTATGGATGCTTTAGCCTCCTGAAAGATGTCTTGGTGTGTGAGTTTTTCTGCTGTGCATTACTTATCATGCCTTTAATTTCTTTTATTTTTACATGTGTGTGTATGCATGTGTGCATGTTTTCATGTGTGTGTGTATGTGTATGTGCATGCCTATGGAGGCCCAAGGGTGACTTCAGGAATCATCCTGGATTGCGCTACCTCCCCTTTGCTTTTCTCTGGAGTTTCTTCCAGGACTGAAAGTACAGGCTGCTGCCATTTCCATCTGGCATATTTACGTGGGATTCAGGATCCAAACTCAGGACCTTCTACTTGTGAGACAAAGGCTTAACCCCTGACCCATCTCTCCAGCTCCATTTGCCTGGCTTTTATCTTCCTTGTTATTTTCTTTTTCCACCTGTGTGGTGAGGAGTATGCACATGCATGCATAAATGTGTGCCTGTGTGTGTGTGTGTGTGTTTACATGAATTCACTTGAAGGTGTGTCTGCCTGTGGAGACCCAAGGGTATTATCAGGAATCATTCTTGATTGATTTTCTACTTTACTGTTGTGAGTCTGAGTCTCTAATTAAACCCACCACCATCAAGGATGGTCTGGCAGCCAGCTTGCTCGAGGGATTCCTAGGCCCTGTCTTCCAGGTACAGCACACCTGGCATTTTCTACATGGGATCCGGGAATCTGAACTCAGGTCCTTTTGCTTTCAAAGCAAAGGCTTTAAACCCTGAGTCATCTCCCCAAGCCATTATTATTTTTGCTTTCTTTGGGTTTATACTTGGTGATTTTCTATTTTTAACCTACTATCTTGAGGTATATGTTCAGCTCACTTTTTTCAATTTCCTTCTTTCCTGATTTCCTTCTAATATGTAAAGAGGCCGATATTAATGTTCAGTTGGAGAGGGCTTCAGTTGCTTGTGATGAGCAAGTCCAGAAGCTGGGTGGTGGAAATGGTTTCAGGCCAGTGTGAAGCTGTGTAACGTCACAGTACAGTATATGGCAAATGATTAAAATGGTGAACTTTATGTTTTGCCTGTTTTATCACAGTTCCACGGGAAGAGAGAGGAAGTCCCAATAGTCAGAAGTGGAGAAAATAAGTCTCATGAAAAGATCTGATATTCTGCTGCAGCCATTGTAGCTTCTTACAGCACGATGTTCTCGCCCTGGTCTCGCTTTTTTCTCTGTAACTTTGCCAGGAGGAGGCAGTGGTCACAGGGAAGGATCTGGAGTCACGTGAGGAAGTATGGCGGACCCTTTGCCCTTCCCAGGCATCTCCAGGAGAGCCTGCCCCAGCCTGGCCTTGCACCCCACAGAGTCTTGCAGTGGAGCTCTCCACCCGCCTGGACCTTGAAACTGTTCCATCAACAATGATGCAGTGCGCACATGAGGCAGGGTGGGAATGCTGCAGGTTCTGAGGCCCTGCGCAGACGCGTTTGGGGCTGACAGTACCCTGCAGGGTCCTGCATGCTGAGTCCTTTGCAAAGCCCAGAATGTGCAGAGCGCTCGAGATTCTGCCCGGAGAACACTGGAAACAGCAACCTGGGCTTCGCGTTCATTGCTTATTGTCACGTCATCTCCTACTTTGTTGTGATTGCCTCTGGGTGTATGAGTCTGTGTGTGTACGTGTGCGTGTGTGTATGTGTATATGATGTCTCATGTCTCTGTGTACATGTCTGTGTATCTGTGTGTGTGAGTCTGTAAGTGTGTATGCTCATGCGTGTGTGTATGTGTATACGGTGTCTCTATGTCTCTGTGTACACTGTCTGAATATCTGTGTGTGTGTGAGTCTGTGTATGTGTGTGTGTGTCCGTGCGTGCATGTATGTGTGCTTGTGCATGTGTGTTTATACATGGTGTCTATATGTCTCTGTGTATATGTCTGTATATCTGGGTGTGTGAGTCTGTGTATGTGTGTGTGTGTGTGTGCGCGCGTGCGTGTGCACAAGTACCTGTGTGTGTGTGGCATGTATGTATTTCTGAGTGACTCTGTGTGTGTGTCTGTGTGCATTTTGTTTCTGCCCTAAGCTTTTTGGAGTATGAACCACTGAATGGGTAAAATGTCCTGTCTGCCAGGAAAGAGCTGGAGGCTTCTTGCCCCTGTGCGGAAATAGCTGGAGGTGTGAGAGGCCGAGGAGGCTGAGGTCAATTTTTAAACCTTTGTGCTGCTTTGGGATCTGAGGTGTGAAAAGAATCTCCTATTTTGGATGTTTTACAGCTGAAATGAAAGGCGCAGTGTTTCTTTAGATCTTAAATCCTTTCAAAGTCTAACAAAATGATCACATTGATATTCCTGTGAACAATGCCTCCACTTTTAAAAACACTGGGCTATTTTTATCACTGTATTTCCAAAAATTGCATTCTCCACCTTTGGGGGGGGGTTATTAACAAATCTTTATTCTCTCTCCTTCTCTTTTCTTCTTTTGGTTTTCACCAAATTGCCATCCCTTCCCACACCTTATATAGACATCTCTTTAAATTTAGTCTAGATAAACTAAAGTATGGTTCTGCAAAGGAGAGAACATTAAGACAGTCTTTTTTAAAGTTTTTATTATTTATTATTTATTCAATTGTGTGTGTATGCATGTGTGCGCATGTGTATGTATGTGTGTGTGTGTAGAACCACGGACGAATTCAGGAACCACCATGGACGCCTCTACCTCTTCCTTGTTTACTCTGCCCCGGGATTCACAGGCTCCGCCCCACCAGGACCAGAAATGCAGGCCGCCCCCCCTGCTTCCGCCCGGCGTCTATACATGGGGTCTAGGATCCGAACTTGGGACCTTCTGCCTGCAAGGCAGAGGTTTAACCCCTGAGCCACCTCTCCAGCCCCCCATTTAGACAGTCTTGTAGCACAAACAATTCCAGTGTATTGAATAATCTAATAATACTGTCTTTTTTCCTTCTTTCTTTCTTTTTCTCTTTCTTTCTTTCTTTCTTTCTTTCTTTCTTTCTTTCTTTCTTTCTTTCTTTCTTTCTTTCTTTCTTTCTTTCTTTTTTCTCTTTCTTTCTTTCTTTCTTTCTTTCTTTTTTTCTTTCTTTCTTTCTTTCTTTCTTTCTTTCTTTCTTTCTTTCTTTCTTTCTTTCTTTCTTTCTTTCTTTCTTTCTTTCTCTCTCTTCTTCCCTCCCTCCCTCCCTCTCTTCTTCCCTTCCTCCTTTTCTTCCTCCTTCCCTCACAATGGTGACATTGCTGCATGGGTCTTCACAGGTAATTCCAAACAATGGTGGCTGACTTCTCCCTAGAACGAGGGACAGCGACGCCTCAATTACTGCTGCTGGCAGGACCCCGTGACTCTTGGTGGCAGCAGCCAGTGCATTTAGCCTGACTTCTGCTGATGCTTTTCTGCTTTCTGTCTCCCTGTAGCTACATGGGCAGTGTACTGACCTCGCTCCCTCTCTCCATTTCCACCTGGCCATTTTTCTTCTCTCTTCGGCATCCTTAAAATTGCTTTTCCACACGACTCACTGACGGCCGTCAACGAGGGTAATGCATGAGCTGTAACATGAGCATCATGGCGTCCTTCCTTGAGGAGAGGGTTTGGCTGGGTCTGGGATGGCCTCACCCTCTCTCTTTCTCAAAGCCGTGTAACAGATAATAAACTTGGAGCTGGGTGTCGTGGCTCATGTCTAATTCCAGCACTTGGGAGGCCAAGGCAAAGGGACCATGCGTTTGAGGTCAGCCTGGGCTACATTGTGAGTTCTACTTAAGGCTTGGGCTGTAGAAAGAGAAAAGAGGAGAAGAGGAGAGAGGAGGAGGGGAAGGGAGGGAGAGGAGAGACAAATTTGGCTTTGCAGTTAGAGAGAAAGAAAATACCCAAGAAGAGAGTGGATGAGAAGGAAGAAAGTGAAGGAAGTGGGGGGACAAGAGAGAGAGCAATTGCTTATGTGGCTAAGAGCAAAGAAGAAAGGTTGAAGAAGAGAAGAAAGGAGAGAGAGAGAAGAGGAAAAGAAAACAAGGAGACAGGGAGGAGGAGTAGGAGAGAAAAAGAGGGGGGAGGGAGGAAGGGAGGGAGAGAGAGAAGGGAAGGAGAGAGAAAACAGAAGGAGACAGGGATGGGAGAGAGGGAAAGAGAAAGGGAGAGGGAAGGATGGAGGGAGAGAGGAAGGGAGGGAGGGAGAGAGGGAGAGAGAGAGAAAGGGGGAGAGAAAACAGAGCAGAAGGAGGCGGGGATGGAGAGAGGAAGAGGAAAAGGGAGAGGGAGAAAGAGAGAAAAAGAGAAACAGACAGATACAGAGATAGACTGTGCAGTTAGAGAGAACAAGTCTTGGGAGGGAGCAGTGGATTTAAGAACATTAAGAATGGCGATCTAGCCCCTCATGGCCCTCTAGTGCCATGAGTCTGTTTCTTGTTCCTTGCTCCTCATGAATTCCATGCCTAGGCACCGTGAGTTCTCATGGGCTCCCTAGCCCCTCATGGCACCCTAGTGCCATGAGCTCTGTTTTATTTCTGCTTCTCATGGAGGGTCCATGTCTGGAGTCCATGAGTTCCAACCTTTCTTTTCTCTAATAAACTCTACCTTAATCCTCTAAAAAAAAAAAAAAAAAAAGAACATTAAGAATGTTTTTTGGGAGGTGGTCTCCAGAGAACAGGGCTAACAGGACAGGGAGACCCCAGCAACAGAATTCTGAGAGGAGAGGAAAAGCCACAAGAAAGAATAGAACTGTCACCTGTAACACGATACTTCCTGATTTTAAAAAAATGTGCCCTGCCATGTCGTTATTTACAATCCACTTTCGACTTACCACATTGGGAACAGAATCCAAGTCTGCTTAGAGGCACACGACTTAACAAGATAAAAATAAGCGCACAGATGGAGAAGGTGGGCAGGAAGGGCAGGGGAGATAGGAGCCGGGTTGGTTCACGCACAGCCCGGACCTCTACCATCTGCTTGGAGGGAGGTGGGCTCTGACCTGCCCCAGCACTCTGGCAACAGCAGGGAAAAAGAAACAGATGGTCACTTAGAAAGTCTGTGGTGCATTCCACCTCAGGGGATGGACAAGGACTGTACTAGATCTCACGGATGGCCAGAGACAGAACTTGAGCAGATTTTCGTGGTCATTTAGAGTTACCGTGAACATTCTCTTGCTGCCTCCCACCTCTCCTGCGCGCAGCCCTTTCCACGATCATATTCTAGACAAGGCACAGGAAAAACTTTTCCACGAGACTAAACTATGTAAGGAAATTTGTTTCCTTGAGAAACTTCCTAGAAGAGTTGAGTAATTTAGAATTAAATTTCAGCCATTGTATATATTTATACTGTAGGGGCTCATGAAATTTATTTTATTTCTATTGCTATTGATATATATCCCAGGGTGGTCTTAAGCTCAAAATCCTTCTGCCTCAGCCTCCGGAGCTCTGAGGTTGCAGGTACATGGTATCATGTTGACTGACATCTGTGGACTTCAATAGTCCCAACATTTAGCATCACAAAATGCTCTCTTCCTAGGGGGAAGTTCACTTGCTGTGTTCAGTGGCTGGGACACAACTTGGTGAAGCTGTTGGATTTTGGGTGGCGGAAGAACCCTCATTCAGGAATTCACATTTCAAAATTGTTCAGTGAAGGCTCTTGTTTCCTGTCCTGGATTATATGAACTTGTTAGTGCTGTTATAATGTACCTTTTAGAAACACAAAGGAGATAAGAGTATATGAGTATGTTTCTTCTCTCTGCGTGTGTCTGTTGGAGGGGGTGGATTTATTCTGTATGTGTAAGTGTGTGTAAGTGTGTGTGTGAATGTGTAGGTTTACTCTCTCTCTCTGTATGTGACTTTATTCTCTGTGTGTGTGGCTGTTGGAGGGGGTGTAGATTTATTCTCTCTGTGAATGCATGGATTTATTCTCTCTCTGTGTGTGAATGTGTGGATTTTATTCTCTGTATATGTATGTGTGAATGTATGGATTTTTTCTCTCTCTCTTTTTTTTCTCTTTCTCCTATGTATGTGAATGAATATGTGGATTTAGTCTCTGTGTGTGTGAATGCATGGATTTATTCTCTCCCTTTCCTCCCCCCTCTCTGTGTGTGCCTGTCTGCGCATGTCCAAACATGAGACCTATATTGATATTTTTCTCTCAGGAACACATGTCGTGGGCAGATATTTCAAGGCAATGCTTTTGCCACCTTCTTTGTTACTGTAACTGAAGTAGCTCCAAGCGCAGAAGGTCAGGTCAGGTGCAAAACGAGGCCCCATAGGCCGGTGACCACAGTCATGTGTCTGGTGCCTCCAGCAAAAAGGAAGCATTTCTTGCTGATTCCTTCTCTCCCCCTGTTGGACGTGATGCGAGGGCATGGTCTTCTGCTAAGCCTCACGTTTGGAGCAGGCTCTCTGGTCTTGAGTGGACCATCGAAGTTCACATTCTTTGTTCGCCATGTTCAGAATCAGTAGCCCATCCCCTGAAACAAAGATTCTGTGCTGTCAGGAATGTATTCATGCGCCCACCTAGTCAGATCAAGTTACCAGGTCTGCTCTGGACGAGCGTCAGAGACTGGCTGCTTATCGCAAGCTTTCAGTCCACAGCTGTGGCGGCCAGTGTAGTCCTGGCATCTTCTGTGTAAGCTCTTTTTTCCTTTTAAGTTTGGTTTTTGTCAGCCTCACATATGTACATGATACATGATACCGCTCTTACCCCTACTAGCCTCCCTCTTGACCAACTCAATGCCAGGTGCACATGGATTGCTGGTTTCACATTGTAAAGAGCCTTTATGTTTTGATGTTGAATGGCCACATTAAGGAACTGAGAATAGACATCTCATGACTAAACTGGGGTTTACATGGGTGGGTGCCACCCTGCATGCTCTGTATGGATAGGAAGGGCCACTGTGACCACAGGAAGGTCCCCTGAGTGCCCCCAACCTTGCCTGGCTCCCATTGGGAGCTGCCTGAGGAGGAGGGGAATTACCAGCACAGCCTTCAATGCTCCTTATGGTTAAAACAAGGCTAACTTGGCAGCCAGTCACACCCTGAAGCAGAAATCCAGAACTAGCCCACCCCATGTTGGACTCGGAACTCAAAGCACCCCTGAGTCATGCATCAGTGCCTCCACAGTCTCTCCGTTGGCACCTCAAGACCAGCAAGGAGCATCCTCCCCAAACTGCTGGACAGGGCAAGAAAACCATGCACCGCAGACATCTCCAGAGCTGGGCTTTTCTGGCAAGTGTCGACTTTCTGCATTCATTTTGGCTCCTTTTCTTCACCAGGAGACCATCGTCCCACGGGCCTGTGTTCACTCCTTTACTTTTTAAAAAAGAAAGTGGCCGATAAAGTATGTATGTATTTTGACTTCTAGAACATTCTTTTAAAACTAAGTATACATGCAAGGCTCATAATTTGGAATGATAGGATTTACCAGATTTAAAAACATTTTTGTTCCAAGATGGAGACATGGCTCCGAGGTTAAGACTGCCTCACAAGCAAAAGTCCTAAGGTTGGGATCCAGGTCCCACATAGGAACGGTGGCAGCCCGTACTTCTGGCCTGGTGGGTGGAACCTGGGAAATCCCAGGGTGAAGCAAAAAGGAGACCGAAGCAATCAGGATGATTCTCCAAGTCACCCTTGGTCCTACACAGGGACACACAGTGCCCTGTGTTATACACACACACACACACACACACACACACACACACACACACACATGCACACACACACATACACACACAATATAAAGGGAGTGCTCATTGACAATCAGATTCTGTTGACCTGGAATCCCACAGCGACTTAAAATAACTCTCATATGTAACTCTAAATATTTATAGAAAGATAGATTTATTATCCTTTCAAAAGCAGAGATATTCTGGTGACCCTAACACTCCTTTTAGTTTTATGATTTCTCTTAAAATATATTATTTGGTTATGAGAGAGGTGGGGGGTTTAGGGTTACCATATCTTATATCCCCTTCAAGGCCACACATCTGTTAACCTGCAGGCCTCCCACTAGGCTCCACCCCCTAAAAGTCCCATCACTTTCTGATATCCCTGAGGTGAGGTGCTTTCACTCATGGGCCTGGAGAGACACACTAGAGTCAAATTATAGCAATACCTAGTGCAAAGTAAATTCTTTATAGTTACACTCTATTGTTTGGAGAATAATGATGAGAAAACAGGTCTATCTACATTTAGTATACATGCAATTTTTTTCAGATATTTTTGATTGAATCTGCAGATGTGGAATCAATGGACACAGAGGCTTGACAGTATATATCTATCTATATCTATCATTTACATCATCTATATCGTACGTTCAATGCCTGACCATTGGTGTTCCTTATATTGCTATCTCTATATCTGTATTATCTATCTTTCTGTCTCTGTCTATGTATGTGTATGAAGCCAGGGTTCATTAATGGCCGGATCGTGTTCTGACAGATGCATCATTAAATAGATGATCTCACTATTTTGCAAACATGAGAGTCAGCACTTACCCAAACTGAGGTAGCTATGAGGTCACCAGGTAATATGCTCTTATGGGACCATTATCTCGTCCATTGCCATGCAAACATCATTATACATGACTCTCTGTGTGTTTTTCTTGACACAGAAAAGAATTTTTTTTCATTTAAATAAAGAGCAAGTGGAAGAAGTCAGAATAATTTAGCTTTGACAACTCTAAGAAGATAGAATAGGAAAGCGGTGGAGTCATGCAAATGCAATGTCTGTGTGTGTGTGTGTGTGTGTACATGAGCACATGTGTGTATGTAAACGTGTGTATAAGTGTGCATATGTATGTGCATGTTTAAGTGTGATTGTAGGTATGTATGTAAGTGTATATGTATGTATGTACATGTAAATGTGTTTGTGCATGTACACACTGGGTAGATACTGGATGTCCCTCTCTGTTGCTCTCCTTCTTACCTTTGTTTCAGGGTCTCTCTCTTGAATCTCACCAGCTTGACTGGACTGGCTGGTCATCCAGTTCCAGGTCTTCTGTTCGTACTTCCCCAGCACTGAGATTGCAGGCGCACACCACCACCACGCCTGGTTTATGTGGTGCTGGGGATCAAATTCAGGTCTTCACGCTTGCGTAGCAGGTGCCTGATCCACTGAGCCCTCTCACTGTCCCCTGATGTCTAGGTCTATGTAGCTGAGACACTTCTCATCTTCTCGGAATCTCACTTATGATTTAGACAGTAATCCATCTCTCTTTGGCGTTGTGAAGAATGAGAGACATGGTGTATGAAAAGGCCAGTGCCTGACTTGGCACCCTTCCAATGCCAGGTACCATGCATAGGAATTTATAGTAATCGTGTAGCACTAGTACTATGTAAATAGTCTTCAAGGTCATGGTCAGGGCTGCTCAGGTTGGGTAATTCACTAGCAGGCCCCACAGTGTATTTGCACTCATGACTAGGCAAGCGAGTACAAAGCAAGTTCTGTATTGCAATGAGAGGATTCAAAGCAAGAGGGCGTAACTAGCAAAAAGAAATGCGTAGGGCCAGGTCTGGAGACCATAGATACACGCTCTGAGATTCCTTGTGCGTAGGCTCCCAGGGGGGCCACACAGGATGCACTGAATTCTTCTAGTGAGCTGTGGCAGTACCTGTGACATGTCTGCCAGGAAAGCTCACCAGGGATTCAATCCCCCACCTGGGGGGAAGTAGTTCTCATAGAGACCTATGCTTGACATACATCCAAGCTGTAGACAACCAGAAGGAAAACAAATATTCAGTACGTTTTATGCTTGCAAAGTTATCCATCCTGAAAATGATGGGGACCCTCCTCCCCAAAGTGAATTCCCCAGTGTATTAGTCAAGGTTCTCTGAAGAAACAGAGTCTATAGAATGTAATATATATAAGTAAGTTTATTAAAAAATAACTCACAATAAAAATAGTGTCCTTCAAGGTAGCTGCCCGCAGCAGCCTCTGTCCTGGCTATGTGTATCCTTGTGAAGGACTTTAGGGATCATCCTAGATTACTTTTACCTCCTTTTTGCTTTGCTCTGGGATTTCCCAGGCTCTACCTACCAGGGCTGGAAATGTAGGCAGCAGCGATTTCTGCCTGGTGTTTTTACGTGGGACCTGGGATCTGAACTCAGGACCTTCTGCTTGCAAGGCAGAGGCTTAACCTCTGAGCTATCTCTCCAGCTCTGTGTTTGCATTTTTGTGGGCTCACATGTATGTGCATGTATGTACACATGTGCATAGAGTTCTAAAGTTGACGATGGATCCTTCCCCTATCACTATCCACTTTATTTATTCAGGAAGGTTCTTTCAGCCCAGAACCTACCAACTGGCTCATCTAGTTAGCCAGCTTTCCTGGGGGAGTCCTCAGTTTCTGCTTCTGGAGTTCCAGGGTTACCATCAGGTTACTATATCTACTCAGATTTTGCATGATTTCTGAGGATCAGATCAGAACTCTGATCCTCAGACTTGCACAGCAAGTTTTTTATACAATGAGCCAACTCCCCATTCCCAGAAACATTTTAGCTTTATTAAAAGTTATCACTATGAACATAAAAGAAACAAGTCATAAGATGAAAGTACTGTAAATAAGTTTTCATGAAAGAGTGGAATGTGGAATATATATGAAACTCTCACAAACTAAAAGCTAAAGAAAGGCATTTATAATTTTGTAATGTGGAAAAGATATCCATGTAGCCAAGAAATACACAAAAGATATTATACCAGTGTACTACTGCTATTATAGCAAGTTAACTCAAACTTACTGATCTGATACCAGCTCTTTGCAAGAGTCCCAGTAGAAATGTGAGCCCGAGTTCACCAAGAGATACTGGAGAGTACACACTTGAGCTCTGCTCAATATCCATTAACAGGAGAATGAAGAAATGAAGTCAGGTTCTTTCAAAGGGATACCAAACAATATTGAGAATTGAGAAAATATTCCTAGCACGGCATGTGACTGAGTAGACGAACTTCTCAAATACAAATGGAGCAAAGCTATGGAGACATAGTAGGGTATGTATGCATGAGTCCAGACATCACAGAGTTGGAAAGTGGCCAGTGAAGTCACATATACATGGCAGTCAGAAAACAGCCCTGGTGTGGGGTGGAAGCGAATAGGATAGGAGTGGGTAATGGAAGTTTTGGCAGTGAAGATCATGTTTCATACTTTGGAATGGGGCTGATCACATTGATATGTTTGTTCTGGAAAAATCCATGAAAGCATCAAAGGATGGGACTATGTTTCTGTTTGTAGAATGCCTGCCTAGCAAGCATGAGGCCGTGTGTTCGATCCTCAGCACTGCAGAAGCTGGGTGTGTTGGCACATGCCTGCAACCCCAACACACAGGAGGTAGAGGCAGAAGGATGGGAAGTTCAAGGTCAACTTTGGCTACTCAGCCCCTCCTAGAAGAGGTCTTTGAAGCTGTCCACTCAGGATGTGCACACTTCTAACACACGGAAGCATGTTGTTCGTCAGGAAATAGTAGTTTACATATGCAACACAAGGTGCGTAAAACCTTTGGGTGTCCCTTTGGAAGGGAAACAAGGCACTTTGGGAGCGCACATTTCCCCTTCCCATCCCATCCCACCCTGAAGTGGTTTTTTTTTTTTTCCTTGAAGAAGTTGGTTTTCTTTTCAGGATCCTTGTCCACTTCAATTGATGGATGAGTCAGTTTGAAGTTTGCAGAGTAGCCAGAAAGTTGAGAGCATCCTTTCAGGAAATGGGTCCTGAATTGTTGGAATGTACTTCAGAGGCTACTAAAAAAAAAGGCTTGGTGGGAATTTCAGCTCCAGGAGTTAATGTGCTGCCAGCTGCCTCTGGTTTAGAAACCCCCGGTGACTCACCCTCTCGGGTCATGACAATGAGATTGAGATGGGTTGGGAAGCTCAGGGACGAAAGGGATCAGGTCCTCCTAAGCCAGCTGCGTCACTGTGGCACTTGGCAAGTAGTCGTGGGTCTCCACCCTTCTCCTCCTTTGCATGACCACATCTCTTCTCTAATGCAAGGGTCTGTACAACACTTTGGATTTTTTTTAATGTATGTGAAAGAACAAAAAAGAAAGACCAGTTTCTTTTTCATGGAGAATACACACACACACACACACACACATATACACATACACACATAAATATACACACATCCATGCACACACATACACATATATATACACACACACTCACGGATCACATACTGCCCAGCCTCAGCATGGTGCTGTTCTTTTGGGGCTTAGAAAACATAGAGATGCCACCTGCTGCATGCAATTGAACATGGAGATGCCAGCCTGCTCTATGTAACTGGGTAGTTAGACTACTAGAAGAAGACAGGCTCTGCTAAGTATGAGGAAAAAGGAAGAAAAAGGAGGAGGAAGAGGAAGAAGGGGAAAGCAGGTTTATAGAAAGAAAAACAAGAATAAGGGAGATTATCTTAGCTCAATTCACCTACTGTGACAAAGTACCACACCCTGGAAGGTTTATACACCACTGAAGCTAATTTTTCTCACAGGGTAAGAGGCTGGAAAACCCCAAATCAGGAAATCATTGTGATTGTTTCTGGGGAGATTCTCTTCTGCTTCAGAGACTTAATCTTTTCATTATATCTTTTCATTGCAAGCTTTTAAAAAGTAGAACATATTTCTTACATGAAGTGATGAATTTCATCCTAATATTTTCACCCATGTATATAATGTGTTCTGATCATGTGGACCCCTATTACCCTCTCTTGACTCCCCCACTCCTCTTCCCAACTGGTTCCCCTTCTACTTTCACATCTTTTTTTTTTCTTGTGAACCAATGAATTTAATTAAGTTTACTTGCAGAATCAAGGCAACTTACCAGCGGCTATACCACTGAAGAGGGCAGCATTTCCCTCCCCCAGCAACCGTCCACTACCTACAGACCCTCAAGGAGGTCATAGGTCACTAGTTCCACCGACGAGGGCTCCACCCTCGTGTCCTAATCACTTCCCAAAGCCTCATTTCCCTGTGATCACACAGGAGATTAGGGGTTCAGCATGTTCCAGGAACACACGCACCGTCAGACCTAGCAGAGTTTGGATTCAGGAACTTTGAGGCCAAAGTTCTTTTCCCTGACACATGCTCACCAGTAGTTCTGCTATTCGTAAAGATGTGCCAGCAAAACAGTCTTACCAGTTTCCCAATGGTACAGTACAGGGACCACAAGTGCAGAAAATTCCAGGAACAGAGCTCGTTAAAAAAAAAAAAAAAAAAAATCACCTGAAACAAATGAATGGAAGGCAGTTTTAAGAGAAGTGCAAACAGCCAATAAATACATGCAAAAATGTTCACCATCCCAGCCACCAGGGAAATGTGCCACAAAGCTACGTTGAGATTCTGCTTACCCCATCAGAATGGCTGTCACCAAGGGAACAGACAAGAAGGTGAGGGGTCCTTGTGCGCAGCCAAAGTGCACTAGGTACATGTATAAAATGTCACAACTCTCCATTTTGTACAATTAATATATTCTAATGAGAAAGAAAAAAAAATCCTGGAAGTCTCTCTAAGTTGGTAGCCAGCAAATATTTCAGGAAATGCTCCCTAGAGAAGAAGCACAAGAGAAACTTTCAGAGTCATACGCTGATATCCATGTCACATGGGCACATAGGTAAAGTGACAATTCACTGAGCTATTGAGCTGTATGCTTAAGAAGTGTGTTTACTTGTTTTGTTTTTATTAAAACATTTTGGACTTGAGAGATGGCTCAGGAGTTAAGACTTTGCCTCTTAAGCAGAAGGTCCTAAGTTCAGATCCCAGGTACTACATAAAAATGCCAGGTAGAAATGTCAGCGGCCTGCAGAGCTGGCTCTGGTGGGCGGGGGCTGGGAAACCCCAGTGCTAAGTAAGAAGGAGGAAGAAGCAATCCAGGATGATTCTGGAAGTCATCCTTGGTCCTCTACAGAGACACACAGTATCCTCTGATACACACACACACACACACACACACACACACACACACACACACACACTAAATAAATAAATAAAATTTATTTATTTACTTAAAAATTTACTTACTGCAATGAGAAAAGAGAGAAAGAAAGAGAGAGGAGGGGAGGGGAATATAATCCATGGCGTATGTATGGAGGTCAAAGGACAAATTTCAGAAGTCAACTCCACCACCTAGGCTTCTAGGAATTGAACTCATGTCTCCAGGTTTTTAAGCAGGCACGTTCACTGCTGAGTCATCTCACCACCCCCTTGACTTGCTTTTTATGCATTGTCTGAAAAAACGTATCATCAATTACTATTTTGACACTTCCCTAAGAAATGATCTAGGTTAGAACTTTTCCTTAGTAATGTATTTACTCAGACAGCATTGTCTTAGGGAATACTTGGTGACAGGTTTAGACTCTTCTGGAAGCTGTGCCATGTTATGAATGCCTATTTCCCAATTCAGATGTTGCAATCGTAGGCCTCGAGGTGATTAGGTCCTGAAGGCAAAGCTCTTCCAGTGAGATCCGTGGCCTGATAAAGAGGTGGAGAGATTTCTCCTTCCACCCCGGAAGGGATCCACGGCAGTGGCCCTCATCAGGCGTCTCCTCCATCCCAGACTTTCCAGTCCCCAGACAGCTGTTGGTAATAGCAGCCATGATGGGTTTGGGAAGGTGGCTCAGGGGATAAAATGCTTGCTGTGCAAACATACAGACCCGAGTTCGGATCCCCAGAAACCATGCGAAGGCCCAGGCAGGCACGGAGGCTGCTTGTCACCACAGCATGCAGGAAGCTGAACCGTGAATTCTAAGGACCCTGATTCTGGCTAAGTCCAGCCAGAATCAGAGAGTTCTGGATTCAGTGAGAGTCCTTTACCCAGCATCAACCTCAGGTTCCACATGCACACATGTGCACATGTATACACACACACATGCAAACATGAATACACATACGCACACTCAAATTTTGTTTTTGTTAAAACTACCTTGCTAGCGTTTTTTTTTTTATTACAGAAGACTGAATTGTTGCTCGACATTTGTCCAGTGACAACAGAGAATCCAACACGTGCAACACTGTGTTGCATGCTGGGAATACGCTAGTGGCAATGACATGGGAGCCCCAGTGAGCCAGGACTAGTGTGAGTTAGACATTTTCGAGATAGAAGATTCCTGAGCCAATGAGATAGTTCAGCAGGCAAGGCTTTACTCTCAAACTAGGCAACCTGAGTCCAACCCCTGGAAGCCCACCTGGTGGAAAGAAGGACCTGACTTCCAAAAGTAGCTATCTGACCTCTACCTGTCTACCATGCCACCATAGCATATGTCACAGTTAATCTTGGTTGTCAACTTCAGCTGGGATTAACTAACAGATGAGCTACCAGACCCTGCAAAGAGATCATCTGGATCAATAAATTTGCAACACCAAGACCAACCCTAAATCTGGATGGAATCTCCCAGTGGCAGGTCAAATAAAAGCAATCACAAAGACAGAAGAGCTTGGAGACATTCTTGCTAACTCCGTCTGTGCTGACAAACTCATCTGCCCTCTTGCTTCCATGCGGACGAAACTTCTTCGACCTTCCGTGAAGGATGTGACTTAGGCCACCTCCAGCTTTTGCCACCTGCCATGTCTTTTCCAACATAATGGACTGTATCTCCCTCTGGAACTGTAAGCCAAGTAAATCTCCCTTTCTACCCTTGAGTTGCTTGGGTTTGAGTGTTGTAAGCCAAGTAAATCTCCCTTTCTACCCTTGAGTTGCTTGGGTTTGAGTGTTGTCTCACAGCAACAGAAAAAGTAACTCTAATGGCATATGGTCTGGGCTTTGAAATTAACCGATGGATTGAAAAAGGATGGATGATTTCTGATTCTGTTTCAAGACAATCTTACAAGGAGCTGTGTAGAATTAGAAAGAATAGAGAGAAGTAGCAGTCTACAGAGCTGTAGATAGGTGCAGAAATCTATGTGAGATCGAGGGAACCTGAGAGGGTCATAGAGCCCAGTTATGACATCAGGCGTCTGAGACCGGAACGCAAAAAAGTGAATCGAGCACAAGGTGATGCAGATTCAAGTTGCACAAGTGAAGAGGGACCAGGTAGAGGCAACAGAACTGCCAGCATCCAAGGTTTCGTATTAGGACTGACTGTGGGGCTGCAGGAGACAGTATATCCTCATTCAGTGATGGAGGGCGGAGGAACTCATGGAAAGCTATTGCTGCTGATGGATGCGGGGAGTCATCATCTTCAGTGTTGTAGCCGCTGGTGAGTGTCCCATAGCTCCACCCATGTGTAGGACAGCCCTGGTTAACCTCAGAGGGCCACAAAGCAAAAGCCAAGCAAATGAGATGCAAGCAGGATGGGGACTTGGAGGAAGGAGGGGAGCCATTGGCAGGGCAGGAGGGAGATAGGTAAGGCTGGGGGTAGGTGAGTATAATCAGAATACACTCTCTGTGTGTATGAAGTTGCTAAGGAATAAATTTAAATAAGAAACAAGAGGAATGAGCATGTTAGGGACAGTGTCGGGGGAGACAAGACAAGAGGCGGAGAGTAAAGGAGTCTGCACCCCGGCAGCCAGCCACAGCCTGGTTGGGATTGGCTTCAGGACAGCGAATTGTATCACTGCACTCCAAGCTGTTTCAAGTTGCAGATCTGCAGAGAAGACCGTGGCTTAGCATGCTGGATGGACAAGCCAGGTCAGCTGTCCCTTCCAAAGGAAATAGCTCACCTTCTGGCATTTTCTTAGGTACCCACTCCTGCCCACGTAGGTTGTGTGTGAAGTAGACACGACAACTCCCAACTCGGGCCTTTTCGTGACCGTGGATGTAATTGCTGCCCAGACGGTCAAAGCAGCATGAGGCACATCAACCTATCACCCACAACTGCACGGCAGTCGTGGGTGGTCTGGCTCGTTAATTGCAGAATAAGCCTCTTTCCCGTCAAGCTGGGGAAAATGTGAAAATCAACACAATTTGGTCCAAGAGAAGATACTTAATGCGGATCATCACAAACGAGAAAGGGCACTGAAGAAGCCAAGCACAGGTTGATTCTAGGGTGTAATAAGATAGAATGTGGATTCTCATCTCCTAAGCCCCGACCCTCCTGTCTCAGGCAAATACTCCGCCTGAAAGGAATGCTAGCCGGCCATGTTAGCCCAGTGAAACTCTCCTCTCTATTGTTTCCTAGAGGGCAGGGATTTTGCTTGGCTTCCCTTGTTCTGAGGAAACACTTTGACTCCTGCTGTCTTTCTGTCAAAGGCCCAGGGAAGGTTTCCAGAGGAGAACAACAAAAGCGACGTGTGAGGGTCTCTGCTGCAGACCTGAACCTCTTCAAGGAGTGTCTGTTTAGTTCAGAAGGAGTCTTAGGAAAAGGACGCCTCCAATGAAGGAGGCTTTGCTGGCCCGCTTACCAAAGCCTGATGCTATTGCTTTCAGTGTTCTGTATTGAAATCGACGCCTTTGATTTGTATAAGTCTGGATTAAGTTCTCATTTACAGTAGCTGTTGTGATCTGATAGGAAATGCTCTCTCTAAGCTTCTAGGTTTGAACACTTGGTCCCCCACTGGGGAGGGTCTTGAGTAGAGTCTCACTGGAGGAAGTGGGTCACTGTGTGTTAGGCTTGAGGCTTAACCAGTCTCATGTTTCTGTCCCTGCCCTGTTTCCTGGCCCTGTGACCAGCCACCTCATGTGTCTGCTGCCGTGTCTTTCCTCTGTGATAGGCCATGTCCCCTCTAATTGTAACCCTAATCCCTTCCTCTCTGAAGTTGCTTCTGGTCAAGTATTTGATCATAGCATTAAGAAAAGTAAATAACGCGGTAGTTTTTGGCTTATAAAATTTTGTTTAAGGAGTAGGAGAAGGCACTGTGGGTAAAAGCACTTTCAGTGCAAGTGTAAGAACCAGAGTTTGAGCCCTAAGAACCGTTTTTCTCTGATCTCTGCACACGAGCTGTAGCATGCACACACTCATATACATACACAAATTTTTTGCTTGAATTTCTTGCTTATAATAGTTTGTAAAAGAGAGAAAGACTACTATTTTGCTTCTATGAATTATTCCAAAGGTAATTTTGATTTTGTTATATGGAAACTTCTTTTTTTTTTACAAGCCGTTGTTTTTTATTTATTTTAAACTACTAAAGATTTATTACCAATTCTTTTTTATATTTTTGATTTTTGATTTTTATTCTGTGATCCATTTGTTATTGCCATCTGCGAATCAGGTGTGCATGTGCTGTAGATTCGTAAGAGTGACACCAAGCTCACTAGATAATGATTGCACAGGAAGCCCAGGAAGAATAGAGGCCTCCTTTTATACATGGAGAGATGCTAATGGAGACGCTGGAAGCGTCTTTGCTTATGATTAACCTACTTAAAAGATCCATGATCATGAATTATGAATGTTACAAACCATATTTGTGCAGAAGAGGAAGAGGAGGAAGAAAAGCAGCAGCAGGAATGGGAAGAGCAAGAAGAGGACGGAGAAAGAAAGAAGGTGTCGTGTTAGTTAGATACAAGTGTCAGCTTGGCAACTGAAGGCGGAGCTTTGGGCACATCTATGAAGGATTAACAGTGAAGGCCACCCCTAAGGAAGCCTGCAGGAGGTATCTAACTGATGTGAGAAGACGCAGTCCACAGTGAGTAGTAACTTTCCCCGAGCAAGTAGATAAGATGAAAGGAAATAGTTCACTAAAGTTTGGCATTCTTCAGCCTATTTTGACAGACATGCAGACATCTTGGCAAGTGAGGTTTGTCCCTCTCTCCATAGTCCCTGTGGATATGGTGTATCAGTTTCCTCAGTTCCTAGCATTGATATGAGCTGTCCTGCCAAGCTGGACAAAGAAGTGTAACTTAGAATCATAAGAAAGAATAAAACCGGGGCTGGAGAGGTGGCTCAGGGGTTAAGCCTCTGCCTTGCAGGCAGAAGGTCCTGAGTTCGGATCCTAGACCCCACGTATAAACACCGGGAGGAAGCAGGGGCGGCCTGCGTTTCTGGTCCTGGTAGGGCGGAGCCTATGAATCCCGGGGCAGAGTAAACAAGGAAGAGGTGGAGGCATCCATGGTGGTTCCCGAATTCGTCCATGGTTCTACACACACACACAAAATTCGTCCGTGATTCTACACACACACACACACACACACACACATGCATACACATACATACACACACTCACATATGCATGCACGCACAATTGAATAAATAATAAATAAAAAAATACAATTCTGTTTCCAATCATAAATTAAAAAAAAAAAAGAAAGAATAAAACCCTCTTGTTTTTGTCATAGTTAGGCACAGGTGTCAACTTGACAGTTGAGGGTTTGAACTCTGGGCACATTTGTAGAGAATTAGTAGTTAAGTCCAGGGCAAACATGCAGGAGATTGTCTAGCTGATGGCGAAGGCCCAGCCCATGGTGCGTGGAATTAGGCCGTAGAATAAAATACAGACAACTGGTCGAGAAAGTTGGCATCCTTGTGTACACTTGGCCAGACATGCTGGTCTGGCAAATAAAGATTGTCTCTCTCTCAGCTGTTATGTAGAGATGGTATGGCCAGTTTCTTTGGCCTTGGTGTTGGTACATGCTCTCCCATCAAGTTAGACTATAAACTGTAACTGGACTATTGTAAGGAAATAAATCTCTTGTTCCCTTAAGCCATTTGATGGTGATTTATCGGCATGCAGGCAACCTGCCACAGGTTGGCCTTGAATTTATTGACAACATGCAGACAAACTCCAACAGGTGTCTTAGTTTCATGTTACATCGTTACCCAAACAACTTAGGGGAGATAAGGAATTTTACCTTTTATTAGCCTTTCTGAGTCTGATTTATTTTGTTTAACATAATGATTTCAAGTTGTAACCCTTTTTTGGCACGATTCCATTCTTTTTTTAAAATGTAATTTCAAATTAGCACATAATTAATCTCTAAAAATCATGTTTATGTGTATGATATCCACTTTGCTTGCATTCAGCTGCTCTTACCCTCTCTTGCTGCCTCCTCCCCACTCACCCCTTCTTTCTCTCCAGATGGCCCCACTTCTTCGTTTGTGTTTCAGCAATTTTGTTTATGCATATATTGTACTCTGGCCACTCTTTTTCCTGCCCCTCTTCTCTCTCACATCCCTGTGACATCCCTACCAGTCCTTTTCCCAGTTTCATGACTTTTTTGCTTTGTGACCGATTTACCTTTTAAGTAATCTTCCTAAAAATCAATACTGTCTTCTATCAAATAATTTCTTGTTGCTTAATGATAACCCCTGACTAGAGTGCTGAGTAGATAACTCTCAGCAGTAGAGTGCTTGCTTGTTACGTGCAAGACTCTGCATTCAATCCATAGCAACACACACACACACACACACACAGTTAAGAGCTGACTAGTTAGTATGATTATCTTCTTTTTTATGTTAAGGAATAATCTATTTTTTTAAAAAAATTAGATGGCTTCTTACATTACAGTATATAATAACAATAATATAAATATTCTGATGGAAATTCATGTTAGCTGCTAAAGTGCCCACTGTGCTAGCAGAGGTCCTGAGTTCAGATGCCAGCTGGGGAGATGGTGCAGGAGTTAGAAGCTCTGCCTTGCAAGCAGCAGGACCTGAGGTCACATCCCCGGATCTCATGTACAAATAAATGTTAGGCAGATGTGGTGAAGGCTTGCAATTCTGGCCCTGGAAGGTGGAGTCTGGGAATCCCCGGAGCAAGCTGGCTAGTCAGACTAACCCTCATGGTGTGCTCCGGGCTTAATTAGAGACCCAGGCTTATAACAACAAGATAGAAGAAAGATGGAGGATGATTTCTGATATCACCCTTGGACCATCACAAGTGAGCACATTCAAGTGTACTCATGTATACACACACACACACACACACACACACACATACACACACTTGCACCCCATACACATATACATGAGAAAAAAAATAAGGAGAGTGACCAAGGAGGAAACCCGATGTTGAGCTTCTGACCTCTGCATGTATGTGCACCAGTGCATACCACATGTACTCTTAACACACACACACATAAAAGTCTTTTATAGATGTGTGAGCATGTACGTAGAATATGTCTATAAATGATTGGTTACATGAAAAGGAATGTGCATTCTGTAATTTTGTATTTATGACCAAATTATTTTTATAAGAACATTGAGCGCATGCCAAACAATGAGATTTAAGAATGTAACAAAGATGACCTTTCAATAATAGTATCAAGTATCAGGGACACTTGAATGGACACCTCCACCTCCTTTCTCTAAGTGAGGCTGATGGTTCATGTGTCGAAATGTGATCTTTTTGTGTGTGTGTGTGAACTGTTAATATTTTTTACCCAAGTGTTTTCCTTCTTTCTTTTCTTTTTGTATGGATAATTCCAATGTGCTACACATATAACATATTAGTGTTATATATGAAAGAAATTAAATCTTTTGACAATGATAGGAATGAGAAACGTTGTTCAGTTTGCTATTGCTTTACATGCTGGATTGTTTTGTGTTTTTTTTGTTTGTTTGTTTTGTTTTGTTTTGACAAGATCTCATTCTACAGGCCAGGCTAGTTTATAGTTTGGAAGTCACTATGCAAATCAGGGTGACCTCAAAATTTTGGTGATCTTCTTGTCTCTGTCTTCTGAATGCTGGGATTGTAGATGTTTGCTACCATGCCAGCATTTTCAGAGACAAATAAATAAAGTCTACAGTGTATGGCATGTTTTAATGTAAGTTTAGCTTATGTCAAGGGATATGATGATATGATATGATATGACGATAAATCTATCATATCCTTCCTTCTGTAGGTATGTTTGTTTTTTTGTGATGAGGATAAAAGTTCAGGAAATTTCAAATATACAATACAAATATTATTCATTGTAGTCACCATGCTTCATATTAGATATTCAGATACTGTTCATTATATAATCAAAAGTTGATATGCTTTGATGAACATCTCACCACTTAGGATTATATTTAGCATTTTTTTAAACACCAAATCTCACGTAGCTCAGTCTGGCCTGGATCTCCATGTAGCTGAGGTTGGTCTTCAATCCCTCATCCTCTTGCTCTACCTCCCAAGTGCTGGGATCACAGATGTGTACCCTCACACCCTGAAAGTTTAGCAGTTCTTCAGTGAACAGATTTTAGATTTAGAAAGACCTTCTTATCTAAAGATCTAACTGGAGAACTATGATTATGCTATTATACACTGGAAATTTGCTCAGAGACTGGGCTTTTAAAGTACTGGCATAAGATTTTATTTGGACTCAAATAATAGGTTATATTTAGACTAACGTAATAATTACATAAAAAGCAATATCATAACTCACAGGTCTGAAGATGTCATTCTTTTTTTAAAAAATTATTAGCATATATTAATTGCATGAAATAATGGGTTTCATTAAGAGGTCATTCTTTTGAAGTACAAATGTATGTGGTAAGAATGTACAAGGGAGAAATGAAGTCTGCTAAGGTCTGGACATTGTAACAGAGGTGTGTGCCTAGTGACTGATTCCAAGGTTTAGAATACACAGCTTCAAGTTGTCTTGTTTTGTCAGTTTCCTAGAAATTAACCTCAGTACTGGGACACTAGAACAAGCTCACCAACGGGGTGTAGCTTATTCTATTTCCTTTCCCTACTCCTCCACCCATTTCTTTCCTTTAGATGGATTTCATCCAGTTGACAAAATAAGTTTTTTTTTTGTTTTGTTTTGTTTTTTAAGAAAGTGAAGTAAATAACTCCATGATTAAAATAAGTAAAAAAGGGGCTGGAGAGGTGGCTCAGGGGTTAAGCTTCTGCCTTGCGGGTAGAAGGTCCTGAGTTCGGATCCGGATCCTAGACCCCACATATAGATGCCAGGCAGAAGCGGGGGCAGCCTGCGTTTTTGGTCTTGGTAGGGCGGAGCCTGTGAATCCCAGGGCAGAGTAAACAAGGAGGAGGTGGAGGCCGTCCATGGTGGTTTCCGAATTCACCCATGGTTCTACACACACACACACAAACACACACATACACACACTCACACACACAATTGAATAATAAAAAAAAGTAAAAAAAAAAAACCCAAACATCTTTTTTGTTTGTTTTATTTACATGTCAGAAAAGCATTCTACACTGAATTCTATTCTCAGCCCTTGTTGTTTTTTTAAATTATTTTATTTATTCATTTATTGTGTGTGTATACACGCGTGTGTGTGTGTATATCAGAGGGCACATGCGTCCCTGTGGAGAACCAAAGGTGACTTGGGGAACCATCCTGGGTTATTTTTACCTCCTTTTTGCTTTGCTCTGGGATTTCCCAGACTCTGCCCACCAGGACTAGAATTGTAGGCCGCTGCCATTTCCACCTGGTGTTTTTATGTGGGACCTAGGATCCATACTCAGGACCTTCTGCTTGTGAGGCAGAGTCATCTCTCCAGCCCCTCAGCCCTTGCTTGGTTTTGTGACAGGTGTGATGGCTAGTGTGAATTGTCAACTTGGCAGGGTCTAAGATTGTGTAGGAGACATGCTTGCCTAGCCAGTTATCTAGATTGTGGCTAGCCTCTGAGAATAGCTGAGTGATGTCTCGGTTATATTAACTGAAGTAGGAAGACACACCCCAGATGTGGCAGGACAATTACGGGTGAGATCCTGGCCTGAAGAAAATGGGTTGGATGCCAGCATTAACTCATCACTCTCTGCTTCTTGGTGGTGGATATAATGTGACTCTTTGCTTCCAGCTATTGCTACTGTGACTTCCCGTGACCCTCTGCTTCAAGCTCGGCTGCGTGACTTCTCTGCCATGAACTATGAGTGAAAATGACCCTTTTCTCCTCTAAGTTGCTATTGCAACTTAGCAACATAAGAAGAGACTAAGACGACAGGGGCTTGCTGTACAGTTCAACTGTCTGCGTTTTGAGTTTTCCAGGTCCTTGAAGCTGGCAGATAAGAACAGACTGCTTGGAAAGACCTGACCATCCAAGTCCTTAGCTGTGGGCAATTTCCTCAGTTGACTCTCGTCCTTTCCAGCTAGTTCTACTTCATCCTTCATCTCAGATAGAGGATCTTACAACTCACTTGAACCGCACACACCATCCTAAGCTCACACACAGGATTATAGCCAACAATTATGACTCCACACTCAAAGCTTTAGCTGTGCCAGCAGAGTCCATAGTGAGCTTGGAAGTCTTCTTATTCCCCCCAGCTCCTCAGCCCCCCATGCTGGATCCATGTTCCTCAGCAAATCTTGAGCAGTGGAAGATTGAGCTTCTGTCCTTTTTATTATAAATATGGATGTTGAGGATGCAGCAGTTCTGCTGTCCCCAGGAACATGACATGAGTACTCATGGATAGCGCTCAGTTTTCTCCACCTCCTTGGCCACTTCTTTCAAAACTACAGGATCAACAGTACTGGTCTCTACTCACGGTAAACCATCATTCGCTGTGTCCTATAATAATTCCCTTTGCTCTAGGATAAGCCTCTGTTGCCCCAGTACAAGTGAGTGGCATGGGAAAGCATCTCATCAGCTTCTTTCTGACTGCCTCCTCCGGGAAGATGCTGCCTACCTATCCGCATCTTAAGATGCTTTGCAGCAGAGACACATGCCAGCATGTGGAAGCTTTGCTTCATGAAATCTTTTGCCATTTAACTCCCACGTTGCTCAGTTCAATGAATCTAACTGGATTTTTAGAATCCTTGGACGGGGATGGAGAGGTGGCTCAGGGGTTAAGAATCTGCCTCCACAAGAAGAAGGTCCCGAGTTTGGATCCCATGCCCCATGTAAAAATGACAAGCAGAAACAGTGGCTACCTGCACTTCTGGTCCTGGTGGGTGGAGCCTGGGAAATCCTAGAATGAAGCAAAAAGGAAACAGAAGCAATCCAGTATGATTCCTGAAGTCACCCTCTACAGGAACACACAGTGCCTTCTCACACACACACACACACACACACACACACACACACACACACGCACACACGCACGCACACATTAAATGAAATTAAAAAAAAAAAAAGAATCCTTTCACCAAGTATGGCATTTGGGAGCTACAAGGAGGTGGCTCAGTTACTCTGCTCTGCCGCCCTGACAGGACGTCTACCATTTTCCATCTGATCTGAAAAGTAGATCTTAGGTGGTTTTTTCCAAATAAATAAACCATTATATGAGAAAACAAATATGCTGATTTGTATGTCCATAGTAATCATCTCACGTGCTTATTATAATACCATGATATACATCTTAATATATATGCAATAAAATGTTAAAAATTTTCATCATTGGTCTGCCTTGAACTTTAGAACTGTCGCTCACAACTATGATGCTCTCTGTCTTCTCATTATTCTCTTGCCATTTGTGGCCCTGTCATGAAGTTAGTGGCCACATACAGGCAATGTGTATGGAACCAGAAATGGTTTATAGAAAGGAAAGAAAATGGAATCTAGTTGTAGAAGCAAATCAGTGTCCCCAGGAGGGTCACGAAACATTGGAAGTGCAACAGCAGATTGTTGATTGTGAATGTTGTATATAACACATGGTCATTAAAGAAACCTTTATATTGCCTCTTGAAAAATTTTGTTTTTACAAAATTTAAGCCGAGGTTGATTGCACCTTTCCAAAGTAAACACTTTCGCAAAAACACTCAGAGCCTAAGGTATTGGATGAAGGAAGCCTTGGTGCATTTCAGGAGGTGAAGGGTCATTTTCTGAATTCAGACCACAGAGGAGCTTTTTGTAACTTTTAATTCCACCAATATGGGAACCTTGGAAAGATTCCACAGAGAAAATACAGAAAACCCAATATGCAAGTTTCAGGGTCAAAGGCAGAAGAACAATTAATAATCTTCACTATTATTTAGTCACTGTTACTGAATCTCATAAAGAGATTTTAAGTGAAACCAGATTAATTTCAACTCAGTGCCAAATTTCGAATCTATGAGCAATGAAGAGTGACCCTGATATTTATTATGTTCATTGTCAAAATGCAGGTTAGAAGAGTGGGGAGCATATACTTACCTGGCAGCGGAGATACCATGATCACAAAGGTGGTTTTCCCAGGGCGAGCCTTATCCATTGCACTCCGGATGTGCTGACCCCTGCGATTTCCCCAAATGTGGGAAACTTGACTGCATAATTTGTGGTAGTGGGGGACTGAAAAAAAAGAGAGTGGGGAGCACATGGGGTGAATATGCAGGGCAGAAGAGAGGGAGGAACGTGGGGTGAATAAGTTTAAGTTTTACTAAATAGGATTTTCATTGAAAGTTCAGTCTGACTACAGAAAGTTACTTTAGGGATCATCTCTGCCCACCTTTTTCTTTTGTGGAAAAGATCACAGAGAAGCAGAGTGGGCTATGCACACCCTCAGGCTCCCCACTTGGGAGACTGAGGCAGGAAGGGTGCGCTCAAGGGAAGACCTTGACCCATAAGACGAAGCAAAGCCAAACAAAACAAAAGACCAGGTATGGTGATGTATGCCTTCAGTCTCAGCATTTGGGAGATAGAAGGAGGAGGATCAGAACTTCGAGGTCATTCTCAGCTACAAAGTGAGTTCAATGCCACCTCAGGCTATGTGAAATTCTGTTAAAAGCAAGAGGGAAGCAGGAAGGGAGGAAAGAAGGAAGAAAGGGAGGGAGGGAGGGAGAAAAGAAGGGAGGGAGGGAGAGAGGGAGGGAGGGACGGAGGGAGAACAACAGAGCAAGAAATCGCTGTGAAAGTCTTTAGTTCCACTGATTTGAAGAACCATGTGATTCTTAGAGCTTACTGCAGGGTTAAAAACCAAACGTCAATGAAGAGTATTGAGCTAATAATTTCATAACTTGGGTTTTCTTATCATTTCTTTTTTTAATGTGTGTATGGGGCACGTGCATGTATGCATGTTTTCACATGTGGTCGCATGTATGTGTAAGTTCTGGTGTGTGTACACAAGCACACTTGAGTGCGTGTGCATTTGGAGGCCCAAGAGTAATATCAGGAAACATCCTCCATCACTCTTCTACCTGACTGTTGTGAGCCCTAATTAAATCCAGAGCACTGGATTAGGGCTACTGGGGCTAGCCAGTTTGCTCTGAGGATTGCCAGGCTCCACCTTCCAAGGCTGGGATGACAGTTTGCCACCCGTTTTTATGTGGGATCTGGGATTTTTTTGCTTGCAAAGCAAAGGCTCTAACCACTAAGCCATGTTTCCAGCTCCCGTTTGTTTCTTAAATGGAATGCAATGGGGCCAACTTATTTTTTAAAAAGTACAAAAGTGAAAATTCAAGGGCAGAATGTCTCTGAGTTGCATTTCTACATTCATTTGCCTCTGGTTCCTAAATTGGCCGAGTTCACTCCAGCGGCCCACATCCCCTTTCATTCAAATTCCTGATTTTGGCAGGTTAGATGTCTGTAGCTTGGGAATGAGACCATACCTCTGCATTTGGGAAAGAAAATGGAAGCTTCTAGCCCCTGTTCCTCAGGGTCGATCCATGGAGCACGGACCACTAAGTCCTCTGCACCCAGAACTGGCCCATGGACTCAGAGCAAAGCCCTGAAGGAAGAGACAAAGATGGGGACCTGCTGGCGGTGACTACATTTCCACACCCCTTAAAAAGTAAAGGCATCATGGTTAGCCTCGTCAGTGCTTAGCCTCGCCTCCCCGCCAGGAGATAGATACGTGCTGCTTCTCCCCTTCTCCCAATGAAGAAGAGAATAAAAACTACAAAGCTGTTTTGTTTTTCTTCTTTCGTGTTTAATAATAGACTCTTGGAGCTCACACTCCAATATATCATCTCGCTTCTTTTTTCTTTTCTTTAAATTTTTTTTATTATTATTCATTCAATTATGCATGTATGGTGTGCGCATGTGTGCATGTATGTGTATGTGTATAGAACCACGGACGAATTAGGGAACCACCATGGATGCCTCCACCTCCTCCTTGTTTACTCTGCCCGGGGATTCACAGGCTCCTCCCTACCAGGACCAGAAACGCAGGCCGCCCCCGCTTCTGCCCAGTATCTATAAGTAGGGTCTAGGATCCGAACTCAGGACCTTCTGCCTACAAGGCAGAGGCTTAACCCCTGAGCCACCTCTCCAGTCCCCTTTTTTCTTTTCTTTTAGAAAAGGCCTCCTGATGTATCCTGAGTTGGCCTAGAACTTGCACTATGTAACTTGTGCTGGTCTGGAAATCATGAGAATTCTCTCACCTCAGTCTCCTGAATGCTGGAATTCCAGGCATGCACCACCATGCCTGGATCGGGCACAGTATTCCTTGAAAATCAGCTAAATGTTTGGAAAGTAAGCTGGAAGAAGGAGATTTTTAATCTTCATTAGATTTGAAACTGAAACAGGCAGTCATCTTTTATCAATGTTGTCTTAGAATAACCTAAAGATTGTTAGAAAGAAAATCATAATATTGGATTTTAATTTGTCTCTCCAAACTCTAACATAAAATAGCGAGATAGTACTAGGTTGAGAAACATCGGGAATATAACGAGCATAGGAAATGGCGATGAACTTTGGGAATAGTAGGCGCAAGCCTGCTCCAGGCTGAGTCCGCCCCTTGCCGCCCGTCTGTCCCTGCGATGTGCATTTTCTTTGCCAGCACGTGAGCTGCTCCTGTTGGAACATCTGCCGCGTGTGAGGTTCGCAAACCGATAGAGCTACGTGTGTGCTCGTCCTGACTCACGGCGGCTGGGCTGCGGACCTGGCACCTAGACTGCGCGAGGCGGATGGGCTGCTGGAGGCTGGCGGGGCCTGGGCACCTGCTCGGTTAGTAGCTCCGTGGACCCCAGGCAGGTGCTCGGTGCCCGAGAGCCTCGGGAAGGCAACTTGAGAATGCGCTGGTTTTGTCACAGGCTTGTCATGGGGAGAAAGAGAGGTTAGGGTAGCTGGCGTAGGACCTGGTTCGCCAGGGAGTCAGCTTGGGTGGGCGTGTGCAGGGACACCTTGGAATGGACGCAGCCTTGCCGGAGTCTCCTGTCTGATGTCGGGCAGCGCTCTGTGACTGAGCGGTTCCTATTCCTGGCCTTGCTGGGGGTTGCTTGAGTTTTGTTACTTCGCAAACTTTCAGCCTTCTAGTTCTGTGGGCTAGAAAATCCTGGGGGTTTTGTTTGTTTGTTTCCCCTTTCCGTCCCCTCTAGCATGAGGACAGTCACAGATGCCTGGCTGTCATGCTTTATCTTGACCTTATTCATATGAGCCTTTTCCAGGTAAAAATGGAGTTGGCATCTCAACAGCAAAGCTCTAGCTTTACCTTGTAGTGGTATCAGCCTTAAAGCCTGCAGGCACTAGGCCCCAGATTAGCTCCGTGCCACTCTCTCCTGGCACTTGAGGACATAGCTGGTGACGGGTGGGCACATCTAAGGCCTACTGATTGAGGAATGAATGATGAGGTATTTGATGACTATTGTCTGGTGGAACTGAAACATTGTATCACTCCCGTATCAGTGGACTTTTTTTTTAATTACATTTTATTTTGCTTAATCATATAAACTCAATAGGTACCCTCCTTCTTCTCTCTCCCCCCTCCCTTTCCCTGTTATCCCCCATTGTATTTCCCCCCTTCCCACCCTCCCTCCCTTTCATCCCTTTTCCTTCCCTCTTCTCTTGGTGCTTCCTGCTTTCTCCCTCCCATCCTCCAGATCATCTGTTTATGTGGACGTTGAATTTCCCTCTGAGTCTTTCATACTAGTGAGGGTTCAGGACTCAGTGGTATAGGTTGGGGCCCCTTCTTGGGCTGCCCACTAGTATGGGGACTCTATCATGACTGCTTAACCCCTTTGCTCTAAGGATCCTACTGCTTGAAGCATGCCCAAGCTCTTGGACACATGCCCAAGTATACCCGTGTGTATTCATTCACCTACACACACATGCAAACACACACACACACACACACACACACTCACATACTTACATACCTCGTGCATACGCACATGAAAGAAAAGTATAACATCTCCTTGTAAACATTATTAACTCTAAAAGATTTCACATCATCAAAAGCTCACAACCTCTCCTTCAGTTTAAGGATCTCTGTGCATCACATACAGATTTGAATCAAGAGTGGAGATTTTTTAAAAACATTTTCATTCATACATGAGGATCCAAGTTCAATCCCCAGCACCCATATGAAAGCCAGGCATGGTGGTATGTGCCTGTAATCCCGGCAGTGGGGATAAAGATATCCTTGGAGCTCCCCGAGTAGCCACTTTAGTTGACAGCAAACTCCTAGCTCAGTGAGAGGCTCTCTCAAAAAATCAAGAGCAATTGATTTTCCAATATCTACGCTGGTCTTCATACACATATACACACATGCATACATGTGCATATGCACTACACACAGGCATTCACAAATGCACACACGCAATTTGTGTTAGTTAATTATCCCACTAATTGGAGGATAACAAAGAGTCTTGGATCACACGTAATCAGAAAATGAAAATCACATGGGGTTTTCTTCTGTTTAACTGTAGACTGTCTCAATCATCTGTTTTTACAGAGGCATTTTACAAACACGTCCGGCCAGCCCATAATGAGGCATCTGGGCGTGCCCAGCAAATCCTTGGAAAGCGTTCTAGGTGAGGGAGCTTTTATCTGCCTACTGACCTGAAATGCTGCTCCCAAGCCAGGGCGCCTTGCCATGTTGCCTCTTTTCCAGGGGTGTGAGGTTGTGATGCAGACAGGGCGAAGGACAAAGTTAGATTTTAATGCTACCTGGCCTTCATGCCACCAGCAGGGTGACATTCCTTGGAAAGATCTGCGCTACTACAGGCCGCTGTTTGCAGACTTGTTTGATACCATTGACACAGAAAAAGTACGTTTTCCAAATGAGACTCTTCCGTCTCATGAAAAGAAGCCTTATGGGGCAGAATGCATTGGAGGAAGCTGGGAGATGTACTTGCTATGAGAAGGGGTTGTGGATGGAAGCCACAAGAATTTGTGTGGCCGAGAAATTCTGGTTTTCCCACTTCCAGTGAATGAAGCCAGACTGACCTTTGTCAAGCCTTTTGGTGGCCTGAACCAAGTTTTTTGTTTTGTTCTTGTTAATTTTTTTTATTCTTTCAGTGTTTCATACATGAATATAATGAATTTGTAATATTTCACACCTTAATTCCCAATCTCATCCCTTTTCCTTTTCCCATTACAACCCTTCTTCTTCCCTGCCTGTCTCCTTCCTATGTATGATGGCCCACTGGGCTTTTTCTGGTTTGCCTTTGATTTCATGTGCCCAAGTACTTGTTAGAACATGAATCATATAGCAGTGGGTATATAAAATACCATTTAGGATAGCATCTCCCCCATCCCTATGGACATTAACTCTTGTCAGTCTCTCAGGGAGGCGTTGGGGCATCTTGAGATCTTTTCCCTTCCATGATGAAACGTTGATAAGACAAATCCCACGCAGATCTTGCAGAAATATCCATAACTGCAATGAATTCATAGATCTGTCTGGCCACACTTCTGCCCTCTTTCAGGCTCTTAAAATCTTTCCTCCCCTTCTTCTGCAATGTTCCCTGAGCCTGTGGTAGGGGGGTACCAAGCCAGGATTTATATTTAAATAAAATTTGAAAGTCAAAATAACTTTGTTTACATGATGTCACGTGCCTTTTTGTGGCCACCTTTTAGCTACTTGGATGAGATGGCACAAATACTGGAGCTCTGGCTCCAGAGAGAACAGCAGGGGGGGGCAATCAATGCAGGTTGCCCCCGCTTCTGCCCGGTGTCTATACATGGAGTCTAGGATCCGAACTTAGGACCTTCCACCTGCAAGGCAGAGGCTTAACTCTGAGGGGGGAGGGCAAAGAGTTCTCAAGAGTCATCAGCTTTAGCGATTGTCAGTTGGAGCCCACAGCCTTTCGCTGTGACTGATGTTCACTTTGCCAAAGAGAAGACTCTGGTACAGCCCTTCAGCAGTCTCACTGATGAGTTCATCGTGAAAGGGCCACAAGTCTGATGACCTAAGTTTGATTCCTGGAACCCACATCTGAAGTCAGGTGCAGTGGCATACATCTGTAATGCCAGCACTCCTCCTGCGAGGTGGGAGGGGGAGACAGAAGAATCAGACAGAAGTCTAGCTCAGGGAAGACTGCAGCAGAAACAAGAAGGAAGACCAAGCCTCAAAACAAGGTGGAAGACGATAGACGCCTGAAAGCACACGTAGAGGTGGTGAATCACATGCACATACATGTTCCTGCTGGCACGCAGATGCATGATAAATGAAGCAGAGAAATTTAAAATCAGAAAATTTAACAAAATATATCATTTCATAGTTCAGACAGTTGCCTTTTAAAAATAGATGAGATGAAAATAAAAGCAAGGAACATTTCAGCTGAGAAATGATATCTGCTGCTGTCTTTTTGGCAGATCCCTGCCATTTCCTGCTGTGATTGCAAATACCAACATTCCTTCCAAAGTCCTGGTATAACCATGCATCTCCACATCCGACGTGGCCAGCAGTTACACTGGAGTCACATTTCATCCATATCCACATGGGAAACATGCAGTTATTTAAAATAACCTGTGATAAAGTTTGATCAGTATTTAAAAACAACTGTGAAAGTATTAAGATAACTTGACTAGTTTTCTTTCTAAAGTTACTTTTCCTGTTTTCTATGTATGTGTTTCTTATACAATTGTACATGTTTGTGTGTGTGTGTGTGCACGTGTGTGTGTAGGTCAGAAGTTGACATCAGGAATTTCCTTAAGTTGGTCTCTACCTTGTTTATTTAACTTTTTAACATTTATTTATTTATCATATGTAAGTGTGGGTGTGAGTGTGCTTTGTGAGTGTGAGTGTGTGTGTAGGCCAGAAGCTGACATCAGGTATTTCCCTAGGTTAGTTTCCACCTTATTTTTCTTTTTTTTTTCTTTTTCTTTTTTATTACTTATTCAAGTGTGTGTGTGTGTGTGTGTGTGTGTGTGTGTGTGTGTAGAACCATGGGCGAATTCGGGAACCACCATGGACTGCCTCCACCTCTTCCTTGTTTACTCTGCCCTGGGATTCACAGGCTCCGCCCTACCAGGACCAGAAATGCAGGCCGCCCCCGCTTCTGCCCGGTGTCTATACATGGAGTCTAGGATCCGAACTCAGAACCTTCTGCCTGCAAGGCAGAGGCTTAACTCCTGAGTCATCTCTCCAGCCCCTCCATCTTATTTTTCTTAATACATTTATTTATTTTTCATGTGAGGGTGTGAGTGTTTGTGTATGAATGTGTGTGTGTGTGAGCATGCGGGTTCAGTTAAGACACTTTGCCTTAACAGTAGAAATTAGAGGGCGATTAAAGAAGACACCCAATGTTGACCTTGTGCCTCCACACGTCTGTACATATACATACATGCACATACACCTGCATTCAAGTGTGTGCTATATACATATGCACCCCTCCCTGCACACAACAAAACCTTGTGCCTCCACGTCTGTACATAAGCACGCATGCACATACACCTGCATTCAAGTATGTGCTGCATACATACATACTCCCCTCACACAAACTGATTGGTCCTCTGGACCCAACTGCCCCATATATATTGTTCATGTGATTTGTCGGCACCATGGCTCCGGTATCTCTGGAACCACCTAAGAGTTCATTGGAATCTGTCACTAGGAAACCTGAAAACTGGATGAAGGCTAGCCCAGCCAGGTGATAGGAACTACGGGCGGAGTTTCAACCTGGAAACTTGAGCTACCAGAAGCGCAAAGGGAACATGAAAAGAGAGATGTGGGGGTTCTCTCCTTTTATTGGGTTGTTTCATTTTAGATAAAATAATGTCCCTTTTACACAGATGGAAAAAACATAGTTCTGAGTTTCAGAATTCTCTGGGGTCATGGTTTAAAATACTGCATTCAGTTATGCTCACTCCAAATTTTCTATATTCTTCCATACGCTCTCCACAATGCCACAGCCAATGCTTTCTGGGACCAGCAGTAACGCCATCTCTGGAACCGCCTAAGAGTCCATTGGAATCTGTCACTAGGAAACCTGAAAACGTATCTAAGAAGCTGGCTGTATGTTACACACCCAGGCTTCCAATCTGAAAGACCTAAAACCTGGACCAGGACACCATGTCATTTGAATAGACACAACTGGTGGTGGTGTTTGAAGTCTAGCTTCTCATTCTCTGCCTCTTACAACCTCCATGTAAAGTAACTGTGCCTGACACTTAGCATTGACTTGACAGAACTTGCTAGGCTAAGCATTTTGAAGTACACAGTTATGGAGCCAACGAGATGGCTCAGTGAGTCAAGGCTTCTGCGTATAAACCTGGTGAGCTGAGTTCAATCCCAGAGTCCACTGTGTGGAAGAACAGAACCAAATCCCAAAGGGTGTTTTTTGACCTCTATCTGTGCACAGTTGCACATGCATGACTACTCTCTCTCTCTCTCTCTTTCTCAAATAAAGTATTGGAAAGCTAAATACATGGCTACTTTGTACAATAAAAGCAAAACCCAGTTATTCCAGAGAAGTTCAGAATTGGGCTTAATAGTATCAGAGCCCGGGCTCAAGGCCACACTGTCTGGCTCCAGGCCCATGATTATATTTTTAATTAATTAATTTATTTGTGCGTATGTGTATGTGTATATGTGTGTGTGCCTATGTGTATCAGAGGGCACGACGTGTCCCTGTGGAGGACCACGGGCGACTTCAGGAATCATCCTGAATTGCTTCTACCTCTTTTCTGTTTTGCTCTGGGATTTCCCAGGCTCTACTCACCAGGGCTGGAAGTGCAGGCCACTGCCATTTTCGCGTGGTATTTTTTATGTGGGACCTGGGATATGAACTCAGGACCTTCTGCTTGTAAGGCAGACTGTTAACCCTGAGCCATCTCTCCAGTGTCTTTTTTTTTTTTTTTTAAAGCATTGCTTTCCTTGTATGTGGAAGTCTCTCATCTGAGCCTCATTTTTAAAATTTCATTTATTTGATACACACACACACACACACACACACACACACATTTATATTACAGGGGGGGAGAGGAAGAGAGAGAAAGAGAGAGGAAAGAATAAATGCCATGGTATATGGGTGGAGGTCAGAGGACAACTTTAAAAGTCAGTTCTCTACACCATGGGGCTTCCAGGGATTGAGCTCAGGTCACACGTTTGGGGGGCAGGTGCCCCATCCACTGAGCTGTGTCACTATCCTGGGCCTGTGCTCTTAGCCTGCCAGTAAAGATGCATGAAAACATGATCCATGAGCACAGAGACTGGAAATCTTACCACAAGGGTGATGACCATCTCACTGATTATTATCCTCTCCTGACATGCAGTTTGTGTTCTGAGTTCTGTAGTTCAGGTCTCCAAGACTCTATCAACAGAGATAGTGCTCAAATAAGCCAACTGGGCCAGGCTGTGAAGACTGGCAGAGCAAGGACCTTTGTCTCTTTCAAAATGTCCACAGCTGCGTACCTGACTTAACTCTCCATGTCCAGTACTCAGGGCTTCTCGACCTTTTCTGAAGACAGGTGTTTGCCATTGTTAAATCGAATCCAACCTGAAAAGGGCAGCGCCTTTTCTTTCTGCTGAAAAATTTCTAAGTATGCTGTGCTCTGTGAAGATGATTCTAAAGACGCTTGCCTGCATGGTTTGAGGAGTGGACAGCCATTGAAAAAGCATATGTTCCTTGCATGAGTCCTGTAGGAGCAGAACAGTTTGCTCATGCCACGGGTACTTATCTTGAATATGGTCTGTATAAGGTTAGTGCACAGAGATGACTTAAAGAGGATTAAGCTCTTTGTACATTTTAGTGATGATTAAATGTCATTCCTGTGCCTCACTCTCTTCGTGGAAACTGACACCATGTATTTTCCTACTGCTTTTTCCTGTGATGTCTCAGAACCCACGGTTGGTAAGGTTATCACTGTTTTTGTACTATGAAATTCTGTTTATATGTAATTATTCTGAGTCAGGACTTAGCTATGAAATAGATTTTCCCAAACAAAAGAAATTCTATAAACAGAAAAGAGTTGAATGAGTGAGTGACTCATGCCACCGTTTTCCTCTTTATTTATTTTTAGTTTTTTACGTTCACTTACATTGTGTGTCTGTGTGTGTATACGTGTGTTTTGTGGAGCTCTAAAGACAATTTTTAGGCTCAGTTCCTTGCCTTCCACCGTGCTGGCTCCAGGATTGAACTCAGGTCACCAGGTTTGTACACAGGCGCCTTCACCTGCTGAGCCGTGTCACTGGCCCACCAGCAGATGTTTGAGAAGTCTAGTTTGTTACTAGCAAAGCAAACCACAGAGCAAATGGTCCGCCATGTCCTGAACTGCTTAGGATAACTTTTTGTGGATGTAGAGACCCATTGGGGTGTGAGGAGTGGGCCACTTCTTTTATTAGAAACAAAAAGGCATGCTATGCCATTTAGACAAGGCGTTAAGCCACAACTAAGGCTGAGCTCTGGGCACAGCTGTGGAGAACTGGTAGTTAAGGCAGGCCCTGAGCAAACCTGCAGGAGACTGTCTAATTGTTGAGGGAAGACCCGCCCGCTTGCGGCAGGCAGGTGGACATGTTCCCCGAGCTGGTTTAGTAGATTTGCCGACTTTGGAACGTGTTGGCAGAGTCACAGCCTGGCAGGTGAGGAGGTTTGCCCCTCTCTCTGCAATTCCTGTGGATTGTGGCCCGTTCCTTTGGCTTCTCATGTTGGCATGAATTCTCCTGTCAAGCCAGACTATGAACTGTCACAGAGACTCATACAAGAATTCTCCTTATTCCTTTAAGTTGCTTGGCCATGAATTTATCAGCAACATGAAGACAAGCCGCACCGGATGTCTTTCAAGGAATGTTTTATTAATTTGATAAAATATCCAAACAGCTGCAGGCTCCCAGCACCCCGTAGAGTTAGGCGCCATATTACAAAGAAAGGTAGCCAGCTCCTCTCTAGCACAACCGCACCTCGGGGCCAGCATTGCTGAGACTTCCTATTTCCAACCCATTTCACCATGTGAAAGGAAACCCAGAAAACCAGGCAGCACCTTTCTTCTTTTCCCTTTGTTCCGCGGTTTTGAGACAAGGTATCACTCTGAATCGCAATCTGACTGCGACCCTCTTCTCGCGCTGGGGTCGTAATCCACGCAGCCCTGCAGAGGGCTGGCTGTGCAGAAGGTAGTCTAACTAGATGTGCTGCTTCCTTTGCTTTCAGATGGGAAAACGCTGACTTGCCTGCCTAGGGACAAACAGCTACGGTCACAGGATGTCGTATCTGGTCCAGAAGGAAGCCAGCCTTTGCAGCAGGGTGGGAGGACCACACTACTCACATTGTGTCCTTGACTTTATTCAGGGTTTCCAAAGACTTAAGATTCTGAATATTTTGAGGTCGGTTTGGCAACAGGCTGAGTGTTTGTTTTTTTTTTTTTTTCATTTTTGTTTTGAGCCATATCTTTGGAAGGCTATCTGTTGTTTTCCGTGACTTCAGGCAGTGGAAGCAGGAACAAACATCTCTTCTCTTGGAGATAAGCTGCTCGTGTTTCTCTAGTGGCCGTTATCCTGAATCCCAGTGTTAAGGGGCTGTTTAGGAACTTAGGTGAACCCTGCAGATGCAGCCTACCCCTGGAGGTCACTGGGCATGTGGCACTTGCAAACGTGGCTTTGCACTTCCAGTGGATGGGTTGTCCGTCACTCCCATCCCCACTGAGCACTATATGCTGGGTTAAACCTGTTGTACTGGTGAATATAGTGAGGTTGAACAGTCCTGTTGCTGTGATAAAATACCAAAGCACCTGAAGGCGGAGGAGGGCGAGCAGGATTGTGAACTACAAGATGAGGTTCTGAGGCAGCAACTCTGTGACCCAAGGTCAGCCAGATTACCTGCATCGGCCCCTCATGGGCTCACTGTTGGGGGTACAGTTTATGGTGATGGCCGGAGGTCCAAGCAGCGGGTTACACTGCGTCCACAGTCAGAAGACAGTGGCGAGGACTGCGGCTCAGACAGCTTTTTCCTTTGGATGCGGCAGGATCCAAATCTAGAGAGAGGTGTTGCTCGCTTTCTGGGTGGTTCTTCCCGCCTCAGGGAACAGAGTCTAGGTCATCCCTCATCGGCATGCCTAGAAACGCATCTGAAGTGTCCCTCATAGATGTGCCTGGAGTTTTGCCCCTAGATGATTCCAGAGTTTGGTCAGCTGACAATTAACACTAGCCATCACAGTTATATAACTGGGAGGGCCCTCCCCCACCCTAGAATCTGTATCTAACGCTAAATACCACGGGTCTTCCATTGCGTGGCAGAACCAAGGTTTTACCCATTATCCTGTAGCAGAGTGGATAGAAGAGCAAGGCGAATGGAGGCTAAAGTGGTTTAGTGAAGCCATAGGATTGTGGGGGGCACTCTGTGTCCTGCAGTCACCCAAACTACCTGGCTTTATGTGCTAGCGAATTGCGCACACAAGAAGTCATGATTTGGGCACTAACATTTCTGATAGTCAGAGAAGGTGAGGGGAACAGCTATGCCAGTTTGATCTTGAAAGAAGAGAAGGCGCGTGGAAGGATGCTGGGGCTGGGAGTGCTACACAAGGCTCAGACCTGAGTTCCGATGAACTGTGGAGTGAACCGTTGTTTGCAAAACAAGACCTGGTGCTGGGACAAAGCGCAGGAGCCGTGCCAAGGCAGGACGGAGTTGAAGTCTCACATTTCTCCCCAACTTTTGGCTCACATCACTCCCTCACATCCTTGGTTGAAAGCTTCTTCTTATTTGCTCTGGGAAGACGGACTTGGAGACCTGGTGGTTCTTAAGGTGTGTGAAACACTTGGTAACTAACGTTTGCTGAGGGCCACCGAGAGCTGTTTTCTTATCAACCAACGCCAAGTTCAAATGTGGAACTAGGGATCTGGGAAAGGTCTGCTCCGGTGTTGAGCTGGATCCCTTGAGCTCGCCCCGTGTCCCCGCCACCCCAGCAATAACTAGGAAGGGCTGATGATGCACACGGCGTGTTAGCTAGAAGCTGGCTAAGGGGTGAAAGAGCCACGGGAAGTGAGCCACAAAAGCACCCAGGACGACCATCTCTTAGTAAGAGGAGAGAGAAGAAAACCAGTAGATGGAGAGACAGTGGGATGCAAAGGCATTGAAGCATAAGGAACAAGACTCTTTTGCACGCAGGACCCCGTAGGAGGGAAGCTAGGGAGGGGCCAGTGGAACATCAGCGAAGGCTTCCTTTCGTCCTTCGTGTTCGGTCCTTCGTCTAGGCTTTCTTCATGCAAAACATTCTGATTTTTTTGTTTTGCCATTCACGCGTGTATGTGTGTACCAGAGGGCACCCTAGTGCCTGAGTGTGTGTGCCTGTGGAGACCCAGGGATGACATCAGAAATCAGAATGAAGACTTTGGAATAGTGTTGCATTATAAAAATAAATCCAGGTCTTGTCAGAGATGATTCAGCCACATAGGAAATAAAAATACACTTTTATCATGTTGTTCAATGTTGAAACACTGTTAATTGGTCTTTCAATTAAAACTAATTAAATGAACACACCCTACTTTAAGCAAGGCACAGTTAAGTGATGGGTGTTTCTTAAAGTAGGGTTAATATTATTGCTTTTGGACTAGTAGTGGGAGGGGAAATGCCCCTCTTAGGAAAATAACTGCAATACAAATTTAAGCTGTGATTCACTGTACAAGAGAAGTCTGCGCACTTGTGCCTTTCATCTGAGGGCTGGGCTATGTGTATTCACTGCTGGGTTTGTCAGCTCTCACACAGTCATAGAACACAGTGCCAGATCCTTACTCTTCTTGGTACTTTGCCAGTGGGAAGAAGAACATGTCCACGGGCAAGATGGAGCGTTCTTCATAAATAGAAACAACAATTTAAGTACCAGTTTGGAAGTATTACACGAGCAGCTACACATTCCATTTGTATTAGTCACATATGTGAGCAGTGAAGGGGCTGGGAAAAAAGCCACAGTCCCCCAAAGTAAAGAGCTTAGTTACTTTTCGACATCTCTTCTTCCCCTGCTCCCAGGCCTTCCCTCCCAATGCTACTCTTCCTCGGCCTGTCTCCAGGGCCTACCTGTGATGGGCAAGGTCTGCTATCCTTTCTTCTTGTCCTCCTGCTCTGGATCCTTTTCCCAATCTATGTTTCTTCTAGTATGTTCCTAAGATCTCTGAGTTCCCAAAGCCCTTGAAGGGGGTCTGTGAAGTGGAAGTCTTTTCTTTATTCCTCTGTATGTGTAGGTATGTGGACACGTGCGTTGTGTGCACATATGTAGATCAGAGAACAACCTCCAGTGTTGTTTGTCAGGATGTTGCTCACCTTTTATAATTTGCACGTTTGAGACAGGGTTCTCTCACTAGCCTGAGAGCTCCAGGGATCTGGCTGCCTGCGTCTCCACAGAGATGGGATTACAAGTATGTGCTACCATTGAACTGAACTATGCTTGCATGGCAAGAATTTTATCAATCAAGCTGTTTTCCCAGCCCAAGCATTTTCTTTCCTTCTTTAAAAACCCATTTTTATGAGAGAGGGAAAGAGAGAGAGAGAGAATAGTTGTATCATGGTGTGTATGCGTGCATGTGCACACGCATGCGCGTGCAGGTCAGAGGAAACCTTTTGGAAATCAGTTCTCCCTTTTTCTATCATGTGCGCTCCAGAGATCAAACTCAGGTTGCCAGGTTTGTGCACAGACACCTGTACCCACTGAGCCATCTTGCAGCCCCCCACCTATTTTCATAGTAAGAGCGAAACTTTGTTTTCTCCTTATTCTTTAGGGAGTAGAAAGTGGGGACTTCCAAAGGCTACAGGATGTGTGATGTCACCTCTTTCCCTAAATAACATGTGTGCTTAGGTAGTGTAGCATTTTAATTTCATTTTCATTTTTTGTTTATAACAAAGTAGGAGCAGATAGATTTTTTACTCACATAAGAGAAAACTCATTTGAGGTCCAAAGTAAGTTAAGAGTGTAGGAGCCGAGGAGATGGCTCAGCGGTTAAGCCTTCACCTCATTCGCAAACCTGAGTTCAGATCCCAGATCACACATGATGTGTGTAGCCTGCAGTTCTGGCAGAGGCTGGGAAACCCCAGAGCAAAGCAGTAAGTAAGTAGAGCAACATGGGATGATTCCCAGAGTCACCCTTGAGCTTCCACAGGCACACATGGTGCCTTCTTCATACCCCCACACACATGTTCACATCTACATCTACGCATGAAAAATAAATAAATTAATTAAAACTTTAAGAGTATGACGTCTTGGGGCCAAAGGTGAGGGAATCACTGGCCCAGAAGAAAGCCTGGTGGCCTTGCCCTGCCCTTGCCCTGCCCCTGCCCGGCCTCTGCCCTGCCCCTCTCCTCAGGCTTCCTGGTGGCCTCCTTTGCCTGGATGGTCCTAAGTTTCTCTCCAATGGGCAGCTGAATCCTGTTTCTGGATACGGATCTGATAGTAGCTGTGATGTGGGACCTTTCCAAAGCCATCACCATCTGGCTCCAGCCCCAAGAGCCACCCGCCCTGCAGCGCAGATGCACAACGTGGGGCAGCAATTCAAAGGCAGTTGAGTCTCTAGGAGGCCTTGAACAGCTTTCCAACGTAAGGGAACAAGGTAAGGGACTCTGCTCCCAGGGTCCACCGCTCCACCTCCAGACTCTGTTTCCGGCGTCCACTGCTTCTCCCTTCCTCACTTACCCCCGTCTGACTTGTGTGATACTTAACACAGGTCTGTCTCTGCTCCTCTTAGAGACAGGAGCTTGCCTTGTTCAAACACAAGATAATGCTTGGCTTGTTGCATTTGATAGAAAGTACTTTATGGAATGAATTAATAAATCCTTGTCATAACCAAGAAATATTCCCTACACATGTGTTGCAGTTCGCCTGCATAGTTGCTGGTAAATGACCATCAAATGGCCTAAGGGAACAAGGGGTTTATTTTCTCTTACAATTACTGGTTATAGTTCTTAGTCCAGCTTACGGGAGAGCATGTACCTACACCAGGGCCGAGGGATCTGGCCACACCATCACCACATAACAGCTGAGAGAAGGACAATTCTTACTTGCCAGACCAGCATGCTGGCATGTCTGGCAAAAGGATGCCAACTCTCTCAATCAGTCTCCATGTTTATTCCAAGGCCTAGTCCCACCCACCATAGGCTGGGTCTTCCTCATCAGCTAGACAATCTCTTTCAGGTTTATTCTGGGCTTAACTCAACCATTAATTCTCTACAAATGTGCCCAGAGCTCAAACCCTCAACTGTCAAGTTGACACCTGTGCCTAACTATGACAACATGTAAGCATTCTGAATAGGCATGGATTTACTTACAAGATGTGAAGGCTGATTTTGGTATGTGTGTGAGTGTGTGTGTGTGTGAGTGTGAATGTGTGTGTATGTGTGTGTGTAGTATGTGTGCATGTATGTTCTCATGCGTGGGGACCTGTGTGTGCATGCCCATGGTCGATGCCGGGTGTTTTCCTTGACTGCTTTTCACTTTACCCATTGAGGCAGAGCTATCATGAACCCAAAGACTGTCCATTGTGACTAGCCTTGTTCCAGGGACCTCCTTCTGAGTGCTGGAATAACAGATGGGTCACTGTACCCACCTGAGGTTTATGTGGATCATGAGGATTCAAACTCTATTCCTCACACTTGTGCGGCAAGTTCTTTTCCCACTGTGTCATCTCCCATAGACTGTGATTTTAAAATCTGTTTCCCAGATGATATATACTATACACATTAATTTCACTATTCGTTGGCATTTCCAGGTTTGGGTAAAATCAAACTGCTCAGCTCATTGCCCAATTTGCTCATCAAAATAAGTATTAAGTAGTTCTGATCTCATCTAATCCTATATGCATGTTTAAAACATCAAAACTTGCTACCTCTGAGATTTTTAAAAGGAACCTATCTTATGACTCTGGACTTGATTGTAGTGCTACTCCATTCCATTTGGTGCAACAGGATCTCATTGAGTACTGTGAGTAGCCTTAGACATAAAGATGTATGATAGAAAGTTCCTTCCTTATATTATTTGAAAAGCTCTCCCTCCAACATGAAGCACAAAGAGATATACTTGTAAATATGTATTTCCATAATATAAGGATAATAACAGGGAACAGATGTACAGCTGGATCCTTCTTCCCATAGTCTCATTTCCTCAGATTTCAGTTACCAAGTTATTCATTAGTAAATATTACATGGAAAATTCCAGAAATAGACAAATCATAAGTCTTAAATTTTTATTACAAATGGTCACTGTAATTATTCTACTTTATTATTAGTGTTGTCCTATCATTCTGAATTCATAAAGCAAACTTTATCATAAGTATGTATACACATACATACCTATGGAAACAACAGTCTGTAGAGTTCAGAATTATCCTTGGTATCATGGGGTGTATTGGAACTCTGTAGATAAGGGGGACTGTTGTAGGACCCAAGAAGACTCATGATAGACTGGTGGTAGTATAATGGTAAGGAACAATTTCAGAGAATGCAACCATTCACCAGAGATTTTATGGATTTACTGGACTTAGAGGAGGTGGAGAGATTGAGGGAGAAATTAGGAAGAAATATGGCTTGAGGACGTCTTTTAGAGTCACGTTTGGAGGCTGTGGGAGTTATTTGTACCATTGCTGTGATCCAAGCTCTTGAAGGAAACAAGGTAAGGGAGACATTTATTCGGCTCACTGTTTCAGGAGACTCAGCCTGGCTTAGTTCGGTCTCCTGAACTTGAGCAAGGTGTCAAGGTTATAGGAATGTGTGGCAGAGAATAACTGGTCACTTCGTGCTGATCAGTTAGCAGAGAGCTGAGACAGGAAGTTGGCATGCCGCCAAAGACCCGCCTCCAGTGACCTACTTCCTCCAGCCCAGTGGGAAGTGCCATTTCCCACTGGTCTTAAGATCTCTCAGAACAACCCCATCTGCTGGAGAGCAAATATTCAAAACACGAGTCTGCTGGCGCGACACTGCAGATTCAAACCATAACAACAAAGGTTTCGTTTTCCATGTTTGGACTTGATCCTGTAAGTGCTAAAAAAAACCTTTCAAGTGAAGAATTCTTAAGTTATTTGGAATAACAGAATAAGAATTGAATTAAGTGTGCCTGCCAAGAGTTCCACTCTGGAGAACCGACTCATGCGAGCATGCAAGCATTGATGTAATTGCCCTGAAAAATCAACCCTGGCATTTTAATAGTGTTTCATACTATAGGTTATTATTATTATTACATATGGGTGTGTATATGTGTGTGGGTATATAGAAGTGAGCACTTGAGTGTACATGTCTATGGAGACCCATGGGTGACTTCAGGAATCATCCTGAATTGCTTTACTTTCTTAATTGCTTTGCTCTGGGGTTTCCCAGGCTCTGCCTTCCAGGGTAGGAAGTACAGGCTGCCACCATTTCTGCCTGTTGTTTTTACGTGGGATCCAAGGATCCCAACTCGGGTCCTTTTGCTTGTGAGGCAAGGGCTTTAGTCCCTGAGCCACCTCTTCGGCGTGGTTTTGCATTATCAAGTCTAGTTTCTTTCTTTCATTTTTCTCCAAGAGTACAGTTTATTTTACTAATATTTACAAAGCATCTGCTATGTTCAGACACATTTCTGTGCAAGTGGGAAGCTCCAACGAGTCAACAGCAGACAGGACCCCATCCTTATACACTGTACATTCCTGTTTCTTCAGGCTGTAGCCCCAGCGTGTGGGAACAAATTACCCAAATATTTGAATGGAAAGGGAATTTTCTTGAAGTTGTATCGCACTGTGAGTTAGTGCTCTTACCCTTCCTGGAAGAGACTTTCAGAGGCAGTTTCTAGGTGGGCTAGATGAGGGAAAAGATTGTAGCTAGTCAGTGGGCCAGTGGACTCCACAAGAAAATACATGCTTCCTCTCTTGAACCCTCACCAGTGATTTATTAAGAAGAGTTTGAGATTGACAGAATAGTCGAACAGACAGTACACAGAATTTCAATATACCCTAATCCAGCTTTCTCAGTAATTAATATTTTACTCTAGTATATTTATCAGAATTAATGAGCTGATAGCTAGACATTGTGTTGAGAAAAGACCTTATTCTATTTCCGTTTCGTGAGGTTCCTAATGTCCCGCTGGGGTCCTAGACAGTCTAACTCACTGCATCATGCTTCATTTTTGGTGTTTCTGAAGCTTTCATCAACTGCGACGGTTTCTCAGGCTTCCCCAATGTGGGAGTTTTGAGTACCACTGAAGAAGTATCTTGCAGAAGGCACATCTGAGGCTTTCTCCCTGTTTGGGCTGGGGTCCTGAAACTCAAGAAGCTCACAGACATGCAGACCCCCTCCTCTTACACCATCTCCAGGGTACCTGTTTCCCCTGCCCCCACCTCCCAAGCTTGACTCACCAGGCCAGTGTGTGAGGTCTGTCCACTTATTCTCCCAACCCTCCGCCAGCATTCTTCGGAAAGGAAATTACTGCAGGAAGCCTGGGCTTCAGAGCAAGGAGTTACACCTCACTCCCTTGCGGGTGGAATATGCATGTGGGTTGCTTAGAATCGATTATCCATGTAATGGAATCTGCATGGGAGATTTTCTCTTCTTCCTCATTTATTTATTTTGCCCACAAAGAACTTTAGTTATCTCCATGGCGGGCTGGCCCAGCTCAGAGAATCTATGCTCAGAACTGTGTTGCTTGTCTTTGAAAGTGTGTCTTTTTTTTTTTTTTTATAAATTTTTTAATTATTATTTATTCAATTGTGCGTGTGTGTGTATGTGTGTGTGTAGAACCACGGACGAATTCGCGAACCACCATGGCCGCCTCCACCTCCTTCTGCCCTGGGATTCACAGGCTCCGCCCTACCAGGACCAGAAGCGCAGGCCGCCCCCGCTTCCGCCTGGCGTCTATACGTGGGATCTGGGATCCGAACTCAGGACCTTCCGCCTGCAAGGCGGAGGCTTAACCCCTGAGCCACCTCTCCAGCCCGAAAGTGTGTCTTTTTTGCCTGCTGTATTATTTTCTTACGACTCAGAGCTAATACACACACACACACACACACACACACACACACACACACACACACATATATATATATATCCAATGAAAATATCAAGCAGATGAAGTTAACTTTGTTAGTAACATACTTTATGGCCAAGAGGAAAATGCCAGTCCATCTGGAACTGTCTTATAGATTTAATTGAAACCATGGCCTATGGGGGAAAAACAATCACATGGAATTGAAAACAAAGCAAAGCAGTCTAGAATCTAGTCTAATGCTTGGTTGGACTGGTCTGGGCCCAGGAAGTCTCGTGTGGACTCTTTATTGCTGTTATCTCTGGTGGGAGAAGAAAATGCAAGAAAAATAAAGAAAATGAACGAGATCCTGTACAAATGAGCCCCTGGACAAAAGTCATCGGTTCGACTTACACACAAGAGCAAAACCACGAAGCGTATTATTCTAGCTTCTTGTCAGTCACTGCCTCGAAAATCGAAGATCGAGGCCTCAGGAGAGAGGCAAGAGGGGTAGGGGGTGTCAGCTGGCTCTGGGCCTTATTTTAGGGAAAAGGCGAAGCTTCTGGTTTTTCTTTTCTTTTCTTTCTTTTTTTTTTTTTTTTTTTTTTTTTGCTTTCCCTTCGCAAGCTCACTCAGGCTGCCCTGGGCATCTAGCTGCAGTCTCTTTTTGCCACTGATACCTTTTAGTACGTTTCTTGTAAATGTTTTAATGGCTGTTGTCTCCAGTGTTTTCTGCGAAGATTTATGCCCATAAACTTAAAGGTTGTCAAGGCAGATTCTAGTTCAAAGGAGAGAGAAGGCTGAGCCAGCTTCTACCCTCACCCTCCTTTCTTTCCACTGGGGTTTTGCCCCTTTGGGCACGACGGTTGGCCTTGCCAGGTTTGGGGGGGCCCTCCTGCCCGGTCCCAAAGGAGTAACTTAACAGAACTTTCCTCCAAGCCTGTGCTTCCTGGTCCAAGGCAGTCAAAGCGAGAGGGGAAGTGAAGCGAGTATCAAACACTCCTAGAGGGCCAAAGATGTGCCAAGAATGTCCCAGGAGGAGAGAGGCTCAAGTTCTGGGAACTTCTGACTTGGAAGGGAGAAAAAGATGCAGAAAGTAAACTGTTGTTCTAAGTAGTGTGTGCGGGGGGCGGGGGGCGGGGGGAAAGGGTGCGGGGAGGAGGGGGGCGACAAGAGATGAGGGAGCTGGAAGAGTCCTGCCATTCCTTGCTGTGAACACTCAGTGACTCTGCTTTGGCTGCAAGTCAGATCCAAGGAGCAGTGGGAAAGTGAAGGGAAGGAAGAAGAGATGGAGGAGGAGGAGTGGGGAGGAGCCTCATACTTTGTATATTTTCCGATGTGGCAATGGTTTCCGGTCTGGAAAGGTGAGTTCTCCCCACCCCCCACCTCCGCAGAGACACAGACATTGGCAGTGAGGCTTCCTCAGCTTTCTTCTGCCTGGCAGCCTCCAGCAGTTCCAGGAGAAGGCTGAGAACCAGGGCTGCCACCCGCGCCCAGGAAAGCCCCTGCCACGTCAAGCTTCGTCACCGCACCAGCCTCCATCAGATGTGGCCATGCAAAGCAAAGACCTTTTGTGTTGACTCCGGGCAGATCCCCCTCCACAGGTCTGTGGGAGGCACGGGTGTGAGAGACAGGTTTAGTGTCACCCCTGAGGTGAGGCCCATGCTTCCTCTCGGTGGATTGGATAAAGAAACAGGACTCAGCACCAAAGCATCCTGCTGCGGCCAGGAGGTTCCCTGAGCCCATTCATCTAGCCTGAGAGCCATGCTGCCAACATTCCCACCACAGTGATGAGACGCCAGGCCCTCTTGACCAGCCTTAGTTTCCAGAGTGAGCAGCAAAGACCTGTCTGGACCCAGCCTGTGCTTTCCAGCTACTTCCTAGTGTTGTCTGCGATGGTCTACACTGCATACAGAGATGCTAGGAGGCTGGAGAAGTCTCAGCAGTTAGGCCTTTCACTCCTAACATGGCCATATCCAAAGCAAAAGAACCTGAATTTGGATTCCTAGATCTCATGTAAAAATGGCAACAGCCTATGCTTCCAGTCCTGGAAGGTAGAGCCTGGGAAACCCCAAAGCAAAGTAATGAGGAGGTAAGGTAAAGCAATCCAGGATGTCCTGCTGTGGCCTCCACAGGCATACATACTTAAGTGTTGTCTTGTACACATGCCTGTGCACACATGTACACACACACACACACACACACACACACACACACACACACACACACAGGAGATGCTTAGAGTTCTTCCATCCATCCATCCATGTGATGCATAGTCACTGTAGCATTCAGCCTGCATGGTTGCTGATAAATGACTATCAAATGGCTTAAGGGAACAAGGGTTTATTCTCTTTTATAATTCCTGGTTACAGTTCTCAGTCCAGCTTGACAGGAGAGCACGCACCAACACCAGGGCCAAGGGAACTGGCCACACCATCACCACATAATGGATGAGAGACGGACAATCCTTACTTGCCAGAGCGGCATGTCTGGCCAAGTATACAAAAAGATGCCAACTCTCTCAACAAGCTCTCTGCGATTTATTCCAGGGCCTAATCCCACCCACCATGGGCTGGGCCTTCCCCATCAGCTACACAGCCTCCCGCAGGTTTGCTCTGGGCCTAACTCAACCACCAGTTCTCTACAAATGTGCCCAGAGCTCAAACCCTCAACTATCAAGTTGACATCTGTGCCTAACTATAACAGTCACCAATCCCATTAGTTAGCTGTCATTCATTAAGGAAAAACAGTAGAAACAACTTCTCAGGTTCCCCTTTTTAAAATGCAAAGACCTCGCCCCTCTATCTGCCTTTTGATGACCTGGAAGTTGTGCTTGTGATCTTTACCCTCTAGCACCCCAAATCCCTCAGCCCTTTCTTTCCCACCTGGGACCCATTGTGGTTCTGGAAAGAGGAAGAATGGTTTTTCTGCCATCAAGAAGGTTATGAGCAGAAAATACATCATCAGACCCCACATTCATGGTTAGAGAGACCTGAATAAACCATGTGTCTCCGTGTACTCAAACCCAGAATTTGCTGTGAATGTCTGTTCACATACGCATACCCCAATGTATATTTATGAATATTGAGCTCATTTCCTGGGAAGACGCTATACAAAGTGGGGGAGGGGGCTCTTGGGAAGGCCCCCCTATCTCAGAATGATCGGGGCTACAAAGTCACACCAAAACCAGCACACAATGTATAAAGGAGATTTGTTGTCAAGCAAGCAGGAGGACAAGTAGGATGGCAAACAGGCAAGCAGCAAGCAGAATGGCTATATCTAAAGAGCAGACAGGCAGAGAGAGCGGAAATCTAGTTTTGGGGTCTTTTATTGGGCATGGTCATGTGACCAGGAGAAGAGGGGGCTTGTCTCAGAGTGGGTGAAAAAGTCCTTGGGAGAATGTGCCAGTTTATCTTAGTTGCAGGTGGGCTGGGTTATGGAACTGTCTTGGGAGGAAGAGCTGCCTTATCTAAGTAGACTGGGAGCTGTGAAAGGTTCTTTGTCTGGACACCTACATCAGAGGGAGGGGGGCTGCTTGAGCCATTTTGTGTTTAACATGCCTAACATCCAACAAAATCTCTATTCACCCCAGAGAGAGCATCAATAAAAGGCCAAAATAATGATCACACCAAAGCCCATTTGGTGAACCACTGAGTTTATTGGGATTGCTTACAGGAATATGGGTGAGAGTTACTTGTAGGAGCAGGGATATAACTGAAAAAGCCCATCCCATCATGGAAGCTGGGACCCTGAAACTGACTGCCATACTTGCTTCTGGTCTTGGAAGTCTCCTCCCCCATCAATTGTTTACTGTTTTTCTTTACTTTGGAGGACTTCCCCCCCCTGAATCTTGTTACTTTTAGGAATTTCCTGAGGCATAGGAGTTGGAGTCTCAATAGGCTTCCTCTAGGAGAGAAGGTTTCAAACCGATACATGGCATCCTCTTTAGGTTGGACCTTGCACAAACTCCAAGATGGCATCCTATAGCCCTGGACGAGAGAACTACCTATCACTGGACAAACAGGTCCAGATCCTAAGACTATGTGTCTTTGTTAGTTACTCTCCTCATTGCCGTGGATACATGCTGACCAGAGGCACCCACACACCCCGTGATTTTGCAAGAGACAATCCAGGAATCCGAAGCAGAGCTCAGTTGGAAGGTAGCCGGCTCCCTATTGACTGGTTGCTACCTGGGCAATGAACCAATCAGGTTGTCCTGAGCTGCTATTAGGAGAAAGCAAGATCCATCACACTCAGGTAAGGACAGGGTGGAAAGTTGGATTTTCAAAATGGGTTTATGTAGCTCATCATTGCTTTCATACGGTCCAGCTTGCATGATGAACCATTCCTGGGAGGGGTAATAGACAAGGTAGCTACACTGCTCTTTCGAGTTATGTGGACCATGTAGTGCTGATAGGAATCTGCCAGGGTAGGAAGGTGTGTGGGATATCCCATGGACAGCGTGACTGTCAGCTCCTTGTTGGGTGGGCTTGTCAACAAGACACATGGTTTTTCTGACTCCCTGGGATGGAGAAAGCCATGAGGAATGACTTGGTTTAGTTTTTAGAGCTACAACAGAGTGGCTGGAGTTGACTCAATGGGCTGGACCAGCGGTGTTGCAACCTGAACTCTTAACAGTGTTCAGATTACGGCATTGGGAGGCCGAGGTCTGGTATGTTCAATTATTCAGGAGCAGAAGTGGGTGAAGGACTCTTTCATCAAAAGGCAAACAGGCCAATTTTTGACAGAAATTGCACTGCAGCAGAAAGTCGTAGATTGGTTGTGTAGGTCCAGGTTATGATGGTGGATGCTTCACTGCGTCCAGTGCCCGGCTGAGGACCAGGGGCAACGGTACAGCAGAGTGTATGAGCTTAATCAGCACTTTCTCCTCAGCTCCCTCAGAAAAAGAAAATGGGTCCTTCCGATGGAATCTGCACAAATGACACGCAAGACTTGCTTGTTCTACAGTTCATAACTCCAATGAGGGGTGTCTTTCATCTGCCATCCTGCACCCTTTACACTTTACTCAGTATCTATCTATCTATCTATCTATCTATCTATCTATCTATCTATCTATCTATCTATCTATCTATCTATTTATCTATAGCTATCTATCTATCTATCTATCTATCTATCTATCTATCTATCTATATCTATCTGTGTGTGCGTGTGTGCGTGCTTGCGTGCATGTGTGAGAAAGAGAGAAAGAGAGAAAGATCACACTGTGTGTCCCTGTAGAGGACCAAGGGTGACTTCGGGAATTATCTTGGATTGCTTTTACCTCGTTTTGCTCTGGGATTGCCCACCATAAAGGTCGAAAGCGCAGGCACTGCCTTTTCCACCTGATGTTTTTTACGTGGGACCTGGGATCTGAACTCAGGTATTTCTGTTTTTGAGTCTTAACCCCTGAGCCATCTCTCCAGCCTCAGCCTACACTTTTTCTAGGGAGAGGTAGACCAGATAACTAAGCTATTGGCAATAGTCATAAAGTCAGTGAAAATACAGTGTGTTTCATTTTGAGGACTAATCCTGGGTTCTGAGGACCACTTTCAGTTTCACCCCCTGTCTAGCATGGCTTCCAGTTCTGAAGAGCTGGCATGAGACTTACACAGTTGTGCCAGCCCAAGGGACACCATTGTTTCCAGCTTAGCCAATCCACAGGGCAACTAGAGTTAACTACTTCAAGTGTTCACAGGGAACTCTAGGAATGGGGGTCTTCACTGAGCCAGTGGCTTTGTCTCGTGTCCCAGGGTGGAGTTTTCCCTAAAGGAGAGCCTCTGCTCTGTCAAGTGAAAAGAACAACTGTCTGCCTGACTATGTTACTTCTGCCTTGTAAGCAAACTTGAGACTTCTCATCTTGTCAGTCATTGACTTTGAGCTGACCTCCACCAGATGAGACTCTTGCAAGACCTTTAGTTTCCCCAAAGAGTTAGCAGGAGGCTTATAGCTTCCTTTTTATTTTTCTCCATCAATCTATTTGAGAAGGGGGAAAAGGGCATGCAAGTGTATGCCATGGCACATGGGCAGAGGCCAGAGAGTAACTTCTGAAGGCCAGTTCTCTCAATGATATGGGCTTCCAGGTATTGAACTCAGGTCACCAGGTTTGTGAGCAGGCATCTTACCCAGTGAGCCATCTCACCAGCCTCCTTTTTATTCTTAAAGGGCGTGTACTTGGTGCACTGAGTCAGGTGGTAATGTTGTCCTGGGAAGTGGCCCAAGTTAACCAGTAGTGACTTCCTCATCCCCTTCTACTAAACCACCTGCATGGACTGACAGTTGATGTGGCAGAGTGACGTCCATTGAGCACCTGTCCGTAGCCTTAGATCCTGATGGAGAAGGAACCCATCTTTTCCAGTGTGGAAGTGGCAGCCCACAATGAACCAGCTCAAGAGGGGAGTGTGTCTCTCTCACAAGTCACATGGACGTCACTTCCTCACTGAACATTCTGAACAACAGTGGGACCTCCTCCACTGCTCTCCTCTGCAGGCTAGAGTGCACCAGAGTCTCACCTTGCGTTAGGGGCTACAAGAAACTACCATTACCCCTTGTTGAGAGGCACAGAGTGGGAGAAGGCTAGTCTGCAGGAGAGAGGGGTAGTCTTTCTTCTCATGACTCCTTGCTCCAAGGTTAGTGCCAAGCGCTGCTGCTGCTGCTGCCGCATCTCTCTAATGCTTCCTAGCATTTGATGGCTGCTTGCGCCCATGGTCCCCTGTGTGTGTGTGTGTGTGTGTGTGTGTGTGCGCGCACGCATGCATGTGCTCGCTCATGCATGCTTTTACAGTCCTCAGTACCTCTGACCACCATCGTTCCCAGCACCCCATCCCTGTCCTCAGTACCTCTGACCACCATTGTTCCCAGCACCCCCCATCCCTGTTCCTGGCCAAGTCAGGCTCTGGCAGGATCAGGCATATGAGCATGGTCAGATCGCCTGCCTTTGGCAAGGTGTAGCATCTATTTTTACTTGTGGTCAGTCTGCCAATTGCTCCTTGGCCTAGAGAAAAATCAGCATGCTTCTAATGTTTTGATCTCCCCCAAAGGTTGATAGTGAATGGCAAGGTCTTCGTGGCTAACACCATTGTTCTTTTCCAGCTTGGGGGGCTCACTGGGTAGGTAGTCAGAGTCCCACTGCCTTTTACCTGGGTCGTGGGGTTACTGTGTCAGTAACTCTCCCTCCATCTGCTTGACTGTTCAAGTCCTGCTTCTCATCACTCAGTCTTGTTAGCAAGCAGGATAGAGGTCTCAGGGGTGGGTGGAGGCATGGGAATCTGTTCTTAACCTTCATGTTGCCTGGTGCATTTGCTCCTGACCCAAGGAGCCTTCGGTTGCAGCCCTCCTGGCAGGAATGAAAATGTTCTTGAGCCCCCTTGCTCTTGATTTCAGGCCACAGAGACAGTGGGCTCTGTATTAGTCAGGTTCTCTAGGGTCAGAATCAACAGAGTGAATATATATATGTGTATATATATGTGTATATATATTTATATATTATATATAAATATTATATATATTTATTTATTGAGTTGGCTTATAAGATATGGCTGAGGTAGTCCAATGATGGCTGCCAGAAGCTGCTTAGTCCAGTAGTCCAATGGGTGATGGTTGAAGGCTAAAGGATTCCTAGACAGTCTCTAATCAAATTGAAGGTTTCAAAGAAACCTGGAGGCAGGAGGGAAGAGCAGTTGCTAGCACAGCTTCAGAGAGTCTCTCTTCCTCTGTCTTTTGTTCTGTGGTTCCTTTTATCTGGTCCCACTACTAGGAGGTTCCAATGAGATCCGGGGAGGTTCCCATGGGATCTAGGGCTGATCTTTGTATTATCCAGATAATCTCTTCAGGTGGTCTCAGCTGGATCTTAGTTAATGCCAGTGTGTCAAGTTGATACCCAGGATTAACTATCAAGGCTCCAGGTAGCAGTTCCCCAGAGTCTCATGCTGGAGACAGAAAATGCTTGGGCCCTGGGGTCAGCTGGAGGGAGAACTGTGCTCAAGAAAGAGATATCACAGAGTTTGTCAATATGTCAGACCACTTTGCATGGGTGACTGGAGCTGAGATATGAATGAGGCCACACCTTGACCAGGACTACTGGGTTTCACAAACCTCTTGTCTTCTGTATAAAGCTGAACTCATGTCAGGACCAAGAAGATGAACAGGGCGAGGTAGGGTGTGGCAGGGGGGTAGAGGTCACGGAACCTCTGTGTTCGTCTTCCCAATGTGACCATGTTGAATACATTTCCTTTTTCCTACTAAAGGTCTCTTTCATTGGCCTTTTGAGGACAAGCGTCTGCCCGAATGGAGGTTCTGACCCTAACAGCTTAGGAAACAATAGCTCTGAAACCAGTCCACAGGACCCCTACCGTCCTGGTCTAGAAAGCCTTGCATCTGTGGGCATCTGGCCCACTGCTATCCAGCTGTGATGAGCATCAGTGTGGAGCGCTGATGTGGACAATGCACAGATCAGTCAGAAGATCCACTTGAAGGTGGTGGAACTGCTGGTCTTTCTCTGAGCTGCACAAAGACACAGATGTCTGAAACATTGAAGTGGTGGTGGGAGGAGATAAGTAGTCAGGAATTAATGTAACATAAGCACCGCAGTCCCAAATCCTCCCTTGGCCTACATTTACCTTACTCTGGGAGGACATGGCCTTAAATTCCTTTTTTCTTAATAGATTATTTCAGTGTGTTAGGAGCTACTTTTTGACAAAACACCAGATGGAGTTAAATTATTGAATCATTAAGTTGACAAAAATATACCAGGGTCTTACTACAGTCTAGGCACCATGGTAGATGACAGTGATAGAAAAGCTTCATGTCCATAGGGAAGAGACCTGGGTACAATCACAGAGGTGACTCGGACTAGTTGACATCACCCATGCCTTGTCCTGTATTCCTGGAATGTGATTGGACTGGGACCAACCAGGGGAGGAGGAAGAATAAGTGTGGAACTGCAATGTCAGGCAAGCAGCCATTCTGCTAATTGCATCTTCTTTCATTTGGGTTGTATTATGTAGTGTTTACAATGGGCTTCAAATGCAGCCATTATAATGAAATTTGTAAGAGTCCTTATTTATCTTTCATTCAGGAAGTCCAAGGAAGTGTTTATTGTTTGGCTAGAAAAATAAGGAGGCATCTTCCACCACAAATAAAACACAATTACAGAGCTGCTGTGCTCATGAAATGAAAACATTTCCACAACTACATTGTTTTTCCTCCACACTGAGAAATTAAGTTTGAAAACTGACGTAAATATTTGTAATGCTGCTTTGATGAGCTTGAATTCCTCACGGTGGGGTTAATGAGTCGGTGGCATATTTCAGCTGACAGCGGAGGAAGGTGACAGGATCCCTCTGGCTAGCAGGAGGCACAAGTTTGCAAACTCAAATTGGTCACGGAGGAGCTTCTGGGCTATCTGGTCCAGAAGAATCTTTTGTAAAAGAAGTCAAGAAATACAGGAAAGTCAACCAAGAGTGACAGAGTCTCTTCCTGTTATACTTTGTTCAGCCACACTGTTTGATTTGCTGTTTCTAAAATGCACTTCCTTTACGCAGACATACAACAAAATAGACTGGCCCTGTTGCCAGGAGCCTCTCCCCAGGTACCTGTTCTGCCTGTTGAATGATGTGGTCCCTCAATGCCTTTATATCCTCCCAGATGTTGTGCCCAAGTACTGAGGATCTGTGAGTGAAATAGAGCTGGATTAAGATCCAGGTCCTCCTGTTTGCTGGGTGGGTGGCTTGGAACAAACTTCTAAAAATAAAAGGTGTTTTTAAGGGAATTTTAAAGTATGGCCAGTGGTTGGTGTGTGTGTGTGTGTGTGTGTGTGTGCGCGCGCGCGCACGCACATGTGTATTTTGTGCTGAAGGTTTAACCTTTAGGAGATGAGATCAAAGGCTGCTTTCTAAGTCAAGATGTTGGCTTGAAGATGTATCTTTTGTCAGTGACACAAATGTAAAGAGAGGTGCATATGCTTAATGGTTGGGATGGGGGGACATTGGGTGGGCTGTTTATCTGATTCTTATGGTATGTGGTTGTTACTGTAGGAAGTGCTGTATTCTCATAAAGATCGGAGAGTGAAATATGACAATGAGCCCAAATTATCTATGATGTGAACTTGATTGTCATGTACATTAAATATTGATGCCTTAGACTGATCATATCTGCTGTGGGTTGGTGACTGAGTAATCTTTTACTTGGTTGTGTATAGAACTAGCTCTAACTCATCTAAAGCATTTCATCTCAGGCGACTCAATGCTGCTCTCTCTTTTTGTGTGTTATGCATTCATATGTCCATGTGTATGGGTGTATGATGCACATACATATGTGTACACATGCATGCAGAGACTCTGAGTAGATGTCAGCTGTATTCTGTTTTAGTCTGCCTGCATGGTTGCTGATAAATAACCATCAAACAGCTTAAGGGAACAAGGGTTTTATTTTCTCTTACGATTACTGGTTACAGTTCTTAGTTCAGCTTGACAGGGGAGAAGGCATCAACACGGGGCTGAGGGAACTGGCCACACCATCACCACATAGTGGCTGAGAGATGACAATCCTTACTTGCAGACCAGCATGTCTGGCCAAGTATACAGAAGGATACCAACTTTCTCAAACAGCTCTCAGTATTTTATTCCAAGGCCGAATCCCACCCACCATGGGCTGGACCTTCCCCATCAGCTAGACAATCTCCTGTAGATTTGCTCTGGGATGAACTCAACCATTCTCTACAAATGTGCCCAGAACTAAAACCCTCAAAAGACAAGTTGACACTTGTGCCTAACTATGACATTTTCCTTGATGACTTTCGGACTGGAGAGATGGCTCAAGGAGTAAAAACTCTGCCTTGCAAGCAGAAGGTCCTGAATTTGGATCCCAGGTCCCACATAAAAATGCCAGGCAGAAACCCTGGTGTCCTGCACTTCAAGCCCTGGTGGGCAGAGCCTGGAAAGTCTCAGAGCAAAGCAAAAAAGGAGGTAGAAGCAATCCAGGATGATTCCAGAAGTTACCCTTGCTCCTCCACAGGGACATAGAGGTGCGCTCGGGTGCTGGGGATCTGAACTGTCCTGTTTGTACAGCCAGCACTCTATGCACTGAGCATCGCCCCAGCCCTCACCTTCTTTACCTGTCTTCCCCAGTGCTTTCACCCGGTCTATGCAGCACAGCAATGAGTCACATGCATAATAGTTTCTTAACTGACTTGCTAAAGGGAAAGCTCATGTTCCCTAGTACCTAGTGCTAGTGACTAGCGGGTTGTTAAATATAAATTCATTCATCCATCAATCCATCCATCCATGTATCTATTCATCCATCAATCCATCATCCATCCATCCATGTATCTATTCATCCATCCATCCATCATCCATCCATCTGTGCATCTATTCATCCATCCAGCATCCATCCATCCATACATACATCCATCCATGCATCTATCCATGTATCCATCCATCCATCCATGCATCCTTCCTTTCATTCATCTATCCATATATCTATCTATGTTGACATCTATCCATACATGCATCCTTCCTTCTATCCATCCATCATTCATCATCCATCCATCCACGCATTCTTCCATCCATTCTTCAATCCATTCTCCATCCATCTATCTATCCACGCATCCATCCATCATTCAAAAAAGCTGTGGTCTGTAGAACTACCAAGAAAAAAAAAAAAAAAAACAGAAGTCTTAAACTCAGCAAATTTATAGTCTTGGGAGTAGAAACAAAATTAGGAGAAGATTCTTCTTAAAAACTAGTTGCTACAGCTTTGCGCAGTGGCAGTATCGTAGCCAATGAGGTTTATCCGAGGCGCGATTATTGCTAATTGAAAACTTTTCCCAATACCCCGCCGTGACGACTTGAAATATAGTTGGCACTGGCAATTTTTGACAGTCTCTAAAAAAAAAAAAAAAAAAAAAACTAGTTGCTACAGCAATTGAGAATGTGCACCAGGAATGAATGAATGACATCTGCACAGTGGAGCTTTCTGGCTCCTTCATGTTAATTCTTAAGAAGCATTGCTCAGTGCGTGCAGTTACTCGAGACCTCTGCCTTTACTCTTAAATCGTGCCCGGGACACCACATAAAAGTTTCTACAGAAAGAAGGCAGGGCTTGGCTTGCCTTGTTCCACACATTGTATTCTTTCTTCCTTTTGAATTTTTGTTTTCTAGATTAGCCTTGAACCTGAACTTGGTATTCAAATCTCAGGTTCTTCTGAACCGTAACAAGAGCTTTCCCTCCATCTGCACTGGATCCCTCGTCAGCCAGGCTCAGCACTGCGGAAGTTTCTGTAAAAAAACATTCAAGAGTCACCCCCAAAGTTGTGAGTAGGACTGAAGCAAACACAAGGTTTTTCAAAATCTCTGAAATGTGTTCTCATAAAGATCAGAGAGTGAAATATGACAATGAACCCAAGTTATCTATGATGTGAACTTGATTGTCCTGTACATTAAGTGATGCCTTAGGCTGGTCATATCTGCTGTGACATATTCACACATACACCGCCCCCCCCACGCAATATGCTTCATTGAATCTTTCTTTAATGATAATTAAGGTTCCTGGGTTGGCAAGATGGCTCAGTGGGTAAAGGTGCTTACCATGCAAGCTAGATGACCCAAGTTTGGTCCCTGGAATCTGCATGATGAAAGGAGAGAACCAAGTCCACCAAAGTTGTCCTGTGAATTCCACATGGGCATCGTGGCATGTGATCTCTCTCTCTCTCTCTCACTCTCTGTCTCTCACACACACACATACCCACATACACACACACTAATAGTACCAAAATTATTTAAAAATAAGTTTCTCATTGTGCCTTGATGTTTGTCAGTTTAAACATTTGCTCTTTTTTAGATACCATTTCTCTTTAAATTAATTTTAATTCTATTCTTTGACAGTTTCATACGAGAATGCATGAATTTTTATCATTTTCACCCCTTATTACCTGATTCCATCCCCCTCTTTCTCAGCGTAGACTTTCTTCCCAACCAGTCTCTATCCTACCTGATGTCTTTTGTGTGTATGTGTGTGTGTGTGTGTGTGTGTGTGTATGTGTGTGTGTGTGACCCACAGTTCACCTGGGTTGTGCTGCACTTGCTACAGCATGAATGATCTGTCTGTGGGTACACCATTGAGGAAAGTGGCTCCCCTTCCCCCATCCTGCATTAACTCTCAATAGTCAGGGAGTGTGGACCCTCTTGAAATCTTTTTCCTCCTGTGGTGAAATGGTGATGGCCAAATCTTACTCAGGTCTTGAAACAGCTGCAGGGCATAGCAACCCTATCTTGTCCAGATGCCCCTCCTTGGCTCTAGCATTCTTCCTGAGCCCTCTTGTGGCTTTTCCTGAACCTTGGGGATGGGGAGTGACTTTAATGCCTGGGTTCTCTGGTTTTTGGCTAGCTGTGATTCTCTATATTAAATACCTTCCATCATGAAAGGAAGCTTCTGGATCCAAGGCTGAGAGCTGCTCTAATCTATGGATACAATGTTAAGTGCGTGTGGTTACTCTAAGCCTCTGCCTTTATCCTTAAATCGTGCCCTGGACACCACATAAAAGTTTCTACAGAACTTTACAGCTCTTTACAACATTAATTCTGCAGAGCTTGGCTTGCCTGGTTCCACACATTGCATTCTTTCTTCCTTTTGAATTTTTATTTTCTATATTGGCCTTGGGAGTGGGGCTTATATATGCACTTATAGCTCAACATTAGGAGTTGGTGCCCCTCCCTGCCCCCGTGCCAACGGTCTCCCCATCCACAGTTTTTTGGTCTGGTTTATAGTACCAGGCAACATTTGCTTTTGTGTATTATAATATATCCCTATAAAATATTTGTGATATTGCTTATATTTAGAAACTTCATTAGAATATTCATTGAATCAGTGAAAATGAATTTATTAATTGCTATCGCTGCTGAATCAGAAGGGCACAAATTCAACAGAGTTAGAGAACTGACTTCATAAGAGAATCAGCCACCTGGCACAATACTTGACACATGTTAAATTAGTATCCCTAAGAGAAGATATATGACTGGGGTTCAGAGATGTGAGAAAGGCCACTGCTGAATGGGCCCACTCCAGAGGGGCCTTGAAGAGAAGTTGAGGTTTCAGTAGGAAGATAGGAGGAGCGAAGCCACAAAGTCGAGTTGAGGGTGTTCAACAAAGACAGGGGTAAAGAGGTGGGGGGGGGTTGTTAAAGTCTGGCCAAAGCCTCCATTGTTCTCAGGTCATCTCTGCATTGCAGTAAAATTGGAATTCACAGATAAAAGCACCAAGCAGCCTCCTGTAGATCTCAGTGGAAAGACAGAGAGAGAGAGAGAGAGAGAGAGACTGAGAATTGTGTTGGGAGACATTGTGCTGCAGGAAGCTTGACTGAGGGAGGTGTCAGGAGATTGAGAATCATGCCCCCAGACTGGGGAGTGGACATCATGGCTTCAGCTACTCTTTGGTTGCTCTTCCCGGGCTGTCAGGGCCCTGCTCTGGAGGATTTACTCTTGGAGGAAAATTTCACTCACCACCCAGTCAGATTAATACCTTCAGCTGTCCATAATGACATTTCTCCGGGATCGCTGCTTCTGTGAACCCCGTTGTGACAGTTTGTGCTTCAAAGGTGAGCTGATATAAACAACATGTCTGATAGAATTTTGAAGTTGGGGGGCTGGAGAGGTGGCTCAGGGGTTAAGCCTCTGCCTTGCAGGTCCTGAGTTCGGATCCTAGACCCCACGTATAGACACCGGGCAGAAGCGGGGGCGGCCTGCGTTTCTGGTCCTGATAGGGCGGAGCCTGTGAATCCCAGGGCAAAGTAAACAAGGAGGAGATGGAGGCGTCCATGGTGGTTCCCGAATTCGTCCGTGGTTCTACACACACGTACACACACACACACATACATACACACACGCACACATGCATATGCGCGCAATTGAATAAAAAATTTTTTTAATTAAAAAAAAAGAATTTTGAAGTTGGCTGTGAAATGTGTTCGGCACAGTGTGACTCGCGTGACCCACTCACAGTTTTGTGCTCCACAATCTTTCAGTCACACGAGACTTGTGGCTGTGCCAGAGGCAGCGCTGCCGGGTCTACAGGGATCCAGATGACGTGTGGCTTTGAGGCCTGAGGATGGCCTGGAAGCTTCGACCTTGGAGCAAGTATGTTGGGTTTCAAGATCTGGGTCTAGAGCGGGGGTGCGAGGAGGGGGGTGTTCCCTTCAAAATTGGCACGCTCTCTCCTCTTTCCATCCTGGCTCTGTTCTTCATGCAGAGGGGCAGACTCTTCACCTCAATGTCCAAAGCATGCTCCTGGCCCCCCTGAAACAACAATCTTCTGGCTCTTGCTCAGGGCTTGAGTGCTCAGGGCTGAGGTTGTATCCTGCATGTAGCCTGCATGGTCCCTATAGTGGGGTCTGGGGTTGTTTTGATAATTCTGGGGTCCTGAATGCCTAGGACAATTTATAATGGAAGAGGTTAATGTTAGGCAGTTAGCTTGGCTCTCTGGTGACCTCACCGGGTAAGAAGGAATGTTGAGTGCTGAACGTAAAGTGTCCCCCCAGGTTTGTGAGTCCGAAACCTTGGTCGCCAGCTGGTGGTATTATTTGGGAAGGTTATGGAGCCTTAGGTAGTGGACAACTGGGGTGCGGGGGTGGCTTGAGGCTTGATAGTCCAACCCTACTTCTGTTCTCTCTCTCTCTACTTTCTGTGTGTGGATGGGATTTGAACCAGCTGCCCTACCTTCTCCCTTTCCTCTCTCCCCACTGCCTTTCCTGCAGTAAGGCAAAATAAATGCTTTCACCTTTGAGTTGTTTTGGTTAGAGTTATCTTATCACAGCAGCTGAAGAGTCACAAAGAAAAGGGTATGGTCAGAGCAGGACCCACAGATTCTTCTGAAGCAGGAGCTCTAGCGTCTGAGTCTATGGGGTGATGCTTGGAGTGACAGCCATGCCAGAGGTACATTGGAATCCTGCATCACTATTTTGAGCGGTCACGTGACGGTGCCCAGTGTTCCCGCTGCCCTGTGTTCAAGTGATTTTGTCAATGTCCTGTACAATAGCTGTGTATGTAGGAATCAGCTCTTGGTATCTCTTTCCCTCTGACTACTCGCATTTCTGGAGAGAATTCTCCAATTTGTGGGGATTCTCTCGGCAACTGATTATAGACACACCAGTGAGTGAGTGAGTGAGTGATGATGATGATGATGATAATCTTATCCCAACCTCCTTTCCAGGTTGGACGGGGACCCAGACTCCAAGGAAGTATCTCAACTCCTGCAGTCACAATTTCTCAGTCAGGGAGTGGCGGCAAAACCGGAGACAATGGATGGGTTACAAGAATGCTGGGATGTGGGGTGCCACAGTCCTAGGGCCTACAGTGGTCAGAGCTGCTAGACCTGTCGCCCCTAACCACGAGCACTCTCATTTATCGCCACGGGACTTCAAAGTATAATCTTCTGTAGCATCAAGGCCTCTCAGGGGTTGGGAGGCCCAGATGCAGAGATCTGCGGGGAGTCTCTCTGACACCATGGTGATCTCCACAGATCCCAAGGCTGCCCTGGCTGAATGGTGACATCCAGGACTAGTGATACTTTCTCACCATGGTGGCTTTGTAGCGACTTGGTCCTTCGGTCCGTCTGGAACCAGTTTAAAAACCTAATGATGCATTTTCTGGTTAAGTCAGAGTTGCACAATGACACGCAATGACTGCTACAATAGTGGGAACGGAGAAGGGGCATGGGAAGGAGGCTGGTCATTGGACCGATGCTTCTTTCTCCCACTTGGGTAAATCTGAACCAGCTGAAGCCTTTGGACGACAAAGCTATTCCTGCAAGGGTCCCACGCTACCTAATTGAGAGCTTGAAGGGACTTTGAAGTTTTTGTTTTTAAGTTCTGTCCTCTCATTACTCCAATAAAAAGTCAAAGAGAAATGACTTGTGTATAGGTTACATGGTTAATAAATGGAAGCGTCTCCATGTTCAGAATCATGTTTTCCCCAAACTTTCCCATCATTAAAAAAAAAAAAGAAGAGGGGCGGAGGATTTTATATTTTCTCTAGCGAATGGAATCCAGACCAAGAATAAACTTGGAACACTGTTTTTCAATTTAAAGTCTGCAGTTGGTTAAAGTACTGATAGAGAAATTGCACCAGAACCAGAACCCATGGACAAGGTGAAATAGGACTGATTTTTATGATCTGAGTGAGCATTTGCCGTGTGTGTGTGTGTGTGTGTGTGTGTGTGTGTGTGTGTGTGTGTGTCCATGTGATATGTGTCAGTCTGTTCATGTGATGTGTGTGTATGTGTCTACCTGATGTATATGTATGTCTATCTGCCTGAGTGATATGTGTATCTGTGTAATGTGTGTGAATGTGTCTGTCCATGTGATGTATGTGTATGTATCTGTCTGTCTGATGTGTGTCTGTCTGATGTGTGAATGTCTATCTATCCGTGTGATGTATGTACACATGTGGAGGTCAGCAGACAATCTCAGTTGTCCATCCTTGTCCGTCCACTTTAAGTCAAGTTCTCTTTGTTGTTTGCCTGTGTGTTGCTGGCCCATGGGATTCTGGGTAATTCTCTTGTCCCTGCCTCCCATCTTGCCCTAGGATAACAAACATGCTACCGTGTCCAGCTTGATGTGAGTTTTGGGTGTCCAAATGCAGGTCTGCACTTCAAGCAGTGCTTCACCACTGAGCCATGCCTTAGCCCTGCGATGTCACTGCTGCTCTTTAGTAGAACCTTGGGCCACTGAAGCGTCAGGCTGTTCTGGGCATTCCCTTGTCCACAGGAAAGAATGCTTTGCATGGCTTGAAGCTAATGCAAATACTTCTTTTCCGTATGCTTGTTAAACAACCCAAATATATTCTTTGCTCTCTTGAAATGGGCATGCATTTTCCTGTTCATTTTTTTTTCCCAATGTGAAAAGTGTGCCAGACAACGAAGCAGACGGTTTCACACGATAAACAAGAAGACTCCGTGCTGTGGGAAGCTGGATTTATGCAACTGAAGAAAGTGCTTGAAAAGAATAGCTCTAATTTATTTATAGAGTCAGATGAAAGAACGCTGGGAGGGGGGGCTTGGAGTAGAAGGAGAAGGTACAATAAGCAAGGGGCAGGAGGAAGCTTGGATGGCTTATGTCTTCCTTGTGGGTTTGGTTCCCTGAGAATAATCACCTTCAACACTGGTTAAATTGTATACCTTGCGTACGTGTGGACTGTTCTAGTTGCACTGCATCTCATTAAAGTTTATTATTACTGTATATTAATTTTCGCATGTATAGGTGTGGGTGTGTATGTTTGTGTGGATATGTATAGAAGAGGGAACTGTGAGTGACTGTGGAGGCTCAAGAGTGACTTCAGGAATCATCCTGGATTGCTCTCTCTCCTTTTTGGCTTTGCTCTGGGGTTTCCCAGGCTCTGCCTTCCAGGGTCAGAAGTGTAGGCCACTACCATTTCTGTCCAGTGTTTTTACATGGGATTTGGGATTCGAACTCAGGTTCCTTTTGCTTGGGAGGCAAAGGCTTAACTCCTCAGCCCCCATATTAATTATTTTTAATAAAACAATGCAGTTAAGTAACTTATGTCTATAATCCCAGCATCTAGGAGGCCGAGACAGAAAGATTACTACAAGTTCAAGACCAACCTGGCCAGCATAGTAAGCTCCAAGTTAGCTTGGGCTTCAGTGTGAAACTTCAGCTGGACAGACAAACAAAATGGTCAAACAAACCAACAAGCAAACTAGCTATCTAAAATAAACCAAGCCATTGAAATGGTAGCTGAAAGTCCTCTGTAAAAGAAGCAGAATTAGGGTAGTAACAAAGGTCAGGGGACCCCCCACACACGCTTTCTAGTATGGCCAGAGAGGATAGAAGCTATTAGAATTACAAAGCTGCCCAGTTGGTACATGAGTGTAGATGACCAGCATTGTGTCCAAGAACTACTTCCTCGTGGCGGATACTTCAAGACTTTCCTAGTGTGCCTGAATTAAACCCTTTGCCCAGAATTTCCTTAATTCCTTGGTCATTTGCGCTTGATGTGGGAGATGGGCTGTCTGGTGTTTTCAACAATACCCCTTCGTGCAAGACTATTTATTGAGTATAAGTGTAATTTACCTAACGGTTTGTAGCAACGTATGACTTCCCTGTCACACTGTTAATCACTGATCCTGAGGGCACTGCTGAAATTCCGACATGCCACTGGAATCACGTCGTCTGGGCTGCTGTGCAAAGTGGACGGGGGTTTGGCTGGGAAGCAGAGCTGGCAATCTTGCAACACCTGGGTAATCGCTGGTATTGAGGGGCCGGCATGATGGCTCAGCTGGTAACCTGCTTGCTGCATTTCCCAGCATCCACAGGAAGAAAGCTGGGTGCATGCATGTCATCCCGCTGTTGGGGTAACAGACAGGAGGATTTCCAGGGTTTACTGGCCAGCCAGGCAAGCTGAATCAGAGAACTCCAAGTTCAATGAGAGATCCTGCCTGAAAAAATTATGGAGAGTTATTGAGGCAGACACCTGACCTCAACCTCACACACACAAATGCATAGTATTTAAATATTGGTATATTAGCAGCACAGACATGGAGTAGGGTAGTTGCTTGGTACATTTGATCAGCCTAGTTCTAAGACTCTGATTTTTCTTTATTGTTTGTACTTGTGCCTGTGTGTGTATGTATGTGTGGGTGTGTGTACAAGAGCACACTTGGGTGTGTGTGTCTGTGGAGGCCCAAGTTGACATCAGGAATCATCCTGGGTTGCTCTGTTTATTTATTGCTTTGCTCTGGGTTTCCCAGGTTTGCCTTCCAGGGCTGGAATTGTAGGCTGCCGCCACATCTGCCGGTTAGGTATTTTTATGTCAGATCTGGGGACCTGAACTCAGGCACACACGCTCAAGTGCTCCTTCCGATCCCCACGTGCAAAAAAGTCTGTGGTGCTCTTTGTAGCCCAGTGAGCAAGCTCTGACCCCCCTCCCCCACCCCACCCCTGCCATGATCTGTTTTGTTTTTTGAAACAATCACAATGATGTCCGACAGCTTTGCTTCCGTTTCTACTTTGCTACAGGATGCGGCTGGGCCTGAGCAGCTAGAATTGGAAAATAAAGAGTAGATGACTGTGTCACAGAGATGCGAAGTGGGGAAAGATCTGTAATCTGAAAGTGTCTTTAATATCCTGTGAGGGCGTGAGAGCGGCCGGCCATGTCATGGATAGCTCCCATGAGCCCAGGTGATTACGCTTCACTATTTAATAGAGGCTTTCCTGAGTGGAATTTCCCAACACAGACACCCTGCATGGGGCTGGAAGGCTCTCCTTGGTGATCTTCTTCCCGCCACTCTGGCCTCAACTCTCAGCCCTCACCTGAGCCTCAGTGTTTGGCAATATTAGGTGGCCACGCTGTACCCACAACCCACTAGAGGACACTGAGCACGTCTGGGCGCCTTGTCTCCAGGTCCTTCCATGCCAGCGACATTCCCGTGAGCAGTGTTCTTCCATTCTGCTCCGACTCTAGTGCTCACTGCTCCTGTGTCCAGGATGCTCCCCCATGTCCTCTTGCTGCTCCCTCACTGTGGGCTGGGTTCCCATCTTACACTATATTCATCGTGTGTACCTGTGCATGTCTGTGTGCACACCTCACAGTGCATGTGTGTATATGTACATGTCTGTGAGCAAATGTCAGTGTGTGTGCATGTCACAGCACATGTGTGCATGTGTGTACATGTGCGTGTTTGTAAGCATGTCATAGCGCATGTGTACATGTGTGTCTGTATGCACACCTCAGAGCATGTGTACATGTGTCTGTGAGCACTTGTCCCAGTGCATGTATGCATGTGTGTACATGTGTGTGTCTGTACAAACATCATAGTGCATTGTGCATGTGTGTATTTGTACATGTCACACTGTGTGCATGTGTATAGCATGTGTGTGCATGTGTATATATGTACACATGTTGCAGTGTGTATCTGCATGTGTATTTATGTATGTGCACATGTCACAGCATTGCAAGAGTATGTATGTGTGCACACATGTCATAGCATGTGTGTGCATATGTGTGTTTGTGTGCACATGTCACAGTATGTGTATGTGAAGATCAGAGAACATTTGTGGTAGTCAGGTCAACAGTCTTGGCAGCAAGCCCTCTACCCACTTAGCCTCTCTCTCAGGCCCTGGATTCTCTTTCTTTACCTCCTTAATATGAACGCAATTCTCTTAGTATAGAGTGTGTCACTTCGCAGTTATACATAGAATGTATAAATATCTACAAATATACCTATTTGCAAGTCGATAAGTCAATGCTGTTCTCTTTTATCCAGCAGATTAAAGCCATAAATTTCCTTTTTTCCCCTTCAATGCTGGGAATCAAGCACCGTGCTTTTTATCTGTAGGCAAGGTATTAAACTTGATGCAGGAATTTCTGTTTACATTAGATTATGAAATATTTGTATAGCATGAAATACTTTTGAAAAATCTGAAGCAAGTCATCTCCTATGGAGTCCTTCCCTAATGTCCCAACTACCTGGCCTAGATAACGGCACATCTGTATTACAACCTGTGACCTCCTCAGAGCTGCAAGTCTGCTGTATGTGGTTCAGCAGGAAAAGCAGAAAGTTGCTTTCTGCCGGATCCTTGAAGTCCAGCCCAGGCCTAGCATGCACTGGGCAGGATTGTACTTTTGTGACTAAGTGGAGATTGCATTCTAGATTTTCCGTACATGATCCATCTTCCCATTTCTTGTTTAAGAAAAAAAATCGCCTCTTAATATAAGGATGAGGAAAGAACTTTAAGGAAGTTCCAAAAAGTAGTAAAAATCAGCCTGCCAGACACCACCGTTGGATTTAAAAAATCCCCAGGCTGTGCTCTTCATCAGCCCCCACCTCCATGCTCTGGAACAGGCTGGCCTCTCTGTTCTCTCTGGACTGGCCTGGTTGACATAGAGTAGGTGTTTCCAGGACCCCCGCGAAATTGCACGTGAATCTGAGAAAACAATCAACTGAAACATTTCCAAGAAAGACAGGTGTGCAAACGATCCCCACCGTGAGCGCAGGGGCGATGCTGTTGACATTACCGCGCTGGGTGAGCTGCGTCCTCGGCTCCCAGAGTAAACACGTGGGCGCATCAGACAGGCAGGTGGGAGGAATTCAAGCCTGACTCTGCCGTCCTCTCTCGGGAACAATACCCACTTTGTGGACCCCACAGGATGGATTCATTTGCAGCTTTCAGTTGATATCAGTCTGGGTTTGCCAGGAACTGAGAAATGCCACAAGTTTGTTTATTTTCTAACAACAGAACTGTGAGGTAATGAATAGGGGGGAGGAGGTGTTACTTCCTAGTCATTGTAATGGGCATGCATCATTTTATCTTACCATTTTATTATATCATTTTATTTTATGACTGTGCATACGTGATGTGCATGTGGGGGCAGGGGACTTCCTGTGACCCCCTGTAAACCCTACAGAGTAATTTTTTGTGGGAAAATAGTTATTTATTTCTTCTTTTTCCTCTTTTTTTTTTTTTTGGCATGCACATGTGTGTGTGTAAAAGAGGGCATTTTGAATTTGTGTGACCGTGGAGGCCCAAGAGTAACATTAAGTATTATCCTGGATTGTTCTACTTCTGTATTGCTTTGCTCTTGTGTTTCCTAGGCTCTGCCTTTCAGAGGCAAGTCACCATCATCTGCCCAGCATTTTTACATGTGAACTGGGGATTCAAACTCAGGTCCTTTTGCTTGCCAGGCAAACGCTTTAGCCCCTGAGCCATCTCCCCAGCCCTTGGTAAAATCTTGCTCAGCTGAGCAAACAGTCAACACTTTTGGACAGGAAGTCTATTTCTAAGGACTGTTGTATCCCAGCTGTGGAGGGGGTGCAGACCCTGAGGGAAAAAGCAATCAGAGATGTTTAAGAGTATTTTACCTTTCAGTCTTCTGAAGTACTTCGATTATTATGCGTCCAAATGACAAACCTTTAAAAAAACTACAATTCTCAAAGCCGAGAGGCAGGACTGAAGCCCTGCAGAATCTGTTTCCCAGATTTTTGTGTGTGTGTGTGAGGTAGCAAAAGCTGGGGGTGGGGGAAATGTCCCCCGGGTTTCTGAGTGCAGGGAAGACCAAGGCTGTTTGGTGACTTTGTGAGGTGCGAACGAATGCAGTGGGTTCCAGCTATACAGATGGCCAGTGGAAAATGAGAGGACCAAGATTCCTGATGAACTGCTCCAAACACACGAGCGTGTGGACAAAGGAGGCAGCTTTGGGGAGCACAGCATAATGCAGCTATGCCGAGTGTAGGAACTTTCCTCTGGCCCAAAGCTTCAACGCCAGATCACTGTGCCAGGAAGAGGTGCCACCGGCTCCTGTAGGGACTTTTCTTGCCTCCCCATGGCCAAGGCAATACATGGACTTCTGATTCTTTATGTGCTTGGGCAGGCTAATTACAATGCAGGCCGCCATGTTAGTACTCTCCTCCCTCCCTCCCTCCCTCCCTCCCTCCCTCCCTCCCTCCCTCCCTCCCTCCCTCCCTCCCTTCCTTCCTTCCTCCCTCCCTCCCTTCCTTCCTTCCTTCCTTCCCTCCTTCCTCCCTTCCTTCCCTCCTTCCTCCCTTCCTTCCCTCCTTCCTTCTTCCTTCCTTTCCTTCCTTCCTTCCTCCCTTCCTTCCTTCCTCCCTTCCTTCCTTCCTTCCTTCCTTCCTTCCTCCCTTCCTTCCCCCGTTCCTTCCTCCCTTCCCTCCTTCCTTCCTTCCCTCCTTTCTCCCTTCCTCCCTTCCTTCCCTCCTTCCTTCCTTCTTCCTTCCTTCCCTTCCTTCCTTCCTTCCTTCCCTTCCCTCCTTCCTTCTTCCTTCCCTCCTTCCTCCCTTCCTTCCCTCCTTCCTTCCTTCCTTCCCTTCCTTCCTTCCTTCCTCCCTTCCTTCCCTCCTTCCTTCCTTCCTTCCTTCCTTCCTTCCTTCCTTCCTTCCTTCCTTTCTTTTCTTTACTTCTTCCTTTTCTCCTTTCCTTCCTTTTTTCCCTTTCTTCTTCCCTCATTTTCCTTCTTTCCTATTTTCTCTCTCCCTCTCTTCCTTCCCTTCCCTTCTCTCTCTCATTTCTTTCCTTCTCTCCTTCCTTCCTCCCTTCCTTTCTTTTTACCTTTCTTCCTTCCTCCCTTCCTTTCTTTCTACTTCCCTCCTTCCTTTTCTCCTTCCCTCCCTTCCTTCTTTCTTTCCTTCTTTTATCCCTCCCTCCCTCCCTCCCTCCCTTCCTTCTTGCCTTCCTTCTTTCATCCCTTCCTCCCTCCCTCCATCCTCCATCCCTCCTTCCTCCCCAAGCCTTGCTGGCCACAGGTCCCTACATAGGCAGCAGCATCCAACTACAGCTGGGCAGGGCAGCTTTCTAGGAGCACCAAGTCCAAATTCTCTAAAGAACACCCAGTAGCTGAGCCAATGACATCCATTCTCTCAATGCTCCTTCTTCTGAGTTGATTCACAGAAAGGAAAGCAGAGCTCTAGATGACAACAGTAGCTTTTCAGTGAGCCCCCTGGACCCTGAAGGAGGTGGGGAACAGAGGGTCTTCAGGGTTTTAGCCTCTCCGTGTTGGGACACATGTGTCTTGCTATGTCCCTGCTTTTCTTACAGTGGTTTGAGCAAATCCCTGGTCTTGCAATCAAGGGTTTGGTGATTGCATCCCAGGGAGAACAGATGGCTACACATGCAAGAGAGAGGCTGCTGACCAGAGACTCTCAGTGAAAGAGAGGAGAGGAAAGACTCAGGCTGGAAAGTGCTGACTCAGTGCGACTGGGAACAAAAGCCAGGGATGCCTGGTGAGCTACCCAGGGCCCAGGAGGCCCCTCCCGCAACATCCACAGCAGACATCGAAGGGAGGGGGTCAGATGATGGAGCAGAGCGTCTACCTGTTTACTCCGTGGCATCTCTGGAAGTCAGTCGCTGGCAGAAGGTGGCTTCCCTCTCTCTCTGCGCAGTCACACGCTGTGATCACACCTTCTCGTCAGTATCAGACAGCATGCACTGGTGACTTTCCATAAGCTAATGACTGTGTGACCCTTGAAGTGTCTAGCACTGTCCACCGTCTGTGTGTGTCTCTGTGTGTGTGTCTGTGTGTCTGTGTGCACATGGAGGCCAGAATCTTGGGTATCGTTCTCAGAAATCCATCTCCCATGCGACAAGGTCTGTCACTAGCCTGAAGCTTGCCAATTAGATCAGACTGGCCACTGAGCCCCAGGGACCCCCTTGTCTCTGTCTCCCCAGTGCTGGTATCACAAGTACCAGGCAGCACACATTTTTATGTGGGTTCTGGGGGATCAATCCCGGGTCCTCATTCTCCTGAAGCAAGTTCTTCCTCTTTCTTTCCTTTTTATAACTTTGATTTAGATTTGCAGTGGGCTTTTTTTCCGTACTCTCCCTCCTCCCACTGAGACCTTCATCCCTCGAGCTTCCCTCCTACCCCAGAGGAGGTGTCCTGAGTCCAGTAGGGATGCCTGTTCCTCAGTGTGCCTAGAGGGTGGATGTAGCACAAGCAGTATTCAGGTGGGACTATCACTAGTTCTGAGGGACTATTTCTGGCCAGCTTTGACCACCAGTGATCACCGGGAGAGGGGCGGAGCCTCCCGAATGCCTCCCTCACTCATGTATCAATGTTGGTGAACCTGATCTTGCATAGGTCTTGTGAAGGTAAACTTAGTTGCAGTGCATTCATGGTTTGTTAGGCAGTTTTACAGCAGCCATGCTGGGACGGTCCCTGATGGTCTTGAAGGTCATCCCCCACTGCTGGGAGCACCCTGAAGGAAACACCCTATTTGAATCCTACACAGAGATAATATTTTCCCTCCAATCCTCTGTTTGTGAAAGGATATGGCAGTGAGTTCTCCATCTCAGATAAGCTTAAATCTCCTAAAAGAAACAGCTGAGCCAGGAAGTCGACCTCAAGATCATCTGTATTGGGCTCCAATACGAACAGACCAATGAGATGTAGAGGATCAAAAGGTCTAATCAGGATTGCAGAAACTGGAGCTAACCAATGAGAAAAAGTGGCTTTTCCCAGGCTTGCTGAAGTGGATAAAGATGCCTGACCCTGGCAGCCATCTTTGGCTCTCTTGCCCCTTTGGATTCCATGTCTAGAGTCTGTGAGTTCTTCTCAGCCCTCTTGCCCCGCAGAGAATCCGTGTCTGTGCGTTTCATTCTTTGTCTCCTCTAATAAACTCTGACTTAATCCTCTACACGTACTGTGGTTTCAGTCGTTGACTCCAAACCCAAGAACCTGGACACACACAAGACCCCAGAGAACCTGCGTCATTTTGGCCAGCAGATCCAAGAGATCAAAGCTCTGTAACATTTGTACTGGTTTTATGTCTAGGGGTACTGTTTGGAGGCAGAGCGCCCCAATCTGGTTTTCTTTGTGAGACAGGATTAATAGCTGAGCTATTGGCTGTTGCTTGCTTTCTGCATCTCTTTCTCTCTCTCTCTCTCTCTCTTTCTCTGTCTCATAGTGGGGATCAAATCCAGCGCTTTGCGCATACTAGACAAGCATTCTACTACTGAAGTCCTTCCTCAGCTTCTAATTATGTGCTCCTCAGAATGTATTTCCCTTGCAGCAGTTCAGGTCGTACATTTGATCATGAGGCTGCTGTATTCCTTACAATTCTAAAGTTCTAAAGTTCTGAAGTTCTAAGTTTAAACTAAGACCCCCCCCCAAATATTGCTGATATATTGACAAGTTCAAACAGATATTTCATTTCAACTTGTCTTCTATAAAACAGTAAATATGGGACTGGAGAGAGGTGGCTCAGGGGTTAAGAGTCTGCCTTGTAAACAGAAAGGTCCTGAATTCGAAGCCCAGGTCCCATATAAAAACACCAAGTGGAAATGGAGGCAGCCTGCATATCTGGTCCTGGAGGGCAGAGCATGAGAAATCCCAGAAGGAAGCAAAAAAGAAGGAAGCAATCCAGGATGATTCCCAAAGTCACCCTTGGGCCTCCACAGGGAAACACTGTGCCCTCTGATACACACATACACACACACTCATACACACGCACACAAAATAAATTATAAAAATAAAGTTAAAGACAGTAAATATTCATTTGTGAAGTGTTCCTTTGTGAAATGTTCAAGCAAGTAACTGCTTTGTGGATATTTTGCAGGTGGTGCTGGCAAATGAGAGCTACAATGAGAATACAGACAATCATGAGGAAAAGCTGTTCTCTTTTGACTAATTTAGCTCCCTTAACTAGAACTACTGTGTAACTAGCCAACCCCAGAGCTAAAATGGCAAAGGGATGAATATCAGAGGAGGAGGTACCCTACAGCTGCCCATAGTAATAGACTCTTGGCATAACCGAAGTGAGATATTGTGAAAAAAATCAAAAGATCATGCCCAATTAATTGTAAATAGATTTATAAATTACATAATGAGCTCATGCCCTCTGAATACACTGGCCAAGTCCATTACGCATGGCTGCATTTCTAGCTTATGTACTTTGATAATTTTACTAAAGTTTAATTGCACAAAGCAAATTGCAGCACATGGGGGAAGTTTTAAAGCAAAGCTCTAGTTGGATCATATAGTAAGAAATTGACTATTACTTTTATATCGTGATGCTACTTCATCCAGTTCTAAACAGGACACATGTTTAACAATCTTTCTACAAATCTGGCAAATTTCCCCTGAAACCCACCAGAAATAAGATATTTAACCAGCAATAAGTCATGCATGAGGGTGACGTACTGTATTCATTTGTCTAACTTAATTTCTGTACACTTCTTTGTTTAAAACCTGTAAAAGTCTATTTATGAATGTGACAGCTTGTAAATGAATGCAAATGCCTAGAGATAACATGCAACCTTACTGACTCAGTTTTCAATTTTTTTAAAAAAAGCGCAATGTCCAACACACTATTGACCCCACAAAGTCTAGCATGGGCTAAAGGCACTAGGATCCTTGGAGACAAGGGATTGACAGCCACACTAGTGTTCCTATGCTTAAGGGGAACATGGGAAAGGGCTCTGGGAAATGCCACTGGGTCCTTGTACGTCATCGGAGAGGAGGACCCAGAGGAGAGTTTGGCATGCACATTAAAGGATACTCCAGGGATGGGAGGGGTAGGCACTGGGGGATAGGGAGGGGGGAGGGGAGGGGGGCAGAGGGGAGTGGGGGGGGTAGAGGGAGAGGACTGGTGTACCTGTTAAGTTTGTATGAGTGAAAATAAAAAAATAAAATAAATGTATTTCTTTACAATCTCATGCGTATCTACAATACTTTTTGATCATAGCTACCCTTTCTCCCTCCCCCTAGACATTCCTCACCTCCCACCTTTATGTCCTCATATTTTTAATTGGACCATAATATAAAATAATATACGAGCAATAAAAGAAAATACATTTAGGATATAGACAGTTGTTAGGATTGAGCTTCCAGCTCTACGTGGTTAGGAAACCCAGAGGGAAAGAGGATTGATTCTCCCATCAGAGTTTTGTCTGGCCCCCTTTCCAAGAATGAAGGGGATGGGTGAAGGGTGAATAAGGGGGACTTTCGCTTGGTGGCCACACGAGAGCAGCAACTTGAACAGCCCAGGGAGTGATCTGAACTCTTGGCAGCTGTGGGATGCTAGTGGAGGGCTGGCCACCGAGCGTCCCCGCTGAGAAGTGTCATGGCTCCACAGTGTCAGGATGTCAATTCAGAGCAGTGAGAAGCAGCAGGTCAGAGGGTAGGAGCAGGTGCCAGTCTCCCGGGCAGGGATGGATTTCAACTTTCGGGTGCTGTCAAGTGAGCTCCTCTGCTTGGGACAGAGGCCTCAGGGGCTCATGCTTTGGATGAGTCTGTCCCCTGCAAGTCTTCAAGGCTGGAGAGAAACCCCTCTTGAAGTTGAAGCAGCAGGTCTCTGTGTCTCAGAAAGGTCTGTCTATCTCTGCTTCTCTCTCTCTCTTTCACTTTTCTAATATTCCATCCCAAAAATGTAGCCACTTTGGCTTCTTTGATCTCTGATCTCTGTCTCCCCAGATGAAACCGCTGGCTCTTTCTGTGGCTTGAAACTGCTGTACACAGGAAGTTAGGGTGACTGAGGAATCAGCCCCGCATATCGCCTCTTGCAGCCTTTGCAGTTTGGAACTGCAGGCTGTCCCATGGCTGAGAACTTTGGTTTCATGTATTACAATTTTTAGGCGGATAGTACCTATAACTGATGAACGTCATGAGTGGACATGAAAGTCTTAGTAAAGTTGATAGCGTGTTATCCTGGCAAATTCCACAGTTATAGAAATAAACTCAGGTCAGTTCTGTCATGTCCTTGCCTCCAGTATGCAAGATATTTGCATTATTAAGGATTCCATATATATATATATTCTCTGTTTATACATGAAATAGATGCAGATTTCTCCACTGAAAAGTCAAGTAAGATGCTGGGCTGTGGTGTGTGTGTGGTTCTTGGCCTCATTCAGAACCTTTGCTGGTGTAGTTAACGACTTTCACACATCACATAGCTTATCTATCCTGTGTGCAATTATGTAATAATTTTGTAGTGCAGAAAATAGGTGATGTCTTAGCTCTACTTAATGTTATCAAGAAAAGAGAAACACATTTATAGAATCTCTACTTCTTGACCAAGGTAATTATTGCATTTATAATAACTGAATCAATTTTTAATTTATCCTCCAAACAAACTAAAGACAACATAAAATAAGAACAGCCAAAAATAATCTTCTATCTCTGCCATCCCCACAATTCATCCATTCCATGAATTTCCAATGTACACTAGGCATTAGGGATGCATGATTGAGTCCAAGTGAAATTCTATCCTCATGGACTTAACATGTTTATTAAGGGCTCATGGTAGAGAGACTTGCAGATACAAAAGGAGATATCCACTCATGCCTTGAACTGTAAAGACAGAGACCTGCTATGGGACCATTAGCCACTAAAACAAGCTACGAGGAACTAAGTGCATGGAATGGATGTAAACACGTCCATCTTAACATTTTGCTCCAAACTTTCTCCTTCAGACTTTACCTTGACAAACAGCAAAAGCAAAGGTGAACAGCAGACTATAGGTGAAGCGTGACTGGCTGCTTCAAGTATTAATAGACTCAGAGAGATGTTCAAATAGCACCCCCCTTTCTACTTTACTAGCATAAGAGGAAGACGTCTGCTGGCTTCTAGCCCAGCCAGAGCATGGCTGCCCCAAGTCACCTCAACTTTTGAGAAATCATTGGTGTGGCTGGATCTTTCCTTTTCTTGTTTTTTTTTTTTTTTTTTTTTTTTTTTTTTTTTTTTTTTTTTAATGAACATGCATACCATGGTGTGTGGGTAGAGGCCAGAAAACAGCTTTTCAAACATCAGTCCTTGCTTCCACCGTGTGGCTGTGGTGACCGAGTTCAGGCAGCCATGTTGCAAGCAGGTGGTTGATCCGCTGAGCAATCTTGTTGCTGGCCCTCAGCTGGCTCTTTTCTTCTGTTTAATGACTTGAGCTCTGGACTGGCGACTGCTCAATTGGTTAGGAGTGGTTCTGACTTGCTTTTCGATGTGGTCCAGTCCAGGTAAAATTCACTTGGTCCTGCTCCCTCGAGAGACTGTGGTACTGCTGTGGACTTAGGGAACTGTGGTTCTGTGGAAAGCAGAGCCCCAAGATAAGCTTTGGTGTCCAAAGCCCAGGGTTCAGCTCCCTGTCCCTGAGGCATGTGAGTCAAGGATTGTTTCCCCACCGTTCAATGATGTCAACTCGAAATCAGCATTATAACAATCCTGTTCTTGGGATTGCTATGGGGTGACCACTAAGTCAACCTGGAGTGCCCTTCAGCACCACCCAGTTTATACGTTGCCATGAGGAGAGGGTCCCAGGCCTGATTGGATCCTTGGCTCAAGCCTGAATGCCATGTGAGTTTGCCGCTTGCCCATGATACCAGATTGCAGCAAACTTGTGCTTTTAAGCCTGTTTCCAATTTTTGTTTCCATCTGGAAATGTCACTGCCGCTTCCTGTCTGGTCTATGGGGGGGAGGGGTAGGTGAATGCGCAAGAATCGGTGAGGAGGGTGTGTGTTGCCCAGTGTCTCTTCCCAAGTGTAGAGTGTCAGTCTGGGATGACCTCCTTCCCCAGGCTGAGGACTCTGGGCTACGGGGATGTCCCCGTGTAGCGTCTCAACCCAGCTGAGTTGCAGGAGTCCCACACACACCTGTGAACTACCTACCCTGGGGTCCTGGGCCCGGAGGGCAAGCCGGCTCCTGTGATCTGCGGGCTAGTAAAAGATGATGAGGGCCCTCTTCCATGCGTGGGTGTTAGTGACGCAAGGTGTCCCCTTTGACAGACGGCAGCCCTTTCACTGCCCGGTAATCAAAACGCACCTCCCTTTTTGAGACCCACTTTGCAGAGCCTCGTCCCTATGCTTGGGGCTTGGGCATCTGCGTCCCAGTGTCAGTGTAACTTGTCTGAGAGGAGACCCTTCAGTGGCCAGTCCTTCCCAGCCCGCTGACACTGGTCTTCTGTCATGTCTTTTCCTGGCAGCTTCCGGTGGTTTCTCACGGATCCTGACTCGTTATCTTGGGCTAATTGGACTCGACTCGTTTGTCAGATTGGTTTACAAGCTCCTTTCAGTTTAGTTGTCTTCCGAGCTCAGTTTTCGCATCGGCCATTCAAATATTTTTGTTGTGAAGACAAACCATGCGGATTGCATGTGATGAGATCAGCTGGTCCAATCCAAGCTGTCTCTGCTGTGTGATCCTGACCAAGCTTGCTAAAGCTGAGGGGGACCTGAGGGCCCCCCTGCTCAGATCAGGCGCCCATGGGTAGCACAGCTTCTTTACTGCCAAGCCATCAGTCATGGTAACTAGAGCAGGGCCCCTGGTGGCATGAAGTCTGAGACCTGGTTTCTTCTACTGTCTCATTGAGCTCCCGAGTCTTCGGGTACACTCAGTGGCCACTTTCAGGTGGGCTTTGGTCACCTTTTCTGTTCAGGGACAGAGCAGCAGGCACAAGTGCCTTGAGGTTTTCCAAGCCAGTTTGCTTCTAGAAAGCACGCTGCAGAGCAGATGATCACAGCAGCGCTCTGAGTAGCCGAGGTCGTGTGTGTCAATGACGCTGAAAAGCGAAGTCAGATAAAGCGATGGACGGGGTCAGACGGCAGCTGGAACCCACCTGGACCCTCCACTTCTCCTCACAGTAGACTGCAATCATTTCAACACCCATCACTGGACTTGGGGAGACGGCTCCCCATAGGAGCACTTGGCTTTTATGAGGATTCAAACTCGGGTCCTTATGCTTGCAAGATAAGTGCTTTACACACTGAGCCGGCTCCCCACTCTATCAGCCCCTGCAGGTTTTCTTTGATCAAATATCCTTGGCTTTGTGATATATGGCAGATCTTTAAAAGCAGAGAGTTAGATTTTTAAAATTTAATTTTATTTATTTGAAAGAGAGAGAGAACATGTATACCATGGCACATAGAGGTCAAAGGATCACTTTTTAGAGGTCAGTTCTCTCCTTCCACCATGTGGGCTTCTGGGGTTTGAACTCAGTTCACCAAGCTTATAATCAGGCTCCTTAACCACTAAGCTATCTCAATGACCCAGAAGGTCAGAATTTTGTCAGCCATAAAATACAGACAAGTTGTTGGCAGGAAAATGGTTGCAAACAGAGATAATCATAGTGAGTAAAGTATCAGTCTCAGAAAGATAAATATTGCAGGTCCTCTCTCATTTATGGTGCCTTGGACACCACATGAGACACATGATCATGTATATGCAAAGTGCATGCAAGCAGAAACAAAGTTGTTAGGGAGACAGAGGTCTGATGGGATGCAAAAGGAGAGCGTAGCAGGGCAAGGGAAGCGCCTGTGCTACGGTACATTACATCCGTGCACACAGCCCCGTGTAACTAAAGAAAAGAAGTAGAGAATTTTGCTTGCAAGTCTGTTATGTGAAGGCCAGGGCTTCATGAATTAGCAAAATATCTGTTCTGGGCTGGGAAGATGGCTCCGTGAGAAGAATGCTTGCTGCATAAGCCTGAAGACCTGAGTTCAAGTCCCCGTGTCCCATGAAAAAAACCAGACAGAGAAGCATAGCATCTGCAATCTCAAGGCACCTATGGGAAGTGGGAAGGAAGAGCCGAGAATCTCTTGGAGCCCTGGCCAGCCAGCCATTTCCTGATACACAGAGGAGAAAAAGAGCTTCAAGGAAGGTAGGAAGATGAGGATTGCCACTACAGGCTGCCTTCTCACCTCCTCGTGCATCTACGCATGCACCACACAGCACACCAGATAGCACGCTTATACACACACAACACAGCATATCCACACATACCACACATGCACGGTGCACCACACACACAGCACACTAGATAGCATGCACATACACCACAACACATCCACACGCATGGTACGCCACACACGAACAGCACACCACACCAGATATCATGCATATACACACGTGCAACACATACACACAGCACAGCACACATGCATGGCACACCAGATATCACGCATACACACACACATATAACACAGCACATATACACACACAGTGTACCACACACACATGACACACCAGATATCATGCATACACATACACACACAACATAAACACGCACACACGCACACCCCCACATATACACATACAGCACGCCATACATACAAAATGCACATATATGTGGACAACATAACATACATATTCATACCACATACTGCACATATTCACATACATACCACATACACCACACACATACCACAATGAACTCTACTGACTTAAAGACACACATCACACACATATCACATACACCACATACACATGCATACACACACAATATATGTATATACTCCCCCACACACACTGTGCACACATGTCTGATACACAAATACCCTCATCTATATCATACCCATACCACGCATGCACATATTCCCTACATGCATATTATATGCACACACGCACCCTCACACACACTGCATGCACACAAACACCACATATGTATACATGCACATATCACACACACACACACACACACACACACACAGTCTCTTCTCATCTGTGTCTCATGCAGGGTTTCCATGAATGAATGAGATGTTCCACATGACTGACTTCTCCACACCGTACGTTCCTGGCAGGACACGTGTATGCAGCATTATAATGTCACTCAAGTCCTGGAGATTCACCTCTACCAACAGGCCTGACACGTGCCGCTTTCCAGGGGACACCCGGCTTGTCTCCTCTCGAATCACATCTCTGTGTGTTCCTGCATGTGCTCGCTCCCTGTGATTTACGGTGGAGGCCACAGGAACACACGCCCAGGCTCCTCCCTGAGGTTATCTCTGCCCAGGCACACCCCCGCCCTGTGGCATGTCACCTCTGGGGTGGTGAAAATCCTGGGACAGATGTTTCCTCCTGAACACAGCAGACACACAAAGTTCCACGGGAAATAAGCAGATTGGGAAACAATACTCCTCTTATGAACGGTTTCTCTACAAGAGTCATGCCTGATCTCAAACTAGAACATGAAAGGGAGAGGTAGCAAATGTTCAAGGGGAGAATGTCTCCCCACTTGTCCTGGGTTGATAACGAGGGCCATAAATCGCGAAGCAGCTCATGGTGAGATTCCCCTGTCTTAGTTCTGCTCTCCTGGTGCCATCATAAATCCACAACTGAGCAACGGAGGGGAACAAGGAGTTGTTACATGCAAATTCTGTGCCCTACAGTCCACTGTGACAGGAGAGCTACTCAGGGGACCAGGGCCCTGGCCACACCGTAGCCACAGAAAGAGCTGAGGGACATACTTCCTAGCTTGGCAGTGTGCTGACACCAGCCAGTTCTTTCTCCCTCTAATCCACATGCCCAGGGAATGGTCCTGCCTAGTATGGTTGGGTCTTCTCACACTTTGCAGATAGTTTCCTACTGGCTTGTTCAGAGGTTTCCCTTGACTAAATCATTCTTCACAGGTGTACCCAAAGGCTCAGCTTTCAATTGTCAAGTTGACATCTGTAACTAACTGTCGCACATCCAAATACTGACTCAGCTATTAAGCAGAACCTTAGGACAGTCAAAGTTATTCTCTGGTCTTCAGGACTTCAAGAACTGTGACTGAACTTCAGGAAGGGTAAGAGGTTGGCCAAGATACAGAACTCTCTTGACAGAGCTAATGTTGATTTTTTTTTTCCTCTTGAAACTCTGAGAGCCACAGCGTTCTCTGCAAAGCCCATAAGTAAATGGGACTTGGTGCCCTGGGTCATTCTTTTCAAAATGTTTTATTTAGTTAGTTGAAAAGGGGGGACGGGGAGAGAGAGACAGAGACAAGGAGACATTGATTGGTTCCTCACCCAGAAATGAGGCGTCAAGAGAATTTTCATGGAGCTGGGGAATACTCAGTAATGTGCTTGCAGTGTAAGCATGAGGACATGAGTTCGATTCTCACAACCATGTTGAAATCCAGGCATAGTGGCATGTTTATAAGTCCAGCACTGGGCAGACAGAGACAGGAAGATCCCGGTGCTTGCTCCCCAGCCAGCCCCAGGTTCCAGTCAGTGACCTTGTTGTAAAGAACAAGGTTGACAGTTCCAGAGGAATGACATGCCACATCACACATGTGCATATTCCACATGCCATACACACACTCTATATGCCACACATGGCACGTACACTCCACATGGCCACACATGTGCATGTTCCATATGCCACACACATATCACATCACTCACACACACACACACACTCCACATGCCATGCATGCACATGTACACTCCACATGCCACATACACACTCACTCCACATGCCACACATGCCACATACACACTCCATATGTCACACATGTGCATGCACATTCCACATGCCACACATGCTCCACTGTGCATGTACACTCCACATGTCACACACATATGCTCCACATGTCACACACATATGCTCCACATGTCACACAGGTGCACACACTCCATATGCTAAACATGTGCATGCACACTACGTGCCATACACATCTAAGCACACTCTACAAGCCACACACATGCACACCACACACACACACACACACACACATACACACACACAGAAAAGGTGAGTTTCTTAATATCTGTTATCTGAGGGACCTTTTATCATGCAGCTGTTAGCATTGGAGGTGAGAATTTCCTTCATCGGCCATCATGTCTCTTATTTTCTCCTACATTCCTAGGGTGCTGGTTTCCACTTCCTGTGGTTCGTAGTTGAAAATCATATTCATGCCCGCGTGTTGCTTTCTCCTCACCCAGGAGTCAGAAGACACTGGCGTGACTGGACCCATTAAGAACAAAGTCTGGAGGTCTGAGATTCTGGGACTAGATGAAATTCACACTTGTGCCACATCTGGAGGCCAGGTCTCGGCATCACCTCTGGGAGATTTCCGGGAGATGTGAGGCCAGTTGGTCTGCTACATGTGGGTATGGGGGGGATTGTTTTTATTTCTTGAGGGATGGGGTTTTGGCTCACAGAGTGAGAACACCATATGGGCTGGTCATAAAAGCACAAACGAGAAAACAAACATCACTTCCCAGGGCACTGGGAGACAGGCGAACAGCCAGCCACACGGATGGTTCTCATTCCAACTTCGCTTGGTCCTTAAGCTGCAACATATCTTAAAAATGGTGTCATGGACTGTGTGACAGGAGAGCTGACCAGGCCTGGGGCAATACATGTGGATCTGTCCCAGCTTCTTTCATGTCTCGTTTCCCCTTCTCATAGCCACAAAGCCATCAACCGAGGCAAACACCACCCCGTAGGTTTCAAGCACCTGGTTGAAATTTTCCCGACATTCTTCATTTCCTGACAGCAATCTAATTGATATAGAAATACAAACCCAGTGGGACTTTGGGTCCTAATGTGTCCCCACATTATGAAATGTTTTCCTTGTAGACTCACCAGCTGGCACGCACAGAAATGTCTGAAAATATCATTCCATAAAACTTGTGCGCCAAAGTCTCCATTGTGAAAAGTGCTATGTGGGCAGCTGTTTAAGATATAGACAGAAAGGGAGCTTACTCGGCCCAACACATTGTAGACATATGAAATACACACACGGGGTGTATGTGTATGCAGGCAGGGGGAGGAGGGGTTTATAGAGGGCAGAAGTTCACAATGGGTGTCTAAAGATGGGCCTCCCCTCCTGAACTTGGGGTACATATTAGACGGCCCCACAAGGGGCAGCTATGTTATAGGTGCTTGTCACCCACCTGGTTTTTATGTGGGTGCTAAGGGTCCAAACTTGGGTCCTCATACTTGCATCTAAGCACTTACTTTACACGTTGTGTCGTCTCCCCGTCTCCTGTTTACATATATTTGCATGTGTGTCCAAGAGGACACTCGAGTGTGTGTGCTTGCGGAGGCAACATTGGGAATCCTTCTAGGTCATTCTTTCTCCTTGTCTCTGGGATTTTCCAGACTCTGTCTCCCAGGGCTGGAATTGCAGGGCACTGCCAAATCTGCCTGGCATTTTTACCTGGGCTCTAGTGTTTCAAACTCAGATCCTTTTGCTTTTGAGGCAAAGGCTCTAAACCCCGAGCTTTCTCCCCAGCCTCTCCTTACATGTTTTAACCAATCAGCGATTGTGTGAGCTTTTGTCACCTACCTTGATGTGTTATCTAGGCACTCCTACTTTCACACCTAAATATTGGTTATCATTACTTACATCACAAAAGTCTATAGAAATGTGGAATTGTACTTTTTTAGAGTTAGGATGAGTTTTTGCAAGATTTTGAATCCTAATGAATCCTAATCCATTCATGTATTCATCTGTCAATAATCCATGTTTAACGTTGCAAAATACAGCTTTGAGTCTTGCTATTATTACAGACTTGTAGGGGCTGGAGAGGTGGCTCAGGGGTTAAGCCTCTGCCTTGCAGGCAGAAGGTCCTGAGTTCGGATCCTAGACCCCACGTATAGACGCCAGGTGGAAGTGGGGGCGGCCTGCATTTCCATTCCTGGTAGGGCAGAGCCTGTGAATCCCAGGGCAGAGTGGTTCCCGAATTTGTCCGTGGTTCTACACACACACATACATACACACATGCATACACGCACAATTGAATGAATAATTAAAAAAAAAAGACTTGTAACTCTATACCCAGTTTTATTAAAAATACAACTTTATCAATGTTCAGTTTTCATACCATCTGATCTACCCACACAGGCTGTACATTTCCGGGTGACTCTTCAGCATGAGCAGAGTTGCACATCCATAACCACAATCAGTGTTATAATGCCTCTCCCTTCACAGTAGAAACTTCATCCCAAACACAGTCTTTTGACTCTGAGAATTCTGCTCAACTCTAGGAGATCAATACATGCGGTTTTACCTGTGCCTTTCCAGATACCCACTAAAGCATCAGTAGAAGCTGTAAAAACAAAACCCAAAGCTATTTCCTGATTCTCTGTGTCGCCACAAGGCTTGTCTGCTGGGACTGTAACCGCAAGGGGATGGCAGAGGGAGGTGGAGCCTTTGGAAGTCCATGAGGCCACGAGGGTGGGGCTCTCGTGTATGGGATTAGTGCCCTTCTGACAGGAACCCAAGGGGCAGGGGCCAGAGGAGGTCTAAGTCGTCTTCCATGTGCAGTTGAAATGCAAAGATAGAGTCCTCAGAGACACTGGATTGGTGCCTGGACATTGGATTTCTCCGTTTTCAGGATGCTGAGGAATGCGTTCTGGGCCTTACAAGCTCTCCTTACTGTGCTTCGAGATAGCATCCCTAGTGCTCTGTGACACTCCAGACTAAAAGAAGAAGAGAGAGGTGCCATCAGCCAGACCCACTAACATGGTCTTGAAAATGACAGGGACGAACAAACTGGAATTGCTTAGTACCAGAGGACCATGAGAGTAGAGCATCTGTCCGGGATGAAGACAGCTGTGGCAGCTCGTTAGTTACAAGCTGACAGTTCTCCAGAACCTGGGAAACCTCAGAAATCTGAAGTACCTACAACCTGGAATCAGAGATGGCAGGGCAGGAAGCCGGAGAGAGAGTGGACAGGCAACAGGCAAGAACCAACATTGAGTTAGTAAACAGAGAGGTAAAGAGATGACAGGACAAATAATCTTTAAAAAATACAGCTAGGGCTGAAGAGATGGTTCAGGGGTTAAGCCTCTGCCTCGAGAACAGAAGAAGGATCTGAGTTCTGATCCCCAGATTCCACTTAAAAATGCTAGGCGGAAATAAATGGTGGTGTCCTACATTTCCAGTCCTGGAAGGTGGAGCCTGGGAAACCCCAAACCAAAGCGTTAAGGAGATAGAGGAATCCAGGATGATTCCTGATGTCACTCCATAAGCACACACAGTGCCCTCTCTCTCTCACACACACACACACACACACACACACACACACACACACGCACACAACTAACTTCCCTAGTATATGCAGTTGTTTGGTTGTGGTACATCTTGAACTGAACATGACTTTGCCTTTTGTACCCATCCAATATTTCAAAATACTTTTTCTCCACACCTGGCGATTGAGAACACACCACATTTCCACTCTGGCTTTCCACTCCTTCCCCTTCTGAAACATAGTGGAGCCTCAAATCACTATCCCCAGCTCGTCTTTGCTCCCTGAAGATTTCTCCATAGATGGTTTCTGCTTTGGGATTTATTGCTAGTTCCCAAGAAGAATTTGATTAGATGGTTCTTGCTAAGGTTTGTGGTCATGAACCTGAAGCCTCCTTCTCTGACTTTTCCCAACATGACACTTTTCTTTAATTTTATTTTTTATGTATTTGTGGTGTGTGTGTGTATGTATGTATCAGAGGGCACTCTGTGTCCTTGTGGAGGACCAAGAATGACTGTTCCAGAATCTTCCTAGCATTGCTCTACCTCCTTTTTACTTTGGGATTTCCCAGGCTCTGCCTTCCATAGCCAGAAATGCAGGCCACCCCCATTTCTGCCTGGTGTTGCAGGTGGGATTTGGAATCTCAACGCAGGTCCTTCTGCTTTTGAAGCAGAATCTTAACCCCTGAGCCACCTCTCCAGCTCCCACCATGATGTCTATGACTCACCAATCTATCCCATCTCTCTTCCGTGAAGACCTCACCTTTAACTGTGTCATGGGCAGTCAGAGCAGGTCAGAAGCTGAACCTTTGCCCTATCAGTGCAAACTAATGAGCCAATAACCTAGGCATGTGGGCTGTGAACCCAGGCCACACCCACATGCCTAGCACCTGGTGTCTGGCAGCTTCTCCACCCTCCTGGCAATGAACTCAGTAAGAGACAAAGACCATAGGTCAAGGTTCAGCTCAATGGTGCCCCAACCCCAGGATTGTCCATTAAGATCACTGGGGATTTTTTTTAATGCTCCTGATTTTTCTCTTTAAGATGCTGGGCCCCACACTCAGGTGTCTGGACTTTACAAAATGAACAAAGCTGCCGCCTGATTGAGAACTCGAATTTCATTAGTGCCCCAGAGAGGACCACCTTGTACACCCCCTCAGATTCTATGTGTCGCTTCTTCCATTTACTGACACACTGCCTTGAAGTGTGGGGCACGCTCCCCATGTTTCTGGCCCTTCACGGGATCCTTACATGGCGGTAAAGAGTAAGAAACACTCCGATCAGAACAATTATCATAACTTTTCCTTTTTTATAATAATTTTTAAAAATTTTGTTCTAGTTTTACAAGCATGTTGACTACTTATCGTTCCCCCCTCCTTCCCCTCTCCCCTCTTCTCCCTTTATCAATCCATCCCATTCCCATCATCCTGCCTGTCCACTTCTATGGACCCCAGGGTTCCCTATGGCTTGTCTACTCTTGTGGGGGTTCAGGCCTCTGTGGGATACCAAATGGTCCCTCCTCAGGCTGCCCCACTGTTAGGAGCATTTCCCTTCACTCATCCAGTCCTAGTCCCCAAGGTTTCCACTGCATGTATTTATCTCTCCTGAGGTTCTTGCTAATCTATGGGGGCATGTTGCTATGTCGGTCTTTATACAGGTCTGGTAAGAACTGTTTCACTGCAGTGAGTTCCTGGATGCAACAGTTCCTACCTTGAATGGAATGTCTACCATAACTTTTCTTAAAATTTTGATTTGCTCACTATAGGGATGATCAGAATACTTACAGGACAAGGAAGAAAGACAAAGAGAAAAAAAAAAATCTGTGTGTTCTCCAGAAAATAAATAATGACCATGGAAGGTAAAAATGTCAGTTTAAACTCTAAAGATGGATGTCTGCTCTCCTGGCATTGGGAAACTGCTTTGGTTGCTACTGTAGGGCAGAGTTTCCCAGGGTACCGCACATAGCTAGGGATTCGAGAGTGATTGGCATCTTTATTACCCAAACACTAACTTCTTTTCCGTGCCTGTTCGGATGGGCAAATGCCAGGCCTCTACTCTGGTATTCTCATCTGCCTTTTCTCCCCCTCCTTCACAAAACAAGAGTTCATGTTTGTCCTGGCTGTTTATTGCTCCTTCCAATTACACATTAATCCATCCCAAATAATTAGCTGGCCACCACTCAGCCCTCCTAATTGTGCTCAGGCATTTAAGGAATTTGACAGCACTGACAGTAAAGTTGGCATCAGATCATTGGCTGGTACCCACAGCACATGCCATTCAGAGGCTTATGCTTACTACAGCCTCATGCATCAAAAATGTCAGGGCTCAGAAATGAAATCATATCACAAGGCTCAGCGTATCTGATCTGCCCCCACCACGAAGCTATGACTTCTATAATGGGCAAGAGGAGTCATTCCCCTCAGGCTAGGGCATGGTGAGGAGGCTGAATCCAGAAACTACATCATCCCAACTTAGCTGGAGTACTTGGCACCTGAGTGATGTACATTGCCTCCTTTCAGATGGGGGAGCGTTTCCTTGTGTCTTTTTGCCCCAAGGAGGAAAAGACAAGAAGATTCATTGAGGGAGATAAAAATCATTCTCCAGCTTCTAAAACTAGAGCTCATACACTTGATGCAAAAGAAATAATACCGAGAGGACCTGAAAGAACTGGCTTTCCCCATTTGCTCCAATGATACTGTAGAGACCACTCATTGTTGGGGTTCTGTGGTAAGGCGGAGCACCTAGGCCTTGCACAGATTGCTTGGCTGATTGAGCATAGCAGTCCAAAAGTGAGGAGGGTCTTACAGGCCACAGACATGGGTTTCCCAGATGCACTGACCTTGTATGATGGGAAAGAACACAGAAGGGAAAGCTGAAGGAATAGTATAGTGTCTTTACCTGGCCTTTTTGTAGTGTGTGTATATGGAGAGAGGGGAAAAACATTTGTCTTGGTTTTCTTACTTAAAATAGTATTGTATCTTGAATTGAATCCTGGCTCTTTGCTCTCCAGCTCTCTGTCTTTGCGCATGAGATGGAAGCCCTGGCAATGTTTAAAAACCAATGTAGAGTACTGCCTTTGCCTAGGAGAGCGGGTCCTTTTCCTGGGTCCATGACTGGAGTTGCGCAGGCAGGTTCCGACCTCCACGGGGATTTCATTTCCTCACACCTACCTCTGCGGTGAATAAATAAGACATGGTTGGTGAGCTCGCAGATGGCCGCCTAACCTTGCAGCTGCGAGGGCTGCTGTAACAAAATGCCACAGACAGGGCTTAAATAATAACTTTTTCTTGCAATTCTGGATGCTGAGCTCTGGGTCACAGATCAATTAGAAGATTCTGTGACCAGGTGCACAGGTGACTGTCTTCCTATAGTGTCTTTACCTGGTCTTTTTGTAGTGTGTGTATATGGAGAGAGGGGAAAAACATTTGTCTTGGTTTTCTTACTTAAAATAGTATTGTTATTATTATTATTATTATTATTATTATTATTATTATTATTGCTTTTGATGCTGGGACGTAAAACCTTCGTTGTGTTAGACAAGCGCTCTTCAAATGAATACACCTCTCTACCTAACTTCCTCGCTGTAGAAGAAAGAGCACTAGGGCTGGAGAGGTGGCTCAGGGATTAAGCCTCTGCTTTGCAGGCGGAAGGTCCTGAGTTCGGATCCCAGATCCCACGTATAGACGCTGCGCGGAAGTGGGGGCAGCCTGCGTTTCTGGTCCTGGTAGGGCGGAGCCTGTGAATCCCGGGGCAGAGGAAGTGGAGGTGTCCATGGTAGTTCCCGAATTCGTCCGTGGTTCTACACACACACACACACACACACACACACACACACACACACACACGCGCGCGCGCGCGCGCGCGCGCGCGCGCACATATATACCACACACGCACAATTGAATAAATAAAACAAAATAAAAATATTAAAAAAAAGAAGTTGTGTTATAAAAAAAAAAGAAAAAGAGCACTAGTCCCATCTTTTAGGCCGCATCCTGGTGACCAATTCTGAGCCTAATTACTTCCTAGGACCACAACTCCACATTCTGTTATGTTGCTGTGGTAGGGCCTCAACATATACATATTTGGAGAGGAAATAAATAGACACCATCAGTCCATAACACTCCCCCACTCTAAAAAATAGGAAGTACTTATTAAAGAATAAGAATTGCCTAAAATGATGGATTACACTCTCTCTGTTCTCTTCTCTCAACTTAGGAAAAAAAAAGTCTAAATAATATTGCCACCTGCTGCTTGACCTTTTGAAGGGCAGCAACTGGTCTCTAGTCCCTGGGAAGTCCCTCGTTCATCAGTCAGCACCCCGTTAGCCAACTGTCCCATCACACAAAATTCCCTTCTCCTTGGCTGGAACCCTTCACATCCATTCATTTCTCCCCACGGAGATGCTCCAAGCAGGCGTAACCCAAGGGAAAGGCTTAGCAGCGTGAGCATCGGATGGTGAGTCACACTGGGCCACAGCAGAGATGGATGCTGGTGCTGGCTAATTTCCTCCTTTATCCCGTTGGAGGTACTCAGGAATCCCAGCCCACCACCCACACGCAAGGTGAGTCTTCCCTTTTCAATTAAACCTCTCTGGAAAACCCCTCAAAGACACACCCAGAGCGATGCCTCAGCTATTCCAAACCAAATCAAGTTGACAATAGGGATCATTCACTAGAGAAACCCTGAGCTAAAATAAATCCTTCCTCTCTAAAAAAAAAAAAAAAAAAAAAAGAGGTAACATTTGGATAATGATCATCATTCCTGTGAATCATTGTGATTACATTGTAACCAGCTTCCTGCCTGCTGGGGCTGGCAGTCCTGCTGTTCCCCCATGGAGCTATAGAATGGTGGACCACACAGTGCTTGTGGATGCAAAATCTGGGTAGCACTAGTGTTTAGTTCACTCTTTACACCTTGGCCATGTAAGTTAAATCGCGTTTGTAATGACCCGTAGCAGCACCTTGTGTCGCTGTGTGGATCCATCAAAATTCCTTAATGTGATAGAGTTCACTGCATCGGCTCTGGTTCTGTTAGCCTCACCAGGCTGTCGTGGGAAAACATTGCCAGATTCCCTGGACTAAGTTTGTGATGTGCTCAGCCAATAGAATTCTATGTGCGAGAGAAAGCTGTCCAATTACGTGGGAGGCTGAAAGGAAGACGGGACAGTGTGGAAGGAAGAATCAGCAGTGAAGGGAGAAAGTGTGCGTGTTCCTAGAGAAGGAGATGGAGGAGAGTTAGCAGTCAGCCCCAAATTCCTGGGAGGCGGGTCTCACTCAGCAGGTGAGTTAAGCTGAAGTCAAATGGGGGAGCCTAGCCTTTTGAAGGTGGGGTCCAGCGGTTATGTGAGATGGAAGTGGAGTCAGCCGCTGGGCCAACAGGACGGAGCAAACAGCCAGCAGGAGACCAGATGAGACCAAGTCCCCACGGAGATCTTTCTGGTTTTCACCGAGGGATCAGATCCTAGGTTGCACCAAGAGTTGGCACTAGGAGGGGCTCCTGGGGGCATGCCTCCAGGTCTTGCAAGCTTGTGCCTCCCCAAGACTGCAGACACACCCAGACCTTCTTCCCCGCGCACCTGGACAACCTCTCAAACTAACCTGGGGACTGAAAGCTTCCGGAAGCTGAACACCTTTTTCCAAGGGAGACTTGGCATCCCTCAGATCCTTTGAATGACAAGGCCACGACTGTGCTCTGAACAGACCTGAACGTTAATTTAATTTGCTTTTCTTATTAACAAATGGTTGGAGACTTAGAAAAAAGAGCAGAATAATGTGTGAGACATTTTGCAAACCTGCTTTGTTTGTGAAACACAAAAAGCAAGTAGCTCCAGCTAGCATAGGCCTGTCTCATCTCCCCTTCCCCCTTCTGTGTGTTGGGGAATGGTTTGGAAAGTCAGAGGGAGCAAGGAAGCAGCCTTCTGAGACTCCAGATTTTAGAAACTCATTGGGTGCCACACTGCCAGCCAGTATGGTTGGAGTGGATTTGAACACGGAACCTGATCTTGGGCTACAGTTTGAAAGGAATGTTCCTGGGAGACTGTAAGGCATAAAAGGAAGATAGTTACCTCAAAGATGCACCGCACCATGGACTAGATCAAAGTTTTTAATGGAGTTCCAGAACCGCTGAGCCAATCATAGAAAGAGGGAGAGAAGAAAATGAAAAAGAAAAAAAGAGCAGAGAGAAGGGAATGATGGGTTTTACACTCTCCGGGTTGGTGGGTGGACTGAGGGGGCAGAGTCTGGAGATGATTTCCAGGACCTTTGCCCAGCTCAGGAAGTGTGGCCAAGATCAGTCTTTGACCTTGACCCCATTAGCATTAAGGAGTCAGCACATGCTCTTACAAGCACCAGCTATTAGGGGGGGCAGCAATCATCAAGCAGAAACTCTGTTCTGAGAATGGGGGGTGCAGGAGTGGGATTCCTATCAGCAACCAGTAACTGTAAGCATTAAGTCCTGACTCTTCTATAACAGACACTGTGTGTGTGTGCGTGGGGGTGGTGGTCAGAGAACAACTTTTTGGAGTTGGTTCTCTCCTTCCACCTTCCACGCTTCAGGGATCAAATTCAGGTCACTTGGTTTGTGCAGCAAGCGCCTTTCTTTCCCTGCTGAGCCATCTCTTCAGGCCTATGGCAGGTTTCTTCAACAGCCCACACAATTGCATTTTCTGAATTAGTCCTGTTCTGTTGAAGTGACATCCTAGTGTTGCGGGGTCACTCTCCAGGAATCTGTATGTATCCCAGTTCTTAGGTTCAGAGTCAAAGATCGAAATGCATAGAGGATTAAGGTCGAGTTTATTAGAGGAAAGAAAGAACAGAATTTATGGACTCCAGATGTGGAATGCCATGAGGGGCAAGGGTGCCCTGGAGAACTCATGGACTCCAGGCATGGTGTGCCATGAGGGGCAGGTGCCAAAGATGGCTGCCAAGGTCCAGGTGTATTTATGTGCTTAGACAAGGGAGGGGGAAATGGCTTTTCCTCATTGGTTAGCTCGTATTGAGTCCCAACCCAGTTGATCCTGTGCCCAACCCATAGTAGGGCTTATCTGCAATGAAGAACTAATCCCCATATCCTTTCACAAGCGAAGGGTTGGGAGAAGTTAAGGGAGGCTAATCCCTTACCTTCAAGGAAATCCCAGCAGTGGGGGGTGGCTTTCCAAAACCAGAGATTGTCCAGCATGGTTGCTCTAAACCTGCCTAAGTTACTGATATGATATCCTAGGTTATTGACATGGATGTAAAAGAGCCCCTGCATTTTGAGTAGCATGTCTATAAACATGTGATGTCATGTGAGCAGACTCTAGCTGCCACCTTTCCCAGTGACTATAATGTTTATGCCTTTACCATAGCACTACTAGATCTACACTATAACATTACTTGACCTGACTATAGCACTGCTTGGTCTACTCCATGCCTACACTATAGCACTGTTTGCCTTAAAGAATTTGAAATGTCTTCTTGCTGTTTTGTAGAGCATGGTCAAATTACAATGTAAACCATCTCTAATGCAATACCTATGAGAATATTAATTCAGTTCAAACATCCAAGCATATAAAATTTTCATTCTTAACCAAGTCAGAAAGATCCTTGGTTTCTTCCTTTCGTCTATCAGTTTTTTTTTTTCCCTTGAATAGTTTTTTGATTCATTTTTTTAAGGTTTTCTTTTTGGTCATGAGCAAATCATAGTTTTACATGTGAAAGTGATGCAGGGAATAAGGTCTTTCGGCTGTCCCACCTGGTGTACTAAATGTTGCAGGACAATCGGGACTGTCCCATCTGGGGATGATGCAGGGGCAGGAGTCAACCGTCCCAATGTTGTAGGGTTCTTGTGTTCCAGAGTCGAAGATTGAAACCAGAACATGTGTAGAGGATTAAGGTAGAGTCTATTAGAAGAGAGAAAGGTTAGAACTCATGGACTCCAGACGTGGAGTGCCATGAGGGGCTAGGATGCCCTGGAGAATTTGTGGAGCCTAGGTGCAGAATCCATGCGGAGCAAGGAACTCATGGAATGCATGAGAAACAGGCAAAGAACAGAACTCATGGCACTTATGCCACGAGGGGCCCTCGGAGGGGCCCTTGGCATGGAATCCATGAGGAACAAGGAACAAAAAATGGACTCATGGCGCTAGTGGCTAGGGCGCCGGAGAACTCATGAGAAATGGATAGCTGGAAAAAGAACTCATGGCACCTTGAGTACCATGAGGGGCTAGGGCGCCGGAGAACTCATGGACCCTTGACATGGAATCCATGAGGAGCAGGCAAGGAGCTAGAAAGAACTCGTGGCACAAGTGCCACCGAGGAGCTAGAGTGCCCAAGATGGCCTGCCTAGGCCAGGCATATTTATAAACGTAAGCAAGCCCGAGAAACTGGCTTTTTCCCATTGGTTAACTCCCATTGGGACCCAATCCAGTTGCTCTTGGACCCAGTGGGCTAGAGGTCAGGTTGTTGGATATGGAGAGCTCATCTCCATAATGCTTTCAAAGGGACATTAGCCATCTTATCTCTGGGAGGATTAGAGTCAGTTCCTCAGCAGGAGTGTTCTAGCAGTGGGGGATGACCTTCAGGAATTCCAAAGACCTTCAAAGATCCCAGCATAGCTGCTCTAATTCTGCCTCCAAAGTTACACACCACAGAAAGAGCAAATTTGAGATTAGAGAGGGGTAAAATAAATAAATAAATGCAACATACATGTACCTACCCATATGCAACACACACACACACACACACACACACACACACACACACCATGAACACATACATGGAAAAAAGAAAGCCACCAGGAATCCAGGCTTCTGTTCAGCAGGAAAAGGATTAGGTCTGTTAGAAGTGACCAATAGGAAATTTTACTTGGAAGTGAAGGAATCATGAAATATCCAGGCTTTTGGAGAATCTCAAATTCTAATGCAATGAGGGATGACCTTCCTGCACTTACAGATGATGTGCACAGAGGAGAAGGGAGGAGCCAGGCTTGAAGACAGGAAGGCAGTAGATGGTTCCAGCCTGGATTCAAAATGAACATTCCCGTGTACAAACTCAATACAGTGCTTCCTGTACAGTAGTCACATAGGGTGGGGAAGGGGAATACAAGGGACTGAGAAGGTTTTGCAAATGCTGCTGAGTTCCGGTTTTGCTGGAAACCAGGAATACTGCATGAGGTGTGGTTGACTACATCAGATGGAGGGCAGAAAAGACAGGGGACATGTCCTTGCTATTTCTCGACTTTCAAGTCAGCAGAAGGGACCTCCTGTAAGGGAAGTAAAGAGACCTGGAATCCACTTCCAACCTTGATAGTTGTAGTTTCAGGCAACTGAAGGACCTGGCAGTGGCTTAGCTGCTTTAGTTGTCAAACCAGAGGGTTGCACTGGCTCAGGACATCACCTGGAGGCTCCTCGCTCCCCAAGATGCTGGCTTAGTTGGTCCAGATGACCTGAGAAATTTGCACGTCTCCAAGATCACACTTTGAGAACTGGGGACTGGAGATGATCTTAAATGTCTGTTTCCTAGGTAAAAAAATACTCTTAATCGTCTTAATCTTCTCAGCAAAAGGAAATTTACCCTTTCCTGGGCCTTGGAGGGGCTGAGTGAGGTGGTGTATCAATGAAGTCAAATCTCATAAAAAATTTTAATGATTATGCTAATAGTATAATGACTGTGTTCAATGCCACCAAGTTGTTGAAAAAGGGATGTGAACAAATCTACTGACTTGGCAGGGACAGAACACAGAACCATGCTGTAGCCTATGACTCGGAACTTTTAGTGGGTCCTCCTTCCTGCGGAAGCCAGCTTCAGATAAACCTCATTTGTTTGAACTGGAGCTAGTGGGAGTTCCCACCAGCAGCAGAAAAATAGGTGAGGAACTAAAGCATTCATTAAGGAAACGCGAGAAAAAGAACTTCGTGTAGCTCCCTGATCGCCCAAAGAAATCTTGACTCAAGAGTTCTCAGCTGTGTTTGATGGACATGAAGCCATGGTATTAATTCCACTCAACTTCTTTCTTGCTCTCTCTCTCTCTCTCTCTCTCTCTCTCTCTCTCTCTCTCTCTTTCTCTCTCTTTCTCTCTCTCTCTCTGTCTGCAAGAAAGTACTTGAATGTATGTGTCTGTGGAGGCCCAAGAGTGACATCAGGAATCATCCTGGATTGCTCTACTTCCTTATTGCTTTGCTCCGGGGTTTCCCAGACTCTGCCTTGGACTGAATTATAAGTTGCCTCAATTTTTGGAGGCCTGTCATTTCTACATGTGATCTCTGGGGATCTGAAGTCTGGGGATCTGCTTGGGAAGCAAAGGCTTCAATTCCTGAGCCATCTTCCTAGCTCTTCTTCTTGTTCTTTAATATGAACACTCTTCGGTGATACTTTGAGTCTTGGAATATGAGCATCAGTTCAATGGATAAAGACAGTGCGGACCTAGGTCCCAAGAGTATAAGGAACTCTTGCCATTACAGGGAGGAGTTCCGTGGGGGCTCACCACCCCAAAGCCCTAGGTTTAAGAATCTGCCATGATCATGTTTACAGACCTTTATATGTTCCCAAAGAAGAGCATGAAAGAGACACAATCATTTTGAAACGGAATTGTGTTTCAATATTGTACAACTGTGAAAATATGGATTCTTGCTTATTTCAAGTAGATAAATTTTGGTCACCATTAAGAAACATCTATTTTTGATTTCATTGACTTGAACTCTTACAAAAATATAGTTGGATTCGTCTTCCATCCATCTTTTACAAAGTGCCAGTGAGCATATTTTCTCTTCTGCTCCTAGATTCTAACTTTTGTAGGCTTCATGACTGAGGATTTAATCTTAGATTATTACAGTCCTAGTAATAATCTTTAAAAGATGTCTCTCTCTCTCTCTTTTTCTCTCTCCTTTCCCTCACTGTCACTCCCTCTCCATCTTGCTATGTAGGTGTCTGGGAGCGTCTTAGACATTTTAAGTCCAGTGGTTGCCTATTCCTTGTCCCAGGATGCTTCTAGCAGAAGCTCTTCCTCTCTTCCTCTTCTGCAATTGTTCACTAGTTCATTCTGTTTTACTTTTCCCCTTTCTTACCCTCTGGCCTCTTTCAGTTCAGTTCAGGGCTGTGAATGCCGCCCTCCTAGCTTCCAGCATTGTTCCAAGAGAGGAAGGTCAGGATGCTGAGATGGGAAAAGCTCAGAGCAACCTTGTCTTGAGCTATGAATACAGCTAAACCTTTTCCCGTGTGTAGCTTTAGTTCCGCCTGTGGTGATGGTTGGTATCTCAGCTGGTCCATGCTCCTCCCTCTAGCTCTGCCCAGAACCATGGTCTGCATCTCTCAGGTGGTCCACTCTCATCAGAAGCAGCAGCTCTGCCATCAGCCTCCTATCTCTGCATCCTCTCAGGATCTGACTCAGCTCAGCTTTACCTGTTTTTTCTGTTCCCAACTCACAACACTCTCTTTTCTAGTTACCCACAAAGCACGGTTCATAACTAACTCCTATTGTCTTTTTTTTTTTTTTTTTTTTTTTTTTGCTATTATGGAAAATTAAATCCATGGTGATAGCCGCGGGCATAAGAGAACTTTTGGTTGGAAAAGGAATTTAGTATTTTAAAACTAAAGGTAAACAGACATATGAAACAGTTCTTATTTTAATTGCCTTCTTAATTCTGGGTTTGAGACTTTGAGTTTCTTGATTGTTGTTAAATTTGCTCAGCAGATTTTAATAACATATTGTAACATAAGCATTCTCTGTCCTCCCTTTCTTGACCCAAGACTTTGACGAGAATACAAAGACTTCTTTTCTGCAGTTTCCTAGTGCATGATTAACTGGCCGAAGCCTGACACCTCCTGTCCCACCACCCTGTGTTCAGAGTGGCCAGTTTCTTGCCATTGTAACATTGTTGAAATCAAGGCTGGATTTTACTTAATTTTGTATTTCACTCTGGGTTTTAATGTGTTACATAAATCGTTAAGGGGAAAAAAGTCTTTCTCACTACTGGGTTTTCACCCCCACTCCGGAAGATGATTTCAGAAAAGCAGTCACATGGCAGTGAGCTTGTGTCCTCCAGAGGGAAATGGAGCAGACTCCTCACCCTCACTGTTGTTCCAGTGACAGGAATAATCGAGGGGAAAAATAAGAAATGTAAAATCAGGTCATTCTTTCTAGAATCCTTTATAGCCAAAAAGACCATACAAGGTCCCTTTTGTTAGAATATTTTAGTCTGTTGCAGAGAGTTCTTAAATCACCACCGCAGATTCCGTCATCGTGGGCAAGGGTTCAAGACCAGCAGTCTTTGCTCTTCTGTGAACCAAATAATGCATTTCGCAGAAGGAGATGGTGAGCACTGAGGGATGCACGTGCGGGCACACACATGCATGTGCTTACTCAGACACACACACAGACGGACACATGCACACACATGCACACACATGGACACATGCACACACATGCATACACATGCACATGCACACGTGTTTGCTTGAGCACACACACCACACACATATGCACATCATATACATGGACATGCACAGATATGCACATACATACGAGAATATCCATATATATTATATATACATGAACACTCACACAAATACACATACATATGCACACATACCAAATGCACACATACTCACACACACGGGCACATACACATACATAGATGCACATATGCATACACACAGACACATGGCCACACACATGTATAAGTACATGCACTCACACAGACGCATGGGCACACACACACATGCACACATGCATACCCCCGCAACTGACTTTCAGACTGTTTCATGGTCTCCCCTGTTCTGACTGGGACAGGTGACTTGGGTGTTAGATGCAGCTATGCTGTTGTCAGACAAAATATTGAGACTAAAAGTCACACTCACCGTATAAGCAGCATGACTGTCATAGAGATGTGCAGGAAGTAGGCACGGTGCTTTAGCATTTTATAAAAACTGCCATGATCATTATTATATTTTTATGAGAGGCTTATAACTTGTTCCTTCCTTGGTGTTCTTGCAATCAGACCAGAATGTTCCTGTGAAATGTGTCAGTCCTCGGACCTCTGACCCATCACTTCCCACTGACCTAACTCCACTTTTTCTCAGGATCTTTGAGATTTTTAGCCTTCTAGGACACCTTGCACCCAACATGCCAAGCGGCGTGAAACCAACACTGCGCCGATCCATGCCTCCAGCATTCAGATTATTTTCAATAAGGACAGGGATGAATCTAACTAGTTAGTCGCCTAGGCGTGTGGTCTGTATTTCAGTCACCTAAGAATATAGTCTCTACTGCAGTCTATTCGAGTATCTGGGACACGGTTGATGCTTGAGTTGATGATACTGTGATATTCAGGGTTTGTCCTCAGTATTGTAGAACATTCAGTGGTGTCTTGAGAGGCTCTCACTAAAGCCAAGAGTCCCTCATTAGTTGTGACCATCACAGATGACTTTCAACTTTGCCCGCTGGTCTCTGGGGGACAAAAAAATTCCCTAAGGAGAAATTCCAAGCTTTTGTCAATTCGTAGCAGTACAGGCAAAAATTTCCATTTATTAACAAAATAGATTGAGAATATCAGATTCAATTTCTTTCTTTGATTTTTTTTTTTTTTTTTTTTTTTTTGCACATGCATGTGTGTATCACATACACGAATGTGTGGAGGTCCAAGGGTGACATCAAGAATCATCCTGGGAGTAGTTCCGGCAGCCGGGCTAGCGCATCTTCGTGACTACCTGCAGCGTCGCGCCCGCAGCCACGATGCCCAAGAGGAAGGTCAGCTCCGCGGATGGCGCCAAGGAGGAGCCCAAGCGCAGATCGGCGCGGTTGTCGGCCAAACCACTCTCGCCAAGGTGGAATCGAAGCCCAACGGGAAAGGATAAATCTTCAGACAAAAAAGTACAAGCAAAAGGGAAGCGAGGAGGGAAGGGAAAGCAGGCGGAGGTGACCCACCCAGAAACTAAAGCGGATCTGCCTGCAGAAAACGGAGAGACCAAAACCGAGGACAGCACAGTCTCCGATGATGCGGACGAGAAAGAATCCAAATCCGATTCACCCCGCACCGTGTCCGCAGTGCTCCCTGTCTCCCTTCTTGTACAATCCAGAGGAATATTTTTATCTACTATTTTGTAAATGCGAGTGTTTTAGTAGCTCTAGAAACATTTTTAAAAAGGAGGGAATCCCGGGCTGGAGAGGTGGCTCAGGGATTAAGCCTCCGCCTTGCAGGCGGAGGGTCCTGAGTTCGGATCCCAGATCCCACGTATAGACGCCAGGCAGAAGCGGGGGCGACCTGCGCTTCTGGCCCTGGTAGGGCGGAGCCTGTGAATCCCGGGGCAGAAGGAGGTGGAGGCGTCCATGGTGGTTCGCGAGTTCGTCCGTGGTTCTACACACACACGCACGCGCACGCGCACATACACATACACATGCGCACAGTTGAATAAATAATAATAATAAAAAAATTTAAAAAAAAAGGAGGGAATCCCACCTCATCCCATTTTTTAAGTATACATGGTTTTTTTTTAGAGGTGAAATCACTGGCTGGCTGTTTATTTTTTGGTACAACCAGAAAATAGTGGGCACCGAATCGAGGCAGCTGCGACTGTCTTGGTGTCCGTACAACATTCCGTAGTGGGTTAGTTTTCTATCCTGCAATACAAAGAGTTCTGGGCGGCAGTTGGGCGTCTCAATTGTGCAGTTATGTCCTGGGTATTTTTATCTGTCTAGTCCCGTGTTTTCTAGTAGCGCTGTTTCCTAAAGAAACCACTCCTTGCCGGCTGCCGGTCAGAACTGCCCTGTGTGCCATCTCTCTGGTCGTGGTGCGGTTTTCCTAGTCCTGTTGCTGAGGTGCTGTGAACAAGCCAACCCCTGAGTAATATGTGTGATGAGGAGGGTGAATGGGCGGAGTCGGGACCTTCGGCGCTTGATGGAAAATGGTCTCCGAGGTGGAATCCCGACATCCTTGGAATAACTGTTTTGTGAAACACAATGTGTGGCTTTTTTGATTTTTCAGTACATGTGTTAAGAGTTGTGTATGAATTAAAATGTCTGTGGACTGATCCTCAACCAATAAATCTGAATTATATATTTAAAAAAAGATAAAAATCATCCTAGACCGCTCCACCTCTTTACTGCTTTGCTCCGGGGTTTCCCAGGCTCCACTTTCCAGGGCTATAATTGCAAGCTGCCATCATATCTGTCCCATATTTTCTCTGGGCTTTGGGATCTGAACGCAGGTTCTTTTGCTTATGAGACAAAGGCTTTAACCCCTGGGACTTGCATTTTTTCATAACAATTTATCACGATATATTTTTGTTTTTATTTCTCCATTCCTCTCACCAAAATATAAGCTTATCATATCCATTCCTTCTGTCATGGTTTGAAATGTGAGTTGTTCCCCACAGGCTTATGTGTTTGAATCTTTAGTTTGGGAAAATCATGGCACCTTTAGGAGGTGGGGCCTTGCTGGGAAGAAGGCAGTCACAGGGGCTGGACCTTGAGATTGGTTAGCCCCACCCCGCTTGAGTGAATGAGTGAATCTGCTCTTGAGCTTGGAGCTTGGAGCTCTCAGCCTCCAAGACGTCTGCGGTGATTTAGCCCGCATCCAGCTTCTGCCAGCCAGCCATGCCTTTTCCACCATAATGAACTGTATCTCCCTTCTGGAACCATAAGCTGAATGAATGTCCCTTTCTCCCCTTAAGTCGTTTGACTTTGAGTAGTGTCTCACAGCAGCTCAGAGAAGAGTAACTACTACATCTTCATTAGTATTACCATTAGTTGTGATCTCTTTTCCACCATAGATCTTAGGCACCATGAAGATCAAACATTGTCTGGGCCATCCTGCTTGTAACTACTTGTTAACTGGTAGGTGCTTAATAGATGTTGTGGCAAGAGTGCTTGAACCCAGCTAAGGTCTGTTATCTTCCTGGAAGGCCAGGTTGGGGTCAAAGGTCTGGATTTCCCTGTTGTTGTGCCAAGAGACCTCTGGCAAGTCTTTATTTACTCTGTTGGCTTTTTATTCTTTATAGGATAAGCCATGAATAATTTTGTATGTGCTTCCCATTGCCTCTATATCAAACTACCAATATGCTGGTGTGGTGTCATAGTTAGGCACAGGTGTCAACTTGACTGTTGAGGGTTTGAGCTCTGGGCACAGTTGTAGAGAGTTGATGGTTGAGTTTAGCCCAGAGCAAACCTGCAGGAGAGTGTCTAGCTGATGGGAAAGGCCCAGCCCATGGTGGGTGGGATTAGGCCCTGGAATAAAATACAGAAATTTGGTTGAGAGAGTTAGCATCCTTGTATACACTTGGTCAGACATGCTGGTCTGCCAAATAAGGATCATCTCTCTCTCTCAGCCATTATGTAGAAATGGTGTGGTCAGTTCCCTCAGCCCTGTTATTGGTGCATGCTCTCCCATCAAGCTGGAGTACAAACTGAAACCAGACTAGCGTAAGAAAATAAACCCCTTGTTCCCTTAAGCCATTTGATGGTGATTTATCAGCAACCATGCAGATGAACTGAAACATGTGGCTTCTAACAGAAAGGTCTTACCTCACTGTTCTGGGGTCTGGAAATCTAAATGCGAGCAGGCCATGTTCCCTCTGAAATCCACAGGGAAGCCTGTCCTTGCTTCCTGTAGCCTCTGGTGTTTGTCAACACTCCATGAGTGTTCTAACTTGTACATACCCTATTCTCTATGAACCTCCACTTCCTTGCTTGTGACTATCTTTCTGTGAATGTCTCTCTCTATAGCTCTTCTTGTCTTATAATGACATCAACCATATTGGATTAAGACCAACCCCACAAACCTTATTGGGATTTGACTACAACTGCAAGACTCTGTTCTTAAAGTCACACACACACACACACACACACACACACACACACACACACACATATACTTTCCTGGACAATACAAATTTAGCTGTAACCAATCCCATAATCACTTTAGTTGAATATTTTTTTAAAGTTTTTTTTATTGTTTATTATTTATTCAATTGTGTGTGGATGCGTGTGTGTGTATGTACGTATATGTGTAGAACCACGGACGAATTCGGGAACCACCATGAACCGCCTCCACCTCCTCCTTCTACTTTAGTTGAATATTGATTTAGTTTTTCTTTCTTTCTTTCTTTCTTTCTTTCTTTCTTTCTTTCTTTCTTTCTTTCTTCTTTCTTTCTTTCTTTCTTTCAGGAGTGCATATGTTTTGTGTGTGTGTGTGTGTATGTGTCTGTATGTCTGCGTTCATCAGAAGGTACTGTAAGTGCTTGTGGAGGCCGATGGGCGACTTCAGAATCATCCTGGTTGTTCTACTTTCTTATTGCTTTGCTCTGGGATTTCCCAGGTTCTACCTGCCAGGGCCAGAAGTTCAGGCCACTGCTATTTCTACCTGACATTTTTATGTGGGATCTGGGATCAGAACTCAGGTCCTTCTGCTTGTGAGACAGAGGCTTCAACCTCTGAGCTCCTGTTGAGTATTGTATTTATGGCCTTATATTTTTGCTTATGGTTCTTAAATTATTGAGCACAATCAATACTGAGATCAGTACGATAGCTTGAATTTAATTTAGTTACTATGGCTCTTGGAAAGAAATGGATAAAATCTAATAATACCAGAGAAATCTGGAGGTGGGGGAGGATATGGCTTTCTTGAATTGCTACCTGGACTCCATGCCCAGCATCCCACCCTGTTTGGCCTCTGCACTTATCCCTTACCAAACCGCGACCACTGGCAAAATCTCAGAGCAATGATACTGGCCAATGGCTCATCGATGGACTGTGAGATCGCCTGCCACGAGTTCAAGCACACAGCACAGGCTTCCAGATATTGGTGAAACATTATTCCTGGGTGTGTTTAGGAGTGTGTTCCTGAAGGACATTAGCATTTGGAACAGTATACAAAAGCAGATTACCCCACCTGTGTGGGCAGGCCTCTCCTATGGCTGCAGGACTGGTGGAAGGAAGGCAGAAGCTGAAGGAATTCCTGAAAGCCAGGTCATCCAGCTCTCCTGCCTGCAGACCTGGGCTCTGACTGCGCTGACAAGCTGTCTTCTTGGCTCGCCTTTGAACTTGGGCTGGAATGCACACCACCGGCCACTAGGCTTTCTTTCATATTTTTACTAGCATAACTTAATTATACATAATAATGGGCTCCATGATGACATTTTCATGCATGTATACCATGCGTTTTGATCATATCCACCTCCATTACCCTCTCTGGTCCCCCTCCCACTCCAAGCTCTTAGGCCTTTGTACTAAGCCTAATGGTTCTATTTGGTTTCCCTAAAACTGCAGCTGGTCAGCCCCAGACTTCAGACTTTCTGGTCTCATCGCATGTCACCTACTTTCTAATAGGCTTCACTCCATCTAAGTATATGTCAGTTTTATACGTGAGTGCATCAATATACTCGAATCATACATATGTACTCATACATATGTGCATGTTTTGGTTATTTTTTCCCCTGAAGAATCCAGACTAATACAGGTGTGTAGAAAAAAATTTTATCTGGTACAGTTAAAAGTCACAAAACTAAAGTTAGACATAGATATAGTTGTCATGGGTGGTTATGGAAGATAAGCTTTCTAAATTTATAGCAGATAAGCTTTCGGCCTGGAATTTTAATTCTAGTTCCATTGTTTATTGTTTGCAAGTAAATGCACTAATCTACCTGTGAAACCGAGATAAAAATATCTCTTTCAAAGAACTACTTTGAGGATTAAATGACATAGAGATGACAGGAGCTAGAGTAAAGAAGATCTTTCTGGTGGGAAAACTTGAATTTCAGTGAAGATAAGCCTTAAAATGTGTTTAAGCCCTTGACTTTGGAAATGAATATAGAAATAATAAAAAGTGGGCCTCCCTCTGAAAAAAGGATAAAGACTTGATTCATTATCCTGAAAAATGTGTAAGGCAGGAAATATCAAGCTTTTGCACTAGCTTCCCTTTCTACAGCATCTGTAACCCCTGCAAACAAGGTGAGAAGAGTCATTTCTACAACTATTCCATTTGGCAAATGGAAAGCAAAATGGCAGAATGAGAACATCCTCATTTTGCAAACCCTGGTTAATCAATAGATCAAAGCACTGAGCCTCAGTCGCCGTTAACATTTGAAAGGGTGAAAACAAAATGATCCTTCCCATGAGAAACTCAGAGGTCACTTCCAGACTTTTCAAAAATATCACACCCATGTAAGCAAAGAGGTTGGAGTGGAAGCAAGTTTCTGTAGCAAACTGCCAACTTCTAGGCAGTGTGACAGAGCATGCGTGACGGTCCTGAGCTGCAGATTGCAGGGCGGGGAAGGAGTGTTAGGAAAAGGAAGAAAAAGAGGTGAAAACTGGAAATTGGAGGTTAGAAGATGTGGAGGGTGGAAAATGGGGACGAGAAGGTACTGTAAGTACCAGGAGATGAGGGCTCAGATACGGAACCACAGGAAGGCAAAGATCCCTTGCTTGTGGGAATGAGGTGTGTTTGCTTCTAGACAGGAGCCTGCAGTTAGGGCAGAACTCGAGGGGAAGAATCTGGGCAGTTGGCACAATCTTCTTCCTCGGGTTGTTTCAGGACTGTTTGTCTGCAATACTCTACCAGCTTCACGTTTGTTTTGAGCAGTTTCTGGATTTCAGTAAAATAAACTCATGGGCACCTTAGTTTAACAACTCAGGAGCTGAGGCTTGGACACAGATTTTCTATGTTACTTTATTGAGAGAGAGAGAGAGAGAGAGAGAGAGAGAGAGAGAGAGAGAGAATACATGTCGAAGGACGACTTTTAGAAGTCAGTTCTCTCCTTCTACTACAGGAGCTTCTGGGGATTGAACTCAGGGCGCCAAGCTTTGGAGCAGGCACCTGACCCTCTGAGCCATCTCGCTGGCCTCCACACAGCCTTCCTTGATAGCTCAGAGTCCCATTCAAGCATGCCCTGTACCTGCAGAGTTAGTTAGCATTCAGCTCACAACTTAGCCCCATTCTATCCTCACCCTTAGGTCTATTCCTCATTGGAGTGCTTTCATGAAAGTTTACGGCCCTGCTCCCCAGGAACTGGGAGCACACCCTGGCAGCCTGCCCAAGTTTAGGAGGAGGAGCCCCGGGAAGAGTGAGACCCAGGCACTGGAGGTAGGATTCAGGCTGTCCAGCTGGGAATTCCTTGGAGAGAGCTATCAAGAACAAGTACCACCAGCTGAGTGGCTTAGTTTCACAGTTTTGCAGGCTGGACATGCAAATCAGTATGTGTCAGGCTCAGCTCCTCCTGGGCCTCTGGGGAGTGCCCTTCTTGGCTCAGTGTAGCCATTTCTCTCTGTGTCTCTTTCCATGTTTCCCTTCTCCCCTGTCTGTTTCTTTCTCTGACTTTTCCTACTCTGGCCTTATTGGATTAGAGTTCACTCCAGTGATCTCATTTTGACTTGATTATGTTTTTAAAGATGTTTTCGGGGCTGGAGAGGTGGCTCAGGGGTTAAGCCTCTGCCTTGCAGGCAGAAGGTCCTGAGTTCGGATCCTAGACCCCATGTATAGACGCCGGGTGGAAGCGGGGGCGGCCTGCGTTTCTGGTCCTGGTAGGGCGGAGCCTGTGAATCCCAGGGCAGAGTAAACAAGGAGGAGGTGGAGGCGGTCCATGGTGGTTCCTGAATTCACCTGTGGTTCTACACGTGCACACATGCACACATACACACACGCACAATTGAATAAATAATAATTAAAAAAATTTTTAAAAAGATGTTTTCAAATAAATCCCATTCTGAGATACTTGGGGCTTAGGATGGTAGTGTATCTTCTTCCATTGGGGACACTATCAGGCAGGTGTTTTGGGGTTCGGCTCTTTGGAAGAGTCTAGAAACATCGTGTAGGTTCCAGATGAGCCAGTCCTCTTAGGGCCTCAGACTCCCTCCCCTGTAGAGCTGGAGGAGATCCAGAGGGGCCCTGCAGCAGTGCCTGGCTGTAATGCACTCTATAATGCAGCATATACAATTATAAACTGGAGTAACTCTGGGCTTCCTTTTCCCTCAGCCTCAGCATTTCTCAATGAGCCAGTGCTGTGACCTAATGCCAGCAGCAACATCCTCCTGTCCCACAGCGACCTTCAGCCAACGCAGCCTGTCTTGTGCTAGGACGAACTCTCCTCTGGAAGTCCAATCAACGGCTGGGGAGACCTAGAGAGGAAATACTCCAGCTCCCTCACACCTTGGAAGGATAACGCTGAGGAAAGGCAAATATGTGGGTCCAAATCGGACGTTCTCCTTCACTTTGAAGTTTTATCAAGAAAAGGTACAGTTTAATGTGAAAAGTTAACACAGATATATCATGTGTGAATGTTTGGAGATCTGTTTATTGCCCATCATTTATGTATCCATCCATCTATCTGTCATCTATAAATTGATCATCTATCTATCAATCATCTACTTAAAATCTATTATCAATCTGTTATTATCTATATCAATCCATTATCTATCTATCTATAATTTATCTATCACTATCAATGATTATCGATATTATCTATCTACTATCATCTATCATTTATATATTTATCATCAACTTAACTACCATTTCTCTCTATCTTCTTCATCATCCTCAATCTCTATTATTATCTTTCTTATAGCTCTCTTTCCTCTCTCTCTCCCCTTTCTGTCCATCAAGCACAAATGTGTGAGCAGCACCTGCTGTGCACGTTGACTTCAAGAGCACTGAGGCAGGTTGGATTCTCGGGCTGGGTAGGATTAGGTGGTGAGGCTCAGATTGTTTCTGATGGAGTTCTTCATCATGATGTTTTCTTTTTTCTTCTTTATTCCAGAGTTTCCAGAATGATTGAGCAAATAACAAATGTGGCCTATGTCTGGCAGATCCCATCGTAACAACTACACCTTCCCACTTTCTTCCAACATAAGGTTGTCGAACAATTTTTTATTGCCCGGATAACAAAAATCCTAAGAAATTCCATGGTCATTTTCAGAAGTCGAATCCGTGATTAGTTTTCATGTTCCCGTCTTGTTCATGCATCTTATTTTCCTGTTCACCCTTATTCATTCATTCATTCATTTTATTTTCCAAGAGTGTTTCCTTTAGGAGTAGCCAATCTAATTTTAGCTCATCCAACCCACACAAGACCTGATGTTAACTTTTTTCCCTCTTCCTACTTGGCAGTTCTGACTTTGCCAAGCTTGCATAGTTTGTTTCTCTCTGACACACTCTGGCCTTGAAGGTGCATGATCATTCAGCACAAGACTGCAGCGATAAGATAATGTATTAAAGTCAGTTTTTTTTCCCCTTGGGGGAGATAATATTTTATTTTAGAAAAGACAATCTAACTTTTGAAAACTTTTCTTGCATTGACGCTCTTGATTGTTGGAGCCACTGGTGGACCTTCGGGACCACCCAGCATGGTGGACGACTCAGGGAAGCTGCTCCTTGGAGCTCACCGGCCAGCTTGCAGGCAGCCGCCTGCAGGGTCTCCTCTTCCCCAACAATGGTTGCTACACATAAGGTCCTGGGGACCCGCTGGGGAATCTTGCAACTTTGAGTTTCCCTCTTGAGTTTCACGGGTTTCCTGGGCCCTGCACAGAGTCTTTGTCTTCAGAAGGTATGTTTTGATCTGTGCAAAAAATAGCAGCACAACAAACCCACCTAAGATGTTTGGTCCGGGGACTGGAGAGATGGCTTAGGGGTTCAGACTCTGCCCGGAAGGCAGAAAGACTTGAGTTGGATTCCAGATCCCATGTACAAAAGCCTGGTAGAAACGACCATGACCTACACTTCTGGCCTAGGGGGAACAGTCTGCGAAACCTCAGAGCAAAGCAATAAGGAGGTGGAGCAATCCAGCAGGATCCCAAAGTCACCCTTAGGCCTCCACAGGCGAGCGCGCGCACGTGCGCGGGCACGCACACACACACACACACACACACACACACACACACACACACACACAAACACCTCCCTACATACACCCCCAAAAATAGATTGTTGGTGCATAAAAAGTGAGACCGGACTACAACTTTAAAATTTGTCTGCTCTGTTTTAGCCCAGAAATCTGGCAGAAGATGTCGCACAATGCTTCAGAGAGTACAAAAGGCCTGTCCTTGTAGAGGTCAGAGAGTGACATCAGGAAACATTCTGGATTGCTTTACCTATATTTATGTTGATTTTTGAACAGCATTAAGCAATGTTGCAACTCTTAGATTATAATTGACATAGAGCTAGGAGTAAGGCTTGATACAGGGTCTAGACCTGTCCTCCTGTGGGGGTGGGAGGATGGAACAAAAGCCACAGTGTTCATTTCTTATTTGAAAAAAATAGTCCTTTTATTATTTTGTGTGGAAGGAGAGAAACCAGCCCCTACCTGCCAGTCTTTTGACCTTGGACTTGGGAACCAATAGATTGTTGTCCTTTATGAAAGACTTGATCCATGGCATGCTGTTGTGGCAGGACAAAATGAAGCCATCCCCAGACATCCCCTGGCCTGAGCATCAGGGGTCTGTCAACCCACAGATGGAAGTCCTGGGAGCCAGAAGCTTCTGGCTATAGGTAACAGATGTTCCAGATGGTGGAGGTGTCTCTCTGGTGAGGGAATGTCTAACCTCTGGTTCCCAAGCCAGTTTCCTCCAGAAACATCTGCACAGACACATCCCCAAACAGGCTTTACCAGCTCTCTGGGCAGTTCTTTGTCCGTCCAGTGACACATAGAAACAACCAGGCGATGCTTCTTTTCTGAAGAGCCAGACCCTATAGAAAAGTAAGTTCACACCCGAAGACTAGCAGGAATCATGTGCTTCTCTGTGCATTTAAAATTTTTATTTTTTAGGTGCTAATACTCACAAGTGAAATTTTCGATTTGATAACCAAAGTATGATTTGCTCTCATTATATTTGTGAGAGCCCTGCTAATTGCATATCTTTGTTCTATGCAAAAATCTCTCATCTGTACATATACATTGTAGATATGTATGTATGTATGAAAGACTGGGTATGTAGTTCAATGGTAGAACACTTGCTTAGCATGCACAAGTTCTTGGGTTCCATTACCAACACAAAAATGGGAGACAGCTCAAGACATGAGTCTGATCCCCAGAATCTATGTAAAAAAGTCAGGCATGGTGGCATTTTCTTTGGCCTAGTCTACTTGGTGAGTTCTAGACTGGTGAGAGACCATCCCACAAACAAAACACATCACCACGAAGAGTGCCTGGGGAACAATACCCAAGAGAATCCTCTGATCTACACATGCACACCCACAGACAGGTGCGCTTGTACACAAGAATACACACACACACACACACACACACACATATACACACACAAACCAAAAAACTCCCAAATCTTTATCTTCCCTCCTCACCGCACCATTTCTAGTTTTTAAACCAATGGCCCCAAACCAGTTGACAGATGAATTATTTAAGTCCAGCAAACAGCAGACAAGAAGGAATTACTATAGGCCTCATTCACACTCTCAACTTTCTCAAAACTGTTAAAACAGAAACTTAAACCAAAAAGGACCTTTAATATTCCTCTGGATCCAGATCCACAATAATGAGACCCAAGAGGCCGACTTGCCAACGGTTATCTGGCTATAGGTAAATTGACTAAGGCCAAAATGGGATAATAAAGTCAGGACTCAAAAAAATCCTTCCCAGTTAAGTCCATGGAGAAAGGTGAAATTAATGTTCTTTGTATGAGTTGATTTGGACATTGGGAGAGACCACTAAAGATAATTACAAGGTTGTATTTCTCAAGATGGTTAGAACAACATGGATTTTCCCCTTACTTTATCCAAGTCAAGAGTATATAATATGTACTTTTTTTTAATGTATCCTATTTTAAAGTATATTTACTACTAAAAAAAAGAATTCCTTCCCAAATTTTCTTAGGAAAGGGACTTAGTAGGCCTGTAGTTTAGTGGAGATGAAGTCATGTCACACAAGGCCAGAGAAGGACACCTCCTGACATCCCTTCTGGCCGCCTGAGTCCTAGCTGACAGGAAGCACTGCATATCATTCCTCATTCCTGCTCTCCTATGCCTGGCTGCAGGCTCCCACACCTACCAAAGACACAATGTGGAGCCCAAGGGAAGTGAAGCCCTGTGTGTTCTTCTCTGGTACTCAGGTCCTACCTAGCTTCTCTCCACCTTACAAGAAGGGTCATCTGGGATTTGGGGACCATTGATGTCACTCCAAAGTGCTTTCCATTGGCTCCCAAATGCAAGAATCTCCCAGGTCCTGGATACTGTCCTGCCTTGGCTACTTCTTGGTGACCAAATCCTGCTTAAGGGGAAGAAAGTGGAAGAGGTATGCCTATAGTTCCATGCCTCTATCTTGAAAAACAAAACTTACACCCCCTCAACTGGGAAAAAAAAATTGGATCCAGAAGTTTGTCTCCAAATGGAATGCGTATGTACTCTAGCTATCCCTGCCAGCAATGACTGCTGTTATCTTTGTGAGTTGGCTATGGGTTTTAGCCACTATTTTGCTGACTGTCTGGCAGCAACTGCAAGTTTTCCTCTTCAACTGGACTTTGGGGAGGACTCTCAGAAGCCAATGGAAGCATCAACCCTTTCCAGGAAAACACTGATTGGCATTAATTTTCGACCTTCCTCCCTTGAAGTGAATCAAAACACATCTTGACTTTCTAATAGGTCCTTTTTCTTTCTACCTTCCCCCACCCTAGATGATTACAGTATTTCCAAACTCATTTGGAAAATGAAAGAACACAGTCCCATTATAGGATCATATATCTAAGGATTCCAAATGAGAAGTGTTAACTGTGCTTTCAGTGAAAAATCTGAACAATGTTGATTAGAAATGGTTGCAGAATTGATCAAAATATCTCTGGCAGGTTGAAACTAGAAGAATTTTCTACCTTTACGTGTGATTCTGGGCAAGTCATGGAAGAACAGTTAACTCTTGTACTGAGCTCAAAGTTCATTAAAGCCGCTTTGTTATCATTTGGCATGTTCAATTTTTTTTTTTTTTTTTTTTTTTGCTTAACTTGAAATAACATTATGTTGCAGTTTGCTTGCAGAGTTGCTGATAAATGACCATCAAATGTCTTAAGGGAACAAGGGGTTTATTTTCTCTTACGATTTTCCGGTTACAGTTCTCAATCTAGCTTGATGGGAGAACACGCACCAATACCAGGGCCGAGGGAACTAGCCACACCATCACCACATAACGGCTGAGAGACGGACAATCCTTACTTGCTAGACCAGCATGTCTGGCCAAGTGTACAGAAGGATGTGGACTCTCTCAACCAGCTCTCTGTAATTTATTCCAGGGCCTAGTCCCACCCACCATGGGGTGGGTTTTCCCCATCAGCTAGACAGTCTCCTAAAGGTTTGCTCTGGGCTTAACTCAACCACTCATTCTCTACAAATGCGCCCAGAGCTCAAACCTTCAACAGTCAAGTTGACATCTGTGCCTAACTATGACACATAACAAGATATTTCTGTTATTCCCCAACTCAAACAAGAAAAATATAAAGCAATGATTTTTATGTGTTCATGATGTAGAGAATAAAAATTATCTTAGCATGTTTAAAATTTAGAAATGCTAAAAATTAACTTGGAATCATTTAATCATTTTCAGGTTTAGAATGATCTCTGTTTTCTTCTGGAGTCTTTGCCATTATCAAAACAGAACTTTAGTTTGAAACAAAAATCACTGAGTCTGAAACTCTTGTTATATTTACTTGTCCAGAGATTACAAGGCTTACAAGGTCAGAGGGAGACTGTTGAGGGAACAGTCTGGTGGGAATGGCATCCTGTTCTTTTTAGATATCCTGCAACTTGATAGCTGGGACAAAAAGTAGCTGGGGGGAAGAAATATAGAACTGATTGTTCCTTGTCCGTCTTGCAGTATACGCTTTTTTGTTGACCACTTCAACCCATGTGGGCAAGAAGACTAAGTTCTTTGTGGGTATGGCTTTATCAACAGCCCTAGATCCTTGAAAACAGGTTTTAGCAGTGTATTTCTTTATCAGAAAAGTGGAATGAACTTTTGAAGTTTGCTTTAGAACACTTGAGGGCTGGGATGTGGCTTTAGTGGTAGAACACTGGCTGCTCAGCATGCGCAAGACTCTGAGGTCAGCGCAAGGCTCTGGGGTCAATTTCAGCATTGAAAAAATAAAAGCCAGGTTGTGCTAGAACAGGCCTGAAGTCGCTACTACTGTGGAATCTGAGGCCGAAGGATTATACATTCATAGCTTTCCTGGGCTACCAATTGAATTCAAGGCCAGGCTGGGCAAGTTGGTAAGACCCTACCTCAAAATAAAAAAGGGGAAGAGGCCTGGGGTTATAGGGATATTTAGCTCGGTGGTAAAGCACTTCTTAGCATGTATGAGGCCTTATATTTGACACCCCTCCACTAAATAAATAAGTGAATAAATAAAAGAAAATAAGAAGAAATGAACAAGACAAGGCTTTGGAGTCTTTGTGCAGTTGACTTGGGCTTTGACTTGTCAATGGGACCCAGTAAAAGAAGCCAAATGTCAGCTTTCCTATTTTCTGCGGAATGATGTCATTAAGCTTCTTGAATGATCAAAAGAATTCAAATGCCTGAGAGTTTTACTGCCTGGGTTATCTGATGGGCATTTGCATGTTGAGGAGATAACTTCATTACTACAGTGTGAAGAAGCAGAGTAGAAGACAGACTCACCAGCAGCTTGGGTAATTGCGTTAACTTTGCAGCTGTGAGGTGAGCTGAGATCACCGATAAGCATGCTTTCCCTCCAGCTTTTGGATATTTCCCAGGCAGCAGTTTGCAGAATCAGTTGGAATCACTCAAGTTAAAAGATAAATCGCAGGAGACAGTGTATATGTGAAAAAAGGAATAATCCCAAATGTTCTGAAAAAAAAAGCATTATTATAGAATGATTGCCAAGAGACTGACTTTAGATGGGAAAGGAAGTTGAATGTTTGAAACATTTGTTCGATTACCATTACAGGAACATTTTGAAGAGAGGAAGAGCTGTGAGTCTTTGTTCCCCCTGTGAGTATCCACAGATGTAATAGTGGCCATTGCTCTGAAATGCTCCACCCCTACTTATTTTGCGAGTAAACATAATAAACTATGTACAGACTCAAAATGTTAATATGCCATGGGTTCTGAAACTGTCTTGTCCATCTTTCCCCGGGTCCTTTCTTCTGATTTGACTACACAAGAGACCCCCCATCCCCCACCTCCTGGGCATCTCACATGATGCCTTTGTTCTATCAAAGCATCTAGCTGAGGGTTTTGAATCCTCCAATGCCTAGCTGAGTAGTTACCAGTACTTTCTCTGCATTTCCTTGATTGAATACATGACCTGAAAAATGCCAGGGAAGGAGAGTGGGTCTAATGCGAGTTAAGGTGGGGAATTCTATCAGGGAAAGTATGTTTCAGTTCCCTGTCATGTGGGAGGACCCTTAGTAAATATCAAGACAGGCAGGAAGGAGCTCACAGCCTGCTAAAGATGCTACTTCAGGACCCATCTCTTTGTCATGAGAGATTCAAGTCAGCAGCAAAGAAAAGTCCCCCCAGATTTATAAATGACCATGTTATAGACGTGTCAATTTCCGGAGCTTTTTACCTAAAATTCGACCTTGTCATTGGCAGGCAGGGACTTTCCATGTCAAGTTTGCCTTCCAGCAAGAAGTCAGACCTCCCTAAGACTTTCACATGCTAACAGCTGTAATTAAGGTAGAAGGCCTTATTTAAATAGTAATTAGCCTTCAGGACTTGAAGGGTAAACAAAATGCTAATTCATTTAGGTAGTTAATTAGTCTTCCGGGTTGGAGGTTTCTGCTCAGCCTTCCTCTTCAACTGTGATATTAGTGTGTTAGGTACTGAGTATAGGTTCTATTGACTCAGTGCCATGAAATTCTGTAGACTCTTGCCTGCCTGCCGAATTTTACTTTCTAACTCAAAAAAAAAAAAAAAAAAAAAAAAGAGTGCAAATGGATTTGGAAGTATGGGGCAAACATCAAATGAAATCTACAGCCAATCATTAGTGTTTATTTGCCTTAGCTTCATGATCATGGCCTCCTGCTTTATATTCCTCCCTCCCCCTCCACGTAATGGGCCGCACCTCCTTTCCTAGGCTGCAATATTTTGGAGATAAATTACGTGGTTACCCCAATTACAATCATGAATGACACAGAGTATACAGTGACGGTCGAAACTAAAGTTGTGGATAAGATTAGCCATATTTGCCAGTGAGCAAAAGCTAGTTCCTGGCCATAAAGGTGGTTAACAACAGATAGGGTTGAAAGGTCATTTCAGAAAGAGGATAGTTACTCCACTGGGGTTTCTGATTACCTTTGCCTAATTTCTGTGTTGGGCAATTAAAATAAAGAAAAAAAAACTTGTTATTTTTAATAGTTGGTATTTGTGTGTAGTTTTAGTTCTATGTTTCATAGATAAATACTGTGTGTGTGTGGGGGGGGAGGGCGTCTGATGGTTTGCTTCTCTTCATGTTTGGTTATCCTAGGTGCTAGTCACCGCTCTCACATGTGGTAAATATTACCGATCCTAACACAACAAATATGGAATGAATACAAGTGGCTGGCCAGAGTAAGGTATTTACTGAATGAACAAATTTACTGAATGAATACCAACCACTCCCTTGTGCTGGATGCCAGTAGCTAGTCGGTAGGAAGTGCGAGAGGAAAGGCAGCTTTATACATCTATGTAACGCCGAGCAGCTTGGGCCTGTGGAAGACGGAAATCAATAGCTATAATTGAAAACAAGACTAGCTAAAGGCCCACAGCATTTCTGTGCATGCGTGGGAGGTAAGGTTGGAGGACTGAAAGGAGGTAAACACCGGATCTCAGAGTTCCCCTAAGGTCAGGGGTAGAGTTCCAAATTGCGGCTTGTGGATATGTACTGGCCTTTTCCTCCCCTTGTCAGTTACTGAAACTGCACATGTTTCCCCCCACCTCTTTGGGCTGGCTAACAAATTTCCCCTTAGGGTTAATGAGTAATCCAAAACGAGGATTAGGTCACTTTGCAAAAATGAATATTACAATACGGCAAAACATAACCCCCAAGAACTGCTATTCTCTTCTGAGTCCATCGAGAAGTTGAAGTCTGGCAGCCGCATTAAGGGGGGCGGGTATACCGCCACTTCTTTCTTCCAAAACAAGTAACTGCGAAACTTTAGGAAACTTAAACCTGGAGACCGCTGCGTGGCAGAGCAGGATTGTGACTCAGAGCACTAAAATCGGGCAGAATATGCAAATCATTTTTTAAAAAAATGTATTGGTCGTTCCTCCTCCAACATGACGGGATGGGGGGTGGCTCTTGGGGACCAGAAAGACGCTGCAGCCCGCCTCTTGAAAAGGAAAGTGAGGGCCGGGGCGCCCCTGAAGTGCTGGAGCAGGCTAGGCGAAAGTGACCAGAGGCGGCGCTTGGCGGCCCCGCCCCCTCCCACGAGTTGCTCCCGGAGTTCGGCCCCGCCCTCTCTTTTATTCGGGCTCCAGCTACCGGAGCTGAAACTTTGTCACCGGAGCGCGCACGTTCTGCGCTCCTCCCCGCCAGGGCGTCCCGAGACGGTGGCGCAGGAGGTGGGACCCGCGGGCGGGAAGACTCGGGGCGCCGACGCGCGCGGAGCGGGGACCCCCGGAGCGCACACAGCTGGGTGGAAGGAGGAGGGCGAGCGGAAGGAGAGGTTCCCGGGCCGGGAGAGACCCGCGCACAGCCGAGGCCAGGGCTTGGAGGTCGCAACCCCGCGTGCCCGCATCTGCCGCGGCCCTCGAGCCTCAGCTGTGCTCGGTGGGGAGGAGGAGGCGCTGCAGCTGGACGGCGCCTGCTGGAAGCACAGCCACACAGCTGTGCCCTCACCGAGTCACAGCGGGGGGACCCACTGACCACAGCCATGCAGGCTTGACCGGACGTTCGGCGCGCACGGGACAAACCGCGGGCTGCAACACTTTACCGCCGATTTCCCCAGCTCAGCGAGGAACCAAGTCAGTTACCATGGAACCCGTGACCAAGTGGACCCCCAAACAAGTGGTGGACTGGACTAGAGGTGAGCGGGCCTTGGGGGTACCCTCCTCCCGCGCATCCACCGGCCTCCGGGATGGGGCGGGCTGGGTGCTGGGGATGGGGTGCTTGGCCCCTACAGCCTTGGAGAGACGCGGGGAGAGCGCACGGCGACATTGCAAACTTCTGCGGGATGGCCTGTGCGCCCCTCTCTCACGTGCTTGCTCCAGTCTGTTCCTTTCCGGGACTGTGGCTTGTGGCCCGCCGGCGTGCGGGTGTGTGTGTGGGGAGGGCGGGGGACAATGAAGCCCCATCTTTAAGGGAGGTAGTGGTGGCACTTCTAGAGGCTGAAGATAGGGCATTTGGCAGTGGGGATTTGGCGCCGGGGCACCCTTTCTGCCCTGTCCCGGTGCAGTGCCCGGGACTCGGCTGCTTGTCGCGGTGCGCCAGGGCACAAGGCGTCTTTGTGTGGGTGATTGCCGCTGGACCTCGTAAAGGCTGGCTGCCCGGAGCGGTCCGCGGGCGGGCGTGACCGGGCGGTCGGGCAGGTAGAGAGAGGCTCGGAGGCCAGCCGAGCCTGTCTGTTTGGATTGGAGAGGGCGAAATGGCCCGCTGGTGCCAGCCGGCCCGGTGGCATTCGTGCCCGGGAGAATCCCAGCGCCAGCACTCCCGCGGAGTCAGAGACTTCAGTTCCGGGGAAGCGCCAGGACCCTGGGGGGCGCGTCATTTCCAGGCCTCACTTAAACTCTTGAGGTGGGGGGACCCAGGGTGCTGGGTCCTCTGCCCGGAGCTATGTAGTGTGTGGGAGGAGGACCCGCTGGTGAGCGGTGGGCGGCGCAGCAAGCCTAGGAGCCTGCCCTGCCGTCTAGCTGGCTTGCTTTCTTTGAGTGCCTCCCAAGACTGCCAGCGACAGTTGCCAGAAGCCGCTCAACTATTTGAACTCTTCCAAGAGAAAAAGAAAGTCCACTGAGATTCTCAGAGTCGCTGCCCCCAACTTGCACATCTGTGTTTCAAGTTGCCATTTCCCCTTCTGTCTTGTCGTTCAGAGGAGTGACGCCCTTTCTCAGTAACTAGAGTTGTTCAATGCTTCACACTTTACTAGGCGTTCTCAGTTGTCGCTGTGGTCGAGGTAAATAACCTTGGTAAGCTTGTCATGTCTCAAACATCCCACCTGTGACTGTGGCACAGTGGAAACCCCTCCTTCTCCCATTTCTCAGGCTTGCTGGAAAGAAGTGCCCCATAGATGCTGGGGTGCCGTGGAAGTTTGCCTGGCCCTTCCTAGCTTCTCAGGCAGGCAGGAAAGAATATACCTTTTTGAGAAGGGGTTTGTCTAGTGGCGTGGAAAGTGGTGGTGGAAATAACTGGGACAAGGGCCTTGTGATTTCATCAGCCCTGGGTAAATCACACTGATAGCGCAGGGCTTAGCCACTTAAAAGTTACGCAAAGCACAATCCTTGTTTTGAATGGGGTATGTTCCTCTATCCAAGGGGCTCCAGCTGGCGACTTGCCAAGCTGATGGTCAATTCAGTTTGCAGTTTGTGTTCATCATGAAGGTCACCTTTATGGTCCCTCTGCCCAGGACCACAATCAGTCACACTGCTGACTGTCAGGTCCTGAACTCACAACTGCCATGTGCTAAGCCTGAACTATGCAAGGCTGGTGTTTGAAAACGAATGAATGTTAAAAGAGTAGCAATTTTTATGTTTCTGTTAGGGTTTGAAATGAGAGTACTTTCGCATAAATTGGGTTAAATGAAAATTTGTTACTAAAAAGAGCTTCACCTGCTTATTTTTACTTTTTAAATTACAGCCTCTTAAGATTTGCGATGACACATGGATCATTCTGTGGTTCACGTTTTTGTTTATTTTGGCCAGCGCTCCCCTAGAGTCAGGAAAGGGTTACAGCTCATCGCTCTGTCTTTCCCAATCCTCTGCCAGCCTTCCTGATAATGTACAACCAGAAAAATGTAACAGGCGTAGAGGCGGATGCGGGAGTGAGATCTTCACACCCTCCAGATGCTGACTCCCCCCTCTTCCCTCCCCCCATTAGTCTCTTGGGATTGGGAGGGAAGTGTCGGTTCACATCCTATTGTATTTGTTTAGCTTTCTAGAGGAAGAACAGGTTAAACTGTGTTCTGGAGGATCCAGTCGCCCTGATGTTGTGGCTCAATGGAGATCACTGTCATCTCCTTGGGAAAGTTGCCTGCTGACCTGACTGGGCAGCTGGAGCTCCATCACTTTGGCACCTATGAGATTACATACCTGTGGCAAGCACTTGGCAATCTCTTTATGCCTTTTTTTGGACCTTGAAGTACAGCTTAGTAGGAAGACCTGGATACTTTCTCTGTTAGACTCTTAAAAAAAAAAGATAAAAGGAAGAAAGGTCTGAGGCTACATTCTTTCTGATTTCATAACAAAACACTTGGAATATTTCTTGCGGTGATGTATAGGTATTGACTTTTAAGCAACAAGTTGGTTTATAGACTCTTTTTAGCTGTTTTTATTATTCTTTCTGCCCAGCCTTTCTTTTATTAACTCCCCCTCTGTGTAGATAGCACCACTCCGGCATTGTGTATTCATGATCGTGGTGATTGATTATAAGTACTGTGAAAAGGACCGTGTAGCTCAGTCCTGTCTCCAGTTTGAGTTCATGTTGGTATCACAGGTGTAGCTGCAGGAGCGAAGAGTCTGCTGTCTGCAGAATGAGCTGAATCGTCTGGGCTTTTACTATTAACTTCTGCTACACTGTCATCAGTTTTGCTGTGCCAATAATAGATGTCTGGTAAATATTAGCAGTGTGTCAGGCACCAGTGTAAGCATTGTGCACGTGTTTTCTTACTTGGCGCACCTATCCCTTGAGGTAGGAAAGCTTATTATTTTGCAGTCCAGGAAACTGAGGCCCGAGAAGAGATTAAATACTGTCACCTGGCTGGTGGGTCATAGGGCACCACCAGACCCCTAAGTGGCTAGATTTTCTTTCACTCTGTCGTCCTAAGATTTCTTCCAAAGGCCATGACTGTGCTGACACTGTGCCGCGAATAGACCTTCAGAGTTTTCATGATGGAAGTTATTGGTATTGTATGTTGGTGCAGGAATGCCATCCAACATATATATGTTTTAGTCTACTCTGTATCAGACTCTTTATTATTTATTTTATTTTTCTAATTTTACAAGCATATTGAGTACTCATCCCTGCTTCCCTCCATTCCCTCCCCCTTCTCTCTCCCTTCCCCTCATCAATCTATCCCAGTACCTCCTACTGCTGTCTGCTTCTATGGACTCCAGGGTTCTCTCTGGCTTGTCTACTCTTGTGGGGGTTCAGGCCTCTTGTGGGATACAAAGTTGCCTCTCTTTGGGCTACCCCACTGATGAGAGCATTTCCCTTCAGTCATCCAGCTTTAGTCCCCAAGATTTCCACTGTATGTTCTTATCTTTCTTAAGTTCCTTGTTAGTTTATGGGGGCATGTTGGCATATCAGTCATTGTATAAGTCTGGTAAGGACGAGTTTCGCTGCATTGCCTTCCTGGATGTAGCCAGTCCTGCTTTGTGTGTCAGAGTCTTGTGTAAATCAAATTATTTTCTAGTCCTGGCACTTTCCAGCCAAACCACTTTGCCAAAGCTTTTGCAACTTGCATAGCTTGTAGAGTCAGGCACACACAACAGAAAATCCAATGGATTAACTGAGCATGAATCTCATTTTTCTTTTTACGAGAGTTGAGGCCTCCATGGGGACCTGTCACTTGGATATCTACCTAGCAGATCATGTGCTGTTCATTTTCGTATGTAATATTATGTAATATCTAGGGTCAAGGTGACCACTCTGCCCAGGTTTGGTTCCTGTGTCCAGCAGGAGGAAGGAGATAAGTAGCATACCCTGATGGCAGTCACATGACCACCTCATGTTGCCAGGCAAGCTGGTAGATTGTGGAGAGAGAGAGAGAGATAAAGAGACAGAGTGTTTGTGTTACTGGGAATGGAACCTAGGGCTACATACATCAAGGCTAGTACTCTACCACTGAGCTACATTCACAGCCCTTGTAAATGTTTTTTTTTAAAGTTGATGTATTGTGGCCTTACAAAATGTTGGAGTTCGGTCAGTAAGGAAGAAGGTGAGTGGTCACTGACAGACAGCAGGAGCGTCTACCATATGGTAATGGACAGGACTGGTTGTCATGAATCTGCTCCATAGAGGACAGGAGCCACAGTTATCTCTTTAGCCCGAGGGTCTGTTATGTTGTAGATTGCTCTGTCCCTATTGCTGCTGAGTGTTTTCTCAAGATAAAATATTAACATACATGAAGTCTTTTGATTTAAATGCTGGTTTTGAAATAATGCATGTGTCCCAATCTGAATTTCTGTTTTCATACCTTTGAGGCATGTGTTCAATAGAGTGGGGGATTGCGTGGTCCAGCGGACCTTGGTCAGGTGGGATCAGCAACTCTCAGCCACTATGATGCTGAGAGAGCCTGTCTATACAGTCCAGTATACAGTCCAGTTTCTCACTAGCAAATTTTTCTCTGGCCAGCCAGTGGCCTTGCTAGCTCTGTCTTCAGCAGAAAGTGAAGGGTCTTCAAGCCGAGCAAAGCACTTGCTATCTTATTTGGCCAAGGGCTCCGCTCTTCCCCTGTAGGACTTGTGAGTGCTGGCACACCAACACTCTTAAAGTATCCATCCCACTGTGCACTCTGGAAGGGGCTGGTGAGGGTCTGCGTTAATTATACAGACCTGGCACATTGTTGGTCAAGCACACAGTGTGTTACCTCTCACTTCTGGCTCTTCCTTTCCACCAGCGTTCACTTGGGAGCCAGGCATTCTTGTGATCTTGATTCTGAGGTGTCCTTTCTTTTAGTCTCTGTGGTCATTGGCTTATTTTTTCAAGTATTTATTTATTTATTTATTTATTTATTTTGGGGTGGTGGAGAAGAGAGAATGCATGCATGTGCATGGGTGGAGACGACTTTTGGAAGTCAGTTCTCTCCTACCACCTGGCTTCCAGAGACCCACCTCAGGTTTACAAGTGGGCACCTTACCCACTGAACGATCTTGCCAGCCCCTCTGTGGTCACTGAAAAGCGAAGCCTTTTTCTCAGCAATTGTAGGTTGGTTCTGCCCATCTGTGATTCTGTTCTGCCCGCTGGACTCTAGCAATAACGTCCCCTTAATCACCATAACGGAAAAGCATTCACTGAAGTGCTTATCATGTGGTAGAGTCTGTCCTGAGTGTTTGGTTCAGACTTGTGCCTTTCATCCCCAGCAACCCCAATGTACCATTGTTAGCCCAGATACAGAGAGGCAGGGAGGGAGGATTTGCCCAGGGTCATGGATTTATGAGCAGTGGTGCGCTTTGAAGCTCTCCTCTGCCTCTTCATCTCTGCCAGGCCAGCGCCAGGCATAGGAGCTGGATGCTTGGGCGCGTGGGCATCCCAATAGGCCTCTGACTGTATGATCTTATGTAAGCGCTCTATAAATTTCTGCTCTGTTTTTATTGCTTCCTTTCCTTTATCCTGTAGCTTCAGGTCACGAACTGTTGTTCTCTGAGGCTCAGGTCTTCGAAGATAGAACCTGACCATGTGAGGACACCAGCCCGGTGCCAACCAGCCAGAAGACTGGGAGGTGGTTCTTGTAGCCAATAAGGAAAGCTATTGGTTGTCAATAAGTGCTTCTGGCCAATATGGTGGATTGTTTGAAGGTCAGTGTATTCAAACCATCCTTACTTAATTTTGTGTGCGTGTGGGCGTGGGTATGTGTGCATGTGTGCACGTGTCACGGAAGTCAGAGGTCACCCTCCAGTTGTTCCTGAGGTGCCATCCATCTGGTGTTTTGAGACAAGGTCTTTGACTTTTTCTACTTGGAACTTACTGATTTGACTAGACTGGTTGGCCAGTGAACCCCAGTTTTCCTCCTGTCTTCATCTCCCCAGTGCTGGGATTACAAACACACCCTACCATACTCAGTATTTTTGTGTGGGTTCTGGGGATGGAGTTCAGGTTCTCATGTTTTTAAATGCGCCGTGTCCCCAGCACCCTTTCTTTTTCTGAGCATAGTAACTTAGTCTCTGGTGGGCATGACATTGACATGGCCTTTTGTCCCACCATAGTTGTGTTAGGCACTTGCTCCATGACCAGCAGCGTCGACTTTCCTTGGAACTCCTAGACCTGCCACATCAGAATCTGCTCATTAACCGACCCTTTGGTGGTCTATGTGCTCTTTCCAGTGGGTGGGAGAAAGCCTCGCTCATGTCTGCACAGCATGTTTTCATACTCAGCTGGCCTGTCCTGTCCCTATTTTTGAGGTTTCTGATCTCAGGTGAGCTCAGTGCTAATGTTCGGAAGTACTCAGCCTTAGTGTGAGGATGCTTGACTTGGTCACTCATTAAAAGAGAAAAGCAAGTACGGCTTGTGCGTGTATTTATGAGCACCACCTAGCAACCGCAGCAGGTAGTTCTGAGCAAAGTGGATGAGGTATTCCCCTGGGCTGCCTTACCTACCCTTGGGACATGTGAATGCTCGTGACACCTTTTTATTTAGTTGTCAGTGTTTATTCTTTAAGGCAGGCAGTGGGGGAAACTGAGGTTGGTCCATCTCACTGTGGCTGTCACTTAACTACAAGCTTCCCAGCTGTACTTGGGAGACAACGTGGGCTGTGACTGTATGGGGCTTACTATGTTTAGCTGCTTTTGAGGTGTGTTTGTGTGTGTGTGTGTGTGTGTGTGTGTGTGAGAGAGAGAGAGAGAGAGAGAGAGAGAGAGAGAGAGAGAGAGAGAGAGGATTTCACTATTGGTGGGAGATGACAATGGATATCAATCCAGGAAAAAAATAACCATTGTAGTTCTCAAAATGTAGTTGCTCTTGTTGGGCCCAGGTGTCCTTGGTCCTGTGTCTGTAGAGGTGCAAGGGGACCTCTTTATGCCCAGTCTCAGCTAAGGGAGCTCATGTGCTGGGGGCCTCTTCAGGCTCCTCTGAACTACCTGCTCATGCCTGTGCCCTGGCTCTCTCTTTGGTCACCCCCAGCTGTGCTCCGGGACACATGTGTGTGCTCGGGGACACATGTGTTCTCGTCTTCCTCCTCCCACCTTTATTCTTTCTTTCTCTTGCTCCTGCCTTTTCTGGAGTTTCACCGGCTTAGCCATTTTCTGGGCTTCACATGAACGAGCGGAGTTTTGTTACCTGCTCTTGGCAAAGCCCTCCCAGGTTCCTTTGCTGGCAGGTGAAGCCCAGGCTTTGGAAGCCCCATGAGCATGTCCCTGAACAGACGTGATCTCTTGTCGGCTTCCGGGCTTCCATATGGCCCCGGGGGCTCCTTCTTAATCAACATTGACAGGAAGGAAGGGGCAACTTCAAGGAATTTTCTCCTTCCTGCTTGCTCCCTTAGGACTTACAGCTCCAGGGAACCTTCCTTTGCTTTTCTTGTTCAATACACAGCTTATGGAGGTAAGAGCCTCACTTTTTATGAACTTGACCACTTCGCACTTGGGACATTAACTACTGTCACTTCTCTTGGTGAAGCTTGTTGATCGTGTTGTTTTCAGAAAGCAACTCAGCAAAGGGATGCATCTCTTTTTGGCTGTATTTGCGTTATTTTTTTTTGTTTTGCATGTGTATGGTGTGTGCATGAGTACTTATGTGTGCTCTCACATTTATGCACATGTGTGTGGAGGCCACAAGTGGATGTATTGAGTGTTTCCTTGACTGTTCTCCGCTTCATATATTAAGGCTTGATCTCTCACTTGGACCCAGTGTTCACAAGAACCAAGCTCATTCTGGGATGGTCTCTCTCTCTGAGCACCAGGATTATATGTGGGCTTCCATTTAGCTGGAATTTATGTGAGTGCTGGGGATCTAAAGCTGTGGTCCTCACAATTGTGTGGTAAGGACTTTGCCTGCTGGCTATCTTTGATTCTCTTAACTCTGTGTGTGTGTGTGTGTGTGTGTGTGTGTGTGTGTGTGTGTGTGTGTGTGTGTTCTCAGTGATGGGCAGACTTCCAGGCCCTACCCATCCTAGGCTAATGCTGTTCCACTGAGCTACTCTCAGCCTATTTTTTATTCTTGAGTGCCAGGTTTCTTGCCTGTAGCACAGCTAGTGCCTTACATGCATCCAGCTTTCCTAACAACACTTGAGCCCATGTGGAGGTGGGGGACGCATGAGGCCTCATTTCTTGCTTGTCTTGCTTCCTCTGTGCATTCATGTTAGCTGCTTGCAGGAAGAAGGCTGGGCAGTTCTAGTGACTTGTGATGCACGTGTGCTTTGGTGTGACAAGGCTCCCACCTGTTCTGTCACGGAGAGATGGAGAGCTTTGCTCAGTGACTTTGCCAATCCTGTCTTCACAATGTTCTCTTCTGCAGAACCATAATCCACTCATAACATTAGTAAGAACTAAAAAACTCATATAGGGAAAGCGTTTTACATATATATAGCATGTAAATATCAGCATACTTATTAAGGATTGATTCATAGCACTTCTATGTGAATGGATGATATAACTGGATTTTTAAGAATTTAATACTATGTGGGCTGACTTTCATCCTTTGCATGCTCAGTAATCATTGTGACGGTGCGACCTTAGTGCATAAAAGACAGTTAAAGAGAGCGGTCAGCTCCACCTTCTGCCTCTCCTGGTTTCCCTTGGTCACCTTCCCTCCGCGTCTTGAGAGGGCCTCACAGGTCCCATAGGAAGATAGGGTCTTCGTAACAAGAGCTCTTACCATGATGCCATAGCGAGAGGGTCAGGTTGGTGTCACCGAGTTCCAGCTCAGTGGATTTCAGGACTCTGCTCACATCCCAGCCTCCCAAGATGCTCCAAGCCTTGGTGGAGAGTGCAGGGTTTGTGTAGGACTGTCGCCTCCCCTACACATCCATCCTTGGTAGATTGCTTGTGGTACTATACAGTGTAAGCGGTTTGTGATTGTTGTGAAACTAATTCAGGGCATAATGGCGAGAATGGTATTAGGTCTGTATTCATTCAATAGAGACCCAGTTGTATCTCCCCCCAGTCTGCAGTTGATTGAATCTGCCAAGGGGAACCTGTGCTGATTCCTGAAAAGGCACTAGTCCCAGGTGCTGGTCAGTGGGGGAAGCTGGGCTGTATGGCATGTCTCCAGCTGCTTCAGTGTGGCAGGTGACAGACAAGCACAGGTGAGCCAGAAGAGAGCAATGACTGAGAGGTGTCCAGAAGAAAATGAAATAGAAATGCGCAGGTGGTTGAGTTACAGGCTCCTTTGAACAGCGTGATCCAAGAAACCTTTTTCTTTTCAACCTTTTATTTATTTTTTATGTGTATGTCTGTGATGGGTGAGTGCATCTGGGTATGTGCATGTGTGAGTGAGTGTGTACATGTATGAGCATGAGCGTGTGTGCGCATGAGTGATGTGTTCAAGTGTGTATGTGTGAGTGTGGATGTGTCATCCATGGAGCACATGTGGGGGTGGGGGACAGTGTTTGCACGACATTCCTTCCCTTCCTGGCTTGTTTGGGACAGGCTCTGAGGGAATGGCTTTTGTCAAGGCCTGTGGGAACACTGAACTTGGAGGATTTGATGAAAGGAAGTGGGGGGTTGTGGAACGGGGGTGATAGGGAGGCAGGTGGGTGGAGAAAAGGGAGGGCAGAGAGAGAGAGAGAAAGAGAGAGAGAGAGAGAGAGAGAGAAGGGCAGGCCATGTGAGATCATGTGTATTGAAAATGGGGGGCAGAGGCATGACCATGAAGGATCATGTGTTGAGAGAGAGTCAGACAGAGGGACAGAGGACAGAGATGCCAGCCCATGTAGGATCACGTGTATTGGTGGGACCATAGCGGGTCACGTGCATTATGACAGGCATTGGAAGTTTGCCTACTTGTGACGAAAAGCATGAGAGCATCATCATGTGACCTGTCATTCTGGCTTCTTTGGGACAGCAGTGGATCTAGGGAGCCCACTGGAAGGCACCGTAGTCTGAGGAAGACAGCGTTGCCTCACACTATGCCAGCGTCGGCGAAGCCACGTACTGGTACGGTTGCTCCAGCCATAGCTTCCCATCTCAGTACTTCCACCTCAGTATTTGAAATGGGGATGTGTCTGTCCCTGTCTTTTCCTCCTGTCTGGGTTGGGGCGTTCCCTGCCCTCCCTGGTCCCAGGACTGAGTTGCATCTTCCTGGGATCGACTTGCATGTGTCCGGGGACTGACTTGCATGCATGCACAGGGGTCCTTTGGGCCAGAGAGCGCCCTCTGTCTTGTTGCTGTTAGAAACTTGGTTCTTTGCAGGGCACATTTCTCTGGAGCTTCTGCTTCTTCCGTGAATAGGCTTTCTGTGAAAGTGGCCTTAGCCCAGTTTGCTTTCTTTGACATGAAATGGCTAATTGAACAGTTTTTAACTTGGGACCAGAAGGGCAAATGGAGTTTTGTTTATAAGGACAAAGCCGTCCTTTAGACGGCAGATCAAAAGGGGTTAGCATCAGAACCCTTTGTGCATGAAACCTTTGCAAGTATTTCAGGCAGAGAACTGGCAGATCTCACTTAAAATATTGTGCTCACTGATGGGCTGTCCTCAGTTTTGCTTTAGAAAAATAGAGCCCTGTTGGTTGAATAGATGGTATTTTGGGAGATTTTTCAGCCAGTGAAAGTTTGGATGGATACATTCTTCTTACAAACTCTTTGTGTGTCCCTTCTCAGCAGGGAGGGGCGGAAGGGCAGGGAATGGAGGGTGAATAATCTGGAAGTTTTTTCCCACTACACACCCAACTTCCCAGTTGTGTGGAGACAGGGAGACTGTCACCTGATTGGAGGGGACCCCCCCTCCCCTGTGCGTTATCTGTCAGCATGAAATCCACTGTGATACTGAGTCATGTCTTCCTGAGGAAAGCCGGGGAACACTGCTTCCTTTCTGAGAGATTCACAGAGGGGGATTTCTGCTTTGGGTTTTGGAGTGTGTGTGTGTGTGTGTGTGTGTGTTTGAGTGCATATGTGAATGCATGTGTGTATGTGTGCTGCCAACCTAAATTTGCACTAATCGAACAATCTCACATGTTCTTAGAGTGTGTGTGTGAGTGCATGCGTGCATATGTGTACATGTGAGTGTATGTACATAGATATGTACTAATTTAATAATTTTGCATATTTCTTAGTGTGGTGAGTGTGTAGGCACATGCATTTGTGTGTTTTCCAGTGAAAATGTTACTTATTGAGCAGTCTTGTTCTTACAGTAGTGTGTGTTTGTGTGTATGTGTGGGGATGCTTGGGTGCATGTATATAAGCATGTGGAAGAGGGCAGTCAGGGTTCATCCTCAATAATAGCATCCACCTTATTTTTTAAAATGTTTTACTTATTTGAGAGAGAGACACACACACATACGCACATACCATGTGGGCTTCCAGGGATCAAACTTAGGTCTCCAGATTTGCAAGCAGGCGTCTTACCCCCTGAACCATCCCACTGATCTCCATATCCACCTTATTTTTGAGACATGATCTTTCATGTAACCTGAAACTTGCCAAGTAGGCTGGACTGGTCAGCAGGTCCCAGGGATCTGTGTGCCTGTCTCTGGCTCTCTAGTGCAGGATTACAAGTGTGTGCTACTGTGCCAAGAGTTTATTTTAATGTAGGCTCTGGGGCTCAAACCTTCTTAGGTCTGTGGCTTGTAAGGTAAGCGCTTTCCTGACTACTAGCCAGTTCCTGGGCCCCTCAGAGCCCGTTGTCATCACAGTGTCTCTAGGAGAAGTGCCTGTGGGCGTGTCTGCAGTCATGTGCACAGTGGGGCAGGGGCTCCTCGCCCCCCTGCTCCGCTCCGCCAGCACCTGTTGTTGCTGTCAGCACCATCTTAGCATGGATTCCAACAGGAGCCTTTGCTAACTGCGAACAGATGACATGTCTGTGTGGATCATTTCTTGGAGTTGCTCTGTCTACTCCGAAACTTAAGATGGTTAATAATGAGTGTTACCTAAATATGGGCTGGCGAGATGGCTGAGTGGGTAAAAGGGCTTGTGATGACCTCAACTCAATCCCCAGAACCTCACATGAAGGTGGAAGGAGGGGACTGACTCTGGAAGAGTTGGGCCTCTGACCCCCACTTGTGCGCTGACATATGTGTGCCCATATACTGCAGACACACAATAATAGAAAATTAGCAAACCTAGCAGTCTTGGGGGTCTAGAGATGCAGGCAGCGCAGTGGTCTAGACCTCAAGCAGCCTGTCAACCTAAAGACGTTTAACACAGGCTGGTCTATAGAAAAGGGCTTTCACACGGGAGAAAGTCTTAATTCTTGTTCAGATCTAACGGAATTGAACTGGTGCCTCACACCAGGGAGATGTGCTGAGCATCCTTGACTATGTGACCATTAATGCTGACCTCTGCTCCTTGAAGCCAAGCTTCTCAAGGGATCCTTTCCCAGCCACACGCATGGCTGGGTCCCAGCATTCTGTCACTATTGGTCCAGAACCCCCTTGCTCAACATCAGTATCACTATGGAATGAGCAGCATGCCGGGTCTCAAGTCTCAGAGACTGTGGGAGCCAGGGAGCTGTGGTCTGTAAGCCGGCTACCAGTATAGAGCCGTCAGCTGTATCCTCACGGGCACCACAGTGGGAGAGCAGAGTGACAGCGGCCATACCTTCACGCGTCCCTGCCTTGGGCCAAAATGATGGTCCCTAGGGAACCTGGGTTCCAAAGTGCCTTTCCAGGGAACAGGCTGGGTGGAGGGGTGGCTGGGCCGGGTAGGGGTGGGAGTGTGTATGTGCTAAGACTGTTGTCTTGGTGGGTGCCTGGCTGTTAGTGTTGTCTCGCGTGCAGCATAACTTTTTGTTGAGACCCTTTGTGTGTGCTCTGGCCAGGAGCCAGGATTAGGGGAATGGGGAAGGATCTGAAGCATCCTGTTCGGGTTTTGTGTGGAATTTCCATGTATTAAGTGGAGCGCCGAAAACCAGGATGGTGCTATTCTGCCTTGAGCCAGGAAGATATGCACTCATGTGCTGAGGGTCAGGCCAATGACATTAGAAAACAAAGCAAAAACACTACCCCCAAAGTGAATAGCTACTGAGGATGATACCCAAGGTTGGCTTCTGGCTTCCACACATGCACACTTAGGTTCTCATGCAGCACACACACATGTGTACGCACACACGGCATACACACATGTACATGCATGTACACACGTACACACATGCACACACTCACGTGTATACACACATATACATGCACACAGTCACATGTGTGTACGAACATACACATGCACACACATACACACATGTACACACACGTATGTTAGGTTCTGGAGAAGATCTACTTTGCAGGCTTCAGAGTGAGTGCACCTGCATCCACCTCTGAGCGTGGGAATGATGGATTTCTCACAGTGCTGCCATCTTGCCTGGTTCCATCCTTAAGGTGATCACGTTGCAAAGCTTCTCTCTCTCCCGTGTCCCACTTGTCTCATGTTTTTAATGAGGTGAAAATCTCATGCAGCTCAGCACATGAGATGTGTGAAACCCGAGCAGCGTTCGTTGACATCCAGCTTCTCAACCTCGAGTGTGAAATGATGCGGTGTATGAGCACAGGGACACACACACACACACATACACACACATAGCACCACAGGGACACACACACACAGCACCACAGAGAGACACACACACACAGACACACACACACAGCACCACAGAGAGACACACACACTGCACCATAGACACACACAGACAGACACACACAGCACCACAGACACACACAGACACACACACACAGCACCACAGGAACACACACACACACACACACACACACACACACACACACACACACACATAGGATGGCACCCAGCCAGCACCCCAAAGGCAGTGCTGATCAGTGCCTGGGGCCCTTGGAGCAAGCTGGAAGTCTCGAGTGAGATCTGCAACTCTGGCTGGCACAGCTGGCTGCAAAGACGATGCGGCAAGCGAGCCAGTTCTCGACATTGCTGCCTCCCTGGTTGCCAGAGCAAGCAGCAAGTAGGGGTGCAGCCGGGACAGCCAAGGGTGAGGACTCCTCAGGGCCCAGCACTCCAGGAAATGGGTGGAAGATCTTCCCTCTGTAGGCGTTGACCTCGCCAGCTTCCGCATTCATCATGAGCCCTCAGGCATGACTTCTGTGATTTCTCTTGGGGAAAATCAACAAGATCTCTTAATCTGATTGACTGTAAAATGGTTGATTATTTTCCTGTGCTCTGATTAGTGTTGATATCTATTAAGACCTGTTGATATCTGGTCTCCGAAGTTTAAGTTCAAACTTAACTCATTGGACTAAAATTGTGCATTCAGTGGAATATCATGTCACTAGAGTGGAGTAATTGTCTTCTGCCCTGGTCTTCTTATGGAGAGTACCCCATTTGCAGTATAATGACCAAATGACCAAACCCAGTCATGGTGGGCATTTATTCATCATGCAAAAAGTTATCCGGTGTCTACTGTGCACCAGACCCTGTCCGGAGAGCTGAGGATGCAGCTGCAAAGGCAATGGCAACTGTTTCTAGCTGGTGTGTGTGTGTGTGTGTGTGTGTGTGTGTGTGTGTGTTTATAGCCATCAGCAGAATTGACTGCACACCAATATCAGACGTGCTGCAGAGAAAGACTGGATTGGATGGCTGTGGGCTGGAGGTGCGGATGCTGTTCTAACCGCAGTCGTGGGGTAAAAGTGTTTGGTGAGCTCTATGGTCCAAAAGCACAAGGGAGTTAGTTCTCGGCAGAAAAAAAAGTGCCTACCAGTGTGTGGAAACTGATCTGACATGCTGAACGGGGCAGGAGGCTGTGGTGGTCACAGCAGATCGAGGTGATAGAAGGGGGGTGGGAGTCATGTGATGTGCAGCCTTAGCGATCACCATAACCACTTAGGCTTTAATTCGGTGTTTCGGGAGTGCCATTGGAAGGTTTTGAGCCAAGAGACGATTCATATTTCTACTTATTTATTTATATTCTTCTGGGGCTGTATTCATGAATGCAGTGAATTCGTGCCATTTTTCTGCCTCACTCTTCAAACTCAGGCCCCTACTTTTCCCCGCTACATACTTTCTTCTTACCCACCTATATGACTCTTGCTCTCCTGTCCTTCTGTGGGCGTGACCTATCAAGTCTCATATGGGTTACTGATGATGGAAGGTGTCTACACGCTTGCTGGAGCGAGATTAGTGTACCAGTGGCATACCACGGGGCAGAGCAGCTCCCCTGCATTTGGCATCTACCCTCAGGTCATGTTTCAAGGTTCTAGTGCTGGTTGTGCAGGGTGGAATTGGACCCGGATCTGAGGCTGTGGTCTTAATCTCATGGAAGGATGCTCACACCAGGTGGAATGTTGACTATTGGGAAGGACTCCTATTCTGTATGTTCTCAAAGGCCCTTCGGATTGGCTGCAGGATTGGATGTGGGTGTGACAAGATGCCCCTGACCTGTTCTCACTGAAGGATAGAGTTGCTATCTATAGATATACAATGTTTTTTAACCCATCATAGGAAGCAGGCAGTTGGATATATATGCTTGGATTAGTGAGGATGTACTTTTTAGAGAAAAAAATGTATGGACTATAGATGGTGTTCGAGACTGGATGGTATCACTTAGTGAGTGAGTGAGTGGAGGGAAGGAAGGTTGCAACGGTACAGGACCTTCTCTTAGATATCCAGGGATGGTGGCCGGGGGAGATGGCTCATTTGCTAAAGTGTTCACCTTGCCAGCATGAGAACCTTAGTTCTGTTCTCAGAACCTGTGTAGAAATGGCGGGTGTGCTGGCACACACTGTGCTGGGGAGGCAGAGATAGGTGGATCCTTGTGGCCCACTGGCCAACATGTGTAACCTACCTGCCAAGCTTCAGGCCAGAGGGAGACCCTGTCTCTGAACATGAGGTGGACGGCAACCCTGAGGGTGACACTGGAAGTTGTTTTCTGGCCCCCACATGCATGCATATGCTTGTGCAATTACACACACACACACACACACACACACACACACACACACACCTATAATTGCTGTGAAGAAGTTGCTCTCCCTCAAGAGAAGGAAAACAAGGAGCTGGTGTGCCCTAAAGGCAAGTGGAGAAAGAGATCCTAGGACAGAGTGAGCAAGAAGTTATCAGAACAACAAAAGGAAGACAAGAATTGACCATTGCCTTTGGCTGTGGAAAGAAGAGCTTGATCAAGACACTGTGGTGGTTGGTGGAGAGAGAATCTGATGACATTTCAAGAACAGACAGAGCCTAAGGGAATCTGATGTGTTGGTGCATCATCTCACTGAGGCAGGAGCCTGGCCTTGAGCTCAGGGCTAGTCAGGACTGTGTGGCAAGTCTGTTGTAAATAAAAGCCAAAAGCTTACTGTTTTCCCAAATAAACCTTTCCTGTGAACATAGATCTGTGGGCCCCTGGGGTGCTTACGGTTCCCTTAGGCACTGAATGCATTTTGCTTTCCAACCTGTTCTTTTAAAACCTGTAATCAACTCTTGTAATAGATAACTGTGTGGTTTCCAGGTAGCTAGCTGATAAGTTGCTCCTTGCGATGTGGGTGGTAGAGTCTCTGCTAGCACAGCTGTTCATTTAGAGAGCGGATCTTTCACAGGAGACTCAGCAGAAATGACGTTTTTCTCTGTTGTTCTCAAGCGACATGGCCTTTCGGTTAGATTCTATGTTATTCTGCAGCTTTCCCACGCAAATAGAGCTGCTTGCTATGGTCAGATCTAAAACCTTGCAAGAATTCCTTGTGGCTGATAATTGATCTTATCTGGAACATCCAGAATGTTCTGAAATCATATATTAATAATGTCTGGGTGAAAGTCATTTGTTAGAGGAACACTCATGCAAGTAGAGAAAACCAATCAGCTTTACCTGTAACTCATCCAATATTTACCGAGCAAATGTGGCAGTGTGCTTGTTCATGTACTATGGAGAGAAAGGGTCCCTGTCTCTTTGATACCTTCAACCAAGAGTGCAGACATGTAATAGGTATCTTAAGACCCCGGGTTGGCTAATATTGGGAAGGCTTCAGTAAGGGGAGTCCTCCCGGAGGAAAAGGCTTTCTGACTCAGACCCTAGGGGTGGAGCAAGAGGTAACCAGGCGCACAGCAGGAGAAGGAATTTTCTTGGAAGAAAACCCTGGAGGCAAGAGGTAGCATGACATTTGCTAGCATATGCAAGAAGTCTCTTGTGGTGAGGTAGGGAATGGAAAGTGGGGAGGCCAAGAGGGTTGGGGGGGTGCTGGATTACCAGCACTTCCTCTTTGTATCTCTGAGACAAAGTGAAGGAGTTGGTATCTTCTACTGATCTTCCTGTGCAGTAAATGCGTGTGCGTGTGTGTAGTGCACACACATATGCATGTGTATTTGTTATGTACTGTATTGACATGCATATGCGCAGTATAAATTTCTTTTTATGCCCCTGTAAGTTTCCTGATATCAGACAAGGTCTAGTCTGTTGTTTTTAGTGCATTTGACAGTGTGCTGGGGGCTTTCAGACCCTTGGAGGACAACCCGTATCTTATTGTCTCCCTCCTGAATCATGGGGAATTATCACCTCAGGGCTCTGTGAGAAAGGAACTCGAATTTCAGATTTTGGGGGCATTTATTTTCTTTGATCTATGAAATGTAAAAAAGACCCTGACTTTTAAGTGTTAAAAGAAGGATCTGTTAAATACTGACTTGTGTTAAAATAGGAAATAGGAGTTTTAGGGCTGATGAGGTGGAAGAGAAAGAGGAAGCATCAAGGCGTGGAAGAGAGTCAGACAGGCAAGTGAACCCCAAGTGTTGTGGAGTGTACCCTGGGGGTCATGCCTGAAGTGTAAGCTGCTTGAATTCTGTCTCTCTGATCGCCTGCCCGTGGTTGATGAATAATTAATAATAGTTTGGAGCTCGGCATTTGCATTGAATATAGTCTGTGTGTGCTCAGAAAGATTCACTCCCATAGGGTCAGCCAGAGCCTACCTGGCATTTGCTGAAAGTACTCTCCAGATGCCCCCAGGGTTTAAAAAGGAAGCTGGTCACCACCCGCAAGGAAAAGTGCTTGGGGTGAGCCACATGGCCCTGCCCTCTCTCTGCCTTGTGTCCCTTGTCCTCCTACGTTGTCTCTGCATACCTCTGTACAGAGGAGTGACTTAAAGCCCAGCCCCAGGACACAGCTGCTGGGACCATCTGAGACCCTGGGGTATAACCACAGGGACTATCTGAGAGACCTGGGGTACAGCTGCTGTGACCATTTGAAACCCCGGGATATAGCTGCTGTGACCATCCGAGATCCTGGGGTACAACCGCTGTGACCGTATCAGACCCTGGCTCGGCTCAGAGAAATCATCCATTTGCTGTTCCTGATCCACTCGGGTATCCATTTTGGATTTCCTGGATTCCTTGGGATCCCGACTGCAGAAGTACAAGAAGGCGGCTGCCCCTCTGCCCCCTCTTTCCTCCCCCTGGCTCAGTCTCCATTTGCTTTGTTTTCCAGCCTGTCTTGCTGGCTGATGCTTCTTTCCCAGGGTTAAGAATCTACCCAACTCTGGGAAAGCTTCCATTCTCAACAGTCTGAAGTTATAATTCAGTGGAATGTGGTTTTCAAATAATTGAACTGAGTAGTTTTTAGTCTCTAATAGTTACTGTGTGAAAAAAAAATAGCCCCCATTTTTAAACTTGATTCGACTACAGGAGCCTTGGGAGGCTTGCGTAGCTGATGTTTTATATTTCAGTTTGACATTTTTATCTGCATATTTAGCACTTTGAAATTTCATCTTGTGTAGGTTAATTTTATTTATTTTTTAATCAGTGGGCTCATGTTTTCATTCTAAGGGATTTTTTTATTTCTACTTCATCTTTAAAAAAATTCCTAGAGTAGATATTGCTAAAGTGCAAGGACTTGATTCATTTTCTAATACACACACACACACACACACACACACACACAGGAGAGATCAGAGACAGAGATGACAGACAGAAGCATAGACAGACATAAAGACACAATGAGAATAACATGTATGTTTGTACTTTCCAACTTTAGAATTAACTTAAAATAATAGTGTTCAGTCTGTTGTAGAAATCCCAGCTCCTATCATTCTGGCCTTGCAAACCCGGGAGGAACATTTTTTTTTCTAAGTACCATAACACAGGAGTGAGACATATAGATAGCTGTAAGCAACCCTGGGAATTCTGGGAGAAGTTTCTGAAAAGTCTGCCGTATTTAAGAGTGCTCTCATGGTAGGCTTCCTGGAGTGGTAAACAAGGCAGGGTTAGACCTTGGTGAGGAGCTAGCTGCCATCAGAACTCTCCCAAACAATTCTGTGGCTTAAGGCACATCATTACCATGCTTGATGGTAGAGTAACTCTGTAACTCCAAAGCTCTAGAAGCACAGTAAGAGGATCTTATTTTTCTTATAAAGACAGATCGCCTAGTGTAGTCTTCTTGATTCTCTTAGCTCATGGAGAACCAAAGTTGTGAAGAAAGAGGCACATTGAAGTAACAAGATAGAAGGGGAGGGAAGAGGGGCTGGAGAGGTAGCTCAGGGGTTAAGCCTCCGCCTTGCAGGCGGAAGGTCCTGAGTTCAGATCCCAGATCCCAGATTCCACGTATAGACGCCAGGTGGAAGCGGGGGGGGGGGGGGGGGGGGGAGTGGCCTGCGCTTCTGGTCCTGGTAGGGCGGAGCCTGTGAATCCCGGGGCAGAAGGAGGTGGAGGCGTCCATGGTGGTTTGCAAATTCGGCCGTGGTTCTACACAGACACACACAGACACACACACACACACACACACACACACACGCGTGCGTGCACATACACACGCATATGCACGCAGTTGAATAAATAATAAAATAATAAAAATTAAAAAAAAAGAAGGGGGAGGGAGAATCGAAGGAAGGAGGGAGAGAGAAGGAGGGAGAGAAGGGAGGAAGTAAAGAAAGGATGGAGAGGAGAGAGGGAGGGGAGAGGCAGGCATTTGTGGGCTGCTTGTTCCATATCTGAACAGGGATCGTATTCATCCCCAATATAAATGGCATTGTCTTCAATTGGTTCTTGAGATGATCAAGGATGGCCTCAATTTATCTGGCTGTGAAGGTCTTCAGTCTGTACCCCGACAGGCTCTGACAAAATTGGAGTCAACTGCTTGTTTGGGGCTGGAATGTATCTGTTCTGCAGTGAAGGCAGAACAGATGCTTGCGGTAAACCTGCCCTGCAGGGTAGTCGTTACTTGGAAGGATTTTGGCAGGACAGAAAGACGCATTAGTGTATTCATTCATTGTCTGTCTCTGTCTGCCTGCGTGCCTGCCTCTTCTGAGTGTCTCTCTCCTCCTCCCCCTCCCTCTCCCCTTCTTCTCCCCTCCCCCTCCTTTCCCCCTTCCCCCTCTCTCCTCTCCTTTCCCTCCCCCTCCTCTCCCCCTTCCCCCTCCTCTTCCCCTTCCCTCCTTCTTCCTTCCTTATCCCCTTTCCCCATGGCTGTTGTGGTATTGCATGTGGGGTGATTGCTAAAGTTTGGGTCTCTCCTGTTACCCACTGCATGACCGTCATGGTTTGGATGTAACTTGTCCCCCACAGGGCTCCTGTGTTTGCATCCTTAGCTAATGTTCTTATTTGAGACGGTCCTGGCAACTTTAGGAGGCGGAGCCTTACTGGAGGAAGGCAGGTCATAGGGGGCAGGCCTCGAGGTTTCCTAGGCTCTCCCTGTTTGCAGGTCTTGCTGGCTCTCTGCCACCATGAAGATGGCTGTGACCTGAATCACTGCGACCTCCTGCCTTTTCCTCCACAGTGGACTATATCCCTTCAGGATCCGTATACCAAATGAATCTCCCATTCTCCCTTAAGCTGGTTGCCTGAGTTCGTCTCACAGCAGCAGAAGGAAAAGGAGCCACGACAGTGGGCCATGCGGGGCAGGCGGGGTGCATTGCTTTTTCCACCGGCTTAAGTCTGGGATGATGCATTTGTTGAGCTTCCACAACTCGCATGAGACTTGAGTCAGCCCTGACTCCAAGGCCCGCCGTCCTGTAAGCGCTTTGCACCTCAGTCACAGTATGCTTCTCACACAGCGGTCACAGGGTGCAGGAAGGATGACGGGTCGCTCCTGACAACACATTGGCCTCTCCCAACAGCATTGATTCCATCGTGTAACAGCTCTGTGCAAGCCGCGGAAGAGATTTCTGGTCACGTGGCGTTTGTGAACTTGGCCAAGGCCAGACAGCGTGGAGAAGCAGCTTTGTCCTCGGCCTCCAAGAGGTGGAGTCGTGATGGTGAAGCACTTGTCAAGTGTCTCTTCCCGATCACTCTAACAGCCGCCCCTGCTGGTGCGCAACATGCGGTCATCAAGCAGCAGACGGCAGGGCGCCCAAGCGGGTACCCTGCAAGGCTGCATTTCTTGTTCTATCGGATCTGTGTCTAAGACTTATTGCATTTCCTGCTTGTCTGCGACTCTCATGTATGCATGAGTCACTGCTCCCTTCCCTCCATTTCCAAGTCACGGAACATCATGCACTTTTCTAAGGACTTAGACTGTTTGTGCAAAGGGTAGGTGGGTCATCTTTGTGAATGGTCCCTACAAGTGTCAGAGAGGAAACCTGAGGTGAGGGAAAGCCGCTGGGCTAGATGTGTGCTAACAGTGTTTTGGGGGCCTGTGAGATGGCCCAGCAGATGGAGGTGCCCGTGGGCAAGCCTGGTAACCTGGGTTATAGGTATAGGTAGAGGAGAGAACCAGCTCCGCAAAGCTGTCCTCTGATGTTGACATGCTTCACGTTATGCGTGCACGTGTGCACCCTATACATTAAAAATATTAACAAGATGAAAAGGGCAGTTTGGGCATAGAATTGTCAGCCAGAGTGATCTGAGCGAGTGCAGGTCAGGACTTAGGCTTGGCCTTTGTCTTGGGTGGAAGCAGAAGCAGACTTCTGTAAGACACCTGTGAACCAAAGGGACATGGTCTCGTGTTCCAGTGAGGAGGTTGCTTCTGGACTTCAGCCTGTGCTGCGTGAGGCGCCATGTCAGGTTCTGGGGATCTAGTGTGGGGGACACTCAGAAGAGATGTCATCACTGACCCCCACATGGTTTATCTGATACGTCGGTAATGTGGTATGTGTGTGTGTGTACAGGGCTAGGGGCTATTGAGCACAGAATCATGGAGGGTAGGAAAGTGATCGATCCACAACAGACTTCCCAGTTCATGAGAACGTGGGCAGGTCGTCTCTTCTAAATCATCTTCCAGCCTGTTAGCATAGTCGGTTATTTCCACATCAAATAACATTTCTCAAGGCGTGTTTGTAAGATTGTGTTCCACTGTCTCTCCAACCTCAAAGCAGCTTTAGAGTTCCAGGTGGAGGGTGTGAACCGGAATGCACAGATTCACGTAAACAGCACATGGGAGATGTTGGCCATTCAATGCCAAAGTTTAAAACGCGGCACACACCACATCCCACAGGGAGCTAAATTCCCAGCCAGTCAGTAGTGCGCCTTCAGCAGGATTGGCGGGAGCGATGACTCAGGATCAAATCTTCCTCCTGAGGCTGAGATGTCAGGCCAGGGCCACCAGCAGTCTGTGTGGCTGACGGCTGCTTTCAGAACACGCTGGGCTGACTGTTGCTGGCTGGGGCGAATGTGCAAAGACACTTGCCTTGGTTTAGATGGTAATAGCTGATACCTGTGCTTGAAGATTGCTCGTGTGTGTGTGTGTGTGTGTGTGTGTGTGTGTGTGTGTGTGTGTGTGTAATTATATTCAGACAAGATGAAGAGGACAGAGGAATCCTTACAGGGAAGAATCATTAGACGAGGCAATAGGTGATTCCAGGATGCTGGTGTTGAATAGATCCATAAAGCAGAAGGCAGCCTGTGTGCTAGGGGTAAACACCTCTGAGGGTGTTTAAGAGAGGTTGCTCTTTCTGTGCTTGTGATTTCCATGTTTTTTTTTTCCTTCCTTCCACCACTGACCTTAGATCATCTAGCCCAGATGCATATTCCTTTGAGTGAATACATTGTTGCCTTTTACGGTGAAGGAGCTGTGTGACCCAGAACATTCAAATCTAAGATACAGTGTTGAAACCCGGGTTGGAAGGGAATGTTCTGACTCCCTGATCAGGATATTTTTCCTTGGGCCATTTCCCCAACCTCGTGTGAGCTGCCCTCCCACCCCAGGTCCTGAACACCTTACAGGGTTGGAGTCCTGTACACCAGCAGTCCTGTAATCGAGTTCAGTAGCTCTGATTGGTTCTGATCAATGACAGGCAGCCTGTGTTGGACCAGGCACTCTGTTGGATTCTGGGAGATCCAGAAGAGATGTCAGCACCGATACCCACGTGGTGTGGTCCGATGTATCAGTAATGTGGTGGGTGTGTGTACAGGGAGAGGAGCTGTTGAAAGGAGTTGAGAATGAAGTGATTGCGTATGTGTCCTTGTGTGTATATATATGTGTGTGTACATGTGCATGCACGTGTGTGCCTGTGTATATGTATGCATGTGTATGCTGTATGTGTGCATATGCGTGCACCTGTTTGCACATACGAATGCACGTGTACGTGGTTTAGGATGCAGTTGTTTGAGGATGGTTTTAAAGGATGAAGGGAAGTTCGCCAGCCAGATGTGCAAGTAGGGCACAAGGCCTTCTAGGCAAAGAGCCTTAGAACCCTAAAAGGAGTCCACAGGTCTGGGGATGGGGCTCAGTGGTAGAACAGCTGCCCAGCATGCACAGGCTCTGGCTTCCGTCCCAGGCACTGTAACAGTCAACCCTCCAAACAGCCCACTAGCCCCCTAGAAGAGGCGGTGAGGGGTGCGGCGGATTGTAATGCTGGCCATCCAGTCCAGCTCGGTCCGGAAAGGAGGCGGTTGAAGCTTGTGGCACGTCTCTGTGGATGTACAGAATGCTCAGCTGAAGGAGGCGAAGTCCTCTGAGACGTGGCCCGCGTCCCCTGTGTTCATGATCACACGATGGAGGGTCAGTGGCATGGGTGTGGCGGGGGAGGAAGAAGGTCAGGATGCCGTGCCCGGGCCCCAGAAGCCAAGGGCAGCGTGTCTGTCTGGGACTTCCTGTCCTCGTGCTTGATGCCTGCACTGCGAACGTGTGGAAGCGGACAGCACCGCCTTTCGGTTTCCCCGGCCTTGGAGGAAACAGAGAATGATAGGAAACAGCTGTCGTGAGGGGGCCGAGGTGCAGTCCGCGGGACAGTTTACTAATCACAAGGATGCTGGTGGAAATGTTCTGATTGCACTTTGGGGAGCTGTGGAATGCTTTTCGAACACTGACCCCGCCTCTCCATTGTCTTTCTGTTGCTGCGGGTTTTATTTTTACTTATCAAATAGTACAGAAGTATTCTCGTGTAAAACCTTTAAGCACTCCAGAGAGGATAGAAAACATGGCCGACCCCCTTGTCTCCCTCCCTGCTAAGCCCTGACTCTGAACTGGGTGCCGGCACTTTTCAGAAACATTCGTGGATACTCATGTGTGCTGAACTTACTCACATGCAATTGTTTTCTTTTACCAAAAAGAACTCACATGCTTTGAATCTGACCTGTAGTTTCTTTTTCTGCTGAAGAGTGAAAGGCTTTTAAACTTGGGACGAATTTGAAACACTTTAGAAGCAATTTTTCTAAAAATATTTTGAGAGAGAGAGGACAAAGAAGAGGAGCAAGCACACATGCTAGCCATGGTGCCTGAGCGGAGGTCAGAGGACAACGTTCAGAAGTCAGTTCCCTCCTTTTACCCTGTGGGCTTCTGGGGATTGAACTCAGGTCACCAGGTTTGCAAGCAGAGACGCTTTCCCTGCTGAACCATCGCACTGATCCTAGAAGTAATTTTTATTCCACCAAACCTAATAAACTTCATCCATGATTTAGGAAATGCCCATGTGGAAATCTGGATGCCTCTTAGGAGTAGATGGGCCCCCAGTCTCACACACTGATTGGGCTGGACAGCAGACCGAGGCTGTTTTATGACAGGCAGGTTGGTGCCTGACAAAATACCGTGGGTCAGTCGGGCAAAGAGAGCAGGTCAGCTGCCAGAGGTCTTTGTGGTGGCACAAGTTTTGTTTAAAACAAACTTTTAGTCCTTTCTGTGCTGGGAGTGTAGTAAGTCAGAAGTGGCCTGATGCTCATCGTGGAGATCTCAGGACAGAGGAAGCAAGTGGTGCTTGCATCTTTCTCCAAAGCGTCCTACGTTTGCTAAGCCCTGTTCAGGGGCTGGGAAAATGGTTCAGTGGATGAAGGGATGCAAGAGCATATGAGACCCTTTACATTTGATCCTCGCAACGCCATAAAAAGCTGGGTGTGCTGCCGTGTGCCTGTAATTCCAGAGCTGGAGAGGCAGGGACAGGTGGGTGTGGGCACTTGCTGGCAGCCAGCTTGCCTGAATTGGTAAGTGCCAGCTTCAGTGACAGATTTATGTCAAAAAGAAAAAAAAAAGCGGTGACTGCTGTGCAGCAGAGTAGCAGACCCTGTCTTGCTTCCTCCGCTTCTTGCGCTCCTGGGTCGCATGCTCCTGGGTCGCATGACTGTGAGTCTTCAGTCCTTGGAACCTGTCTTCACTCCTGCAAAATAGTGACGGTGATACTTGCCCTGGCTGGAAGGAGGGCAAGTAGTCTCCAGGGCTAGTGAGTGACCAGGTTACACTTTGGAATACTAAGCTCTGTAGCATGTACTCACTATTTATTTATTATTTATGTGCAGTGTGTGTGTGTGTGGGGGGGCACTTGAATGTGTGTGCCTATGGAGGCTCAGGGGTGACATTGGGAATCGTCCTGGATTGCTCTGCCTCCTTATTCCTCATTGCTCTAGAGTTTTCCCAGGTTCCTCCTTCCAAGACACCATATCCACCCAGCATTTTCACATGGAATCTGGGGATCTGAACTCAGGTCCTTTTGCTTGTAGGGCAACGGCTTTAAATAACAAACCCTGAGCCATTTTCCCCAGCCCTGCCCCTCTCTCTTGTTTAGACTTTTCCTTCCTTTGTCTTGCAGTGGAGTGACCCAGCGCTGGGTGCCTGGTGCTCGGTCCTCTCTCCTTTTCCCTACAGCTCACTTTCCCTTGCCGACAGCCCACAAAGAGAAAACTTGCTTCCCCTTCAACTTACCCTTCTAGAGTTGCAGCCACTCTGTGATTTATTCCTTTCCATTCCCCCACCCTGCCCCCAACCACCACAGAATAGCAAACCCAGAAAAGCAACCGTCTGGGGCAGGGGGCGTCAGCACTCTGAGTTACAGTACACTGCAAGTATGAAATCTCAAATTACTTTGGCACACGCTGTACATTCTAAAGTCTTTTCCAGGTGTTTCCTCTTGAACAACAGCAAAGCAAAATTAAAATCCGGCGTGAAAGCACATTTTATTTTTTAAGAAGCCATTTGGAAATAAGTAAACACACATAATCCCTAGCTGAGACATCCATCTTTTTTGTTCTGTGTTGCATGTTCTTGTCATTAACTTGGGGGGGGGGGAGAAAGGGGAAAAAGAAGGCGGGAGGGGTGTCTGATTCTAGGGGTGCTCATTGTCAGTCTCCTGGGGTGACTCATGCATTCCTAACTGTTGCAGTGAGCTCTGTGTTTATTCGGAATATGGAACTGTTTTTCCCTGTTGACTTCTGCACTTGATTGAGTTAGGATGCGGCAGCTGAGTCCTGGGCTTTGTTATTTTTAAGGGGTCCTCGATGTTGGAGCTCCAACTGGGGCTTGAGGAGGGACAGCTGGCAGGATGGCTCAGGCTGGTCTCCAGGAGGTCTGGCTAACATTCCTGAAGTTTTAACCTCATTTGGACCCGACCCCGGCCACTCCAGCAAAAATAGGGGGAAGAGGGGGGATTCCTTCTTCTTTCTGCAACTCTTTTGCCCAATGTCTAGAGCAACTTGGGAGCCAGACTAATGGTGGGAAAATCTGCATCCAAGGAGATTTACTTTTGCCACTTTTATTGGGAGCTTCAGATTTTAAGTCTGACTTGTCCATTTGTTTGGGAATCACAGGGCTGGGAAAGGGGAAGATTGAACTGGTAAAGAATTTGCATCCCGCTCCACTTTTAAACAACATATCCTCTTGGAAAAGAAAGTTTTTAACCTGCTGGATTAGAGATGTGTTTGGAACATGATCACAGGCTGTGAAGGAGAGGGTAAGCTGCTGTCATGTGTGTCACGTGATAGTCTCTTGGTGTCTCCTCGGATAGAGTTTCTTCCTTTGCAGCAGAATGTTTTTCCAACTGCAAAGTGAGGACCATCACACACACCATGATCCGTGACTAAGGGTCGAGATCATTTATAGGGGAAGGAACCCAAATGACTTTTAAAACATCCAATTTTCAGGGAGGAAAAGAGTGAGTTTTTTTTTTTTAATAAAAAGGGACTTTTAATAATTTGCTGTTTACAAGGTGAACTCATGCTTTCTTCATGGGTGAATCTTTCTCATGTTGGCCTTGGTCAAATTTTGCTTATGGTACTGGGAATTGCACCCAGGGTGGGTGTGCCAGGCCAGCACTCTACTGCTGAATGCCACCTCCAGACCTGGCTTTATGAAAGAAGACGCACATTCATGCATTCATGAGCTGAGTCGTAAAACCCAATGCGTGGACACAGGGCTGCATGTCACAGCTCGCTCTGAATACCTAGGGTGAGGAGGGTCTGGGAGATAGAAGGGGAAAGGTTGAGCCTAAGAGGGGCAGATGCTAGGGTATCCAGAGAGGGCCTCATAGAAGAGGAGGAGACTCAGGGAGCCATGAAGGATGGGGAAGAGTTCTCAGGGCAGGTGAGAGTGGAGGGATTCTCAGCAGCGGAAGCAGAAGGAATCCTAAGTCAGTGAGGCCGGTGTGCTGGATGCAGGAGAACAGGAAGAACGCTTACTGATGTAGTGAGTTACTGATAGCTAGCATCAATTACATTCCATTGGAGATGCTTTGAAGCCATTCGGAAAATTACACAGAATTTCATTTTTTTTTTTTTCATTCTGCAAAACTAACAGCAGTCAAGGTATCCAACTGAAGTCATGACATGATGTGCGTCATTCTTGATAATCAGTGGTTGGACATCTTAAGGATTGTCTTTCTCTGAAATGCAATGAATGTTTTGAAACTATGTGTGCACGTCAGTGCCGCAATGTGCTTTGTAGAAAATGGGCAGTTTATTGGGTTTTTTACACTGGCACCATGACAACTGACCTCATATCTATGTGAGGCATGTGGTTGGACTGTTTGCCAAGTTAAGAAAGATAAAAGCTGGGGGTGGTGGTGGGGAGATGGCACAGTTGGTGAGGTGCTAGTCAGACAGGCATGAGTGGGGTAGGAGGGGCACACCTGTGATTCCAGCCAGCACTGGGAAGGTGAGCCTGGGAGAATCTCCGAGATTTGCTGGCCAGCCAGGGAGCCCAATTGGCAAGCTGCACTTTCAGTGAGAGACCCTGTCCAAAGTAGAGAAAGATGACATTGACCTTTGACCTCCACACCCAAAGACACATAAGCATGCACACATATGCACTTGCACACACACACATGCACATACATTCACATGCAGCCTGCATATACATACACATGCATACCAGAGCACTCATGTACACACCCACATGCATACTTACGCATGCACACCTGTACATACATTCACCCACCTGCACACCTGCACACCAATACCCACACACAGAGAATGTCAAAGGGAACAGCCTACGTGTCTTTTGAGGTACTCATTGGGCAGGATCATCCTACTGACTGGGTCTGATGAGAGAAAGGAGCTGTTTAGTTCATGTTTCCTGTCTTGAGTTTCCTGATAAGAGAGCCTTATCCTTTCAGCCTGGCTAGATACTTTTTATTTCTCTTTCTGATTCTGGATGGAAATCTTGCAGACATATTCTTCCTCGTGTGCTCTCAGACAGAGTGCATTCAGCGTGTTCCTGTATGGGTTAATGATTTCTCCATTTCTCACTTACGAAATAATGAACCAGTGATTGGAGTGTGTGATTCCTGCAATCGCTGGGCTTGTTGATGCCTGTGTGTCTTGTCTTGCCCAGTGACCCCAGAAGGTTGTGTTTTTAAAGTTACTGGCCTTGGTTTTGAGGTGGCTGTGTGTCCTAGCTGCGTTCTCATACTTGCCCCTCTTAAACTTCCTTGACTTGTTCTTCTCCGTCTTGAAGGTTGGATACAAAAGGATCTCTCTTGCTTCTGAAACAGGAAGACTTTGGGTCAGGGTCTTCTTAGAGTCCCTGCGTGAAGTCTCTCGTGCATGCTGCTGCATGGGTAGAAGGAAGACAGTTCCCAGCCAGTAAGTTTTTCTAACAGTGCATAGCAGGAGAAATGGACGATGTTGCTAATCCTGGTGGCCTGGTGGGGTTACAGAGGGTGAAAAGCAAGTGCCAAGAGGCCTCTCCACGTGCCTTCTGACTCCAGTGTGGGTGAGTTGGGGGTGCTGCGAGTGTTTCTGTCCTACAAGTCCCCCTCCCCATGGGATGAACCTTGGCCCTCAAGACCAGTTCTGCCACTCTCTGCCTGGGACCTCTTCAGCGGCAGCTCAGTCTCCCCACTTGTCCAGCCTGTGGAAAGCACAGCGAACGACATGAAGGAGCTTCTTCTTTCTTAGAGAGTTAAGTTCTACTAGGCCTGCCTAATCTCTCCCCATCCTGAAGCTCAGGGAAATTTGCAGAAGAGGGGGCGGTAAGATTGTAAGAGCACAAGGTTGGGAGGAGTAACGATATGCAAGATTCTCCACACAAGTTAGGGCCGAAGCAATCATAATTGGACTTTGCATGCCCTGTGCAATGTTTAACACACTATTGACCCCACAAGGTCTAGCGTTTGCTAAAGGCACTAGGATCCTTGGAGGCAAGGGATTGACAGCCACAGTAGTGTTCCTATGCTTAAAGGGAACACAGGAAATGGTTCTGGGAAATGCCACTGGGTCCTTGCACCTCATCAGAGAGGAGGACCCAGAGGAGGGTTTGGCATGCTCTTTAAAGGATGCTCCGGGAATGGGAGGGGGAAGCACTGGGGGATGGGGAGGGAAAGGGGGGTGGGGGGCATAAGGGGATGGGGGATTGGAGGGAGGGGGGACCAGTATACCTGTTAAGTTTGTATGAGTGGAAATAAAAAAAAAAAGAGTTAAGTTCTAGTTTACAGGAGCTGGTGAGGGAGAGCCTGTTTCTTGTCAGCTGCTCTGTCTTAGCCTCCCTGGGAAGACAGTTGGGATTGATGGGTGGACAAACCTGGCCCTGGAGACCAGCCATGACCCTTTTTGGGCGTGTCATCCTCAGCACTTTCTGCTTCTGTGCCCTGATGAGTAAAAGGGAGACAGTAGTGGGACTGAGCCATTAAGGGACATGTGCATAGCCATCACTTTGTAAGTGTATTGATGGTGACTTCCTTGGTCCAGCTCTGCCCGACACTGTGGACCAGAGCCTCCCAGAGCTCACGGGCTCCGCCCACAGCCTGACTCAACTGGCAGCCTCTGCCACCACAGCAGGTGCAGGAATGAACACATCACCCTTCCTCCACACTTCTTTGCTCCTTCGCATTGTGTTGTCTGTCTGTTACTCAAACATGGTCCAAGCCCTTGCACCTTGTTGACTTGTGCCCACCTTTCCTTGAGGATTCCAGCTGACTGTCTGGCCTCTGTCTGCTTGCGCTATCAGTGCAGTGGTTCACATCTGCACGAGGCTCATGTCTACTCATGTGGCGTTCACTCCACGGGTTTTTCCAAGACCATCTCTGATTCACACCAGCTTCTGCAGAGACCCCTGACCCCTTTCCTTCTTTCATCTGTGACTGCAGTCTTCCCTGTCTATGCTTGTCTTCCTTCAGTTTCTAGCATGACACTTGCATGGAGGAGATAACAGCCCTTTTGTTTATGGCAGCCCCAGGAGGTGGGAGCATTACCGTCACTGTCATTGAGTATCTGAGGCACAGGGGAACTCAGCGATGCTTAGGGCTGCAAAGCCTGGGTCTAGATGACCCGGGCTTGTGCTCTGCCTCCACCATCATCTCCTGCGCCATGTAGGCACTGAGGAATGAGGGGCAGTGCCGAGAGTCCTTCATCTCAGCTCCCAAACTCTCCCCTCCTGACATATAGTAGGCGCCAAGCATGTGCACGGCAGCACATCATTCTCTCCTTGGCCCCTCGTTGATGCCACTTTCTCCCAGGTGGGAGGGGGAGAGAAGGGACGGGAAAGTCCTCAGGCAGCACCATGTTGGGGCTGGAAAATGGAAGGGCCACTGGGTGTGTGTGGGAGAGGCAAACTCTAACTGGGCGCTCTCCGCTCCTAACACTGCACTGTCTGTAACTAATCCAGTCCCTGAAGAACCCATTGATCCCTCTGAGCAACTGAATCACATTGCAACATGACCTGGAAGAGACGAAGTATGTTCAGGTAACACTGGCCAAGCCTTAGGCAACGCCTGACACAATCATGACATTGTCTGAACTCAGTAACTCCACAGATGGTTCTCGAACATCTATTCTACTCAACAGCTTGAGCTGCTAGGGGAACACAGTCCTTGTTCTCATGGGGCTGGGTGTGTTGGGGAGTCACATCCACGCCACCCACAGACGGTCAGCTGCATCTCGAGAGGTGGTGGGATGGAGATGCCCAAGCGAGGAGCACTTAGTGTCCAGGGTCAGGAGATGGTCTCCAGACAAGCAAGGCTGGGCCGAGATCTGAGGGCTGAGCAGGAACGCCCCGCAGAGAGAGAAGCACTGGGAACCTTCGTTTAGCAATCACTTCTTTTATGTAATAGGCTGCTTAGCGTTTTATTGAGCTTGGCTGGTGACAGATGATAATTAGCCTTAGAAACCCTGATGTACCCAAGCATGCTGCCCTTGCCTTTTTGTTTTTAATCTAACTTATGGATCTGTGTGTGTGTGTGTGTGTGTGTGTGTGTGTGTGTGTGTGTGTGTGTGTTACACCTGGGGCGGTTCTGTCAGGAAAGCCTACCCAGGTCTTTGTCACCATGAAGATAACATTGTCTGGGCTTGTCTGTGCGAGGCAGGTGCTCTTTATTTTAATTCATATATGTGTATTTGCTCTCAGAGTCGCTTTTGTTGAAACCTGAAGAGCTAGGTGCTTCCAGCTAGAGTATGGGCAGATGTGCTGGAGAAGGAGACCCGTCAGCCCGGGGGTGATGGGGACCAATTTATGACAGCAGATCTGAGAGTCATCTGTTAGCCCACTCCCCATGGTGTCACGACAGGTCTCACTTGCTGTCTCTTTATTTAATGTGCAGGTGTGTGTGTGTGTGTGTGTGTGTGTGTGTGTGTATCTTCATATGGGTGTACAAGAGGGTCTGTGGAAGCCTAAGGGTAACACGGGGAGTCATTCTGGGTAACTTTATCTCCTTATTGCTTTGTTCTGAGGTTTTCCAGACTCCACCTTCCAGGGTTAGAATTATAGGCCACTGCCCATTTTTATGTATGTGATGTGGGTTATCTGAGCTTGGGTCCTTGTGCTTGGGAGCGAAAGACTTTCACCCTAAGCTATCCCCCAGCCCTGGTGTCTTTCCATGAGTGGTGCTTCCAAAATGTTAAGGCAGGACTTGCTAAGGTGCTAGAGGCTATGTTGACTGGGTGGGCCTGTGGCTGAATCTGTCTCCCTCAAGGTGTGAACAGCTTCCCATCCGTTGTGATGTGGATACAGTCACGCAGTGGGTGGTCTGTTGTGACCATCTCTTCACTTGCAGGATTCATGTGAAGGAGCGGCCCCTGGAGATCCTTGCTTTGCAATATTGATACAGACAGCAAATGGCACCAACTAACAGTAGTGATCTCAAGATGCTTTTCAGATGGCATGGAAATGAGCTGATATTTAGCACTTCAACAAATAGACTGACAACTGAGTTTTAGCAGAAGGTGGCACTTGAAAAGCTGGAGTTTGGAAATGTCGCCTTGTTCAGGCTCTGGTGTTTTTTATCTTCTTCTTGCTGTTTGATGTTTGGGTTTTGTTTGTATCGTAGAGTCGAGGGACACAGTTATGTTACTACTTCACGCCTACTAGTGTAGTTGCAACAAATACTAATGTGTGTTGGTAGAGACCTGGGAAACTGGAACCTCTGTAGAATTCTGACAGAAATGTAAAATGGTAAAATTCTGAAACAATTTGGCAGTTTCTTAGAAAAGTGAAACATAGTTACCATGCCTGAAAAGAGAATTGAAAACACATCACTGTAAAAGTCTGCCACCAGATTCATAGCATTATTCATTATTGGCTTTGATGTGGAAACCACCTCATGGGTGGATAAAAAAATGTGGTATGTCCATATCAAGGAATATTAGTCAATCACAAAAAGGATCTTCTAGCTCTTCCGCCCTCTGCTGTTGGGAACTCACAGCTGGGTGACTTCAGTAGCCCCCTGTTGGGAGAAACATGGTTTTTCTACCAATAACCCTTTTTTTTTTTTTTTTCTGAAGAGCCCAGAAGGAATGATACTTTTCCACCATGCAGAGCTGATCTGTCTGAGTCAGCTTCCACTGCTGACACCTGGCACTGGTCTAGCAGGCGCATGCAACCCTGCTGCTGACAGATGGCCCCGAGGGTGGGGACGTCACCTCCCACCCGCCACAACCGCTTAGTCACAGAGCAAACACAGGTCGCTGTCCCCTGACTCCACCCTCAGACTCATTCCGCCTGGGCAGGAAGCTCATACGCCTAAAATGAAAGTTAAGTACTATAACATCGAGCTTGCAGGGTTGCCGATAAATCACCATCAGACGGCTTAAGGGAACAAGGGGTTTATTTTCTCTCATGATTGTCTGGTTACAGTTCTTGGTCCAGCTTGACAGGAGAGCTCACACCAACGCCAGGGCTGAGGGAACTGGCCACACCATCTCTATGTAATGTTTGAGAGGGGAGCAATCCCTACTTGCCAGACCAGCGTGTCTGGCCAAGTGTACACAAGGATGTCAACTTTCTCAACCAGCTCTCTGTATTTTATTCCAAGGCCTAGTCCCACCCACCATAGGCTGGGCCTTCCCCATCAGCTAGACAATCTCCTGCAGGTTTGCTCTGGGCTTAACGCAACCTTAATTCTCTACAAATGTGCTCAGAGCTCAAACCCTCAACTGTCAAGTTGACACCTGTACCTAACTATAACAAGTCTAAAAAGAAGTAATTATAACTTGAACTATGATATTTATTTATATGTACTTTTGCATATATATGCACACCCTTATATCTAGTACAAAGGCTAGATAAATAGATGATAAAAAGAAGAAGGATGGATAGATAAAATAGATGATAAATAGATGATAGATGATAGATGATGGATAGACAGATGATGGATAGACAGATGATGAATAGAGAGATGATGGATAGATTGATGATGGATGGATGGATGGATAGATAGATGATAGATTACATCCACCCAGAGGTTCACTAGCCATCCGGTCTGGAAACATTCACCTACATGGTTGCAGCGCATCTGTCCTGCAATCTTGGAAGGCCTTTCTTCTAGCACCACCGCTTGGAAGTGTTCTGCCTACTGTGCTTCCAGGCTGACTCCTCCCTCTGCAACCACGTGAGCAGCACGTGCTGCAGAGGTCTCTCTTCAGCTTGTCAGCTACACTTCTGCAGCTTGTGCGGTGCTCCCTGGGTGCCAGGCCACCCCCCCTCCCCAGAGCAGCAGGGAGACATTGGGGAGGAGTGGGCCAGATGTTTCTATTAAAAAATAATTCATAGGGCATTGGAATGTATAGAAAGCTCGACCTTCTGTGGCTCGGCTGGGATGAGACCAGATGTGAGCACACAGTACCACCAGCCCACGGTCCTCCCTTCCCTACAGTCAGAGCAAGAGAGAGGGAGGGAGACCAGGTCACTGGGCTTTCTGAGCCTCTTAGAAAAGCACAGCATCTCCGTCCACGAGAACATCCCCGTGGACATGTATCCCACCTTGCAGGCGGAAGTGGCAGAAAGGAACAGAACCCCGAGGCCAGGTGCAAGCAAAATCTGGGGTCCAGTCTGCAGGGCAGGCATCAGGTGAGGACGTCAGGGTGCTGCATGTATGTGTGCATGGTTTCTAGTTGCCCCTGCAAAAACGCACCACCTACATGATCAGATCATTCAGTATGTAAGTCGAAGGCCACAGGCTGATGCCCTCGCCACGTGATGTGACCAGAAGGATCTCTTGACTTTCCTCTGACTGAAGACTCGAAGGATTACAATACATCTGGGAGACATCTCCACACAAGCTGGTGTACGTGGCGTGGATGTCCAGTGTTGCTGTCCACACAGTAGGTTCCCTTTCAAGACTTTAACACCAGCACTTAGCTCATCCTGAAGGTCCCCCAGGATTGGGCATTGTATTCTCTCCGCACTGAGGCAGCCAGAGAGGGGGTGACTTGCTGCAGACCCCTCAATCAGGACTCATAGCAGCCAGGATGGCGTCTTCCAGCCAGATGTCACCCTCTGACCTCCAGGATAGACTGCTCACAGGTGTCTCTGTTGGGACTCAGGAAAAGACAGTTTTATGTAGCACGAAACTGCGCACGTCATTGAAGCAGATTTGGCTTATATTCCGTGACCACCACTGGGAGTTTTAATGGCCATGTAAATAGAAGTGACTCTCCTCAAGAGGGTCAGGAGACAGCGTAGAGAGAGAGAGAGAGAGAGAGAGAGAGAGAGAGAGTGTGTGTGTGTGTATGTGTGTTTTGCATATGTGTGTAGATTGTGTAAGCAGAAGTCAAAACAGTATTTCTCATCCTCTTGAGACCCAGAAGCCTCCTTTTTGGCTAAGCCGGCTACCCAGCAAGCTCTTGGGATCCACCTTTCTTCACCTCCTAGTGCTGGAGTTATAGCCATACCCAGCTTCTTACATGGGTGCTGGGGATTCAAACTCAGATCTTCATGCGTACAGAGCACATACTCTTACCCACTAAATCATTTCAGTCCCCAGATGAGGACCGTTTAAAGATACTCTCAGAAACCAGTCCACCACAAAGCGAGTAACCCAAGTTGCTCCATGATGCTTGGGAAAGGACACATACTGTTTCCAGAAACTCCCCACATGGAATGACCTGTCTCAGGCGGCTTTGAGATACGTGGAGCCCCAAACTCCCTCCCCCCAAACAGCTTGTATGCATGGTATGCCCAAAGACAAGTAACCCCTGTGGAGTCAAATAAAACATGGTGCAGCAGACTGGCATGTGACCCTTAATGTGTGTCACTCATGTGAGAGAGAGAGAGAGAGAGCTCGCTCTAAAAACAAGAGGAAGCAGCCAGCCGCTGCCAGTACAGACCAGGGCCCTCTACCTGCACGGGCAGCCCAAGGCCGCAGCAAGCAAATGCAGCCTCCTAGCTCATGGACTGATTTGTGTCTCGCTATCAGACAAAAACAAAGGAAGCCTCTGGCCCAGAGAAACTCTCACAGCGTGAGCAGCAGTGATGGGGAAAACCTGGAAGGCCCGGGGGGACCGTCTCTTAGGCAGAAGCACTGTCTAAAGGAAGCTGGGGAGATAGTCCAGTGGTGACAGCCTTTACCTCGCAAGCAAAAGGACCTGAGTTCAGATCCCCAGACCCCATGTAAAAATGCCAGGCAGGTATGGCAGATGAGCTTGGGAAAGCAAAGCAGTGAGGAGGTAGAGCAATCTAGGGTGGCTTCCAGTGTTACCCCTGGGCCTCCATAGACACACACACTCAAGTGTCCTCTTGTATACACACACACACACACACACACACACACACACACACACACACAAACACACACACCATGGAAAAAGAGATGCCATTCATAAAAGACTGAGTAGTTTACAATGATGCATGTGAAGTGTGCAGAGCTCAGGTGGGTGAAATACTCAGGTGAATCATAGCTGGGGAACAGACTGGTGCTACGTGGGTGAGATGGAGGGAGAGAGAGGGATTGAGAAAGGCTTGAAGGTTTTCTTGTGGGAGGGATTGAATATGGTCCCAAACTGCTGCTGTGGCTGCACAATTCCTGCTACAGTAAAACCTGCTGAGTGGTGTCCTTCCAACAGGTGAGCGGTGTGGCATGCGACTCCCAGTGAAGCTATTAAAAACCTGAAATAGACCTCGGTGTCGTGGCCTCGCTGTCCACGCCAGTTGTCTTCAGCTCACAGCTGTGTGGGCCCCCTCTTCCCTCGTCACACCTCAGGAGGAGCAGCCTCCTCCTGTCTCAGAGCTCAAGCAGCAGCTGCTGAGAGCGCCACCCCACCCCCACCCCCTGGTTAGATCCTGGCTCAGTGTTTCCGTGACCGTATCACTTAAAACTCATTGCTTTCTAAAAAGCTTTCCAAGGCTAGGCTCTTCTATCTTCTCTCTCTCTCTCTCTCTTTTTTTTTTCCTTTTTCAGAGTTTAAAATTTTTGTTTTTCTGCAATTTTTTTATGTGTCATTATGTAAGGGGTCCTATTTCTAAGTGCTTTAGGAATAAGAACGCATTTATATGTTTCAGCACATTTCGTCGTTCAGCTCATCCAAAGGGGAGGAACCCTTGTTCTCTCCATGTCGCCGGTGAGGAAAGGCTCAGAGAGGTTAAGTGGCTTGTAGAAAGTCACATAACCGTGGAGTGGTCGAGCTGACTCCGCTCTACCACCACCAGAGGCTCGCTGCCGATCTCGGGCTGAACGACTCTGTTGCTCGGTTTTCATCTCCTTGCTCTTCAGTCACTTGATGCGTGACCTGTATTTTGCAAATCATTTCTTCAGGGCAAGCCGTAGGGTAGGAAACACAATCAGTACTCGGAAGCAGAAGCCATGTATATAACTGTATTGGTTAAGCCATTTTTCCCCACACAAAACACCCCAAGTCTTGCAAGGAAGTGGGGCCCAGGTTCTGTCTCTGGGTGTCTGTCAGCTTCCCCATCAGTGAACTGGAGTAATAGCATTCTGGTCAGCATCCCCCCTCCCCCAATCTTGCCCAGGGCTAGACAGTCTATAACCAGTGCAGCCTCTGTGAATCAATTTAATGTGCCCACAGTGCCCCCCCCTTGACTGTGCATGATTGGAAGGAGGTTGTCCCGGCAGTTTTTCTGTGGTATTCCAGATGGCAACACAGCACACTTGGAACTTTCCACTAGGTCAACGTCCAGCCGAGGGTGAAAGCTGAGGCCAGGTGCCAGACTGGCTGCTGTTCAGTGTGTCAGTGCATTGGGGTGGTTGTCCCTAGCACTTTGTGTGTGTTGGGAGGCACGACTGGTGAATGCTGTCCTCATTCAGTGTAAACAGGCTAGAGATATATTGAAAACCTAAATGAAGTTGGTTAACAGAGAGAAGCTATTCTCAGCAACTGTAGCTGTAGCCACCGTAGGATTTTTAGACCAAGCCTGTACATTAGGGTTGGACAGTTTTGGCACATTAAGCAATGCCAAAGGAGATATAAAACTTAATGGGCAAAGCACATTTTTGTCTGCTTTGTACATTCTACCTTCTCGCCCTCCCCTCTTCTGAGGACTAAGTATTGCAAAATTGGATGAAATGGTTTGGTTACTGACTGAGAACAAATAACCTTGAAAGCATGTGCTTTTTATCAGAGTATTATGGTATGCTACCATAATTGTCTCTACAGTTCTGCTTTTGTTTATGGAATCTAAAGCTCATTTACCTTTTATTGGGGGGCAGTTGCTGCAAGACACACTTTTATGATTAAGTGTGAATATGTAGGTGCATGTTGGTATGTTGTAAGTCATGTGGTGTAGAAGAGGGCACTGTGTGCCCCCATGGAGACTCAAGGGTGATTTCAGAAATCATCCTGGATTGCACTACCTCTTTATTGCTTTGTTCTAGGGTTTCCCAGGCTCCATCTTCCAGGGTGGAAGTACAGGCTGCCACCATTTCTGCCCAGTGTTTTTTTTTTTTTTTTATGTGGGATCTAGGGATCTGAACTCAGGTCTTTTTGCTTGTAAGGCAAAGGCTTTAACCCCTGAACCACATTTATGTAGGAATCCACATACATGTATGCACACATGCCTGCAGATATACTAGGTCAATGTATATTTAGCCTTGCTCCAGGTGTTACCTTTGCAGGCCTTTGTACATTTTTAGTGTGTGTGTGTGGTGACGGGAAAGGGTAGAAGGTTCACGGCTGACCACTGAGGGCTGCCGGTAGTATCTGAATTCTGCTCAGCTCTTTGGGTCATTGAGCTTTGGCTGTCTAAGCTTTGCATATCAGCCCTTTGTGGTGTGTACCAGCATGCATTTGTGGAGGGTGCAGGAGCTGAAGGTAGAGGGTGCTGGCGAGTGGACCCTTTTACAGCATGGCAGGTTGGACCCAGCTCTTGGGTCTGCTTGGGAAGCTGCAGTCTTGCAGCCTGTTTTTCAGTTGCCATGCACCGTTCATTGGCTTAGAGACCTCCGCGGAGGACAACCCTTATGGCTCGTGTTCCGGATGACCAGAGTCACGAGCTACGATTTTGGGTCCTTAAGTCATCCCAGTACCGACATGCTTGCTGGTTCCATCTTCTGATGCCCTCCCCAGCCGGAGAGCTGACTTTGCTATGGACGCACTGGTGCCTGAGCACTTGCTCCTTTGTGTGTGTACACGTGTGTACACGTCGCTGCTGCTGAGAAACCCAAGCTATGGGCTGCTTGCTGCATGTTGTTCGCTCTGCAGGGATGCGCAAGCCAGGTGCAAATCTTCACCCTCAGCCTTACCTTTAGCTTCTTGTCTTAAAAGTAGCTGGCAGTGCACTTCAGAAATCATTGACGTATTTCATATGGGAGGGGGAGAGAAAGAGAGAAAGAGAGAGAGTGAGTGTTTGGGTGGTTCTACGGTGAGCTTCCAGAGTGCTGATTGGTTGGATCTTCAGATGTGTTCAGTGTTCAGGCTTCCTCCGTCAGCAGCCTCTGTTCATGTCGGATCTGACCAGAAGGAAAGCCCAGTTCATCTAGAGGGTTTTTAGGCTTAAGAGGTTTTTCAACACCAAGTAAGTTCATTCACATATTCCTTATTTATTTATTTATTTTAGCTCTATGGCTGTTTGGAATTCAGGCTTCTAGATGGGTTCGCTCCCTCCATACCTCCCCCCTTGTTCATATCCACTCTACTCCTGTAAGTAAAGGAAATTCATGAAGTTCCCATCACGTGAAGCGTAGATACTTAGACCTGAAGGAAACCTGGGAAGTTTCTTAACCCAGTTTTCAGACCTGGTGTTCAGTGCTGGTGCCCTTTTTCTCAGAGTAGGAGCAGCCAGCTGCCTGGCAGGGTGACTAGTAAAACCAGAGTGACAACTAGTAGTGGCCAAGGGTGTTGGTCCTCATGGAAGCTTGCTAATCCACAGGCGAGGCACCAGGAGCCAGGAGCGGCCTGATACCAGAGGGTGGGGGAGGGGCACGTGGAGTTCAGCCAGGATAACGAATCAAGTTCATTTCGGTAGGCAGCCAGGAGGCACAAGGGACCTTCCACTGGGGCGATAGAAATGCTTGCATCACGATACCAGTGTGGACCAGCATTGTAGGTGCCAGTCAAAGCTCACTGAAGTTTACATTGAATATTGGTGAATTTTGCTGAACTGACCCAAAGAAAATCATCAAGAAGATGAAAAGTTCCAAGGGCTCTCCCAAAACACGCAGGTCTTTCATTGGGGAAAGAGGAGGATGGAAGAGAAAGATAGCATTTTCTTTGTTTCTAAATCCAGCGTAATTGTAGGAAAGTGGTTCTTTCAGATATGGGAAATAAACTCGATTCGCTTAGCTTCAGACTAGACTGGTTGGGTCTGTTTTTCCGGGCGGCATCGCTGTGAATGTGTCACTGCTAGGAGCTATACCAAGTATCCCAGGGCCTTTTGTATAAAGTGCCAGGTGGCGACTCTTTCAGGCTCTGAGGACCAGGCGGGTCCTGGCACACCTGCTCATTGCCACCGTGGTTACACAGAAGTGACCAGAGACCACGTGTAAATGCAAGAAGTGCAGCCGTGTTCCGGGGAAGGTTCTTAGGGGAACAGTTCTATGTTGGACTTGGCTGGGGGGCTGTATTTGCCAAGTTGTGAGTTCGGTACTTTTGGGGTCTCTCATCAGAATGAGCACTGCCTTGTGACTGTCCAGTGGGGGGTGTGTGCAATGGGAAAGAGGAATGTGCAAGAAGGTGTGGGCGCCCTGCTCAGCGCAGGACCTTGGATTTGTGGGGGATCAGGTTAGCTCATTCAGGTGAAATCATACAGGATCAATGGAGGGAAGAAAGGACCCCATGATACAACAGTCAATTCCTTGATTCCAGAAGAAACCTGGTTGTCACAGTTTGTCTGCATGTTGCTGACAGATTCACGACCAAACAGCGTAGGAGAACAAGGGATTTTATTTTTTCGTGTATGATTCTCTAATGCTGTACCAGCTTGGCAGGAGAGCTCATGCCAACACTAGAGCTCAGAGAACTGCCACACCATATCCACAGAGATTGCTAAGAGAGGGACACACTTCACTTGCCAGACTGAGTCTGTCCAAATATACTGAAGTATGCCCACCACTGGGCTGACTCCCGCCACTTTAGCCTCCTGCCCAGGGCGTGGTCCCACCAACCGTGGGCTGGGTCTCCCCACATCAGCTTACTCCCCCTCAGCCACCAGTCCTTCTCGGATGTGCCCAGAGTTCAGCTTTCATGGCCAAGCGTTCCATGTATCTAACTAGCACACTGGGCAAAGGGTAGGTTTAGCTGACACAGTTTGGACAGAAAGAAACAAGACTCTGTTAAGTTTTCCATCATTATTTATTTATTCGTGTGTGTGTGTGTGTGTGTGTGTGTCTGTCTGTCTGTCTGTCTCTGTCTGTCTGTCTGTCTGTCTGTCTCTCTCTCTCTCTCAGAGGGCACTATGTCTCCCTGTGGAGGACCAAGGGTGACTTTGGGAATCATCCTGGATGGTTTCTACCTCCTTTTTGCTTTGCTCTGGGATTTCCCAGGTCCGCCCACCAGGGCCAGAAGTGCAGGCCGCTACTACCAGTTCCACCTGGCATTTTTACTGGTTCCTGGGAACTAATCTCGGGACCTTCTGCTTGTGAGGCAGAATCTTAACTCCTGAGCCATCTCTCCAGCCCAGCAACTTTCCAGTATTATAACAGAGGTACCTGAGACCAATCAATATCCCAAGAGGAAAGGTTTTTTTTTTTTTGGCTCACAGTGCCTGTTCGGTCGGTGCCCTGCGTTCAGGCCTGTTGGTGAGGCAGAGTTTCACAGTAGGAGCATGCACCAGGACAGCTGTCTACTCCTGTCAGCCCAGTAGTGAAAATGACAGCAGGGCGGAGCCCAGAGACCCCTTGGGTGACCTAACTGCTTCAGCTACGCCACGCCTCCCATGGGTTCCAAGACCTTCCAATAGCACCACAGGCTGGGGACCAAACCTTTCACATGTTCCATCGGGAAACACTTATGAAAACTGTAACAATAATGAGGAATGCTCAGCAGGAGGTATAGTGGACAGAACCTGAAGTCTGGCCTTTGAAAATGGAGGATGTAGAAAACAAAACTCTTCTAAGATGGTGGCCTCGAGTCCTCTTTCTCAACATGAGAAGGCTCTGTGAGTCCTTAGAATAACAAGCACACAGGGCCTCTGACTCAGTGAGGGTCTCAGAGTCAGGGGTCTTCTAGCAGAGCTGATGTTTCTGGCCAGTGCAATGTAAGTAAAGTTCGTGCATTTTCTTCTCCTGCCTCATTGAAAATGCCGGGTTCACCTTCTTGCAGACTGTGAGTAGAGTTCAGTTCTTGCAAGTCGGCCTGCTCTGGTCTCCATGCCAAGTGGGAGTCCCTCTCCACAGAGCAGCGTGGGGGCTGCACTGTGTCTGCGGCTGGCAAGGGTACTCAAGGAAGGGCTGTTGAATGAACTGATGCGTCTGAGTCCATGATGGTTCTCCTGGTTGAAAAACAGTGGGTTTAACTCCATCCGGAGCAAAGCGCTTGGATCGTGTAATCTGTGACCCTTAATTCCAGTGGGCATGTGGACCTTTAAGTAAATGGGTATCTGAATCTGAACATTTCCTTAAGAAAATCCCTAAAACCCTTCTGGTTGTCTACCCGATCAAATACTAGTCAGCTGTAAAAAGATGTGATACTGTCCTTTGAGAGAACCACAATGTTCTCCAATGTTCTGGAATGTTGTTCTGGTGGAGCAAGTGGTGGACTGCTGTCGTCAATCCGTGTTTCTAGATAAAACCAGTGCAAGCTTCCAAAGATGTTTGGGTCTGCACACTTTGGGAAAGATGATCACATGGGCTGATGAGATTTTTTTTCTCTTTTAATTAACTTTATTCCTGGTTGGAAAACACTCAAACATCTGAGAGGTTCAGTGTCTTTCTAGCAATTTGCATTCTAAATACTTAAAACATTGAAAAATCAAATAGTCACTTTTAAAAAAAAAAAAGTATAGCACGATGCAAAGAGTATCTGCTGTAAACCATGTGGAAAAGGGAGTGCTTTGTAAAATATTATGTTATTTGCACTGTAGTTCTATGTAACGGGAAATATTAAGTTTCCCAGTTTTACAAATGTGATACTGGTTAACTCACGCTGGGTACTTGTCTTGAAGTACTCGGTGGTACCTGGATAGGGCCACTCTTCTGTCACCTTCTACTTTTGGTGACAGAAATGTGTGTCTTTCCTTCTTGGGTACTTTGGAGAGTTAGGACTACTCACAGACTGGGTATGATAGGAAGCCTGGCCCTTCTCTGACTCTACCTTCTGTGGATGTTCCATTTATTCACTTTTCATTGTGTGCTTAGTTTGCGTAGATGGTATGTTTAGCTGAATTTCAATTAGTTCTTTGCCTTCTGGTAGACTTCAAGTAAAAAGGGCTTTTTGCAAATTCCAAACTGTTAGCTCAGTTCACGTAAAATCCAGGCCCCTCCCCTTCCTTTGTGGGGCTTGCCTAATGGTTTGAATCAGCTGTTCATGAATGTCTAATTGTGTTTCTAAACAATGGGGTCCCTGAACAATAGACCATGGGATGTTGGGGTAATAAAACTCCACAGGCAGTGCTACCTAAGACACAGTGCATTCCAGTTTGGGGTGCCTTGTGGGGAGGGTGCCCAAGCTACAGTGAAGATTCTGTCTTTATGTAAGCTGCACCAGATGTTTTGCACTTGATGATTCTATGTCTCAGGGGATTTTCAATCACTCAAAGTTGTAGAGCTTGTACTGCTCGGAATCCCCCAGAGCAGCTTGCTTCCCGTGTCCTTCCATTTGGAGCCTCTCATGACTTCAACCTGTGCTCGAGAATCTCCTCCCTATCTCATCTCAACCTCCCATTATGGCTGGAGGACTTTCATTTTTGTGTGTCTATGTATATGGTGTGTGTGTGTATTTGTGTTTCGTGTGGGTGGGTACACTTGGGTAGGTTTATGTACACAAGTGCACTTGATTGTGTGTGCCTGTGGAGGCTCAAGAGTGATATCTGGAATCCTCAATCCCTCTTGCATCCTATTGTTGTGAATGGGAGTCTCTAATTAAGCCGAGAACACACCATTGGTGCTAGTCCGGTTAGCTAGCTTGCTCTGGGGATTCCCAGACTTCACTTTCCAGGGCTAGAATTATAGGCAGGTTGCCCCACCTGTGGAACGTTTTTATGTGGGACCTGAGACTTGAACTCAAGTCCTATTTCTTCCTTTAAGGAGAAGTATAACAGAAGCGAAAGAAGACTTAGAACTCAGGTTCTGAGTTCGGATACCCGGATTCCTTTGTTTACAAAGCAAGGGCCTTAACCATCGAGCCATTCCCTTACCATGGCCTAAACACTTTGATTCTAGTGCCATGTCTGAACCCCCTTTTCCTCTGCGTGTTTTGCAAATCAAAGGAGAGCAATGTTCAGGTGAGGTCTTTTGAGCAGCTATGTTCCATAGTGTCTTCAACTGTGATTTTTTTTCTCTCTTCTGAGACGGAGTCTCATATACCCCAACTGGCCTCAGACTTGCTGTGTACCTGAGGCTAGCCTTGATCCTGAGTACTGGGCTTACAGGCATGTACTGTCATGCCTGCCTTTATGCCGGGGATTGACTTTAGGGCTTCATGTATGTTCAGTAAGCATCCTACCAATGGAGTTGAATGTTTCTCATTGTGTAGAATAAAACACGAGTCTGCCAGCTTTATGCCTGAACTTTGAGCAGACAGCTTGCCTAGAACCTAAGTTTGCTTGTCCATCCCATTGGCCTATGAGTCTTGACCATTTCATTTGGGAACAAAAGTTTATCCCATGTGAATGAAGATAAAATAAAACATGGTCAGCTTTGTGTCACTTTGCTGGGGCTCCGTATCCCAGGATCATGGGAAGAAACGACAAATGTATTTCCTCACAGTGCTCAAGGCTGGAGATCAAAGCACAGAGGTGTAGGGTGCTTCTAAGGCCGCCCTTCTTGTGCATGGCTGTGGTCTCCCGTGGTCCCTCTGTGTTTGTGTAGTTCCTTTCCCTCCTTACAAGGACACCTGTCATATGGATCAATGCTACTCTAAAGATGTCATTTTTCACTTGATCACGTCTTTAGAGAATCTCTAAATGTATTCTAGGAGGTTAGGGAAGCTCTATGTGGATTTTGGAAGGACATAATTCATTCGTAACAGAGTTTAAATGCTTAGCATAATCCTAAACCGATTGACTACAAATCCCTGTGTGTGTGTGTATGTACATGTGTGCAAGAGGGCACTTGAGTATTCGTGCCTGCCGAGGCTCAGGGATGCAGCCAGAATCATCCTGGATTGCTCTGCTTCCTTACTGCTTTGCTCTGGGGTTTCCCAGGCTCTGCCTTCCAGGGCAAGAATCGCAGGCCACCTCTATTGCCACTGGGCATTTTTATGTGGGATCCGGGGATCTGAAATTTGCCTTGGAGGCAAAGGCTTTAACCCTTAAGCTATTTCCCCAGCCTTGTAAATCATTTTTAAAGCTTAGACATTTAAAAGCTTACAAAAGGGGGGAAAAATCTTGAAAGAGAAGAGAATATAGGTATAGGGTCTGGTCATGACCTGGCTGATACCATGTAGGGTAAATGTCATGGCAGTTCATTTTTATTGTCTTTGCTTCCTCAATTTTTGGACTCATTGAGATCTGAAGATTCTGTTCATGTACTTGAAGATTTCATAATTCTATTTTAATAACCGTTTTGTAGTTTAGCCCATTAGGAAAATGCTGGAGGAGAATTTTTATGATCCCTGTTATAAAGCCACATTTACCAGGTAAAGCATGCAGAACAGGCAGGGTCGGTGGCCAGCAGAACCTGGTTGGATCTGAGCTTCTTTCTTTCAGCTGAAGAGAAGAAGGCATGTCATAGGCTGTATGCTTATAGGTTCTCTTAAGAGCCTTAATTTCTCCACCTGTGAAACCAAGACAGCATCCTCAAGGGACTCCTGTCTGTTCCTTTAGTAGATCCTGCCCCAAGGCAAGCAGCCTGAGTGGACTCTGGCCTGCGGTTGGATGTCCATGTTAATATTCGCTGGTGTCCTGGCCTCCACTGCTGGCCTTATTCAAACGCCACAGGGGTATGCATGTGTCCATCCACTCTTAATGTGTGTATGTGTGTGTGTGTGTTGGGTGAAGGACAGTAATATGCATTCAATATACTTTCATTATGCAAATTAATTAAATACACATTGAAAGCTGAATATGTTCATTCTTTATGTTGGGATTGAAGTCATATGAATCTAGTCTTTTAAAATAATTTGGTAATTTATTAATCTTCAATGAGTTGATTGATGTAGAGTAAGATTTTGTTCCATTAAATCCATGATAGGATGTCAGCTGGCGTGTGCTCTGTAAAAGAACAAAGATCCCCAAGTTTCCTTTGGCTTGTCTGCTTCCATCATTGCATAAGAGCATTAAAATATGACCTCGTTGGCAGTGGGATTTGACCTGAAAAAATTCCTGCAAACTAACCCACTTGCTGTTGCTCTGTCCTGGTCTGGCTGCTGTTTTTCCCCCCTTTTAAATTCTGCATTCATCAGAAACCTTTCCATTGCGAAGGACAGAAACTCACGCAAGGTGAAGCGACCCATGAAACTTACTTCAATTTTTGTGGGAGATTCTTGTGTTAGAAGTATCTGTAACAGAGGTAGGTCCCAGGCATTACAGGATCACAGCACTTTTCTTTCTCTCTTTCTGGATTTGCTCTCAGAAAACTTACACAAAAATGTTTGTGGCCACTGCTAGAAAATGTTTGTGATCACTGCTAGAGTCATGGCCTCTGACTTTCAATTGGGAAAGAAAGGAGATTTTAATTTCTTCTTGCATATTAAATATCAAGACGGATGCCCATTGGTTGTGCTTAAGTCACATGACCATATCTTGGACCTATTATCGGCATGCCTTTACCAGACAGGGCCGTGGACCAACTGCCGCATGGCAAGCATCTTGATGGTGTCCCATAGGCAAGTTTGCCGAGCAAACTAGTAATCAAGTCTGGTTCAGATGGCTCACATTTTAAATCAGCAAGCCATTAACATTTATCTGTTGAGTTTGCAGGACAATACTATCAAAACACATCCTACTCGGTCCCTTTGAGTCTTACGGTGTGCATGTTCCACCTGTTTGGGATGAGAGGGTGTCGCCGGAGAAGTGTCCACCAGCTGGACGCCCACAGAGGTGATGGAAGACTGACAGTGTGGTTGGCGATTGCTGAGGTCGGCTTAACTGGCTAATGTTTGAGGTAAAGGACACGTGCTAATTATGGACTTCGCTTCTTTTTAGGGTTAGATGACTGCCTGCAGCCGTACGTCCACAAATTCGAGCGGGAGAAGATAGACGGGGAGCAGCTGCTGAGAATCTCCCACCAGGATCTTGAAGAGCTGGGGGTCACCCGGATCGGGCACCAGGAGCTGGTGTTGGAGGCTGTTGACCTTCTCTGCGCATTGGTTAGTTCTGCAAATGGCCACCTGGCTTGTGATGATTTTCTTGGGGACCGTAATTTCTCAGATCCTCATCCTGACTTTAGTGATGTCATCGCCATTTCCTCAGTGACCCATTGAAAAGAAAACGAGTTAAAGAGCACAAAGGTGTTCTGTCAGTGAAATCTGGCCCTCTGTGCGTGCCTGCGTTGGTGTGCACACATACAAGTGTGCAAGCGCATGTGTTCATGCGTATGCATGTAGAGGCCAAAGGACCGTCTTAGGAGTCATCCTCAGAAACACTTCCTCTCCTTGAGACAGGGTCTGCCGGCGGCCCAGCACTCACCAGTTACGCTAGGCTGGTGGGCCGGCAAGCCCAGGCTCCTGCTCCTGCTGCCTCAGCACCAGATTTCAGCACAGGCCATCATCACTTTTTTACATGGGTTCTGGGGATTGAACTCAGGTCTTCACATGTTTGCAAAATAAACACTTTGCCATCTGAACTATCTCCCTAACCCCCGCCTTTAAAATTCAGTTTTATTAGAGGGCAGTGTGTGCATCAGGACACTGAAGCTGCTTTTGTATCATAAGGACAGAATTGAGGTTGTTATAACAGGCACCACGTGCCGCTCCAAAATCCCAGGTATTTGCTCTCTTGCCCTTTACAGAAGATGTCTATGTTAGTCTCCTCCTCCTCTTGCTCTTCCTCTTCCTCCTTCTCTCTCTCCTCTCTGTATATATATATGTGTATAAAAAGGCACTATAGGAATCATCCTGGATTGCTCTATCTCTTTAAAACTTTGCTGTGGCATTTCCCAGGCTCTGCCTTCCAAATCCAGAGTTATAAGCCACTGCCATTTCCACCCAGCATTTTTTAACGTGGATTCTGGGGATCTGAGCTCAAGTCATTTTGTTGTGAGACAGAGGCTTTAACAAGACCCCAAGCTGTCTCCTGAGTCCTGCGCCATCTCCCCAGTCGAGTCTTAATTTTCTAATCTTTCATAAAGCCCGAAAAAGATGTCGACAGTCGTGCATAAACATGACATCTTCTAAATGGAAATGAGAAAGGCTCCGAGGTTCACGCCGGCTCTGTTACCATAAAAAGCATCGTTGAGTTTCACAGATGATTGTGTTTGAAATCATCAGCCGGAGAGCTAGCAGCTCTTTTGGGGAAGAGTGTGAACTTCATCGCACATTGCAGGTGTTGGTGCCCTGGCCAGGTCTCGTGTTTGCATTACACCCTCGGCTCCTTTAGAAGTGAGCTGAGAGCCCTCGGGTCTGCCCGTTGTGGCCCACGCTTAGGGCAGAGTTTGTTTGACTGTCAAGATTCGGACACTCTCTCCAGCATCCAGGCTGTGATCCCGAGCCAGAGGGGGACATACAGTTACATCACCCAGAAGAGTGGAAACGCCAAACCCCCCAGTGATGTTGCCATCTCTGGTCTGCATTTCTTCGATTACGTAACACCCTCCGCAGCGCGCCTCTTCTTCTTCTTCTTAAAATGGACAGAGCCCCGTCTTGTGCGCGGAGACGCACTGCTCTTGTTTAGGAAAGTAATGGGAAATTATTTGTGGTTGATAAATGAGCTGCCGCCCGGGAGACGCCCGGGCCAAGTGCCTTGAGTGCTAGCCTGGGAGGCGGGATCTTAACAGTCTGATCCTGGCTCTGCTTCCTGCTACTTGGCCCCTGACCTACGGGGAAATGTGGAATGTGTTTTTCCCATCTGTACAGTAAGGGTCACCTCGGATGCTCATGCGGCCAGGGTTCTGCCTGGCTGAGGATGTACCTAAGCATCCTGTTCATGATTAAAAGTGTCTGCTTTGCACAGTCTTAACATGTTTGAGATGACCTGTGCTGTACTTTCTGGGACACAGGGCCAGGCAGCCACTGCTGCAAACTGTTGTGCAGGTCTCTTCTTTACAGTGACACTGTGAGGACAAGTAAGTGACCTTGAAATCCTCAGTGTGTAGGACAGACAGTTCAGCTGTGGGCACGTCGTGTGCACCAGGCAGAGGGTCAGCAATGGCTGCTTCTGGACTGTCGCTTTGCTTTTCCCTTTTTTTTGCCCCTTAAACTATTAGACCTAAATGAACACAGATGGCCTTGCGCCAGAGCCTAAGGCTGCACTTTATCTGCTAGGGTTTCCTTCGGATTTCCTCTGCAGAGCAAGCTCCTTGGAGACATCCTGTTGCAGGTCTCATCTCTGCATATATCCTCACCCCCGCACATTTCAAACCCCCAATCTGGAGAGGTTGCATGTGGAAGTGCCATTATAATTGGAGGAGGATCTAATGGAGTTTTACTAAAACATCTCCTGTCTTCAAATAATCTCTTGTGGGCCAGCAATATGGCTTAGTAGTAAGGAAACTGCTCAGAGACCTGGTGACCTGAGTTCAATCCCCAGATGCCCCCATGGTAGGAGAGAACCGACTTCTGAAAATGTCCTCTGCCTTCAGCTGTGTACCATGCCTTCCCTCCCCCAATAAATAAATATTTTAAAATATTCTTACTGTAATGCAAATACTAATTGCACTATGATTTAGTCTGATACTATATAGATGCCTGGATATGTATGAATTATGCTTTGACTAGTTCATTTTCTGGGCAGTTAATATGGAACTGTTGTTAGCTCTGGTATTAGAAAAAGAGGTTCCTAGGTTAACTTGGTTCAGAGGATGTTGTTTCTATGGTAGACAGGAAGTGAATAGAAACAGGAAGGAAGGAGGAAGAAACAACCCCCTTGGGAAGTTTTGGAGCAAAGATAAGTGCGGATGGAATGGGCAGGGCCTGAGTGGAGGCCAGACCTTGAGGAGCACTTCATGACTGGTGAGCTGTGCCTGGCATGGCTGGAGAAGCCAGTTGAGGAAAACATCCCAGTTCTGTTTTTCTGCCTCTCTCTGGAGGTAGAGGATAATTGACATTGACTTTGAAGCTCATTCCCAGGGGGATAGCCATTGCTCTGGGGGGCCATTTAAATGCGAACCAATTAAACAAAATCAAAGTCAGATCTCAGGTGTGCTGACTCCATGGCAGGTACTCAGCGGTTGCAGATTGCAGTGGCTGCCATGTTGGAACACGGGTCAAGTCTCTCTCTCTCTCTTATCACTATAGAACATTCTCTCCAGCAATGTTGGATGGGAGTGTGTGTGTGTGTGTGTGTGTGTGTGTGTGTGTGTGTGTGAGAGAGAGAGAGAGAGAGAGAGAGGGAGAGAGAGGGAGATAGGGGAGGGTCAGTAAGAAGGCTCACTGGTAACCTGGGCTCTTTGCAAGGCCAGTGAAGCCCAGATTCCTGGAGACCTAGGCGAAGGGCAGCAGCACTGTCCGGTTAAAGGAGACTGAGCAGCGGACAAGGTTGGAATCAGTACCAGTGCAGAGTGATACCTCTTGAAATCTGTGCTCAGCGGAGTCCCTGCGAGGAACCCACCTGCGTCGTGAGCTGAGGCCCTATATTCCCCTGCCAGGTCGTTGTTTACCCATGGCGCGTCATTCAGGAAGATTTTTCTAGCATGCGGGAGATGACTTTTTGCTCACAACTTGGATTTGACTTGATCTTTTTGCAAGTTTGCATCATACTTTCAGAAGATCATAAATGGTACAGTACTTAGGTTGCTCTTTGGTAGATCTAGGCAGTGAGATGACTTGGGATTCTGTGTCTGTAACTTTTCTGTAAATAAGCCCTGAGCTAACCTGAAGGACATGGTCTAGTTGATGGGGAAGGCCCAACCCATGGTGGGTATGACTAGTCCCCGGGCAGATCAATAGGATGGAGGGAACTGGTTAGGGAAGTTGGCATTATACTTGGCTAGACATATTAGTTTGGCAAAGAGGATTATCTCTCTCTAGCATATCTTGTGGATACGGTGCGGTCAGCCCCCTCAGCCACTGGTGTTGGTATGAACTCTCCTGCCAAGCTGGACAAAACTGTAACCAAGAATCATTAAGAGAGAATAATCCCCCTTGTTCCACATTCATTTGTTTGGGTCATGAATTTATCAGCGACATTCAGAGTAACTGTGACAAAGGGGAGAGGTTCATGGAAGTAACGAGACCTAGCGTGAGAAGTTCTTTATCTTCCCTTTCCCTGTGGGGCACTGAAGTCAGTAACCTTTTTCTGACAGTTTTCTGACCTCGCCAGAGAGGTCCTGTGGAGCAAATATAATTCGTCTCTTGTGTCTCTTATTGAGGTTGGGGGCAGAGGGAAAGGAAATCCTTTCTATTCTCCTTCTGTTTAAAATGGTGCTCAAGTTTAGTTACAGCTCTCCATCTTTGCAGTTTCATGATTTGATTTGGGAAAGACCAAATCAGAGCAAATCCACAGTGGAGAATGAAAGGTGGCTCCCCCCCCCAAAGTATAAAAATGGCTGGTTTGTCAAGGAAGGAGGCCTAAGTCTTTGGCAACAATAAAATGCATTTCAGGCCCTTTGGGTTCAAACCATAAATATGTGGGAACAAAAGTTCCAAGTCACTTGTGGTCACATTGAGGGTAGAAATCAGCTCTGCTTTTAAGGCGCATTCTTAAGTTGTCAGTCTGGGCAGTTGGTGGACTGATGGTTGTTCCATCCAATCACAGCCACAAGCCTTCAGACAAGCCTCGTCATGTGGCCTTCTTATCCGACTGCTTGTGAGCCTTTGAGTTTAAAGAGCCATTGATAAATCCGTCTTTTATGCTAGTCTTTTCCTTCGATGGAGGCTTTTCTATTTTAGTCTTTAGGAAAAAATAGCAAAAGAAAAACATGAAGGTTTAGGTAGAACATTGATGAAACAGAACAGAACAGAAAGCATTCATATATTGAAGTTTATATTCCTGCAAAAATATGAATGGCTGTTTTCAGCTAATTTGTGCTTGCTTCTTTTCAGGTTTTAAGTTAAAAAAAACTTTTAAATTAAGACAGTTTAGTAGCTTGCAATATAAATTTAAACTTCCTGTAAAATCTATTTAGTTTGAGTTGTTTTCATTATTGCCAAAGTCTTTTGTTGTTAATTTATCATTTCTTGCTGGAAAAAAAAAATTCTTATAATCCTTTGGATACATTTGTGCGCGAGATGTCTTTACAACGTGTGTGGCAAGCTGCTCCGCTGCCCTGCGTCAGGTCAGCTCAGAGAAGCTGGGTGCCTCGGAGGGGATGGCACGTGCCAGGGTAGAACGTCAGTGTCTTCAGCTCCGTGGTGATTTTGTGGTAGGTTCAGGCTTGCTAAACAGTTCTCCGTATCTTTTCTTTTCCAGTTTGTTATTAGACCCACTATGTAGTCTGGCCTAGCTCCAAATCGTCCATCCTCCTGTCTCAGCCTCCCAAATGCGGGGATTGCAGGTGTGCACCGCTACACATAGCCGTGGCTGCCGCACCCACCTTGTTTCCCATCTCAGCTCTTGGCCTTGCTTGGGCAAGGTGTTGGGAGCACAGTGTACTGAACAACAAGCTAGGCCTGTAGACGCCCTTACTTGGAATCCCAACCCTACCACTAATTGGCTTGTGGAGCTCGGGAATGTATGGTTTCTGCATGGTCCGTTCCTACGATGGCCTTTCTCTGCCCCGAAGCAGGAATGAGGACTGAGCACCCTTAATCCGACCCCATGTAGATCCCAAACTGTGAAGCATGTCACATGCCACCATAATGACAGCAGGGAAAGTTTCCGTGTCTGACCTCCTGTGAGAGTCACGGTTTCCACAAAAGTGTTGTTACTGTGTAGAGGCGGCTGGGGAAATGCCCACTTGGACTTGGCAGTGCACGGATCTGGGTTTGACCAACAGTAGCCACATTAAAAAGAAGCTGATAAGGTGATTCTTTGTCTGAAACCCCAGTACTGGGGTGTATATGGGGGAGGTGAAGAAGGGGACAATCAGAAATCTCTGGGGCTCATGCTATTTTTTCCTAAAGACTAAAATAGACTCGTCAGCAAACTCCAGGCCAGTAAGAGACTCTGTTAGCGAAAACCAAGGTGGTGACTCCTGAGGAGCAACACCCGAACTCTTTGACCTTCGTATGGCCACAGACACATACGCCCCCATAACACAGTTGGCTTTAGGCAACGTGTATGAGAAGTATAGGAACCAAAAATATGTTGTGTCTTTACCTGAGTTCCACCCATTCCCGAGATATGTCATGTATATGCAAATATTCCAGAATCCCAAACACTGCCAGTCACTCAGCTGTAGTATGGTTTTGTCAGCTGTTTTCCTGAGATGAAATGTGTCACACACTCAGCCTGGTTTCTGACATAAACAAATGCCAATGTATTGCACTCAATTTTTAAATGGTCTACCCCAGGTGCTGTTGGGCCAGAATCATGTCCTTAAAAATACCTCTTTTTGTTAAAATGGCCAATCAGACATTGATTCAGGGCATGTTTATACATTGGAATAAAAAATTCCTACCTTGTCTCCAAAGTCTCATCGGATTTATGCAGTTTTCCTGAAAGGGTAGCTGTGGATATATTGCTGCATGAAATCGGTTATTTTTTGCAGGGCCTGGGCACTGAACCCGGGGTCTTCACATTTGCTAGATAATCACTCTTATTAATGAGCTGCACCACAGTCTGAAGCTGATGTTTTTAAAGCACCCAGGTAAATTGAACATTGTTCCAAAAGCACACAGGATAGCAGAGGGAAATTACAATTTCAGGTAACTGACTGTATTATAGTCTCTCAGTCTCCTTTGCTGGGCACCCACCCCTTCTGTCCCCCAGTGGGTGATGTGCTAGAGAGAAGCTCGAGGGTATTGTCTTGCCCGCAGAGAACAGGCACAGTGACATGCTAGGAGTGAGGTCTTGACATCTACTGTGCACAGGTTTGGGGGTTACTGCTGACTGATTCCTGCAGTGCATGGCAGTCTACCCCACAGCAGAGGACTGATCCCATGTCTGTCAGCTGGATGAGGTAGTTCAGGAAGCCTGCTCTTGACTGTCCACAAATCCTCCTCCTCTAGGAGGGGACAATTGTCCAAGCTTGAGGGATCACAAGATATTCCACATGCCAAAGGCATTTCGGCACAAGAGACGGGCTGGGTGGAACACAACCCCAAGAGGCTATGGGAGGAGCAGAGGGAAGTTGGGTGGGGTGGACCTTGTGTGGATCGTGCAAGGATTTTGTGGGAGTCCGAGAAAGTTTTTCCAATTCATTCCAGCTATGCAGGGTTTCCTGAGGTATGAGAGTCTGAACATTGCTGGTTTGAATTTTCCCCTTTGATTTGATTTCCCGCAGAATTATGGCCTTGAAACTGATAACATGAAGAACTTGGTCCTGAAACTTCGAGCGTCTTCCCACAACTTGCAGAATTATGTAAGCAGCCGGCGGAAGAGCCCAGCTTATGATGGGAACACGTCCCGGAAGCCCCTCAACGAGTTCCTGACCTCTGTGGTAGAGCTCATCGGCGCGGCCAAGGCCTTGCTGGCTTGGCTGGACCGGTAAGCTGCCCCCTGCCTGTTGCTGCTGGACAGTAGAAAGGTCTCAGATGTTCAGAATCCTGAACTTTGCCTTGGGAAGGCAGAGAGCATCATCTCTGGGTGTCTTCTCCCTAGAACTCTGCAATCCTGAACCACAGGTAGATCTTGGCTCCTTCACATGTCACTTAAAAGGTCGGGGCTGGAGAGGTGGCTCAGGGGTTGGGCCTCTGCCTTGCAGGTGGAGGGTCCTGAGTTGGGATCCTAGACCCCACGTATAGACGCCAGGCAGAAGCGGGGCGGTCTGCGTTTCTGGTCCTGGTAGGGCGGAGCCTATGAATCTTGGGGCAGAGTAGGCGAGGAGGGGGTGGAGGCCGAATTCGCCCGTGGTTCTACACACACACACACACACACACACACACACACACACACACACACACTTGAATAAATAATAAAAAAAATAAATAATAAAAAAGGTCATCTGTTGCCAAATCCCCACCAGGCCGGGGGGGGGGGGGGGGGGGGGGGGGGGGGGGGGGGGGGGCAGGGGGCTCGTGGGCTCGAGGCGAATGGGCGAGCCAGCGACGGGGTCACCAGTGACGGGGTCACCACGCAGACCCCGGGAGTCAGGCGAGAAGCAGCAGGCAGAGGACGAGTTGGCGGCAGACTCAGCTTTATTCAGGAAGTGTTTGGGCTTACATAGGATTGGGGTCCAATCAGGTGTTGTCATCCCTCCACTGGGGAGCGGGGGGGGGGGGGGGGGGGAAGCCACCAATCATTTGACTGTTTACTAGGTGTCCATTGCAGGAGCAGGTTAGATAGCCGCTTCCCATTGGTTGTTCATTCCTCCGCCTGTGTGGGTCCTCTATTGGGACATGTCCAGGGCATGTCCGTACCCGGGAGCCCAGGCTAGGGCCTCCCTGAATTGGTAGTGCCACAGTCATCCACAGGAACAACTTAGACACTTTTCTGGGTTTTTTTTTCCTGTTTCTTTTATTTTTATTTTTCTAGTTTTACAAACATATTGAGTACTCTTCCCTGCTTTCCTCCATCCTCCCTGCCTTCTATCCTTCTCCCTTCCCTTCATCTATCCATCCCACTCCCTCATGCCCTCCTGTTCAGTTCTGTGGACCCCAGGATTCTCTCTGGCTTGTCTACTCTTATGGGACATACCAGGTTGCCCCCTTTCAGGCCACCCCACTGAGAGGGGCATTTCCTTTCACTCATCCAGCTTAGTCCCCAAGGTTTCCATTGTATATTCTTATCTCTCTTGAATTCCTCTATAGTCTATGGGGGCATGTTGGTATGTCAGTCATTATGCAGGTCTGGTAAGGACAGGTCGCACTACAGTGAGTTCCTGGATGCAGCAGTCCTGCCTTGAATGGAATCTCACTGCCCCCACTTCGGAGATGTTCCCTTGGGATGGGGAATATTGTTCTGTTTTACTGAGATGGAGCACTGATGCTCGAGTGTATGGTTGGGATGAACCCTTGAGCGGCCCTCTGACAGGTGTTCACTGGTTTACCTATTTTCTTCTTTTTTCTTTCTTTCTTTATTTTTTCAATTTTCATGTATATGCATGTGGGTTGCACATACATGTATGTATTCAGGCTTTGCATGTGTGTACTTGTATGTGCAAGTACATGGGCAAACACGGATATGTGTGTGAAGGTTTGACTCAATATCAAGAATTGCCTTTCGAATTGCCTTTCGAGACAGGTGTCTAATAGGCTAGTCTGGCTACCTAGCTGGCTCTGAAAATTCCCAGTCTTTGCCTTCTAGGCTGGGGTTGCAGGGAGGCCACTACACCTGCCTGGTATTTTATGTAGGATCTGGGGGTTCAAACTCAGGTCCTCTTGCTTACGCCTTAAGCGCTTTAGCCACTGAGCCGTCTCCCAGCCCCATTTGGCTCATCTTTGGGTGTATTTGTGTCTGGCGCTTTTTTTGTCTTTAGTCCTGTTCACATTCCTGGTTTATGTGTTACTAGAGAGGAAACAATGAGGCGAAAGGGATTGATAATTAAGCCTTTCGCTTAGCCAGCACACAGCTGGGAGTCCCGGGCCCCCTCACCACCATCCTTCTTGCGTTCAAGAGAACTGTTGTTCTGTTCCAGGGCTCCATTCACAGGGATCACGGATTTCTCCTTAACAAAGAACAAAATCATCCAGCTTTGCTTGGACCTGACGACCACGGTTCAGAAGGTCAGTGGTTCATCTTAGTGACTCGGACTTCTCTCTCTTTTTCTCCTTCCTCAAAGGATTTCCACATGGGAATGAAGCGCCCCTGCTCCTCCGTTGGAATGTAGGAGAGATGAAAGGCTTTAAGTTGGTACAGATAGTTTCTAGGAAAAACCACCAGTGGATTTGGGATCACAAATGACCTTTTTTTGTGTTTTTGTAAAACAGATGAGTTGATACGCCTGTACTTCTCTAAAGTGAGAGCAATAAAAAGCAAAACAGAAATCGTGGATAACTGGCTCTTGCTCTAAGTTCTGTTCTGGGCATGTTGCTGCCTGTGCTGATTCTGAACTTTGCCCTCACCTCTAGCTGTGGTGCTTAGCAGTCAGAATGGGCCAGGTGGTAAGTCGGTAACAAACAGTCCCACACCGCAGCTGTTCATTCCTTGGCTCCATCCAGGTGACACCTGCTGGAGGGTCTTCTCTGACTCTCCTCACTTTTGGATACTGACTTACAGAACAATTAGTGTCTCACTTCAAGAGTCATGGAGGGTCTGGTTCAAAAGTGAGTGATATGCCAACGTCCCTGATGGCCGGTCCATCAGTGAGACTCAGAGCCCCATGAAGTGTTATATCAGCCCATTAATTTATCTGTATTATACAAATTAAAAAAAATCAGACTAGAAACACTCAAGACAACCTCTTGTCACATTACACATTTAACTTATTTTCAAATAGGATTTAAGTCACAAGTATAAGAAAGAGCCCCTTAGTTCTAAAATTCTGGGATTTACTTTGTTTCCAAGGCTGATCTGGGAGTAATTGAGAATGTCCTTCTCTTGTCGTGATGCACACACATCTGATTAACCGCGTGCTCTCTCTCTCTGCATTGGAGATCCAAAGAGTGAAGTGGTTTTCTTGTGGTCGTTGGACATCTAGTCCTGAACAGCTGCTTAAACTCAAGACCCTCATGTATTGAGGATGTGGTATAAGACGGGTGTTCAGAGCCACTAAATGGCTGGGATTTTATTCTTTTCTTCTCATTTTTATGGTGTGTAAGGCAATTTTGACAGAAAGTCTGACACCAACTGGTGTCAGAGGTGTAGTGTGGGTGGTGGAAGGTGTTTCCCACACAACTTGGAGTGATGTTCTCCTTCCCACCCTCCCTCTTTCCTTAGTATTCTTTCTCCTATTTTGATTTGGAACCAATTTTACTTATAATCAATTACATGAAGGTGTGGGAGCCAAACATTGAGAGAGGAAAGGGGCTGCTTTATCTCCTAGGGGCATCTGTGCTGTTCTGTGAAGGTCCCAGGTGGTGCGCCTGACTGGGGCTGAGGGAAGCGGGAGGTGGGGGGGAGAGGATGAGGATAGAGTGGAGTGTGGAGCTTAGTTCACAGGACGAGGCTGCTCTGCCCACAATAGGTTGAGGTTGTTTTGTAGCCATTTAGACAGTTTCTCAAGTAACATTTAATTTATACATACTCTGTGTCTGCCACTGTGTTTCGGGTGCCAGCATGAATAAGAGAAATCGACTTTCAGAGTTTTACAGTGTCTCTGGAGCAAAGAGAACAGAGGTGAAAAATCTGGGTTTCATCTAGTTTGCCTCTGATGACACTGCCTGACATGATTCATGTTCCGCTAACTATCCTAGATCATTGGCTCTATCATTGAAGAAAGCATCCTCCTTTTCTTCCCTATTCGCATAGTCCTCATCAGTCTCTCAGGGAAGCGTGGAAATCCTTGAGAGCTTTCCCTTTTCATAGTGAGATGTTGATAGGACAGTTTCTGTGCAGTTCTGCACAGTTCTCGTGAAGCTGTACATAGCTGCTGTGAGAAGATGCCCTGTCCTGTCCAGATGTCTGACCCACCACTGCTCCACTCTCCATACCAGGCTCTTAGCATCTCACCTGTCCCCTGCGTGCTTCTTTTAAGGCAGCTTCCGCTGTCAGCACTAGCACAGCAGAAGGACTGGTCTTTCTGTCCAGGTTTGAGGCTGTGCAAGATGGAGAAGCCACGGTGGAAAGGAATTGGGAGTCATACTTCCAACCTCGAGAAGCCCTGGAAAGTAAAAGGGTACAATGGAGAGTGAGTGGTCGCGGCAGGGTCTGAAGCCCTGTGGTAGGGAATAGGAAAGCGAGCAGTAACTATTCCCAGGTATCTGGGTGGAGAAGAGGAAGACTAGGAAGATGCCATCCCAAGTGGGAATTGCATCTCAGGGGTCCGGACACTCCTGGCGCCTTTGATCACGCTGAGCTCGCAAGCGCTTCCCAAGGATGGTGGCCTTGTGATCACCTTATTCTCTAGAGAAGGCAACGGACGTGTGGAGAGGTCAGAACGTGTGGAGAGGTCAGACGGGTTGGGTGGGGCCCTTAGTTCCTATGAAGGTAGAATGAGGACAGGAGCCCAAAGCAGAGGGGTATCCCCTCCGCGGCTCACCACTGGCTGCCCCAGGGGTGGCTGTGATTATGGATCCAGATGACCTGGGGCTGTCATGGAGCTCTGACTCTTAAGGGGGTGACTGATTGCTGAACCTCTTTTTCCATTCACTGCATCAGTGCCAAACACTGTGAAGTCAGGCCCGCAGCTGTTTCCTCTGAGCATTGATGGGTGTGGGAAGCCACAGTTCCCTGGGTGGAAAGTAAAGTGTGAGCCCTTTCACACACTGGCCCGAACAGTGTGGGGTACAGACTTCTGCCTTTGACTGGTGGGTTATTACATCAAAAATTTGAGTATGAGGAACCAAGAGTTCACACCTCAACCATGACTCTTGTGCCCCGAAATAGTGGGGACAGCTTTGTGACTCTAGGTGACAGTCTTCAAGAAGAGCATATTCTCTCTCCTTCTCTCTCTGTCTCTCTCTCTGTATGTGTGTGTATGTGTGGACAGCTAACAGTGAAAAGCTTGTCATGAAATTTGATGATCTAGTCCTTGTGTACAAGGAAGAAGTAGAAACACTCATCATTTTTATTTTAGCATGTTGCTCATGTAGTTTTGATTTACATCAAGTGACACATGTAAAAATGCATTTCTGAGGTGGGAGAGATGGCTCTGGTTTAAGCCTCTCTGCCTCACAGGCAGAAGAACCTGAGGTCGGATCCCAGATCCTATGAAAAAACGTCGGGTGGGTTGGGCTGGAGAGATGGCTCAGGGGTTAGGCCTCTGCCTTGCAAGCAGAGGGTCCTGAGTTTGGATCCCAGATCCCACGTACAAATGCCAGGCAGAAGCAGGGGCGGCCTGTGTTTCTGGTCCTGGTGGGTGGAGCCTGTGAATCCCTGGGGCGGAGCAAAAGAGGAGTTAGAAGCAGTCCACGATGGTTCCCGAATTCACCCTTGGTTCTACACATACACACACACATACATACACACACGCGCACACACACACACACACACACACACACACACACACAATTGAATAAATAATAACAACAACAAAAAAATGTTGGGTGGAAATGGCGGTGGCCTGTATTCCTGCCCTTGGAAGGCAGAGCCTAGGAAACCCCAGAGCAGAACAAAAAGGAGGTAGAACAATTCAGGATGATTCCCAAAGTCACCCTTAGGCCTCCAGGGGTCGTCTGATACACCAGGGCATACACATATAGGGGAAAAATGCATTTAATTTTTTTCTCTCTAAGTTGCTCTTCTCTTAAGTATCAATTTTGGAAGCAGTAAAGAAGCTGCTATTGTGTCTTCCACTTTTATCTGGTAGACAAAATCAAAATAGTTTTAAGAATACAATGAAAGTGTGTTGATTCAGTGATGCGAGGTTGTCTTTCACTTATTCTCGGAATCTTGTACCATGCTTCTCTGTGTTCACTTCCGCTCCTGCTGTGAGAGGGCCTCTTTCTGCATAATGCTGAGGGGAGTCTTTGTATTCTGTCCGCTCTCTCTTCTGTGATGTTCCTTGACTCTTGGGGGAGAGGGCTAGCTCTAACACCTAGGCCTGAGCATTCCATAGCCATCTGTTCACTGTCAGCTATCATTTGTTGCAGAAGGAAGCTACTGGAATGAAGGACTAATCAATGGGTTTGAGGATAAGGATTTAAAGGGCATTTCTGTGCCATGCGCATTTAGCAAAACTACAGTAGTGGATTGTCCCTGAGGGTCCGTGTCTTACCTATTCATGGGTTTTGGCCTGATCTATCAGGTATGATTTCTTTGCTGTGGAGGAAACCTTAAATCCACTTGTGAAGCAGTTGGTTGCGACTAAAACATTCATGCCATTATTACACTGATGGGCACATTTTGCAAGAGGCTGGTTCTTGTAGTTTGTAGGATTCCCAACTGGGTAACACTGCTTCTGGCTGGCTTTCTCTCCCCCAGCCACTTGCATGGTACTTCCTCAGATTGTGAAAGGTGTCCATACAGCAGGGAGGAAGCTTCCAGATCAGTTCTAGAGCCATGATATTTTGATTTAGGTGAAATCATTACCTGATTATTCTAGTTAATTTTTTTTTTCATGTACTACAAATGACTAGCACTCTTTAAAATGTTTATTGGGGGTAGGGAAGCAGGTATGTATACATCACCATGTAGGTGGAGTTCAGAGGTTAATTCTCTCTTTCTACTGAGTGGGCTTCAGGGATTGACTCAGGTTACCAGGTTTGTGCAAAGGTGTCTTTACCTGCTGAGCCATTGGGGCTGGTCCCAAAGTGGTGGTGGTGGTGTTTTTCTGGAGTTGCCATGGATTGAACCCAGGGCCTTTTTGTCCATTAGGCAAGCCCTTTACCACTTAGCTGCTGCCCCAACCCTTATTACAAGCATTATTTTAAAAACTGCCTCAGTTTAGGGTTTTACTTAATGGTGTGAGATAAACTCCAACAAATCTTTGATTTTCTATGCATGTACCCTGTGGTCTAGGTTGAAGTCCCCTGATATAGATGGTTCTGGAAGGTTAACCATGAAGGTTTTGTGTAAGCAGTTCCATTTTGGTGGCTTTGGCCCAGTGCAGTGGAGTTGTCTATAATTGGCTAACCTTGCTGGCACTGTGTTCCAAGTCTTTTGTTCTGTAGCTGAATAAATAATGCTTTGCATTCCAACCCTTTATTTGATGTCATCAATAGCATACCTCAAGACCACTTTTTTGGCAGTATGTTAATGAATGTTTTGTTAAACTTTTCTCATCTGCTGAGGACCAAAGTATGTGATTTTAATCTCAGTTGTGCTTAAAATAAACTTTTGTGGCTGAGTTTACCTAAGACGTTATTTGAAAGCTATTCTTATAGGCAGCCTTGGCGCTGAAGACAGCTGACTTATTGGCCCACAGCTAGCTGAACCTGGGGTCACTTGGAAGCTGCAGGCAGGATTCTAAGTGGATTTCTGCTTACTGACTTTAGAGGGCTGGGGCTCGGACCCATGCCTGTGTGTGTCAGCCAAGTGCTGTGCCACTGGGCTTCATCCCTTTAGCCCTAGTATTGTAGTTTTTGTATGTTTTTAAATTAGTCATGTGGGTTCCTTGAGGGATAAGCTCCAAGGAAGATGTCAGTCATCAGCCTTGTTCCCATTCTCACCTCTGCTCCCTGCCCCCAATCCAAGCTTGCTTGGGCTGAAGGATGAACAGAGAAGCATGTCAGGGACTTTGTGACTTCCAGAAAAGATCTAGAAGACCAAGTCAAATTTTTCAGTGTTTTTCACTCTTGTATTCAGTCTTCTTCTTTTTTCCCTTCTTTAGGATTGCCTCGTGGCAGAAATGGAGGAGAAAGTTTTAAATGTGGTAAGTATACTTTCTGAAAGTAATCATAAAATGTCTTTTTCAGAGGCTGTAGGAATCACATCCATTAAGTGCCCCATGGGTAGCTATCTCAAGATGTACTTTGAAATGCTGGTGTTGGAGATTTGAGTCTGCTAATTTAGGTGGAAGAGGAAGAATGAAAGCAGTTTGATAAGGCTAACAATTCTGAAAATTCCTGAGCTTAAATTCTTAAATGGACTATATTGGGATTTTTGTGTCTTGTTCTGTGTGTATGTATGTGTGTGTGTGTGTGTGTGCACGCATGTGTGTGTGTTTGTGTGCACATGATGCATGTTTGTCAGTATGGGTGTGTACATGTGTGAATGTATATGCATGTGTGTGTACACATGCATGTGATATTTTTGTCAGCGTGGATGTATGCACATGTGTGTATACATGCATGTGATTTAGGTTTGTCATTGTATGTGCACATGTGTGAATATATGTGTATGTTTGTATATGTGTATGCTCCTGATGTTTGCCAGTATGGATATGTACATGTGTGTGAATGTATATGCGTGTGTGTGTTAGTTTGGGTGAGTGTATGTGTATGAATGAATATGCATATGTGTATGTGTGCATGCACACACATGTGATGTATGTTTGTCAGTATAGGTATATATATGTGTAAATATACACATGTGTGTATATGCATATTATGTGCGTGTGTCCCCATGCATATGAGATATGTTTGTCAGTATGGGAATGTGCACATGTGTGAATACATGTACTTGTGTAAATGTGTGCGTGCACATTATGTATAGTTAGTATGGATGTGTGTGTGTGAATGTATATACATGTGTGAGTATGCATGCATGTGATATGTATGTTTGTCGATGCACACATGCTTGAATTCATATGCGTGTGTGGAGGCCAAGGTTGATGCTGAATATCTTCCCTCCATTGCTCTCCACCTTTAGTGTTTGAACATATTCTCCTAGACTGCAGCTCATGGCTTTGTCCTGGCCAAATGGCCAATGAGCTTCAGAAATCTACCTGTCCTCACTCCTCAGTGCTGGGGTTACAGGAGCATGCTCCACCCTGGCTGTACACTTGTGTTCTGGGATCTGAACTCTCCTCTTTGTGCTTGTGTGGCAGGCAGTTTAATGAGGAAACCATCTCCTCAGCCCGTTGTTTTCTTTGAGACAATTCATCAGGGTACAGTTACATGCCATTTGCTGGCTCAGCGTGCCAACCGAGTTACCAAACTGATGGGTAGATTTCACTTCAGAACTATTTCAACTTAAAGAAAAAACAATCTTGGGCTGGAGAGATGGCTCAGGAGTTAAGGTTAAGACTCTTCTTCATAAGCAGAAGGTCCTGAGTTCGGATCCCAGGTCTCATATAAAAACGCCAGGTGGAAACAGTGGTGGCCTGCTCTTCTGGCCCTGGTGGGCGGAGCTGGAGAAATTTCAGAGCAAAGCAAAAAGGAGATAAAGCAATCTAGGGTGATTCTGGAAGTCACCCTTGATCCTCCACAGGGACCCATGGTGCCCTCTGATGCACATACACACACACACACACACACACACACACACACACACACACACTAAATAAATGTTAAAAAAAATCTTGACAAAAGCTTTATGCCAGGAGGGGGTGCCTGTGACTGTTTAAGGAGCATTTTAAGATAGTACATCATCACTTCCTGCTTTTGATGTAAGTCAGCCTGCGCTCTTTTGATAAGACCTTCCTCCTACGGGTGTTGAGGAATTCAGCAATGAAACTGCTATAAATAAATTTTCCATAAATAGGGAAGCTAAACAAAATTGAGGAATGTAAAAAATTATCACTTCGTGGATTCTCCCCCTTGGAAACAAAAGTCATTCTTTGGAATTTCCGGATGCCGTTGGTCAGTCCGTTGGCTTGGAGAAGTTGGCTGACTCTGATTGTGGGAATTCTATTCAGGGTGCAGCCTCTACCTGGAGGCCTCATCCAAGGCCTCATCCTCATTGTCCTCCCCTGTCTCTTGTGAGTTTTATCTTGTAGCACAGCAGACCTTAGGCCTGGCCTGGGGTGATGGCTCAGAGATTAAAGTCCCCCCCTCTGCCCCATTGCACAAGCAAGAAGACTGGAGTTTGGACTCCCAGATCGCATCTTAAATGCCAGATGAGCATTGCAGCCCCCCCTATAACTCCAGCCTTGGAAGATGGAGATTGGGAAGTCCCAGAACAAGCTTGCTGGCCAGACCAGCTCTGTGAAGTAGTTAGCATTAGGTTTAATTAGAGGCCCTGTCTTAATAAGATTAAGGTGGAAGAGTGATCAATGAGACCCATCATCAATCTCAGACCTTCAACATGAATGTGCACACACATGCAAATGTACACATAACATATGCATGCCCAACACACAAATTCATAAAAATGAGGGGGGGGGAATACAAGAGATCTGAACTGACCCTTTGCCCAAGACACTTGGATAGCACATCAGCAAGTGAAATGTGTTATCCAACATCATCTGCAATTAGAGAATTGTGAAGTGGAACGAAGAGCCACACCGCACACTGTTGGCGTGGCTGAAGCACAACATGGACAGCACCAGACGCTGGCATGGATGGGAGCATGCTCACTGCTGGGAAGGATGGAGAATGTGCAGCTAGTTTGCAGGACAATTGGGCCCTTGCAAAACCAAGCATAGTCTAACCTTGACTATACTGTGGGTATTTATCCAAAGGAATTGAAAATTCTACAGCAACAAAAATCTGCCCCCCAAAATGGCACATGGTTAAAGCAGCTTTACTCCTCATTGTCCCAAATGGGAAGCAGCCAAGCCGTCTTCTTTTAGACCAGTGGATAGTCCGATATGGTGCATCTGTAACATAGAATATGGCTCAGCTGTAAAAAGAAATGAGTTATCCAAGTCGAGAAAAGATATGTAGGAGATTGGATTGCAGGAGATTGCCACGTTGCTGTATGTAACTCCCATTTATTAACATTCTGGAGGAAGCCAAGCCACACGAGAGTAAAAAGATCCACTATTTGCTGGGGTCCAGGATGAGGGGGAAGATAGCTTGTTAGAGTGAGCGCAGAGAAGTAACTTGATGGTGCTATTATGATGGATACATCACATCAGCATTTGCCAACACCCATGTAAAATTTGGACTTGATGTTGCCCCATTGGTCGTAACAAATGCACCACAACATGTAAGATGTTAATCACTGAGAAATGGCATGGGAAGAGAAAGTGTGTGGAAGTCTACTGTTCTTGTGGTTTGATTCCTTTCCCCTGTAAACTGGTATAGGTTTCCCCTTTTTTTCTCCTTGACAAATTTTGGAGAATGTGAGTGACACTACACCCACAAGTCATTGGGGCGCCTGGAGATTGAATGCTTCTTCACTGACAAAGTGTGTGTATGTGTGTGTGTGTGTGTGTGTGTGCGCATGAGATTCCTCCCTGGCTTATTGTGCTTCTCGGTGCTCACAAAGCAATGTAAACATGAACATGAAAGCTATGATTTTTAATCAAAGCCAAAACAGTGGCACTGTTCTCAAGGATGAAAACACGAAATCCAGATGCCAGGCATACATGGAGCAGAGTTACCAAGACGATTGCTAATCAGAGACAGATATACGTGCAATGTATTAAAAAAAATCAAGTAAGGCTGGTGAGTGATTGAGCTGACCGTTTCCTTCTCCAATTTCAGGTCAAGGTTTTAAATGGCATCTGCGACAAAATGGTCCGCTCTCCCAGGGACCCCATCATGAACCAGTGTACATGCCTGGAAGAAGTCCACTTACCAAACGTTAAACCCGGGGAAGGCCTGGTAAGAATTCTAGTCGCACTAGCTGCATTTTCAAGTAAGGTACCTGAGCATTTGCTGGTTTTAATTATTATTATTATTATTTTACTCTTTTCACTCTGAATGTGTGTAATTAGATTAGGTTATCAATCATCCTATAGCTATGAAGTTGCTGTCTTAAATTCTAGAAGTTTTTTCGTAAATCTTTAAAGTATAAAAATAAATACTACTTTAAAATGGTACACTCATATCTTAGCAGTTTTATTTTTAGGGCTTAGCCGTGCAAGGAAATGTAAAACTTTTACCCAGAGGGGGACTGTCTCTGGGTGTAGAAACGGTGTCTGTTCTGAAGGTTTCTGTCTCTGTTAGCATCAGGATGGAAGTGAATCGTGGCTTGTGGAAGGAAATTATTCTTGGGACAGCTTCAGATATGTTCCCAAGCCCTGTGTGAGGTCCTTAAGTGCCTGCAGGTGATCTCTCTGTAGGGAACATGCATCCCAGGGGGTTCATTTGTAAGTGAAGACACCCATCAGGGTCTTTGATTGGCTAGTTGGTAACTTTGAGTCAGAGAACTTGCATGTCATTTTCCTCAAAGGGTTGCTGAAGGAATTCCAATGTTGAGAGCAGACAGCATGTATGTGCCTTCGTGATAGTCATGGCTAAGGAGGAGGAAGAGAAAGAGGAAGACAGGGAAGGAGAAGGAATAGAAGGAAGGAAGAAGAGGGGAAGGAAAAGAAGTAGAAGAGAAGGAGGAAGAGAAAGAGGAGGGGGAAAAAGGAAGGAAAGAGAAGGAGGAAAGAGAAGGAAGAAGAGAAGTTGTTTCTTGAGTGCATATAGTTGTGTGGGATAGTAAGGCAATCTCTTCTCTGAGATAAGGAAACAAAAACCAGATGTGGACAAGCCCACATTCTTGGTAGAAAAACACACACCACCGTTACTTGGCTTCAAAGTGAATGATGGGCTCTGGCAGCTTAAGTTTAAACTGATGAACTTCTGGAGGTAAGTTTATCTTCAAGAATTGGATCGTACGTCTGGAATGAGCAGAGATGGAATTGTTCTTTCGGATCATGAGTTACCTAGAGATGCCAAGTGTCAACCTTGAGGGTCTTCGTGTTTGATGCGAATCTCGTGACAGAGCGGTAGAGGCTGCTGAGCAGGACGAGTTCATGGCAAAGTGGTTTCTAGATGACTACGATGTGGATCTCAGAGTGAGAAACTACAGTACTTGGTCCAGTTTCCCTTTTCATTGTCCATCTCCGTCTTCTAATGGGAACAGTGTATGCTTGGGTTGCTAAATTGTATGCAGAATACCTTGGTACTTCGGTGATCACCTGTGCTGCCTGCATGTCTCTGTGCAGGAAGATGTGGCAGTACACAGGAGGAGGGAAGAAGAAGCAGTGGCGTGGGGTGGAGGTGGGGCGTGGAGGGTAGCTACTAGAAGATGGAACCACACACATTCATTGTATTTATATATAAAAGCTTCAGAGAATAAAAGCAACACAGCAGTGCCAATTACTATCTGCATTTTATTCCTTCACAAGCTTTGCCTTTACCCCCTGCCCTATATTTACTCACTGTTGGCTCAATAACGTTGCTCTGCAATTGCCACTGATACCAGATGTAACTATCTGCATTGTATCATTTCCCTGGGAAAAAGAGATGGTCAGCGGACAGCCCTGGGCCTGGCTCATTGAGCAGGTCTGAGAAAATTCCTTCATCCTAAAGCGTTGTGGCGAATTCTGTACGCCGGCTCCCCAGATTATAATATCAAAGAGATGTTCTGTCTGATTCCTTTCACTAGGATTTCAGCTTGTTCTCTTCTCTTTCGTTACCTTCTGGATAGAGTTTCAGGAGACTGAAAAATGAGCATTGTTCAGGAGAGACGGTTCAATGTTTGATGAGTTCAGGTCTCCCTCATTGCTCTCTCTCTCAAGGGTTGCCATCGTGAGTTAATGTGTTTGTGATTCATTCTAGGGCATGTACATCAAGTCAACCTACGATGGATTGCACGTGATTACTGGAACCACAGAAAATGTAAGTGTGTCTTTGACATGTGAAAGCCACTGTGTGTTCAAACAGTTCAAAGCTCAGAGCTCTGAGCTTGCATTTGGCTGTGTGCGTGCAGAACTGCTTGGATGCCTGTTCTGTGTATTTCTGTTGATAGAATAGATTCGGCTTATCTCTAGCTCTTGTCAATTTATTACTTGAAATTGCCCCTTATTGCTGTATTGCTCTGGTTCACACACCATGCCCAGTTTTTACCTCCACCCCGTGTTCATTATTTCTTTTGCACTATGGAAGTGTTAAGCCATAAATAGAAAAATGAATGATCTCTCTCTTTTTTTGGCTGTTGTTGTGCTCTTTTAAGACAGGGCTGGGTGGCCATGAATGTAGAATATAAATGTTTCATTTAATTGAATTTTTATATGACTCCAAGGGACCTCTTTTCGCATTTTTACATGACAGTCTTTCTATAGACATAATATTGAAATTTAGCTCTTGACTTCAGTCTGGTGAATAGAAACAACAGCTCTGTTTCTATTATGGGAGATTTTGTACACTATTCATTTCCTTCAGAAAATTCTATAGATAAGGTTATTCATATGTGTGTGTATATGTGTTTTCAAGTGGACGGATGAAAGCTACACATGCGTGCACATGTATTTAGAGACCTGCAGTGTCCTTCTCAATTGGTCTCTGCTATATTAAGGTGGGAATCTTTTACTTGGATCTTGCTGATTGGCTAACCGGCTGGCCAGCGATTCCCATGAATCCACCTGGTCTCCTCAGGTGCTGGCGACCTGAACTCAGGTCCTTGTGCTTGTGTGGCAAGCCCTTTACCCGCTCAACCATCTCCCAGCTTTAAGCACTCCTGTGCCTCCCCCCTCAAGCACTGACGCGCAGAGACGTGTGGGTTGCATGTGGTAGGGATGACCTGCTTTCAAGTGCTGCTGGCATGAAACTGAAAATGTCTGAGCAGCTTCCCAGTGTCTGAGGAATGAATCTGTTTAATAAGCAGAGGGAGGAGGAAATATCCCAACACAGAGGAAAAAATTTGACAGCTATTTTTTTCCCCACTGTGTTTGGTGAAAACGTGTGTCTAATATTAGACTTCAGCTGCTAGGCCTTTGGATGAAGTGTGGCGTGGTCTCAGATGAATGTTTGTTAAAGCGACATTGCTTAAGGTAATCAGTGAATTATAAATCACTTCTGTGGTTCCATAGACAAGTGTGTGGAAGAAGTGCTATCTTTAGGTATCCTTGTTAAAAACAAACAGAACAGAACAAAAACAAACCCTGAGAGTCACTAGGACTTTACATCTGATAGGTAATGATGGCATAGGAAGTTCTAAACACACATACAAATCCTTTATTTAATTTGCTTTTACACCATAATCCTATAGAGACTTGGTATCCCAAGGCTCGACCTTGGGATGCCATTCAGTACACTATTGTAGAGTTGGTGGGTTTACAAAGGTGGTGCAAATTTCAGGTTCTAAAGGGTTGAAGTCCTTTATTTGTACAAAAGAAAAATTCTTAATTAAAAAAAAAAGCCTGAGATAAACAGCTTTAAAAAAATGAAAGATTGAAGGCTTGTAGCCTGACATTTGATGATGTTGTTTGACTTGACCAGACTTGCTCCTTCTGGGTTTGAAGTCATTTCACCCTTAGCGGGACACTGTTGTGTTACTTCCAAAAGGCACGGGTTGCTTCTTTCTGTTCTGACCTTCTTTGTTTGAATACAAGAGCTGAGCGACAAACTATACTGTTGCTTTCCAATGAAATGGCAAACATGTTTAAAAGCACCTCCCTAAATTCCCACCAGAATTGGAATACTGGGTGAATGACCTGGGGTTCATCTAGATAGAGCTTTTCTGGTGTTCCCATCCAGACCGTGTGGAGGTCACTTCTCAGTCACGTGGTTACCGTCATGTTAGAGGTCAAGAAGTGGGGCCTAGGAAGATGGCTCAGTGGGTAAGAGTGCTTGCTGCACAGATATGGGGAGCTGGATTTGGATCTCAGCATGCATGCAGAAAAACTGGCCTGGTGGGAGCAGAGACAGGAAGATCGCTGGGGCTTACTGCCCTTCAGCCTACCTCACCTTCAGAAGGGAAGGCAGGGAATGATATGATGGGATATGAAGCTTTGGTAACCTGTGTGTGTAGGTATATGCACACGCACAAACACACACACACATTCACATGCATAACAACACACACATGCACCACACACAAATGCATATACAACACACACATACATACATGTATACACATACTCATACACCCCCCCAAGGAAAACTTAATCTCATTCCATCTGGTAGTCTGTTTAAAAATACTGTCCATCGCTTTAGTCATACAGTATGCTTTTATTAAGTGCCTGGAATGTGCTAGAATCGGAGCTAGGCCTGTGTCCGTGGGCGGGAAGTGGATAGGAGCCCACTTTTCGAGGGCTTCCTCTGGACAGCTCTCACTCTGTGGGGGAAGTAAATGCCAGCTCCAGTCAGCTGTCCAGCCACCATGTAAGGTTACGGTCGCTCCCGTCAGAATGCTTTGCAGGAAGCAGAGGGAGTGAGTTGAAGTGGGCAGAGACCAAAGCTCTCCTCCCAGGTTGTCTCTGCGCGCTGTCAGCCGGGGCACCAGACCGAGGCAAAGTAGCCGGCTGGCCATGCTCAGCGCCCGGTACACTTTTCCAAGTGACCCATCAAGTGGTCAAGATCAGGATCATTTCGGGGGTGACTCTATCTGATTTCTTCTTTGGTGTTAATCGAGATGTTACTCGGGAGTCTCAGCAACCTCTCTTCCCCATCCTCCTCCCTGAGAGGCGGTGGGAACTGGAAAGCTTCAGAAGAATGGGGACATTGTCTGTCGGGCCATCACCCGCAACAAGTGTCATTTTCCGACTCATGGTGAAGATAGGCAAAACTCCTGACCTGGGGAAAATGTTGGTATCGAGCTCTCTCTTTACCAGTGTTCTGCCAGGCACAGCCCTGAATCACTTGGTAGGACATTTGAGAAATGAATGCACGAGGATCCTTCCGAAGCCAAGTCAGCTGAGGACACTAGTTCTTGTGTTTTGAGATTACAGTCTGTAAACAAGGGCTTCCTGACCTCGGGACCATCTCTTAGCAAAGCTTGCCTCTGCTAAATCCTCTGCCCACTCAGATTGAGTGGATGGTGTTGAGGAGGGTCGTCCTCCCTGAAGTGAGCTGGTGGGTGGGTGAGTGCGTATGGGTTAAGCATCTGGCACGCAGGTGTGAGAAGGAACACAGGTAACTTCACGTTGAAAAAAAGAGACACAGAGGAAGAGACAGTAGACAGGCGTCTCCCTTGAGCTGCTGGTCGCTATGGCAACAAGTGAGATGTTTTTGAAAATAACTAGCACTGTTACCTGTGCCTTCCACGGAGCCTGGGAAACCAGAGGGAGTATTTTGACAAGTTAATGCCGCTCGCTAATTTCTTGTTGAACCTATCGCGCAGTGGAGGGAGAGAATTCAGCAAGTGTGTCTTGAGTTTCTTTGCTGCCCCCTTTCCCATTTTCCAAGGTGTTATTTTGTATTTGGATAGCTGTGAATTGAAGCTTCAGCCAGCTGCATACATTACAAGATTAGATAACACTGCCCTAGGTCATGTTTAATTAGCAACCGAAGATTGACTATTACTTTTTGTTACGTGACGTATCTTAAACACAAAGAATTCTAATTTGCTTACACGAACAAAAATACCATGGGCACCAGGTCCAACAAGTGGATCATGTCATTTTATGTCAGTTTTTGTTGCTGCAAAGTAACAGCAGTATATTATTGTGGAGAAACAAAGTGTATGGGTTTTCCCATATTGCCAAATACTCACTCACCTTGACTGTAACCTGAAAATGAGACAATGATTTTCTTTTCTTTACAGAAACAAATTTTTTTTGGTTTCCATTAAGTTCCAATTTTGATAGCATTGTGATAATATGGTAAATAAGATGGGGGGAAACCAGATTTAAGTTTCATAAGGAAAAGGAATGTAAGAGTTGTAAAGACAACTTTGGTTAAGTGGCTTGTCAGCTTTCGCAGGGTGTGGGAAATGTTTTTGTTCAGAGGGACCAAGAGCTGTTAGCCACTGATCACTGCAGTGCATTTACAGCTTCCTAGGCTACATGAACTCAGCTACAGGCCGCAGCCATAAAGCAAATGGTGTGGTACTCCCTGTGCCAGGAGGCTTGGAGGGACCACTTGAATATAGTCTTTTTGCTATTCTTTAAGAGCTTTATTTCTGTGGCTGGATGTCTACAGAAGGAAGAACTAGAGGCAGAAAGAGAATGTTCAGAGGCTAAGCATGTCTCCTCGTTTCTCTCTAGTCCCCTGCAGACAGGTCTCAGAAGATTCACGCGGGCGACGAAGTCATTCAAGTCAATCGACAGACAGTGGTGAGTTTCTTCATTGGAATTTAATTTTTCCCTTTAGAATATTCAGTGATTGCTAAAGCCCTTTGGCTGTGTGTGTGTGTGTGTGTGTGTGTGTGTGTGTATGCGTGCACACATGCACAGGTGTACAGATATTTGAGCATGTGTGCCTATGGAGATCCAAGGGTGTCATCAGAAGTCATCCTGGGTTGTTCTACTTCCTTACTGCTTTGCTCTGGGGTTTTCCAAGCTTCACCTTCTAGGGCCTGAGTTATAGGCTGCCACCATTTTTACCTGACTTTAAAAATTTTTTTTTATTATTTATTTAATTGTGCGTGCGTGCGTGCATGCATGCGTGCGTGCGTGTGTGTGTGTGTGTGTGTGTGTGTGTGTGTGTGTAGAACCATGGGTGAATTCGGGAACCATCATGGACGCCTCCACCTCCTCCTTGTTGACTCTGCCCTGGGATTTACACGCTCTATCCTACCAGGACCAGAAATGCAGGCCACCCCCGCTTCTGCCTGGTGCCTATACGTGGGGTCTAGGATCCAAACTCAGGACCTTCCGCCTGCAAGGCAGAGACTTAACCCCTGAGCCACCTCTCCAGCCCCTTGACTTTTTTTTTTTTTTTAATGTGGGATCTGGGGTTGTGAACTCAGGTCCTTTTGTGTGTAAGGCAAAGGCTTTAGCCCCTGAACCATCTCTGTAGCTCTCCCCCCCTTTTTTTTAATTTACAATTTTTACCCAGCCTCCCACGGTGTTAGGAGTAGGAAGATGGACATATTTGTATCTGCCTGCTTAGTCGTAACTCTTCATTTCCTTGAGATGAATTCCTGGGTTTGTTCTTCCATTCCTTGTGAGCGTGTCTTCCCAACTCCTCTTTCTTCCCGTGAAGGTGGGATGGCAGCTAAAAAACCTGGTGAGAAAGCTGAGAGAGAATCCCACGGGGGTCGTGCTGCTGCTGAAGAAGCGGCCCACGGGCTCCTTCAATTTCACTCCCGCGCCCCTGAAGAACATGCGGTGGAAACCGCCTGTCGTGCAGGTAACTGTGCCCATTGGGGACCTCCATCTAGTGTTAGCAGAAGAACCATGTCCTTTAAGTTAAATGAATTAAATTATTTTTTTTGAATTAAATTATTAAAATGTAAAGGCGATTGGTTTCAGGAGTTGCTTTGCCTATTTAGATCTTCCCGGGGCATTGTGGTGGCCACTAGCCAGTTGGGGCTGATACATAATTTAAAAGGCCGTTCTTCCATCTCACTGGCCACATCCCAGGTGCTGACCATTTGACTGTGGCTAGTGCTGTCATATTGGACAATGCAGGTGTGGACGGTCCCATTATCAAAGAAGATTCTAGGTCTCCTTTTCTCAGGGAGCCATGGTCATGATTTGAATGTGGGTCATCCCCCACAGGCCCATGTGTTTGCATCCTTAGCTGGTGTTAATATTCGGGGAGGTTGTGGCAGCTTTAAGAGGTGGAGCCGCACTGGAGGAAGAGTCACTGCGTAGGTCTAGCCATGAGGTTTGGTAGCTTTGCCCTGCGTCCCTTGCTGTCTGCATTGTCAAGTGGCCTCATCAACCCCATGAGCACACGTGTGACCTCATGCACATTTGTCTGAGAACATATCTTTCCATTCTCATTGTGCTTCTCAAGTACGCAATGTGCTCTTGTGAACCATCCTGTGTGGTCAGTGCCGGGCTCTGGAGGAGGGGATTCAGATGGTGTAGGTACGAGGGGTTCACTGACTGTGGGAGAAGACCACTTTGGAACTGGGCAGTAGTTAAGAGGGACCTGCACCGGCAGGTGAGGAAGCATCTTGTAGAGAAGCAGGATGCTGTTCTTTAAGACCGTCACCCTTACATCCTGGGTGCTTGGTGGCCCTCAGAAAAGGGCAGTGTCTCGGGTAAGGTTTTCTAGAAGCAGAGGTAGGCTTCTTGTGAAAGTGATTTTGAGGGCAGGTGCTTCAGATAAACTTGCAGGGAAGGAGGAAGGCAGAATGAAGAAGAGGGGGGTGGCAACCTTGCAGCCGGCCCTACGGGACAGAACAGCCCCAAGCAAGCTCACAGCTACAGATGGGCCTTGTTGGTCCTGCTCCCAAGGGGTGGCTTTGTCTGCCGAGGCCCACTCCCTAAAGAAGGGGTTTTTGGGATCCACTGGATGCTTGAAATTCTGGAGTTGGGATCCGTGGGACAGGGGTCTCTGGGTGGTCTCGCAGCCCATGCTCCAAGGCATGAGACCAGATGGAGGCACACGGGTCAGCTGATGCAGAGCGGCGTAGAGGGAGTGCCGGGCTGAGGCGTGTGGACTTCAGCCCCAGTGTCAGGTTGACACCTGCTCCTGCATTCCTAGTGTGTTACCAGGGCGACAAAGGACACCTACAGGCGCTGGCGTCCAAAGTCAAGGGATCAGTACAGATCGGAACAGAGAGACAGTGCTCTCTGGCTGGGCGGCAGCTACCCTGTCTGCCTGTCTCCTCTGCTATTTCTGCTCTGTCTTCTGCCTGTCTGTGTATTCATCTTCAAAGGACACAGTCATGTTGGGTTGAGCCCACCCTAATGTCTCAGGTTAACTTGCTTAACTTTTTAAAGATGCAGTGCAGTGTTCGAATACAGTTGCAGCGTAAGGTTCAGAGTAGGAATTTCGAGGGGGACACATCTGGAACAGCAAGTAGAGAGCTGCAGTGTGTGTCTGGATGTGGGGTGATGTGGCCCTGAGCAAACCTGGACTATGGGGTGCTTCAGATGAACAACCTGTGATGTGAGCTCTGTTTGAGGTCACAAGCAATAAAGCCTGGTGGCCCCGAGGAGGCCTCAGAAGTGATCCCTGGGTTCATGTCCCAGCTGCTCTTGGGCGCCTTGGGCACAGTGTTCAGCCCTTCTAAGTCTTGCTGTTCTAATTATTGCTGTGGCCATTGCAGAGGGCTTTGGAGTAAACAGCGGGAAGGCCAGCAAGACACATGGTTGGTGACACGTTGAGAGGTGATAGATACTAGACCGTAAGGAAAGGATTGAGGACGGTGTGGTGTGTGTGCCTGAGTTTGAGGTAGTGGAGACAAACCCACGTGCCTGTGTTCAGAACACGAGAGACAGTTAGTTGCGTGGAAGTCCAGGTAAGATCCTCCCTTGGCTTTTAGAAACTCACTTTACAAGAGACAGGCTTTGGTTTTCCCTCTTCCTGCCGAGTGTGCCCACTGTGCATGCGGGACAAGCAGAGGGGGTGAAATGGAAACTCAGCAAAGTGAGCACCATGAAGAATCCGCAGGTGTCACCCAATGTTGTAGCTACCCTGTGCTCTCATCACCTGCCTGGGCCACTTTAAGACTTTAAGGACCGGTAGACACAGATGGTAGACCTGCTCGGCTCCTGGCACTGTGATCTTGAGTTAACTCAGCCTTCCTTGCCACTGACTGCCAGTGGGATTGTCAGTGCCACCGTTTCACTGAGGCACGGGTATTTAAATGACCTTCCCTCAGCTGGAGTGCCAACCCTGGTGCCTGACTTCTGAGAGCTCTCGGTGAATCCCGAGTGTCCCACAGAAGCGCGGAAGTTGGGCACCATCACCAGCTGTGAGCACGTTGGCCTCGGGGCTGAGCTTGGGGAGGGGAGAAGTACTCAAAGAAGGATCTCGGGGTTGACCTCTGTTCTTTCGTTCTCTGCCTGGCTCTCATTGCAGACTTCCCCGCCACCCACCACGACCCAGTCCCCAGAGAGCACCATGGACGCTTCGCTGAAGAAGGAGAAGCCGGCCATCCTGGACCTGTACATTCCTCCTCCGCCCACTGTCCCCTACTCTCCCCGGTACGTCAAGGGCTGGGTAAGATCCTCCATGGGGATGTGATGATCTCTGGGATCCCCAGGAAGGAGTCACTGGTGTGTAGTATGAGGGGCTAAACCAGAAATCAATGCTGGGTACTTGGTCCGACTCACCGTATGGAAAGCCAGGGCGGGTGTCACTGACAATGGGGCCGTGGACTTTGGTGAGAAGGGACCTTTAAAACAAAAGAAGACCGGGGCTGGAGAGATGGCTTAGGGATTAAAGTCTTTGTCTCACAAGCAGAAGAACTTGATTTCGGTTTCAAGATGTCACATAAAGAAGGTCAGGCAGAATTCTGGCCCTGGAAGGCAGTGCCTGAGACTCTCAGAGCAAAGCATTAAGGAGGTAGAGCAACCCAGGATGATTCCTGATGACATCCGTGGGCTCTCACAGGCACGCACACTCAAATGTCTACACGTACATGCACACGCATGCACACACGCACGCACGCACAGAGCCATAGGGCTTTAGAGATCACTGAATATTCTAAAGGGAAAATTAAATACCAATGAAAACACTCACCACTTTCTGTTGATTGACTTGAATGACTTTGTCGCCTGCGTGAATCTTCTGAGACTTGTCTGCAGGGCACCAGAGAGAAACGAGACATGCTTAGCCTCTGAACTGTCCTTTCCTGCCTTTAGTTCTTCCTTCTGTAGACATTCAGTCACAGAAATGAAGGTCTCACAGGCACACACATTCAAAGTATCCTCTGGTACACCTCCCCTCCTTAGAAGACACACACACAAAGAGCAACATAGCTTACTTGTGAGCAGTTTAGAAAAGTGAATGCCTTGGCAGGGGCTGTTTGAAATTCATGAAGCTTAACCTACTTTAACATCATGGTCAATTCCATCTTTGGGGGTAAAATTATTAAATATTTATGTCAGTCATTAAGGGTTGTGGTCTGATTTTACTGAGAACTATGCCCATAGTTACATATAATATATATATTATATGCCAGTATACAGATGTAATATCATGGTGCTCTATGAAACTGTGGGTCTAATGGACTTGAAGGTTTGTGTGCCTCATGTGTATGTATGTGCGTCATAAGTTCCAGGCGGCAGTTGCTGTTTGCTTGGGGGATGGCTTTGGTGTGTGCTCCAGGCTTGTTCATGTGGGCTCACATGTTCACACAGGTCAACAACATGGGAGAATCTTTTGCACTTACTGAGAGTCTGTTGACACAAAACAGATGTAGTCAGAGCCTCATTCATCTGCTTGTTCACGTACAAATTGAGGGGAAAAAGTTTCACAAGACAAAGTTTAGGCTATGCCCATTTCAGTGAAAGTTTTCTTGGTCATTTATTTTTAGTCCTTTGATCTGTTTACTTCCTGGGGACACAGATTTCCTGTGGTTTTCCTTGTTTTACATTGACCAAATGATAGCATGCAGAGAATTTACCTCATGTGACCTGCTCATAAAGCATCCACGTAATAGATCCTGTTCCCCTGAAGGCTGGGATCTTGTGCCCCCGAGATGTGGCGTGGGTGGTGTTGCCCAGAATCTCACAGACCAAGGTGTAGAGAGTTATGTCAGAAACTGTAGGGAGATTCTCTCCTCTGGCCCTGTGTGTTCTCTGGGCTTCAGAGACGGCTTGTGGGAATTCTGGCAAGAAACGGGCTGGTTACATAGGGAGAATAAAATTAGTGCACAGGGACATGCACACGCAGACCATTAATGAAGGCTGTTCTCTGAGGAATGGAAAATACCGGTAGATTGAGAGAAATAAGTTGTGAGTCATTTTGCAGGTGGGAGATGGGATTTGTAAGGTGGGTTTAAGCTGTAGGAGGTAGACACGTCGGGGAGGGAGATACATGTAGGAAGCTCATTTGTGGAGACCACACACAGGTAAGGCTCAGCACCGCACTACTTGGGGATTTGCTTCATTCTTTATAATTCTCTTTTGTGTTTGTGCTGATTGGTTCCTGTCTGGTAGCTTGGTCCCAACCACCTAAGTGGTATTATCCACTGACCTTTAGGTAAAATTTGAATAGAAAATTGAATAGTGATTCAACTGTTCCAGGTAATCTTTACTGAGTTAGAAATAGTCATCTTCCTCCGGTTTCTAGAAAGCACCTTTGTGTTTCTGGGAAAATTTTCATACCTGACTACTTGGCTCAACTACATCTCAATTCTTTTTTGCTGGTTCTGAGCAAAGATACTTTGCTGGGTGTGAGACAAATGGTTTGGGATGTCCCTCTTTAATTCTCTGAATTGCTGTTGTGACAGTAGATTGGCTTACAGAACAGTGATGAGGGTGTTGGGGGGAGACTAGAACCGTGTTTCCTAGGTGCAGCCACACTGAGCAGGCATGAACAGTGCCCACATTTGCTCTGTCTCAGCTGGTTCATTCTGGTCAATAGGACCCGCCCTTGTGTAAAGAGGTGCTGAATAAAGTGGGGTTCTCCTTCCAATGGGAAGGGAGTCCAATGTCACAGGTGCTGGTGGTCGCAGCATTGAGTTGTTCTTCGTTGGTTCTGCAGCAAGAGACCTCCCCTGGGAGCATGCTAATGACCCCACCTCTCTTCTAGGGAGGAACACGGAAATTTTCTTTATGGAGGATACGGGAAGGGGAAGCAGCCCTTGCCAGGGCGCAAGGGTGCAGAGTCCCCGAACTCCTTCTTGGACCAGGAGAGTCGGAGGCGAAGGTTCACCATCGCTGACTCCGATCAGTTGCCTGGGTATTCAGCAGAAACGAACTTCCTGCCGACGAAGATGAGGGAGAAAACGCCATCTTACGGTGAGCCCGTGCTGTGGATCTGGCCCGTGGTTCCCTTAACTTCCCTGTCCCTCCCCCTTCCTTGCTGGGAACTCGAGCGTGAACTTGGCAGACTCTAAAGGTAATCCGAGGCAAACATAAGTCTCAATGAAATTCCAAGTATGAGGCCTGTGTTCATCCCGATAGGCAAAGCCCTATTGAGTCATCCTGCTGGGCGAGCTCTCCTTACACGGGTAGTTTTCAGCGCCCGGCCTTCCACTGTGCCCTTGGAGACTCAGAGACTCATGTTTAGCATACCTCGGATCCCATCGCCTGCTGTGGAGGAATGCTTTTATTATACAATTTGGGTTTTTTTCTGCCCAAGAGGTTGTGATGCGGTGGTTGAGATTATGCATGAAGTGAAAAGAGTCTTTGAAGTCCCATGAGTCACTAACTTCGTCACCTTTCTCCCGTCCCTCTGAAGGCAAGCCTCGGCCTCTGTCCATGCCTGCAGACGGAAGCTGGATGGGGATTGTGGACCCTTTCGCCAAACCTCGAGGTCATGGGAGGAAAGGTATGTTCCGTCTGTGCAGATCAGAAGCACCTAAGGCCCTCTCCCAAGCTCTGCTCCTAAAGGCGCTGATGATACCTGCACTTGGCTTTCCTGAGGCCCAGTTTGTCAACTGTTCAATCTGGCTTGCTGACAGTTGCTAAGATCCTATTTATGTGTGGAATGGCAAAACTGCATAATCCTAGTTAGTGACCATGAAACTCCTAGTTACCATAAGAAGGGCTTTAAGAAGGCTGTGGACGTGAATGGCCTACTTTCATTAAGAAGTAATTCATTAAACAATCTCATTTTTCTGTTTTCTGGTTGTTTTCAGAGTCCACTTGATTTTCGATGAATAAATTATTTGTAATAAATTATTTGTAATTTTTCATGTCGTAGAGCTTGATTACCACCTGAATAAAAAAAATGTGTTTACCTCACCCTGGAGTGAAGCACATAGTTTTTACATATTTAAAAACATTTTGGGTCCAGAGAGATGGTTCCAGGGGTTAAACCTCTGCTTCACAAGCAGAAGGCCCTGAGTTCAGATCCTAGATCTCAACATAAAAATGTCAGGCGGAAATGTCAGCAGCCTGTACATCTGGTCCTAGAAGTTGGAGCCTGGAAAACTCCAGAGCAAAGCAAATAGGAAGTAGAAACAATTTAGGATGATTCCCGAAGTTACCCTTGGGCCTCCACAGACACACACAATGCCCTCTGATATACAGAGACAGACAGACAGACAGACAGACACATAATAAAATAAAAAACAGTAAAAATAATTTTGATTTTTTCTTTGCCAGATTGCATTTGAGGTTTGTGGCATGTTACACAATTGCTTTTGTAATATTAAAATGGGGAACAAGTGAAAGGTAGACTGTAGGTAGTAAGTGAAGGGAGAAATAATTTTGGAGACTTAAACCTTCCACATGATCAACCCCTGACATCTACCGGGTCCTCAGTAAAGGCTGTTGTACTTACCTCATGTGGATCATACTGAGACGACTGGGGGGGATAGTGATGCTCCCTGTACCCGTGAAAATCCACGTAGCAGTCAGCAGGTGGCAGGGCTGGCCTTTGTTTAGATTTAGAAGCAGTAACTTCTTCGTCCCTTCCTGCCAGTCTGGATTTAGTCTTTATGTATTGCACTGGGGTGCAGGAGTTAGGGGAGTGGGAGCAGGAAGACTGTTTTCCCCTTCCTGTGTTTCCAGAGTGACTGTTTCAGAATCAAGGATATTTGTCTGCACGTGGTCACAGCAGTGTAACAGGGATGGAACGTACACAGGACAGAGCTTGTCCTTGGCAGTGTACACCTGGGTGGTTTTAATCTCTTCAGAGTTGTGGATCAGTCACCACAGGCTAATTCTATGACATGGTCATCAACCCCCCCCCCCAAAGAATATCTCAGCAGCCACCCCCAATCCCAGGCCTTTTAGCTCCTCAGCATTCAGCCTGGGACTTTACCCACTCTGTGCATTTCATGCAGACTGTCTCCTTCTCATGGTGTGGCTATATGACAGTGGGCACTTTTAAAAATGTCCTTTCCCCCTTTGAATTTAAAAGCCAAATGAGTGCATCGAAAGATATTTAGAAAGCACGACAAAGTAAAACCCATCTGGGATCCATGTTCAAAACCGAGAATCAATCCTGTAAATGTTTTGTCTTCCAATTGTGTGTGTGTGTGTGTGTGTGTGTGTGTGTGTGTGTGTGTGTGTGTAAAAGCATGTGCATATATTTTGAACAATGTAGAAAATGGAAGCTAAGCTTATGTGTGGCACCTTAGACCAGTTGGTCATCCTGGCACCCTGAAAAAATGTAGAAGATGGAGGAAAAAAGATGCTCATTGGTATTATGTGAAATGAATCTTATCCAGGGCATGTAATTTAAAATTATAGCTGTGTTAGGAGACTATCTCCTTATAAAGAGCACATTTTGCTCAGGTTTTTATTGTTGGATATTTATTTCTATCTCTCCTCCCAATTACCAAACTCACACACACACACACACACACACACACACACACACATACACACACGCACGCACCACGCACGCGCGTGCACACACACACACACAGAGGTGGGTAGGGATGGGCAAGTGTTGATTTCAAATTTAAACCATGTTGCATGACTTGCTCCTGTTTCTGATTCAAGAACATGCTAGATAGATCTAGCCTTGCGGGAAGAAGAGTTGGTTATGTCCTTGCTTCTGAGGTGACACGAGGACATGAAGGTGGCACTAGGCAGCATGTTCACGGCTTAACAAACTCGTGGGTTTGTGTGCACACAGGGGAAGACGCCCTCTGCCGGTTCTTCAGCAACGAGCGGATTCCTCCTGTCATGGAGGAGAGTACCTCGCCTGGGTACCGGTTCTGCAGACCCACCCCCGAGAGGCACCTGGTGCGGGGTGCGGACTACATCCGAGGCAGCAGGTGCTACATCAACGCCGACCTGCACAGCACCTCCACCATTCCATTCCAGGAGGAAGGGATCAAGAAGAAATCCACCTCATCGGCCGCGAAGGCGTCCTCAGCTGAGCCCTCGTTGCTGGTCAGCTGGCTGACTCGCCTCAAGCTGTTGACTCACTGAGGGTCGCCCTGTGGGCCACCCCCTGGTTCCTGCTAACAAGTGCCTTCCTCCCCAGTGGACAGCCCCTCGGGACTCCAGCCACAGGGTTCCACAGAGACTGCATTCCATTTCATTGGCTGTTTGTGGAGCATCATCCTCGGACTGGGGAGCGGGCAGATGGCGTCGCATCCAGAGCATCTCAGGGTGCTATTGTTGGTGGGGGGGGGGACCTGGCTGTTCCCCACCTCCTTAGTGTTGGAACATGGAGACATGCTCGGCCCAGAGGCGTGAATGTCAGGAAGTGGCGATGTCGTTCATTGTCGTGTTGGGGTCCAAGTTCTGTACCTGCAAAAGCCAGTGGAGGAAACCCTTCTGGTCGGATGCTTAAAGTTCTGTACTGATTTAAAAGCACAGCAGTGCAGCTGATGTGATGGCATGAGGTAAGCGCATGAGGCTCCACGTACATCAGCTGTTACCCTTACTCAACCCATCTCGGCGTAGGTCAGCAGACGTAGAGACTCCTGGAGCACATTTGCATAGGGCTTTATTTCACACAAAGCAGCGTCCGGCTCCTTGTGACAGCCTTTGCTGTACTTACATTCTGTGTAAAAGAAGAATCTGTAATGTTTTGCTGAAAGCCAAAGAAAGCATCGTTCAGAGAAGCAAAGAGAGACAGGATTGAGGATTCCCAGACATTCATCAGTGGGCGGTTTTGTCCTGTATGATGACTGTCTTCTGAAAAAGAAGTGACCGCTTGTATGAGTCACGCACGTATTGATAAATAGAAATATCTGGGAAAGCCACATGGTCAACTGATTTTCAGATAGAATCAGGTATTTTTTTGTTGTTGAAAAAAAAGCGTGTCTGGATATTAACTCCTGTTTAAAACTGAATGTGTGATATTTTGCTGGAATGGAAAAATGCTATCTTGTTAATTTAAAGTGTTTCAAATAGAGTTGTATATTTTTATTACTCTTAGCCACATGTAATGGAGGTATTTCTGTCATGTGTCCCACGTGATACCCATGAAAAAGAGCATTCAGGTGTTTTCAGATTTGCAAGTGACCACAGTAGCCCTGGCCAGTATGGGCATGGATATTAAAATGCAAAATAAACTCTCCTGAGTTTTCTCTTTTTTTGGTGGTGGAGGGGTCTGAATTGTAGTAGCAGCTGCTATAGAAGCATATGTGAATGGAATTATGGTAGAGCAATGTTCCAAGCTCCTCTCCCCCCCCACCCCGGGCAGAGCTGGTGACCCCTAAATCCATGGTCCCTCTTGTGCCCCTGTGCATGTTTGTTACCACGGCGGGCACGAAAGGCGTGAGATGCCTCTGGTTCAGAGTGAGCACGTCAGCATGCCGTGGTCAATGATTTCTTGTTGGTGTTTGCCAGCAAACAGAGCTGGTCTGAGTGCGCGTTGCATCTGAAGGACACGTGCAGCCTGTGGGCACAGAGCACATCGGCCTCTGGTGACCAGGAGGGCGCTGTGGGCAGCAGAGTCGGCCCTGCCTGTTTTTCCTTGGGCCCGAGTGCCTTTAAGCAGAATGGCAGTGTTCTCACCCCCTGGCCTATGGGAGGGTTCTTGGTACTGTCATTCTATTGATTAGTGGGTTAAAATAGGTGTGGGGAAGCCCCTCCCCCTTCCCTGAATTTCCCACTAGTGTAGCTGTTTCTTCTAAGATAGCCTTGCTGGAATCCCTGTAGTGTAGTTGTTACACACCTGAGGGTTTACCCTGTGAAGGGGCACCCACAGTACCACAGAGGCCTGGTGTCTCTCAAGTACAGGCTCCCTGTGGCCCATACTTCAGAGAGACGTGAAGATAGGAGGGACTGGGACAGATATGTGAAGGGAGGAGAAGGTGGGCAAAGAGACAGTGGAGAGGGGGGTATGGACAGAAATGCACTCTGTATGTAAAAAAATTCTTAACAAAAAATGAAAATGAAAAGCTCAGAAGGCAGAGCTGGGCAGCCAGCTTCCCTTTCTCTGGGGAGACAATGTCACTTCTGAATCAAGTGACCATCCTCAAGAGAATTTCTTAAACTCAGACTTAACTCGATGGTGCTCACTGCAGATCACCTATTGCACCAGAGTGGTGCTCCCGACACTTCCCTGCCAGAAGTTTCCATCTTCCCCATCCATCCTCTTCAGGCTCTAGTTGAGGTTTTCTTTGTGAATGTGTGTGTGTGTGTGTGTGTGTGTGTGTGTGTGTGTGTATGTGTGTGTGTGTATGTGTGTGTGTGTAATATATATGATTCTTCCTTGAATTACATTTGAAAACTGCTGCTGCTAATAGATTACAAACTTCTGTAATACATAAACAATAGCCTATGAATTGCTTCCACGTGAATGGAAACTCCTTGCCTCAATGGTAATCCAGGTTTAATGGGAAGATACAGTAATTCAAAGCCATGGTCTTCTAGTTCTGCACACCCAAACCAACACCACACACCTTTATAAGAAATCTTTATATTCTGACTTTACAATCATCAGGTGAAAAGCGTGGATGATAAAACATTACAGGTAAGGAGTATGTAGGGAGAATATATGTGCTTTCTAAACAGGCAACCTCATGCTCTTCGCTGAAATGTGTAGAAGTACAATGTTTTGTAAAAAAATGATTATTTCAGTGTGTAGGTGCTGTACACCATGATTTATTAGATTGTGGCAAATCGTAATGAAACTGAACCAAAGTAGAAGATCTGTGTTATCAAATATCGTCTATTATCTATGTATCCTCTGTCTTCCTATCATCTATCAGTATCATCTATCATCTGTCTATCACTATCTTCTATCTTCACTTATCATAATCTGTGAAGTTCTACAAAACAGCTGTCTTTGATACTTTCATACAGAACTGATTCTGTGTGCAGCACAGCTTCAGATTCTTTTTGTATCTAATTCTTTTTTTTATAATACATTTTTTATTATTATTTCAGCTCATACAAACTTAATAAGTACACCAGTTCCCTCCCTCCCTCCTCCCCCCCCTGAACCCCCTGTTCCCTCTCCCCCTCCCCTCATCCCTCCCGCCCCATCCCCCCGTGCCTCCCACCCCGATTCCCAGAGTCCTTTCTTGTGCATGCCTGATTTTCCTCTGGGCCCTCCTCTCCGATGACGTACAAGGACCCAGTGGCATTTCCCTGAACCCTTTCCTGTGTTCCCCTTAAGCATAGGAACACTACTGTGGCTGTCAATCCCTTGCCTCCAAGGATCTTGGTGCCTTTAGCAGATGCTAGACTTTGTGGGGTCAATAGTGTGTTGGACATTGTGCCGGGCATGCAATGTCCAATTATGATTGCTTCGGTCCTAACTTGTGTGGAGTATCTTGCAAATCATTGCTCCTCCCATCCTTTTGCTCTTACACTCTTACCGCCCCCTCTTCCGCAAATGTCCCTGAGCTTCAGGATGGGGAGAGATTAGTCTGGCCTAGTTCTAGGTGGTTGATATAGAGTCTCTGAAGTTCTGGATAGTAGTTTGTTGATTTTCTTTTGCAGTTTTGTTGCTCCTGTAATGCCCTTCACTCCATCGTGGCATCGTGGCATGATGGGCACTGTATGTCACCCCCTGGCCAGAGACAGAAAGCTGTTAAACTGGAGTCTTATTATAAGAGCACATTCAAGGGTAGATGTAATACTTATACCCAAAAGTGGAATCGCAGGGTCATAAGGCGTTAGGCAATGGGAGGGGTCAATCAGCCATTTGCAAAATGGTTACTTTTTAATCTGCCAGATTATATGCCTCCCCTTCTGGTAAGTTTATACCCCCTTAGTTGTAAATGATCAGGAACGAATTGTGAACTTAACTAGGTGTCACATTACTTTCTTGCAGTCCTTGATGGGGGCTATTTTCTCTACTGTACCATGGTCACTTCTCTCCTTGTGTCTGGTGTGGCCCTCCAACCCCATCCCTCCTGTTCATAATCCTTGCAATTACTGTAGGTAATACATAGATTTACCTATGAGTGTTTCAAGTTGGGCTGGGTGGGTTTGGTATTAGGAGCCACCTATTAGGGAGTACTTACGGCGCTTAATTTTCTGGGTCTGGGATACTTCACTTAATATAATTGTTTCTAATGACATCCATTTCCCGGCAAATTCCAGTAATTCATCATTTTTGATGGCTGAGTAGTACTCCATTGTATAGATGTACCACAGTTTCCTTATTCACTCGTCAACTGTTGGACATTTGGGTTGATTCTATAACTTTGCTATTGTAAACAGTGCTGCTATAAACATGGTCGTGCTTGTGCTATCGAGGTGAACCTCTGCTGTATGGGGGGTTATACCCAAAAGTGGAATCGCAGGGTCATATGGCATTTCAATCTTTAATTTCTTTAAGAATCTCCAGACGGCTCGCCAGAGTGGCCGTATGAGCCTGCACTCCCACCAGCAATGTAGGAGAGTTCCCCTCTCTCCACATCCTCTCCAGCATTTGTTGTTGTTCGTGTTGTGGATTTTTGCCATCCTGACCAGGGTGAGATGATATCTCAGGGAAGTTTTGATTTGCATTTCCCTGATGGCTAAAGAAGTGGAGCATTTTTTAAGATATTTGTTAGACATTTTAATTTCATCCCTGGTAAAATTTCTTTTAAGTTCCAGGGCCCATTTTTTAATTGGGCCATTGGTTTCCTTGATGTTTAGTTTTCTAAGTTCTTTGTGCACTCTGGACAGTAGAGCTCTATCAGATATGTGGTTAGTGAAGATTTTCTCCCATTCTGTGGGTTGCCTTTGAGCTCGTGTGACAATCTCTTTATCTGAACAGAAGCTCTTTAATTTCACAAGATCCCAACTGTTGAGAGTTGGTAGCAGTGACTGTGCCATTGGATGTCTGTTTAGGAAATGTTGGCCTAGCCCAATCAGCTCGAGGGAGTTCCCTATCCTTTCATCTATGGTTTTTATAGTCTCTGGCCTGATATCAAGGTCCTTGATCCATTTGGAATTAAGTCTTGTACATGGTGACAAGTACGGGTCCAGCTTTAATCTTCTGCATGTGGAGATCCAGTTTTGCCAGCACCATTTGTTGAAGATGCTGTTCTTTTTCCATTGGATTCTTTGGGCCCCTTTGTCAAAGACCAAATGGCTGTAATTTTGTGGGCTTATATCTGGGTCTTCAATCCCTATCCATTGATCTGTGTGTCTATTTTGGAGCCAGTACCAGGCTGTTTTTATAACTATGGATTTGTAATATAGACTAAGGTTCGGTATGGTAATACCTCCAGCAGTGTTTTTGTTACTCAGGATTGTCTTTGCTATTCTGGGTCTTTTGTGCCTCCATATGAATTTTGAGATTGTTTGGTCAACTTCCTTAAAGAATTGCTTTGGGATTTTAATTGGTATAGCGTTGAATTTGTATATTGCCTTTGGTAGGATGGTCATTTTTACGATGTTGATTCTGCCAATCCAGGAACATGGGAGGTCTTTCCACCTTCTGGTGTCTTCTGCAATTTCTTTCTTTAGGGTTTTAAAGTTTTCATTGTAAAGGTCTTTTACCTCCTTGGTTAGGTTTATACCAAGGTATTTCATTTTTTTAGGGGCTATAGTAAATGGGATGGTTTCTCTCAAGGCTTTTTCACTTCTTTCATTCTGGGCATATAGGAAGGCCTCTGATTTTTGCACATTTATTTTGTATCCTGCCACCCTGCTGAACTTCTCAATTAGTTCCAGGAGCTTCCTGGTGGAGTTTTTGGGATCACTTAGGTATAAGATCATGTCATCCATAAATAGGGTTAGCTTGACTTCTTCCTTGCCGATTTGAATCCCTCTTATGTCCCTTTCTTGTCTTATGGCTTCAGCTAAGACTTCAAGTACAATATTGAATAGAAGTGGTGACAGTGGAAAGCCTTGTCTAGTTCCTGATCGAAGTGGGAATGCTTCCAATTGTTCTCCATTGAGCATAATCCTTGCTGTGGGCTTGTTGTATACAGCTTTTATTCTGTGGCTTTGCTCCCGTATTGCATCCCAAGGAGGATGTGGTCCACAGGTTAGCTGATAGTGGGGAGCTGGGGGAAGGCGTGAGGGAGCCAGGTGACCACTTCATTGGCTTCTTTACCTTGACTGCTGGGCGGGCTCACTAAGGTCTGCAGAACACTTGAGTTCTGGAAAAACCCATCCTGCATCAAACTGAGGTCAAAGTCCTGCGAGTTGATAAAGAAAATGAAGCTAGAAACCGTGTATACACGTGAACTAGATTTCCTGATGCACAAGGCTTTGGAAAGTTAGAGCCGATGTTTTCTTGTGAGGGTCTGCTCTCACAATGCCCTAGAGCCCACCTGGTAAAACCAAATAGTTCCACCCACCATCAAAAACTGCCTCTAGGGGGCAGCCCCATGCCTCTGAGAAAGCATGCTTTGAAAGTCACTGGAACCTCAGTCTGGAGTCTGTCCAGTTTCTGTCTCTGTGCTGTGTGTCCTAGTCCTTCCACACTGCAGCTGAAGTTCTAGAATCCGTTTCGTGGTGGGTTTTTTTGTTTTGTTTTGTTTTGTTTTTGCTTTGCTTTGTTTTTGTTTTTATTTAGCTCTCTAAAGCACTTCAACATCCCCAAATCTCATTTTTTGGCCATCTTCGGAAAACCCTGCAGATCGCACACGCAGAAACCCTGGTCCGCTGGAGCGGGAGAAATTGTTAGCAGCAAAGGAAACGCTGCTGCTTGGCGGCCACCGAGCACGAACAAGTGGAAACAAAGACCTAACTTGGATGTTTCCACGCAAAATAAATGAGCTTGACTTGCGTAGAACTCTGACTCCTGTTGGCCCCTGTTCCTGTTCACGAGGAAGCTACCCAGTTTCCTTTGGTAGGAGCTGACCAGACAGAGGACCGAGGGGGGCAAAGGTCAGTTTTTTCATTCCACCCTGGGGGCTCCCAGGGACTAACCTCAGGTCTCTGGGTTTGCGAGCAGGTGTTTGCCTTAACACACTGAGCTGTTTCACTGCCCCCCTCCAGTGGACATTTTAGAAGGAATTCATAGGTTTTTTTGGCATAAACACTCCGTCTTGATGGGTTTTTTAATTTCATTTACTTTTGGATATTCTACATCTGAGTTTCATATGTCCATTGCTGTGATTAACACTTGACCCAGACAATTAGGAACTAAAAAAACGGAACCAGCCCTCTTCATCTTAGCCACCTGCTAGCTGTGTTCTAGGTCTTCCCACATGGCTTATTAGACAATTTCCTACAAGCCCGTGTTAACTAGGTAATTTCTCATAGGTGTGCCTAAAGGCTTAGTTCTTAATTGTTGACTTGGCCTCTATAGCTGTACTCTGTATCTTGAGCAGACTGACTTGCATTGAAATTCCTGGTGCACAGATGGCGGCTGTGTGACCCTACACAGGAAAGGGGGTGGTGATGGAAGGGGAAGAGGGAGGGAGAATCTGTGACTCACAAGGACGCTTTCTTTTTTTTTAATTATTTTTTTCCCACTCATACAAACTTAATAGGTACCCTGTCCCCTCCCTCCCTCCACCTCTCCCCTGTCCCCCTTGCTCCCTCCCCCCTTTTCCCCTTCCTTTCACCCCCTCCCTCCCTTTCTCCCAGGGCCCCCCTCCCCAATTCCTGGAGCATCCTTTAGTGTGAATGCCAAACTTCCCTCTGAGTCCTCCACTCTAATGAGGTGTAAGGACTAGGTAGCACTGCCCAGAGCCCTTTCTTGCACTCCCCTTTAGTAAGGGAACACTATTGTGACTGTTAATCCCTTTCCTCTAAGGATCCTAGTGCCTGTGATCCATGCTAGACTTTGGGGGGGTCGTTGCGCAGGTTATGCAAAGACAAGGACACTTTCAAGGGTTCCAACTTCATGATTTTGTCACCTCGCCCAGGCCCATTTCTTAGTACGGTCTTTTCAAGAATTAGGGCTTTAACATTTTGGCATAGGAAAGGGGACACATGGGAACATTCGTGCTACAACATTCTATTTGCTCATCTACATGCTCCTCAGCCCAAAGAGAAATAGTTTGACTGGTTTTTAGTTGAAGATAAGCTGAACAGATACCACAAAGCTCATCTTTCTAATACATCAAATATGTGGAAGGGCTTGTGTGACGCACCATGTCTAATAAATGTTTGGTGGCCTTCGGGGTTGTAATAGTTAATCCTGGGCTTCAACTTGACACACTTGGCATTATCTAAGATCAGCTGAGACCACCTGAAGAGATTATCTGGATCAATACATTTAGAATATGAAGATCAGTCTTAGATCCCATCCGAACCTCCATAGATCTCTCATTGGAACTTCCCAATAATGGACCAGATAAAAGGAACCATAGAGCAGCAGAAGTAGAGAGACTCTCCAGGAATACTCTAGCCACATGGATGTCTGTAGCCTGCCTACAGCTTCAGCTACCAGCCATGTCTCCTCCACCGTGAAAGACTGGAACCCTAAGGTGAAAAAATTTCCTTTTTTCCCCTTAAGTTATTTGACTTTGGATGCTCTCTCACAGCAATAGTTAAGAGTTAACAGTTACAGGGGCTTTGCAAAATAAAATTTGTAACTTGCAGGTTATGAAATTAGAAAAAAGTGATCATCTTACTATAAGATGATTATTTAGAATATTTCTATTTATTGGCATATTTAGTTGGAAAATTCCCAATTGCTATTTCATTTTAGGAGTCCTATTGATTTGGGTTTAGAATTATTACTACAAGTGTGCTGATTCATTGACAGCCTCCTTAGTATGAGGTTTAGTGTAAGTAAAGGAAAAACAGTCACTTAACATTCAGGCTTGCTAAAAAGTCATGTTTTTCTCCAATTTTTGAGAGTAAAGCCTGCCCAGATCTCTATCTCTTTGTCTCTGATTCTGCTCTGTAGAGAAAAATTTCCTGTCATTTGGAGAAGAGAGATAAAATCCTGCAGGAAAATAATGTCTTACTTCCAGAGTCTGCCGCTTTCCGTCTCTCAAGCTGTTTGGGACGCCTTGTGAAGAGAGAGGCCTGTGGGTTCTCAGAGACCAGGTTCTGGGTGTTTCCTGACACCTCGGGTGTGTCCTGCAATGCAGAGGTCTGGGTAGGAAGCCTTTCCTTTGAGCATGGTGGGTTCTTACGCTGCCAATTTCTGAATGATCTTGGGTGCCGACTTCACGTGTGAAGGCAGTACCAGGGTTACTATCTGTGATGGACTGGATTCTTGAGGTTGCTCCTGCAGCTGACTTGTTTTACACTGATTTTCTTTCCTGAACCTCATCTGAAATTATAGGAGAAAATTAAGAAATAAGCCATATGGATATTTTAAAAGGAACAGAAGTCCTTGATTCTAGGGATAGCAATAATCTAGTTATTTTCTCTCCTTTTGCCCAGACGTTGTAAACATTGAAGCTTCTGTGAGGCATTATGAAAAGAAGAGAAAATATCAGGAGAAAAATAATTAAAGTGAGGGTAACTGTCTTCTTCTGACTAGACTCCTTAAAATGAGTTTATAATTTAATTTCAATATTGGGGAATGAATATGAGGTTTCATTTGAAGATACTTCTCCGTTTTGACACACCTTGGTCGTAACATTTTGATTTAAGAATCTTGAGAGATCACTTTGGAGGGAAGTTTAATATGAAGCAATATCGTCTCTGAAGGAAGAAACTGTTTTTTCAATTTAGTAAATGTCAGACTATGTTTTCTATAGCTACAGGCTTTCTTTCCATGTAAGACTGCCGCCAGGATAAGAGGGAATAAAGCCTGGATTTAAATAAAGGCTTTGACTTGGAAATTGTCAGCTACTAGTTAGGGAGGACTGGGGGCCCCCTTGGGAGCAAGCATCTCTCTGCTCCCTGTGTCTGTGATAAGGGGATGGCACGAGAATCTACTTCCTGGAAGCAGGTAGGGCACGGCAGAGCTCAGGTGGGAGCAGGTGAGGCCTCCAGCTAATGTCTGTTTACTTGGTTTGAAAAAGGAATAATGCAGAGGAAGTGACAGGAAAGAAACTGTGGGAGAGGGAAGAGCTGCTGGTGTTATTTGGTTTACTGAGCTCTGTGTGCTGTTCCATCCAAGTGTCAGCCCATGCAGATGCTTACCAAGATAGATGTAGGACCCCAATATGAGTTCCCAGACCCACCATTTTCTCCTAGTGATCCAGGAAGGTAATGAACATTGCTACACTTGTATTTTGTCTTATCTGTGCTCATGAAATTCCTGGGGGTGGACCAGGGTTGGCCAGGGACATTTAGAGTGTGGTAGAAATTATGACGATATACCCCTCAAAATGGAAATCTTGCTTTTGCAGAAGAAAAGAATTAAAATCAAGGTTTGAAATTAAAATCAAAACCTTCTAAGGTTTTGCCTTTCCTCTTGCTTTCAGGGCACTTATGTGAGTGGAAGAATATTTGGGCGATGTTTATAGTGCTGCATTCTACTTCAAAGTGCGACTGCCTTGGACTATGGAGAGACAGCTCAGGGGTTAAGACTCTGCCTTGAAAGCAGAAGGATCTGAGTTTGGATCCCAGGTCCCATGTAAAAACATGGTGGCCTGCATGTCCAGCCCTGGTGGGCAGGACCTGGGAAATTGCAGAGTGAAGCAAGAAGTAGGTAGAAGCAATTGAGGATGATTCCTGAAGTCACCCTTGGGCCTCCACAGGGACACATGTGCCCTCTGACACACACACACACACACACACACACACGCACGCACGCACGCACGCACGCACACACACACACACACTCACAAGGTATGACTGCCTTAATGAAGACATGCCACTGAAGCTGCCCTTAGGGCATTTTTGATGTTTTAAATTGAATTGCACTCATTAGACCAGTGCCAGGGTGCCAGGTGTGTGTGCGTGCGCATGTGTGTGTGTTACAGTGTTTTAACTAGGATCCAGTTACTTTTAGCTGATGCATTTAAATATTTTACCTAACAGTTCCAGATTCAGTCTTAGTGATTGGATATTTTTGCCCTTTGCTGGGGATGGAGCCCATGGTCTTGTACCAGCTCCATCCCTGAACGATGTCCTCATCCTCATTTCTCTTTGAGACAGTGTCTCCTTACCCTCATAGCCCACCTGACTTAAACTGGCCAGCACCCTCCTCCTGGAATCACAGCTGTGTGTTACCATGTCTAGTTCTCAACTTCCAAACCCTCATGGTGGGCTGCCCTCTTGGGGATCCAGTCATTGGAGCGAGTGTGCAGTTCATCCCTGTAAAACTCTCCTCAACTCTCCTCTGGCTAGAATTCCCGGATCTCTCCTTTTCTTCCACACCATTGACTCGTCCTATTGGAAGAGTGAATATGCATTGCAAGGTTCTCTAACAGGGACTGTGGCTTACATGGTAAGTAGAGCTAAGGTTACTGAACTAGCCAAACAGTAAAATGACTGTGTTGTCTCAAAAAAACCTGAGAAAACAAATGGACTAAAGTTATGGTAGCCTAAGTTAGTAGAACAAGCCTGCAATTTCAGTATTCAGGAAGCTAAGGCAGGAGGTTGGTGAATTCCAGACTAGTGTGGTAGTCTATATAATGAGTTCCAGGTCAACCTGGACTATGAGACCCTGTCTGAAACAAACATTCAAAAAAGAAAAAGTAGTTTCTGAGAGAAACATATTTTAATTTTATTTTAAGATTCTCTTTTTCAGACTATAACTTAGAGAGTTTCATTACATTGGCTTTTGTTTTAAAGAAAACACACCATGTGTCAGAGCTCAGTCCTATTTATGAGAAGGATAAAGCTGGGACATTGTCAACAACATCTTTGGTTACAGGAGAATGTAAGCACTGTCAGAAGTTTCCAGAGAACTTAAGCCTTGGGCAAACAGTTTTGCATTAGCCACAGGAGAGTTACTGGTGGGGAGTAAAGTACAAGAATGTGTGTATAAATCTGGACAAGATGGAAGACTGGTCCAGCTGTGACTAAAAGATAATTGTGTGAGTTAGATACAGGTGTCAACTTACAGTTGAAGGCTGAGCTCTGGGCATACCTGTGAAGAACTGATAGTTAAGACAGGACCTGAGCAGCCCTGCAGGAGAGTATTTAACTGATGTGGGAAGACCCAGCCCATAATGGGTGGAGTGGCGAAGAAGGAGGAAGCTGGTTCAGTACTCGGGCATAGTTCAACACACTTTGGCAGACTCGCGGTCTGGCGAGTGAGGTTTGTCCCTTTCTCAGCAATCCTGTGGATATGGTGTGATACGGGCTCCTGCTGTTGATGTGAGTTCTCCTGCTAAGCTGGAAGATGAACTGTACTGAGAATCACCAGTAGAAATAAAGCCCCATGTTCCCCTAAACTGTTGAGCTGTGGATTTATTGGCAACATGTGGGACTGGAGAACATCAAAAGTGTGTCAGTATGGAGGTGGCCTGTATTAGTTTTGTGATCCGTTGCTACAATAAAAAAAAAAATAGATTCAAGCAACTTCAGGGAGAAAGGGGTTTATTTCAGCCAAAACTGTAAGTTATAATCCATTATTCCAGGAGAGTCACAGCTGCTCGAGCCAAGGGAATTGGTCTCACCACATTGGTGATCCGAAAGAAAGCAACTGATGAATGCAGACATGCGTGCTAATGTTCACTCATGTCTTGCCCAGCCGAGGACCCCAAGCTTAGGGAGTGGTTCCACACTGGCGGCTCTTTCCACCACAAACATCTGAGATGATCCCCTATAGGCATGCTCAGAGGCATGTCTCCTAGATACCAACTGACAATTGAGATCGCTGACTAAATATCGACCTAGTACTATGAACTTTCTAAAGCACTGAGTAATAGAACAGGTGAGAATATGAATGTCATGCTAATGTTTCAGATACAAGGAAATGTCTTGGGGCTGAGAAGATGACTCAACTGTTACAGCCTTTGCCTCAAAAGCCAAAGGACCAGATCTCATGTAAAAATGCCAGGCAGCTATGGTGACAGCCTGCATTTCCAGCCCTGGAAGGTGGAGCCTGGGAAAACCCCACAGCAAAGCAACAAGGTGGAGAACAAATTTAGGATGAATCCTGGTGCCACCCTTGGGCCTCTGCAGGCATATGCTTTCAAGTGTACACATACACACATATACACCCATCCAACTACTTGAATTACACACACACACGCACGCACATACACACACACACACACACACACACACACACACAGAAAATATGCTACTGAAATTGTCAGTTTAGCTTTTAAAATAATGCCCCGTGTTCATTACTTCACTAGCCTCTGAGTGAATGGTAATCTACTTTGTTGACATAAGAAAACTAGCGGAAATTCTGCTCCCTAGGAACCCTGCATTCCAAAGATATGACAAGCAGCAGAGGAGGTTCAAGTGTGATGCTGTCCAATCAAGGAAAAATGAAATTCAAAGGCAGAAGATGAAATGGATTTCCTCGCTCAGTGTGTTCAGCGATGTTGACGATGGTTAAGCTCCTTGTGGCAGTTTTCCCCCAAAATGCTTGGGAGTGTTGTCAAATGCACACTTGTAGGATGAACTGAAATGGTGATGACTCCTCACTCATTTCATGGGCAATTGAAATTGAATTCTATTCTTGGTAATGGAAAATAGCCGGTGCATGCAAAGCCGAGCTCTGTTATCTTTCTTTACGTGGGGAATATGCTCCCACAGTTTTCCTGGACACTCCAGCCCTGCTTTGGATCCTTTTCATGAACTCTGCACTCCAGGCCTTTGGCTTCTGCCCCCTGGGTTTGTGGGTTCTTGAAGTGGCTCAGGAATCTTATGATTTCTCTGATTTGTAGCTTTCAGGTTACCCTAATAGTATCCATATTCCCGATTGGGGCATTGTAAGGATGGGATGAAATTTATTTGACAATTGGATGAATCAAGAAAAAAATATCCAGCCCACAGGATTTCCTGTGTGTGGGCTCTTGACATGATCTTCTGAATCACACAGGGAGATGGAAACACACCTGACAAAAGAGAATTGTGTGTAGGTGGCAGAGGAAATGGCTCATCAGGTCAAGTGTGCATACTGGATGATCTGAGCTGGGATCTCCCAGGCAAGATGGAGACAATGTTGCAAGTGACTGCATGCTATGCAGAAAGGGTGGGGAGATACTCCAGATGGAAGGTGGGACCAGTCAACTTGGTGGATTATGCAATGGACAAAAGGTCTTATTTCAAACAAAGTGGAAAGGTAAGCTGACACCTACAGGTTGTTCTCTGACCTCCGCACATGTGCCTTGGCATGTGCACATCACATGCATGCACACACACCACACACACACACACACACACACACACACACACGTTCTACACATACACACTAAACAAAGCTGACAAGGACTATGAACAGAATAGGCTACGAAAGAGCAGCCATGTTTTCTTGGCCCTTTCTGTTGGTTTTGTGTTTCATTAATTGTACTCCTCACTTTCTCCTCCTCCTCCTTTACCCATCTTCCTTTTTTTCCTCTTCTTCCCCTTCCTCCTCCTCCTCATTTTTTGACTTCTTTTCTTCACTTGTTTTTGGCTCATGTTAAACAAGCAATCTCAAAATGTCAATGGCGCCCTGCACTAAGAATTTATATTTTCCTCATCCAAAGTCCATATTGGATGTCCCAAATTGAGTGACACGCCACAGTGGTCCTCCTCCAGTATGGCTGCTTTTTTCTTATGATTTCTCCAGCTTAGGTCTTGTGGTGAAAGTGGCACTATATTCATGGCTGACTGGAGGATTGGGCCATAGGTAAGTGAGTGCTCAGCCCACCTGGCCTAGAAGTGACAGACATGAGCCTCTGTACATTCCTAGATTCTGGGAAGGGACACTGGTTAGGGTGGACATGCTGTGAGGATTGATGCACTGGTGTGGGGGTGTATTGATGAGGTGGGGTATGCACTGGTGAAGATTGATGGACTCTGTCATATTTCCCAAGTTGGACACTTAGTCCATGAGATGCAGCTTTTCTTTCCCAGTATTAACAACTCAAAGCTCTCCATTTTCTTTGAAACATTACTTTTGCCACACCAGGTTTGGTGTGTGATATTTAACACATTTTAAGTACCTATTGCATATTTTCTTTGATTCACACATCATTTTAAAGTTTAAGTATTTTTATCATCATGGACATAAAAGAATTATTTTTTATATAGTACAATGAAATGGTGTTGCACTTTGCCTGCATGGCTGTTGATAAAACGGCTTAAGGGAAAAAGGAGTTTATTTCCTCTTAGGATTGTCTGGTTACAGTTCTCAGTCCAGCTTGAAGGAGAGCTCACATCAACACCAGGGCCGAGGGAACTGGCCACACCATCTTTATATAATGGCTGAGAGAGAGATGATCCTTACTTGCCAGACCAGCATGTCTGGCCAAATGTATACAAGGATGCCAACTTTCTCAACTAGCTCTCTGTGATTTATTCCAGAGCCTAGTCCCAACCACCATGGGCTGGGCCTTCCCCATCAGCTAGACCATCTCCTGTACAGGTTCACTCTGGGCTTAACTCAACCATTAATTCTCTACAAATGTGCCCAGAGCCCAAACCCTCAACTGTCAAGTTGACACCTGTTCCTAACTATGACAAATGGGTAGTTACAAAAGAGAATGAACTACTTAATTCAAATGCACTGAATTCATCAAAAGATACCTTAAAGAAACTGAGTGGATAGCTACAAAATTGGGGGAAAATTGAAATCTTCAGGACTAGCATCAAGTATATATAAATCTCCAAAGCAAACAAGAGAAAGACAAATCAATACAAAAGCAACTACAAAATACTTAATCAAAAGGAAGACACCTGGCCTGTAGGTACCTATTAAACACTCAGGGTTCATTGGGCACTGTTACTACCCAGTTGATAGGTCAAAATGAAGTAAATTGAAGACACTTTTGGGGACAATCTAGGAGCACTGGTGAGACCTGGAATTAGCTTCAATTAGCATCAAACATCCACATAGCATAGGGCTTGTGTAGATTAGCAAAAGAAGTTTATTCTCTGACAATTCTGGATGCTAGAAGTTTGAGATCCAGATTTCTGTGGGGTTCCTTTCTTCTGAGTGCTCTCTCTCTCTCTCTCTCTCTCTCTCTTGCTTCATTTCTCCCTCTGTCTCCACACAGCTTTTCATCTGTGTGAATATGTATATAAATATCATCTTCTTATAGTCATACTGGCCTCTTTAAAGATCCAATTTAAAGGTCTTTTAAATTTGGAAATTTGAAGATTTCCAAAACACACAGTTCATTCTGAACCACTGATGTAGGACATCAACATAGCGTGTTGTGCGCTGCATCTGTTCTTTGGTTTCAGTTTTTTTTTTTTTTTTTTTTTTTTTTTTTTTAGCACTAACCCTGTTTGTCCTAGGATTGTGTCTTCAAAGCACAACATCTGAAGATTCATCCTTGACCCCAGCTCTGTTTATGGAGATGGGGCTAATGCAGCTGCCTACTGCACACATGTTGGCGGCTTCCTTCCTTGTGCCCTGCTGCATCATCACAGATGCATCTCCTCAACTTCCCTTTCACTTGCACGTTGTGGCTTCACAACCCGTCTGCCAGTTTCGACTGTTTGAAGAGTGTGCGTTCATCTCTCATGTTGTCTTCGGATACTTTCTTTCCCCTCTCAGCCCGTTGTTAATGCAATTCATCTCTTTCATGTAAACAACATTCCTTTTCCTCTGCAGCAGAATATCCCATTAAGGACACGCCACGCTGTGAATCTTCCCTTGAGGATGGACACTGGGCTCTGTTGTGCAAACAAAGGCAAAGGGCAGACACATAGAATAGGCCCCCTGGAGAGCCTTTCTCGTGGACACTACAAGCTAAGAAGATAGATTTCAAAAGAAATGAACCTGCAGACACCTTGATGGAAAGAAACTAGCAGGTGTGCAGGCTCCCATGTCAGTTTCATCTAAGGAATTGGACAGAAGACTAACCCTAAACTCCATGGAGATTTCAAGCAGCATGAAGTTTAGGAAGCACCCACCTTTCTCCTGGCATGACTAGGGGTTGCTTTTGCAGGTGGGTGACAAGGCTGCTGCACCCTCGCCTGGAGAAGCCAGGTGCTGTCCTCTCCTGGTAGCAGCAGCAAAATGATATCTACATCCTGCCTTGGCTTGGCTTGGGTTGTCCTAGGTACTGAACCATTGCCAGTGCTTAGGGAGCTCAGCAAGAAACTTTCCGGAAGACCAGCTTGCAGATCATTCCTTTGCGTGCCAGCATTTATGTCTCAGGCAGCTCCCTTTCATCCTCCAACTCAGGTATCCTGGACTACAACCTCAACCTCGGGTTGTCATGGCTTAAATGTGAGTTGTCGCCACAGGCTTACCTGATGTTTGGGAAGGTCGTGGCACTTTTAGGAGGTAGAGCCTTGCTGGAGGAAGGCAGGTCACAGGAGGCAGGCCTTGAGGTTGGCTAGCTCCACCCCGCTTCCACTGGCAGTCTGCCCTTGTAGTTGCTTGGTCTCTCTGCCTCCTTGAGGATGGATGTGACCTAAGCCTCCTCTACCTACCGACACCACCAGACCTTTTTTTTTTTTTTCTGTAATGGACTCTGTCACCCTTTGGAACTATAAACCAAATAAATTTCCCTTTTCTCTCTAAAGCTTGAGCTTGGGTGCTGTCTCATGGCAGCAGAGAAGTGTCTCTGGTAGTTTGTCATAGTAACCCTAGCAAATTAATACATTAAGTAATTTATGCATGGCTTCACTGGATACCACTTCAGACAAACCATGTAGAATCTCAGAAGGTCATTTGGCAAGTATGTACTGCTTCAAGAGACTTCTGTGATCCTTATGAGAGAGGAAGAAAAGGCGTAATCTTAACTACCTCCCATCTCCTGTTTCCCAATGGCAAGTTTGGTCCCTGTACATTAATGTTCCTACACTTCCATGACTTCTTGCCTAGCCTCTGTGTAACTTCTCAAGATACCAGAGCCTATGATCTGCAGTGTGGCTCTTCCTCTAAGTCCATAAAATAGAACCTCAATGTCTTGGCGATTGACCCAGCTTCCTAGGTGAGAGTCAAGGCTCACCTTTGTCAGTCACAGACTGGGAGCTTAGGTTACCTAAGTGCTCTGGTCAGGAGCCAGCTGGGCCTGAGGTACAGCAGGTGGCCGAGGATATGAGACATGGGCAGGACCAAGGAAACTGGAGAAGGTGCATGGGATTTGCAGCTGGTCAGTAATATTCTAGTTCATGGTGAGGATGGCAGGAGGCATGCATGGGTTTGTTCACATGATTATTTTCAAAATGAAGTGAAGTCAAAGAAGAGAAAAATACAGATCAATGATAGTAATGATGTATAGTGAACCAAAAGTCAAATCGCAACTGATTCAAATATTCCAGAATTTGCTTTTTCATGCAGAGAACTATTAAGTCTCTACCCATGAACATGTGGTATTGCTAATCTCTTTCATTAATATAGTTCTCGATAGAAAAGTCTTTCGCCTCCTTAATGTATTATTCACTTTCTGTTTTGGGGTATTTTTACCCCATAGTATTGTTTCCCAAATTTCCTTTGTGGATGGTTTATTGTTAGGATACAGGAATGAAGTTCATTTTGATGGTGATTTTATTTATTTATTTGTAAGTGAGTGATTGTATGTGTGGGAGGGGATGGGAGTGTGTGTCAGAGGGCACTGTGTGTTCCTGTGGAGGATCAAGGATGACTTTGGAAACCATCCTGGATTGCTTCTATCTTTTTTTTTTTGCTTTGCTCTGGAATTTCCCAGGCTCCACTCACCAGAGCTGGAAGTACAGGCCACCACCATTTCTGCCTAATGTTTTTACATGGGACCTGGGATCTGAACTCAGGATCTTCTGCTTGGGATGCAGAGTCTTAGCCCCTGAGCCAGCTCTCTAGCCCTTGATGGTGATTTTATGTGCTGCAATTCCACCGAATTCATTTTTTAGTTTTCACAGATTTTTGAAGTGAAATCTTGGAGTTCCACCTATAAGTCCATATCCTCTACAAATAAGGAAACACAATTCTAGGATTCACATGAACTCATAGAAGACCATGAGTAGCCAGATAAATATTAAAGAAGACAGATTAAATATTAAAGAAGAAAAAGCTAGAGTCCTCGTGCCTCCTGATTTTAAGAAATATTGTCACGTCAAAGTAGCATAATGGCATCATTTGACAGATACACTGAGCAAGGGAATAGAGACAAAGCTCCAGAGATACACCCTTACATCTACAGTCAGTTGAACTTCAACAGAATACCAGAAATACACAGTGGAGAAAGTGGAGTCTTTTCAATAAACAGTGTCAGAAAAACTGGGGAGCCACAGGGAAAAGAGTACATTGGACCCTTATCTACACCATTCACAAAAATAAACTCCAAGGGCTGGAGACAGGCTCAGGGGGTAAGATACTTGCTTTGCATTTGGCCCTTTAATCTCTTCACCAGGGAGATAAAGATAAAGATGATAAAGAGATAAAGTGAATCCACAGGGCAAGCTGGCTAATTACCCTAGCTGATGGACAAGTTCCTGGTTCAATGAAGAGACCCAACTTATTATAAAAGTGAAGAAAGATTGAAGAAGATATCCAGTGTCAGCTTTGGGCTTCAATGGGCATTCACATATATATGTATATGCACCTGAACATATAGATGTGTCTGCACACATACAAAATATGCACATACGTTCTCTACACTCATAAATTTTTCATTGTTTTGGCTAAAACAAATGAAAACCAAACAAAGATCAACTGCTATTGGATTAAGATTTAAGTGTAAAACCTAGGGCTGGAAGGATGACTCAGGAGTTAAGCCTTTGTCTTGGAAGCAGAAGGTTCTGAACCCATATAAAAACCCCAGGTAGAAATGATGGTGGCCTGTACTTCTGGCCCTGGAAAGAAGAGTCTGGGAAACTCCAGAGCAAAGCAAAGAAGAGGTAGCACAATCCAAGGTGATTCCTGAAGTCACCCTTGGGCCCCCACAGTCACACTTAGTGCCCCCCCCACAATAAATAAATAAATAAATAAATAAATAAATAAATAAATAGACTGAAATAGCAAAATTTCTAGAATAAAATAGAAAGGAACAGTTTCTTTGGTCTTGATGATTTCAAAGATATGGTAGCCAAGATGGAATTCTGCCAAACTAAAAAAATTTTAAACAGCAAAGAAAGCAGCAGGGAACTTATGAATGAGGGTTTTCAACAGCTTATATGCGATGAAAGAAAAGTATCTGAAATATATAGGAAGTACACTCAACTCAGTAGCAAATAACCAGGTTGACAGAGGCTAAGGACATGAGCAGACATTTCTCTCCAGAAGACATACACATGGCTGATGGTTCCAAGAAAAGGAACCAGTCAGGAGGAAAACGTATCTGAAGACCTCAGTAGTTGGCCACTTGCTTCTGTCAGGATGGCTTTTTCAAAGAAAGATTTGACAACAGAAGTTGATGAGGTTATACAGGAACTGGAGTTCTTCACACTGTTGGTGAGACTGCAAAATGACCCAGCGGCTACGAGAAACAGCTAAGGGAGAGCTTCCAAGCTTAAAAATAGAATTGTCACATGACTCAGCAAATTCCACTGGTGGAATTTATTCAGATGATTCCAAAAACGAGGATCCTGAAAAGGTATTAGCATGACCATGTTCATTGATGCAGTAGCCATAGTAGCCAGGATACAAAACAGTGTACATGTCCGTCATCACATGACTAGGTAAAGAAAGTGTTTTTATCCATAACAAGACAATGCCACTCATCACGTATACATGTACACATGCATAGAAAGAAAAGGAAAGAGAGAGAGAAGAAAGAAAGAGAAAAACTTACATAATGGTTAAAGCCTGAGATCATTACGCTAAGTGAAATAAGTTAATCAGAGTCTCTTCATGATTCAATTATATAAGATACTTAAAATATCAACTTCCTAGAACCAAAGAATGGGATGGAGCCTGCTGGAGACTAAGGAGAGAGAGCTATGGGAAATTACAGTTAGTAGCTTGAGATAGCCAGAGAATTACTGATTATTGTGTCTACAGTCCACAATACCATAGTTCACACAGTTACTTTAAGAAAGCAGATCTTATGTCAAGTGTCCCTTACCACAGCAAAACAAAATAATAAAATTAAAGAGATGGGTGATTGCTTTTTAGTTTGAGGAATCTCTTAACGGCTTACATTTAGGAGATTAGCTAGTATGTTAAATGCTAACTTCAATGTATTTTAAGAAGGGCAAAGGTTAGGACAGCCCATAAAAATTTAACTAGGGTTTCTGGAGAGGTGACTCAGGGGTTTTAAGCAAATGGACTTGAGTTTGAATCGCAGATCCCATGTAAAAATGCTGGGCAGAAATGGTTGCTGCCTGCACTTCTGGCTCTGGAAGGCAGACTTGAGTTTGAATCGCAGATCCCATGTAAAAATGCTGGGCAGAAATGGTTGCTGCCTGCACTTCTGGCTCTGGAAGGCAGAGCCTGGGAGACCCCAGAACAAAGCAGAGCAAGCCAGGGTGATTCTTGATGTCATCCTTGGGCCTCCACAGGCATAGCATACCATTGTATGCTTTTCTAATCACACACACACACACACACACACACACACACACACACACACACACACACGTATCATGTACACATGCATGCAAAAAATTTCTACTAGTCTCTTGGACAGTTTTATTAACAAGTGGCTATTTCAGACATGAAAAAATGTAGAATACATTTGATTATAGGAAATGCTTATCCTTAAATAAGGGCTAAAACCAGAGATCATATATGCATTGTTTCTAATGTCCAAAGTTTCTCAGATTTTTAGGTCCCATTAAAAGCAGACTTGCTTGTATGTATATTCCTGTTAGTTGGGGATTTTTCTCTTGCTAGAACATGAAACAACTGCAGTTATCTGTGGTCATCACGGGTCATGGACTTGATGGTCACCCTGTTTCCCTAAACATTCCTTTCCCGCTGTCTTCATGAAATATCACGTGCACCGAAACATGTTCTTTCTGTCTGCAGTACAGCAAAATGCCCGAGTTATTTTATTAGCTTTATAAAGTCGTATACTCGGCAATTAACTTATATCTTGTAGTTTATTTGTCCTTTGGAAAGTCAGTGAAACACTGGCCACGTGGATGTGGAAATGTATCCTGTGCAGGAAAGGTCACTTCTGCTGCATGAAATAGCCGAGAGTGTTAAGTGGATCAGCAGTGCATTTCATGGATGGGTTATTTCCACACATGTAGGTGAAATCGAATATTCCACGCGGGATGAGCAAAGCGTCCTAGCAAGAAGTCTGAGAAACAGAGAGGTGCCTGGCACTCAGAGTACATGCCGCGGTGGAGAGAAGTGTGTGTTCCCTCAGGGACTCTGGTCTTTGGTAAACATCACTGCCGATGTGGAGGAGAAAGGAGGCTCCCCCCACTACCAGTACCCTCATCAGCAGGACTCACTGAGAAAGAGAGGGGAGTGCTGTCAGAGGTTACAATGTGGGTCTAGGGGAGCTCATGGGGGCTGTGGAAAGACTCAGCACACACACACACACACACACACACACACACACACACACACACGCGCGCACACGCACGCACACACACACACACACACATGAATTTGCTGCAGTGGGAAATGCATATGCAATAATAATTACTTCCAACTAGGATGAACTATCTCACTCTCCACATTTTGATAATGATCACCTACGTTTGGAGGTTTTTTCTTTTGTCTTTTGCAACAGGAGCCTCTGATAACTCAGTTCCCTTGCAAAAGGGAAGCACTTCCTGAGGGATTTTGTGTCTGGACTTCTAGGGAAATTCCTACTGGCTTTGGTTGACAAATAGACAGGGGGTGCAGGAGAGAGAGGGAGGCAGAGTGGGGGCAAAGGGTGCTGTGTGTATGGGAAAAGAGACCAAGGAGGTCATAGCAGGCTGAAAGATAACCTCATGAGCAGCTCTGGGAGGTTATGGGGTCAGTAAGGACTTTGAATTGGCTCTGTCAGAGGCTTTAGAGCTGTCAGCACAAGGACTTCAGAGCTTCGGACCGGGCATCTTTCCCAAAGAGACGCAGTAGGTGTCTTCATGAATCTTGCTTTACCCAGTCTCTTTAAGGAATTCTGAGTCATCTGAAAGATAAGAATGAGGAAGGAGCAGACCCAGCCAAGCACTGTGAAAGGGTTTGGCGAGTCTGTAGTTAAGTGGGGTAGAATTTTTTTTTTCTTTTCTTCTCCAAGAAAAGCAGGACAGAAAGGCCTTAGAATGTATAAACAGAGCCCATGTGGCAACTGAAGCCCATCCATGCTTCTGTTACCCTTCTGTCCCGGAAGAAACTCTTGTCCTCAAGGCAGACAGATGCCCAGGTTGTGAAGAACTTGGGACCCCTTCCCATGCACTTAAACCCATTTCCTGAACACACCCCTGCAGGACACATTCCCCCCCCAGGACACGCCCCTCCATACAAATGACCAGTGGCAGCAGTTTGTTCCTGGTTGCCCTATACCTGAAAACAGAAAACCCTGGATTGAAGATTCTGAATCCAAAGCAGTGTGGGTGCAGCCTTCACAAGTCATGTGTCGGAGCCTAGAAAAGCACACTGGGGGTCTGACTGTGTGGACCATCACGAGGCAGAAAGAGTCCTGGAGTCGGAGGGCTGGAATTTGAGAGTGAGTAAGCCAAGGAATCTCTCTGGGGCTCTTGGGTCCTGACAGGTCTCAAGGGAAGCTTGTCACAACCCGCTAGTTGTCTCTACTGAAGGTGTCTGGCTTTCTAAGCATCCCCTGGCAGCTTAGAAGAATGTCTGGTATATTTTGGAGGTGGATTCTCTCATTCATGTCTCTGGAATTAGATTAGAAGATAAAATTTGGCCACGTGATGCACCTTGTTGAAAAGCTGCTGCTCCTCCGGGGCTTGGCAAGTGAATCTATTTTACTCGACTATTTTTGGAGTATTGCTTTGCGGAACGTTGCCAGGCTTGGTTCTGGTATGCTAACCTAGCAGCAACAAAGCCAGGGTTGCTTTATAATTAGATGCAGGGGTTTTTTAAGTTCCCTAGAAACTTTTAAGGAAGTTCCTAAGATTATGTGGGTGCTATCATTTCTGGCATGCCCGAAAGAGAGGCTGAACGCAACCAACAATATGAAAGGCATTGCAGCTTTATTCTATGGTGACAGTGACAATCAGGGATCAGAGCAAGATGACTTGTAGCGAATGGAGCCTCTTTACCTGATGGCAACTACTGAACCCACAGATCTCTGACAGATAAGGCTTGGGCGTCTTTGAATATCAGCTTCTGCCAGTCCCCGGTTGTTTCTGTTCCCTTTGCTGGCTGACTGTCATCGTGAGATGCAATTTTACTTTTGGAACCACTGAAAAGACATGAGGAACCCCAGGAGGATTATAGGATTTCTTGCAAAGCACCATCTTTTTCAATGGGGAATGAGGAAAGCTTACTCTCTGATCTTCATTTGGCATATTGGGTCATTTACAGTCTGCAAAAAGGAAAGTTTGGAATATTTGACTTTCTGTCTGTTTAAATGAAGTCTTTACCAGGTTGGCAATGGGCCTTTGGAGAGAATCCCTCACACGGGCACCACCATCTCCATCACCTGGTACTCATTACCCCTCATGCTCAACAGGTGTGACACGCGAGACCAATGGGGATATCTTGACAAGGTGGGTCTGCGATGAGAGTGGGCCACACCCCTAGGTGTCCATCTTGCTCTCTCAGATCACAGGTGTGTGTGTGTGGGACACTGCTGTGTTGTACAGATCCAAAGCAGTCACACAGGACCACGTGCCACGGGACTGTGGGGTGATCTGCACTCAGCACTGATTGGCCAGCTGCATGAGTGGGTCCACTGAAAGTGCCTGTCCACCTGGTCCGTGTCCAACTGACAACATCCCCAGTACTCAGCTCAGCCGATTTCTCAATTTGGGATCATTAGAAGCTGGGTGAGAAGGTAAAACGTTTTCGCTCTTTTCAACAGTGAAATTTTTGGAGATTTGTTACTCAGCAACTAGTCACTAATATATGAGGTCATGATTGTCACCTAGAAGTGAAGATTTGTCATATTGAGAATTTTGATCAGGGGGCTGGAGAGGTGGTTCAGGGGTTAAGCCTCTGCCTTGGAGGCGGAAGGTCCTGAGTTCCGATCCTAGACCCCATGTATAGACGGGCGGAAGCGGGGGCGGCCTGTGTTTCTGGTTCTGGTAGGGCGGAGCCTGTGAATCCCCAGGCAGAGTAAACAAGGAGGAGGTGGAGGCGGTCCATGGTGGTTCCCGAATTCACCCGTGGTTCTACACACACACACACACACACACACACACACACACACACACACACATAACGCACAATTGAATAAATAATAAAAAAAGAAAAAAAGAATTTTTATCAGAATAGGAGCTGATAACGATAAGTCCAGATAATAAAGTATTCTCTCCACACTTTTGGCTCAAATTTAGAAAAACCAAAAGTAATTCAGTTAGAGAATTCTGGGGCTTCAGTGTGGTTTGTTAGCAGAGTGCTTGCTTAGCAGTCACGAGGCACTGGGTTCAATTCCCAATATCATATACTGGGTGTGTTGGCAGACTCCTTTAATCCTAGCCTGGGAGATCAGAATTTCAAGATTATTCTCGTCTATATAGTGAGTTACAATACATAGATCTTGTGATTAAAAAAAAAGTGAAATTTGGAGCCAGGTTTGTAAATAATAGTGCACGAGACTTGTGAGTCAAGAATGAATGAAAGAAGGGGTGAGAAACAGGATCTGAGAGATGTTTGTGTTTCACTTCCTGCAGTCATCTTCATTCTTATTGTTGTTTATTTTTAAGCAAGATTATAACATTTTCATGCCTTAATCCCTAATCACATCCCCCTCCTTTTCCCATTATTACCCATCTTCTTCCCCACCAGTGTTCCTAATTTTCTTGCCTTTTTTAATGTATGGTCAACTGAATCTGGGTTGCCTTTGATGGTTTGTGCCTAAGTACTTGCTGGAGCGTGAATCATTTATCCATGAATATATCATTGTGGAAAGCATTCCCCCACCCTCATCTATCTCTCAGAAAGGTGGGATCTCTTGAATTCTTTGCTCTTTCATGGTGAAATATTGATAGTAAAAATTCCCTTGCAGGTTTTATGGGAATATACATAGCTGCAGTGAATTCATGGATACTGTCATATTCAGGAGTTAATGTCTGGCCACATTCCTTCCACCCTTCAGGCTCTTACAATCTTACTGGTCTCTCTTCTATGTTGTTTCCTGAGCTTTAGGATGGGTGAGGGGCTTAGATGTCCTATTTAGGGCCGACCTGCAGCCATCTGTATTAACAACTGGGGTTGAGGTCATAGATCTAGGATGCCAGGGAAAACTTGAGGAGTGGACAAGCATGCCATTTATGCTCAACTGAAAAATGCAGAGGTTGAACATCTCACCCATGGCAGAAAGGGCTTGTGGGCCGGAGCACACCTGTCACAGTCTCCAAGGCAGATTCCAAAAGCCACCACCAAAGACCTGAGACTGTCACAACTCAGAAAGCTGGTAATGAAAGGGGCGTATGTGAAACAAGAGCACTGTGAGTAGAGTACAGCGAGGAAGAGAGGCCAGAGGCAAGAATGTTGGAGGCAAAGACTTCCTTTCACTGCTGTGTGGGCTCCTAGCCACCCTAAAGAACCCTTTGCTACCTTACAATTGAATCTCAGATTCATCACTGCGAAGATGTTCTGTTCCATGCTTTCAGACCCATGGGCTAGCAGCTAATAGCTGCCATGTGTTCGGCGGACAGGAAAGCTGGGGTTGCAGAAGGGAAGTTCTCAATTCAACCCCAATGGAACCCAGATGCCAAGCCTCGCTCAGGGAACATGGACTCACATGCGTAGGCTTGGGAGAGACGGAAGTTGCTCCAATAGTTACCCAACTTAGCAAATGCAAGTACATGTCTCTTTGAAAGAGGTGAGAAAGAAAAGAAAGGAAGGGGTGGTTCACACAGGATGTCATAGTATCTTAGTTCTTACATTGAAGGGAAGATTGTCTGTGTGTTCGCATTGCTACTAGCACATGCATATACATTAGCATATATGTGTGACATTTTAAAAAAGCCTGATTTAATTTTTAGATTTTAAACTCCGTATGGGAAAACATATCAGTGAAACAACATTCTGCCCCTCCTATCAGTTCCTCTCATCAAAAGAGATACAAGCTTTCAGGCAGGTGCAACGGATGGAGCATCTGAGCTTCAAGTGACTTGTTTTATCTGCTCCTCTGACTTTCTCCTTTCAGGGAAAAATTGGGGGTGGAGGCTGAAATGAGTCAAACGGGAATCTCTAATTGCAGGAAATGTGATTTGGAAAACCTCCAGGCAAGGTCTATAGCTGTAAGATTGGCTGGAATGGAAACATGGATTTGGGAGACAGAGGTACCTTGAGTGAGGAAGACTAGGAGATGGTGAGCTGCAGATTCCTTCCATCAACCCTTGCGGGATGTCTGGGCTGTCAGTGGCTCAGGGTTTTCTGGATGGGCCAGTATCTTTTCTGTTGCTTTTTACTGTATGAGAGAGAGGAATGAGAAGTCACACTGATTTTTCTGTACTTAGTTATCAGTTCAAATAAATTTTATGCTCTGATTTTGTTTCAACCTCAAGCCTTTCTTAGCACCTTAGGCTTTTTTTTTTTTTTTAAATCTCTGTTCTTTTCTTGTGCACACTGTGGAGGTATACTTCTGAAACCAGAATTCTTACATCCATCCCCTTTCTTTCCTTGAATCTTTCTCTATCCTGTCCCCATATCTCAGACATGGTAACAAGACTGCCAAATGACACTGCACCTACAGAAGAATATTTAGCATAATTCTATCTTCTGGCCCATCGATTGTGCTTCTAAGAGTTATGGAAGGAAACCTTGAGAACTGTAGTCAAGAGTGTTTATATCAGTGCCTTGGATAAAGAGAGCTCAACACTCTGTAGTTCATTTCATAGGACCGTGCCAATGACCAGAGAGGCTAAATTCATGCAAAGTGATCTTAACAATCAATGGGGACATTCTAATTGTTCCGTGACTTTTAAAGGCTTGCGGCGGAATGTCCAAAGCTCTCCAGTTCTCCGCGAGCAATATATAGGGAAACGGAAAAATGGGAGGGTGAATATTCATTTGGGACTGCTGAGTGTGTTGGTGATACTGAGAACTAGTGTTCGTGAAAGAGCAGTTTGTAGAGGGGCTGCCCTCTGCGGCTGTATAATTTATGGCGCAGCGCAAGGCATCTTTTCTGTATAGGCTCATTATCAGCCTTCTTCCAAATGCGAATCAGCTTTGCAGATTTATCCTTTGCGCTCCAGTGCGACAATATCTCTGAATGTTCCTTCAGTGTCATTACTGTCTCCCTGTATCACCTCCCCCAGGACATCTTCATGCTTTGAGTCACAACCTTCCTCTTCCTTTGGGTGGCCAACTCCACCTTCAGGGGGCTTGCTTGGCTGTTGAGAGTCTCCAGAGCAGCTGTGTCTCCCCTTGGCTGCTGCTTCTCTGACTTCATTCGTGTTTGGTTGCAAGTGACTTCTGGCTTTCTTGTTTCTTTCTCTGCCTCATTTTTGTTGTACTTTGTCCATTCTTGCTTGGCTTATCCATCTTAATATGCACTGTGCTTTCTGCATGTGCGCCCAGTACAGAGGCCTGATGACCAGTCATGGGGAGACTTTGGGGGATGTGGCACAGTTTTGATCATGGTGGATGTCATTTTCAGGGGTGGGCATCACTTGATTGATGACAGAAGAGCCACAGCAGCGGGAGTTATTGCTTCGTGTAATTACCTGTGTTAAATAGAATGTGCCAATTGCAATTTGCACCCTGATGCTATTCAAATTAAAGCATGGCGTTTGCCGATTGTACATATTTCAAATTATGAGCTGCCTATAACTAAGACTGCAATAGCTACATGGATTATATTGATTTTTCATAACTTCATCATACAATCAAGTCTCCTATGTGTTATACTAAAAGCAAATTTTGATATTTACTTGCAGAGCTATCATTACTGATAGTTTTATTAGATTAGTTAATACCCAACACAATCCCTCGCCAAATTCCTTCCCCAGGTCTAAACTGATTGAGGTAGGATTTTTTTCCCCCCCAGAGTCTTTGTTTTGAAAATGGGATCTTGACTTCTCCGTTCACATGAGCTTATCCCTACATGCCCTTCACAGCAAGGCCTGGCCTTTAGTCATAACTGTGTTTAGATTTGGCCTTACACACAAAAGCCTGTATTTTCCTCCTCTTGGCGGCTGTGAGTCTCTTTGTAAATTCCTTTTGGGAGCTGGTACCCTGTGGAGTTTGGGGATACTTTGGCCACCCTGCCCGAGGGCCATCTGCTGTTGACCATGTGCATTTGCCAAGCTCCTATGTCTTTTGGTGGAAACAGAAGTTTGGCCTCTCACTTGGGAGCAATGGGTTGGCTGTGTTTTAGGAGTTTAGCCATATGGCTGCTGATTTCTATCTCTGTCCCTTTTGCTCTCTGGAAGGCTGCCACCTGTAGCAGGATGAAAGCAGGGAACCTTCATTAAGGGGCAGACGTCTTTATGTCTTTTTTCTCTCCCCTCCCTTCCTCTCCCCTTTTCTCTCCTGTCCCCCCTCCCCCTGCCCTTTTCCCTCCCCTCTTCTCTCCCTTCTTCCCTCCCCTCCCCCCAGCTCTTCCCTCTCCCTTCCCCTCTCCTCTCCTCTCCTTTCCTTTTCCTTTTTTTCTTCTTGAAATACAGAACTTAGAGCAATAGCCGAATTTGTAGGGAAAAGAGGATCAAAGTGTCCCTTAGCAAGGATGTGGACAACATGGTGACAGGAAATTTTTCTAAGTAAGGGTTCATTACAGAGACAGATGTGGACAACATGGTGACAGGAAATTTTTCTAAGTAAGGGTTCATTACAGAGAATGCTAACAATGAACTTAAGTGACTTTAAATTCTAGGCAGATTTTTGTTCACCTTTGTGTGTGTGTGTGTGTGTGTGTGTGTATGTGTGTGTGTATGTGTGTGTGTGTGTGTGTGTGTGTGTGTGTTGGGGGGGGGATGTCTAGTCCTTCCTGCCTCCCTGAAGCTAGGGCTGGGGTCATTGTGCCTCTCTGCTGTCCTGCTGATGCAGTGGCACCCATTCTTGGCTGCTTTGACTGAGATTCTTCATTGGGCACCTTATACCTCATCAGAGAGGAGGACCCAGAGGGAAGTTTGACATGTACACTAAAGGATGCTCCAGGGATGGGGGGAAGGGGGCACTGGGAGAAAGGGAGGGAGGGGGAAAGGAAGGGGAAAAGGGGGGAGGGAGTAAGGTAATCAGGGGAGGGGTGGAGGGAGGGAGGAGACTGGGGTACTTATTAAGTTTGTATGAGTGGAAAAAAAGATAAAGGGGTCATTTCAGATAAATGGTGTAGCCTAAAAAGTCAATGCAAGTCTATCATACATGTAAAACAATTTACAATGGAGATATAGAGAGAAATTGGCACTATCCAAATGCCATAGCATGTAACACCTTCAATGTTTGAAAGATCAAGCAAATATAAGACTAAAGAAGAATTACAGTTTTTGAAAAAAAGTTAAACTCATAGACATACATTATGTATCATACAGAAATACCATGTTTTGAAAAGTATTTATTGAACATTAAAAATGATTAATCAGATGCTTGACAATAAGAAAATCTACTTTGCCAGCCATAAATTATACAGTCTGCTCTTTGTGATAAAGCTAGAAATGAGCAGCAGAGATGTGAATAATAAAAATATTTAAACGCTCTAAAATTAAAAATAAAACACCAAATCAAAACAATTATTTTTAATGTCTATGTTTAGCAGGGTTTTTTTTTTGTCTTGTCCTTTGGTTTACAAGGAGCTGAGAGCGGCAAGAGACTGACATTAAACGACCTTAGCAAAGAGGCCTGTGTCCAAACCACACGAGCTGGAACACGAGCAGGAATGTCATTAGAAGTGAGTCCCCCCCACCTCTGGTCAGACTAATGTTGACGTATGATGCTTTGCATTTCTCATCTGGCTTCTGTGCGTGTGGCTTGGCTAGTGTGAGTCAGCGTCCCGGTGGCCAGGAACCCCGACAGAGGTAACATGGAACTTTACTGCTCACCAGAATGTGCTTGGCCCTGGCTGCGGTGAATGCGTGTCAGGAAGCAGCGTGAGCCAGGATTCTCTGCAGTTGCTGGCGGTGCGTGGCTGGTGAGGGCAGGCAGCTCATTGATTCAGACTGCTGCCACATGGAGGTATGATAGACCACGGTGCAAGTGCAAATTGAAAAAGGAGTTTTATGTCTTTTTCAAAATATTACATACGCGCATGCACACGCATATGTGTGTGTGAGAGCATGCATGCACATGCATGCATAAGCGCATGGATGGAGGTCATGGCGCATGGATGGAGGTCAGAGGACAACTTTTTTGTCAGTCAGTTCTTTCCTTCCACCATGTGAGCTTCCGGGTTTGAACTCAGGGATTCAGGTTTGTAAGCCAATGCCGCACTCTAAAGCTGAGTTATCCCACTGGCCAACATTTCCTAAATTTCAGTTACTCTGGAAATGAATTTGTATATTATCACATGTCCTTTGAGGTTCAGTAAATAAGGAATTATCATGTTAACTTGGAAAAGGAAGGGAAAGTTGTTTCTGTGGCCAAGTTCCCAAAAAGCTTTTCTTCTTTCCTCCCCTGCTCTGACATGCTCTGACATGCTCTGACATGGAAGTCCTGCTTGTTACTTCCCAGAACCCCATTCCTTGCTGGGACAATGCGAATTTGGAATGTATTCCTATGTCATAACCTTCCTTACTCATCTAAGGCTGCAGCAGGACGAATAAAGGCAGGAGTCTCATCCTGTGCACTGGATGCAATGCCAGTACTCGCCACTTGGTGACAGTGATGGGTTCAGTCGTTGCTGAGGAGACAATAAACTACTTGTGCGGTTCACCTTCTGAAGCTCAAAAATCTGTTATTATAAATACGACTCATACATATCATCCATGAATTACCAGACTAATAAGCTTTCTAAAAAAAACCTGACATAAGTAGCAGAATAGCTGAGGTCCAATCAAAGTCACTAATGGGAACTAGAGTTGAGAATGCCTATCTATAGGAGTTTTTTTTTTCTTTTCAAATCAATATCTATAATCAGCAAATATGTTAGCAAATATTTCTCGAGGCTTGACAGACAGCATCTGAGAGGCAATCTGTCTGCCATTAAAGTGATCGCAGACCATCACTGTGGTTGGAAAATTTGCTCAGTTGGAGACAAGCTCTAGAGGTAGTGAAACTTAAATGAGGCCCGATGGTGAAGTGGCCGGAGGGAGGCTTGAGAAATGCTGTCAGGTCAGGATCATCTGTGAGACAGGAAGGGATCTGGGGGTGGGGGCTCCAGGGTGGGCTTGTGGTTTATGAGACAGGAGGGGATCTGTGAGAACCTAGGGTGGGTAGTGGGTTATCTGTGGGTTATTAGGGATCTGTGGAAGTCTAGGATAGGCTGGTGGGTTATGTGTGGGTTATTAGAGATCTGGAGGATTCTAGGACAGGCTGGTGGGTTATCTGTGGGTTATTGGGATCTGGGGGAGTCTAGGGTTGGCTGCTGGCTTATCTTCGAGGCAGGAAGGAATTAGGACCTAGTACACTCAGTTCTTGCAAGCTGGACAAGACCGTGACATGGACTACCCCATTATCAACCTCCTGGGGACTTTGACTTCCATCAGTCTGTGATGTTTCCAAATACCCACATGCATGATTTATTTTCACTTTCTCCATCCTTCCTTCAATTTCTCTGCAGTCTTTATAGTTATGCTAAACATCAGCGAGCACAGTACTGGCCCTGACTCCCATACTTAAGGTGAGGCAGAACAAGCATCATACTCATAAACTACTGAGCCTATAAGAGCTGCAGTCACCGCGAGTAATATCTTAGGTGTAGCCGACTGGCATGCAACACTTATGACCTTATATTATGCTGATTCTAGTTGCTAGTAAAATCAGCGAAAAAAAATTGCACTGGAAATCTTATTGTGAATATATAGTATTTCCAATGCTCATCCCAGTTCCTATTTTTTTCTAGTTATGTGATCATGTAGTGACTCATGAGTGTGACTTCCTACTTTGTCTCCACTGCGGTCTGTTTTTGTGGGTACCTTGTAGTGTTCAGCGTTCAGTGTTCAGAGAAGCACGAGGAGCTGGGCCCCCTCATTCTGGGCCTTGCCAAAGCTCAGATTCTTTATTTTATTTTGTATGTGCAGGTGTGTGTGTGTGTGTGTGTGTGTGTGTGTGTGTGTGAACATGTACAGACAGGGACACTGTGTGTGCCTGTGGAGACCCAAGGGTGACTTCAGGAATCATCCTGGATTGTTCCACTTCCTTTGCCTTGGGCTTTCCTAGGCCCCACCTTCCAGGGCCAAAAGTGCAGGCTGCCACCATTTCTACCTGGCATTCTTTACATGGGATCTCAGGTCCAAACTTTTGCTTTCGAGGCAAAGGCTTCAACCCCTGAGCTATTTCTCCAGCTCTCAATGCTCAGATCACTAATCTGTAAGAATCATAGTTGTAACTAGCAATGGAGAGACAGAATGGCCATGTTTGTGTATGCAAAGGGCACTTGGGAGGTATCTCTCTGAGTTAGAGGTGAGACTCCCCTCCTTTGCAAAGGTTTGACTCTCACAAGGGACAGCCTAACTGGGGTCCATGTGACTTGGATGAACCCTGACCACATCCTTGGAGCCCTAGCTTAGACTTGTTCTCAAGAGCAAGGGAGGTAAGTAAACATGGCTGAGATGCTATCTCCTCGCCTGGCGAGAGGGTGGGGTGGTGTTCAGGGGAGGGGACTACATCATTTCCAAGGCCAGAGTATGAGAAGGAATACAAGGTTAGGAGCAGTTTTGCACACTCTCTGGGATTTCCTACCCAGTCAGGAAGAGACCATCCTAGCTAAAATTGCTCCAATTGCCATCTCCCTGATTCGAACGGCTATTTTAAACTTTGCAATTCTTAGCAACAGAGGCTGATGAAATAAACCATTAGGTGAGACTCATATGGGAAGCTCAGCTTGGGAGGACGATTCCGAAGGTATCAGAATGGAACTGCTGATTTCCTAATTAAACTTGTGCCGGAGGAGAACAGAGGTGCAGACAAGAAGCAAAAGTTAACTTTGGGCTTAATTTTGGAAAATGTACTTAATTCATCCAATGTTACATGAACCATACGTGCCCTATATTATATATGAAGATTTTGGATTTTAAAAGTAGTTTAAAAAAAACAGAGAGAAATGAGGAAGGGGAAGGGAGAGGAGGGTTAATTAAGGGGAGGGGAGGAAAGGAAAGGGAAGAGGAAGGGAGGGGAGAGAAGGGAAGAAAAGGAGAGGAAAGAAGGGGAGGGAAGGGAAAAGAGATTCTTGATTGTGAGATCTTGCTTCTTTCAGGGGGATTTCCGCATTAAGAATGGTAGTACGACAGGCTGGTCTGTTCACACACCTTCTTCCAGGATGCTAGTATCTTCTGATGAGCTTGCCTTCACACTCCTCCACTCTGCCTCAGTTGTTTTTCACAGTTTTCCGTCCATGACCTCTTCATAGGTGCCTCCGTTTCCAGCCCCAGTTAGTCTCCTTGTCGGACCCATGTTGGACTATCTTGAAATTAGCTCCAAAAAAAATGATATGCTCTACCTATATCCAAGCTTCTAACAGCAATCTCAACCCAAAGATGGCCACAGAATCCATGCAAGTTGCTGAGTCCAGCTGGGTCTTGCTTTTTTTATTTCTGAAATAGGGGTATTCATGATACCTGCTTTGAGGAATAAGTGATATGGTCATCTCTTAAACAATTTCTGGCACACGGTAAACATTCTTTCTGTTTGTTTATTTGTTTGCTTTTTAAGCCAGCCCAGGCTGGCCTTGAACTTGCTGTGTAGTCTGAGGATGGCCTTGAACTTGTGATTGTCTTTCTTCTATTTCCTTGGTGCTGGGATTACAGGCATGGGCACCATGCTTAGTTCTAGGTGTGCTCAGGATTGAACCCAGGACTTTGTGTAAACTAGGCAAATACTCTACCAACTCAACTGAACTACTTCTAAAAAGAAAACATGAATAATATTTGAAGTAATCCCAACTAACGTGTATATTCTCCATCACAAGTCACAATTCCCTGTGCCAAACAAAATCTCCCACAAATCTCCAAACCAATTGAATGAAACCCACAGTTGGTTCTGGGATGGGGTCATTCACTGTGAGGATGTCTGTTATCCCATCTCCACCTGCCAGTATCTCATCTATCACTCAAGGATGAGGGTGCATACTTGCTGGCAGTGAATTTCATCAGTCATTTTTTTTCATGTCTGACCTTTTACAGTTTGGTCCTTTTCAACATCAGTCTCATGACATTGATCAAGTGATTGACTGCTTCCCATTCTCAGATCTGCCATATTTCTGCACCGCCCCATCTTTTTATTGACAGAGCCCCCATATTCAAGCATGCATTCCACAAATAGCAAAGAGCATAGATAAGGAATGTAAAGGTTTGTGTGGTTGATTAGTGCAAAAGGTACATACCAGTGAGACACAAGTGTCACGGACAATTGAGACCTATGAAGAATTATTTGGTCAAGGCAAGCCTTGTCAGTCCTATAGAAAATTATCTAATTGATGTGGAGAGAGGTGAATGGGATCACCTCTTGGGCAGAAGGATAAGAAAGAGAGAGAACAGGCTGGCTTTGCAGAATGGCAAGTAAGAAAGTTTGCCCTTCTCAACTCTTCCTGGGGATATGGTGTGGTCAACTCCCTCAGTCTCTGATGGTGGTAAGAGTTCTCCTGCCATCGTAGGGGGCTGTAGTCAGAAACTGCGGACCAAGAAGCAGCCCCTTGCTCTTCTCGTTGTGTAGGTCCTGTATTCCTTCGGCAATGGGAGGAAGAAACTAGCACAAGGTGGGCAAATGCAGGCTTAAGTTAGACGTGGCAGTGGATGTGCTAGACACAATACATATGTTCTTCCAGAAGAACTTGGGCACTGATATATTTTCATGTAGAAGGCTACTTTTTTTCCTTCATCCGTCTGCACTGAGGCCCAGAAAGCTTCTAGATTTATTTGTGATGCATCTTTTATCAATATTCTCTCAAAGTAACAGCACCTGTGTGTTCTTTGTTCAGAGCATGAGCTTAAAATGGTTCCGTTGGTTCCAGGATGGGGTGGTTCTCTTGAACCAAAGAGATTTGAAAAAATTCATGCTCATTGAAGTCGAGCTGCGAAACTTGAACATCTACCTTTCCCAGAAGGTTTGCTGATACAAGAGCAGGAGATACCTTAAAAAGAAAACAATGAAACTGTAATTATGGCATTTCAGGGCTCAGAGAGAGTGGGATGTTTTATTGATGCTGCTACAGGGCAGCCCACAGATCATAGCTTGCAGGTTCTTGGATCTTGTATTGAAGACGTGTAACTGTCGCAAGTAAAATGTGTATTAGCATCAAGCGAGTAGCTGTTTATGAAGCTCTAGACGAGCGGCAGCCAACCTCAGACACGGTCCGTCCATGCTTGCCAAGAGCTAACAGTCCAGTCAGGGAGCCAGCTCAGAAGAGGACAGCTGTATTATTTGCTGGGCCAAGTTCAAAACTAGCGGAGTGCTTGTTGAGAAAGAATTAAGAATTTCAGGCAGACCTAGCATCTAAGAACAGAGACCTGGGCAGTGTGTCACATGCGCTGTTTAAGTGTAATTGCAACAACACGTGAGATTATCTTCTTAGAGATAGGAAGAGGACACTTCAGATAAGGCGGAGGGAGTGGCGAAGGCTGAAGGATGAGCTTTAGCCTTGCAAATGGACCAACATTTGCTATACAGACAATTGGGGATTCAGGGGTACTGTGGACAGGGCAGTGTTGAGAGTTGAATCTGACTAGACCCCCCCCATCCCTCATACAGGTTCTAATTTTGGGCGTTTGTTTCCCAACTGGCAGTACAGTTCTGGAAGGTTGTAGAACCTTTTTAGAAGGTAGAACCTGACTGGCCAAAGTCGTTCAGTAGGAGAGAAAGGAGCGCACCAGTCTGTCTTCTGTGAGGAACTGGTCAGATGCGACATGCCTGCTTTAATACACCGTGGAGCCTGCCTGGAATCGAGGAGGGGTTCACCAAGAACAAGGAGGAAGAACAGCAGAATTGAGGAAGTGGAAATGAAGCTTCCTGTTCTTTCAAAAGAGCTTTGTTTTCTGGTCAGCTTCTAATGGCCGTTTTGTGTGGGCTGGGCTTCACCCTGTGGCTGCCTGGCGTGGAACCCTCAACCTCAGTCCCTGGGTATTATGAGGTTCCGGAGTTCAGGGATCCAGAGATACCTGTTGGATTGTCTCTCCTTACACCGCACGTGAGTAAAGTCACTCTGATGAAGGCAAGGCAAGGTCTGCACAACACAAAGGTATCTCATGGTGTCTGTAGCATAGTGGGGTTTGGCATGGGGCTCTGGGGGCATGGGCTTGGCTCAGCTCCTCTTGGCTTGCTCCTCTAGGCTGTTGATGGTGCTGGAACGGTGAGGGGGACCCTGTGCGCCTCCTCACTTTTCTCTTTCTCCTGCCTGAGAGTTATTTAGACTGCATGTCCCGGCTTGATTCAGAGGCACTTAATTTATTTTTTTCTTAGCTCCTGAAGGGTTCTGTGGCCCCCTCTTTAAGGAAACGGTGTTATTTGTAGAGTATCCCCTCTTTACAGCTAAGGGGATTTTGCTTCTAAATAAAGGTCACAGGGTAGATAGAACATCTCCAGTGTTGAAAATGAGGTTAGGCTTGACTAGTTTTTATGAAAGGCATCTGAGATGCTTGGCTCTGTCTCTTTGGATATATGTGAAAGAATTTAATTATACAAACCAAAGTCCTACCCACTAAAGCATCTTGGATTACAGTAATGGACTTTATCAGTCTTTAGGGGCCTATGAGTTTCTAGTCCCATCCTAAGCATTGCACAGTAATGTGTATAGTCTTGTTACTAAGCAGTAATTGGTTTTGCATAGAAAAATAGAAAGAGAAAGCATAGGTTTCTCTTTGCTCATATCATACTAGTGGGAGGAAAAGACTCCAGCACTTGTTGATGTGCTCTTGGTTTCATTTGCCTTTTACCCTCTCCTCTCTTTTCTTCATCTATCCATTTACCAAGACTCTCTCTCTCTCTTTCTCTCTCTCTCCAGCCAGCCCAGGCACAACCATCGCGAGCAAATTGCATTCAGCAAACACACATCATCAAGGTATAGAAATAGGAAGCTCTTTCCTGCGGTAGCTTGCTGTGGCAATAAGAGATAAGAAATTACTTCATGAGTATTGCTGGAGACTTTCCTTCTGACTTGAATGTCCTTGTCGAGTAGCTTACTTCTGCTTTCCATCGACTGGGAGGCCAGACAGGGTGAGCTGTAACTGAAGCGCAGGTCGAACATTTGCAAATAGGTTGACTATTACCAACCGTGCATGTGTGAAGAGAGTCTTTAAAAAGCTGTTCTGTGCCGAAGAAATGGGGGAGTTATGGACCCCTAGTGCTCAGAACAGTGCCTTCTACACCGTGTGCTCTTAGCAGTGTTTGTTGAACGAATGAATAAAGTTATTCATAAAATGATGGAGAAAGAGGAACACTTGCTTTGTCTCAACTCCCCAGGCATCTAGGGAAGTCAAAGTTAGAGGAGGTTGGTGAGCAGTGGGAGAACATGCGAAGGTGAGGAGGGAGGAAAGGATGCGTGCAAAGGGCACGATGAAAAGGGCGCAGGTCAGCAAAGTGAAAGGAGTGGCAGGATGGCAGCCGACGTGCAGATGGTGAGGTGGAGGAGGTGGTAGTAGAGATGTGGATGGGATGGTGGTGGAGGTGGAGGAGGTGATAGTAGAGATGTGGATGGGATGGTGGTGGAGGTGAGGAGGTGATAGTAGAGGTAGAGAAGGTAATAGAGATGGTGAAGGTGATGGGGTGGAGGTAGAAGGGGTGATAACAGAGGTGGTGGAGGTGATGGTGATGGAGATGGAGGAGATGATAATGGAGGTAGAGAAGGTGATAGCAGAGATGGTGGATAGGAGGTGGTGAAAGTGGAGGAGGTGTAACAGAAGTGGTGGTGGAGGAGGAGGGACAGTAAAGATGGTGGAGGAGGTGATGATAGAGGTGATGGTGGTGGAGGTAGAGGAAGTGAAAGGAGAGATGGTGGAAGAGATGACAGTGGAGATGGTGGAGGTGATGATGGTGGATGTAGAGGGGAGTTAGCAGAGGTGGTGGAGGGATGGTGGTGGAGGTAGAGGGGTTAGCAGAGGTGTTGGAGGTATAAGAGATGATAATGGAGGTGGTAGAGGAGGCAATGATAGAGGTAGAGGAGATGATAATGGAAGTGGAGGAGAGGAATGGTGGTAGTAATAGAGGGCGTGACAGTAGAGATGAAGGAGGTGATAATAGAGTAGAGATGATGACCACCGTGGTGAAGGACGTGATAGCAGAGGTGGTGGAGGGGATGGTGGTGGAGGTGGTGATGGTGGAGGTAGAAGACACGATAGTACAGATGGCAGAGGGGATGGGGTAGAGGTAGAGGGAGTGATAGCAGAGGTGGTGGAGGGGATGGTGGTGGTAATAGAGGAGGTGACAGTAGAGATGAAGGAGTGATAATAGAGAAAGTAGAGATGATAGCCACAGTGGTTAAAGAGGGGATAGCACAGCTGGTGATGGATGAAGTGAAGGCAGTGGGCAACAGGGATAGTGGGGTGGCATGAAGATGATGGAGGATGTGATGTAGACATGGCAGCAAGAGTTGAGACAGTGAAGGTAACAGGAGAGATGGTGGTTGTAACAGAGATGGTGTGGAGGGGGCAGATATGGTGGTGGCTATAGAGATAAGAAAGCGACAGGAGAGATTGTGGCAGGAGTAGAGATGGTGTGTGGGTGGCAGTAGAGACAGTCAGTAGGCTGATGGTGGTGTGATGGTGGATGCTGTGGTCGTGATGTGGGATATGGTGGCAGTGGGGTCAAGAGGAGGGGCAGGGTTGTTAACCCAAGAAAGAACATGGCTCAGGGCCAGGCACAGCTGTTGGAAATCCGTGTCTACCACCTGCTGGCTCTGTGAACCCCAAGCCTGTGCAGAAGAGAAGGTGAGAGGCCGAGCTTTCCAGGTACGCTGTGCTGGGATTAGCAATGGGATGGCAACGCGCTCACTCATGTCCTGGATGATCATGCGGTGGTAATGATCTCAGTGTTTTCTTCAGTTTTCAAACCATCTCCCCTACTTAGAAATGAAACCACCCATTTATCTTTTTCTCTCTTATTTTATTCTGTTATTTTTCTATTTGTGAACTTTCATGAAATGAAAATTTAAAGAGAGCCATTGCTGTGCTCTCTCTGTGTACCTCAGCATTGATGTGGATGCAAAATTTCTACTTATAGCCTTTCAGGAAGTCGCGAGGAGGTAGGAGGGTTTCACCCTCCTTAGTAGGGTTAGTGGCCCATAAAGGTGTTGAGAGGAGAGTCTTGTTCCCTTCTGCTACGTAAGGATGCATGACTCCCATCTATGAGGGCCAGTCCTTGGTCAGGGATTAAACCTGCTGGCTGGACCCCTTGATCTTGAATTTCTCAGCATTTTTTTTCTATTTGTATATGCATGTGTGTGTTAGTGTATGGTTTTGTGTACCAGAGGATATTTGAGTGAGGCGCTTGTGAAGGCCCAAAGATGACTTCAGGAGCCACCTTAGATTGTTCTATTTCCTTACTGCTTTTGCTGTGGTTTCGTAGGGCCTACCTTCCAGGCCTGGAATTGTAGACCATTGCTCTTTCTGCCCAGCATTTTGATGTGGGATCTGGGGATCTGAACTTAGGTCCTTTTGCTTGTGAGGCAAAGGGCTTAACCCCTGAGCTATCTCCCCACCCCCTTCTCAGCCTCTTCAGTGGTGAATGTGCAGAAACTTTACCCTCTAGCTGTCCTCTGTCAGGGACAGAACAAAGGTAGCTTCAGCGACCCTGTTCATGGTTCGCTGCTGTCTAAGAACGGAACTGAAGAGTTCGTAGGGGGACCCCCTTGAACCAGGGACTGGTACAGAATTGTGTGTGGACTTTGAAATGAGAACAAGCAAACAGGGTCTCATCTGGGGCTGTCTGGTCTGAGTCATTCATAGACTCCAATGAAAATCAGTTGTTATCTCAGGATGGCTATGTTGGATGGCTTTCTAGCAAGTTCAATAATTAACTCAACAGTTTATAATTCTAAGTTAAATGGAGATCTCCAAGCATTAAGAGTAGTTCACCTTTTAAATGATTGTTGATATGTGTATCTATCATGCTGGCATAAATGGGGAGTGGTCAAAATTATATTTCTGAAGAGTCAAGAACTCTCCGTATTAAGATCTTATCCCTGTCAATTCATAGTCACTGTGACGTCTGTTATTAGAGACTTCGTCAACATAAAATATTTTTGATTTGGAGATATTGAAAAGAACCTCCTCTTTGTCTTAAAAATGAGGAATAAGAGAGATCTGGCAGAGAAGAGGTTAAGGACTGAGCACACTTTAGCAAAAGCCTGCTTCCCAAACTGACATGGGTATAGAAATCAGGGTCACTTACGACCTCTATTATAATATAAAGGTGGACTGTTAGCCCTGCTAAACTCACCTTGAAATTAATAGAGCAAGTCTGAGGTTTTCAAGAAAGCTACTAAACAAACAAAGGCCAGATCTTTATAAATACCAGAGAGAGAGAGAGAGAGAGAGAGAGAGAGAGAGAGAGAGAGAGAGAGAGAGGTGTACCATGTAGGCGTCTGGGGATCAAACTCAGGTTTGCAAGTAAGCACCTTACCCACTGAGCTATCTCACTGTTCCAAAAAGAGACCAGATGATTAGGAAAGATGAATGAAGTTATCAATGAATGAAGAAGAATCAAACAGTAGCCCAGGAAACAGAAATGGTGGAACAGAACTTGAAACAACCATCCTAGGCACTTGCTAGGTATTTTTACGTTATCTATACACCTTCCACACGCTCACAGCATTGAACTAAAGCATATGATTATATTCTAGGCAACCCATTGACTTGTGGGTTCAATTTACATCAGATTACATTCATGGTTATCATTTTTCTGGGAAATGGGGCTTTTGTTTTCTCTGTGAGCCTGAGCTGAGCTAAACAGCGTGCAGGTGTGGGATTTGACCTGAATCTTGCTGTCACCTGGGCTGTATCCTGACTTCCATTCTCCCCAGCATTGTGTTGTTTTCTTGTATGGTCAAGATCATCTTATGTGCACTAGCAATGTGAGGTCAAGGATCGGAAGGCAAAGTGGATAGATCTCCTGGCCTTCTAGTCTGAACTCTGCTGAAATGAAATTGCTTCTTCTTCCTTATTGTTTTGAGAAGGTGGAAAGAAACGAAATGGCCCCATCACTCCTGGGTCCTTGTGCTACCCTCAAGTAAACCCTCCTAAGTTGGAAACATCGAATGTCTATCTGAGCATCGGTGGGTTCATATGGGGCTGTACAAGACTCTTTTTTCCAGTGGGAGCAATACACATCTGCAGAGGTTAGCAGACTTGCATGCTCTGGCTGTGCATAGAATGGCTGTGTGCTTCTAAAGGGGGCCTTGGTTTCCCCCAACTTGACTTTTCTCATCTATCAAGCTGAGATAAAGAAACCCTAAAATATGTTCTGTCGTGTAGACCAAATGAACTAAGCAAAAATACATTGAAGAAATTTGCTTTGAGAAAAGTAAAAAAAAAATTCTTATAAGCCAATGAGTGTTTGACGACTGCAGGCTGAGATTTGGGCACATCTATGAAGAAACGGTTGTTAAGATGAGCCCTAAGCAAACCTGCAGGAAAGATTATCTGATTGATGTAGGAAGGTCCAGCCCATAGCAGGCGGGTGATAAAATGGAGAGAACTGGTATAGTAAGTTGGTGTTCTTCAGCATACCTTGGCAGTCTTGTTGTCTGGTGAGTGAGGTTTGCCCCTCTCTCAGTGATCCTTGGATATGGTATGGCCAGTTCCCTGACCCCTGATATTGCTATGAGCTCTCCTATCAAGCTGGACTAAGAACTGAGGATTGTACCTAGATAAACATAAGCCAAAATAAAATTCCCTTGTTCCTGTAAGCCTTTCCATTGTGAATTTATCAGCAATATGAAGACACCTTCCATCTTTTCTCATGCATTTTTTTTAGCCATATAGAGACTTCATTGATATGCAGCATTCTATCAAAAAGTATTAGATTCAAAGCACTGGCTGTGTATAACAGACTGAATGGCGTCCTCTATTCAAAACCAGATGTTGATATCTTACCCCCTCCCATCCCCAATCCCTCAGAACATGTCCTTATTTGGAGATATGGTTGTGGATGGATGTAATTAGCCAAGTTGGGATGCTGCAGCAGTGTGGGCCTTCATCCAGCACTACATACTAGTGTCGTTATATGGTGACAGCCATGTGGAGCCAGGCACAAGGACAGAGGGACTCAGCTGGGAGGCCAGGACACTAAGGATTGCCAAGGTGGATGGAGGTGAGGAAGGGCTCTCTTTTGGGCTTCAGAGGGGGCACTGCCCAGCTAACATCTTATTTCCCCACCTTCTGGTCTATGAGAGAATGCGGACTGTTGTTTTCAGTTACTCTGTGGCATTTCATTACAATACCAACCCACCCCCCACCCCCGCCCCAAACCACGGAGGATGGCCATAAGCCCATGTGTATTCCCAGCAAGAACTTCTTGGGGACAAATCCAAAATGACTCATTTCTGCAACTTGAATCTCTAACACTGGGTCTGAAATAGTGGCTTCTGTTCGTCACTGAGTGGGATAAAGACATGCAACAGTGAAACCTATTTATGGAATGGAAATTAGGCTAAGTGACATCTGTCAGAAGACAGCCTTTCCTCAGGCAAGTGTAGCTAGGAATCTTGGGTTGTTATGCAGACACAGTTCTTCATTAGAAGTAGACCATCCGTTCTGTTTGGATGGGTCCTAACTCCCCCAAGTTTCATATGGGGGGAACTTCTCAAGTATTCTGAGCTGGAAAATGATGTGGCATGACACGCTTACTTCTGAATGTAAAACGGAAGGCTTCCAGCTAAGCGCGCACCAGGAAGTCTCCCCGCTTGCTGCCACTGTTCTCTGAGTGCCTCTGTGAATGCCGATCACTTGAGTGCTGAACTCAATTTGATACAGGCATAGGGATTTGAGCGTCAGCCTCAAGTGCTTAGGATCTCCAGCACATTCTTGGGTTTCTCTGCAACATTAGAATCCCTTAAATCCCCTTCTCAGTAAAGTTTAAATCACCCTAATTCTATAACCACGACGATCACTAGCACAATGACATTCTTCTAACAGAAAGGCATCCGTGCAGGAGGCCAATGCATTTGATTTTGGCAAAACTACAACCAGTCTTTTTCTTCTCCTCTTAACTTCTTAAATTTCTTCTCTCCTTTTTTCATTCCTTCCTTCTTTCCTTTCCTCTTCCCTCCTTCCCTCCTTCCCTCCCTCCCTCTCCTTTCTTCCTCCCTCATCTTCCTCCCTCTCCTTTCTGTCTCCTTCTCCTTCCTTCCTTCCTTCCTTCCTTCCTTCCTTCCTTCCTTCCTTCCTTCCTTCCTTCCTTCCTTCCTTCCTTCCTTCCTTCCTTCCTTCTTCCTCCTTCCTCCTTCCTCTCTCTTTCTCTCTTTCTCTTTCTTTCTTTCTTTCTTTCTTTCTTTCTTTCTTTCTTTCTTCTTTCTTTCTCTTTCTTTCTTTCTTTCTTTCTTTTTCTCTCTCTCTCTCTTCTTCTCTTTCTCTCTCTTTCTTTCTTCTTTCTCTTCTTTCTTCTTTCTTTCTTTCTTTCTTTCTTCTTTTCTCTCTTTTCTCTCTTTCTTTCTTTCTTCTTTCTTTCTCTTTCTCTCTTTTCTCTCTCTTTCTTCTTTCTTTTTTCTTTCTTTCTTTCTTTCTTCTTTTTTCTCTTTCTCTCTTTCTCTCTCTCTTCTCTTTCTCTCCTCCCTTCCTTCCTTTTTTCCTTCCCTCCTCTCTTTCATTCTTCCCATTCTTCTTTTAACGGCTAAATTGAGAGTCTTTCATGTGCTAGACCAATTCTGTACTCCTGAGCTTTATCTCCATCTCTATTTTTGCTTTTGATTTTGAGACAGCCTCACTAATTTTCAGTCTCACTGATCTTGAACTTACACGGATCTTGAACTTGCGATTCTTCTGTTTCAGCCTCCTAAGCAACTTGCTGGAATGACAGGCTTGTGCCACCAGGGGCAATTTAAATTTCTTTCAACTTGTCATTAATATCATATAGTCTATTTCAAAATATTTACTAGAAATTTGTAATGGGATAGATTTTTTCACATATGAACAGGATAGAAGTTTTTTCTCCAATCTTCCTTTCTTATCATAAAGCAAATTGTTTTCTTAGAAATTTTAGGAACTTATCACTAATGTCAGATAGGAATTTAACTACTCACAGGAAAACATACTGCAGATATTTGACGATGAAGGTCAATAGATGATAGGCAGATGGATGATAGTAGATAGTAGATACTGAATCTTGGTGTAAAATAGAATACAGATATGAACATAATAGATGATAGGCAGACAGATGATAGTGGATGGTAGATGGATGATAAATAGACATTGAATTTTGGTATAAAATACAATATAAACTTCTGTGAAAGGAAAGAGATGAAATAAGCCCAAAACATTTGGAAAACCTCATTTTAGCATTATCCGTCTGATAGAATTTATGTAATCTGTGTGTGAAAGCTCATCATCCACCCAAAGGACAGTTGGCTTTCCAATGAAGTTGTGTTGGAAAGAGAAAAACCTTGATTTCTTTGGGAAAAAAAAGCTCACAAATGTCTGCAAACCTAAAATCATACATTTTCAGTTTGCTTTGCTTATCATTTTTCTGTCTGGATAGTTCAGACTGGGAATTTTGAAGCAGTTTTATGCACTAATGGGAATATATGTGTTCATTTTGTTAAGCTTATTAGATGATTCCACTAGACTGGTTGTGACAGGAACATTGTATTTATTCACATAGAGTGTAGGTCAGCTATAATAACTCTGTTCCTTTTACTCATTAAGAGCCTAAAGGCTGTGATTATTATTAAGGATCTCACATTCTAGTTCCTTGTTAGGTCATCAATTCCAGCCTTTCTGTATTATGACCAAAGAGTCAGAGAATAGTTCTTCTTAGTGAGTGGAAAAGTTAATCATCTTTCATAAGGATGGCACATTTATAGAGTTATTAATGTTTAACAAGGCTGTGGAATAGTGAAGACCATCCAAGTAATGTGTCCGATGTTTTCCTGCAACGCAATGGACAGGGTCACCTTTGGACTCTCCTTGTAGTCAAGGTAACTAATGCTGCCTCCCCTTGGTTAGATTCTGTGAGAACTGTGCTATTCAGAAGGTTCTGAGTTTGAGCTACTAGGTAACCATGGTTAGTGCCGTCCAGCTAGGGGATTTTCCTTTGGCGCCTCCAAGATTTCTTTTGCCTTTGAATTTTCAAGTCGACTAATCAACCAGAATAGTTTTGCCTAGGTCCTGACTACCGGAAGGAGGAATTGCGGAACTAGGTTTGAGTTGGCCACTGGAGTGCTGGTTAGTTTTATTTTGTGAACACTCACAGACATTCCAGAGCTATTACAGATCAGTTGTCTGGAGGGTGACGTCAGATCCCCAAGTATTCTAAACAGAGAGAGAGAGAGAGAGAGAGAGAGAGAGAGAGAGAGAGAGAGAGAGAGGAGAAGAGATACCAAGAAGTACCAAAACTGAGTAAGTGTCTGACTGGGCAGGTGTGACTCAGTAGCCACCAACTCCCTGGGGAAGTGACTTTGCTTTTCTTTTGGTGATCCTGGTAGTGACAGGTCCTAATCTTGGGGGAGGGAGAGGAAGGTGATCATTTTCTCTCTAATTTAAATCTCATTCACATGCTGTGCAAGGAGAGAGTCTCCTGTCTTTGTTAGACTGTGTTCTAGGATTGTATAATACCATCTGCTTTCCATAAACTTGTGTGCACGTGCGCGTGTGTGTACACGTGTATGTGTGTATGTACATGTATGTGTGTATATGTGTGCATTTGGAGCCCAGAGATGTGTTCCTCAATTGCTTTTCATCTTAGTTTTTGAGACAGAGTCTCTCACTCATTTGGACTGACTGGACCAGGCTGGCTGGCCAGCAGCCCAGGGATCCTTCTCTGTCCACCTCCTTAGTGTGGGTCACAACTGCATGCTCTGTCATTCCTGGCTTTGTTTTTTAATGTGGATTCTGGGGATCTGAATTCAGATCCTCGTACTTGTAGTCAAACACTATTAACTAAGCCATTACTCTACCGTCATAAACATGTTTCTGACTATTGTGAAGGTGGATATTCAATACCAGTGGGTCGATGTTCATGGTAATGAGATGTTCTAGTCAATTCTAGAGCTTTCTGGACACTGTCAGCCACTAAGGTGAGCCTGGAGCCCAGGTGGACAATAGAGTTTGAGGTGGTACTTGCTCTCATTGCAGCTCCTCACAGGCCGTGCAACTTGCCACGCAGTGGTTGTCACACTTGATACTGTGGTATGTTACTAAAGGTTAATGCGACAGACTTCCCACTTGCTGTCTCCAGAGAAGGTGTAAAAATTTTATATTCACTATTTAATTACTTAATCAAATAGCTCTGGGACTAGCTACCTGTTTCTGCACGGTTCAGGAGAGTTAAGAATCTAACAGGCACACAGAAATGCTATGAGGAAGATTCCAATATCTAGATCTGATGCCAGAGTTAGAATTTGGACCTAGGACTGTGTGACTCTAGAGCTCTGTAATGTTGCCTTGGGGGAGAAATAGCGTCAAATGAAAGCTACACGAATGTGGTGCTATTTCTTGCTTCCTAGTTGTATTAGACATTCTTTGTGCTGCTGTGAGACACACTGAGACCCTGACAACTTAAAGGGAGAAAGGGTGACTTATTCAGCTTATGGTTCCAGAGGGAGATATAGTTCTTCATGATGGAAAAGGTTTGTCAGAAGCTGGAGGTGGCCTAAGTCACTGTAAACATCATGGAGGCTGAGAGCTGTTCCTGCAAGTTCAAGAGCAGACTCACTCAACCAGGGCGGGGCTAACCAACCTCAAAGTCCACCCCCTGTACAGCAAAGCTCTACCTCCTAAGCTGGCCATAACCTTCCCCCGAAAAACTAAAGATTCAAACACTAACACTAGATAAGGTTGCTTTGTGCTCATCTGCCTTGGTCCCTTTCCTGGAGACGAGAGAGGGGTGTGTCACCTAACGTCCGCTGGGCCAGAGGAAGCTTGTTTGGGTGGATAATAAGTTGAGGAGTTCTCAGAAAGGTTTGCCCAAATAATCAACAAGCATATGGAAGTAGTTTTGAGAGAATCTTCTCCAAGAGGCAGTTCCATGGTGGACCAAAGGCATTTGCTTTCTAGAATTCAGATCAAAAAGGGGAAGAGAAAAGAGATCAAAAGACAAGAAGGTGAGAGTTTGAGAGGATTTGCTTCAATAGACCATTCAGTCTTTCTGATAACACTAGGTAAAGTTCTGGAAAACAGATTTGTGTATATTTAAGTGGACAAAGGAAGGGATAAAGAATTGTTTTGGACAAGGACTTTGAATACAAATTCCAGACAAATTTATAGTATCAGTTCACTTGTTTAAAGCTTAATCTTTTTTTAAAAAACCAACCACTCTTCATAACAAACCAAAAATGCAAAAGGAAACTAGCTTAATCTTTTTTTATGATAGTAGTTTTTCTTCAGTAACATGATTTTTTCATTGTCAGTGATGTTAATATGCAAGACCAAGGTAATTATTTTCCAGGATACTTTTATCTTGAGACAATCAGAGTTAACATTCTGGTGTATAATTTTCATTTTGTAAGGAACATTGTAAAATATGTACTTGCCAAAACTAAGATACAAAATACTTTTGTTTATAAAAAAAAGTGTGATTGTATGCAACAGGAAAACCAATTATGTTAAATGTTTAACACATTTTGCTAAAATTCTAACACATTATGCATTTTAGATATGATAATATATTAAGCAAAGTACACAAACTTTTTGAGTGGTTAATGAGTAGCTGTGTGGCTCTCTTTCTTCATGAGAGCTGACCTAGGAGGGTTCAGATATTAAACATTCACAAATACGTCTAAGAATTGACAAGGCCCTGGCTGAAGAGATGGCTCAGAGGTTAAATCCTCTGCCTCTAAGCAAAAGTTCAGATCATAGCCCGAGTTCAGATCCCAGATTCCACATAAAAACACTGGGTGGAAATGGAAGAACCTACAATTCTGACCCTGGAAGACAGAGCCTGGGAAATCCAGAGCAAAGCAATAAGGAAGTAGAGCAATCCAAGATGATTCCAGAAGTCAACGTCGGGCATTTACACTTAAGCACCACCCCCCCAACCACACAGAATTCACACATTTGACATACTTTTCCCCAAATGAGAGATTGGCTGACACGTTATAGACAGCTTCTGACTCCATGGTTCACTTGTTTTGATACACAACCCCTTGTCCCATCTGCGTGTGTCTCATGAGCCTCTGTTGTGTGTGGTGGCAGCTTCTCTCTGGCTCCCAGGACTTCCTATTGACTTTCCATCTGGCAGTTACACCAGAGATGGCACTTGAGATGGGGCAGAGCCCTTTAATTAGCATAGAAGATGCGGGAATTCAAGCAGAACCTTTGCAAAATACTTGAGTCCCTAGTTTAATTTGCTGAAGGAGAGTAGCTCTTCAAACTATCTCAAGACTTTTTAATTGAGAGGCTTTTAAACACACAATCACTTAAAATGGCCAGGCTTAGCTCCTGGACATACTATGCTTAGAATCTACTATGCTTAGAACCATGTATGCTTCATAGGCTTTCAAAAAATAGGTTTTACACATACACACACACACACACACACACACACACGACCATACACATAACACATACCAGCAGGCTTAAAGAGAATATATTTAAATATAAATACTAATATTTTATCAATTATATTATATATTAATACATTATATGTTAATAATAATATATAAAATATGTATATGATTTCTTGAGGATATTTCTCAAGGAGAGGAATAGAAAAATGTCTCAGCTTTGGTATTTCAGTTGCATTGTGTATTTTTCATGAAAACAGTTGTGGAGTTTCTTGTAGGCACTGCAGCATTTAATTACAGAGAAAAAGACTTCTTTGTCATATTTACCCTTGTCCATTAGGGTGTAGAAAATGGTTTGTTGACCTTCAGCAGTGAACACGTCTTCATCTGTTCCCAAGGATTAGAATTAAGGTTTTAGGATAAAGGCAAGAGACCATTAGAAATTATGAAACCCTTCAGCCACCATCACATACACACTCTGCTTTCACACATGCCAGTGTGCTGCAAGAGAAAGTTCTTGGGTTGGTTTTCCTGTTGCACGCAATGAAATGTTCTCAGGCACGGTGTGAGCTGAAAGCCAGGCTATCATTTCCTGCATCTCACTGGTATTCTGTTAAAAGCAAGGTGATTTCCCTCTGTGTGTTTGGGGATGGTGGCAGAGATCGGATCTCTTTCATATCATTGTCTTGCTTTAATTTTCACTGCATTTTGCTCTGGTGATTGGCTCCCGCTGGGCTCTTTCAGAGAGGATTATCTTCAGGAGGAAGTAATCTGGTGGGAAACACTGAATTTCAGTTCTTCCAGTTCTTCGCAGGCTTGATCTTACCACTTTCTTCTTGCCAGGGGTCAGAGAGTGCGGGGTCCAGGGACCGAGGTATGTTGTTCTGTATTTTCATAGGTAGAAGCTGAAGGTGAGCTGTGAGCTGACCAGAACTTTGCACAGTACAGAGTCCCCGAGCTGGGTCCAGAGAGAAATGGGAGTTTGATGCAGGGAAACAAAGATTTGAAAAGTGAGACTGTGTCGATGGGGCTCAGGTCATAACTCCTCTGATACCAGGAAGTCTCTACTGCTTATCTCTGTGGAGAACCTGAACTTCCTCACACAAGCTGGTGCCAGAATGTTTGACAGTCAGATAAATAGGGACCCATGAGAAAGAAATGTGTCCCTTTTCCTCTTCCTTACCTCCTTTCCTTCCTTCCTTAATCTGGGAAATTAGATTATGGAAAATGTTTTATGAACTCATGAATACTCACCTAAAATAGGTGGATGTTTGAGTAAACAAACAAACAAACATATATATCTCCATTTCTCCAGACTTTGTATCTGAGCTAACACTTCTTTGGTGTACCCTGGTGTCTAAGATTATTTTGTGCTCACCTTTTTTGAGATTTATGCTAATTTACTTGGAAAGGATTTTAAATATGTTTTTCCCCATTCTTTGTGAATGTCTCAGTTTTGAGTATAACTCTACATCTATTAATCAATCAACCAGCAGTCATCAAAACTAACAATTAGTCCCATGATGATTTAGCAGTATTTCAAAACAGTGATAATAAGTGTTTCAGTGTCTTACAATTTGTAAGATGATATCAAGAAGTGAAGTGATAATGTAGAATGGATTGCAAAGGCAGTGTGGCTCAGCTCTTCCAAGTTGTAAATCAAGCCAAAAGGAATGATGAATGGCAGAGAGAAGGAGAGAGAGAGAGAGAGAGAGAGAGAGAGAGAGAGAGAGAGAGAGAGAGAGAGAGAGAGAGGGAGGAACAACTCTGAAGATCACTAACATTAGCATGCATTATAAATGGAGAAGTTTAATAATTGATAAAGGTACTCCCTTCTCACAGCATGGAACAACCCTGGTATGCATCCACTCAGATTAAAATGTTTTTGCATTGGAAAAGCCTTTGCAGCTTGGAGACAGGACTGAAAGGGCCAATCTTTTTTTTTTTTTTTTTAACTCTTTTTTTTTTATTAAAAATTTAATTACACATTTTAAAATTTTTTACCAGTTCCCTCCCTCCCCCCTCCTCCCCCCGAACCCCCTCCTCCCCCTCCCTTTCCCCCAGTGCCTCCCCCCCAATTCCCAGAGAGTCCTTTATTGTGTACGCCTAACTCTCCACTGGGTCCTCCTCTCCGATGACATATAAGGACCCAGTGGCATTTCCATAAGCCTGAAAGGGCCAATCTTGTGAGTGCTTAGAAGACAGTAAAGCAGCAAGAGACACAAGCAGTAGAAACTAGCTCATGATGGTCCAGAGATGAACAGAGACTGTATTGGAAACTTGATGAGGGGTAAATGGAGTAATGCATTGGCAAAGAGTCTGATCAAGTTTTGTCTTCATCCTGTGAGTGTGCCTGATGTTAAATTTGAGTGTTTGGTGAAAGAACTTTTAAGGCAATGTAGTCTTAACAGTGTAGCATGGCAACTTCTTAGCATTCTTATTCAGAGTTATGAAAAAGAGCAAGGAACCAGGCAGAAAGAAGTAAAAATTATGAGGTTTGATGAAGAAAAATGTAGTGGGCAAACTTGAAGAGTTGAACCAGGAAAAGGCAGAGAGCAAAATGGCAGTTATTATTGATGAGATCAGCTCCTTCAGTGAACCAAAATCTGCTCTTCATTTGGATAATAGAAGAGGCTTCATCCTGAGGACAAAATCCTCATGGAAAGCTTCCACCCATAAGTATGCAAATTCTTTTGTAGGGAAGAGCTTAAAGTCACAGCTCCAAGGGGATTACCTGTTCCTCTAAAGCAAAGGCCCAACAGAATTTTTGCCTACAGTCAGAGCCAAGAAACTGAATCAGCTGTGAGTCAAGTGGGCCAGTCTCCAACTCAGGACTGTAGCAGGAACTAGCAGCATTGTCCATGTGGTTTTCGGGGTACAAAGATGCAAGAGGGATGAGGTCATGGATCCCTCCTCCAAGATTTCAGATAATGGTGGAAGCCAGGCAATGTGTAGCAGGAAGCCTGCAGTTTAGAGTCCCAAGAAGGGCAGTTTGTGCTATGGAGTTAGAGCCTGGTTTGCCATTGAGAAGTGAAGATGTTAGAGATGCCGAGACAACATAGGACATCTGCCAAGGAAAGTTATGCATTGTGGGATGAGCCAGCCCATGAGGTCATGTGTTTGGAATAGGAATATTGATTCTGTGCCATTTTATATTAGAAGTCTTTTGATTTTACCGGAAGCTTGGTCTTTGAACTTTTGGACTGTGTTGGGATTTCTGATTTGATGTAGTCTATAAGGGCTTCTAAAGTTGGACAGAGTATGATTTTTATAATGAGATGGCAATGAACCTGTGGGATCTGGGGTGGAATGTTATGGTTTGAAATGTGAGTTGCCCTCCACAGACTCATGTGTTTGACTCCTCAGCTGCTGCCAATATTTGGGAAGGTCATGACACTTTAGGAAGTGGGGCCTTGGTGGAAGAAGGCAGTCACAGGGTGTGGGCCTTGAGATTGGTAAGCCCTGGCCAGTCTGAGTGAGTGAGTCTGATCTTGAGTTTGAAGCAGTTTTCAGCCTTTATGATGTTGACAATGACTTAGCCTGCCTCCAGCTTCTGTCAGCCAGCCATGCCTTTTCTATCACAATGAACTGTATCTCCCCTCTGGAACTGTAAGCTGAGTACATCTCTCTTTCTCCCTTAAGTTGCATGACTTTGAGTGGTGTCTCAGCAGCAGAGAAGAGTAACTAATGCAAAAAGAAACGAGAGCCTCCTCAACTTTGACAGACAAGCTGTCAACGAAGACAGAGATGAGAAAGGTTTTGTGATGTGCATCTGTAGAGAAGGAAGGAATAATGGGCTTCTCCCTCACTCTCTAAGACCTATCCAAATCATAATAGTGATCCGTATGTCAGGCCCCAGGAATCTGTTTCTAGAATTTCTGCTTGATTTAAAGCTAAATATATTCGCTTATATAAGAAAAGCACATCCAAAGAAAACATTTGTTAACTTGCAATCCAAATTTAGGTAGACCCAACAGAGTTCATTAGAAACTTCTGTTCTGCTCCCTGATTCATGGTAGACCTGTGAGGACAGACATATTTATTAGTCACCCCCACTTATATTTACAGGACTTTGATTGAAATTGACGTAAATATTTAGTAAATATTTGTTGAATAAATTAAATCAGTTCATTTGATTCATCCATTTCTTTTAACTAAAAATTAATGAAGAGATACATTTAGAAATGTAGACATTATAAAGGAATATATGATTCAAGGTATGCCTCTGTTTTTTTCGACTTCTATACTAAGTTCTACACAGAAGCAATGATTGCAAACCATTTATGCAATGTGCTATGATATATATTTAAACACAGTCATGTATGTTTGTGGGTCTTCATACATATACATGCATGTGTGTTCATATGTAGACACTTTTTAAATATAGAAATATATGCATACTGTGTGTAGACACTTTCATATATTCATATGTAGACATGTTTACATGTAGTTCATATGTAGATATGTTTGCATATATAGTTTTGCTTTCTATATTCATAGTTTTACATCTAAGGAATCAATTAACTTTGGGTTGAAAATAGTTTTATAAAAAATGTGTCTGTACTGATTATGGGTAGCCTTTTGTTCATTGTTATCTATGAAACAATATAGTATAACAACTACTCTTGCATTTAAGCATATCGTGTATGTTTATTCTGTGCCATTGTGTGTTGTAAGTATGTAACTTGTCTTTTGATTTTACAGGAAGCTTTGGTCTTTGGACTTTTGGATTGTGTTAGGACTATTGATGTAATTTATAAGGACTTCTAAAGTTGGACTAAGTATGGTTTGCATAATGTAGACATAGTTCATAGTTCATAGGATGTTCACAGAGTCTATGCAAATACTAAGACATTTATATATGGGACTTTAGTGTCTGTGGTTTTAGTATCTAAGGGGATTCCAAAACCACCTACCATGGATACCAAAGGACAAAGGTTTAACTGTGCATAGAAAAGCATATATTTGTCTTGTCTTTTTTTCCATTTTTCTTTGTTCATGAAACTCTTTGACAATTTATATGTATATATGGCACATTCTGATCACTTTTCCTTTTACATTTTTTCCTCTGCCCCCCCACCCCCCAACATTACCGCTATCCCACTCCCTTCCACAGTCATGTCTTTTTGTTTATGTCTCACTGGGCTTAAGGAGGGACTTTCGTGTGACTCTGGGCTTGGGCCTATGTTTTGTAGCTAGGTAGGCTCCACTTGGGGACACAGCTGGATATTGTTCTCTCTCTCATTATCGCCCGTTGTTCATCAGTACTTTGCTGAGACTCCTAACTTTCTCCTCTGTGTGTAGCTAACCCCTAAGCCCACAGACAATCCCCTAAAGAAGACTATATCTGGCATTTTGATCTTCTCACCTGACCTTATGAATATATCTTGAGAATTGCCTTCCATTAACTGAAAAATTGTCTCTGCTGAAATTTCCGCTCTCTATTCTTTGTGGTTGAGGTTGACTGTCTTTGTGTTTCTTTCCTATGAGCTGCCTCTGTAAGTTCTTTGTCCAATTTCTATTGCCTTAGTGGCCTTTATAACAGATCTCTAAGAAGCCTTTATATATAAAGGAAATGAGCTCATTGTCATGCATTGAAATACTTCTTTCAACCATTTGTCTTCTGACTTTGTAGAGAATTATTTTTTTCTTTGAGTGACAAAACTGTTAATGAAGTCTATCCACAGTCACTAATCTTTTTGGAATTTGGGTCTTGTGCGTAGTTCATAAAAGCCTACTTTCTCATCTATAAAAGGCATAAATTTTCCTGCATTACTTTGAATAAATTTGATATTATATTAGAAATAGTTGATTCACTTTCAATTTATTTTGAGGAAAAGTAGGTTTATTATATATTTTCCAAATGCCTTCTCAGTGGAAAAAGCCCCACATCCTACTGATTAGAAATGACATTTGTTCTCTATTTTAAGTTTTGATGTAATTAAGCATTCTCTTAAACATAAGCTGGCTATCATGAAAAGTACAAATCTCTGTAGACTGAATAATGAAACAAAGTCTCAACTCACTCATTACAAAGTTTCAAAACTGTTACCCCCATCTTTTCTTTGTCTCCTCTGGACACCAGTTTGAAGGAATCATAGTCATCATATTATTTCATTTGTAGGTATTCCAGCGTATCGCCGCCTTACTTTGGTTTCTCTCAGAAGCAAATCTAGAGGTAGAGATTTAAGTGTAAACCTAAGTGTAAACCATTTATTCAGAAGTGCTCATTAGGAACTGGGAAATGGGAATACAGGGTGAACGTGTCTAGACAAGCTTCAAAAGGCATGTTCCCACCAACTGCAGCTCAGCCCTGCTGGGGTCTCCTTGGAGAGATTATTTCCCAGGTATGTTTCCTTTTCCCAGTGCCCAAGAGGTAAAGCGTGTTGGAGACACTTTGTCTGCAGCAGCAGCTGGTTGAGGGCAGCAGAGGTGGCAGTATGGTGGGTAGGTCTGTATGTCCTCAGCTCTTCTAGTCTGCTGTGTTCATGCCACCCTAAGGACAAGTATCTAAGGCAGTGATGAGAGTGAAGGGCAGAGGAACACAGATTGGCACCACCTCATGGCATCACTTTTAAAATTTTTAAATTAGTTTTTAAAATCAGAGAACAGAATAATCAGTTTCATGACCACATTTTCTCACATATTTATCATTCTACTTTGTTCCTATTTGTTTTCCTGCTACTATTACTGCCTTCCCTTTCTCTCTTCCTCTTCCTTCTCCTCCTGCCCCCTTGAATATTCTTGAATAGTCTCCCTTCTGCTTCTATGCCAGTATTTCTTTTTAAAGAAGCATGACTCCATACACTGCTGGTGGACATGTAAATGAGTCCAGTCACAGTGGAAGTTAGTGTGGTGGTTCCTCAAAAAACTTAAAAAAGAAATAATGTGTGGTCTGGCTAGACTGCTTCTTGATATATATCTAGAGGATTAAGGCCAGTCACATGGATGACGCCCATGTTTATCACTACACTATAAGTACAGTCGTGTTATGGAATCAGCCTGGTACCTGTTGAGAGATGAGTGGACAAAGAAAATGTGCTGTGTATACACAACGGTGTTTGATTCAGACATGAAGAAGAGTAAAATTACACTATTTGCAGGAAAATGGATGAAACTGGGGATCATCATTTTAAGTGAAATAAACCAGATTCAGAAAGACACATACCATGTTTTCTCTCAGATATGGAATTCAGCAGGGGGAGAAGACGACAGTTAAAAGTGTGTGTGTGTGTGTGTGTGTGTGTGTGTGTGTGTGTGTGTGTGTGGTGGGGCTTTTAGGGATGTGGAAAAGAAACAGAGGGAGGGAATGTAAAACAGCAATTGCGGGATGCATGAGGTCAAAATGCATCATATCCATGCATGGAAATGCCATGATGAAACCATTATATTGTATAATTAACATAGAATAATATAAAAAGCACAATCACAGTACTCTGATTTTATCTACAACAATTTCCCAATAGTATCAAGTACCTACAATTGTTTTTTTTTTCTTTTTTATTATTTAAGATAGAATTCAGTGCAAACCACATATTCTAATGGTTGATATATTTTTTAATTTCTTTTAAATGATAGGTTTTTTGGCTCTTTTTAAAAAGCATTTTAATGATATTTAACTTGGCAGTGGGCAAGAGATTGAAGTAATAGAGAATCTGAAGGTGTACAAGTTTTAGAGGCCCAAATGAGAGCCTTCCCCATATTTTGTCTTTTCAAGGAGAGAATGTGGATCTTAATGAGAAACTTAGTGGAGTTTCTTAAGATTTCCCTCTCTCCCTTGTCTTTTATCATTTTATATTTTGTACTTGATTATTCTCATTCTTAACAGAAGCTTAAGCATTCGTTTGTGATATTGACTGATTTTTAAAAGATGGTTAATAGCCAGCATTTATTGAATACAAGCAAGTATATCAGCTGCAGATTAAGCAGCTTGTATAACTTTTATCATTAAATTTTCACAGAGCACGGTATCTTAAATATTTGTCTCTGGTTTCTACACGGTGAAACTTGAGCAGACAAGGCGAATCATTTACTCTAAGTGAACATTCATTTGGACTAGCCTCAGAGTCTCAGTTAATCTCTGCTGCTGTGAGACAACACTCCAATGACTTGAGGGTTTGAAAGGGAGATTTTTGTGGCTCCAGAGGGGAGATAAAGTCCGTTAGGGTGGAAAAGGCATGGCTGGCTGGCAGAAGCTGGTGATGGCTTAGATCGCTGCCAGACGTCATAGAGGCTGAGAAGTAAACTGCAGACTGCAAGAGCAGACTGCTAGTGGAAGCAGGGCAGGGCGACCCAACCTCAAGGCCCCTCCCGCAAATGCTTTCCTCCAGCAAGGCTCCATGACTTCCATGACTTTCCTGAACATTAACATAAGGATGCAAACACATGAGCCGGTGGTGGACAACTCACATACAAAAGCCTAACACCCAACTCACAAGAGTCACTGCTATCACAAGATTTTTTTCATCCTAAGGCTCTTCTTTTAATTTTACTGTTATAAGAAAAAAATATTGTTCGAGGAGAATCTACTGGGCATCTTTACCATAAGCAAAGCTAGCTTCTACCAGAGACACAAGAGAATTAAAAGCTATAACAAAACTGCATTGCTTGTCCTGTAACGTTTATAACTTTATTGAGAGAGCTGGTACACACACGCAAGATGGTAGAGACCTTCTACAGGGATAGTTCAGGCACCCGGGAACTAACTGCGCTAAGTGAGAGCCCAGAGCTGAGCCCCAGTGTGTGAGGCGAGGTTAGCCACAGAGGCTTTTGAGATTGTCACTGAGGGGGGTTTCTCACCAAATTAACTCACTCAAGTGAAAACTGCCCTGCCTGTGAATCTGGCTACAGCTGTCTTTGCAGCACAGGTTGACCAATGAACTTGCCCAGGGTCACACAACCAGTATGGAGAGAGACAGCCCAGCAAGGAAGAGTTTGACAATGTTGTTCGTCTCAAAACCTGGGTATTTTCTTCCAGTCTGAGAACATCCGCTGCATAACGTGGAAATGGCCATGCTTTTTTTTTTTTTTTTTTATTTCAATGGAATCCTCACATCGCTTCCAACAAAACGGGAAGTCAGCAATCTCTACAAAAGTGAACTTGGATGCTCCACAGTTCTGAACTGCTGGAGGATGGCGAGGAACAAAATTAATGATGCACGTTTATCCCCTTTGCTCTTGTTTTTCTGTAACTCCACAATTCCCAGCCTTGGAAATGCGCATAGCTACCTGGGGAAAAATACAGCACCCTGGAGCCCAATGTTAGAAAATGTCATTTAAAAGTTGTAAATGCATTCTATATTTTCTTCAAATGTTCATGAATGGGGAGTAACTGACCAGATGACCATATGTACTTATATACATATATACTTATATATATCAAACTGGATATCTGGTAAACTGAAGACATATCAAATCTCAAAATATATTGTGTTAAAATATGCTATTGACAGAGAAAGAGAACCACAGATTGGGAGAAAAATCTTCATCAGAGACACATCTGACCATGAACTCCTACACAGAATACACAGTGAACTCTTAAATGTCAGCACCAGGGAAAAGAACAATCTAATGCAGAAAAGGGCAAAACAAGATGAAAGGAAGAGACCCCTCCCGAGGGAGTTATTCAGATGGCAGAATAAGTATCTGGATTAAGTCCAGCACCTTGTGGTTGGCACAAACAGCTATGATATACCTCTGGGTGTTAGGAAAGGAGGCTAACATACAAAATGAGTACAAATCCAAACTCTCACTGGGACGAGAAACAACAGACATTTTGAGGAAAGAATGTAAAAATGACCCAGGTTTAGAGATCCTTTGGTAGTTTCTTAAGAAGGAGATATATGGTTACCGTATAAACCAGTATTATATACCTGGATGTTGACTGAAATGAGTTGAATGTTTACTTCTACACCATTACTTGGATACAGATATTTATAGTAACTTGATTTAAAATTGCTGAAGTTGAAAACAGCCAGAATGTCCTCTGGTGGTCAAATAGGCAAGATGTGGTATATCCAGGCAATGGAACATTATTTAGCACTAAAGAGCCATAAAATATCAGTTTATGAAACATGGAGGAGTCCTAGTTAGAAAACAGAAAAAAGCTTCATGCTATGTGACTTTCAGGTATGTGATAGTCTGTAAAAGACAAAGCTCTGGACAGTAGAAAGATAAGAGGTTGTCAGCATGAGGAGAGATGAGCAGGAGGAGGATTGGGCAATCACCATGAGGGTGACTGTATGCCTGTGCGTTTGGCAAAACCCACAGCACGCACAACACCCAAAGTCACCTGCACTGTGAGCCAAGGTCTGGATTCCTGACACCATCATGGTGAGATCATGACTTTTAACAATTGTCCGATTACGGTAGTCTGTGCACATGTGGGCAAGACTAGATGGCAATTCTTTCTGCTCATGTTTTCTGTGATTTGAGAACTCTGGGAACAAGAAGAAAACTGCTACAAGTAGTTATCAAGGGCTGGAGAGTGGGTCAATGGGTAAAGGTGCTTGTCTCTAGCCTGATGACCTGAGTGTGCACCTTGAGTTTGCATGGTGGAAGAGGGAACTGGCTCCAAATTGTCCTCTAACCTTCACATATGCACCATGCATGTGGACAAATACAAAACTCCCTTTAAAAAACTTATAAAAATCATTGAGATTCATCCTAGCTTTGATGTTATGCTTATTTTATTGGCACCAGTTTTAAAACATGTGTAAGTATGTGAGTGTATGTTTGTAGGGGTGTGTGTGTGTGTGTGTGTGTGTGTGTGTGTGTGTGTGTGTATCAGAGACCACTGCGTATGCCTGTGGAGGTCCAAGGATGACATCAGGAATCATCCTGCTTGTCGCTTTAATCTGGGATTTCCCAGGCTCTGGCTTCCAGGGCCGGAAGTGCAGGTCACTGTCATCTGTGCTTGGCATTTTTACTTGGGAACTAGGATCCAAAGTCAGGTTCCTTTTCCCTTGAGCTATTTCTCCAGCCCCCAGAACCATTATTTTTATGGAAAAAAAACCCAGCACCTTACCTGACATATATTAGATAGTTAATAAACAAAATTGCTGAGTGATCTATTTCATAACAGAATATATGAGAAATTCAACATGTTCTTCATGAACTTTTGGTGTGGAAATGGAGACAATTATGGATTAGTGAGCTCTGGAGAAACAATAAGAGAGCTGCCCCAGCAGAGGCTGCCTGGGCCGCCTCACTCTGCTCAAGGGACGTTTACTATAAGCAAGATGGTGTCGCGTCTAGCCACTTGAATGCATTTTAGGCACCTGACTGGCACAGGCAGATAGACATGGTGGGTCCCAGCCAACCTCTCTGACTTACTTTCCTTCTGGTTCTTAAACTTATGGAGGCCAATTCAGTACCACAGGATGTTGAGAAAGGCCAAACAGCTTTATGGAGGCAGGGTTGATGCTTTATGAGCGGGATGTGCTAGAGTATACCATCTCATAAGACTTTCTGCATGTGCGTGCCTGTACGTGTTAGAATGCATCAACTTATAAGACTTTCCACATGTGCATGCCTTCCGTCTGACCACCTAGAAGCACCCATCTAAAAGATGCAGTTCCTCTTGAAGTCTGCCTTGTCTTTGCATCTTCAGACCCACTGATTGCTTTCTGATCCTGTAGCTGACTCTGTGTTTTCTGGTCCTTTTTTGCCTGGCTTATTTTATTCATCATAGCAATTTGGGGACTTGTTTATGTCATTACACCTGGCAATATTTTGTGACAGATGGTCACAAAAGAGGTCTGTTGAATAAACTATAGTTGTTGATTTATTTATTCTGTTGTTTCTGATATTTTGGCTGTTGCATGTAGAGCTTCCTGAATTTGTATACAAGTCCTACAACACACTTACACACTTTTATTTCTCTTGGGGAACCATTCAGGAGAATTACTTAGTTCAGTAATAGATGCTTAAGTTTTTAGAAGTGATTAAGTCATTCTTGCTCCCACAGGTAATGCATTGTGAATTTCAATTGCTCTATATATTTGTCAATGGTTGGTATGTTCAGTCATTTTAGTTTTAATTATCATAATAGGCATGTAGTGATAACACTGCATTTTTAATTTTCATTTGCCTATAGACTAATAACATTGAACATCTCTTTCTATGCTCATGTGATATGCTTTCATTCCTAAAGTTCTTGTCCATATCTTTTGCCAGTTATCAATTAGGTTGTATATTTTCTCATTATCCATTCAAGGTCGTTATATATTCTGTAACTTCTATGCTTATATGTCTTGGATTTCACATATTTGTGTGATTTGCATATGTTCCCCTGGAAAATAGTGTCATTTCATTTTCTTAATGTTTTTCAAAATGTTATTTTAGAATTGATAAAATGCTTTCTATCTTCTCTTAATTTTGTAGATTCAGGTTTTACACTTAGAGCTATGATACATTTCAAGTTAATTCTGTTTTATTAATTTTAGTGAAAGGTATGGGAAGTTGTCAGTGGGTACCCAAATTTCCAGCTCTGACAAAATCATTTCCCTTCTCTGTTGAATTGTGTTTGACTATTTTATTTAATATATAAATTGACTCATCAATTGTTGCCTTGGATTTTTATTCTATATTATTGATTCATTTGTGTTTTCTTTTTTTTTCACTTTTATAATTGAGATTTATTGGTTGAGGATCAGTCCACAGACATTTTAATTCGTACACAACTCTTAATACATGTACTGAAAAATCTAAAAAGCCACACATTGTATTTCACAAAACAGTTATTCCAAGGATGTCCGGATTCCACCTCGGAGACCATTTTCCATCGAGCGCCGATGGTCCCGACTCCGCCCATTCATCCTCCTCATCACACATATTACTCAGGGGTTGGTTTGTTCACAGCATGTCAGCAACATGACTAGGAAAACCGCACCACGACCAGAGAGATGTCACACAGGGCACTTCTGACCGGCAGCCGGCAAGGAGTGGTTTCTTTAGGAAACAGCTCTACTAGAAAACACAGGACTAGACAGATGAAAATACCCAGGACACAACTGCACAACTGAGAAGCCTACTGCCGCCCAGAACGCTTTGTATTGCAGGATAGAAAACTAACCCACTACGGAATGTTGCACTGACACCAAGACAGTCGCAGCTGCCTCGATTCAGTGCCCATTATTTTCTGGTTGTACCAAAAAATAAACAACCAGCCAATGATTTCACCTCTTAAAAAAACCATTTACACTTAAAAAATGAGATGAGTGGGATTCCCTCCTTTTTAAAAATGTTTCTAGAGCTACTAAAAAACTCGCATTCACAAAATAGTCGATAAAAATATTCCTCTGGATTGTACAAGAAGGGAGACAGGGACCACTGCGGACACGGCGCGGGATTAGTCAGACTTGGCTTCTTTCTCGTCCACATCATCGGAGGCCGTGCTCTCCTCGGTTTTGGTCTCTCCGTTTTCTGCAGGCAGATCCGCTTTAGTGTCTGGGTCGGTCACCGCAGCCTGCTTTCCCTTCGCTCCTCGCTTCCCTTTTGCTTGTACTTTTTTGTCTGAAGATTTATCCTTTCCCGCGGCCTTTTTCGGCTTCGATTCCACTTTGGCGGGAGCGGGTTTGGCCGACAAACCCACCGATCTGCGCTTGGGCTCCTCCTTGGCGCCATCCGCGGAGCCGACCTTCCTCTTGGGCATCGTGGCTGCGCGTGCGATGCTGCGGGCCGTCAGGAAGATGCGCTCTCATTTGTGTTTTCTTATACCACCAACACAGTGCCTGGCTTCCTTAACCTCATAGTGAAAATTTGAAATTAGAAAGTAATGTGCATCCTTCCCCTCCTAAGGCTTTGAGAACCTCACCGAAGAGGGGGGCAATGAGATTGTAAGAACCTAAAGACGGGGAGGTTCATCATTGGACAAGACATTCCATTCAAGGCAGGACTGCTGCACTGCAGTGAGACTTGTCCTTACCAACGACTTATAATGACTGACATACCAACATGCCACATAGACTATAGAGGAACTCAAGAGGGATAAGAACATACAGTGGAAATCTTGTGGACTAAAGCTGGAAGGGAAATGCTCCTATCAGTGGGGTGGCTCGAAGAGAGGCAACTTTGTATCCCACAAAAAGCCTGAAACCCCACAAAAATAGACAAGCCAGAGGGAACCCTGGGGTCGATAGAGGCAGACAGACAGGAGAGTGAGAGGGAGTGGGATGGATTGATAAAGGGAAGGAAGAGAATGGTAGGGAAGAAGATGGAGGGAAGTAGGGATAAGTACTCTACTTATAAACTAGAAAAATAAAATAATTTAGAAAAGAAAGTAATGTGCATCCTTTGTCTTTCATTTTCTTTTTCAAAATGACTTTCCTATTATAAGTTCTTTGTATTTCCATAAAAACCTTAGAATCATCTTGCCGATTTCTTCTGGAAATGTTGGAAGGATTGTAACTGGGAGAAAATTTAATACAAAGACCAATCTGGGGAGAATTAATAAGTGAAAAACACCAAGTCTCTATCCCTCCATCGCTTTGGTTTTCTTTAGTTTCTCTCAACAACATTGAAGGTTTCCAATATGTAGATCTTGACTTTTTTTTAATACATTTTTATTATTATTTCCGCTCATACAAACTTGTAATAGGTACACCAGTTCCCTCCCTCCATCCTCCTCTCCCCCGAACCCCCTGCTCCCCCTCCCAGAACCCCTCCCTCCCCATCCCCCAGTGCCTCCCCCAATTCCCAGAGAGTCCTTTATTGTGCATGCCTGACTCTCCTCTGGGCCCTCCTCTCCGATGACGTACAAGGACCCAGTGGCATTTCCCTGAACCCTTTCCCGTGTTCCCCTTAAGCATAGGAACACTACTGTGGCTGTCAATCCCTTGCCTCCAAGGATCTTGGTGCCTTTAGTAGATGCTAGACTTTGTCTTGACTGTTTTTATAGAAAGAATTGTTCCTAAAATTTCTTTTCCAATTTTTTTGGCTCTAGATAGAAATATAATTTATTTTTTGTGTTTTGCATGTGGGCTAGTGTACATGTTGTGTGTGTGTGTGTGTGTGTGTGTGTGTGTGTGTGTGTGTGTACAAGAGGATGCTTGAGTGTGTATGCCTGTGGGGGCTAAAAAGTGATACCCAAAACTATTCTGGATTGTTCTTTCACCATTGATTGCCCTGGGGTTTCCCAGACTCTTGTCTTCTAGAGCTGGAGTTACAGGCTACCTCCATATCCACCTGGCTTTTTTCTGTGGGATCTGGGAATCTGAATTTAGGTCTCTTTGTTATGATTTTATATGTGCTTCTAAAAGTTTGCAGGTTTTGCTTAAAAACAGTTTTATTGTTTCCTTCCAAATCTTTTAAGTCTTTTTAAATTTTTCTTACCTTATTACATCAGCTAGCACTTCCAGTATCTGATAGTAGAAGTAATGAGATAAGACACCCTAACTTTTTTTCCCAACCATATAAGTAAATTTAACACACCACCATAACTGTGACATCAATTGTAGCCTTTTATTATGGATGATCTTTATATAAGATAACTTTCCTTTCTGTTGTTTGGATGCCTAGAAGGTTTTTTTTTTTAATTATTTTTATTTCAGCTCATACAAACTTATTAGGTACACCAGTTCCCTCCCTCCCTCCTCCTCCCCCCGTACCCTCTGCTCCCCCTCCCCACTCTTCTCCCTCCCCATCCCCCAGTGCCTCCCACCCCAATTCGCCTAGAAGGTTTTTATGTGTTTGTTTTTTCTTCATAAATATGTTGTGAATATTGCAAATGTACTTTCTGCAGCTATTGACTGAGTCTTGCAGTTTCTTCCCTTTTTTTTTTTTTCTGTTCATGTAGTGATCTATGATGATAGATTTTCAAATGTTAAGCCTGGGTTAAACTTGCTTAATCGTGATGTAATTTTCTTGTTATACATTGTAGAATGTTATACACTTATATGTTTTACACATAAACTTGTCAATTGTTTGTTATGAATTTTTGGATCTGTGTTCATGAGAGAGACTGATCTACCATGTTCTATTCTTTTAAAGGCCAGGTCAGGTTTTGGTATCAAGGTCCTGTTCTTATTTTTAAAAATTGGGACCTATTCCTTTTAACTTCTGAAAGATTTTTTTTTTAAATTTTATTATTATTATTATTTATTCAACTGTACGCATGTGCGTGTGTATGTGTGTGTGTGTGTGTGTCTGTGTGTGTGTAGAACCACGGACGAATTCGCGAACCACCATGGACGCCTCCACCTCCTTCTGCCCCGGGATTCACAGGCTCCGCCCTACCAGGACCAGAAGCGCAGGCTGTCCCTGCTTCCGCCTGGCGTCTATACGTGGGATCTGGGATCCGAACTCAGGACCTTCCGCCTGCAAGGCGGAGGCTTAACCCCTGAGCCACCTCTCCAGCCCCTTCTGAAAGATTTTATAAGATTCCCTGAGTATGTTTAGTTCTTACTATAGTTTTGTCTCTTTTTTTGGTATGTGTGTGTATGTGTGCTGGCACACACATACATGTATGCATGTATGTAGAGGCCAGGGGTCAGCTTTGAGTGTGGTTCTCAGGTACCATTTTATTTGTTTTCTGAGACAAGATCACTGGTTGGCAAAAGTATTGCCAATTAGGCTAGCCTGGCTGGCAAGCAATCCCTGTTGTTGACTCTTCCCCAGTGCCACCATGCCTGTTTTGTTTTTTTTTTCAAACATGGGATTGTTGAACTCAGGTCGTCATGTTTGCCTAGCAAGCAGTTCATGGACTGAGCTCTCTTCCCAGTCCTCTTGCTCCTTATATTTTACTTCTCCAAAGCTGGAGAAAGAAACAGGAACATGTGTATCATCCTGAATCATATCCTGAAATATTTCCCAACTCTGTAACAAATTTTCAGGAGGAAAAGTAGTTTACATCATCTACACTTTTTATTTATTTACTTATCGTGATTCCTTAACCTTCAACTGAAGACTGTATATTCGCTTGAGGTGTCTGGATGATTGTCTGAAGACAGTGCTTATTCATACTGTATATTCTTGTTTGAGAAATACATAATAGCCCAGGAACAGCTCCCTGAGGATACATCATGGTCAGATGCTTATCATATCACATCATAAGCTGGGAAGCTCAAAAACGAAGTGTTTGAAAACTGCAGCCACCCTTTTAAATCAGTGTGGCAGGAGTGGAGAATATTAAGGGTTATCTAAACTCTCAGGTGTTCCCACATTGTTCTTGGAGCTGACTGTTTGAAGCTCCTTGGAAGTAAAGCTTTTCCTCGGGCTGTGAAATCAATTACACTTATTTGTGTATCTGTCCTTTTATTTTGTCCAGGGTCTAATGAAATGTGAAGTGGTTAAAAGGAAAGCAGCTAGGCCCTGAATTAGACACAGATTGGAAAAATACATACCAATAATCATTGAAAAGAATTGTGTCTTTGATATTCTTTGATATAGGTGATTGTGGTCAACTTCTAGGATGCATAATCCACTCAGGACTTTTTTGTTTCAGTTTTATTCTTTCTTATTTTGTTTTTGTTATTGCTCAGTACCACATACGAATAAACATGAAAAGCAGATTTGTAGCTTGAAACTCAGAAGAGAACTAAAAGTCAGTCTAAACCAATGTATTCATAGTGTCCTAAAGGGCAGAGCCTCATGGTTAAACTGTGTTTCTATATGCCCTAAAAAAATTAATGTGAGTTTGAAATACTTCGACCTTTTCTAGTAGGAAAGACTTAACAAGTATTTATATTGTAATTTTCAGAGACTAGGAGATGATAAAACCTCTTAAAAGCCAAGCATTTTCTTTTTGTATTTGAAAGGCCCAGGCTTGACTTCTGCCTTGGGGAGCTTGGAATGGACCCCAGACTTGCTCTCAGTGGGGAGAACATTCAAATGCAGCCTCACTAAGAGGCTGAATTATCTGAAGTATCCTTCCAGAAACCAGTTGTTGCACTGGGAGGCTTTTTATTATTTCAGTAGGATGCTTTCTGCCTCCTATCACAATTGAGCTTTGTGCTTTCTGCATATTGACATTCTCTGTGGTGCAGCTTAGAAAGTGAAGACTGCAGGCAAGACAGGTCTCTGAGGTCAAAGGAAGTGAAGTGAGAAAGGGAAGGGCCCAGGGGAAGGAGGAGAGAGGAGGGAGAAGGGGCACTTTTGTTTGTTTTACCTAGAAAATGCCTCATGTTGAGCGTGGAAACAATGTTTTTGCATAAGTTAAATTTACAAAGTGTTCAGTCAGCACATTTCCCAGGCGTTATGATGAGAAACAGATGGAGAGGCTGCTCCATCCTGTCGAATATGAATTGCAGTGTTCCCGGGTATATGTGTAAATATTTAACCAGAGGAAATGGTCCCATGGGAGCTGCTCTGGAGTAATCTTGGAAACAGGAAGCCGCAAATTACAGGTCTGAAATTTACCATGCGGGGTTTATGAGTCCAGATAAGTAGAACCAAATGAAAGAACTCTGGAAATTTTATAAATAGCTCGTGAGTTTTTGGTAAAGAAGGGAAGAGAAAGGATTAGGTGGAACATTATTAGTACATGCCCCTCAAGTTCCAATCAGTACATTTAATTAATAACCAGAGAACTAAGAATAAGAACTAAGAACTATGTGACAGGAATTTAGTCATGTTTCAAAATTTTAGGTAAGTTAGTTATGACATTATGTGGACAGAATGTGCAGAATCAGTGCACCCTCAGCACATATGGCCAAAATAATATGTCCATTCAGATTTGCCTTGGCAAGCAGGAGGAAGTAGGAGGTGTGCACACATCTCTCTCTCTCTGTCTTAGAAAGAGAGAGAATTAGTCTCTTTAGGTGCAGATGAGAGGAGAATGAGTGTGTCCTATTTGATTTCTTCGTTTTCAAGTTTAATTTTACTGAGATGGTATGCTGTGATTACTGTCTTCTGGGCGTCAGTTCCAGGATTTCTGTCAAGGTTCTTGTGTTCTGGAGCTGAAGACTGAAACCAGAACACAAGAGTTAAAGCAGAATTGATTAGGGGAGCAAAAGAAAGGAACTCACAGAAGCAGAGTCGTGTTGGGTCAATATCTGGCAGGGTCAGGGTATTCGTGGGATTAGGCAGATAAGGTGTTAGGCTACTGCAGTACTTCCCCAAGAACAAATGGCGCCTCTGGGCAGGCATGTTGGGTGTGCATGTTTTTTCCTCAACTTGAACTGAACCCCCCCTTCAAGTATGTGCTCCTGCTGGAAGGCTCCTGTTCTCCCAGAAATGCCTCCATAATTTAAGTATTTTCCGATTAAAAAGTAGAATTCCGTGAAAGTAGAAAATCTAGAATGACTGTTGCTCCTAGTGCCTTCCTAATTGTTCTCTATATAAATCCAGTGGAAACAAAGCCTGCTGCTGCTCTGAACACCCTGCAGGCCAGCCGCTCTGCTTCTGTAATAAGTCTCTTATGCGCAATGGCCTCTGTGGCCTTTGCTCTCGCTGGGCATTGGGGGGGAGGGTGAGGGGTGGTTCCCGAAAAACCGTTTCATTGAGAAAAGTGGCTTTTCCTTATTGGTGAGTTTCGATTTGTATGAATGAAAAAATAAAAAAATAAAAAAATTTAAAAAACCTGCTTGGGGCATTTGGTCTCCCTTGTGTCTGATTGATCTGTTCATAATGGGGCTCAATTCTTGGCTGAGCTGTTTCTTTTAAGGATGTACAAAAGGGTTTGGGAGTACTTGGTGATCCTATCTCTGTGGGGGATTGCAGCTAGTTCCTGCAGACTGCAGGTATGCTCCTGCAGGATAATCTCATCCTAGGGAGTGTCTGTCAAGAACCTTCCCAATCTGTCTAACCTATCCTAAAACTGCCTAGAAAAACAAAACCCATTCTGGCTAAAATTCCTGTTCTAAACTGCCTAACAGAAATTATTCTCTCTCTCACTTTGGTATTGTCTCTCAGGTATTATCCTCATACAGTGATAGGTGGGGGTTGTAAGGGCTATGGTTTTATGATTTTGGAAAATGCGTGCGTGTCAAGACAAAACCTTTGTCTCTGGGCTCTGTACTGTCACCTGAACCACCCTCTTCTCTGCCCAGCCCTGATTTCTCCTCCACATGTTCGTCTTATGTGACCCAGGGAGTCCTATGGAGGCATGATTGTAGCACCTGCATCTTCCTGGTTCAGCGTGATGTGTATGAGTTTTAGTTGTGTCAATCATCAGTAGTAGTTCCTTTCTGTTTCTGACTGTTGTACCATGTGAATCTGTTGTGACTGTTGTAAGTAGTCTGATTGTTTCATGTCTTACCAAGCAGGATCACTGAAGAGACTCTTTGATTATCATTGATTTGCTCCAGTGGTTTTGTGGAAAATGATTGGAACCTGATAGTATGTCATTTTCTCAACTGTTTCTCTTCTGTTTGGTTGTCAGTTGGTGCAGCCTCACCCCAACGGAACACTGTCTTGATCATTTGAACTTCAGTATAAACTTAACCAATATTTCTTAACTATGCTTGGTCATTTTTAGGAAAACAGTTTCACACATTTTGAAAGACTTATTTACAATTCACCTGCAAAAATTGAGGCATTGGAAGGGACCTGCTGGAGACAAATGGTGCTTCCATTTGTGTGACAGAGGGAGAGAGAGAGAGAGAGAGAGAATGAATTACAGGAATAACCCAATCAGCATCTTGCTGGATGCTATGTTTTTTGTACTGGTTCTATGTTCTTTTGATTTTTTTCAGTAATTTCTCAATATTTATTTTGAACTTTCAAATTAAGAATCTGACTTCCTTATCTGAAGAAAGAACCATGAGCCATTACCATCAGAGGGGAAAAGTGACCGGACCATTTCTCTCTGTGATCTTTGCCACCAGGGAAATGAACACAGACACTCTGACTTAGTTCTTCATGTTATCTTACTTCTTGTAACTACTTTCAAAGCAAACATCTTAAGTTCTTCCCTACCACCACTGCAACAACTGCCTGAGATAATCAGTTTAGAGAGACCTAAGGTGTGTTTTGGCTCTTGGCTTTGAAAGTTGGCCCTGCTTGTTTTCATTGAATCGCCACATCAGGCAGAAGCAGTGATCGGGACATCTCAGGAAGCAGGAGAAGGCAAGCGAGCATCCGGGTCACCTTCCACAGCTCGCTGCTCAAGGCGAAGACCTTCTCCTAGGCCCCACATCTTGTAAGTCCGTTGGCCCTGGGGCTCCCCCTTAGGGAATATTTAAGATCTGAATTGTGCCGGATTTCATCACTGAACTCCGTTCTGAGGGTCTTAGTTTCCTAGCACACAGTTTCCAGTCATCAAAATGATTGTCACCAGTAAAAGACAAAAAACCACAAACAACTCTCAGCTTTGCAGCGGAGAAAATCTTCAGCTTTCCTGTTCTTCCCACTCAAGCATTTGGAAGAACTGCTGGGCACAAGATCAGAATGTTCCATGGGATTCTTTTTTCCCCCCTCTTCCCTAAGCCCCCCCGCCCCCAGTTCCTTTTTCCCTTACAAACCTTCACCTCCCCTGCTAGATTCCCTTGATGGACGAGTTTCTCCCTCGTGCAGAAATGTCACAAGCACAGCAATGCCTTGTCCAGCCCCCACAGGGGAGTCCGTCCAGTCTGTGCTGAGCGCTAAGGCCTTCAAGTGCTTAGGGTGCTAGGCTAGGTCGAAACATCGGGCTGTGGATCTCCAGCGGCTCTTCAGCGGCTCCTGGGGAGACAGATGTTAATGAAGGCATAATTACAAAGTGAATGGAGACCCTGAAGGGAAAGGAATCTATTTTTAAGAAAGCTTATCCTTAAAACCTCCATGGATTAAAATGCCAAGAATTTTCTCTTGAGTGTCTTGATCTCTCATTTTGTCTTTTTAAAAAAAATTCATGGGCCATTAGCATGGTTTTCTTATAAAGACTTAAGAACTGAAAGAGACCATTCTGAGAGATGTGATATGTGAATCCAATTAGAAATGGAGTGAATATACTTCAGAAGCTCCTTTAAAAGCTTGGAGAAGGGCTGGAGAGATGGCTCAGGGGTTAAGACTGTCTCGCAAGCAGAAGGTCCTGAGTTAGGATCTCAGGTCTCACATAAAAAACGCCAGGTGGAAATGGCAGCGGCCTGCACTTCCAACCCTGGTGGGCAGAGCCTGGGAAATCCCAAAGCAAAGCAAAAAGGAAGTAGAAGCAATCCAGGATTATTGCCGAAGTCACCCTAGTTCTCCACAGGGATAAACAGTGCCCTCTGACACACACGCGTGCGCACACACACACACACACACACACACACACACACACACTAAATAAGTAAATAAAATATAAAAGCTAAGCAAGGGGAGGGAATTCTGAGGAGAAAGCACAAAGAACAAGAAAATGAGAACAGAAGAGGTCTTTTCCAGGAAGACAGAGTGGGTGTTTGATTCTCTGGTTCTTTGTATCTTTGTTAGCATGTGTACTCCTGTGTTCCTTTATATTTCTAAACGCATGCTTCCATTTCACTAATCTCTTCCATGGATTCGACATATTTGGAAGAACTGCTGGGCACAAGGTCAGAATGTTCCATGGGATTCTTTTTGTTTCCTCTCCCCTTAGTCCTCATTTCCATCCCTTACAACCCTTCATCTTCCCTTTCAGACTTCCCCCATTTTCAAGTTTTTTCATGTGTGTGGCCCACTGTGCGTCATCTAGTTTGTCTTTGATGTCATGTGCCTGACATGACTCATGCTCCAGCAGTGTCAGAGACCACTGGATGCACCACTGAGGAAAGCATCTTCCTTTTCTTCCCCATCAGTAATAGTCCTTGCCAGTCTCTCCGGGAGATGTGGAACTCCTTCAGATCTTCCTCTTTCCTGTGAGATGCTGACTGGACAGTTCTCATGCAGTTGTTGTGAAAATATACATACCTGCCGTGAAGTCATGTGCACCTCAGTCCTATTGCGGGGTTCTTGTGTTCGGAGTCAATGATTGAAACCAGAACACAGTAGAGGATTAAGGTAGAATTTATTAGAGGAGAGAAAGAACGGAACTCTAGACGTGAAGTGCCATAAGGGGCTGAGGCACCCTGGAGAACTCCTGGACTTCAGGCATGGAATCCATGAGGGGCATCGAGCTGGAAATGAACTGACTCCAGTGTGGAGTGCCACAAGGGGCAGGTGCCAAAGATGGCTGCCAGGGTCAGGTATATTTAAGCCTTTTGCTAAGCCTGGGGAAATGGCTTTTTTTCCTTGGTTAGGCAAGCCTGGGAAAAATGGATAGCTCACATTGGGGCCCGACCCAGCTGATCCAGTGCCCACCTGGAAGTGGGGCTGTTTCTGTAGAGGAGAGCCAGTCTCCATATCCTTTCATAAGCAAAGGGTGGGGGGAAGTTGGCGAAGGGTGTGTTCCTTCAGGGTAACCCCAGCAGTGTGGGGTGACCTTCCAAGACCTTCAGAGACCACCCCAGCATGGCCGTGCTAATCTAACTATCATGCCCAGGAGATAATGCTTGTCCACTACTGTCCCACTTCAGGTTCTTACAATCTTACCGCCCCCTCTTCTGTAATGTTCCTGAGTCTAGGGGTGGGGGTAGATTTGACAGTCCGTACTCACTTATTTTCTTCAATTTGATCAGTTGTGTGTTCCTGTAGTAAACACCTTCTGGTGCAGAAGAAGGCTTCAAGGTTGAGTGCTGAATGCTTCTTCAATCTATGGACCAAACCACAGATGTTTAAAAGGCAGTTTGATGTAGTGTCTTCACAGCTAAACTTCTATAGCCTGCTTTTCCCCTGAGACCCATGTCCTCCCCTTTCATAGATTTTTATTCTGGTTTACAGCAACAGAAATGTGGTCTCTCCTGACAAGGAGGCCTTAAATCTGATCAGAATCTTGCAGGGTCACTCTGAAGTCTGTACGTATCCAGGTTCTTGTGTTCAGAGTCAAAGACTGAAACCAGAATACACATAGAGGATTAAGGCCAAGTAGATTAGAGGAGAGAAAGAAGGGAAGTCATGGGCTCCAGACATAGAGTAGTACCATGGGGCAAGGGTACTGTTTAATGGCTGGCAGGGTCAGTTATATTTATGCATTTAGGTGAGCCTGGGAAAAATGGCTTTTCATTATTGGTTAGCTCCAGTTTCTGCCAACCTGATTGGAGCCTTGGTCCCCTACATCTCATTGGTCTGTTTACATTGGGGCTCAACCCAGATGAACTTTTGGTTGGGTTCTTGGTCAAGCTCTTTCTTTTAGTGATTTAGCTTATCTGCTATGGAAAACTCATCTCCATATCCTTTCATAAACAAAAGATTGGGGGAAATTGACCACCTTATCTCCGGGGAGTATTAGAGTCAGTTCCTCACATTAACAGGGTGTTCCTCCAGGGTAATCCCAGCAGTGGGGGATGGCTCTTAGAATCTTCAAAGACCTTCAGAGACGTTAGAGTGGCTGCTCTAATCCTGCCTAGAAAGGATTACTCAGATGGTCACTTCCTGCCATGGTGGTTGTTATTGCAACATGCAGATTTCCCAAATTGATGAGACTTTTGACTGCTTTTCTTCCCAGGTCGCTCTTTGTTATTTTTGTAAGTCATTCCATATCAGTTCCAGCTGGTGTTTTTGGTCCATGTCCTGTGATCCACATTTGTTGCATCTTCACTAATAGGGTTTTACTCTTAGTGTTTTGGTGAACAACCAAGAGCAATGGCAAATACCTATATACACTGTTTGGTTGGCCTTTGAGACCTCTCTGGCTTATCAGGAAGTATCAAATGCCTGCTACTTCTAGCATTGTTTAATCATCTCTGGGTTCTAGCTGGAGCAGCTCAGGGCATCATTTGTTTTGACCTATCTTTCTCTCTCTGTGCTCCTCTCTACAGGGGCTGTCTATTCTTGTTCTGTTTTTTTTTTTTAACTAAAATTTTCTTTGACATGTTTATCTTATAGAATCTTCCAGAAGGTTCCTATCTTGTTGCATTCCACGTGCTCAGGGTTTTTCTCTTACTACTCAACCCTCCTACAGCCCATCCCTTTATTCCCCTTAAATATTTTCCCCATTATTCCCTTCCTCACCTGACTACCTGTGGTATCCTATACCTCCTCCTCTCACGTCTTTACTCTAAAGTTCCCTCCCCTCCCCTCTGCTCTTTGGTCTCTTAATGTTTCCGGTTGATGCAGTAATTCAAAATCAAACACTTCACCCAGGATTTTAATCCTAGTGTCCACATGTAAGAGAGAACTAGCTTCATTGTTTGTCTTTGTGTTTGAGATACCTTGTTTAATGTTATATTTTCTAGCTTCATCCATTTACCAGAAAATTCCATAATCTCATCATTCCTGATGGCTAAATATTCCATTGTATATATGTACCACATTTTTATTACTCATTCTTTTTTTATTATTATTTAGTCAATTGTGCATGTATGCATTGTGCACGTGTATGTATATGTGTGTGTGTGTGTGTAGAACCACGGACAAATTCGGGAACCACCATGGACTGCCTCCACCTCCTCCTTGTTTACTCTGCCCCAGGATTCACAGGCTCCGCCCTACCAGGACTGGAAATGCTCCCCCCCCCTTTCGCTGGTGTCTATATGTGGGGTCTAGGATCCGAACTCAGAACCTCTGCGAGGCAGAGGCTTAACCCCTGAGACACCTCTCCAGCCCCCTCATTCTTCTGTATATATGTATGTTGGCTGATTTTTATTTTCTGTGACTGAAGCTGCAATGAACATAGATGAACAAATGTCTTTATAATAAGATGTAGAGTCCTTTGGGAATATGCCCTAAAGTGGTACAGCTCAGTCATATGGTAACCCATCCATTTCTAGGCTTCTAAGGAACACCCAAACTGATTTCCAAAGTAGCTATACCAGTTTACTTTCCTACTAACAATAAATAAGTGTTCCCTTTTCTCCACATACTTACTAACATTTATTTATTTATTTTTTTTTTTTTTTGAGGGTTAAGGTAGAGTTTATTAGACGAGAGGAAGGCTGGAACTCATGGACTCCAGACGTGAAGTGCCATGAGAGGTCAGGGCGCCCCTAACATTTATTCTTATTTGCATTTTTGGTCTTAGCCAATCTGGCTGGGGTAAGATGGTATCACAGGGTAGTTTAAATTTGCATTTCCCTGATGATCAGAGAAGTTGAGGATTTTTAAAGATATTTGTTTGACATTTGAATTTCTTTTTATGAGAAGTCCCTTTGTAGTTCTAGGGCCCATTTTTTTAAAAAAAATTTATTTCATTTTTGCGTGTGTGTGTGTGTGTGTGTGTGTGTGTGTGTGTGTGTGTTACCTGTAAAGGAAATCACCCTGGATTGCTCTACTCCCTCTTTGTTTTGCTTTGGAGTTTCCCAGGCTCCACCTTTCAGGGTGGGAAGTACAGGCCACCGCCATTTTCTTTTCTTTTTTAAAAATTTTTTATTTTATTTATTTTTTCTACTCATACAAACTTGATAAGAACCTCATTCCCTTCCCTCCCTTCACCCCTCCCTGAATCCCCTTTCTCCCTCCCCCCTTTACCCTTCCTTTCCCTCCTCCCTCCCCTTTCCCAATGCCCCCTTCCCCCCCCCCATTCCTGGAGCATCCTTTACTGTGAATGTCAAACTTCCCTCTGGGTCCTCCTCTTCTGATGAGCCACTGCCATTTTCTACCTAGTGTTTTTACGTGGCATTGGAATCTGAACTCCGGATCTTCAAGACAGAGGTTTAACCTCCTGAGCCATCTCTCCAGTCCTGGGGCCCTTTTTTTTTTTTTTTTAAGGGAGAAAAAGGCAGATTTATTTAATTTACAGTTCCAGAGGGGGAAAAACAGTCTTTCAAGGTGGAAGTGGCATGGCTGGAGGAAGCTGGAGACAGGCTACGTCACACCCATCAGAGAGGCTGAGGCTGGATTCCTGGGGAATCTCTCTTCTTTTTTTTTTTAAACATTTCTTTATTATTATTTCCGCTCATACAAACTTAGTAGGTACACCGGTTCCCTCCCTCCCTCCTCCTTCCCCCATCCTCCTGCTCCCCCTCCCTTCCCATCCCCCAGTGCATCCCCCCCCAATCCTGGAGAATCCTTTAATGTGCATGCCAGACTTTCCTCTGGGCCCTCCTCTCCGATGACGTACAAGGACCCAGTGGCATTTCCCTGAACTCTTTCCTGTGTTCCCCTTAAGCATAGGAATACTACTGTGGCTGTCAATCCCTTGCCGGGGCCCATTTTTTAATTGAGCTGTTTATTTTCTTGGTGTTTCATTTTCTGAGTTCTTTGTATACTCTGGATATTGATCTTCTGTCAAATTCATAGCTAGCAAATATTTTTTTCCCATTCTGTGGGTTGTCTTTTTTCATGACTAACAGTTTTTTTTTAATAGAACAGAAACTTTTTCATTTCATGAAGTCATACTTGCTTATTATTGGTATTAGTTCTTGAGCATTTGGAATCTTGTTCAAAAAATCTTTACCTGGGCCTATTGATTCAAGTATATTCCCTGCTCTTTCTTTTAAAAGCTTGAGCTTTGGGCTTAACATTGAGGTCTTTGATCCAATTTTCCTTCTTTTTTTAAATTTATTTCCACTCATACAAACTTAACAGGTACACTGGTACCCCCCTCCCTCCAACCCCCTATTCCCTTGTGCCCCCATCCCCTCCCCCTTCCCTCTCCATCCCCCAGTGCCTCCCCCTCCCATCCCTGAAGCATCCTTTAATGTGCATGCCAAACTCTCCTCTGGGTCCTCCTCTCCAATGAGGTGCAAGGACCCAGTGGCATTTCCCAGAACCCTTTCCTGTGTTCCCGTTAAGCATAGGAACACTACTGTGGCTGTCAGTCTCTTGCTTCCCAGGATCCTAGTGGCTTTAGCATTATTTTCCTTCTTCTACATGTAGATATACAAATTTCCCAACTTCACTTGTTGAAGATGCTGTCTTTCCCGCAGATTATATGTCTGGCACCTATAGGTGTGGGAGCTAATAAATGGGTCTTTATTTTTAAACCATTGGTTGATATATCTGTTTTTGTGCCAGTATTATGTTGTTTTTATTACTATGGCTCTGTAGTATTGATTGAAGTTGTTGGGTATGGTTATACCTACCGCAGAGTTTTTTTTAAAACATTTTTTATTATCTCCACTCATACAAGCTTAATAGGTACACCGGTTCCCTCCCTCCCTCCTCCTCCCCCCACCCCTCTGCTCACCCTCCCCTCACCCCTCCCTCCCCACCCTCCAGTGCCTCCCTTCCCCCAATCCCTGGAGAATCCTTTAATGTGCACTACAGCAGAGTTTTTATGGCTCAAGATTGTTTTGGCTAATTGGGGCTTTTTGTTTGTACTTTCATGTGATTATTTGAGTTTTTTTTTCAGTTCTGTGAAGAATTGTTTTGGCATTTTGATTGGAATTACATCGAATCTGTATGTTTCCTTTGGTAGGATGGCCATTTTCACAATATTATTTCTACCAATTCATGAACATAGGAGGTTTTTCCACCCTCTTGTATCCTCTTAATTTCTTTCACCAGTATTTTGTGGTTTTAATTATACAGGTCTTTCACTTCCTTGTTTAAGTTTATTCCAAGTTTTTTTTTTTATTTGTTTGTAGGTTTTTTGAGGCTATACTGAATGACTTGATTCTACGTCAGCTTCTTATTTCTAAAAGAAGGTGATCATACTCCTAGGACTTCTTTTCTCTTCTTTTCATTTCATATGTACGTGTCTATGAGGTACATGCATGTGTGAATGCATTTTTTGCATGTGCGTGCATGCACCTGTGTATGCACCTATGTGTAGAAACCCAGGTTTATTTAGAGAATCAATCTTGCTCACTCTTTAACCTTATTCTTTTTGAGTCAGGGTCTCCAGTCAAACCCAGAGCTCTCTGATAGGTTTAGTCTGGCCAGTCAGTTTACTCTGAGGATTTCCAGTCTCTCCTTTCTGAGGCTGGAATTATAGGTGGTTCACCACACTCATCTCCCATTGAATGTGGAATCAGGGAATTCACATTCTTGGTTACTATCTGCTCAGCTTGGACTTTCGTTTTGTAAATTGAAATTGAACTGAAATTAAGTGAAAAACCCTTCATATAAATTATCATACGCAGTATTGTTAATATTATCCAGGCAGAAGAAGGTTGGAGAGACCATACAGGGCAATTGGCTAAGGCAGAAGCAGAGGCAGAAGATGGTCTTAAACTCTTTTGTGCTTTGTGCCCCCTTTAAAACACATATGCATGCGTATAAATTCAACTGAACTGAAGGGAATAGTTGGGAATAACCAAAAGCATTTCTCTCTCTCTTTTTTTAATGGACAGCATCAGTTATGTACCTGGAGAAAGTGTTTCAGAAACTCAATATAGCACACTTACTTGTCCAGGCTCTGAAAAAACTCTGGACATGATGTCACATGCCTCTCTTCTTCTCAAAGAGGCTGCAGTGGCACGCATGGCCAAGGCCTAGGTGTGATCCCCAGCAAAAACCATCTGAAAGGTCAATGAGATGATGGAGCCAAGCATGGGGAATTGAGTTTGATCCCTGGAACCCATATGGTAAAAGGAGAGAACCCACTCCTATAAGTTGTCCTTTGTCCTCTACATGTATATCATGGCATTTACATATCATGACACATATGTGTGTGTATGCACACATGCTTATATACAAAAGACCAATATTCCCCAAAGAAAAGACTTTTACTGGATAGAGTTACTTTTATGTATTATGCGAGTCAGTTGAGAGGGAATTTGGAAAATGGAGAAAATGAGAGCATTTGATTTGTTGATAAGCTAGACTGGTAGTGCTGGTTGTCAACATGAGGGCAAGTTGTACTGATGTGATGGTTGAATAAGAACTGATTTTTCCCATCAGTGATGTTCCTAATGGATTTTAGGCTGGGCTGGGGATTATATGCTGAGCTCTGGTGCTAGAAGCAGGAGGCAAACATTGATTCTCGCCCTCCAAATAAATAGACATCTGTGACATGTTACAAGCTGTCACCAAGAGGTTTAGGTGTGTTGTGAAGATGTCATGTGTAGTTTGACCCTCTCCTTGAGCTCAGGAAAGTCAGCTTAGAGAGACAGAGAGGCAGGATATGTAATATTACTTCTTGTTGTTGTTGTTTTCATTTGTAGCATTTACATTATTTGGAAGAGACACCTTATCGTTCGTAGCAAGCATAGACCTGCTTCCTCTTTGGTGCTTCTACAAAACTTTCTTCATATAGGATGACTTGCACTTTAGAAGGGACTTCCTTTTCTTACTTATTTTTTTCTTTTCTTCCTTTCTTTTTTTTTTAAGCAAATAGATAAGTTTACAACTTAACAAATGAAATCTGTAGCCACAGGAGATGATGTAAGTCATTTTTAACAGGCTCTCTTTGTGTTCCTTGAGTTGTCAGTATCATACCTAATCATATCTAATTCAATTGAAGACATCTGATACCATGACACACACACAAATTAGAACATTATTTTAGAATGACTGACAGTTTTTGACTAGTCTAGGTATTGCAATCACCTTGTATCTCCACATTCATGATTCTTCTATCGTATCAATGGTTGATAAATTTTGTTACCATTTTCTGACAAGACTCCCCATTAAACACAACAGCTAGTTTTATTAGTTTGTGTGAATATTTTTTTCCCAACAAAACAGGAAATAATACCTGTGCTTAACTCTATGTCAACTTTTTTTCTCAATAAACTCCAACTTTGCAAAACCCCCAGAGGTTTTGTTGAAGAAAGAGTGCCCTCTCTCAGAACACTTGGCTTCATATGAAGTGTGCTTTCTTTCTATTTTCTGTGAAACTATTTATTTATTTTTTTGTCATGGGAAAGTGACTTGGCTTTTGCATAAGTTTGTTAAAAGGGGGATGAATTATGTGGTAACAATTTTATACACAGAACCCCCTTGAAAGTATTTTGGGAAGAATCTAAATCAACTAATCACGCCTTTTGGCTCCTTCTCACTTTGTTCTTCATACCTTGTTTCTTTTTCTACATTTCACTATGCTTCATTTATTTCTCTTTCCCCTAATAACTACTGGACAGATATTTATAATCATGAAGTGACAACTCTAGACCTTTCTTTTCAGTGGTGAGATCTTTGGGGATGTTTGTGTTTGCTTACCTGTTGCTGCTACTTGTTAATGGGTAGATGTGAGGACGCTGCATTTGGAAGACATGTCAATATCCATAGAGTTATAATGAATCATCATGAAACCCAGCTAGTGCTTCAAAGGGAATAAGGAGTAGGGTGTTCTGAGCCAAATCAATGGCTCAAGCCTGGGTGGCCTTGGAAGTCCCCATTTCACCATGGAAGTGGTTACGTGAACTTTACAAACCATGGAACAAAATACAGTAACAAATCAATACATTTGTCAAAATACATCAGTGGAGACATGTGTAGGCGGGTTCAGCAAAACAGAGAAGTGGATGCTGTAGGTTTCAGATTCTATCCAATAACATTCTTAGCTTTGGGGTTAGTGCAAGATAATGGTCTGCAGAGCTGGTACTTCCCACAGATTCTATTTGATGATCCAAAGGATGATAGGTTAGATATAGAGGAGGGTGATAAACTGTTATCAAGGAGACTAAAGAGAGCCTAAGATGATTTTGGTGTTCGAAATGTAATCCTCCAAAATACCAAGATCATGGGGGTTCTGATAAGTCAGCCAGTCTGAGTGATGCTCAGTACAAGAAAGTAGCTGAGTACTTTCAGGTTCAATTTTTTGCTTCGATTTTGATGGATGCTTCAAGCAAAAAGCACGGTACAGAAATGGGGCTAAGTATCCTCTCACATTAGATGTAGGTTTGTAATTGAGGCAAAATCTGATCATCTAGTATTTGATTTTTACTGCAATTAGATAAAAGAATGGACTCTTCTTGGGTGGAATAGAAGAGAGAGTTCTGGAACACCGTCATGTGCTGAGTTGCAAAGGCATCCTGTGTGAAGTGTGGCTAGCGACAGGTGCTTTGTAGTGTGATTCCTTCTTGTCAGGAGAAGCTGCTTCTCTAGGGTTCACTGAAGCTGGGGAATCTTGTCTTGAAGTCTTTCTTTTATTTTTTTTTCTCCCACTTTTATTTATTTTTTCCTAATCATACAAGCTCAATAGGTACTCCTGACCTCTCCCTCCCTCCTCCCCTCCCCGAAGTCTTTCTTTTAGAAGGCATCAGGAGCCACCTCTGGACGTTGGTTTCTTGTCTTTAATAAATGAGGGAGCTGCAGAAGGGGCCTCTGGATGTGGCTCAAATGACAGAATAGGTACTGATGAGGTTAACCAAATTGGTGTAGAAAGCTGTTGCAGTTCACCTGCGTGGTTGCTGATAAATCATCATCAAATGGTTTATTCTCTTACAATTGTCTGGTTATAATTCTCAGTCCAGCTTGACAGGAGAGCTCATACCAAATACCAGGGCTGAGGGAACTGGCCACACCATCTTTACATAATGGCTGAGAGAAGGATGATCCTTACTTGCAGACCAGCATGTCTGGCCAAGTGTACGCAAGGATGCCAACTCTCTCAACCAGCTCTCTGTATTTTATTCCAGGGCCTAATCCCACCCACCATGTGCTGGGCTTTCCCCATCAGGTAGACAATCTCCTGCAGGTTTACTCTGGGCTTAACTCAACAACTAATTCTCTACAAATGTACCCAGAGCTCAAACTCTCAACCGTCAAGGTGACACCTGTGCCTAATTATGACAAAAGCTTCCTAGAATCAAAGGTAGACAGGGAGGAATGGGTGGTGGGGATGATTTTGTTGACTGGAAAGGGAAGCAAACGTTGAGAAATTCGACTTATCACTATTGTTTTAGGCAGTGAGATATTGTTTTTTGCGAAGGAATTTTCTGGTAGGTTTGCTGTGGGTGGGTAGACAAATGCAGAAAGAGGATCAAAACCTAAGCATATGGAACTGATGTTCCCATGACTCCATGAAAGCATGAAGATGAGGCAGCCATCGTGGAAGTTAAGATATTCTCGGTGGAGAGTGAGTGGCAGCGATTGCCAATATGCTGTGCTTAGTGAGTGATGTAGAAGAGGAACCCCAGTGGCGTACAGGCAGGTGCATGGGTTATTTAGCTGCAGTGAGATTTTTCTCCTGTGAAAGACCCCTGACTATGTAAGACTGAGAAGGAGGTTCTGAGTGGGCAGTAAGGGAGCACCAACCCCTGTACATACTTTCTTATCTGCCCAGATGTGCGTGCCACGACGTCCTCCATCAAACGGTAGTGGTGGGAAAGTTCCCAGGTAAATACTATGAATTGAGTGTGGCCTAGGTTTTCTTGGTCCCTTGGTTTTCAGGATTACTGGTGTGACAGTCTCAGCTTTCAATTGGACACTTGAGGTGGACCCTTGGGCATTCCTGTTATCCAGTTAGGGCAGGTCTCTGGGATTTGTTAACTGCTTTAATTGGAGTAGGAAGGTGGTGCTATCATGAAGGTTTGTGTGAAATGTAGACTAGGTAAGAATGGCTGGATACATTGGCTTTTCTCCCTTTCTGCTCTCCACTTTGGGTGTGGTGTGGCCAGTTCGCTCCTGCTGGTAACTCTTCTACCGTGATGAGCTGTAACCTAGACTTGTGAGCTGGAATAAAACCCTTGACTTCCAAAGTTGTTTAATCAGAGCAATGAGTTATGGAACTGAAAAATCTCTCTTCAGATTCAAACACGCTTGCAGATTGGGAACTTCCTTGTAACAACAAACTCCATTTAGGATATTTGAATGGCTAGTCATTCTTTCCTTCTCGTATCAACCATTGCTTGACATCTTTGTTCATGACTAAGTGTATTAAGAGTAAGATGCTAGTTCTTCCCTCAGTAATTCATTCTACATTTTCCTGTGTTTTCTGATGCATCATGTGAAACATTTGGAAGATGAGTTTTTGGGGATAGAATCTCAGTGTGAGTGAAGGCCAAATTTATTGTCAAACACATTCCCGGAGGATCAGCATGATTTCATCCTGTGTGCCAAAGCCCAAGACTGTGTGTTTATTATTAGTGTAGGACCGCTTTGTAGAGTAAAGTGATTACTTTAACAGATGAACATATGAGAATCATATGAGAATTGCTTCATTTTTAGTTCTTTTAAAAACAAGTGATAGAAAAGAGGGGAAGTCGATGAACCAGTTTTTCCCCCCTCCTTTTATTAAAATTGGAGTGATGCAGCAGGAACAAACAAACAAACAAAAGAACACAGAATCTCATGGTGACAGGACTGCCAGACACACTTGTGCTACTGGCCATGACCACGTGGAAAGTGCTCACATTTACCAGACCCAAGTTCAGAGAGAATTTAGAAGAAAAAGGTTAGGCTCTGAGTTCACAGTTACCCGCCCCAACTTTCTCTGAGAGTAATGTAGACATTTGGGTGTTGCAGAGTAATAAGCAGGAAAAGGAAGAAGAAAGGCACAAGCAAGAACAGGAAACTAATAACCAAGTATCTACCAGGTGCCTGAACCCACTGGCTAAATGCGTGGAAATATGGCTCATAGTCCCGAGAAGCACTCTGCTTCCAAATATAAGAAAATAAATACCATGTGTCATGTTATTGTTCTGCTGTATATATATTATGTTGTTTGACTTATTATGTATTATAAATTTTACTTTACAGATGAAAAGACTTAGATTTGGTTTGAACTTCAGTTTCCCCAAAGTCCCTCAGACCCTGGAGGCAGTGGTAGGGACTTCAATGTGTCTCTGGTCCTCCTTCTATGCCACGTGGTTACAGCTGAATGAGACAAATAAAGCACAGGTAGAAGAGGAAACGAGGACATGTGTTTTTGCTGCCTCTTGAAAATAAGTGTGTGACTCAGAGATTTCCGATGGCAGGATCCGGTGGTGGTGGAACCGGGGTCTATCAGTGACTGAATTCAGGAGATTTAATGCTCCATAGAAATTTGCTATCAAAAAAAAAAAAAAAAAAAGAAATTTGCTATCTGCTAAAAAATGGGATGCCTCCAGCTCTATATGAGATAGTATGAAGGCACAGGGGTAAAGAAACTTGTCCAAATGATTTCTACAGGAAACCAGGCGTCCCAGAGTCTCCTTATTGGAAGTTTCTGTGTTATATGTGTACACAACTAGCACATAGTAATCCAGAAAAGTGGTCAACACACTATTTAAATTTGTGTCATTTATAAATTTTTTTATTATTTATTATTTATTCGATTGTGCGTGTATGCGTGTGTGCGCGTGTGTATGTATGTGTGTGTGTATATGTAGAACCACGGATGAATTTGGGAACCACCATGGACGCCTCCACCTCCTCCTTGTTTAACTCCTGAGCCACCTCTCCAGCCCCTAAATTTGTCATTTATAATAGTGACTGATTGCACTTACTCCAGGTGGTCTGAAGCCCTCATTTAGAATCTAGTTATGCTTATCCAATTTGCAAATCTATAGGATGGGTAAGAGAAAGTCTTCAATAGGATTACTGAAATCAGTGAAAACTGAACTCTGAAAGGAAATGGTTAGACCAAAAAGAAATTTTTTTTTTTTAAAGTAGCTGTAAGAAAAAAAAAAGTAGCTGTAAGATGAAAGTGAGCCTAGTATCAACTCAGGTCAGAGTAAGAGCCTTGGTACCTCATAGGTGCTGTGACATGCCCAAGACCTCCTAGGTCTTGAGAGATACCCAACCACAGGAGGAGAGTTTTTATTGTGGAACCAGAGTCGTCTGTCAGGATTAACTTTGGACTGTCCAACCATCGAGGTAGGAGACCTTGCAATATATTTAGTTATTCACAATGTCTAACATGAAGACGTGTCATCGAGACAAGAGCTCAGTCACTTACAAATTTATTAGTTATGCTAAGTGATCTATACTGAGGACCTTCCACAATCTGGAACACTATTATTTTGAAATAGGGACAAGTGGACCAGGAGCGAGAGAGAAGAAAAACTCTCTCTACCACACCCCAGGGATCAACCATGCCTCTGGCTGAGGGAGAGACTCTAGAGAAGGGATAAGCTCTTCAAACGCAGCTTTTTTTTTTTTAAATTGAACCTCAAATATTTTTCTCAAATTTTTTTTTATTCAATTGTGCATATGTGTGTGTGTGTGTGTGCGTGTGCGTGTGTGTGGAACCACGGGCAAATTTGGGAGCCACCATGGACGCCTCCACCTCCTCCTTGTTTATTCTGCCCCGGGATTCACAGGCTCCTGCCAGGACCAGAAGCGCAGGTTGCCCCTGCTTCCGCCCGGCGTCTCTACGTGGGGTCTAGGATCCGAACTCAGGACCTTCCGCCTGCAAGGCAGAGGCTTAACCCCTGAGCCACCTCTCCAGCCCCTCAGCTTTTTTTTATTATTTATTTTTTCTCCCAATCATACAAGCTCAATAGGTACCCTGGTCCTTTCCCTCCCTCTCCCCCTCCCCAGTCCTCTTTGCACTCTCCTCCCTCTTTTCCCCTTCCTTTCACCCCCTTCCCTCCTCTTCTCCCAGTGCCTCCTCCTTTCCCCCTCCCATCCCCTGGAGCATCTTTTTGTGTAAATGCCAAACCTCTCTCTGAGTTCTCTACCCTAGTGAGGGCTAAGGACTCAGTGGCATAGCCGGGAGCCCTTTCTTGGGTTCCCCATTAGTATGGGAACACTGTTGTGACTGTTAATCAATCCCTTGCCTCTAAGGATCCCACTGCCTGTGATCCATCCTAGACTTTGGGGGGGGTGGGGAGGTCGTTGACATGCCAATCATTGTGCAGGTCATGCGAAGTCTGATTATGGCCACTGCAGCCCTAACTTGTGTGAAGTATCTTGCATAACGTTGGTCCTCCCCATTTTTAGGCTCTTACAATCTTGCCGCCCCCTCTTCCGAAAGTTTCCCTGAGCTTTAAGATGGGGGAGAGATTTGGCTGGTCTGGTTCCAGTTGATTAATGTAGGGTCTTTGGTGTTCTAAATTATAGTTTGTTGTTGATTTCAGTTTTGCTTTTCCTACATCATCCTTGGCTTCATCTTGATTGGTAATGAAGGTCACCTTCTGAGGAGCAGGGAGTCCGCCCTGGTCCGGGTGGGTCAGGGCAGAAGGGTCAGCTTTTTTTTTTTTTAAATCTGTAAAGTGAATATAATGTAATTTTGGACGAAGGGCATTGGTAAGAAGTGAGTGACATCTCTTCTGTGATCTGACCTCAGAGGGGTCCCTACTTCCATCCCCACTGTTACTGCAGTGTGGGGTGGTAATAATGAGACACTGTCTCCGAATCATTTTCACGCCATCTTGATCTCAGATGAGGTGTGTTAGGAGTAGCGGGGCCTCAGCCCCTGCCTTCATGTGTGGTTTCCCCACATCTCCCCACATGCACACTGACTGCCCAGCTGCCTGTCCAACATGCACACAGGCAACACTTTCCTGATTCCAGTTCCAGTTGAAACCGTTGTCACTGTAACTAAAAATATTTTTTGAGTGTGTGTTAGTAACGCTGACAGTCCTTTGTTTTACTCTCTCATTTCTTTCCCTATTCTAGTTGAGCCAAAGTGTCAGACTACCTAATGATGAGGCAAAAGAAGTTTGACACACAAGAGCAAAGAAAGGAAAGGAAGGGACTTGATTAATTACAAAGTATAGAAAAGGATTTAAGATGACGTGCCGTGTCCTAGTAGACATTTACATGTTAAGTGAATGTGCTTTTCTTTTCCTATCAGTAATAGAAATGTTGGCCAAAGTTTTGCAAAGCTATCCAGTGACTTTTCAGAAGTTGCCAATGCAAACTTAAATAAGTTTGATTGCTTGTGGGCTGGACATACCGCCTGTTGGCAATGGGCTAGAACGCCCCAGCCACTGACATATTCCCTTTTCTTCAACAGAATCTCACTGTTTTCTCAGCGGAAGCTGCTGTCTAGTCAGTCAGGGTAGAGATTCTAATGACTGTGGCCGATTCTCTGAACCTATGCTACCAAAAGAGCCTTGTGCATCAGAATTTTAACTTCCTTGGCAGTCAGAGGAAGCCCACAGACTCCTTTTAGAATAATGTTTTTCGATTGTGTAGAATAAAATACAAATAAGTCCAAAGAAAATCAGGGTTTAGAATACAGCAGTCAAAATGTAAAAGAATTTGTGGTACAGTAGTAAACGTGTTTCTTTATGGACACGTTGAATAGTATAATCTAGCAGTAAGTCTAACAGTGAGGATGTAATTGATATTTTACGATAGCTGCAAATATCCAGTGGGGAGGGAAGCTTATTATTCTGTCAGTAGGAAATGAATATACAGCTACAACTAAAGGTTTGGGGTCAATATTTATAGTTGAAAGAGATGAAGAATTTAAGGCAGAGAAAATGAAGATATTTGATCTTCATCTAAATGTATAGGCACCCCAAATTCTATTCACAGTTATCTTGAGGGTCTCCATGAAGCCAAAATGAAGGGTTTTTGGAATATGATTACTTAGGTAGGATTCTGACTATGGTTAAGATAAAAATTTTAAGTGTATATTTGGATATAACCTTAAATGTGACTATGGATATTTTGATTTTCCAATGGAGGTGGCGTTCATTCATTCATTCATGAATTCATGTTTTTATATTCCTGCTAATGACTTTACTTACTTCTGAAAGGATATGAGGCAGTTTGTATGATTGCATAAAGAAAAATATAAGTAAGTAGACAAGAAAAAAGAAATCAAATGAGTATGAAAACCAAGAGGTGTTGTGGAATAAAGTCTACAAAGTGCATGTGGATAGTACTATGCTTTTTTCTAGGGTATCATGACAATTTAGATTATAACTGGGTATGGCTGGGCAGGTCTTTAATCCCTGTGGGGCAGGAGAATCAGGAGTTCAAGGACACCCTTGACCACATGGAGAGTTTGACATCAACCTGAGCTATATGAGACCCTGGCTCAGCACCCCTCCAATAAAAAAATCTGACTTTAAATTTGATAATTTTGATATAAAAGACTAGAAATAAGTAATTATAGAGTTGTGATCACACATGTAAAATAAAATGAGAGAATGCCCAACTCTTTCTTTATTGAAACTATAAGGAAATATCTTCCACCTGTGCACAATCATTGCCTTTCAATGATTGTTCAACATGGAGGGTGACTGTAACAATGTCTCTCGGTCCTGAGGCTGAGGCAGGCGTGGCAACATGGCTGGATTCTGAAGAGGGCTCCCTATGGGTTTTGTAGATGGCCATGTTCTTGCATGAATTTTGGGAGACCCCTGGTTTGTAACAAATGTATTCCGAGACATGCACTGCACCATACTGTGTAAAACATCTTTTGCTTCCTTGGGCTGCCTCGAAATTTCTCAGTGTAAACCAAAGGCATGCATTTCTGTCTCCCTTGCTTAATATAGGAACAGACTTTAAAATATCTCTGGAAACTGTAAGATATTTGCTACTATGTTAGCATCACCTCATTGGAGATATTGTTAAAATACTGATTAGTGGCTTTTATCATGTGTGGCTTACATTAATCGTGAGACTATATTGAAAGCTAGGCATACATACCACACTACTTTCTCAGACCTCCCCTAAGTCCTGGGTCTCTAGGATGTAGAGTTATAGATGTATCTTTGAACATGTTTTATAAACATCGTTGATTGTAACTGAGCATTTGACATGGACTGAGAACAGGCCAGTTGGATTTAATGTTCCTGGCAAGTGCTGGAAGGCAGCTATTCTTACTGCAGATTAAGCAAATGCTTTAATAGTCTGGAGAACAGGAAACCTACGGGCCCGTTTAACAAACCCCATGCTCATGTTTCGCGGTTGGAGGGGTGCCTGGACGCTGCAGCCTCATCTCTGGTGTGGAAGAATCTCACGCCCCTTGGCAGCATCTCAGGTCTCGGGCTGCTCCCTCCTCTCTAGCCCAAGAGAATGGCCCCCAAAATGTGGTCACGGCCCCTTCCACCTCCATGACTCTCAAGTCCCAGCCAAGTCTGAGCTGTGACATGAATGAACAGAGGTAACCAGGGTGCTCCAGGTTTTGAAAGGCTCCCCTGAAGCTTATGTGATTCAGGGGAGGAGAGTCTTTTCATCAAGAAAAAGAAGGGGAAATTACAACTTGTGAGTATCATGTCATATAAGAGACATAACAGAAATAGCAATAAACTTCGGTTTTAAAAAAAACTGACCAGGGACTGGGAAAATGGCCTAGTTGTTTAAAATGCTGTCTGTACAAGCGTAAGGGCCTGAATCCAGTCCCCAGTACTCATATAAAAGCCTGGCGTGATGGCATGTAGCCACAATGTCAGCGCTGACGAGGTAGAGGCAGGAGGATCTTTGAGGCTCACTGGGCAGTGAATTCCGGGTTCAGCGACAGTCCCTGTCTTATGGAGTAAGGTAGAGATCAATTGAGAAAGGCACCTGACACTGACCCCTTGCTGTCCACACACATGCACACACACGCTCACGTGCATAGACCTGTAACACACACCCAGCACCCTCTCTCCCACAACCATACAAAAGGTGAAAAATACAAATAGCACGCTACCTAGAAAATAATGACTTTACAACATACTCCTAGAATATTATACACTCTCTCCCTACGTTTTTGGCTGCATGCTCTGGACCTCTTTGTGTGATGGTGATTCTGTAACACTGTGTTCTCCGGAAGACACACACGTGGGGTGTGTTCTGTGCTCCAGCAGTATTGCTTGCTGTTGTCTTCTGTCAAGATTTGCAACACTTCTTTGGGCTTGATGATTTATTACCCGGCACGTCACTTTCAGTATTTCTTCCTCACTCTGAGTTTCACAGTCTAGAAGGCTTCCTGTCAATTTGCTTCTGGTCTTGGCTGTCATTCTTCAGTATCTGAAGATGTCCAGCGATGGGAAGTGTGAGGTCGGATGTGACCTCTCAGCCTGTGCCCTCTTATCTTGTGCTGGGTGAATGGGTTTGGTGGGCACTCATCACTACCCTTGCATGGTCGGCAGTAGATAGAGGCAAGAGGGACCACAAGAAATGGGAACCAGTTTCATTAGTTGCAATACGAGAAATGGGAACCAGTTTCATTAGTTGCAATACAAGCATCTTTCTAGCAGGAGAGATGTCTGCTTCAGAATCCCAGGGCCCGGCTTCGTGTCCTCCTGTAAGTCCCCCTCTCTCTGTTTCTCTTTCCCAGCTGACCCCAATGTTTACCACCGTCTGTGCACTATGTGTAGTGAGCTTTGTGGTAAGTGACCTCACACGCTAGCACAGGTTCACGAGAGCAATGCCCAGGTAGAAGGAGAAGGAAAATGTTCCTCGCCATGCCCTGGAGTCAGCCATTGCGGGTTTGTGGAAGGAAGGAGTATGTATTCCCTTCTGGAATGACCTCGCTCTCACTTGCAGCAATGCGGTAATTGCCGTAAGGATCCTACAGAGCAAATATCTCAAGAGCTTGTGCTTCAGTGTAGCATGAAGTCAGTGAGACTCTCTGTCTTACAAGTAAGGTAGAGATCGATGGAGGGAGGTGCCCGGTGCTGACCCCTGTGGTCCACACACCTGCACACGTGTGCACAGACATGCGACATGCATCCAACCCCCTCTCTGCCACACACGAAGGCTGAAAACTACAGATAATAACCAGTTTACAAGTTACCCCTAGGACATGAAGCACTGGTCCCTACTCATGTGCTTCATTGTTCAGAGACGAAAGGCCCTGTAAGGCCACAGACACACACCGCTCCTGTGGAAACGGCATCTCCCACACCCAGGCTGCTGCCACAGTGTTGCGAGATGGGGCCTTCCGGAAGTGGTGAAGCCATGATGGACCTGCCGCTATGGCAGGAATGGGGGTGCTATTCCAGATGTGGGTTTCCAGTAACAAAGGGCGAGTGTGGCCTCATTTCTTCTGTCTACAGTGAGCATGCTTGCTTGTCCACAAAGCTCTTGCCCCCTGCTAGTTCTGTGCTCTTAGATTTCCCTGTTTGTAGAGCCTTGAGCCAAACACACTTTGTTTATAAATCACCAGATTCATGGTGCTTTGTTATAGCAACAGAAGACAGACTAAGACCCATAGAACATCCACTGTAACTACAGAGATGGAACCGTGTGCTGAGTTCAAGTCTCAGAGTCGGTAGAGTGGACTACTTTAGTTCGATTTGCCATAACTCTGATGTATACCTGAAAATAATTGGCCTCAAAGTATGTGCTTAGGTAAGTGACCGAGTTAACTTGCTTTTTGGACTTGCATGTGGAGATGAGGACTTTGGTTTAGGGCAGTTGGCCTGGCACCCCTTGGGGGTGGGGAGGTGTTGGACCACTTCTCCATTAGAGTTGATCCAACTCCTGGCAATACCAGCTACTGTGTCTAAGTATGAGAATTCTTACTTTATTGTGCAAAATGCAGAATGTTTATTGAGCATTCAAGGGAAGAATCGTTGTTATGTAGTGTGAAATGTCTGTCTCTTCAAAGCCCTCCTCCCTCAGGTGGGAAGTTTGATACCGTACGTATACATATAACCCCCAGCCACATACCATACACACACATTCCACACGCACACACACACACTCACTCCACATACCACATACCAATATATACATCTCACATACTCCACTACACACACACACACACACACACACACACACACACTCCACATACCACACACACGTCTATACATCCCACATACTCCACTACCCTCTCCCCTGCTACACACCTGTTGTTGCTGTTGAGACAGGATCTTACTGCGTGGCTCCCTCTGTAACCCAGACTGTCCTCAAACACAGAGATCCTGTCCCAGCTTCCTGGGTGCTGGGATTGCAAGTGTGAACCACCGTATTTAGTTGATTTTGTTTATTGAAAGCGCGTCTACATTGCTTGTAGGTTAGGAGAAGGAAAGCATGTCTCACAAAACAAAATGTGTGTATGTGTGTGTGTGTGTGTGTGTGTGTGTAATAGATAGAATTATCAACTTGACAGTTGAGGGTTCAAGTTCTGGGCACATTTGCAAAGAATTGGTTTGATGAGGCCCTGAGCAAGCCTGTAGGAAATAGTCTGGTTGATGGGGTAGGCCCAGGTCATAGTAATATGTGAGCGCATGTATACACGTGTATATGCATGTGTGTGTATGTGTGTGTCTATGCGTGCATGTGTGTGTGTGTGTGTGTGTGTGTGAGTATGCACAAGCATGCCCACCTCCTGGCTTGCAGGGAGCATTTGGTGACCTGCTGGATTACTTCAGGCAGTTCAGAGATTCAGAGGCATGAGGAGGTACATCACACGGGGTCCAAGAGCCCTCAGGGGGAGGGGCTAAGCTTCTCAGCAGCTGTGGTTTAGACACACAGATGTGGCTGATGAATTGAAGGCCTCCAAGGGGCTAGACTGAGGGGGGGGGAGAGAGAGAGAGAGAGAGAGAGAGAGAGAGAGAGAGAGAGTGCGCCCAGGGGAACCTAGCCTACAGCAAGGTGTGCTAAGATGCAATGACAACGTGGGAGGAGCCTGGGGAAGACACAGTGGCAGCATGGGAGGAGCCTGGGGTTCTTAGTGCAGAAGTCCCTAGTCACTCTCTCCTCTGCTTTCTGCCCTCTAAGGGAGGCTCAAAGGAAGGTATGAATCACTATGAAAGTCTCATCCAGATAAGGATCAGAAAATGTGTGTGTACATGTCTTTGCACATGCATGTGGACACCTGTGTGTATGTGTGCACACATGTACATGTGCATGCATGTACACATGTATGTGTTTGTATATATATATATATGAATGTATATGCCTCTGTGTATGTCAGGTGGCCAGAGAATGAAAGATACCAACCAGAGCAGCAGGTATCGGGCAATGTTCTACAGCATCTGAAAGGTGGGAACAAAGTCAGCAATGATCAACTACATGGGCTGTTTGGGCAAATGAAATGGTTTGGCATTTAGCACAGGCTTGTGTAAGCTATTCGACAATCAGAACAAATTGCTGCTTCTGTGAGATTCTCTAGTGTACGTGTGTGTGTGTGTGTGTGTGTGTGTGTGTGTGTGTGTGTGTGTGTGTGTAGGTGCATGTATATGGACAGGTTTGCATGCATGTGCATGCAGAGGCCAAAAGCCAGTCTCAGCTGTTATTCTTCTAGTTGTCTGCCTTTTTTTTTGAGACAGTCTCCCTCTGACCTGCCACTCACCAAACTCTAGGCTGACTGGCCTGAGAGCCTCAGGCCTCCATCTATCTTCAACTCCGCAGTGCAGGGACTACAAGTCACGGTGCCACATCCAGGGTTTTTACTTATTTATTTTTAAGTGTGAACTCTGGAGATCAGAATCACAACCTCACACTTACAAGGCAAGTACTTTTCAGACAACTATCTCCTTTATTCTGGTTTTATCTGCTTACCTTTTATTCAACTTCAATTGGATTTCATATGAGACCATGAAATGGATTTTTTTTTTAAGATAGAGAAACCGATTTTTAGGATTCATTTTAAAAAAAGGTTGGATCGAACCTGGGTGAAACTTGAGCAAAGTTTTAAAGGTAATTGTGTCTTAACATTGAATTTTTTTATCGAATGAAAAACTTGGGCACTGATATCATTCTTTGCTTTAGGAATATTGTAAGAATAACTAATAACCCTTGAGGAGGTTAATATATTATTGAAAGTAGTAATTTTAACAGTTTTGAACTCATGTTTGAAGATATAATTGGAATAATTTTCAAGAGACATCAGTCTTTATTTCTCAGGAAATTGCAGTGATTAAATTAATTGCAGGCAGCCACTCTTATTATGATTTGCAGATAATGGGAGTCTGTTGCGGATTAAGGAGAGAAATAAACGATATATATTCTGTTAAAGACTGTAGCATTGAAATATTTCTTTTTAGCTCTCTATCTTGACATGATTTACATATTCAAGACACAACCACCATTACAGGTTCCTATACTATATTTGACTGAAAACCTAATTCAAATGAAGGCTGAGGATAATGGTTTTCACAGAACGAAAGCATAGCTTTTTTTTTCTTTTGATGGGGTACGCAATACGCCAATTTCAAAGAAGATAATGTATCATCCAAAGAACTCCGAATGTTGAGTTATTTTGTTGGGTCTTTCAAGGGTTCTGTCCCTGCTTCTGGACCATGTCACATTCATTGCTTGAGACTTATAAATTAATCTTTCACTTTGCGGTAAGCTTTTGAAATTGACAAGTGCTAAGGAAATTGCGTGCAGATGAAACACTAAATGAATTTCTCTCATCTAGTTAGTGGAGGCTTTCTGGAGGTGGCAAAGTAGTTCTCATCAGTTAGAATAAAAAAAACCACTGTTTTTCTTCCAAATCTTTCCAAATTCAGAATGATGCGGACAGTTTGTCTCATTCTCAGCCCACCCATAGGCAACTGCAGTCACGTATCCTGGGCCGGGTGGCGTTGCTTTGGAAACGTCAGTGGCTCTGAAATAGATGTGCCTTTGAGGTTGTCAGAATCATCACACCAACAAGCTTTGGGCCTGTTGACAACTCTTTAGCTGGACTGTTGCTGCTTGAGACTCAAGCTTTGTGTACTGACTCCCTAACTTTTATTGACTTGAGCCTGAACTAAGCAACATGTGTTATGTAGTCCAGAAGACAAAGAAACCAATTAGATCTCTAATATACAAAGAAATTCTTGCAAGATGTTGTCGTATCATGACATGCTATTTTTGCTGCTTGGGGAGAGGAAGATGTGGCTTTAAGACCTTGTCGCCGAGAGAAAGGGAGATCTGACACATCATTATTTGCACTCAGTGCAAAGAGAGAAAATGTAGAAAGCCAATCATCTGGTATTCAATTCAGCTCACATAGACAGTAACTTTGCTGTTGCTTCTAGATTAATAGCAATACTTTTAAATTATAGTTTGAAAATGCTTAGATAAAGCACAATAGCACAATGGATTTGTACAACAGAGTAAGAACCGTAAGGTACCAGATTTGGAAAATGGGGAGGAGAAAAAAGATTTAGACTTATGTCACTTGACAATAGAAAGCCGCTTACATTTTGGTGATACGTACATTAATGTCTGTACTTAGGTTTTGGTCATAGAGACAGATTATTGATTCTACGAACTTGCATAAATTTTCCATTCAAAAGGGAAAAGATTCTTTAATTTAATTTAAAAACACCTACCTCAATTAAATGTGTGCGTCCATGTCAGAAGCATTTTATTAATTATAAAACGTGACACTACATGTATTTGATAGGAGGCAATTGATGCCATTGAATGATGGGTGAATATTATCGATAGCTCCCATGTACATTTTCAAATGTATGAAAGGAAGCATTCCAATCCACAAGCCAAAGAAGTTTTAGCTTGATGTAATTGTGAGAGAATAGACAAATCCGTAAGTGAGAAGCTCAGTGCAAAGCAACAGGTCTGTGTTCTACAGAATTGCCTACCAAAGGCAAAGAGAGTTTACAGACTTGTAACAGCACAGTTGGCTTCCATATCCAAGAGCTCAGCCAATGTCTGAGTGAAACGGAGGTGGAGCAACTTTCCTGTCTTCCTATCATTCCCACAGCAATACAGCAGAAGGTCTGTTATAGGACATTTACACTGCATTAGGAATAATATCAGAGATGATCAAAAGCATCTGAAGACTCGGTTCTTGCTTCTATTAAGCAAGTATTTATGAAGTATATAGGCAAGTGTATATAATAAGACACTACTACTTGCTCTTGTCTAAGGGATGTGAATGTCCATTGAGGCTTCTGGAAGCCATCTCCCAATAACATCAAAGAAGTACCATAAACAAAGCAGTGACCCTTGATCAGAGCCAGATTCAAAAAGAAATATAATGAATAATTAGACTAGAAAGGGCATTAATGAGAAAACTGGAGAAGTTTGAATTGTTTTTAGATAATCTTGCCAACTTGAAATTTCCTGATTGTGATTACTGCAATGTAACTCCACAGGGCAATGGTTCTTAAGAAATACATGCTGAAGTATTAAGTAGTATAACATCATTACATTCACGAGTAATCCACAAATGCTTCCACGATATGTGCATATGTTAAGTCTGTGCATATGTTTGTATATGCAGTATGCACACATGCACATGGACACAAAGTCATGAAGCCAATATGATAAGCAATTTGAAAATCCAGGTGAAGCCATCAAGGTTCTCATTGATATGACTCCTGCAAATGTTTTGTTAGTTTTGAATATTTTCAAAATAAATATTTTTTACACAAATTTAAAGCACCCAAGCTAATGAAGCTGTTAAAGAAAAGATCTGAGACCTTTCTAGGTCATGTTTACCCATGATCTTATTTCAGTTTGAGATGCAAATGTGTAGGTTTTTAAAAAGAGGAATCTATATTTTAAATGGATATGGGGTTTAAACAGTAAGTACACGGCTTGCTATTATTCATTTGAAGTGTGTTCTCACTGGTAAAATTCCAGGAAAGCAGATGGAGATTCTGAATTCATGGGCACATCTTTCAAAGTTTTTGAAAGTAGGGTGCGAATGTATCTAGGGGCTTGTTGGAAGGGCTAGACCATGGTTTTCATTTTACTGCTCATGATGCATCCAATTTTGGGAGCCTGATTTAATGATTGTCCCCCATAGTTTACCATTCATGTCTTCTTTCCATGATATAGAACTTCGTGGCTAGTTCTCTGGGAGAGAGCCACTACATTACATATGGTGATCAGTTTACTCATGTGCTGTGTATCTTTGGGGCTGATGGGACAAGATTCTGATTTCCACAAAGGTAGTTAAGTCCAGGTAGAACTCCAGTAACACCCTTTATTGTCTTTTTCTTCCATAGAGCAAACCTAGACTGAAAGAATTCATAACATTCTGTAAGTAACTGAAGAGTCTTTGAGCTTTGCTCTTTTCTCTTAATGCATTAATAACCTGAAAATCACTAGTCTCACCTTATTTTTTTATTTTGGAGCCAAATTATAATGGATTAAATATGTTTTTTCTGAAACTAAGAGGAAAGCTAATAGCATTGGTAAATCAGTGTTTATAATTCCTTAAAACAGAATCTCTGTAATGTTTATATTTCAGAGAGAATTTTTAGTCAAACTCTTTATTTATTACTTGATAATTAAAAATTATTTTCCATCAATAGCTTTAACTATCAAAGTATTATGGAGTCATAATTATGTCAAAACTCTATTTCATAAGCCAGATGGGTTTAGAGGTCCAGATGCAAACTGAATGATCTAGAAGTGGGGATTTACTAATCTAAATTTATTAACAGTTAATTAATTAATTACAGTATAATTAATTAATTAGAGTGTGAAAACATACCAATCGTCAGATATTCTTGCCTATAAAATCATTCCTAAGACTACAGTTCTGCTAAATTCTTTTTTTTATTATTATTTATCCAACTGTGCTTGTGTGCACGTGTGTGTATGTATGTGTGTGTGTGTGTGTGTGTGTGTGTGTGTGTAGAACCACAGACGAATTCGGGAACCACCATGGACGCCTCCACCTCCTCCTTGTTTACTCTGCCCGGGGATTCACAGGCTCCACCCTACCAGAATCTGAAACGCAGGCTGCCCCCACTTTCTGCCCGGCGTTTATATGTGGAGTCTAGGATCCGAACTCAGGACCTTCTGCCTGTAAGGCAGAGACTTAACTCCTGAGCCACCTCTCCAGCCCCTGTTTAATTCTTTTTACTAGTTCTCTAATTTAATTTACAAAATGATTTGAAAAAGATTGTAACTTTTAGTTCCCAGCTGGGTCATCCATCTTCTTCTTGATTTAGTTCTTTTTTTTTTTTTTTTTTTTTTTTAAATAAGAAGAATCACAGTTCTAAGCTTGTTGGAGAATGGAAGAGAAGCATTATTTTGAGAGCCATTCTTCAACAGCATCTCTTTTTGTGTCTCTATGGATAAAACCCCAGAATTGTAATTGTTCAGAAAGTACTAACCTATTCTACATTCAAGTCTATAATGATGTTGGTTTTCTATTTTTTCTGTTTTAATATTTATTTTAGAGAGAGGGAGAGAGAGAAGAGAGAGAGGAAAGGATGGGAGATTGGTTGAGGTCAGAAAATACAACTTTTGAAGGCTTGTCTTTCCTTCTACTGTGTGAGCTCTGGGTATCAAACTCAGGTCTCCAAGTTTGTGTGCAGGCTTCTTCACTTCCTGGACCATCCATTGATCCCTTATGCTGTTGCATCTCTGTGAACCAGGAAAAAAACGATCATAGAATTCTCCCCGGTGTGGGATTTTAGTCATTTCCAGTGATATTGCTGCTGTTTTCTGACATTGTTGCTTGTTGTCCTTTTTGAAAAGCACCCTCCTCCTCCTCCTGCGATAACCCAAGTCCAACACACTGACTTGAAACTTATGTTTGATGATTAGTTGTTCAGTTGGCTTCAAATATGCGTATTCCTATTGTTTCAGCAAAAGTGTAAGAGATAAGCTTTAACTTTCATAACTTTTATTAAACTTGTGCTTTTACAGTTTCACACATGTATATAATGCACATTGTCCTGTCTCCTCTTCTGACAAGCTTCCTGTTCTTTCCATCCTGTGCCCACATTCATATCTTTCTTCTTTATTTTCTTCTAAGTTTAACAAGGGTCTTCCATGTGTTTGGACTCTCCATTGGAGTCTGGTGGGCTCATTCACAGGTTTACAACTGAAGACATTGACTGCCCTTCCTTGAATCTACCAATAACCAATAGTTTAGTGGAAGGAAGAACAAGGCCCTATGAATGCCTGCTTTCTGCATGATTGACTGCTGACAGGCCCCATGTTGTACAGGCCCAATGCAGGTAATCCTATGAGATCACCACGGCAACAGCTATGCCATGCACAGAGGATAGCTTTATTTTCAGTGGGATAGTCAATATGATTTTTATACTCCCTTCTTTGGCTAAAAAACAGGTATATTTATTATAAAATGGGGTGTTTTGATGACCAACTGTAAGTAATATTTTTCACATTCATACTTTCTGTCGATGGCTTAAAGATGTTATTTTTCAAAGGTATTGATGAAAGTGGGTGATTTTAGCATCTTTAAAATCAAGTACTTTTGCTAGTACTGTTCTTAGATTAAGAGGGCTCCCTGTCTTGAAAAGTACGTATTAAGAGCCTGACTAGTCATCAGACAAAGATGTGTTATAAAGCAACTCAGTGAATGGGGAAGACTGGATTAGATGGGTTTGCAAAATGGCTTTGTTGTGTGTGTGTGTGTGTGTGTGTGTGTGTGTGTGTACCAGAGGGCACTTGAGTGTGTGTGTCTATGGAGGCCCAAAGTTGACATCAGGAATTATCCTGGTTTGTTCTTCCACCTTATTGCTTTGCCCCGGGATTTCCCAGGCTCTGCCTTCCAGGGCCAGAAGTGCAGCCCACCACTATATTCACCCCACATTTTTTTTCTGTGGGATTTGGGAATGCAAGGCAAAGGCTTTCACCCCTGAGCCATCTGCCCATCCCTAAAGTATCTTTTAATATAAAATATACATGTGATACCTGGTTATGCCACCAGTGACCAAACTGGGTAACTAAAACTTTTAAAGGGTCATTAAAATGTTTACCCTGAAAAATGATCAGACTCAGCCTAGGAGCAGGTTCTGAGTCCAGATGGCTGGGGAGCATTTTGTCTCAGACATTCATACAGTTATGTGATCTAGGCACCTAACTTTTTTTTTTTCAAAGCTCAAATCTCATTTAATCTTGTCTGGCAGTCATTACATAATTTCTTTCTATTACTTTGAATACAATATATCCTGGACTGTTATTTTTTCACTAAAGTGTGTATTGGCCTCCTTAGTGACCTTCCCTTGTTCGTGAAACACTCCTTTTCATTGATGACTTTGGAATTCCTTCTTTTCTTGACAAATTAGTTGTAATATGCACTTGTGAAATGTTTTCTGTTTTGAATTTAACTGGTATCTGATCAGCTTCCTGTAAATCTGATGAACTTCCTGTAGCTATATTTTAATCCAAATATATGATAGGCATGTGCTGAACTGTTGATAAAGCAAAGGCAAAATACGCTTCATTTCCAAATGGACAGATTTATAATTAATAAAACCTGTTATCTGTTTTCCTTTGTTTGTGGTGATTTTATTGTCACTGTTGATGAGTGTCCTCCCACTGTCATCCATTGTGAGGAACTGGTTGAGATCACAAAGGCTCAGCGCCTGGGGACTCCAGGCTGTTCAAGCTGTTTTTTATTTTTATTTTTATTTTTTTATTATTATTTCCACTCATACAAACTTAACAGGTACACTGGTCCCCTCCCTCTCTCCACCTACCCCCCCAACCCCCCTGCTTCCCCCTCCCCTCTGCCCTCCCTCCCCCTCCCCCAGTGCCTTCCTCCACCCCAATCCCCAGAGCATCCTTTAATGTGCATGCCAAACTCTCCTCTGGGTCCTCCTCTCCCATGAGGTGCAAGGACCCAGGGACATTTTCCAGAACCCTTTTCTGTGTTCCCCTTAAGTTTAGGAACACTACTGTGACTGTCAGTCCCTAGCCTCCAAGGATCCTAGTTAGGCACCTAACCTTTAAATGCATGGTTTCTTCCCTTTGTAAGGGGAGCAGTTGTGGGGTTTCCTAACACTGGTACATGGTTGAATGTACTACTCTGAACACTGGGTACCGAGCCAGGTGCTTTGGGCGCTGGTGGTGAGTGCTGTGTCTTAGCTGGGCATGGATGTCTTTGGAGGCTATTGTGCATTTGATGCTAACGCAGCCAGTTTCCTATAAGAGTGGAGTAAAAGTCATGATAATTCTGTGCATTCTGTTAGGGTGTCACCGTGGGCTGTTCTGGTTCTGCTGGAAGAACCAGCAACAAGGCAGCTTCTAGAACTCCACTTTCCAGGTAGCCCAGCACGAGCATCTCACGCCTGTCCATGAGTCCTGCCTCCTCCTGCTCCTCTTTGCCTCACCAGCTTGCTCCACACATTCTGGATCTCTGTGTATGACCAGGAGCTTTGTTTAGTAATTCTCCTCTCACTGCTTTGTCATCTGTTTCCGAGAGGAGGACTCGAGGTAGCTATTAGAATTATTAAGTGCTCTCCACCCAATGCCATACCATATTCTCAGCTTCCATATTTGCGATGACGTTAAGCAATGATGAAGGGACTTTGCTGATTTTTGTCTCTGGTCTATTATAGGCACGGGTCCCGGCCCAAGTATATGTACTGGGAGCAAACAATTCCTATCAGTTCTCACTTACAAGTGCTTAAATTTCTCGCCCTATGATTATTTTGAGTCCTTCCCAGGACTCTTATGCAGAAAATACTTGTCTAATTATTTTGACATATTCCTGCTGGGCAGTGAAAATTGTAAAGTGTTATGTGAATGTAATTTTGAACACAAGGCTATGTTTTGCTTAGTCTTTTTTTCTTGTTGTGTCTACCAATGGTATGTTCTGAGACCTGCTCAATTTGATTTACATTACCAAGTGACCAGGGTGCCAACGGACGTTTTCCAGAACAGAATGTGTGAGGCCAAGCTTTACTCCTCTACTGGAGAAACAATTAGGACTCTAAGTATTTCTTGGCTTGTTTTAAAAATAAACTCTGTGTTAAAATAGTGTGTTCTGGTGGTAAAAGAGAAGATGAGCCATATTTTTTTGAAGATCCATTTTTTTGCACAAAATATGAGTGTGTGAGCAGGAATGAGAACAGCTGGGTTATAAAGCAAGACTTACTGAGCTGAAGGCATACTTCTATAGAGATTTTTTTTTGAAAACAGAATCTGCAAGCTTTTCAAATTATCTAGAGGGTAGGTTAACATTTGAACTGTTATTTTTTTCCTGTGAGCAAAATTAATGCCTTCTTCAAGGGATTAGCAGTCACAATAATGCTCCCATACTAAAGGGGAGCACAAGAAAGGGCTTTAGGCAATGCTACTGAGTCCTTACATCTCATTAGAGTGAAGGATGCAGAGGGAAGTTTGACATTCACAGTAAAGGATGCTCCAGGAATTGGGGGGAAGGGAGAGGGAGGCACTGGGAGAAACAGAGGAAAGGGGTGAAAGGAAGGGGAAATGGGGGAGGGAGCAAGGGGGTCTGGTGAGGGGTGGAGGGAGGGGACTGGGGTACCTATTAAGTTTGTATGAATGGAAAATAATAATAATAATAAAATTAATGCCTTGTTGTAATTTGGTTCAGAAATATGGGGCTAGTTTTCTAAGGGGAAGACTCCTATTCCAAGAACCATGAGATGTTAGGTAAAAATCTCAATCTTTTGAGATTATTTCTTCAACTGAATAGGGCATTATTCTCAGAAAAAATACCCTGTACTTCTCTGTAGACAGTGAGAAGATAAGAGAAGGGGAGTCAGTTTCCTGGGACCAATATCATCTTCTTGTCAGACATTTAGTTCCGTTGTTATTCAATTTATTATCCTCAATAGAGACATCAGTACCTTTTCTATTAAAACCCCCCTTCCAACTAAAGTGTTAAGAAAAGGAAACTAATTACCTTGTGCATAGATAATCTGCAGATTAAAACTGCAAATCAAGCATTTTATTTATATTTATTCATATTTATATTTCATTTATTTGTATTCAATTCAATGCTTTTCTCCTCTTATCAGCCTTATAGGAACTCTAGTTCCTTACAATTTCTTAGAAAGATATATTTTGATTTTACTAATTTTCTCTGCAGTTTTATTCACTGATTTCTACCATTATGTTTTGTGATTTCTTCCTTGGGTTTTTGGTTTCATTATTGTTCTAAGTTCATGTGCTGAGCCCTTCTTGTGTCTGTTTTATCTTTTAATTTTTTTTATTTTTATTATTATTATTTATTCAACTGTGCACATGTGCATATGTAATGTGCGTGCGTGTATGTCTGAGTGTGTGTAGAACCACGGACGAATTCACGAACCACCATGGACGCCTCCACCTCCTTCTGCCCCGGGATTCACAGGCTCTGCCCTACCAGGACCAGAAGCGCAGGCCGCCCCCGCTTCTGCCTGGCGTCTATACGTGGGATCTGGGATCCGAACTCAGGACCTTCCGCCTGCAAGGCGGAGGCTTAACCCCTGAGCCACCTCTCCAGCCCTGTTTTATCTTTTTTCTTTCTTTTTGACAAGTGCTTGATAAACATTTGTGTCCCACTAAAAAAGACTTAAGTCACTTCTGTAAGGAATTTGATATCTTTGTTCAGTGATGTCAAATTCTAAATATTTCTTTCATTTAATTGGCTTTCTAACTACTATTATGGGGACGAGATTTGTTTCCAGACATAGAGACTTGGAAGCTGCGATTTCATTGCTAATTTCTGTAATCTACGAATTTTAACCAGAGAAAATACTCTATTAAATAGATTCTGTGAAATTAACCAAGGCTAACTTAAAAAACAAAACATATCTTCATGTGGAAATGAGTGGCGCTCTGCTTTCTTGGATTCATCAGAACATATTTGAAATTTTAGAGTGTTATAAATATGTGTTTCCTTAGAAATTTTATTTTCATATTTTTACTTTTATGTAGAAGTAATACTGAGTTAATATGATGATCATGGATTTAACAGGTCTCTGTAGCTACATATTAATTTTAAAACTTCTCATCGAGATACTTATAGGTAAATCCATATTTTCTGGTTGTAATGGTTACTCTTAACTATTGCTGTGAGAGAGTATTTAAAGTCAAGCAACTTAAGGGAGAAAGGGAGATTTATTCAGCTTATGGTTCCAGAGGGGAGATACAGTTTCTCATGGCTGGCTGGCCAAAGCTAGAGGAGGCTACATGACTCCCATTTGTGAGGCTGAGAACTGAAAGACTGCTTGCTGCAAAGGCAATTTTTCCTCAAGGTAGGGTGGGATTAATCCATCTCAAGGCCCCACTCCTTGTGACTGCCATTCTCTAGCAAGGCTCCATCTCTCAAGGTGCCAAACACATGAGACTGTGGGGGACACATTTCAGACCATGACACTGGTAGTCTTAATTTTGTCTTTTAATCATCATGACTTTTATTATTATTATTATTATTATTGTTATTTTTGCTGATGCCTCTGATACAATGTTTCTGGGTAATGGGGATCTTTGACTTACACCTAATGACAAAGGAAAATGTCCCAACACATGACCATCACCTGTGTCACAGAGGAAGGGAGAGTGATGCATACCGGAAATTTAGAGAAGGCCCTTTCAGTGGATCTTCTTTGATCTCTGTGACTAAATGTAACTGAGAGATTAGAACTGTAAGATCTGCTACCTGTGTGTCTTGAGGACTCTGGGTTTCTTATTTTCCACACGGTGTTTCATTCACAAGGATTGGATCTGTCTGTGGGACAATCTCAGGATATCTGCTCTTTCAAATGAGGTCAGGTTCTGGTAGGAATCTTTCAGATTTAGAATCTCATGAGTTGGGGCTGAGGATGTAGCAAGCAGTTATCAAAACTTATGACATCACCATATTTTAACACATACAGGGGATAGAGAAAAATAGATGGTTTAAAAATTTTGTTAAGACAGATTTTTACTTTTGAGCTCAGATGCAGTTAGTCAGTTAGGGAATGACAGTGAGCTGTAAGCTGTGGGGGGTGGGAGGGTAACGCGGGGGGAGCCCACAGGTTTGTGATGGAGCAAAGGTGGTGGGTGGACCACAGGAAGCCGCCCTGGCCACAGGAAGCTGGTTGGAAAATAAAAGCCTCTTCGGCCCTACCTAATTACAAACCAAAATAGAAGAACCCATAGACAAATGGAAAAAAAACCTTCATGTGCAGTCTCTGGAGAGTTAGGAAGAAATAATAAGCCCTCGTGTGTCGGGAAAGATCCAGTTATCATCTGCTCTATATAATTCCTGTATGACTTTGCAGGACTTGATTAAGGTGATCTACTTAGAAATGGATGAATCAGTCCCTTGACAAATAGATACAAAATGCTCTCTTGTAAAATTTGCATTTCTGGGCTTATGATTCTAGTAGTTCGGAAAATGTAGTACTGGGGTTAAATGCATGAGAAATTACAGACTTAGAATGGTACTTGTCTTAATGCTGTTTTGTATTTTCATGTTTTACCACTAGGTGTCTCCCTTGCATACACGTCATGACTGCAGAGAAAGCTAATACCTCTTCCTGAATCATTAGCTCCTGTGGATTGCATTTTTAAAAAAAATCTCATTTGGAAGCATTGAAGAATGTCTTTAATTTAACAGAATAGTTCTTCCTGAAGAACAAAGAGATGTGCCTTGAATACTTTTTTTTTTTTTAAATTCTTGCTTTAGAAACTAAGGAGCACTAATCCAGTTTACTAGTCAATGAAATATTCAACCCCCTGCTCTGGTGCCATTAGCAGAGGGTTAGATTCTGCAGCCTGCCCGCTTAACATTCCAACCAGGATTCCAGCCCCACAGTTTCTGAAGGAATCTTCATGAAGGATATGCATTCCAGAAACAGCCGTGTTTCGTTCTGCAGTGCTTGCTTTAGGCCTGACTGCCCTATGGACACCTCATGCCACCCTGCGGGAGTCCACCTGACTTCCCACACGTAGCCCTTGGGTGGCCCCAATGTGACTGGGATCCATGTTAGTTACCTTCTCAATTGCCTACAGTTGGCAAATAGGCTGCCAGTTTACTTAAAGTTGAAATGATGTCAACTGTATTTATTAGGTGCTTATTGTCTGTCTAGCCTGGACATCTATTAGAATCATTGGACTCGTGTATCTGTAAGAACAAGATTTACTGTTTGCAGAGAGCTTAAGCATGCTGCAAAGGAGAAGCATAAAGGCCAAGAATGCTGATGATTAATGCTGGTGATTAAAGGGTCGTGGGCTTGAAGACCTGAGTGCAAATTCTGACTTCACACCTTGCTATGTAGGTCAACTCGTTAGTCCACCTGCCCAGTAATGCAGTGTCCTCATTTTCTAAAGTACAGACACTATCACTGTCTTCATTTCATAACTTTGTTTGCTGTAAGAAACACCTAAACCCAGCAATTTAGGGAAACAAGGGGATTTTTATTCATGTTTACAGTTCATCATGGCACTAGAAATTATACCCACAAGAACCAAGGGAATACGTGCAGAGTGGACAAGGACCATCTCCACTTTCTGTCTTACCAACCAGCCAGCTCGCCAGTCTACCAATTAATCCTGTAGCTTATTTTCTTGCCTAAAGTACAGTTTCACCACTATGAGCTGGGTATTCCCACATCAGTTATGCAATGCAGACAGCTTGGCCCATAACTTTTCTTCAGAGGCCCACATCTCAAGTATTGAGTTGGGAGCTGAAGCTAACTGTTGCTGTGAACCTGAGAATAAATTTACAGTCTGCTAAATCATCCTGGGAGCTGCCCAAGGCCTGGTTCTTGTTAAGGACAGGCTTTCCCACCATTGCAAGCAGCAGCGTCGTTTCTGATGGTCTCTACTTTCCCTGCCTGATCAAGCAAGCCTTGGGCACAGCTCCTGTGAAACCATAGCACCTAGTGAGGCAATGTTTCCTAAGAGCGAGCTAACCAGATCAGAGAAGAATTTTGGCTACAACTCCAGAACAGGAGCTGATGTGACTGCTTTTTTCTTCTTCTTCTTTGAGTGTGTTTTTCTGTGTGTTTGTACAAGAGGGCACTTGAGTGTATTGTGCCTATGGAGGCCCAAGGGTGACATCAGGAATCATCATGGATTTCTCTAACTCCTTATTGCTTAGCTCTGGGGTTTCCCAGACTCTACCTTTCAGGGCCAGAATTGCCGGCCACGACCGTTTCCACCTGGCGTATTTACATCAGATCTGGGGATCTGAATTCAGGTTATTTTACTTGTGAGGCATAGGCTTTAATCCCTGAGCCATCTCCTCAGCCACTGTGGCTTGTATAATTTTCTTTTTCATCCCAAGATAGTCCTGATGTAGAGGCAGCTGCTATACAGGGCGTACCCATCCATTTCAATGGAAAGAGCATAGAGTCCAAGGATGTTTGCTAAGGGTAAATGAAAGAAAATGGCCTCAGAGCAAGTGCATACCCCATCTGGATTTGACCAGGAAGAAAAGTAAACTCTCTTTCATGGAGAGAGAATGGTGATTTGTGTGGAGAAGATGAGGGACGTAGGTTGTAGGAAGGGAAAGGGGCGTTATTATAAATACAGTCTTGTCCCAAGACTTTGCACAGTGAGCTAAAGAATCAGGTACTGATATTTGGGCTCCATTTGGGCCGTGCCAATTCTTAGTGGGAATCTGGTGAACATGGGCAGCACAATAGTGAGCCTATTGTGAGTTCCTTTAATATTGGCGGCCAGCGCCTCCTGTAGACTCGCCGTGCCCGGAAGTCCCTTGTGTGTGCAATGCAGAGCTTGGGGCCTATGTAAACCATGGAAGATACTTCTTGGGCTCCATTCCTTAAAACCAGACCTAGGCTCCTAAACACACAGTTTGGGGCCATAGAATAATAGACTTGGAGAAGGTCCTTGGATCTGAAGCTTAAGTAAAAGGCATCAGTCAATAAAGGTTGCTGCTAGAGTCTGTTTGCATGCATGGGTGGCATTTGCACTGCATCTTTCAGCTGAGAGTCGGGGAAGAGGCACATGTATTTTTCCATAGTCCTGTTCATATAAATCATCTGGGTTATCGAAGGTGAGTCCCCAGACCTCTTCTGGGGAGTATGGGGAGGTTGTTCTCCAGGTTGGTGATGTGGTAATTCAAGCCGACCATGGGATAAGGCCAACTCCATAGAAACAAGTCCATGTTCTTTAGGACACCAGTCTCCCCAATATGCTGGGGAAGAGAGAGGCCAGGACCCTTCTCGAAATACTAGGAGAACATCTTTTGGAATGTGTCTTGCAGTAGGTCCCCTGTTATCTCAGCCTTAGGGTGTGCTGTGGGTTTAGACCATAATCTTAAGAGTTTGGGGTTCTGGAAACCTAGAGGAGAGTGAGGGATCCCTGCAGCCAGCAACTCAGAGGAGCCTCAAGCTACCCAGAGGAATATGGTCAGTGGCCACTTGTGTTTGGTAGTTTGTTCTAGGAAATAAGAGAGACATCTTGTTTGAGATGGTTCACAGCCACTGGGGGTTGCCGGAGCAAAGCTTGATTCCGAGTGGAAGAAGCCTTTTCTCTCTCTCAGCCAAGTGGGGGATTCGTGTTCCTGAGTGTTCCTGAGCTGTTCGTGTCAGGGCTGACAGCTGTGGGAAACAGGGAGAAGGCAGGAAGGGGCCTGCCAATCTCCACAGATGATAGATTCCAGGATCTTAATGGTGCTGAAAAGAAAGTCATTTTAAGCATCACAGTTTTTGAATTTTTTTTTAAATCTGTGATTCTTAAAACCATCTGTCAATTCGTCACCATGGTGGAGAAGCTCAGAGGAGAACGGAGCAAAGTGAGTGGAAAAGAAAACAATAAAAAAGAGAATTTCCTGAAGAACAATGGGTTGAGATTAGAACTGATATTAACAACTAAGAAACTTAATTTGTAAACAACTCTTTTCTCTCTCATCAGTTCCCCAGAAGTACTTCCAACCCCTACCAGTTCCTCTCCAACCTTCACTAGTTCCTCTCCAACCCCCACTAGTGTCTCTCTACTATATCGCGCTAATGGGCAGGTCGCTTTACATTTTGCTTCCTTCTCTTCTGCTTGCGGAGACAGGAGACATCTTGTGCTAATTGGCACAACTAATGGGTTGTTCCATGTCCCTTAGTTTTACCCCTGAGCCAAGATGAATGTCTTTTTGCTTTCTGTGGCTTGTCTGTGATGGGCTGTCAGTTGGGGGTACTGTGGACTCCTGCTTCTAGCCAGTGGTGCACATTCTCTGCTGCAAGTGTTGTGTGTTTTTTGATGATGCCGATTTCTGCCCCAAGAAGCTTCCAGATTCCTGTAGCCCTGATTTTCATTAATGAATGACAATAATAATTAACATTATCACTGCACACAGCTTGCTGATGTTTGTGGGCTTTTTGTGCTCTGCCACTGTTTTAGCTAATGCCCGCAGAGGAGAAGTCAGCAGTCTGGCTTCATTTCTGTTGCTATCTGACCAAAGTGGTAAGGGAAAATGGGTTTATTTTGGCTCACATATCCAGAGAGTTGGAGTCTGTCAAGGTAAAGAAGGCAGGTCAGTAGGCACGGAAGCCGACTCCACACCCAGAACACAGAGAGAACGAGAGAGAGCAGGAAGTGGAGTTGGGCTAAAAAACCTCAAGGCCCACCCTCCTGTGATGCACTTCCTCTTACATGTAAGCCCCCACCACTGGTCTGCAAATAGTGCCACCACCTGGATACCAACTGTTCAAACGCAGGAGCCTTTGAGGACTTTTAGTATTCAAACCCCAACACCAATTATGAACTAATCTATGAGATTTCACAGAGTTAGCTTAGAGTACACTTAGCCTATGTTATATTTCAACTGAAAAGAACCACAAGAGTCTTCTTTTAAAAGCCTTTTAAAACTCTGGGCCTTGTTTTGGTTGAAACTCCTTACACTAAACAATGGAATTCTCTGGAATGTAATTCCTCATTCTAAGGAGTGCACTGACCAAGATAGCTAGCTACCTTTAGGTCAAGTCAAACCATAAACCTATTAAATAAAACTTGTTTCTTATTTCTTACAAAATATCAGTTATATTAGTCTTTACCAACAAAGTGTCATATACTGATATTCTAAATTTATTTTCTGGCTTTAAAATGGTATGAGATTATACTGCATACTTATGATACAATTTACCAAACAATTTCCAAAATGGCTGGAATACCCTTGGGTTTAAGAAGTGTATTCATACCTGCAACAAAGGGAGAGATTTGTGAAACCTAAGATAATTCTATTTGAAGGTAAATTTATCATTCATTTGACATTTGTGTGTGTGCATGTGTATGTTATGTGCGTATGTGTTTGTGTGTGTGTGTGTGTGTGTGTGTGTGTGTGTGTGTGATATTGCAGAGGGTACTGTGTGTGTTTGTGGAGGCTCAAGGGTAACTTTGGGAATCATCTTGGATTGTTCTACCTCCTTATTGCTTTGCTCTGGGGTTTCCTAGTCTCTGCCTTCCGGGGCCAGAAGTACAGTACAATTCTAGTTCTGCTCAGTGATTTTACATGGGATCTGGAATCCGAACTCAGGTCCTTCTGCTTGTAAGAAGGAGGCTTAACCCCTGAGCCATCTCTCCTTGACAAACTTGCAAGCTATAAATGGTGTCATTGGTTGGCTTTGTCACATATTGTTCTTTAAAGAAATTAACTCTCGTTATCTCAGTTGTCAATTTGCAGACAGCCACAGTCATCTGAGAGCAGACCCCTGGGGCACACCAGTGAGAGCTTCTTTGGATTACATTAGTTGTGGTGGGAAGAAGAGCTCCCTGCGACTGGGTCTTGAACTGTGCCAAGGTTGAGAGGGAGCCAAGCCCCCACTGTGCGTTGCTCTCTGCAGGTTTCCGTGGATGAGGCCATGTGACCAGCTACTTCAAGCTTCTCCGCCATGCTGGATTACCCCTTGCACTCTCTCAAGTTGTCTTCATCAGGGTACTTCCTCGCAGTAATAGGAAAAGACACGAAGACAATGACTGAGAAAAGTATACCCTTCAGCTGGGAAAGCCAGGCTCCAAGAATGTCACAGAGAGCCAGCTTGGGGGGTGGGGTGTTAATCAACCTTGGAGAGCAAAAGCAATTCCACTTGATGAGACTGTTACTACACTTGCTTAAAACTCCTAGGTGTGTATTAATTCCATTCAGAAGAATAGGTTTGTAGAACAAAGCTGTTTCCAGGTAATTGCTCCCATTGTAATTGCCACAATTGCTTAAGCATGCTCAGTGCCTGAGTGCTTTCCATGATACAGTTCATTTAGTTTTCACGGAAACCCCAGAGTTGCTTATTATTACTTCTGTTTCACAGATGAGATGTCCAGGAGACAGAGAAATTAAGCAATTTTTAATGTTTCCCTGTTTAACGAGAGGCAGAGTTGGGATTCAAACACAAATCTCCTTTGCCCCATGGTTTAATATACTAGTTTTGAAACTTATTTTTTAGCTTGAACACCCATAAAGTGACCTAGAAGTACCACCTTTAAATCTATATTTAAATTCGTGCATTCTTTATATTTGTGTAGTGTGTATTTGCTTATTATTGAATTTGTATCCTTTAAATTGTCACATAAAGTTCTACTTGGGTGAAAATGATGTGGCTTTGTGGCACATTGTGAGTCGATGATTATCTATGCAGAATAAATGCACAGAGATTTGGTAAGTTTCATCGCTTTTATAAGGTTAACCTATAGGACTCATGAATTTTTCATTTCTCTCTGTTTTCCTATAACTCAAATTTTAATTCCACCATCATCTTGGGTTTTTGTCTTATCACACTGAACTTTTAGGGTTGAACATTTGGCAGTTCTTGCATTTGTGCCAGAGAATACAGATTTAATAGAACTTAATTACAAATTTTAGTGGAATAATCTCATTTTCTCTCAAATAAATACCTAAATAGACTATTAAATAATGTATATTCAACAGAGAATTGATTTAGGTTATTTAGATCCTTGTCCAGATGACCTCGAGGCATTTTTATGTCCATATAACTTTTATTTTGTCAATGACTTCAAGAAATAGGCCCTGAAAGCCCCAGGTCTGTAATAAATGCTCACAGATAGCTCCATAAAAACATGCTCATCCCTAGCTGTCTCTCTACCTCCTCCATCCACAACAGAGATGGCATGTTGCTTCATCTGCCCCTCTTTGATTGGATAGAGTCTGGAAGTGGCATCTTTTCATTTCCATTGAGTTCAGGTTGGGAAAGAGATTTCTTTCTTTCTTTTTTTTTTGAGGATTAAAGTAAAGTTTATTAGAGGAGAGGAAGAATGGAACTTGCAGACTCTACACATGGAATGCCACGAGGGGCAAGGCACCTAGCAAAGAGATTTCTTTTTCTTTTTCTTTTTTTTTTTACATTCTTGTCCTGGTAAACATTTATTGGCATTTAGAAAAAATGGATAATACTTTTATGGGTTATTCTCATAGCTTATAAACATTATACTAACATTATATAAAGTAGTTAACACATAGCACCATTTTCCTTTAAAAGTTCTAACTTACAAAATAAAGCTGTAAACAATGTCAGAAATAACATATCTTCCAAAATGTGGTAGAATAAATGGCTCAGAATCAAGCAAATTAATTCAGAAACATTGCATAGGATAAAGAACTTCCCTGTAGGGAAGTCAGCCTATGAATATCACCTGAAGAGTAGACTGAGAGGTACTCATAAGAGCAATTGATGCACATATTTTTATGGAATAAACATCTCTATATACTTCATCATTAACTCTGTGGTAGTGTAAAGTGCCATATTAAATGCAAGAGGAAAACACTTGAATATACTACAGATACAGAATAGTACATAAATACGTTAAAGTTTCCCTTTTAGCAAAGAGATTTCTAATGGGTTTATCATGCTAGCAGTATTTCTTGAGACAAAAAATTGTAATGCAAAGGTTTTCTTTATATAAACTAATAGTGATATTATTGTTGGTCTATTTAATTAATTTATTCTACAAATATTACTGAATCACCCAGGGTACACAGATGAGAATTTTTTCAGTGAACATGAATAAGATATGGGATGAGTAAATGAGAATGTGGTGGGATCATGTAGGAAAGAACCAATTACAAGTTAATCATTTGTTACAGCAAAGAGAGTATGAATCAAAGTCAAGGTCCTATGCCAGCACTGAAGGGGATTGATCTTTTACCAGGATGGGCACAGGCTGCCTTGATTCAGTGACATCTGATCAAAAGGTGAGGGAGCGAGTGGATGCTGTATGCCAGTGGGTTAAAACGTTGACTGCACAAGCATGAAGACTATCTCAGCCTCTACAGTAAAAGCTATGTGTGGCCGTATGTGTGCCTGCAACCCTAACACTGGGGGTGGGGACAGGAAGGTTTCACTTGGGCTGGTGCCATGCTGGGTGATAGATCCTGTGGGGAGACCCTTCTTGGAGGAAGTTATGTTAATGAAGGCAGGTTTGAGGTGTTATAGCCTGGCTTCACTTCTTGTTCTCTCTGTCCTTCTGCTTGCCAGTGCAATGTGAGGCGCTGACCTCACGGTCCTGCAGTCACACCCACTCCTACCACGATGAGCTCTATCCCTCTGGAACTGTAAGCCACAAAGTACTTTCTCCATGAGTTGCTTTGGTTGGAGTATTTTATTACAGAAACAGGAGAGAACTAGGAGAGCTGTTGAAATTAATGATCTCGTTGTCCATCTAGGACAGCGTGTCTGTAGAGTCATGATTGAACACTTCGATCATGCTGGAGTCTGCTCTGGAGCATGTCCTGTGGGAGTGTGGGAAAGCAGGCTGCTGCTTGGGTGAATGAAGGTTTCCATAATCCCGGCAACTCAGGAGACCACGATGGCAGGAGGGTCATGAGTTCAAGGTCATCATGGACTACAGAGTCAGTCTGAGGCTAGCCTGAACAGATTAGAAATAGAAGAGGAGAGAAAGAAGGAGACGAAGTTAGATAGATAGATAGATAGATAGATAGATAGATAGATAGATAGATAGATAGATAGGGAGAGAGTTCTAAAGTCTAGGTTGGAATTTCAAGCTTGTCTATTCCCAAACTTCATCTAAATGAGCAAATTTCCTCATCCAGGAAGTGCTAGATGCACGCCACCATGTCAGACTAGTACTAGTACATTCTTCATAAGATTCTCTGATTAAATAGTACAGTATATAAAAGTCATTAGTGGGTTTGGCATTAATACCCACTTAAGTGACATAGTGAACTGAACTATTGTATTATTGTAGAGAAGAAGCTTGGTAGACATTGGCAGAGAACATAGCTGACCTTTAATCAATGCCTTCTGAAGGCATGATTATATTTTATAAAAACAATTTATTGAGACTCTAGAATATGTCAGGTTCTGTCATGAACATTGTAAATGTCTGTCATTATTTAATCCTTATCCAACCCTAAGAAAGAAATATGGGTTATTTATCTCCATTTCACAGATAGGTCTCCCAGGGCCCCCCAATATCAATTGTCTCATCAAAATTTTATGTTGTGAGGCTGGGGAAATGACTCAGTGGTTTAAAGTCTTTGCCTTGCAAGTAAAAGAACCTGTGTTCAGATCTCCAAGTCATACATAAAAATGCCAGGGTAATATGGTGAGGTCCTGTAATTCAAGTCCGCGTAGGTAGAGTTTGGAAAACCCCAGAGCAAAACATAATGTGGAAGTGCAATTCAGGATGATTCCTGATGTCACTCTTAGACCTTCATAGGCACACATATTCAATGCTCTGTTGTATACATGCCTGCACATATGTGTATACCAACTATATGTAAAACATATGTAAGACATAGAAAAAAAAGAATAACCATAATTCAGAACATCAGAGACCCTACATTAATCCCCAGGAACTAGGTCAGCCTAATCTCTCCTCATCCCAAAGCTCAGGGAAATTTGTAGAAAAGGGGGCGGTAAGATTGTAAGAGCCTAAAGATGCGGAGGAGCAACAATATGCAAGATACTCTGCACACGTTAGGGCCGAAGTAATCATAATAGGACTTTGCATGACCTGCACAAATGACCAACATGTCACTGACCTGCCCCTCCAAAGTCTAGCATGGATCACAGGCTCTAAGATCTTTAGAGGCAAGGGATTAATAGCCACAATAGTACTCCTATACTAAAGGGGGGAACACAAAAAAGAGCTCCAGGCAATGCTACTGAGTCCTTACACCTCATCAGAGAGGAGGACCAGAGGGAAGTTTGACATGCACACTAAAGGATGCTCCAGGAATGGGGGGGGGGGGGACTGGGAGAAAGGGAGGGGGGAAAGGAAGGGAAAAAGGGGAAGGGAGCAAGGGGATCCAGGGAGGGGTGGAAGGAGGGAGGGAAATGGGGTACCTATGAAGTTTGTGTGAGTGGAAAAAATAAGTTAAAAAAATGTAAGACATAAAGGACGCACTAAGGTTTAGTTGTGTCCTAGTTTAATCCAAAGAATGTGTTCTAACTTCTACCTCTTTATTTGAAAGTGCTACTGAATTCATGCTCTCTTTAGCTTATAATTTATTTTCTCAATCAATCATGGCAAAAATACACTATAGTCAATAAAATATTCATAGATTCTCCCTCAACATAGTAAACCTACCAATAAGCACTTATTGTATAAAATAAATAGAGAAATAGAAATAAATTGATGGTCATTCTGTTTCACATAAATAATTACTTATTAATTAATATTACTTACTGATCTTATTTACTTATTTTTGTGTTTGCATACATATGTATGCACATTTATGTCTGTGGGTACTTAACATGGGAGGAGGTCAACTTGAGATTTGGTTCTCTCCTCTACCTTGCTGAAGTAGGATCTCTCTTGTTCCAGCTGCTCTGAGTCCCTCAGGCAAGCCGGCCCGTGGGTAGCTAGGACTGCAGAGACAGGTCGTTGCCTGAGCCTTTTCACACTGGTTCTTGGGATCGAAATCAGGTCGTCTAGACTTGAGTAGCAAGTGCTTTTACCTGCTGAGCCAACTCCCTAGCCTTTAACCTATGTCTTAATTAATGACAGATTGTAACACGTTCAAATTTTAGTTATGATAGTGCTGAGGACATAGCTCATACACAGCAAGCATACTCAGTGAGTGGGAGCGCCAAGTGTCCTTCCGATCCTGGCAAACTGCCTTCCAGCAAAGCAGTGATAAGAGACTTTTTCCCAGGTTGCCACCTCCTGTTCCATCAGACTCTGCTTCTGTTACTTAATTTTCATACGTGGGAACAGACAATCCTGAAGATTTACATGGGAGATCTTGTTTTATTTTGTGCTTATCTTATTACTAATGTTTCAGAACTGGTCATTAGAACTTTGCTTCTTCTGTTAGTTTATTTATTAGTTCCTAATTGGCATGTATTAAATACAGAGATTTTTCTCCAGCTTATGACTTGATTTTTAAAACTGAGTTAGTAATGTTTTGTTTTAAAATAAAACTGAAAATTGAGTAATTTAAATGGCCAGCCTTTGATTATAGCTTCTTTCTTTTACAAAAACTGATTTACTCATATCTATGTAATATAACATAGCGTTTTGATATTGTAAAGTAGTATCCCACTCCTAGATATATACTGAAGGACTCTAGGCTGGTGTACCACAGAGAAATCAGCACATCCTTATTAATTGCTGTACTACTCATAATAACTAAGGCATGAGACCAGTCTTGATGTCCATGAGCAGAGAAATTGATAAAGAGTATGGTAGACATACACTGGAACTTTATTCAGCTGTAAGGAAAAAGAAAACTCTGACATCGGCAGGGGAAATAGATGCAATTGGGGCCAAAGAAATAGATAAAGTGCTTGCTGTGCAAACATGAGACCCCGAGTTCGATCCTTAGAACCCATGTTAAAATGCCAGGGATGACAGTGCATGCTTATAATTCCAGTGCTGGTATTGTGGAAACAGGAGGATACCAGGGACTTGCTGACCAGCCAGTTTAGACTAACTGGTGAATGCCAGGCTATTGAGATGCCCCATCTTAAAGAGCTAAATTGAATTCTGGTGGATGACACCTGAAGGTCTCTGGCCTTCACCTGCATACACACATGTACTTATATGTGGACAAGCACACACATGCATACATACATAGATGCAATTGGAGATCATTAAGTTAAGTGGAATAAGCTTGATTTAGAAAGATAAACACGGCATTTTCTCTCATACATAGGGATTTAAATTGAGATGGTATGTGTGTCCTAAAGTACAAAGGGACTGTCAAGGGGAGAGAAGTGATTTAGTAGGAGGAAAAAAATAAGGAAAGAGGGAAGATAAATGAGAAAGGCAGGGGAGAAAGATAGAGGTAGATAAATAGATATATAAAGAGTGTTATACATATACCATGAAAGAAGGAAAAGAAGGGAATTATGTTTTGGGGGATGGAAGGGGGTCATCAGGAGAGGCTGTGGGGGATGGAAGTAAATGGAGGATGTATATGGAAATGCCACAGTGCAACACATTATGTCAGAGGCTAACAAACATAGGAAACAAAGCAGTAGCATTCTTCAATATTTGGGAGCTTCAAGGGCAAGAAATCAAATGGAATGGACAGGATTGAGCCCGTATGTCACCGGGCAGCTGTTTGGAAGTACTCTCCTCTCAGGGGAGTTTCAGTGGTTTGTGGATCTTGAACAGGTTTCTTGCTTTCCTTTGCTTTTCTCGAAACCACAGACTGTCTTGTTTTTCAGGTGATGCGCTACATCAAAAGGCTTCCCCTTGGCATTGCTGCTATGGCAGCTGGGGCAGGGGGAGGGGGAAGGGCTACATGATTGAAATCTGATAAGAGCAGGGGCCAAACAATTCCACACCTTCCGTGTGGTTCTTCCAGAAGAGGAAAATATGTCTCTTGTCAAAAGTAATGTCACAATGTGATAGATCACATTCACGTCTTATTTGTTGGTTTGAAAAAAATGCTATCAGAAGCGCAGGTGAAATAATTACCTCAATTTTAAGTCATTCCAATAAGGAGCTAGGAGTTGTCTGTTTTGAAAAATTCATCAGTCTCTGTAGAAATACATTTTCCCTCTACCTAAGGAGGTATATGTTTTCATGAGTACAGTGAGCTCACTGAAATATTTTTCTTCTCTCCTAGTGTCTGTTTCTGCCAGCCTGATATCAGACATGGCTTCCGAAGGCAACTCTCTTGTAAGTACCCTTTGGACACCTTGGGATTTACAGAGTGCCAGTTTAGTAAAGAGTAAAATCATAGACAAGTTGATGTTAAGCTTGGTTCCCTTTTTTTAGACACTTCATCCATTAGGTATATAATATAGGATAGAATCAAATGACTCTTGTTAGATTTCAAGGTCTCTTATGGTCTGACTATTCAAACATTAAGGAATATAAACTTATGTTGAACAAAGACCGTCTGTTTTTTGAAAATTTTTATTTTATTATTTTTGCGTGTGTGTGTGTGTGTGTGTGTGTGTGTGTGTGTGTGTGTGTGTGTATCTATGTATATCAAAAGGCACTGTGTGTGCCTGTGGAGGGCCAATGGTGACTTCAGGAATTACTCTGGATTGCTTCTACCTCCTATTTGCTTTGCTCTGGAGTTTACCAGGCTCTGCCTTGCAGGACGGAAAGTATTGGCTGTTGCCATTTTTGCCTGGCATTTTTACATGAGATCTGGGATCTGAACTCAGGACCTTCTGCTTGCAAGGCAGAGGCTTAACCCCTGAGCCATTTCTCCAGACCCACTGTCTTTATGTTTTAAGAAGATACTAAGTTTGATTTTAGTACAATCTCTCATCAACCCCCATAAAAAATTTTCTGCTAACTACATCATAATTTTGGGTTTCTTAACAAAACAATTTATGACTACATGTTTGCTTGAGATAAGTAATTGAATTAATTAAATGTAGTATCTGTATTGGGTTAAGAAAGCATATGGAGAAAAAATGAGAAAGCTTGTGTTAGTGATAAGGTATTTCTAACAGGAAGGGAGGAGGGAGTGGCATGGGCTGTAGGGCACATCTGAGTTTCTAATGACACAGCATGAGTTTCGGGAGTACAGCTCAAAGCAGAACTAGAAGTGATGTGTTGGGGGCGGGGGGGTGTGACACCATTGGTAGCAGGTGTGAAGCCCTGGGTTTAATGCCTGGCACCACATAAGCCAGGTGTGAGGGTGCACGCATGTCTGTGAGCCTAGCACTTCATGGGGGAGGCAGGAGAACCAGAAGTTCAAGGTCATCCTCATCTCCATAGTGAGTTCAAGGCCAGCCTGAACTCTGTCTCAAAAAAAAAAAATGTAAATAGAGAAACAAAGACAGAACAAATAAACCCATCAATCAAGCAGTGCTACTCTGGGAACACTGCAGAGCTTTCCCACTGACATGTCTTCTAGTCCAGACCAGTTGTAGCAACAGCTATGGAGACATGGGGGTCTCTGGGAAGCAGAGAAACTTGGGAGTCCCCTGACATCTAGAAATAAGGCATCAGGCATGCTTTCCATCTAATGCTAATTCTAAACCAGGAGGAAAAAGTATGTCGGTTATGAGAAATGATGGAATCCTTAGCAGACATGGCGGGGAACTAAAATGAAAACACACATGATGATCATTTACACTTGGCACCAGATTTGCTGTCTAAAATGTGGAGAAAAGGAAATTATGGTCATTTGGATATAATAGATGGATTTTTGAAACTTTCATTTATTTTTGGGGGGTGTGGAGGTCAGAGGACAACTTGTGAGAGTTGGTTCTTTCTTTCCACCATGTGGGTTCTGGACATTGAGCTTAGGTCATCAGGCCTGAGGGCAAGTACCGTTGTCTGCTGAGCCGTCCCACCAACTTTGTGGTTCTGTGGACGGGTGCTGCTGACATCAGAACCTGAAAACAAGACATCACCCTGAGAACAAGAGGGAGGACCTGGCAAGAGAGAACTAAGGCTATAACAGGAGACATTTGCCAGAACTAGGAAGTCCAATACATGTACAGAACATTGCAAAATGGTTCCATGACCAAGGGTCACAGCAAACATATCAGAGCTCTGAAACAGAAGAGTCAGGAGGTCAGAGTCACCCAAGTCCATGAGAATTTTAAAAAATGCATGTGCTTATGAGACATGCATGTGCTTGGGTGGACAGAGAAATGAGAGAAAGCACTGGAAAGCAACCTTCACTCGGGAACGTGTGCATCACGTGTGCGTGAGGAGAGGGACAGTAAGGTAATAAGAGGGAGACTAACCACGTTTGTTCATTTGTTCATTGAAATAATTGTGTAAGGCTCAGAGAGACGAAGATCGCATGTTCTCTCTCACAGGCAGCTCCTGAAGCTGATGTGTCTGTATGGATGTAGTATGAGCATGGGCGAGTCTGTTTTAGGCTAGGAAACAAGAATGGAGGCCAGGAGAGGGGAAGGAAGGAGAAGAGGGTACCAGACATATAAGAGTGGAAGTGAGGTGGAGGCTGCAGAGTGTGGAAAGGCTTGAGGGGTGGAGAGTGGGAGAAGGGGAATCGACAAAACCAGATTTTGTTTGAAACTTCCATAATGGAACCTCATACTGTGAATACTAAGTAAAACGTGTTAAAAATTAAAAAATAGAAACCTCCGCATATTACATACTCTGATTCTGTCCTGCATCAGGAACTGGAAATTTATTTGATTTTGGACAAGTGAAGACCTCCACTTGTTTAGAGACTGCCCTTCAGGTGTGGAGGTGAAGGGCCTGGTGGGAATAGCAGAGGTCTGGGACATCGTCTGTCTGATCCTATCCCAGAGCCACCCATGCCTTCAGCACAAGTGAACTCTGTTATTTACTGGAAACTGACTATCCATGAGCCTTTCTCATTTCACAAACCACCCTCCACTCCAGCCTCCATCAGCCTAGCTCCCCTCTGTGGGTCTGTTTACCTGTTCCCCTCATCGCCATCAGCGTCTGGGCGGTCCCGCTGGTTGTCTCTCTCAAGCATCTCTTTCTGCTCCTTTTCTTTATTTACCTTACTTTATTTTTGCATTCAGAAAATGAGGTCAATTTTCTGCTGTCATTCATTCCCTCAGGGACGTGCAGCCCAGGAGACCTATTTCTGTTCCAAGTTTCAGAAGGGTTGACACGCTTGACCTCATCCCATCACACGGATCACACACGGATCACACGGTTCCAGTAACATTTACTCAGCTGTCAGTGCGAGCACTCCAGCCTGGTATTGGGATGTGGAGATGAGCCGTTTACCATCTCCTGAGGGAAGAAGGAGAGTTTTAAGGCACCTTTGCTGCTCCTAGCTAGCTAACCATTGAGACTGGCATGGCAAATGGTAATTAGAATTTAAAATCAGATTCAAAGTGTTTGACGTTTTTTTATGAGCAGCATTGTTCTTTTTTATTTATTTTTTGGTAAGTTGGGTGGTTCTTCTCTCTTCTCAAGGATATAGTGGAGCTGGGAGATGACTCAGGGGCTAAAGTCCCTGTCTCATAAGCAAAAGGACCTGGGTTTGGATCCCAGATCCTATGTAAAAATGGTGGCTAGCTGTAATTTCAGCCCTGGAAGGCAGAGCCCGGGAATCCCAAAAGCAAAGCAGTACAGAGGCAGTGCAATCCAGGATGATTCCCGAAGTCATCCTTGGGTCTCCACAGGGTCACACACTGAAGTGCCCTCTTGTATGTACACCCACATCCACAGGCATGCACACACACCCACACATTGACACATATGGAAAGAATAGGGGCGATTGTAGAGTATTCAAAGCTGAAGCTGTTACAGAACCAAAAAGAATGAACCCACCCAGTTCGAATGTGTCTGTCTTCACTGTTACACATCCCTGCTTCTGTTGTGGAGCGTGTCTTTCCTGTCTTTTCACGGACTCTTCCCTTTGTACCTTCTCCTCCTCAGCTTACCAGCCACTCGAACACCAGAGTGAATTTTCTCAAATGCAAGCCCGATCGTGCTCCTTACTGGCTCGATGTCTGTTCATCAGCCTTCCTGTAAACCTGAGAGTCAAGTTATCACTTAACACAGGGCTTGAGTAGTGACATGGGTGTGCCACTCATGGGCACCTCTCCTTTCCACTTTGTGGTTGGTGCTCGCTGGGTGACACCTACCCTGTGGGTCATGTCTCGGATGCCCAGTCTTTATCTTCAAGCCTCAGAATCGGATGCTCAGTTATTGTCTTCAAGCCTCTGACTCAGATGCTTCGCTATTATCTTCAAGCATCTCAAGCGATCAGCTCACAGGTTGTCTTATCTAACCCTGATTCCCTCTTGTGGATAATTTACCTCCCTGTTTTGTGCCTTTGTGGGACCCCATTTTAGAATTCATCTGCAGTCTTCATTATCCTTGAGTAATCTCTCTTTCTCTTTTCCTCTCTACTCCTTCTCTGTAGACAAGAGATTGACTTCAAATATCTTCCTCATTTATTTTCCACCTCATTGTCTGAGACAGTGTCTCTCGCTGAATTTGGAATTCACCTCACCTGACTCCTGGGTACCCTCCTTGTCTCCACGTCCCCGAGTGGGATTACAGACCTGTGCTACCTTCTGGCTTTTCTCAGTGGCTGCTAGGTATTGAACTCAAGCCCTCATGTCTGAACCATCTCCCCATCCCCTAGCTTCTTCTTGACTTGCCTGGAATCTGTCTGTGAGCATGCTTGGTCTTGAGTCTCTGGTCCTTGACGCTGAATCATTGTGTATATAGGTAATTAATAAATAAAAATAGGTTGAATAAATAAAAGCCCTTTTTTATATAGGAGCCGTCCTGGAAGTACTAAGGGAAGCACCTTAAGGAAGCACCTAAAGATCCTCTGGAGCTAGCTGCATTTTTAGATGTGCTACAATCCCTGAGCATGCTCAAGAATCCATTTCAAAGACCTCAGCATCCATGAAGCATGTATCCTCCAGTGTATCAAGCAATGGTGACAGTAAATTACAGAGGCCAAATCACCATTGCTTAGTTTTATTTTGTGCTTTCCAGATTCTCATTAAAATCAATCAGTGGTATTTAATTTAGCATGCATGATTCTTCAAGGCCTAGTTAGAAGTCCTTTGGTCTTTGATGATCTAGATAGTAATGTTTTATCTGAGAAAAGAGAGCAGATATAAGATAATGTGGGACAGAGGGAAGGAGGTAGATTAGATCTGCTTATTTCTGGTCACACTTCTCTTACCCAGAGGTTTTGAATGCTTCTGTTTTCTGAAGTGGACAAGATAGGTAGAACTATCTCAATCCAATGTTCTATGAATCTGACCTTTAATGAATTCTTTTAAACAGCATTTCTTCATCAAATATTGCCAGATGGCAAAATGCCAAATGAGAAAGTTCTCTTGAGGGCAGATGAGATATTCAGAGGATAGAGAGTCCTCTTGCAAATGTTCGCTCCTTGGAAACCCACATGGTAGGAGGAGAAAACTGACTTTTGAAAGTTATCCTCTGGCTTCCATCTGTGTATTACAGCATACATGGTTTTTCTCTCTCTCTTTCTCTCTGGTAAAAAGTAAATAATACATAAATTAATTAAAAAAAGTTTCTCCTGAACAGTAGTTTACACATTGTGGGTCCTTGGCCAGTTTTCTTGCTAACAAGGAAAATTCAGTGGCCATTTTTATCTGACATTGTGGCTGGATTCTTTACTTCTGTCTGGACTCCCTGTAGGCTGTGAGTGATGCTTATCTCAATGGCTACTTCCTGTTTGCTTCACGACAAAGTTCTACACTGACTGACTACACATAAAGCATTTATTGCCTTGTCTTTAAATGTGGATGTAAGCAGCAAATATTCCAGGGTGATTTCTGCTCAGAAAATATCTGAGTGACCCTTCTTCATCTCTCTGGGCAGGAATGTGATCCCTGGGAAGGTGGCGATATTCAGGGGTGAAGTGAGAAGTTTGGTTTTCTCATGTGTCTGGTCAACTGAAAAAGCTGAAACTAGCAATTTGGAGTTTCAGGTGTCACCAGCCCAACCCTACAATAAGATCACTGGCAAAACCACTGTGTGATACAGGTTCCAGCCCAGGAGGCTGGTGAACATGTAACGTCCATCTTTCCAGTGGAAAGAGCACGAGAATTGCTAGAGGATGATGGAGGAGCCGGGGGTGTTGTGAGGTGCTCCCTGGCTCTCACTGGAGGACTCTGCCGCATTTTTTTTGGCTTCCAGATTCTCTGTATTTTAGGGAGAGGGGTGTAGTTGAGATGGGAGGGCAAAGAAAGATATAGTAGTTTTAAAGAAAGACTAATTAGGAAAAGCTAGGGATGTGTTCAACAGAAGTTCTAGAACAATTCTAATTAATTGCAGGAGGATGTTGTTTCTATGGGCGTATTAGTTTTTGGGGAGAAATGTATTGGAGTATCTCTTAGTCAGCTGACTTGGATGGTCTTATTTGTTGGTGGAAGCGTTTTGCAGCTCTGGGTAATTGAACAGTGTGTTACAGTTTGTCTGTGTGTTGCTGATAAATTCATGACCAAAGATCTTAAGGGAACAAGGAGGTTTTATTCTTTCCTAAAAGTCTTAGGTGCAGTTCTTAGTCCGGCTTGGCAGGAGAGCTCATGTAACATCAGCAACTGAGGAAACTGGCCATATCACATCCACAGGATTGCTAAGAGAAGGACACATCTCACTTGCCTGACAGTAGGACTATCAAAGTATGCTGAAGAATGCTGACTTACCAAACCAGCTCCCTCCATCTCGACCACCTGCCCAGAGAATGGTCCCGCCCACTATGGACTGGGTTTCTCCATGTCAATCAGAAAACCTCCTGCTGACTTGCTCAGGGCTTGTCTTAACGACTGATTCTTTACAGATGTGCCCAGAGTTCAGCTTTCAATTGTCAAATTGACAATATATCTAATTAGCACACAGAAGAGAGCTTTCCAGACATTTGTCTAATGTCTCCCTCTGTCAAGAACATTGGAAGCCATCTTCCTTACAAGACATAAAAATGGGCAGAAAGCACGGGCTTTCTGACTTACTGTGTCAGACATGGGGCTGAGTGCTAAACTTTGAGGGTAAGATGCCTTCAAAAGCATCAATTCTATCTGTATGTCTCAAGCAGTTGATGAAGTATTTTAAGCAGAGCCTTAGTGGATGTGTTATATGGACCACCAAAGATCTAAACTGTTGGTGGCGAGACCAGGAATGATATCGTCATTTACCACAGAACTGATTAAGTTTGACAAAGGCAACGATTGTGGAGATACAGACAGAGAAGGGATTGAACAGACACTGGGGGGCCATCTATACAGGGCGGAGACTGAGCACATGTGTGGGATGGGAAAGGTCATGAGATGACTCTCTTTCAGTTAGACTACTTAGGTGGGCAGGTTTGCTCCTGTTTATGGATCTGCGAGTCTCACACGAATGATGAAATCTGTTAGAGGGGAGGCAGTATTAGAAGATGGAAATGCAGCGACACAGTCAACCAAGGGCTGGGTCTCCTGGCACTAGTTCTGCATTATCTCTGGTTGACCACATTGGGCTCAGGTTCCTGATCTGTGCAATGGATAAAAGTAGTATGTAGCATGAAGGACCATGGGAGGCAATATACAGCAGTCATTCTGTGACTATACATAACCTGCCCTGAGTGGATGTGAAATCTACTGAAGACTTAGCCAACTGTTTTTCAAGGGCTTTGTATAGAGGTGCCATCTGACTTGAGTCTCAAACGGTTAGTTTAAGCAGGGAATGGGGACAGGAAAGAAGGATTCACAGCATGGAGCTGGTAAGGTGCTTGAAACTTCTGCAGAACAGAGAAATAATCAAGGCTTCAGGAGACAAAGTGGATGTTGGTGGCATAGCCAGTGTTGGGAAGAACTGGCATTTCAGTTGTGATTTCTGGATGGATTTCCATGCACGAAATGTCTGGCTTCCACTCAGACAAGGTCCCGTGGATTACATTTGGTGACACTCCATTCTTCTTCAAACAAGTAATGATGACAGAGAAAGAGAAAGAGAAAGAGAAACTAACAATTTATAGTGAGGGTCAAAAAAGGAGCAGGTGTGACCGAAGCCAGAGTTGGTGAACAGGAAGGTTTGTATTCTGCTGTAGGTTCAAGGGAAGGAAAAATGCCCATATTGGAGAGCGGACTTGCTCCCAATTGTCATGGCTCAGGGGACCTCCCCTGTGCACGGGCTAACATGATAGAGAGAATATAGCTGCCGACCACTGCCAAGGTTGCATATTTAGCCAATCATGGGGCTTGGGAGGAAGGAGATACAGGCAGGCTCAGAGCGAGGAATAAAATCCCATTGCCAGCCACATGCCCAACTGGATATGCAAGATTTTTAGTGAACGACTGCAGGGTGAGTGCTATGCCAAGCAGAGGCAGTCTGCAAACCAGGAAGGAGGGAGGGTCAGGAACAGAGAGAACAGAGAGGAATTCTACACTTAAATTCTGTTGCGGACTGGATGCTTGTATCATGCTGAAGCTCTAATCCTACCCCAATGGGACACCATTAGGATGTGTCCTTGGGGAGTTACAGGTCATGAGAAATCCTGAGGATCTATGTCCATCCCCAACCTCCACTGGCGTTACAGGCGTGGAATTTTAAAATGTATTTTTATTATTATTCTTTTAGCATCTTGTACACGAGTAGGGTGAACTACAATATTTTTACATCTTAATCCTCCATCCATCCCCTCCTCTTTCCTTTACAGCTCTTCTCTTTTCCCAACTTCCTTCTATTTTCCAGTCTTTTCTCATGTGTGGCCCACTGGCCCTCATCTGGTCTGCCTTTGAAGTCATGTGCCTGAGCACTACTTGGTGGAACGTGACTCTTATGTCAGAGGGTGTACCATTGAGGAAAGCATCTTGCATTTCCTAGCTTGTCACTTGAATGGTGGGGATCCAAACTCAGGTCCTCCTACCTGTGCAGCAAACACCCACTGAGCCACCTCCCCAGGCCCAGGCTACAAGAAGGATACACATCAAATTTAGGTTAACATACCCAGGGAAGGTGAAAGGGGTAAAGAAAAGAGAGGGAGCAAATAGAGACAGTGTATTGATATTTTGTTCTTTTGAAAATAATGCCAAAAAACAAGAAATAGAGGAAGAAATAAATGTGCACTCTGTAAGCCAGAATATGCAAGTACTTGAAGAAGCTTTCAATACTGTCCTGTTAAATTGCTTTCAAGTGCATATCATCATTTCTGTGCAATGCTGATGTCAAACACAGAGGCCTGGATTTGGAGGAAGTCCGTGTTGTTCTCCACCTTCTAGCAGCACTGAGCTGTCCTGCTTTTGCAGTGTTTCTCCTTCCTGTACGGAAGATACCCACTGCTGGTTTATTATCCCAGTCCCTGTTCATCCACAGCTGGTCTTACTGTTTTGGGGAAACTACAGAACCTTTGGGACACAGGGCCTAACCAACATACATTGGCTGACAGGGGTGAGCCTTGGCCACTTTAGCCCTGTCTCTGCTTCCTGTCCCATATCTTTGCTTCCTGCTCTGTCAACATGTGTGAAGCAGCAGATCCATGTTCCCACGGCCCTGGACTTAGCTGCTCCACCATGCCTTTTCTCCCATGATGCACTACTGCACCTCCCCCAGAAACTTCTCTAAGGTTCTCTTGTCAGGTCTTTTATCATGATGACAAGAAAAATAACGAATGCAGGAACTCGAATGATCTTTTATAGCAACAGCATCTGATGACTTAGACCCACCTTTCTCAGGACCCTTATGCAGGCCTCCACTGACACCCCTCCTCTGGTTTTGCCTTTAGATACCTCTTCTTGGTACCTCCCCCTTCCCCAATGCATTCTCCCTTCATCTGACCCTGAGCCCTTGCCATTTAGTATCTTCTCCTGGTGAACTTATCTAAACTCAAGAGATCTACTACGTGTTCCCTTTATTCACCAGTGGAAAGCTTCATCCATATTAAGGTCTTAGGTAATATTGAAACTGATTAAGTCTTCTGGAAAGAGTTAAGCAATTTTATTTTTTTAAATTTATTCAATTTTGTGTGCGTGGGAATGTATGTACGTGTGTGTGTGTGTGTAGTGTGTGTGTGTGTGTGTGTGTGTGTGTGTGTGTGTGTGTGTAGAACCATGGGCGAATTCGGGAACCATGGACTGCCGCCCTACCAGAACCGGAAACGCAGGCTGCCCCCGCTTCCACCCGGCGTCTATATGTGGGGTCTAGGATCTGAACTCAGGACCTTCCACCTGCAAGGCAGAGGCTTAACCCCTGAGCCACCTCTCCAGCCCTAAGTTAAGCAACTTTTAAAATGTATTTTCACAAGTTAAAAAAAAATCTAAGCTACCAAAAGCCTTATAGTTTCCTTTGAAAAACTTCAGCTGAATTTTCCAAGGATACAGAAAGAAGCGTGTGGAGATATGCCAAGGATCTTATTTTTTACAGTTTAGTTGTTAAAGGATTGGTCGCTTACACTGGGAGCTGACAGAAGGAATTGAGCCACAAGAAGTGGCAGACATGTCTGGGACCTGCACATGGGGGGTCTTTTGTCCAAAATATCACAGTGTGATTATTTTCTAAGGCCCACAATTAGTGTGGCATTTCATGGGATGGCCAACTGTTTTATGGCTTGTGCTATGAGGGACCAAGTTTTAGTGAGTCAATGGGTCAAGAGAGTCAGTATTGCTTATCATTGGATCATCTCATCTTCTGGAAATGGAGATGGTAACTTTTTCAGTGATTAGTGATCAAATGGTATTTTTTTGTGACTGTAGATGTGTGTATGTGTAGACTTGTGCATGCACATGTATTTATATATGTGTGCAGATGTGTACACGTGGAAGCTGGAAGTCTACTCCAGGAGTTATTTCTCAGGTGCTGACCACATTTTTTTGCCTTTCACTAGCCTGGAGTTACTGAGTAGGCTGGACTGACTGGCTAATAAAGCCCCCCCATCTCTTTGTCTTTGCCTCCCAGTGCTGGGATTACCAGTATGTTCTGCCATACCTACTTTTAAAATGTGGGTTATGGGGATTGAATTCAGGTTCTTATGTTTGCATAGCAAAACTTTATCAACTGAGCCCTCTCCCAAGCCCTCAAATGAAATTTTAAGCCATCTTTTCAGAAAGGGAGAAGAATAGATCTTTTCAATAAAATATTCCCCCTAAATATTATTGTGTATTTTAGGGCCCATTTAGATTTTTTGTATAAGTTGTCAATCTTACTTACAATATCCAGACTAGAAGAAATAGTTGGGGAAACTATCTGGCTAAGGTCTGAATGTCCAAGGTGGTAACTACAGGTTCATAAAATACTTAAGCAGCTGTCTACTTTTTTTCTCACCTACTTAGTGAAGAAGCCACATGAAGGTCTTGCTACTGACTAGTTGGTGGGTTCTTCTTCCTGTTGTGAGCAGGAAGATGTGTCTGAGACTCTCTGAAGTGCTCAGAGATTGTTTTCATTCTCTCCTGTAAACCCACTGGGGTTTCGGATTCACATATATCAAGTGAAACCGAAGCTCCCCCTAGCTTGTTATTTCTACAACACGCAGTTTCTTTCTTGCCCGAAGAAACCATTTGGGCAGTTACTCCATTTGCTTTGGGACAAGTAGTATCGGAACAAGGCTGGGCCACTGACTACAAAGTCTGAAGATGGGGCTTTCTTGGACTGAGTGTGCTCTCCCTAGGGGACTGTACTGACTTGGTTTGGACTACCACCTCTCACTCCAGCCTCGGCACAAGAATCCAGGCCACGGGCTGCTTTGGATCCTATGGACACATGAATTGATGTGGGATTTGCCCGGAAGCACCCTAGAGTTTGATGGCGGAGGCGGGGCACCCACAGTCTTACTGGGAATCCTAAAGTGGTGGGTGTGAGATGCTCTCAAGCATCCAGGCAGGACCCATGGAATGCGTGTTGCTTGCCTCTCCACCCCCCTTGCAGACTCTGGCTTCCACGGCTAGCTCCAGGGAGCTCCCATTGTCTTGTTCTTCTCCACAGCTCTTCTTTTTATTTGTTTGAAATGCTGCAGTTTCACTTGGCTCCTCCGGGACTCTAGCACTCAGGGAAAGGCTAGAACAGCTCCTCTCGCTGTTATTCCTTCAGCTCTTCCCTGTTTAAATTGCTTCCTGGTCTCTCCCAGATCCTACATTTCCCAGATCTTGCCCACCAGTAAGTTCATGTGCTCTCTTCCTCTTTGCATTGGCTCTCAGCTAAGTTTTAGCCACATAGATTTAGAGCAAAAAATATATGGTCAGTAGACACTAACTGGGTGTTACAATCTTGGATAATTGGCATTTAAAAAATGATGCCAGGAGACTACTAGAGGGAATGATAGTAATGTGAGCTCAAGAAGGAGGTGGTGTGGGAGACAGGGGGAAGTAGAAGTGAGATTAAGCCCTTCCCACAATAATGTGCTTCCACTTAATTAACAACCATGACTGCCATGTGTGCACCTTTGCTAAAAATTATCCCCAAAGATTTAATCAGTGATTCAAATGAAGAAAGGATGCTTGTAAAAAAAGAGGTCCAGTGTTTATTGCTTATTACATATGAAGTATTTGCTTATACTTAAGTGATATATTGACAGATGATCATTCATATAAATGTGACTCAGTTATCAGAACAGTTTCACAAATGTCTTGAGACTGGTAGGATTAAAATTCTTACAAATATCCTTTTCTTCATGCTGTCAGTTTGTATTCTTGAGACAGGGTTTGCTTTCTGCCATGCTGACCTCCATTTTGTGGCAATCCCCCTGCCTCAGCTTCTCAAAGGCTTAGTGGAAATATCTTCATTTTACAAATGAGAAAGTGGATTCTGAGCAATGTTTTCCTGGATAACACAGTTCCTCAGTAATCCTGGCCTCTATGTTTAAAAGTTACACCCGTGTCAATTGCAGATCTTATTTTCCCTTCAAACGTGTAGTATAACCACCTACAGTAGCCATCAAGGTGTAGAATAGTTGCCATATACAACAAGACTACCATAAAATTTTAAAGATTACCTACCAATTTTTAAAGCTGCTTTTCAGTTGCATGCTTAAAATTGAATTCTGTACTTATCAACATAAAGGCGAGCATTTAAATCTGAGAGAGTTCAGCCTAGATATTGCAGGAGAAATGTGAAATTTATTTAACTTAAAATTCTCCTTAATGCACCCCCCACACACAAACACACATACACTCACACATACATGAGTGCACACCTGCACATACACACTAATGCACACCTGTACATGCATACACACACACTTGTGCACACCTGTACATACATGCACACAGACACACAGACACATACAGACACAGATACACACATAGACACATACAGACACAGACACACATATACATACATATACATGTGCACACACATACACACACACACGGGCACAATTTTTTCTTAGGTTTCCCCAGTTTTGCTAGTAGTCTGTTTTACATGAATTGCTTATAATATGCTGTGAAAATATTTCTGATAGGTTTCCATGTTGACTTCGAATCTTTGAAGAGCTAATGTGGAATCTCTCTGTAACTAAACTCCCTTTTATAACATATGTGAGCACATTCAGAGAGAAAGGCAGAAGAAGACATTCAAACTTGGCTGTGAATAAAAAAAATTCTCCATCAGGAGGTTTGACAGTTACTGAGACTGCAGGATAAAGAGATAGGGGTCTCTTTGGCAGAGAGATTTAATTCCTGGGGTTTAGGTGGAACCCAGAATGGTTGCAAGACCACGAAACCAGCTCAGCATGCATATATGGTACTTTGAGATTTTAACAATTATCTTCCAGCTTAATTTAAATGGCCATTCTTATTTAGAAGTTAAAAACAAAAAAAGGGTCTGTTCTCTCTTCTCTCAGAAAATATGTAAAGGGGAGTTATTTTGTGATTTTTTAAAAACTTCAGTAACATCGTGCTATAGCTTAACTGATGTAGTAGTGAGAGGTGTACCCTGTGGGTGGAAACAGGAAGCACTGGTGATAAACGCTCCGTTACATTTTTTTTTTCAGGTTCAGCTCAATGTATATTGATTCTAATTAGCACATTTTGTGCCTCAGCTAGGCTCTCCCCTTGAGCTCCGCTTGGAGAGTTTTTTTTAGAATCCACCCTGCTCATAAACACCACCACCTCCTCCCTCTTCTCTTTACAAATGTTACAACACAATCTGAAATTTCCTCTTTTCTTTCCTTCTTGTATTTGCAGCAGGTTCCCTTGCGTCAGAAGCCCAGGAAGAAAACTCAAGGTAATGAGACCCCCTTTGTTTCTTTCTCCCCTGTGTGTGTGTGTATGTGTGTGTGTGTGTGTGTGTGTGTGTGTGTGTGGTGTGTGTGTGTGTGTGTTCGTGTTCTCTCTCTCTCTCTCTCTCTCTCTCTCTTTCCTGGGTATAAGATTTTTATCTGTCTGAATGTTCCTATCCGGAAGGTGGAGGGCAGATGAATTTGGGGGTGGATTTGTAAAAAAGGCTGCCGTGCTGATCGTTTGGACTGAGCTCCTGTGCTATGTCAGGAGCACTTGGCCAAGCTGGCACAGAGTCAGGAAGCCACGGTGTTTCTAGGTGGGTTTAACCCTTCCACATCTCTTGCATAACTGCTGCTTGTCGCTGTTGGACAGAGCTGTAGGACTGCCAGTCCCGAGATTCCAATGCTTACAGCTCTTGGAGAATAATGTTCTTAGACCCGCGCTTGCAGACTACCCTGACTGCCTGTGGGTCCTGTCTTCTATCTGTCAGGCAGCAGATAGATGTTTAAAAATCAAGCAGATACCTGAATCTTTTTTTTTTTTTTCTTTTGCGCTCACTTTACATGATCCTTGTGGGAAAAGCAAATCCAATTCCTAGAGGCAGGTGCTGAAAGTCCTCGCTTACGGCGCCGGGGATCAGGGCGATGCTCACCTGTGCGTGGAATTCTTTCAGGCTTTTTCACCATGAGCCGGAGGAGGATATCGTGTAAGGATCTGGGCCACGCTGACTGCCAAGGCTGGCTGTACAAGAAAAAGGAAAAGGGAACTTTTCTGAGCAACAAATGGAAGAAGTTCTGGGTAGTGCTGAAGGGGTCGTCTCTCTACTGGTACAACAGTCAGATGGTGAGTGGTCCTTTATTTTCCCCTGTGCCCACTCTCTCTAGCAAAGGGCGGCTCTAGACCCCTGGGTCCAGGCATCCCTGTGGGAAAGTTGATTTGGATTTTTGGGATTTGAGCAGGACAAATGAACAGATTTGTTATAGAACTTGTTTCTGCTTGACGAACTATGTAGGTTATTCTGCTGTGTTCTATGGAAAAGAACACTCCATCTGGCTTGACTCCTCAGGCTGGCTGCGAGAGAAGAAACGGGTCCCTTTATAGTCTTGTTAAAGGAGTCTTTTGGGGTTCTCTGAGCGTCTGTTCTATAAAAGTCTAAATAGTTCAGATTTTCATGAATGTTGTGTACTAGGGAACCTTATGCTGCTAAGTTCTCTACTAAAGCGAACTCAGCCTTGCTGTCTGTGATGGGTATATACTGACATAGTTCAGAGAAGTTATTTCCATTTCTCCTCCCTTTTCTTTCCTTTCCTTCTTCTCCCCAAACTTCCCCGTGAAGTGGACTTGGTGTGGCAGGGTGTGTTGGTGATGGACGTCTGTTCTCTGATGACATGACACTAGTGGAGTGTGGACAAGACTCATTTAGGATACTCGTCCCCTGGAACTGCTCGAATCCCCACACTGTGATGGTTGGTGTCACGGGTTAGTTTTCTGCTCAAAAGAATTGGCTATAAAGTGATCATGACTGGAGAAATTTTGAGCTGGGCATGGTGCTGTGGAATGGTCAGCAGATTTGTGTACGTAGGTCTTCTGTCATTGACTGCAAGGGGTCTGTCGCAGATCTTGGGAGACTTTGAGTCTCTCTGCGAGATGATGAAGAGCATCAATGAAGGTACCTTAATTGGTTCGGGGAAAGTACTTTGGGATTGCCTGTGAGTGAGGAAAATTCTATCTATGTGGCCCTGTTCTTTAAGGTGACTCATGTGTGTCTGCCACTCAGAGGAGCAGACCTGCAAGACATACCTGTCTGTAGATGTGAGATGTAGAGTGCTACGTATTGTATATGAGCCAGCCTTTAAGCTGGGGCATACACTGTCGGTGGCCACTAGTCAAAATTTTTGTGTCACAAAAAAGGAAGGAAAAAGAAAGAAAGAAAGAAAGAAAGGAAGGAAGGAAGGAAGGAAGGAAGGAGGAAAGGAAGAGAACAATAACAAATGGATTAAGATTTTGTGTTCTCTATTTGACCCTAGACATTTTTGAAGATTTTGGCTGGAGTTGGAGCCCGGCGGGATGCTAGCCTGGGCTTAAGCCTCCTGCTATGATTTGCACATAGACCACTGTCCCCGGGCCTCCTGCTTTTATTTTACACCGTGTACAGCATGGCACAAAGCTCCTCATTGGGTTGTACAAGCATATATGCCTCCAGAATTCAGTGAACTTTAACAAGTGTGGTATAGATACCTGGGGTTCACTGAAACTCAGCTTGCATGCAGAATGTCCAACCTTTCTTCCTTTCTCTCTTCTCTTCCCCTCTTAAACATATCTTCCTAGGTGTAGTACATCCTAGTTATTTTTTTAATTTAGAATTTTTCGTATGGAAACAAAAATGAGTGTATGCCATTGCCCCGACCCCCTCCCCACCTCACCCCTCCTCTCTCACAGTCCCCTCTCCTCTTCAGTCCAGCCATGCCCTTCCCACCCCTCCGTTCCTCTGTGTGTGTGGATCATAGAGCTGCCTTTGGGGTGCCCGTAGTTGGTGAGGGAGTCAGATATCTGTTGTCGTATATGTGGCTCTTCAGTGGGCAATGTATGAGAGGAGGTTGCTTTTCCCTGTCCAGTACCTCGCTAGTCCTTGGGGGAATGTCGACATGTCAGGCATTGTGTTGAGGAGGTAGTAGAAGTTCTCATTGCAGTGAGCTCCTGGGTATAGCAGCCCTGTCTTGGCTGGAGGGTGTTGATCGGAAGCACTTCGCCCAACCTTCAGGCTCTTGAAATCTTTCTGTCCCCTCTTCTGCAAGTGTGGGAAAGATTTTGATGGCCTCATTAGGGCTTAGCATTCCAGGATTACTGACACTACACTCTGGCTAGTTGTCGTTTTCTGCCTCGCTAGTAATAGGGTGCATCATATTTGTTTTCTGTGAATGAAGCTGACCTGGAAGCGAGGTCTCAGCTTCTGTTATCAGGGTAGTTTCCTGAACAAACATAGCCTCTGCCTTAAGGAGACACTTAAGGTTAGTCTAAGTGTCTCTTTCTTGTTTTCTGTTATTTAGGCTCTTACTGTTGGGTAGTTGTGGTGAGTGATCAGCAGTGTCAACTGGAGAATAAGCTTGCTGTTATGTGGCCAGGGGAGTTAGCAAATGAACTAACAGGTATAGCAGAAGAATTCTTCCATAGAGGAATTCTCTTGTTCTCTCCCTTTCTCTCTCTCCCTCTCTCCCACACAGATTTCCTGATATCTTAATTGTATATTTGTTGTGGGTAAAAAAGAGACCTCAATGAATACTTAATTAGCAGTCATATTCCTGCTATCTGTGAATATCAACTGTGAAACAAGAGTCAAGCACACACTCTTATCACACAACATACATTTACTATCTGCATCAGGTTCAACACTTAGGCACTTGAGCCTGGTGAGCTGGTGTCCCCCTCCCCCTTTCTCAGTTCCTTGTTCTTCAGGAGGGGGGACGAAGGCTTGTTGAGTCCTGTGCCTGTCACTGTGTAAATCTTAATGCCAACAAGTAGCGATACCAGTGACATGTCTTATGGGAAGGCCCGCTATATGCCAAAGGTTATTCTAGGTGTGGCTTTGGCCTCTGGGCGTGGTGGTTCAGGCTTATACTCCTAGTTACTCAGGAGGCCAAGGCAGGAGGATTGTAAGTTCAAGGACTGGCTGAGCTGCAGAGTGAGATGAACAGTAGCCTGGTCAACAGGGTGCAGTATGTCCCCCAAATAAAAATGATAGGAAGGTTGAGGATGTAGCTCAGTGGTAGAGTGCCTCCCCGGCATGCATGAGGTCCAGGGTTCAATGCCTGATACTGAGAGAGAGGGAGGGAGAGAGAGAGAGAGAGAGAGAGAGAGAGAGAGAGAGAGAGAGAGAGAGAGAGAGAGAGAGAGAGACTGGAGTTGATTAAGTGGAAGGGAAGAGCCTTACATTCAGTCCCCTCTGATTCCTAAGACCATGATTGTTGTTGAACCTGAATCCTCCTGAGGACCAGGGAAAATGACATCATAGGACCATCCTGTTTCCAACAGGGTGCAGAGAGAGACGCTGTAGGGAAGGAACCTGGGGAACCTTGCTTTGAGTTTGTGAACGACTCCACCTGACCCCTTAGCTTGTGCCCGCTGCTGACACAGTGTGAGGCAGACCTTCTTTCCCCACAGGCTGCATTCCCCTGTGCTACCCAGACTTCCTTGGGAAAGATCAGTTGCCTTTCAAACATCGCCCTTCGTGGGCTTGGGGTAGGTCAGGGCACAGGTGATTGCTGCCATCCTTACCGTGCCAAACGTAAGTTGCACAGCCGTAAACATCCCAGCTAGTGAAAATCCTGGGACTAAATCTCACGTTGTCCCTTTTCCTTAGGCTAAAGTCAAAACCCACTTCCTGGCTAAAGGAATCACCTGAACTGGTGGGTACGGTACCTCTCTTCCTTCTTAGCCCTCCCCACACTGCCCAAGCCTTAACCATCAGAAGATGATTTTCACTGACATGTGCTTTGGATGAGAAGACTTTATTTTCCTGCCTGGGAACCCCTGTTCTGCCCAGTGCCATCAGTCATTCCCCCTCCATGTGTGTAAAAGGTCAGTTTAATAGCCCCTCTTCCATGCTTACTTCACCCTCCATCTGCCACTTGACCACCTCTGCCTGCTCCCTGAGCATCTTACACTAGTTGATTGTTACGCACATCGGACTTGTTGAGCATTTGTTGAATTCCTACCTTCCATGACTTGTAATATCTATATACAGAGACCAGGAGTATGCATCTTTAGTTGTTTTATGTCTGGTGCTTAATAAGCACTTGACAATATTTGCTGATTTCACAAATGAATGAGAATTAGAAACCATCAAAATTTCCACTGCCCAGTGGAATTCTGAGAAGCAGGATGATTTATAAGTATTTCTCTTGATAGGAAATTAATGTTCAAGAATGGGATTTCCACTTCTACTCTTGAAAACAGAGACAGAAAAGGGTTCAATTTGGGGTTTGCTGGAAAGGACCTATGATCCAAAATAGGCCCCATACAACTGCTGCCCTTTTCACTAACACCTTGGTAAGTGTTAGTATGTGTGTGTGTGTGTGTGTGTGTGTGTGTGTGTGTGTGTGTGTGTGTGTGACAAGGCACTGTGTGTCCCTGTGGAGGACCAAGGGTGACTTCAGGAATCATCCTAGATTGCTTCTACCTCCTTTGTGCTTTGCTCTGGGATTTCCCAGGCTCTGCCCACCAGGGCTGGAAATTCAAGTCACTGCCATTTCTGCCTAGTATTTTTACATGGGACTGGGGATCCAAATTCAGGATTTTCTGCTTGTGAGGCAGAGTCTTAACCCCTGAGTCATCAATAGAAGGAGGATGATAAGCATCAGGGTCTGTGGACTGTGAACAAGTGAGGAAATGTACGTGAACTGTACTTGCTGCTATACTAGTTGTTAGTGTATTGAAATTTGGGGAATTTACAGAAGCAGCTCTAAGCCTCCTGGGAAGTAGATGGCAGAGCTGGGATTAAAACCAAGACCTGGGCCAGAGAGATGGCTTGGTGGGTAAGGCTCCTACTGCCAACTCTGATGACCTAAGTTCAGTCCCCAGATTGAATGGGCAGAAAGAGAGAACTGACTCTTGAAAGTTATCCTCTGACCTCACATGGGAGCCAACGGCTGCCCACACTACCTCATGCTATATAAGTAAAAAAAAAGGAAATAAATACATCAAACCTTTTTATTCCCCCTACACCAATGTATCTTCCAGTACCAAAGCTGGTCTCTTTCATGCAGACACTGGGAGGTGACCCAAGGAGGTGAGCAGGGAAAGAAGCCAGACACACAGTTCAGGAACGTGGTTCTGACCAACAGGCAGAAGGCAGCCAAAGGGCACTCTTGAGCTGACGGGGAAGCTGGTAGGGAAAATACTACTGTAGCAGCAGTGAATTGAGAATGAGGGAGCTGTTGGAGCCCAGTAGAAGATGGTGCAAAATAGATTCAAGGGCTAACAGGTAGAATCAGACCACAGAGGCAATGATAAGAGAAGCGACATAAGCAGATGGAGACAGAACATTGCCTATCTGAGGCTGAAATGAGAGTGGCCTCCAAATTTGGAGCCTTGGAAAGTAACATGAAAATTGAGAATATAGAATTTTAAATTCTATTATAGTTTATTGCCATCTCCATTCTTGGTTTAATTTTGTTTTGATCATTCCTTTTTGTGTACAAAATTACTGGAAACTGTTTTTTTTTTATTTGTTTGTTTGTTTTAAAGTAAGGTGTATTGATATCATATCTGTTTTATGTTAATGATTCAAGGGCATTATAGGGCTGCTGGGTAAGCTACCTCAACTGTCCATGGAAATTTAAGTAAACCCACGTAGCTCACAGACCAGTAGCTTAATACACATCATGTAGACTTTTCTGTCCCCTGGGGGCTCCCCTGTGCCTGTGTAAACATAGCTGTGTCTTTCCCCCATGGTCTGAAAGGTTGCACATTGTTGGACTGATGTATTTACCATCTACCATGCCTGCCTGGCCTGGTTTTCCCCTAGTTACATGATGCAACATGTGAATTTCACAGGCTATTAGATCTGGAAAGGCATTTTTCTTGAAGTCCGTGAAAAGTGGGGTCCTTCTATAGAAAATATCAATTCACTTTGTGGATTGGGTAGAAATTGGATAAAAATGTCATTTGAAAGCCTGATGCCTATTCTTGAGACAACTGGCCCAAATGTTCAGTGAATTACAGAGAGCTTTTCTTTTAATTTAAGAAAAATAAACAGTGAGTTAGAGAAAAGCTTTTAGTCTCCCATTAACTTTCATGAACAATTTTGAAAAGCTACTTGAGGGAATTTGCTGGAGGCTGGAAAAACCTTGTTTATGCTTTTATTGACACTTTTTTTAAAATTAAAATTTTCTACTTTTACAAACATATTCAGTATTCATCCCAGCTTCTCTCTCTTCCCCCTCTCTCCCACCTCCTCCCTTCCCTTCACCATTCCCTCTCCCACCCTCCCACCCTCCCACCCGTCTGCGTCTATGGACCCCAAGGTTCACTATGGCTTTTTACTCCTGTGGAGGTTCAGGCTTCCATAGAGTAACAAGTGACTCTTTTCGGGCCACCCCACTGATACGTGCATTTCTCTTCACTCATCCAGCTTTAGACCCAAAGGTTTTCAATGTGAGTTCCTATTCTATTGGTATAATGAGAGCTACATACAGAGCGTTTGATGTACTGTCTTCCTACCTATAGGTTTATCGGCTGGCTTCCCTACTGATATATTTCCTTCCTGTGTTTTTAGGTTCTTGTTCTAGTTTGCAGTAACAGAGATGGGTACATTTCTGACAAGCGGGTCTTGAATCCAAGTGGATCTTGAATCCAATCAGAAAGCTGCTGGTTGTCTCCCCGGTACTCATGCCACTATTACACTAGTGATTTATATTGCCATGATGATTTATATTGCAACTTTATTGACACATTTTTCACTAGTGAAACTTAAACTATGTCATTAGGTTGTTCTAAGCAGATGAACCACCCAAGAGTGGACACTGGGTAATTTTTGAGAAAATTATTTAAGTTTTACATTACTTGTCAATTAGTTATGTAAATCTCTAGCCAAACCATGATTGAATACCTCTTGTATTTTCTGATAAGCTTCGAAAGCAATGAGAACTATGGGTTTCTAATGTAGTTGAGCTCCATATCCATACTCTTAGCAAAACCTGGCGTGCAAGTGTGTTTTGTGCAGAAATCCTGTGTTCGACAGTGTTTCTTCAGGGAAGACAATGCAAATAATGGCATGAAACCAATAAGCATTTTGTCAGACTAGAGCATGTGTTGCAGAAGAATGAAAAAATGCAAATTTGAAGGTCTAGAAAGGGCAAAATACAATGTGAATGACCAATACATCTCAAAATTAAGATTCATAGCTTTGTTTGTTTTATTTATTATAATGCAATCCATCTACTTAAAACAAGAGTGCTTTTTTATTCTAAAATCCTTAAGAAGAGCTAACAGGAGATAGCATGCTCAAGCACATATTCACTAACTGAAAGTGGCAAGTATTTTATTTTTATCTATTTATGTATAAATGCATATGTAAATAATATGCATACATGTTAACCTATAAATATTATTGTATGTACAAGGTATCTTGACAGGGAGATCACTGATGTAATAATGCTCTCGCATCCACTTTCCTGTTAGTGAACTTTGGTCAAGAGCACCATCTTTACTTCTGAGTTATTTTGAGCATATTGAATGCAGATAAAAAGCCACATGAAGATGAAAGAAATGCAAAGAGCATTGTGTTTATGCATGCTTTAGCAGAAATCCTTGAGTGTTGTGATGTTAGGGTGTGGAGCCATGCTAGACCATAACTGAACTGGTCGGTCTCCGTGGCTGGGCTCAGCACTCTGAAAAGACACCACTTGATCTTGCAGGAAGAACAAGGGAAGCCTAAGACAGGTGGGTAGAGCAGAAGGCCCAGGGTGTTTTTGACACCCTGACTTTGCAGGCGAGGAGGTGGCCAGAAGGCAAGGAAGCATGGTTGGGGCGGAAGGACCTCTTCTAGCTCAGAGATGGTTCAGAGGTGAGCTGGACTTTTCTTTTGTTCTGGAATTTATCCTGTGATATCTTCATCTGAGATCTGTCCATCTGGCTCAAGCTCTGTCAAGGGTCAGCTACTTCTGCTGACTAGTCGGTTGGTGAGCTCGTCTGTCCCTGTGCAGCTGCACATAGTGTTTCAGGTAGTTTTCAAATGGAAGCTACACAGTGAAAAAATTTTTTTTAATTGAGTATTTTTATTTATTTATTTATTTATTTCCGCTTGTATAAACTTAATAGGTACCCTGGTCCTCTCCCTCCCTCCACCCCTTCCTGGACCCCCTTGCTCTCTCCCTCCTTTTCCCCTTCCTTTCCCCCTCTCCCTCCTTATCTCCCAGTGCCTCCTCCCCCCCATCCCTGGAGCATACTTTAATGTGTATATCAAACTTCCCTCTGGGTCCTCCTCTCCGATGAGGTGTAAGGACTCAATGGCATTTCCTAGAACTCTTTCTTGTGTTCCCCTTAAGTATAGGAACACTATTGTGACTGTTAATCCCTTGCCTAATGCCTGTGATCCATGCTAGACTTTGAGGGGTCAATAATGTGTTGGTCATTGTGCAGGTCATGCAAAGTCCTATTATGATTGCTTCAGCCCTAACTTGTGTGGAGTATCTTGCATATCGTTGCTCCTCCCCATCTTTAGGCTCTTAGAATCTTACTGCCCCTGAGCTTCAGGATGGAGAGAGATTAGGCTGGCCTAGTTCCAGGTGGTTGATATAGAGTCTTTGATGGCTGAATTATGATTTGTTGATTTTTTTTTCAGTTTTGCTGCTCCTGCAATGCCCTTGGCTCCATCCTGATGGGTATTGGATGTCATCCCCTGGCCAGAGATAAAAAGCTGTTAAAATAGAGTCTTATTATAAGAATATATTCAAAGGTAGATAGAATAAAAGTAGGAGACCGCAGTGTGTGTGGGGGTGTGAGTCTCCCATTGCAAAATGGTTACTTTCTGCTAAAATTTTTTTTTAAATTGAGTATTTTTAAAGCGTCAGAATTTAGCAGAATGTTTCAAAAAATTTCAAGAAAGGTAAAAGGTCTGCTTTTAATAAGATGTTCCTTTACTCAGTCCACTCTGTGATGTCACAGCTACCCTCTCTAGGGGAAGTCAACTGTGACATCACAGCCACTTTCTCTGATGCAGGTCATACTGTGATGTCACCGTCACCATCACTGGTACTATACTGTGACTGTGACGTCACAGCCTCCTTTTCTGGGGCATGTCACACTGTGACGTCATATCCACCATCTCCGGAGTCTTACTTCCTCCTGTGGTAGAAAGACAGACACAGGGCAGCTCTGTGGGAAAGAGCCAGCTCCTATTAGCAGTGTGCAGACCGCTGGTTTCCTCTTTGAGTTCCCACAACCAACTATAGCAGATGTATTTGGTTTTCATTAAGTATGTGAATTTGAAAAGGTAATTATTGTCTTACTGTGGTGATGAAATACCCTTGTAGGAAGCTTACTATCTGGAACATTCCTAAAGGTCAGTTCTGTGGCATCAAACACATCTTGCCTCACCCATCTCAGACTCCCAACTCATTTAAAAAACTCCCTGTTCTTTCTGCTGCTCTGTCTCTGTGGATGTGACTCTAGGTTCATCACACAGGTACAGATAGAGCCATATAATGTTTATTCTGGTAGAAATGCTACTTAGCATAGTGTGTACAAGGTTTGACCCACGGGTCAGTGTTTTCTTTGTTTGAGAATGTTCTAGCATATCTATCCACTGCAGTTTAGTCATCTGTTGACAGACATTGTGTTTCATCACCTTTTGACTTATGAGACATGTTCTGCTTCCTCCGATCTGCAGATATCTCTTGGAGGCACTTCTCTGATTCCTTGGGGATCTCTACTCAGAAGCAAAGCTACATGGCACTTCTATTTTTCAATTTTAGAGGCACTGTCTTCCTAGTTTGCACAGTAGCCACTCTAGCTCACAGCCCTCTAATAGCACAAGGGTTTCAAGGCCTCTGCCTTCTCCAGGACTTACTCGTTGGCTTCCTTTTTGTGGCTAGTGGCCATCCAGATGAGTGTGAGGTGATAAATGTCTCATAGGGACTTAGTCTGTATTTCCCCTGTGTCTAGTAGCTGTGAGCGCCTCTACTGTGTGTGAGCTGCTGTTTGTGAATCTTCTTTGGAGAGATGTCCATTCCCTATTTCTGAATCTGATTCAAGGTTGCTTGGTTTTGAACGGTGTCAGAATGACATGCACAAAACTTATGAAAATAACTTGGGGAGATTGCAAAGTTCTTTGAAGACCTAATAAACATTGTGTGGGGCCAAGATGGTATGTTATTCTTGTTGCAATTTCAAAACAATTTGACTTTCTTCTAGTTTATTTTTTTAATTTTTTTATTATTTATTCAATTGTGCGCGTGTATTTGTGTGTGCGTGTGTATGTATGTGTGTGTGTGTAGAACCACGGATGAATTCAGGAACCACCATGGACCACCTCCTCCTTGTTTACTCTGCCTTGGGATTCACAGACTCCGCCCTACCAGGACCAGAACCGCAGGCTGCCCCCGCTTCCGCCCGGCGTCTATACGTGGGGTCTAGGATCCGAACTTAGGACCTTCAGTCTGCAAGGCAGAGGCTTAACCCCTGAGCCACCTCACCAGCCCCTCTTCTAGTTTATTTTTAATAACTAAATCTCTAATATTAAATTGCATTGTTTAAATTTTCTATCATGATGATCCTTTGGTTCTTTGTTCTTCCACTTTTACTTTCTAGATAGCAAGAAATATTCTATTTAATTTAATTCATTTATTTTAATTCCCTTGAAACTTTTCTTTCTCCTTTATTTATTTTTATTTTTTCTGTGTGTGTGTGTGTGTGTGTGTGTGTGTGTGTGTGTGTGTGTCTGCGTCTGTGTAGCCGTGTGGCCATGTGACTGTGTCTAGAAGAGAGTACTTGCGTATATGTGCCTGTGGAGGCCCAAGGGTGACATTGGGAGTCATCTTGGATATTCTACCTTCTTATTTGTTTCCTATGGGGTTTTCCAGACTCTGCCATACAGGACTGGAAGGGCAAGCCGTTGCTATTTCCATCTGATGTTTTTACATGGGATCTGGGATCTAAACTCAGGTCCTTTTACTTGCAGGGCAAAAGCTTTAACCCCTGAGCCATCGCTCCAGCCCTTCCTCCTCCTTTATAGCTTGTTTCCCTTTGGTTGGACGGTTCCGCTGAAGAGATGGCATCCCTAGGTTCAGAGGAGTGCAAGAGAGCAGGCAGTTGGCCAGGTTAGGCTGGGGAGCTCATGAATGGCCTGTGAAAGGTTTCACTATGGAGGAGAAAAATCACACCCCTTTCTTTTGAATTGCAAGAGTCTCACCTTAAATGTTTCTGATAATGACACTTCTGAAAGCAGTGACTGTCTTTGTTTCCTGGGCTAACGGGGAGAGCAACACATGTTCACACACTCTGGTGTGGTGCTACACGAGTCACTGGGAAGGCTCCAGGAAGGATGGCCAGGGAAGCTGACAGACAGGCCGTGGGTCAAGGTAACAGTAGCAGTCAACTCTTGATTCCCACTCGAGTGGGTGTAGCCAAGTGATGAGATCCTGTTTTCTGGTGTGTTAGGCACAGGTGTCAATTTGATGGTTGACGATTCAACACTGGGCACATTTGTAGATAATTAGTAGTTGAATTAAACCCAGACTGAACTTGTAGGAGACTGTCTAGTGGATGGTAGGCAAGACAAGGCCCTGGACAAGTGAATAAGATACAAAAAGCTGGTTGGGGAAGTTGGCATCTTTTTGTATACTTGGCCAGACATGCTGATCTGGCAAGTAAGGATCCCTCTCTCCGTTATGTGGATATGGTGTGGCCAGTTCCCTTGTTCCCTGGTGTTAGTGTGAGCTCTCATACCAGGCGGGACAAGGAACTATAACCAGACAACCGTAAGAGAAAGTAAATCTTGTTCCCTTGAGGCGTTTGGTGATTTTGTCAGCAATATGCAAAATAACTGTGACAGGGTGGTTTCTAGAGAGAGTTAATAAAGAGATTATTAGGCAAGTCTCTGTACTGTTAGGGACACCATGAGTGGCAATGTTTCCTTCCAGGGGAATGGCATCTTGGTTTCAGCCAATTAGAAGCATGTCCTAAGCAGAAATTGGATAGCCAGATGTCTGGCAGGAAGTGAGAAGGACACACAGTTATTTCGTAGTGTATGTGGTGGAATGGTGTCATGTTTGTAATGTGACTTGTTCCTGACAAGACTCTTGTATTTGAATTTTTAGTTGATATTAATGTTCGGGAAGGTTGTAACACCTTTTGGAGGTAGAGCCTTGCTGGAGGAAGGGATGTCACCAGGGGGCCTTGAGGTTTGGTGGTCCCACCCTGTTTTCTCTTGGAGTTTTGTTTTTGCTGTCTGCCTCCTGATGACAGCTGTGATCTGAACTGACTCCCTCCAGTTTCAGCCACCTGCCATGTTTTTTTCACTGTCATGGACTAGATCCCCTCTGAAATCTCCCTGTCTTTCCTTATGTGCATGAGTGTCATCTCGTGGCAGCAGAAAGAGTAACTGTGATTACCGCCTTCAAGTTTCCCTGTGGATACCGAGAGCCTGGAATGGTCAGGTTCAAAATAGTGTAGTATGTGCACATAACCTACACATTCTTTCCTGTGTTCCTTACCTTGTATCTATATCAACTATAGAACCTAATGAAATGTAATTGTTATAATGCATTGCTCTGAGAATTATAACAGGGATAAACATTATAACAGGGATCAACTTATATTTGTTAGTATAGGCATTTCTTTGTCCGATTCATGCATAGATCTGAAGCGCCAGTTATCCTTGGAAAGAGATTGACAAGTAAGAGGAGGTGGACAGTACCAACCGAGCCTGTAGGTAGCCCAGCTTAATTACACAGGGAGTTCAGTCCATCTGGAGTTTCCCTCCCAAGGATCAAGAGAGCAGGGATATTTCGGTACCTGAGACCATCAGACAAGGATCAGGACTGCCGTCTTGGGATCCTGACTGCCGAGCCCCTCAGAGCAGGTAGATGATTGGGACCATGTGCTAGAAGATGCTTTCAGCAAGCGATGAAGATGAAGCGAGGCATCTGTGCGTTAAGGACAGGAGTGTGAAGGTCACCAAAACATCTTCTGAGTGATCTTTCTGCCTTCCGTGCTGGAGCCCAACATCTCCAGAAGCATCCTGAGCCTCTCCCGAAGTTCTTTGCTCCACATTTGGAGTCAAAGCTGAGCATCTCTGGATTCCATAGGGAATTGAACCTTTTTATTTTTTTTTTACCAGCCAAAGACATTCACCAGCTGTTTTCTGTGTAGAAAATCTATTTCTAGGCAATTAGAAAAAGTTCCCTTTGGACTGAAATCGAATTTTATTCACAGGATAATACATAAACCCAAATGCAATCATATTTTAATAAAATACAACCCTTAATAATGTACGAAGAGCTCAGTAAGCTTGTAGGCAATGTTATGCTCTAAATAATTTGATTTCTCCCATCCTAACCACTAATCTGATGTGAAGATGATGAGGAAGCTCCTAGAGACATGGATGCAGCTGTTCCAGGGCTCAGCGATGTGGACTGAGTCACCAAGACTATTTAGTGCCCCCTTCTTCTTTCTGAGTCCTTCTTTCTCCTTTGTTCTTCTTATTCTTTTCTTTTTTTTAAAGGATGAGTGATAATAATCTCTTAAATTTCCTTTTTTTAGAAGCAGAAATGGAGTTTATTTTTTGAATATAAAATATTTTAATTAAAATCATTTGTAATTATGGTAGAATTTTTATTGTTTTTCCCTCCCCCATTATCCCCATTACCTCATCTCATTGTTCCTCTTCCTCCCCTTTCTTCCTGACTTCTTCTAAACAGGCTTCCTTCCTAGCCCAGTGTCTTCTTGGGCTAGGAAGAGTGCAGTAAATAATGTCCATTTTTGAATATGCCTGGGCGTCTGCTGAGGCATGAGCAGTTTTTCAGTGGAGGTACCACTGATGTTTGGGGATCATGTTCTCTTGCCAGCTTTGCATATTAGCAATCACTGTGAGGGGGTGGGGCCATCTTAATACCTCCCTGGGGCACTATGTCATGTCTTAAATTTCTATGGCTGTAATGATCTTATGCTTTTGTGTTTATCCATGCTGATTCCATTGAGTGCAAGACCCTGGGTATATCTCTGCTTTCTTGAAATTCTGACTCAGAAATGCCTTGTGGTCTGCCCAAGGTCACACAGTAAGTGGCTTATAGACAGATGTCCTATTGCTCACCCAGGGCTCTTTCTCCTGTGTCATGTCCTGACTGGGGATTCTCTTATTCTTCTCTTTCAGTTTGGTTGGGATGGAAGATCTGTCTTATGCTGAGAACTACTTAGCTAATTTCTAGACTTTGCCCTGAGTTTAGGAAGACTATGTTATCTACTTATTTTGGGCTATCTGGTGTTCTGGGTTAAAAATCCATCCAGTTCAGGAACCCCAACACTCAGAACAGGATTAATTCCTTCCTAAAGACAGAGAACAGTACCTTCCTAGCATATGCCAAGTGGTCAAAACTATTTCACTCTCAAATGATTTCAAGCACTTTTACATTTGCTTTTGAGAAGAAGATGAGGAAGGAGGAGGAGGAAGAGGAAAAGGAAAGGAGAGAGAGGAGGGAGAAGAGGAAAAAAAGGATGAAGAAGAAGGAGAGAAGGAGAATGAAAAGAAAGGGAGAAGAGTAGGGAAGAGAGTAACGCTCAACCAGACAAACACTCATTTTTTTGTGCCCTGTGGTGCCCAGCGTCACCCAGTGCTGGTGACAATGCAGCGCTCTGTCGCAGACCCTTGATACCTGCAGGACGGGGGCTGCTCACTGTGCCAACCTTCTTAGCTGCTTTCCTGAAAGGGAAAGGAAGATGGAGCTCATCAGAAAAACATGGCGGTGGCCTTGACTGTAGGGCAAGGTGGAGAGGGGCTTTCACATTCTGTGCTGTGTGGAGAAGACGTGGAGACCACTCAAGTTATCTAAAGGTAGAGCTGTGAGAATTGGTACTCTGTTCTCCAAAACTGTGAATAATCAACTCTGTGCCCTGGGTTTTTCGGGTCAGTATGATTTGGGAGAGAGTGTGGCATATCACCATGTTTGCATTCCATTGTGGTCATTCATTTTCATCTCTTTTCAGTTTGAGGGATGCATTACATTGCTACTGCTTTTGATTAAAAAATAATTGCTTAGCCAATTATAGGTCCAAAGCATAGGAAGTTAGAGCCCTGGAAGTCTTATCTTCTTCTCCATGACCCACCCTCTTTCCTCCTTCCTATTTGTTTGGATTTATTTTTTAGTGGCATGCATGGTCCAGTGGCATTCATGGTCAGCGGCATGCGTGGTCAGTGGCAGTCACCGTGTTGAAGCACAGCCCAGTCTCTCCTTGCACAAGTCTCCCAAGCTCTGTATCTCATACTCCACCTCATCTTTCTCTTGCTCCTAAGAGCTGTTCTTTGGATGCGTGTCTATGTCCACAGTGGTTTGCATATGGATACTAGAGATAGTTCAGTCCTCCCCTTCATGGCAGACATCTGCCTAACAGAAGCTTTTAGGGTAAAGCCTGGGATCTGGAAGTCTGGACAAGCTAGGCTCAGCCTCTTGTCTAAGTACACCAGTTAAAAACACGAGTAACTATGAAAAGCACAGAAGGGAGATTTATTGTGTGTGGTGGCCACATTAGGAAGAGGATTGGATGACGAGTGACCCAAAGTCCATCTTTCTGTTCTTGACATTAAGCTCAGTTTGAAAGTAAGGAAGAGCTGAGGAGGGGGGAAGAGAGTTAAGCATAATTCTGCAGTGCTGGTCAAGATGTTACTCTAGCAGATTATGGCCCCAGTCATCCTCGTGTGTGGTGGTCCACAGAAGTCCTTGATGTCATCTTTCGAGGCATCAATCTGGTCTCAGGAGATGATCGCTTCTGCTTGTCCTGTCATGGATAACCACCCCACAAGGTTTAGTTCCTCCTGGAATCCAAGGTGACTGATGGTTTAGGACAGTGATTTATCTCTGAAGCCTTGAAGGGATGTGAGATGGACGAGACGGATGCTCCTTGAGTGATTAACATACAATCTGCAGAGATAGACAGGTGACCAATATAAAGGATGGACACACACACACACACACGACAGAGATGCCTGGCTGTCCTCATGCTTTACGCACCTTGTGGGCAGAGGTGAGGAATCTTTGCTCATCAGCCAAACACCCCCACGCTTCCCTCATATGTATTCCTTGTCATCTTTTGCAGGGCTCACATCTCACGTGACCACAGCAGCCCTCAATGATATATGTAGGGCAGCTCTCGGAAGTGGGGCTTCTGGGTCAGAGGGTAAACATGCTTCCGTGTCTACCCCGTTTCCTTCCACTGGGCTTCATTTTGTGTTCCATCTGCGTTGCATGAGAAGGACTCTCTGCAAACTTGAATCTGTCAATGATCTTATCTCATCTCTTCTGCAATCTCAGTCTACCCCTCCCTTGAACTTTAGAAAATCTAGTTTAGATTTTGCTAGTGGTCAACCAGGCCATGTGCAAAACAAGGATTCGGTGATGCAGGTTCTGAATGGTGGCAGGTGTGGTCAGCTCTCAGACACATTGTTTCTGGTATGCGGGGCACATCTGGTCAGGACTGAGAAATGAGGGTCACGTTGGCAAAAGGGAGTTTTTCAGCTCCTCCTTATTTAGATAATATTGGGAGACCCTCCTTCCAACTCACTGAGATGAGTCAAAGACTTAAAAATCCATAGTCACGTGCAAGCACAAGAACATATGACAGAGTCGGTGAGGTAGCTCGGTGGGTAAAGACGCCTGCTTCCAGACCTGGAGACCTGATCTTGAACTTCAGAAGCCCACGTGGTGGAGGAGAGCATTGCCTTTCAGAAGTCCTCTGCCCTATGCACCTTGGCAAGCTCCCACCCTCTAAATAAATAAATAGATAAATAAGTAAAATATTTTAAAATTAAAAAGCATATTACAGAGAGATTTTTATTTTGCTTTCTTGAGCTATGTTTCCCTCAAATTTATTTAGTAAGTTTCACTGATTGACACATAAGAAGGATTTATTCACGTGATCTTGGTCCCTAAACTTTTGCTGAATCTTATGTTTTTGATTACAGCTTCTCTGAAGCATGATTCTTTCCTTTTCCTCCTCCTCCTCCTCCTTCTCCTCTTCCTCTCTCCTCCCTTTCCTCCTCTTCCTCCCCTTCTTCCTCCTCTTCCTCCCCTTCTTCTTCCTCTTCCTTCTCTTCTTTCTTCTGTTTCTGTGTGTATAGGGGGCATTTACATGCACATGCCTGTGAGGGCTCAATCCAGGAATCACTCTGGATTGCTCTAACTCCTTACTGCTTTGCTCTGGGGTTTCTCAGGTTCCATCTTCCAGGGCTGGAATTATAGAACAAAACCATTTCCACTTAGCATTTTTACATGGAGTTTGGGGATCTGAACTCAAATCCTTCTGCATGCAAGATAGCCTTTAACCCTTGATCCATCTTCCAGCCGGAGGCACATTTCTTGAATCATATTAGTCACCCCATTCAGACTTACTTGCTGATGTCATCTGTTAGGATCCTTGAGGCTCTTTTATCATTAACCCCCATCCCAGCCCCAGGAAACCATGGCTTTACTTCCTCTCTTTATAGATTTCATATAATATAGGCATCCATGTAGGAGTTCTAGAGTATATGTAAGCTCTTGTGTCTTTATTTGCTGCAATGTTTTCAAGACTCATCCATGATTAAAAAAATCGGTTTCTTGTTTCTTTCTAGTATTGATAATAATTTATTGTGAATACATCATGCTGGTTACTGGGTGTTGGAGACTTAGGTTATTTCCCACTTTGGGCATCTGTGAATCATGATGCTAGAAATGTGTGCATGCAAATGTTTGTGTGGGCATGAGTTTTCATTTCTCTCGGGTAGATGTCAAGAAGTGGAATTGCTGTGTTGTGTGGTAATTATGTGTTTGTGGTTTTTGGAAACTGCTGATGTAGTTTTTCAAAGTAGCTTTTGCATGTCATTTAATATTTTCCTTTTTTGTAAAAGGAGGAAGATCATGTTCCTGTCACTCAGTTACTCATGAAACACCTTTAGTGACTCCATATGTATTGAACACCTACCTTATCTGTAAAAAGTGTGTGTGTGTGTGTGTGTGTGTGACAGTTACTTCCTTCATGACAGTCACCATCCATTGGAGAAGCAGGCAAATAACCAGGGGACTAAATGCTATGAGAGAGGATGTGGGAGGGAGCCCAGCTCTGGTTTTGGGGACAAGGAGGATGAAACCCATCTCAGGCTTGGAAAGCTGCGTGTGTGTGTGTGTGTGTGTGTGTGTGTGTGTGTGTGTGTGTGTGTGTTTCTCAAAAGGCACTGTGTGTCCCTGTGGAAGTCCAAGGGTGGGAATTATCATGGATTACTCTACCTTCTTTTTGCTTTGCTCTGGGGTTTCCCAGGCTTGCCTTCCAGGACCAGAAGTGAGGCTGCTGCCATTTCTGCCATTTTACATAGAATCTAGGATCCAAACTTGGGTTCTTTTGCTTGCAAGGCAGAGGCAAATGCCTTTCCCTGAATGCAAGGGCCTTCAGTGAGTGAGCACTGAGTGTGTAAGGGAGATATAAACATTGCATGACATTTGAACACTACTGGCTTTCACATGCACATGGCAGCACACGGCTGTGTCTTGCACTGAGCTATGACGTGCATTTAGCGGAGATGCTGCAAAGACTTGATTTGTGGGGAGATCTATGAGGTTGTCAAGTGTTCGTTCACAAGGCATCTGTGACCACAGGAAGAGCACTGTGTGCTTCTGACTTGAAGAACAGGTTTGGGATGACGAGTTTGCACAGGGACCAAAGGATGGTTTGATCTCTCTGGCAAGAGAATGTGTCTTCTTACATTAGGACTCTGAGGGAAATGTGTAGATCCTAACAAAAGTTAGATAGTTAAGAATCCTTAAAGGGGAAGGATGTCATTCCAGCCAGCTATTTCAGTTAATAGATCTGAGAGGGCAGCAGGAGAAAAAGGGGAAGAAGGGAAAAAGTTGTCTGTCACTCATGGAGGATCTGACCATAGCCTTTGTCATTTTGAAGGGCTTTTTGCAAGTCAAGTAAGCAAGGACCGCTTCTAACACAGCCGTCTATGGCTGAATTCAATTCAGCTGTCTGCAGGATGACAAAAATACCTGTGCTTCCCAGAGGAGGAGTATCTGCAAAGCATATGGGGGCTCCGCCATGTTTATCTGGAATCCCTTGTGAAAGGTTCTCTGACTTTGCAGTTGTGCAGCCAGTAATTCAACAAAGTGAAGGTTTATAATTTATACTTTATGCTGACTTATTTCAAAGTATATATAAATGATAGCAATAGCATATATTTACTCATTGCATGTGTGTGGGTGTGTGTGCATGTGTGGGTGCGTGTTATGTGTACTCAAGTGTTCATGCACATGTGTGCATATGGGTGCAGGTCAGACTTCAGCTGGGTGTCAGTTGGGTGTTGTCATGATTTGAATATGCCTTGTCCCCCACAGGCTCATGCATTTGTGTCCTTACCTGGTGTTAATGTTTGGAAAGGTTGTGGCACCTTTGAGAGGTGGAGCTTTGCTGGAGGAAGGTGTGTCACAGGGGGCGGGGCTTGGAGTTTGGAGGCCCAGTCCTACTCTTTCTCTTCCGTTTGCTCTCACTGCCTTGATGGTGGCTTGAACCAGCCTCCTGCTTCTGCCTCCAGATATGCCTTCTGCTATGTGATTCCCACTGTAGAGGACTGTCTCCCTTCTGGAACCTTAAACCAAATAAATCTCCCTTTTTTCTGAGTCTGCGTGCTGTCTTACAGCAGCAACATACATGTTATTGCAACCAAGTCTTCCTTAGTCACTCCTCACTAGATATTTTGAAACAGTGTTTGTCCCTGCACCCAAAGGTCACCGACTTGGCTGGACTGTCTGAGTTATAGGCACGTACCGCCATGCCCTACTTTTTATGTGGGTGATGGAAATCCAAACAGGTCCTCCTATTTGCATGACTTACCACTTTACTGATGGAGCATCTTCCTGGCCTGTGCCTGTTTCATTTTTGAATTGATTTTTATATTGTTGTCACGTCAGATGAGCTTCTGATACTGCAGATTGTCTAGAGACCAGTCAAGATGCAAGCTGGGTATGGATTCTAATTCAGCTCCAAGGAAGTCCTTTTCTGTATTTTTTTTTTCCTACTTGTTTTTTTTTCCTACTTGAAGATAAGGATGCTAGAGAAGATGAAATTGTGGAATTAATTAGAGCTTGATCATAAAGGGCTTTCTGCTAAGGCACTGAATCTTTATCCAAGAGCTATTTGGGAACCACACAGACTTTTAATTAGCGAAGCAGCATCAAGCATGTTCACTATGCAAAGATGCAGTGTGACTTGTTTGCTTGCTATTTGAATGCAAGGAAGGAATTGGAACGGAGGGGAATGACTTAGAAGTACTGAATGTTGATGGGCAGATAGGTAATAGATGAATTAGCCATCTGTGTCAGATGAAGCCGTGACCCAACTCTGTTTACCAGCATGAACTCTAAGGAGGAGATTTTTCCCCTCTTCTCTCTGCTCTCCTGCCTTTAGGTCGCACCATGATGGCTCTGTCCAATCCTAGCCCTGTGCTCATGGCCGTTCACCCTGTTCTCCCTGACCTTAACTATGTCCTTTGCTCTAAAGCTGTCCCACCTTAAGGCTATGACTTCCTGTTTGTCTCCTTCGGACAGAGCGTCCAAGAGTTTCTTCCCTGTCCTTTCATTTTTAATGAAATCCCTGCTTTAACCTAAAAAAAAGAGATTGTCCTAATTCACTTTTCTGTAACAAGACACCAGAGGCCGGGTGAGTCACAAAGGAAAGAGAAAGCTTATTTCATTCATAATTCTGGAGTCTGGTATTGTCATGGTTTGAAATGTGTCCCCCAAAGTCTCACGTGTTTGGGAAGGTCCTGGAACCTTTGAGAGGCGGCGCCTTGCTGAAGGAAGGTGAGTCTTGAAGTGGATTAGGCCTACCCTATCTCCTGGAGAAGTCTGCTTGGCAGCAAGAGGAGTCAGATAGTTCTCAGTCTCCAGGATGTTTGCAGTGACCTAGCTTCCTCCAGCTTCTGCCTCTAGCCATGCCGCCTCCTCCATGAGAGACTGTTTCTCTCCTCTGGAACTGTAAGCTGGATAAATCTCCCTTCCTTCCTTAAATGGCTTGGCTTTGTGTGTTCTCTCACAGCAACAGATAAGAGGAACTGTTACAGGTACTGTCATCTGTTTCACTCTGGCAAGGACCTCGGGCTGCTTGTCTCATGGTGGGAAAGCCAAGGGGCAGCGGATGTGTGGGAAAGGAGCCTGCCCTGTGGCCGCTTTGCTTTGTAGCAATCCCCTCTCACAGCAATCAATCCAGTCCCCAGAGTGAGAATCATCTTCTAAGAGAAGAGTTAGTTCCTTCCAGTGATTCACTTACCGTGTATGTGTGAAAAGTAAGCCTGTATTTCTTTGCTTTTATTTTTTTGTTTCCCAAACATTTCACCAAATCATTTTCTCTTTAAAGGCCTCAAAAGGGACACATTTTGATCTAAGCCTCAACCTAAGCCTTGGTAGGGACTGACAATAAAAACCACAGCTAGGGTGGAAGAGTCAGAAATGCCTCACAAATCTCTTTCTCTCCCTCTCTCCTCCCTAATCTCTCTCCTTGATTGAAAGGGATACATTGTCAACCAAAGCAGAGAACGCAGGAAAGAGGGGCAGGGGTGTTATGGAGTGAGCTGTAAATTTAGGTTTGGGGTTATTACTCCTGGGGACTGCATGGAATGTCCATGTGAACAAGCACCAAGGCAGACAAATCTGGTTAGGAGCTGCAGTGTGGAATCTCAATTCAAGACATAGACTGTGGCTATATGTTTGCAATGATAGTGAATGAAGCTCTGTGTAAAGAATTAGTTTCCATAGTCTGTGTTCTTTGAGTATTTTACATTCATTTTGTGATATTATTAGTGAAGCAATTCTGTGGCAATCCAACAGGTCATTATGAGGTAAGTTGCAAATGTTTATTAATGAGAGACTGTTATGGTTTTTAGACCCATTAGACCCATTAGAAGTCAGTTTTGCTTCAATAAGAGGAGAGCATTCCAGGCTCATGATTAGGTAAATTGAGTCATATAGGAGACAGCATCCAGGACGGGTTCCATGTCTCTCAGGGAGTTTTTTTCTTTTTCAAGAAAAGAGAAGTTGCTTTCTCAGTGGCAGTATGAGGAGGACAGAATGATGAAATGAAATCTGGTAAGATGGTGAAGGTGCTTGCAGGCAGGATTAATTTCTGCAAATTATCCTCTGATCTCCGCAGGTGAAGGTGGCATGTATGCACCCTCAATTAAGATACACACACACACACACACACACACACACACACACACACACACACACGTGTTGAAGCATAGCACCCCTTTGGAACAAGTTTAATAGCTAGCTAGTTTCAAAATTAAGATTGCATTTTCAAAATCAAATTCTATTTATCACATTTCCAGTGTGAATAGCAAAGTGGAAATAACCTTGTGATCTTCAATGCTTCAATATTTGACAACACATTTACCTTTGATCTCTTCTTAAAAGCCTTTAATTAACTAATTAAGTAAATCATTTGAGGCAGAGGAAAAGTCGCACGCATGCTGCTGTGGCTCGTGTGAGGAGGTCAGAGGATGAGTTTCAGAAGTCGGCTCTCTCTTACCACCAAGTGGGCTTCTGAGGGTTGAACTCACGTGGCCAAGTTTATGCACAGGTGTCTTATCTGCTGCGCTAGTTCATTGGCTCTGCACTGAAAGACGCTAGGGAGGTGAAGGGAGAGTGAGTTCCACTTAGGACCAGTGCTCTAGCCTCTTTGTAGATCATCTTAACTTTATTTTTGATGATTGAAAGCAGCATGCATTCTGTGTCCTCAACAACGTTGTTCTTTCTGGAAATCTTTCCTTTATGAGAATCAATCTTGAAACTAGGATCTTCAACATATGGCTCTGGCTTAATCCCCAATGCTGCCTACAGACTTGGGGAAGGAAGTAATCTTTGTGGGGTGTCTGTTAAGCATCTTGCTTATCTGGACTCTTTTAAGTCATAACAACCAGCAAGAGGGCAATCTGTGATAGCAAACTTCAGGGCTCTGCCCACCATCCCAAGAATGCCGATGAGGTTTTGTCTTTTGTGCTTGTGGCTCACCAGGGTGAGGGAGGATGATGCCCAGGGTGCCTCTAGGATCAACAGGGGGTAAGATGCTGACCAGCTGACATGTAGGATTCCATGCATTGGCCATCCCTAAAATGTATCATGTCATGACTTGGTTGACTTAGTAGTGGTAAGTAATCTGGGGTATTAGTTAATGCAACTCAGGGAGATGTTTGGATCCTGTATTTCACTTATCCCATCCCTGGTCCAAACTCTCAGCAAGTCAGTGATCCAGACCCAAGCTGTTTATTCTATGTATTGTATGTTTTTGTTTCAGGCAGAGAAAGCCGAGGGGTTTGTCAGCCTGTCTGATTTCACAATGGAAAGAGCTTCTGAATGCAAGAAAAAACAGTAAGTTGTCTCTTGCCCCCCACAAAGCCCTGTGCCAGAACCATAGTGACCTGTGATGTTCCCTGAATGACGGGGTGCAGTGGGTGAAGGCCACACTCACATATCTGAGAATCTTGAGCATTGTGGGTTACACCCTAAATGTGCATACTAATATTGAATCTATCAAACTTGGCTTGTTGGGGGGGGTGGCCGATGGGTTTCATCATCCCCTGAAACCATGTCATAGGCTATTATTAATAATAACTGTGACACTGACAGAGTGAAGAACATACTCCCATCCAGAAAGGCACCAGGGTCAGAAGTCAAGGTTTGTTGTAAAGAGCAAATAGCTAAGTGGGCCGCATCAGCCAGAGTTGTGTATCCTACCACAAGACCAGCTTGTTTTCATTCATGGCATGGTCACCTTGCCACTGAATTCTCTGATGCCTTAAGCTCGGGAGTGCACCTGTCTGCAGTATCTGAGAAGTGATGGGAAGGAACGGGTTTGCAGTGCATGACCCTTGTTCTATGAGAAGGGCCCAGAGGGTCTGTGGCAGCCCAGAACCTGGGAGAATTGGATCTACCCAGGACTGGGAATCCTGGTCACATGCTCTTCCCAGGAGAGCATGCTGGTGCATTTTTTGGTCTTCTTTGACCTTTTTCTTATTCTTTCTCCTACTTTGGAGCTCTTTTCTACTCTTATGAGAACATAGCTATGTTGCTAGTGGCAGCAACTGATTGTTGTCTCGGTAAGTAAATAGATGGACTTGTGTCAGTGCTCAGCCTTTGTGCCTCTGGTATAGCACTTGTCTTCTGTCCTCTTGGTTGTGGTTTTTGATTGTTATTTTAAAAAAAGAAAGCTCCAGTCCTGTCTGCAGGACTTCCGGTGTGATGGCAAAGTAGCAACACTTGGTTATCTTCTATGCTTCAAAAGTTCATTTTAGCTAAAACCTGCTTTGTCATTTTTTCTTTACTAATATGAATATCTTAGATATGGCTTCTGATGAGTTGTGCAGAGTGGAAATTTCATGCTTGACTAAATAATTAATAAATGGATAACTTGATAAATAAGCTAATAGCTATAAACTAATAAATACAAATTAGAAGCTTCATATCTGACTATTTTTCTATTTTCTGCTGTGTAAATGATTGAATTTAAACTGACCCTTTATCGTAATGACCCAACCTGAGTGTTTTGAAGTATTTTCCAGGACTGAGTCGTAATGGATTATATCTATGTAGACTGTATCTAGATAGTAAAGAAGTTAACCAATGAAAAAGATACAGTTATCCACTTGAAATGGAAACTATTAAACCATCATTTAATGGAAACCCACCGATTGGTCAGGATGGTCTTGGTATGATAAATTCATAGTTCCTTTCATGAAATGGGATCTAGACAGCAGTATTTAGTGAAACAATTATTTGTAAAATATTACTTTTCCATGTTTGTTCTTCCTTCCAGTGCATTTAAGATCAACCATCCACAGATCAAGACCTTTTATTTTGCAGCTGAGAATTTGCAGGAAATGAATGTGTAAGTAGAAGACACTGGTAAAGTCAGTCTTTGGGGAGTGAATTTACTATGGTCACCATGAGCATTTTAAGTTAGCATCCTTGTTAATTGTTGTTCTGTTTCTTTTTGTTGCTTTAAGGATTAACTTCTTTAGTGACCCTAAGAATCCTCTTGCTTCCTTCTCTAATATCGGGAAGCATTTTGGGTAACCCCATTTGGGTAACTCCAAGAAGCTCTTTTAGGGACAAGGTTATTCTGTAAGGAGCCAATAAGTTGGGAAAGGAGTAGACAGTATGTGGAGCTATTAAGGTGGGAGTCAGCATTTCACAAGGATGAACCGGATCCACCTCCCAGCTGTCCACATGTATTGTTGATTGCTGCAGCTTCTGGTTCATGCCCGGTGATTGTCAGGAGGGCCTAATGCTTATTTACTGCTTCTCCATATATGCTTCTCCATATATGCTCCAGGGGAACTTAATTTTAAAATATCCCCAGCTGTTTCCTGCTTGTTCTGCTTAAGTCAATGTATTCTGTGGCCACTTCCCCCATCCAGCACATTCACATGACTATTTATTTGAATGAGATTATTGGAGGTACTGATTTTAAACATAGATGGCCTCAGAGTTCTCCTCGTCTCTTATTAGTATCATATAATCAATTAAAGTGCTTATGGAACATCTAGTTCATGCTCCATTGCAGCAGATGTTAGGTGATAACAGTAAACACATACATACATACATGCTCTCTTGTTCTCTCTCTCTTTCTTTCTCTCTCTTCCATTCATAGAGTTTAACTCTTCTGTTTGTTTGTACATGATATTTTCCTTGCTTATCTGCCTAAGATAATTTTTCTTTGACTTTTTGCTTTAGAAAGTTAAGGAAAATAGAAACTGCCTTTTAACACACACATACATACACACTCCCTTATACACGCCATCTCTTGTCCCCACTTACCTCCTCACCTCATTTCTTTTTTTTTTTATTATTTATTCAATTGTGTGTGTGTGTGTGTGTGTGTGTGTGTGTGTGTGTGTGTGTGTGTGTGTGTAGAACCACAGACGAACTCGGGAACCACTGTGGACCGCCTCCACCTCCTCCTTGTTTACTCTGCCCGGGATTCACAGGCTCCGCCCTACCAGGACCGGAAACGCAGGCTGCCCTGGCTTCCGCCTGGCGTCTATACGTGGGGTCTAGGATCCGAACTCAGGACCTTCTGCCTGCAAGGCAGAGGCTTAACCCCTGAGCCACCTCTCCAGCCCCCCTCACCTCATTTCTTATTTGTTTATTTTGCGTGTGTGTGTGTGTGTGTGTGTGTGTGTGTGTGTGTGTGTGTGTGTATCAGAGGATACTATGTGTCCCTGTAGAGGACCAAAGTGACTGGATTGCTTCTACCTCCTTGTTGCTTGGCTCTGGGATTTCCCTGGCTCTGCCCACTAGAGTTGGAAATGCAGGCTGCCACCCTTTCTGCCTGCTTTTACCTGGGATCTGAACTCAGGATCTGTTTGCGATGCAGAGTCTTAACCCCTGAGCCATTTCTCCAGCCCTTAACCTCATTTCTTATGAAATTAGATTGGCTCATGGGAAACTGGGAAGCGCTAGGTTGGGTATAAAGCAAGAAATTGCCAATAGTGTCTTCTAAACAAATCCACGACAGATGAAGCACAAAGGTATTTCTATCCTTGTTCTCATTTCTGCTTTTTGTATCCATGACTTTCTATATCATTTGAGAAGAAAAAATAAATCAGTGCATATATGCCAAAGGAGATGATTTAAAAATGCCCGAAGTTCCTCACTGTATCTTTGTATTGCTTTAGTTATTGTTATAGAGACTCTTCTCTATTGCTATGAGGCAATACTCAGACTCAAGCAACTTAGGTGAGAGAAGAGAGAGATTTATTTGGCTTAGGATTCCAGAAGGGAGTTATAGTCCATTATGGCAGAAAAGGCATGGTAGAAGGCAAAAGCTGTAGGTGGCCTAAGTCACATCCGTCGTGGAGGTCAAGAAAGCAAACTGCAAATTGCTAGAGCCAACTACTCTTGGAAGCAGGGTAAGGCTAACTAACCTCAAGGCCTGCCCCCTGTGACATGCCTTCTTCCAAGAAGGTTCCACCTCCTAAAGGTGCCATGGCCTTCCCAAACGTGAATAACAGCTAAGAATGCAAACACATGAGCCCGTAGGGAACAGCACACGTTTCCACTAGGGACCATCACTATGTCCTGTTGATTCTGCATCCCTTGCTATCAGGAGGACAAAGTGCTTCCCAGGACATGGGAGCTCCGAGATGCTGAACATCATAGCTTACCACTGAGCCACATCGTCCCTGTGATCTTCAGTGGCAGCCAGACCACCATGTGCCCAGCAGCCTCCTGCTGTCCCTGGCTTCTACACTTCCTCCCTGTCCCCATCTTCCCCACCTATCCTAGGCTGAGCCTTTTCAAAGCTGTTATCTTCTCCCATTGAGGATTGAGTGGGACTGAGTGTTCCAGAGAAGCATTCCTTCCATGTGCTCCGCTACCTAGTGCATTTCATCTCCTACACAGCAAAATACATTGGCCTGGAGCCTTGCCCTCTTATCTGAGACCGTTGTATTTCAGCTATGATAAGCCTCGCATCAAGATTACTTACATACCTGCCCAGCTGCCCCTCCCCCTCCTCCATGTCCATTTCCAAGCGTCTCTTCTATCTTCAGGTTTTCTCTTCTCCACTTGCAGATTCCTATTTAACGTCAGGCCTTGTGAAGCTTCAACACTATGAAATCAATGCCCACGATGATCAAGGTGAACATCTAGTGCCTGTCTGTGTGAACAGCTGCCATTTACTAAATTCTGTTAGGGTTTCTTTTCTCTAACTAAAAAAAAATTTTTTTTAAATTGAATTTGAGGTCGAAGCAATCATAATTGGACTTTGCATGCCCGGCGCAATGTCCAACACACTATTGAGCTCACGAAGTCTAGCATCTGCTAAAGGCACCAAGATCCTTGGAGGCAAGGGATTGACAGCCACAGTAGTGTTCCTATGCTTAAGGGGAACACGGGAAAGGGTTCAAGGAAATGCCACTGGGTCCTTGTATGTCATCAGAGAGGAGGGCCCAGAGGAGAGTCAGGCATACACAATAAAGGACTCTCTGGGAATTGGGGCGGGAGGCACTGGGGGATGGGGAGGGAGGGGTCGAGGGGAGGGGGAGCAGGGGGGTCGGGGGGAGGAGGAGGGAGGGAGGGAACTGGTGTACCTATTAAGTTTGTATGAGCGGATATAATAATAAAAATGTATTAAAAAAAGAGGGATGGGTGATGAGGGATTCCAATGTGAAAATAAAATAAATTCACCATATCCACGTATGAAACTCTAAAAGAACAAAAATAAAGAAGAGCTTGGGGAAGAACGAGTAGGTTTCCAAATCTATTCATTTTGATTTGTCTTCATTTCCAATTGAAATCTTTTTTTAGATTTCAGAAAGAAAATAAAATACTTGAAATCAAAATCCTATATTTAAAATAAAATTGGATGAAAGTTAAAAAAATAAATTGAATTTGAACCTCAGGTATCTTGATCCTTGTTGAATCACTCTGGTGACATTTTTGTATTCAAGTACAATTTTTATCAGTTTTAAAGTTGATTACCTGGCTACTCATAGCTCCATGGCCCATTTTGTCTGTGCATGAGTATGTGATGATTGTAATATGGTTGCCAAATTTTGTTTTCAGATGATTCTTCCAATAGCCAACAGGCAGAATCTCTTTGTAACTCTAGGTTAACTTCTCCTTCCTTCCACAAGATTGTGCCAATGATATCTAGAGACTGAGTTTGCATCAACACTTGAAAAGCTCTTCCTTCCTTTCATTCAGCCTCTTTCAGCCCAGAGAATGACTTGGGGGAGCACAGAGGGGGAGCAAGGACAGGGTCTTGGAGCACTGAGTTCTTTCAAGCCTGTGTTTCCTCAGGTGATTGCATTGCTGGATGGTGACATGTCTTTCAGGAATGATCAAAAACAATAGTAATGAATAAAAATCTCTCATGTTCTGCAGTAATGCCCAGTTTGAAGGTGTAAGTGGTAAATCATTAAGGGCGATAAGGAAAAAGTTGGTTTCTAAGATTTGAGGCTCCCCCTTTCTCAGGCATTTTGTGAGGAAAACACTCTCACATATAGAGTTTACTAACACTTTGGGCTCTTCTGACACATGCTTTCCTATCAAGGTCATAAACGACACACTCCCAGGAAGCATCCACCATCTTCTTTCATGTAAAGCTAAGTTGTGTGTGTCCATGTGTTTAGCCATAGTTTTTATGTACTCCGAAGATATTTAATAAACACTCTTAACAAAGGAGGCACTGTAAATTGATGGAGTACTGGGAAAACTGTCAAACAGGAGTCTAAGCTGCTGCCAGTTGTCATAGCCAGTAAATCACGTGGCATGGAGAAGACATGCATTTCAGGGAAGGGCCAAGTTTCCATTATGTTCTGGAAATGAGCTTGTCAGATGCCTTCCATTCAAAGCTATTTCTGTCTATTTTTCTTTTAAATTTTGCCTATTTTAGATTTTTTGGGGTAGGAGGGCCGGCTTAGTTATGAAATCAGATTTAAGATGAAAAACATTTAAAGCGAACCATGAAATTTATTGTATTTTTATCTGAATTAAAAAAAACCTGTAGGTAACATTTCTTGTGTGGTGTGAGGTGTACATGGCTGTTGCACTTGTGTTTGAGAGTGCGTGTGCCTGTGGATGTGGAGGCCAGAGATGAGCAATGGGGGTTTTCCTCTGATTTTTCTCCGACTTATTTTCTGAGACACAGTCATTCATTGAATTTGGAGCTCGCTGATTTGGCTCCACTCGCTGGCCAGCGAGAACCGGGGATCTGCTTGTCGTCCACCCCATCTGCCGAGCACCGGATTTCAGGACCGAGTGTGTGCTGGGCATCCATACTCTTCATATTTGTACGACAGGCACTTTACACACTAAGCTATTTCTCTAGCCCCCTAAAAAATTAGTTCAAAATGTTTCTTTTAGTAAATACTGAAAAGATTGAGTAATACCTAGAGGCTTCTTATGAAAGTTAACTAGTCTAGAAAGAAAATATGTGTGATTTCTAGCCCCTCCGTTCCATTTAGCTCCTCCCTGGGTGGATCACACTGACCGTGTGACACATATCCTTCCCCACACTTTACTGTGCACAGTGACACTTGTATGAGTGTAAGCCTATAGTTCTTTAAAATATATTAGGGCACACTGAAGGCATTATGCCATACTTGTTCCTTTCCACCTACAGTATGTGAGGATCCTCAGAGACCCCTTCAGTCTTTCTATGAGCTTCACAATGGCTCTACTACACCCATAGGACTGTGCTGACCAGTATTGATGTAGTTCCTCATTAAGGGACAATTATTTAATTTCAATGTTATTTTCTGCCTGCTATTACAAACCTTTCTGGCAGTTAACATTTCCCTACATATGTATACATGAAAGTGTTTTTTTTCCAGAATACTTGTTCATTATTGCAATTGTTAGACAAAGAAGATGACTACCTAAAATTTGAATAATATCAAATTGACCTGCTCAGAACTACCATATTGATTTTCATATTTAGCTCAACAATGGGTTTGATTATTGTTTATTTTCCATTCTTTATGAATCCACAATATTTTGAAGGCTTTCTGTTATTATACTTAAAATATAGACTATAAAATATATAGAAATATAAAAAACAAAAAATCCTTTGTTTAAGTGTACATTTTCCAAAGCACCATTGAAATTGAGTTTTTTTCCATGTATGTGGATTAGTGTTTTTTTTTTTTTTTCCTGTTCCCTTGTTTTGCTTGCCTTCCAACTGGAACTTGACAGTTTGGGGTTCTCTGCTCTGTACTGGGCCCTGGTGTTCACCTACTCTTAGTGGCCACTAGAGAACTTGGAGTTATTGTGGAGGTAAAGGGAGCTTCTTAAAGGATCCTGGGCTCACTTTCTTTCTTGTAGACACTCTTGTTTTGTTTAACACTCATTTTTGTCTTAATACTCACATTTATTGTATTGTTTTCTGTTAAAAGTAATAACTACAACAAGATCCTGTCTGATCAAAGATTGAGTCAGATTTCTAAATAGATGACTGCTGTGGATTAGGAGGCGTATGATTTTTGTATGGTATGTGTGATATATCTAATGGTTTATGAAGTATCACAGGACTAGAAGAAATGGAACATATGAATGAATCAATAAACATATAGCACTACTGCCATTATTTTGTTGATTCTGTTTAACTTAGGCCATTATTGTTGAGTGTGCTGGCTTCTTAGAAGAAAACTTCCAGGAATATACAACATTAAGTATTAAAACAAACATACAGTAAGCTACAAATCAGTAGAAGATAAGTCATCTAGATACTTACTGCCCCCAAAGAACATTTTTCCTTCAAATGCAAAATCAACTAGAAACATCTGAAGTCATCACATTTTGCTTCTTATGTTCTGAAAATTCATAATTTGATTCTGTGTTCCCAACCGAAATCTTGAGAAAGAATAGCACTGATCTGGAGTCATTAGCAAGTTTGATTTCATTAAGCTCTGTCTAAGTTTATTTGCAGCATCAATGTTTAATTGGAGTTCATTACCAATAAAATGAGAAATTGGTAGAAGAAGAACCTTGTCAATTTTTACCTTACATCATTTTTAAGAGATTAGTTTTCATGTTCTAGTTATCTCTTTTATTTACTGATACAGAAATGATTTCTAGCTTAAAAAGATGGTATATGTTTCTAATAACTAATTTTAAAAAAAATTTACACTTTAATTTTTTTGTGTGTGTAACCTTTGGGGGTTGGTTCTGCCTTTTTACTATATGGGTTTAGGGGGTCAAGTCATCAGGCTTAGCAGCAAGCACCTTTACCCCTGTTGAGCCCATTTCTAGAGCTCTTAATTGAAATTATTAAAAGTAGTAGTTTTAGTGGTCTAAATTCAATGATAAATAGTTCGATGGCTGCTGAAAGATTCAAATTCATAATCCAGAACATGACATATTTGGTCATACATTTAGAACATCTGCCAGCCTCTCAGCTTAACCAATTGGGTACTGAACAGCTCCACTTCCCTTTTCAAAGCATACTTCCAGCAATCAAAGCATTGTAGAGCCAAAGTTCTTAGGTTTCCATATTAGAAATATATGCTGCTTTGGAAAGACTCAGAGTAACAGTGAATTGGAAACTGAATTTCATTGTCAAGTCTGATACCAGAAGCTGGTGTAAGGTCTAAGGGGAAGGTGTGGGTCAGGAACCCAATTTCATTGGTCAACATCTGCTTTCTATTTGACTCTTAGGTGGTTAAACAAACTTGGGTTGGCTGTGACCCATCAGGAATCTACTACCAAGGATGAAGGTATGCTCTAGCTCACATTTCTGACAACTTCGCAAGAATGTTTAGAATAGGAAGTATCAGGATGAAAAAAAAAATCCAAGTTCTATATATAGTCTGGTCCTGGTGAAACACAGTTTGGTATTTGAAGTGATCTGCATTATAGAGACAGATCTTCACACAGGCTGTCCATGGAATGGAACTTCCATGCAAGTGTTGAGTGATTTCACACTTCACCCACACTTGAGCAGCTGCAGGCTTCAGTGGCATCCCAGACGATGTCAATGTGAATGTCTTGTGGCCCTGCCCACCAAACGCTTACGCATCAACACCAGCATGTCATGCTTTCAGTCCCATCACTTTCATCCCACCGTTCCCCTCTCTGATAGTTTCGCATTGCCACCAGGTATGTGTGACGTTAGTTACCCAGGGATCCCACTGGGAAACCCAAAGTCATCTTGGGATACCACTCTGCTTTTAGCTCCGTCTGCAGTGTTCAGGGTTCACAAGCTGCAGACATGTACTTCTGTGTATTGTAACTCCCCCTTATTGTGGAGCACAGGAAGGTTTGGGGCACCCCAGGGGTAGGGAGGGCGCACTGTGCAGATACCAGGGCTAACTTGCTTAAGATTACACAACATTTGGGAATTGAAAGTGGGGATGTCTATCCTTTTGATTGCAAGATCTTAAATGTGGAAATGGAAAATGGCAGTTTGATTTAAAGCAATGAAGGAATGTAATACGACCCTGTTGAATCCCAGTGTGACCATCTTATATGTCCTCTTTCCATGAGGTTAGTGTCCACTGGGTATCTGTGGGGAAGAGACACCCATGCAGAGGGGTTTCCCACCCTGCTCTTTAAGACCTTCCGTGACATAGCTCTTAACCTTTTGGTTGCATCTCCTAGGCTACCTTTAGGATATCCATTGATATGGCTCTCCATCCACTCAGCCTGGTCCCTCTTTTCCCTCTTTGGGCACCAAGGATGGAGGGAGTTGTCAGGCCAGTCTCAGCTCACAAAGCTCATCCTGCTTCTTTCATGGTTACTGTTTACATTGCTGGGACGCCTATCTTTGAGACATTCTTTCATTTGTTTTCATGAGCTATATATAATAACCCTCCCCCATCTACATTACCCTCTGTACTGGTTATTCCTTTCTGTTGCTGTGAGCACACCACTGAGGTTCAAACAACTTAAGGGGAGAAAGGGAAATTTATTCAGCTTACAGTTCCAGTAGGGAGATAGCCATCCTCTGTGGTGGAAATGGCATGGCCAGTTGGCAGAAGCTGGAGATGGGCCACGTCATGCCCTTCATGGAGGCTGAGAGCTGCAAGACTGCCAGCTGCAAGAGCAGACTTCTCCCTGAAGCAGGGTGGGACTAATCCACCTCAAGCCACAGTGCCTTCTTCCAGCAAGCCTCCACCTCCTAAAGGTGCCATGACCTTCCCAAACACACGAGTCTGTGAAGGACACATTTTAAACCATGACGCCTTCTTCCCCTACCCATATTACCCTCTTTTCCCACACATACTACCCCCTTCCCCCCACATATTACCTCTCTCCCCCTGCATATTGGCTGCAGGGCCATTTTTTTCCTCCCCACTCTGCATTTCTTTCCACTGGGCAGCTTGCTAGATTCTTACTTTCAGAAATGGATCAAAATTGCAGCAGCCACTGGAGAAAACTACCTGCTCATGCATTATGGAGTAAGTGATGCTAGTTCTGAGACCTGAAGCATCTTGTTTTGTTATAGAACGCTACAGCGAGAGCGAGCAGGAAGACTCTGAAGTAGCTTCTGAGACGCCACACCCTCCGTATTCTTCTGCGGATTCCTCTCCCCTGGTACGTGAATACCCTGCTGCAGGTCACTGAGTATATGAGGTGGCACCATTTCTTCTGAGGACACAGATATTATCTTGACGGACACATTTTTAGAAGTCGTTAAATAAAGGTGCCTTCCAAAGAGCAGGTGCAAGTCTTCTGGGTACTGAGTTTGAGGCTTCTCCATGGGAACCCTCGAGGAGGTGTGACCATCTGGGTATATTTGTGCATGACCCACAGATGATCATGTCTGCAGGACTCAGGCAGACGTGAAGGGCTTCTGAATGTCAGGCAGAGACATGCAGAGGTTCTGTATGTGATTTCATATCCTCTTCATTGTCAGAAAGGATTTCAAGTGCCTTGTCTAGTGCTATAACAGCGGGAAGTGAACTTAAAGAAGATAAAAACCTAGCATGAAAAGGAGAAAGTCGGAAATGTGGGAAGCCCAGAGGGGGGTAGTTTATTAAAACTGCCTGTGGAATGATGTACACTGGTTAGGGGGAGTCTAAATTTTATTCTAAGCTTTGGCAATTTGAGTTATTAATATATATTAAAGCTTTGAAGAGTTGTTTACTGTTTAGATAGATAGTCCTTGAAAGGGTCACACAAAGGCCGTTGAGAATATGCATTCATATTTTCAAATGAATAAATATTAATTTTGGTCAGGGGATTGAACCCAGGACTTCCCACGTGCCGAACACATTCTGCATCTGACCTATACCATATAACCTGTTTTCTAAACCTCTAACAATCATGAGAAACAGAATTACCTAGTTTACATTTTCCTGATTATTAATGAGATCAAACCTCTTTCCCCACTTTGGTCTTTGTATTTCTCTTTGTAAAGTGTTCTGAAGCCTTGTGTACATTTCTAGCCTTTGTCTCCTGATCTGCCAGTCTTCCTCATTCACGTTGATTGGCCCATTTCTCCATTTGTCCTTTTATGTATTTGAATTAATATATATTTATCAACTGAAAGTGAACAAATCTCACTTATTATTTTTTTAACCTCTTTCACAGCTTTCCCTTGGATATAAATGTTTCTGATTTAAACTTTATTTGTGTGTGTGTGTGTGTGTGAGAGAGAGAGAGAGAGAACTGTGTGTCCCTGTGGAGGACCAAGGGTGACTTAAGGAATCATCCTGGATCGCTTCTACCTCCTCCTTGCTTTGCTATGGGATTTCCCAGCCTCTGCATACCAGGGCCAGAAATGTAGGCCGCCAGAGTCTCCATCTGGGATTTTACACTTATATGGGACCTGGGATCCAAACTCAAGAACTTCTGCTAGTGAGGCAGAGGCTTAACTCCTGAGCCATCTCTCTCTTGAACCATCTCTTTAGTCTCCCTGTTCTTGATTTAATGTGCTAGATTCATCCATCCTTTCCATTGTGGTTAGGGTCTTTTATTTCTGATTAAAAAAACTGGTTTCCTGGGGCTGAAGAGATAGCTGTGCAGGTTAGGTGTCCATTCACAAACCCAGTTTGATCCCTGCAAGTTCACACAGTGAAAGGAACGAGCTGACTTCTCAACATTGTTGTCTTACCTCCACTCATGTGCTATGGCATGCCTGTTCTCTCTCTTTCTTAAGTAAATAAAATATTCAAAAAAATAGTTTCCTGCCCTGGGGTCATGAGAAGTAGATCTTACTGTCTTTATTTGAAGGTGGAAGGAACATGCTGGGAATAGTCCATTGCGTGGCCAGAGTTCTTGCTGCTGAGAAGTCTGGTGTAGGAATTCCTGGGGTCTGACTTTACAGAATACACAGTGCCTGAAGCTCAGGGTAGTTCGTTTGGAAATAGATAAATGAGAGGTTGCTTGTGAGATCAGCAAGTTATGCCATTAAACTCAGAGGTGTCCTTATTACTCTGTCACTGGTCAAAAACTATTTCTTTAGAAAGCTCTAGGCTGATCATTTTTTGGACAGACCACCGAATTTATTGTTTTACTAAAGAAATAGATCAGAAAAGAGATGTGTCTCAAATAATTGTACTTTTTTTTTCCTTCACAAGAGAATATGATCTTTCTGCCCACATGCATTCCAGGCAAATTTTGTTTTTGGTTTCTCTTCTTTCTGAAAAATACACATGCAAGACCTTTAACTAAAATAGCATTAGGCTTATTATTTAAACAGGTAAATTGAAAGAAGCAAAATCCTGGTAACTTTTTATCAAGCCCATGAATCAAGTTATTATTCAATTTAATATGATACAGGTTAGCCATGAATTAGACTTACAAGCCTAGGTTAAAAAAGTTCTTTTTTTTCTAAGTTCATGTTAGAAACCATTGGGTAATGACCTTTCATTTTTACATCCTCAGGCTTAGCATAATGAAATAATGTTATTCTTGAAAATATTCTCAAACCCTTGAGGTTTTGGAAAAAAATTAATTCAGTATCTAATCTTTTTCACCACTAGAGAGTAAAGATATATTGAATTGTTGGCACCAGAGAGTAAAGTTTGGACTTTAGGTTCTGGAGTGCTGAGGCACATTCCACAAGGGAATGTCGTAGGTAGAGCATGCTGTGGCATGTCACCTGAGTGACCAAACGCTTTGGCATTTGGCATTGGCAAAGGCTTCCAGGCTTTTCAATGGAGAGAACATCCACTTTTTCTTTGGTGCTTCTCGTGTGAATGAGTGCGTGTTGAGGCCCATAGGTCTAAATCTTGTTTGTTCCACAAGCTCTGACCACCTTGTTTTCCTACACAGGGTCTCCCACTGGGCCCTGTGGTTCATCTATTTTTGCTAGATTGTGTGGACATAGTTCTAGACATCCTCTCACCTCTGCCTTTCCAGAGCTGGAATTCCCAGCAAGAACTTTACTGAATAAGCCATTTCTCCAGCCCCAACATCACCTTATTTTGAAGAGAATTAGGAGTGGAGATGTTTTTGTCAGGCTTATTAAATCTGCTCAAAATAGATGGGAGTCTGTACACTTTATTTTGAAAGATAATTTGTAGATGTCATTATTCAGGATTCTATAATTTCTTATGTAAGTATAAATGGAATGAGAATATAATTCTCATTTCAATCCTCATAATTTCTAAGTGCCAAAATGATTTAAGAGCTATAAATATCACTAAAGCTTTTGCTACACATTTTCTCTTCTGAATTTGATTTGAAAAAGTGCTCTCTGATAAGCTTATCTGTACTGTTATGATGAGTTATTAACATGTATCCGGAAATCTTCTTCAGAATACTTGTGACCTAGCATCGAGTAAAGGAGCATGGTCTGCCCCGTATGTGAAGTCAAACTTCCAGAAAGATCGAAATGACCACTGTGTGAGGATGATTTGCTATGTAGAAGTGGAGCAGGGGAGTCAGCCAACTGGAGATGACAGGGCTGGAGACTGGACTGTGGCAATGGACTAGGGTGGACAGGGTGGCCCCCCGGAGAACTTAGAGGTGAGCCAAAGTCTCCTAGGACACTAGATGGTTAGTTGGAAAGAAGTTTCCCAAAAAGAAGAAACGATGTCAAAATCTCATTGGTGTGAAGTAATTACCAGGAGGCTGGCATGGCCGAAATAAACAAATCTGAATGAGAGGGTAAGAGATAAAGTGTGTGTGTGAGTGTGTGTGTGTGTGTGTGTGTGGGGGGTCGTTCCATAGGGGGCCAGTTTAGGACTTTGATACTCCATTCTGAGTAATTCTGGGAGCCTTTGGACAATGTGAGAAGAATAATGTCATCAAGTTTTAACTTTAGTAGTGGCCCGGGCTGGTGGAAAGACCAGATTCCCTGGGAGCTAGGAATCAGCTCAAAGCCAAAGAAGACTCAGAGCGGGTGTGCAGTCTTCTGCCACACCAGATGGCGATGCTGGTCTCTCCAGGGAAATAGCAACGGGCCTTCGAGGAAGCGGGACACTGTGGGAAATCTGAATATACATGAAGGCAGGCCACCAAGAGGTGGGTCAGATATGAAAGAAAGGAGAACAATCTTTGTGGCCCCAGCCTCAGGAAGCTCTTGCAGCTTCTTGGAACAGAACAATTCTTGCGCTTGGATGCTTTTCAGAAGCAACAGTTCTTGAGGTCCCCCAAACCATGGAACAATTCAGCCAAAGCAAACCCAAATAGCAGGAAGCAAAAATAAACCCGGAACACAGGCTTGCTGGCCAGAGATACAGGAAGAAGTTGAAGATTAAACAGAGAAAAGGGCTGAATTAATTTTAGAAATCCAGATTTCATTTGGATGGGATATGAATATGTCTACTACAGGTTACTTGATAATTCAGAATCAACTCTATAAAATAATAGAAATACTGCAAACGGATAACTGCAGGAAAAGCTTTCAGTGAATATAATATATAATATATGTATATATAATACATACAAGAAAAAAGAAATAAAGCATGAATTTACATTTTTGCTCAATAATAAAAAATATCATTCTAAGCTTGATGGTTGAATACTGAACTGATTTTCAGACTTTTCAAAAACTTGGTTATATATTTTTACCTCATTCTTTGATACTTAATTTGGATGCTGGGGTTTACAACCTGCTCCCTTGGCAGACCTTGGTGTGGAGCATACCCCGCCTCCCTCACCAGCCTCTTCCTGCCTTTGTTCCACTGGCCAGTTAAGACCAAGACCTCAGTAGCATTTGCCTGAGTTATTTGAATTAGCAGTCTCTCTTTCTTTCCTTACGTCTAATCCCTTTCTCCCTTAAAAACTGCCTCCAACTGTCGCTCCCAAAATGCAAATTGAATCCTCACTGCTTTGCAAGTGAATTCTCTTTCTCTTTCATATATATATATAATATATATATGAAATATATAAAGTAAATTCTTTCTCATATATATGTGATATATGTATTCCAGTGGATATATTATGAATTCTCTCTTTCATATATATAAATTCTTTCTCAAATATATGTTATATATGTATGATATATGTATTCCAATGGAGATATGTTTATATGTATGAATTCTCTCTTTCATATATATATATAGTAAATTCTTCCTCATATATATATGTGATATATGTATTCCAGTGGAGATATATATATGAATTCTTTTTCTTTCATATATGTATATATATATATAAAGTGAATTCTCTCTCATATATATGATATATATTTCAGTGGGGATATATATATTGGATTCTCTCTCATATATATATGATATATATTCCAGTGGATATATATATATGCACACATAAAGTAGATTCTCTCTCATATATATGATAAATATTCTAGTAGATACATACATACATATATATATAAAGTGAATTCTCTTTCATATATATGTTATATATATTCAGAAGTGAATTCTCTCTCATATATACATATGATATATATGACACACACATATATATACATATATATGTATATATATATATATGCAGTGGAATTTCTTCAAACTACTGTGTTGGTCTTGTTACTGTTTCCAGCCCAGGAAAATGTCGCCTCTTCCCTGAAGGCCACTTTCCTGTTCTTGCAGTGAGCATTGCTCTTGACTCCTAACCCCACTCCAATTGCTTCTTTTTGACCTCTCTTGAGTCTGTTTCAAGCATGGCTTCCTCAGCATAGGTACCCCCATCTTCCAGGTCAGAATGAGGCTGCCCTATTTGTTAGTATGCAAAGTTAACGAATGGATTCTCTTAGGACATTTTTGTACATGTGTATCATTATGCATTGCTCTTATTCTGCATTCTGTATTTCTGGAGTAATTTATTTTTTGATGCTTTTCGCATGGTGTTATTCTAAGTGGTCATATACTTCAAGTTTCATACAATTGCTTTTATTTAATTACTAAATTCTTAAAAGATCAGGGACAGAGTCCAATGCATGTTTGCTTACCCAAGATGTTTGTAACTGTACTAGCATATATTTGAAACTTTAATGGTGGTTAGATAGATGAGTAAGTGAATATTGTGGCCTCATCCATACTCTGCATGAATTAGAATAATTGTTTCACACATCTTAAAGGCTAATTCATTCACTTCTCATAGAAAACCTCACAAAGAACAAGGAAACCAAGTTCTAAAGAGGTAAGCCTAAGTGCTCTATGTAGCTTTTGGAGATGATTGTGTTTACTAAGAATGCCATTTTAGGACATGTGTGGTGGCACATGCTTATAAGCATGGCATGGAGCACAAGCAGGAAGATTATGAATTTAAGGGCAGGCTTGGTTACATAGTAAGATCCCACCTCAATGTAGATAATAAATAGGTAGATAGATGGATAGAAAAACACAGATTTAATTTGCTTCTCTTGGTACATCTATCAGTAAGGCAGATATATTTCAGTATATATGTTATGTGCCAGAAACTGTTGAAGATCAGCCAATACTTAACTGAACTAGATGGTATTCTCCTTTGAACATCAAGAGCTGAGTCAAAGAGGGATAATAAATGGGTAGTTCAAACAAATGTCTTCAAGCACTGATAAGTACTGTAAAGAAGATGCAACTGAACAGTGTGTAGAGGGATGGCACAGTTTTGGAAGGAGGAGTTAGGGCTTCATCTAGGGAAGGCGCTGCAGAAGAACTGATATCTGTGTGAGATGAAGAGAAGAGATATCCACAGCTGACCAGAAATGAGCGAGGAAGGCCTATAGGGCAGAAGGAACCATAGACATGCTTCAGGGACAGAAGGATGGTAACATGGCCAGAAAGGAAGAAACAGAGGTGATAGAGGAAGACTGGGAAGGTGGCTGGAGCACCTGGTGTGCCTTTGCTGCCCTGTGAGAAGGCTGGATGCTTGTCTTCTTGTGATGGGCACTGATGGAGATTTCCAGCAGGGGACATTTGATCTATGTTATGCTCGGGAGAGAGTCTCAATGTTGTTTGGGGGGGGGGGGTCTGCTGCACAGTGCATTGCAAAGGAGGAGGCGGAAGCCAGGACAGCAGGACTTGGAGGTTAAATGACTTTTCCAGAGTCTCATGGATACTGAAGAGTAGAGTGATGAGTGGATAGGCCCTGCCATTTCCCGGGGGCACATGGAAGGTCAGAGATAGAGGCGCATGGTAATAGACAAGTCTGTTTTCCAGAGTAATGTCCTGTTAGCCTGTGGGAGAAAAACATGCACGATGCCTCGTGGGGCTGATAAGGAGCTGACTGGTTCACTGTTGTCAGTGTGACCAATGAAAAGAAATCGAGTTTTCTACTTTCTGTCCTGCTTTTCATTTGGTTTTATTATACTTTCCCTTAACTTATTCTTCTGTTTTTCCTTTTCCATGTGTGTGGACTAATGTTCTTCAGATGTATTTGCTGAGTCACTTTATAATTATAGGGTACTGATGAGTCTTTTAAATGGTTTGCACCATGTTGAACTCATGCTTTAAAAGCAATTTAAAACAAGACTTGAGGACTAGCTAACCTTAAGCTTCTCTGAAAAATGAACATATCCATTAGAAAATGAGAAAAATCAAATTCGTTTTTTCAATTCAGTCATGTCAGTCAGTGTAACCACTAATCTATGTTCAGTTTTCTCATTAAAAATAAAGTTATAAAAGAGAAAAAGGCTTGGGTGGTGGCTTAGGAGTTAAAAGCCTTTACCTTGAAAACAAAAAGGGCTGAATCCTGAGTTCAGATCCCTAGATCTCACAAAATTGCTGGACAGAAATGGAGAAGTCCTGCACTTCTGGCCCTGAAGGGTGGAGCCTCTGAAACCCAGAAGCAATAAGGAGGTAGAGCAACTTCCTGAAGTTACCCTTGGGCCTCCAAAGGCATATATAGTCAAGCGCTCTCTTGTACCCGCACACACACACGCACACATGCACACATGCAAATACACACATGCACACACACGAGAAAACACAATGACTTAGGCACACACATGTCCCGACAAGTAAATCACCAGGTCTTCATGAAATCCCCAAGCCCCAAGAGAGATTAAACATAAATCTTCCTGTTACTTTGGGTGTTGCGTAGCAACAGACTTCAGAGAGCCTCAGGTGGTAAGGTTGAGATGGAGACATTGTAGTCCATGGCTTTAAGGGTTAGGGGTGGGGTGACAGATGACTTGAAATAACACGGAAACTGCAAAGGTGCTGAAGTAGCCTCCATAAGAGTAGCACTGAGAATGTGCAGCAAGTCAGATATTCATTTGGGAAACTAATGTCTATAGGTATTTTCTTCCACAAACAGGAAGCGACAGATAGGAATAGTGTTAAAAATCTTACTTTTTTTTTCTAAGTGCTAAGACAACCATATGCCTAAAACTACTAACTTCCCAAAGACCGAATACTAAAATATCTTCACATGGTAATAATTTAAGTGAATAATAGTCATATTTTAAATTAAAAAGTGATGAAACCTTAAAATGTATCAAATCCTGAATTTCTGAAATGAATTAAACCCTAGAGTTCTTCGTTCACTAAATAGCAAATCACCTTGTTTGAGATTGCCAAGCATTTTATGAGATTCTTATGCTATAGTCAGTACCAGCAAGCCCTTGATCTCAGAACTAGGAAAAGTCTTCCTTAGAAAGCTTTTAGAAGATTTGGGGTGGGGTTAGCCAGTAAGAGACCCAACTAAGGTGCTGAGGTTTTCTTTGCATAAGTCATTCTCTGATCCATTTTCTGCTGGCAGGAATTTGTTACCAGCTATGGGTGGATACAGACACACAGAGTGGAAGTTTGACAATGACTAAACAAAGTCTGTCCTCCAGTAACTCGTCAAAGCAGAAGACACAGTTAATCCTCAATTACGACATAAGCCCATAAAGTAATATTATACTGGGATGGTGGAAGCGAGCCATGGAGCAGCAGGCACAGCAGCTCCTCCCGAGGCTGATATCACACTTCCTGGAGAGGCAGATTTTTGGATTGTCAGGGATGGTCGTCCTGTTGGTCAGACAGGGAGAAGGCTGCCTGCCTTCATTTCACTTGGAGACGGGGGAGTTTTGGAAGTATACTTCACGAAGAATTAATGGAAGAGTTCTGTGCATGGTATTGGCTACAGGCATCTGCATATGTGTGTGTGTGTGTGTGTGTGTGTGTGCATGTGTAAATGAATGTATATGCAGGTGTATATGTATGTAGCTGGTGCATGTATTGTGTACGTTGCGTGTATGTAAGTAAATGTGTGTGCAGGTGTATATGTGTGTATATGTGGTGTGTATGTAATGTGATGTGTGTGCATGTGTGTACATGGAGGCCAGAGGACAGCCTTGGCTTCAATCCTACTGTAGGTATCATCCACCTTGTTTTTGAGACTTTACCTGAAAATCTCTGAGCTGGCTATGCTGGATGACCATTGAATTTTAGGGATTCATCTCTCTCTAGCTCCCCAGTTCTTGAATTACGGCTATACAACCACACTTGGGTATTTTTTTTTTTTTTTTTATATGAGTTTGGAGGATCTGACCTAGGTAAGCATTTTACTTTACAACCCCCTCCCTCCCGACCTTACCCATAGTTCTTCCTCTAATTTCCTCCTCCAACTTCTCCAGTTATTTTCATTCTTTCCTCTTAACTTTGCATTCCGTTATTCACCCCTATTTTCTGCTTTCCCATCAAATCCATATTACATGGTCCTTAAGAAAAATGGGAGTGTTTTTCACTTAGCATCCACCAGGAATATATTTCATGGACATACATGACTGCTGTTCACCCAACACAGCCTCCCTTTGTCCTTTGAAAACAATTTAGAGGTTTAAAAAATTACAGAAAGTGCAGCAGCAAGTGGGAATGCAGACTGTTCTCTAAATGCCCTATTGGGCTCTAAACCAATTAAAGTCACATCCACAGTAAGGACAGGACGACCCATGTCCATCCCTTCACAAAGGAAGCTGAGCATGGCTGAAATAGCTCACAATAGGGGGATGTGTCAGGACTGGGCCCACATGGGTATTTTTGTCAATATGTATCTTATAGATCTAACGAGTGATATATTCCTGGCATTTGTTTGGACAGTATAGGTAGGTGTAGATTTATCCCCTGGGCAAAGTGAAGCTTTGTCTCTTGAGCTCTAGATCTTTAACCTCTGAGTGGTCTGGGTGATTTAAGGTAACCAGTTCCCAAGCTCTGCGACCCTTTCTAAATGGAACATTTTCATTTCTGTGATAATCTGTTATGATTAAGAGATGTGTGTGTGTGTGTGTGTGTGTGTGTGTGTGTGTGTGTGTTCAACCTCTATCTTATTAGATATTTTTAATGTCACATGATTTAAAAGTAGATTTATTGATTATTTGGCCATCCATGTAGACTGAGCAACCAGATGAGGCACTTGTTGGCTTGGGAATGGCTGTTATCAGTAAGAACTCAGAGTTCAGAACCCGAAAATTCATGATGTGGAGCAAAGTTAGCTTTGTGAGCTGGTTGTAATGGTTCTTAGGTTTTTGGAGAGGATCCACATTTTTTTGTTGATTTCCTATTAATAATCTCCATCTGTCACTTGCTTAGGGTCTTTGAAAGTGGGTCCTATAAGATCAGAAGAAGAAACCAAATCACAAATTGCTTATCCCTCTTATGCCCTGGGACACATAGAGTAACCCAGAGAATGATTCAGATGTTTGGATTTTAATGACTAATAGTATTAAAAATGGAAAAATACAGAATTGCTGAATCTTTCTTTTCCTATGGAGACATTTAAAAAACATAAAAAACTGTATATCATTTCTTGTTCAAAGACATATTATACAACATCAAAATATAACTAGGGTAAATATCTCAGGATCCATGAAGTTTGTCCCAAAGAAGTGCCCTTATTGGTGATGTGGCATCGATGTTCTTTCTGTGGATGGATGAAATATTGCCCACAGTGGCCCCCTTTGCCCTTGAAGACATGCTGCTGTCTGAAGATCCTAGGCCAGTCTGTCCCCAGTGCCAGGGTATAACTCTTGCTCTTCATATGATAAATCCAGAAGTTATAAAGGTATTCTTATCTTCTTTTATGCAACTCTACTGAAATTGTGATTGAAGAAAGAGCAAGCCCATGTTGTCTCACCTAACCTATATAGTAATGGACTTAAGGTGCTAGGTCACATGCTAATGCGTATGTGAGTGACAGCCGAGGGTCTTGTACCTGCTCGGAAGCTCTCCCTACTGATCCATATGAAGGCTCTCTTGCTTCCTTCCTCCCAGCCCCCTTCTTCAAGAGGACAGATAACAAATTGTTTTTATGCTTGCAGCATCTTTCTGTTTCAAGTCTTTTCTGATTTTAGACAGACTTAGAAATTGGGTTAATTTTGATAAGGAGATTTTTTTTTTTTAAATCTTAGAATGTGAACTCAGGTATACAAATCAACTTTAGAGGCGAGAGAAGCAATCCAGGATGATTCCAAAGTCACCCTTGGTTTTCCACAGGGGCACACAGTGCCCTCTGCTACACACACACACACACACACACACACACACACACACTAAAATAAATAAAGTTTAAAACAAAACCAAAACCAAAACCAAATCAGCTTTAGAGAAGGGGTTCAGTGGTCACAGAGAAATACATACTAAATGTTTGTCCTTTCGCCCTTTGTCTTTTGGTCACTTTTTGAAACAAGTCTGGAGAGACTTTAAGAATTAAAGAAAGAAAACACTAGAATAGTACAAAGACATGAAGTGGTAAGTGAAAATTTCTAAGATTTTGAAGCACAATTTCAGCCTCTACCTGAGAAAATCATAAGTGATTTGTCTGAAATACCATTTTAAGAAATAACACATACATATACAGACACAAACTCACGCATATATATACATAGTATATAAATAAATATTCATATATAGTCATTGTGTAAATTTATGTATATTTCTTTTACATGGAAGTATAAAGTTAAAATAGCAATTCTTTGCAACTTTAAAAATTTTTAAATATGTGCCAAGTGTCTCCCTGATGGAGATGCTGATTCATCACTTTTTTGTTTTACTAGTACATGATAGAATTGGTAGCGAAGTTATTGAGAACTTTTATTATATAAATGGAAATATAAAATGATTTAATAAATATATGATAATAAACGATAAAAGTAAAAGAAGCAAAAAAAAAAACAAGACATACTAAGAAGAGAACAGTGGCTTAATCACAATTTCTTTGATCTTTTTCGGTGTTTTATTTTTTGTGGAAAACAGGCTGCTCGGCGGTCGTCTTCTTCCTCACCCAAACTGAGAGAAACATCACGTTCTTTCTCCTCTCTGGAAAATGCAGCAAAGACACCCGGCCGGTTTTCTTCCTCTGGATCTAAAGAAAGACAGTCCTGGCTGGACATTGTTAACAGCCATCCTGAGGCTGAGGATGTGGGGCACCCCCTGACATGTGCCGTGCAGGTCCACGCCCCCGTGCCCTTGGAGACACACCCAGGCAGGGCTCCGGAAGATGACAGCTCGCTCACATCGGAAAGTGGATTTTTGAACTCTTTATCTAGTGATGACACTTCTTCACTGAGTAGCAATCAAGACCATTTGCTGGTTCCCGACAGAGCTGCTGGATCAAGGGCAATGGACAGAGGTAAACAGAAATTGTTTATTTTTCTTTACACTGCGTGTGTGTGTGTGTGTGTATGTGTGTGCGTGCGTGTGCGTGTAAGAAAGAGAGAGAGAGAGAGAGAAGATTAATATGATTTTGTAATAGTTACTCTCATGTGTTGCTGTGAGAGAGCACCCAAAGTCAAGCAACTTAAGGGAGAAAGGGAGATTTGTTCAGCTTATAGTTCCAGAGGGGAGAAACAGTTTTTCATAGCAGAGGCGACATGGCTGGTGGCTGAAGCTGGAGGCAGGCTAAGTCACTGCAAACATCTAGTAGGCTAGTAGGTGATGGCTGAAGGCTGGAGGATTACTGGAGAGTCTCTCCTTAGTCTTCTGTTCTCTGGTTCTTTTTATCTGGTCCACTACTGGGAAGTTCCAATCAGATCTAGGGCTGGTCTTTGTATTGTAAATGTATTGATCCAGATAATCTTTTCAGGTGGTCTCAGCTGATCTCAGTTAATGCCAGGTGTGGTCAAGTTGACACCCAGGATTAACTATCACAAATCTGTAAACAAGAATGTACAAATACTTGCATGGTTCTGTAACTGGACAGTCACATGGGACTGAGTCTGGCACTGAGCTATAGTTTGCCTATGGCCAGTCCTGTTGCCAGGCCACTAATTGCCTTCTGTAATTGTCAGTAAGCAAATGGTTCGAACCATGAGGCAGCTGTGCGACCATAAGGTACTAATGATGCCTCCCACCAGTTTAAGAGTAAAGCCCAGTTTTGGTTCCATATTCCATGCTCTGGGGCTTGTGGCAGCCAAATCAGGGCTCTGTGGTCCAGTGCTCACATGGCTTGATGATGTATATGAATTTAGAACATCTTCCCCAGCCACACCCACAGGGAATGCCTGCCTCCTGATCAGTGGTCTTTGAGGTGCCCCTGTGAATAATGGGAAAGTAGGAAACTGTGCCCCCCACTTTGGAGGGCAGCAGCAGCACCTTCAAATACCAAGAACAGCTTTTCTTTTCGGAAAACGTTTTATTGTAATGAAAGACAAGAGTTAGTGGTGTGTAGAAATTAACAATGGATCCTGAAATACTCTGTGACAGTTCTTCCTTTTACTTCCAGGACAAATTGTTTTTACTGCTCTCCAGTCATGCTGTGTGTCCTTTTATTGTCTGTGCCTTATTCTTTCTGCTGTAAGGCGAGGTCACCTGACATAAGACGGAGCAAGGAAAGAATGTTGAGTTTACAGAGACAGTTTTTAGAATACTGCTGAAAGGAAGTTGGCTTGCTAGATTCTTATAATAACTTATAAAAGACTCTTTCCTCCTCCTAAACAGAAAGGGTGTCTTTCATTTCCCACATTTTCAGATATACTGCATTAATTTAACTTTTCATATGAGAATAATTCAGGCCAAGGTTTCCAACTACAGGCTGAGGCGTGCTGGTGGCGTGTCTGTATGTTTTAATATATATGAATATTCCTGCTAGTAATGAAGTCACCCTCTTATTATCCCCTAAGGCCTTTCCTGGGGACGATTTCCTTGGATAGCATTGCCTCAGGAAGCTCCCAGTGTAGACCAGCTCTCCAATTCATATTTGAAAAACTTCAATAGGAAGTTACAGGCAAACTAAGAAATGTGTAGAGGTTGATGGGGGATGGGAGGAAAGCTGGAAGGAACACCACTGAGGGATGTCACAAGAGTGAAGACTGAGCAATCAAACATACACAGGCACACACATAGACACACAGACACACATAGACACACAGATACACAGAGACACACACAACCACACACATAGACACACAGACATACATACACACACATAGACACACAGACATACACATACACACATGCACACAGACACATAGACACAAAGACACATGCACATGGACACATACATACACAGACACATACATAGACACAGGCATATAGATATATACACAGATACATATTGATATACAGTCACATAGACACACACACATACAGATATACATAGACACAGAAACACACACGTACATACATAGATACACACATACAGATATACACAGACACACAGACACACACAGACATATATATATAGACACACAGACACACACATACACACATACACACATATGGACATACAGACATACAGAGACATACATAAAGACACATACACATAGAAACACACACACAGACATACAGAAACACACATAGATACAGACACATATACACATATAGGCACATGTACACATAGGCACACATATACATATAACATAGACATACATACACATATGAACAAACACAGACACACAGATACATTTATCCACACACAGACACATACATAGACACTCACACACAAACAAAAACACATATACATACACATAGAGACATGTGTACAAACACACATAGACACACATAGACACACAGATGGACACATACACACACACACACAGTGCCAAGCATGGCTTCTAAAGCGTTACATATACTACAATTCCATTTATCTTCTTTCCTGAGAGATGTGACTGAACACTGAGTTTTCCCGTGGGGCCCATAAGCAGAGAGTTACGGGAAGGCGCATGAAGTTTTCATCCGTGTCTAAAGGCCGTTCTGGGAATGTACTCACCGTGGAGTCTAGCTGGAAGCCAACAGCTCTTTTAATTTAAGGATAAAGAAATTTGGTAGCATTTGGTTTTGAATTACCTGCAGAGTTACCAAAAAAAAACCGAAGAGCACAACGTGAAGGTGTTCTCTCTGGGTAGAGAGGGAGAGAAAATGAAAGTATTTTCCCCTCATTGTTTTGTTAGCAGTTGCCATATGTTACGAAAGTTTTGCCGATGATTTTCTCCTGCTATTAGGGATTTGGTTACGTTCCCGGAAGAGTTAACATCTCCATGGAAACAGCAGCCCATTCTTCCCTTGTGCTTGGGATGACTTGCTGTTTAGTTATCAAATTATGCATCATAATTTCTTTATACATGTGTATGTTTTTATGTTGAAAATAAAGTATATTTTAATTTTTTATAATTTTTAAAACAATGTTTTAAGTTGCCATTGGGAGAAAAATCTGTAAAATTCCTATAGCTAAGGTATTGCTCAGGTATTTTGTTACTGTTGTTATCAGGAATTGAAGTTTCAATGTGTCCAGGACAGAAATGAAAATTTCAGAAGATTAAGACCTGAACTTGAGACACATTTGCAGAGGAGGAAGGATTTTATCCTTGAAAAGATTCTTAAAGGTTAATAACCGAGTCTGCAGAGAACCAGACAGCATGTATTATAGCCTTTCTTTTATTTAGACAATGAAAGGAATATTTTGCAGTTGGTATGCAATTAAAATTGCAGTTGCTAGAATTTTATGCTGAATTTAAATATCCTTTTAGACATTTCTCTATGTAGTATAAGCTATTTAAAAAGGAGGGTGCTAATTGCATGCAATTGTGCTTCTAGAGAGAGAGTGAGTTTCAAGTTTTCAGAGCTCTAGAAATTCTCCATTAATTCTTTCAACAAAACATAGCTGGGAAAGAGGTGGTGGGGGCAATGGAGTGTTCATCTATCTCTGTTACTACATGCTCTGCTTGTTTGGGGGAAATGACTGGGTAAGTAGCGTCTACGTACATGATAACAGGACACAAGGTTTGTCTCTGTGTACAAACATACAATATAGCATCTTGTGACATATAGGGGTAGTATCACTTCTCCTTTATTCCATAAAATAGATCCTGAAATGTTAACCAATAAGACTAATGTGCAATTTGCATAGTTTGATCATCAAATACGTGTATATAATCAGAAGCAATCTGGGAGTCACATGGATTGCAAAATTAATAAAAAAATTGCTAATGAATCAACAAGCACTGTAGAACATGCATGCTGTCTCAGCAGAAAAGTGACATGTATGTATGAACTAGATTTTATAAGTTAACGGATATTAGCAAAAACTATGTACAATCTGAGTGCACAGTACAGGTGCTACATTTTTTTACTTAGGTACTTTGAGCTTTGCTGTAGGAATTATGTAGGAATAGCAGGTAGATATAAAAATAAATCTCATACTGAACTGACTCAGTTTGGCATGATTCCTATCATTATGATGCGGTTTGAACTTCTAACACATACACTCATGTACTTTGTGCTAAAGTGGATCCAGAGATGATTCTGTTCTGAAACGTCTTCATGTCTAATGGGGTGAGTGGGAGGAAAAAGATACAATGTATAGCAAAAGAAAGCGCCAGGAGAAAGAGACCTCAGGGAAGATACAAGTAGAGTATCTTAGGGACTCCAGAAGCAGCGATAGTCATATCTAAGCAAGGATCTGTGTGTGGGTGGGGTGGGAAAGGAGAGACCGACGGAAGGGAAACTTTTGTAATGTTGAATGGTGGACCAAGTGTTAATTTCAATAGATAATAGATATCCATGTCTCATTCAGGCAACAGATGGAGCTATGATGTCAAAAGAGTTATTTTGGCTTTAGATCACAGGCTATGAGAGAATAGGAGTGCTAGCAGTATCCACAGAAGTTGGGGTGGGGGTGGAAATTGGAAAGGAGGGAGAGCAGAGGGACTCTGTGGAATGACTGATCTCAGTCTTCACATCTTCAGAATTTAATTTAGTCCCTGGAGTATTGCCTACCAGTCTTGCTTTGGAAGTAGAATAGGAAACAATCTTAAAAATGGGAATAGGTACTTGGTATCATGAAAGTCTTGTGTATGCGACTGTTCCCCCCCCCCCATCTTGTTGAGTTTATCACCTACTTTCCTGCAACCATATCAACACAGATGATCCCTCTAAGTTGTTACAAAGTCAGCCGAGTAGGCCGTGTGCAAATCTTCAGCATAACTAGTTCCCTGTAGCACTCAGACTTCCATTTCCTCATGCCTCCCTTTCCTTCTTACTTTCTATAATGTTTGCTGAGCCCAGAAATTAGGAGGGGGAGGTTCTGGAAATTCAGTGGAACAAGGACTCTTAAGTCAGGAACAAGTGGAATCTAGACTTCAGAGAGGTCTGGGAAGCCTCAGTGTCAGTTTGGAAGAAGGAGGAGGGAGTAGAGAACTAGAGGTCATGGCTGAAGGTAAAAGATATGTAGGTTCCAAAGACACAGTGTGTGGATGAAGAGCAAGGAGATGGGTTGCCCAGAAAGAGGTGAGTTGAACATTGAAGATTTTTGAAAGATTTAAGAGCTGAGAGATGACCAGGAAGACAGCCTGCTTTGGAGGTCAAGGATGCCAGATACACTATTGCTCAGACCTATGATTTGCTGCTCAGACGCCAGTTAGTCCAGAGGGAACCTACATCTGCCATTACAAAACAAGTCTCTGGCAGGCGAGAATTCTACCGCAGGACCACCCATGCACTAACGACCAAAGCGTGTCTCTGAAGTGCATCATCGGAAATCCCTTCTAATGTCATGCTGCCAGCATTGTGTTAGCAACGTGTTTTTAGCATATTTTCTTTGTTTATAAAGGGAGAGTTTGAAATAACACACTGAAAGGAAAAGAACCCAAGTGGTCTGTGAAAAGCTTATTTCTCTTGTTGATCTTGTGGTCCAATGGAACAGATGCCTTTCAAAGTTATCTGAATTGTCTTCAATCCTTTCCCCCTTTCTTCTGACTTCTGTTTTTGATTAATGTTTGGTTTTATAGTTCTTTTATAGACTTGCTCCACAGTTAGATATTTCAATATTTCTTTGATTATAGTGCAAAATATATACATAAGAGTATTATTTTTCTCTTTCTTTTCACATACATAAATACACACATACATATACACAAATAGTCTTGTGAGGTTTGTTTCAAAATGCATCTTTAGCTTCAGAAGCAAAAATTATTACTATTTAAAATCTTTTGATTCATAATTTAACCTTTTTAACCTTTCTTCATTATTATCTTCTTTACATTGTGTAATAAAATTTTATAATTTCCTTATAGAAAGCTGTACCCATATTTTGTTAGATGTACTTTGCATGTTAATACTTCTAAATGCTATTTTAAAAGTATATCTTCCTTTATAACTATTTGTTACTAAATGAAACTGGTTTATAAAATGTTTATTTTGCAACATTAAGGATCAAATCCAGGGCCTTGCCTACATTAAGCAGGCACTCTGCCACTGAACTATATACTTGGTCCAGCTTTTTAATCACATTTTAAAAAATGAAGCTTATTTGTTAAATTCTCAGTTTAATTGCAATATTTTATCTTTAAAAAACCCTTTTCTTTCATTTACATAATTACACCTCCTCAGAGGAAGACCATTTTGCTATTCCATCTCCAAACATTGTACCATTGTATGTCTTCTGTGGTTTTCTTGCTTGGGAGAAGTCCTGCCTCACAGTGCTGGTAGCAACAATATTACTGAGCCCCATGACACTACCCTGTCAAACACACATACACACACACACACACACACACACACACACACACACACAGACACACAGACACACACACACACACACACACACACACACACACAGATTGAGGCTACTTTATTAATAGGTTAAATAATGGATTCAACTTATGATTGTTTCCAAACACCAGTACCAGAGACCCAGTAATAACAAACGAGAAGAAGGCAGTGAAAGGCCACCCAATAGGTTAAGCTTGTTCTTCTTAATAGAAGCAGTTATAACGCCGAAGAGTATTGTGCTAAGACACTCAAAGGAAGACAGCTGCATGACTGGCAGAGAAAGTGAAACAGACAGAGGATGCCAAGGGGGACTCGAAGTCACAAGAACACGAGGGACAGTCTGAGCTGCTTGGGTTGAGGTGTCTCCGACTTTCTTACACCTGTCTCTTTGCTCCCTTGAAGATTCCTTGACCTGGATGCTCCTCTAATCATTGCCTCTTCCCTCCCAGCGCCCTCCTCCTTTGTGTGTTCAATTTAGAAGCACTCGGACCTTTGCTGTTACACGGCTGCTTCCAGGTATGCAGGCTGTGTAAGAGGCTCCTTTGCGACAGTGGAACTGCTCAGTGATCCCTAAGCTGTCACATGCAAGTCCAGTGTTGTCTTGGCTAGTTTATGAATTGCCCATCTTAGGTCTAATGCCCTGGACTCTTATGGGGACCTAGATTAGCCCCCAAACCTAGGCTCCTAAGCAGCTCCGACTCTTGACTTTTTTTTTGCTTTTGAGGAAGAGTGTTGCAAGCAGGGATGTGGTTTATTGGGTTATGGCCATCTAGTTCAGCCAGCTATCTCAGTGACTGGATTGCCTGGCTTGAGAACTCATTGAGATTTATGCAAGTGAAACATCATCAAGTATGTCTGTAAATGTCATAGCTACATACAGGTGTCAACTTGCCAGTTGAGGGTTTGAACTCTGAGCAGCACATTTGTGAAGAATTTCTGTGAAGCCCAGAGCAAACCTACAAGAGATTGTCTAGTTGATAGGGAAGGCCCAATCCAAGGTGGGTGAGACTAGGCCCTGAACAGATGAATAAAATGCAGAGAGCTGGTTGAGAAAGTTGGTATCCTTGTGTACAGTTGGCTAGACGTGCTGGTCTGGCCAATAAGAATCGTCCCTCTCTCAGCTGTGGGTGTAATGCAGCCAGTTCCCTTTGCCTTGGGGTTGATGTGAGCTTTCCTGCCATGCTAGACGAGAACGATTACCAGACTGTTGCAAGAGCATAGACTCCTTATTCCTTTAAGCCGTTTGGTGGGAATTCATCAGCAGCGATGCAGAGTCATTGCAAGAGTAAGTTAGCATAGCAACTGGGAACAGTGTCTTTGGGTTTCTAAAGTTTCTAACACTGTGTGTGTTGATATTCTCTCCTTCATACCATGTCTGAAAAGACTTCCCTCCTAGGGCTCTAGAAAGATGCTGAGAGAATGTTGGTAGAGCAGTCAGGGTGGTGCCCGTCACATGAGGAAAACCTCAGTGTGTGGCAAGTTGTCTTCACTAGCAGCAGTAAAAAATAGGATTTTTCCTCCAAACATACACCAGGCTTGTACTGTCAGTCAATGGTGCCCGACCACTAAAAGGGCATGTTCAGATTTATTGCTCATTAAACAATTGAAGTCTGTCTGTCATCATGATTTAGAATGTTGTAGAGTTGTCAAAATCACCACGTAAAGAACAAAAAAAAAAAAGCCTTTGGGGCTGGAGAGATGGCACAGGGGTTAATACTTTGTCTCACAAGCAGAAAGTCCTGAGTTCAGATCCCAGGTCCCACGTAAAAACACCAGGTGGAAATGGCAGTGGCTTGTACTTCTGGCCTTGGTGGGTGGAGCCTGGGAAATCCCAGAGTGGAGCAAGAAGGAGGTAGAAGCAATCCAGGGTGATTCTCCGAAGTCACCCTTGGCCCTCCACAGGGACACACAGTGCCCTCTGACACACACACACACACACACCACACACACACACACACACACACACACTCACCCACACAGCCTTTGAATCTGTGGGTATCGAGTGCTATAGCCAATAGCTCCGGGAAAACTGTAAAGGGTAAACAGAGTGTCTAGTCACCATTCTATTATTTCCTCTATGGACTACAGATGACTTCCATGGTCTTTTGGTTCTTAAACACCAGAACATTCCTCCTAAAACTTGAAATGTTTTTTCTTTCTATCTACTACTTCCCGAATAACTCACTTTTCAGTTTAAAATGATCTCCCCTGAGACATTATTTAAGCTTTTTCTAAGTTTCCTTTCAGTTGCTGGTATGAATCTGGCATATGGAGTCCCCTCCCATCTTCTGAAGCCAGCCTTTATGTTCTAAATAGAAATAAACAGCCACATTCTAGAAAGCACAAGAAGGACCAAAAATAAGACAGTGGGGGAGGCAAAGTTGAAAATACAGCGCTTCAAGAGCTAATCTGCATACAGTGTTCTCGACAGCCAAATTCTGGGCCCACAGGAGCCGTCCTGCCCTGCCAGAAGCAGACAATAGGCTGACACGTAGGAGGATGAGGAGGGAGTTGTGCCTTTGTTTGGCACCATCTTGGGAAGGAGAAAACTTCTAACCAGTATTTAAAAACATTGGTATGTCTCTAGTACCACTAAAGTTCTTACTGATACAGGTACAGTCTTATTTTGTATATCTTTTCTCAAGTGGAACTGGAGAGAGTCTGATTCTGTGGCTGTCTGAGATGTTCTGAATTGGTGTAGCTGACATAGGTCACCCACATTGACCTTGAATTCCTTCCTGCTCCACCTGAGGAGGACTGCTGTTTTCGGGAGCTGACATGGTTTCAATGTGAGCTGTGCCCCACAGGTTCACGAGCTTGAATCCGTAGTTGCTGTTTGGGAAGGTCATGGCACCTTTGGGAGATGGAGCCCTGCTGGAGAAAGGCACATCACAGGGTATGCGTCTTGAGGTTGGTTAGTCCAGCCCTGCTTCCACTAGTAGTTTGGTCTCCAAGTTTGCAGGGCTAGTTCTTTCATCTTCTATGATGTATGCAGTCACCTGGGCCACCTCTAGCTTCAGAAAGCCAGCCATGTCTTTCCTACTGTAAAGGACCGTATCTCCCATCTGAAACCATAAGCTGAATACATCCATCTTTCACCCCTTAAGTTGTTTGAGTCTCAGGGGTGTCTCATTGCAGCATAGAGTAACCATACAGGACTCTGGGCATGCTTCTTTAAGGGTTTGTTTGTTTGTTTTTCTTTTCTCATGAGGCCAGAGGCCAGAGATAGTTTGTACTGCTTTGTGAATGAGTCCCAGCTTGCAGTTGGCATATTGGTCCCCGTGTCTCTCAATAGGGCAGTGTGAAGGATTCCTGGCAGTCTTCCTACTCGATCTGGTCTTGCTGAAGTGTCGTTTGTAGATCAGAAGCTCTGGCCACATCTGTGAGCTTGTCAAATTTTTTAGAATCTCAGGGGTAGAGAGGTAGCTCATGAGTGCAAGCATGAAGACCTGATTTCAGTCTGTAGCACCTGCAATCCCAGCCCTTGGAAGTGCAGGCAGATGGATCTCTAGGGCTTGCTGGCCAGGCTAGGGGAGCCAGAAAGCTGCTCGTCCCAGTCAGACACCCTGTCTCAAGGAAACAAATGATGATACCTCAGGAGCAACACTTAAGATTAACTTCTGACACAGGCATGCGTGAGTGCATATGTGCATGCACATGCATGTCTGTGCAGAGAGAGAGAGAGAGAGAGAGAGAGAGAGAGAGAGAGAGAGAAATTTAGAACCTCAGCACCATTCCAGATGGACTGAAGCAGAATTTGCATTTTACTGAGTTTCTAGGAGACTGTTTGCCTGTTAAAGTTTGTGAAGACTGGTTTGGAAGCACACATACCAGGACATGGCGGGGATGAACGTTTATTCTCAACACCTCCCACTGGTTAGGAAAAAAAAAAAACTTGCTGCTTTTCAGAATTTTGACTTTTCCCATCCACAAGATAATCCGAGTTGTTACCTTTCCACAACCAAGCACTTGTGAATTGAGGCAAGACAGACGGCAACTTATGTGCCCACGAGAATCAAGAGCCTGTGGGGAGAATAAAGTAGACACTTGAGAGGAAGGATAAAAATTGCATTGAAAACACTTTGCTGTCAGATGAAATTCATTTATGTTGCCTCAGGAGATAAGGAAGGTAGAAATAATTAACTTGGCTTCCATTTCCAGTGGAAGACAGACGAGGGTCTTTTCTGCCAATCTTTTTTTAAATCTCTTTCCAATTTGGTAAGACAGGAAAAATCACCTAGTGCTTTCTAGTATGAAAGTATAATTCAGAAAAAATATTTACATGCAAATAGAAAGGGAGGTTAAAAATATCTCATTTTATTCATAGCACAAGGGTGCCATGGATGGAGACCCACAGTCTCTGAACTGTCACAGCAGCCGGGAGGGACTCGGCTGCCAGCTGTAGTTTGTTGTTCACTTCTGGTTTGGGGTCTTGTGTCCTGAGTCCATTTGTCACCTGCTTCTGCTATTATTGGATGTTTGCTTTATGATCCTTGGAAGACCTAGCGCCAGTCATGGGCAGCAGTAAAGCAGCAGAAAGTCCCTGCCTGGGTGGGGGATTTGGTTGGATCCGGGTGTGTCTTGCAAGGCTTCAGTACTGTTGAATATGTCTTGGATCAAGACACACAAGCCAACGTAAGGGATTTCCCAGACTCCCAAAGCAACCATATCCTGTTTTCCCTTCCTCAAGTCTGCAGGTGAATCTGGCTCAGATTATTAAAGGTCAGACGTGTAATCTCTCAGGTGCTACTTTCTGAGGGAGACCCAAAGTAGGGGTTTGCTTTTTTATTTTCCCCTTTGTGTTCCTGGCAGTTTTTTTTTATCTTATCTGACCATACTTGCTCTTTCCTGACATCTTGCTTCTGGGTGAACTAAAATATGAAGGTTTCATTTTTTGAACATTACAGATGAATTATAGAAGAGTTCCGTATTTATCTTTCAGTAACCCAAATGGTCCACTTTACCTGTGCTAGTTTGAAACTTCAGGTATAATATTTGAGGGCCAAGTTATGCACTCACAATAAAGATACACATAAACACACACAGACACACACACACTCACACACATATACCCACACTAATATCTTTATGATAAAAGCTGCAGATTTTAAGTTAGGGAAAGGAATAGGGGAGGGTAAAATACAGCTTCTGATATTTTAAATATAAAGAATCAAATTTTTATATTTAAAAGAGAAGAATAGAAATTATTAAAAAAGAAATCCTATTTTTTTTTACTTAGGGAATATACTCTATGCCTTGTTAGTTCAAGAATCTACTCTTATCTTTACTGATTTAATATCTGTTGAATGAGCTACATGATCTTATCATAATTTTTACTCTGATGTAATTGTATGAAAAACGAAAGAGTAAAAATAAATGAATTCTATTTCCAACCCTAGTAACTACTATGTGGTGAGTACAAAGAAGTTTAAAGAAACCATTTTTATTTGACATTCTCATACACCCATTTGGATTGCTTCTTAAGGTTCGTTTTGCATGTTGTTTATGCAAAAATGCTACAGTATCAAAAGCGAATTATATATATTTAGGCTTTATTTGAGGAGGGCCATCTGATTGCCTACATAAGAGAGGAAATAATAGATTATGTTTTTTATGTATGTGAAATTCTGTGGCCAGTTGCTCCCAATGTTGCTTCTGTGGTTTCGTTAGGCAGGTTTCTCCAGAACCTAGACAGCCTTGAACCCTGCTTCTGTTTCCCAGCTTCTAGGGTAATGGGCATGTTCTGTGCCTGGATCCATTTCATTTTTTTTTATTAATTTTATTTATTTATTTTGTGTGTGTATGTGTATGAGTATCAGAGGGCACTGTGTCCCTGTGGATGACCAAGGGTGACTTCACTAAGCTCTGGGATCTCCCAGGCTCTGCCCACCAGGGTGGGAAGTGCCTGGCATTTTTACGTGGGACCTGAGATCCGAACTCAGGACCTTCTGCTTGTGAGGCAGAATCTTAACCCCTGAGCCATCTCTCCAGCCCCCCATTTCATTTTTAAAGACCTAGTAATTTCTCTCATCACCCCAGGATCTTTGCCTTGCTTAGAATTTTTTTTTTTCTGATCATGCAGTTAGCTCTAATGATAATCTTGTGAAATCCTACTTTATTTTAATAGCTGTAGTGATATATTTCACATACCACAAAATCCACACCCAGAGGGACACGCGGCTTGGTGGTCTGCAGTGTGCTCACCCAGGGGTGCTGCTGTCACCGCATCTGACCTTGAACCATTTTCAGTACCACAAAGGGGAAGTCCTGCACATTATAAAGTCCTCATTCTGCGTGTCTCCTCAGCAGGCCCCGGCAACTTCCTGTTTGCCTAGTTTGGATAATTCATACATTGGAATCCTATAGTCTGTAGCTTTTTGTGATGGCTGTCTTTTCCTCCCTCCTTACGCCGCGCAGACAGCGGGAAGCGAGCGAGGGCGATCGCGAGGCGGAAGTGTCGGGGCGTGAAGGCGCGCGGCGTGTTCTTTCTTTCGCGGCTTGATTTAGGGCTTCTTTCTTTCGGGCGTTAGTTTTTCGTTAGGGAGTTCGGGTGTCGGGAGGGACGGCTTCCGTCCTGCAGCCTCCTCCGTATTTCCTTCTTCTTGCTTTAGGTATTTCTTTCGTGCGGTATTTCGGTTCTTCTTTCCTTTTTTCCTTCTTTCCTTCTTCCTTCTTTTTGTTTTCCTTCCTTTATTCTCTTTCTTTCTTTCTTTCTTTCTTTCTTTCTTTCTTTCTTTCTTTTTCTTTCTTTCTTTCTTTCCTGTCTTCTTTCTTCGTTCCTTCTTATCGTTCCCCACCCCCTTCCTTCTTCCTTCCGTTCTTCTTCCATTTCGTCTTCCTTCCTTCCTTCCTTCCTTCTCCTTCCTCTGCGTCCTTCCTTCCTCTCCTTCCTTCCGTCCTTCCTTCCTTCCTTCCTTCCTTCCTTCCTTCCTGTCCTTTTTCTTTCTTTTCTTTCTCTTTCTTTTCCTCCTTTCCTCCTTCCTTTCCTTTTCTTTCCTCCCTCCCTCCCTCCCTTCTTCCTTCCTTCCTTCCTTCCTCTTCCTTCCTACTTCCTTCCTTCTTTCCATCTTTCCTTCCTTCCTTCTTTCTTCTTTTCCTTCCTTCCTTCTTTTCTTCTTTTTCCTTCCTTCCTCCTCCTTCCTTCCTTCCTTCCTTCTTCCTTCTTTTTCTTTCTTCTTTCTTTCTTTCTTTCTTTCTTTCTTGTCTGTCTTTGCTTAGCATAATGGTTTTAAATCTTAAGTTTCACCTCTTTCCTTTCATTACTGAAAAATACTCCCTTATATGCAAATGCACATTTCGTTCACCTCCACATCCGCCAGTAAACGCTCGTCTCTTCAGGCTCTTCTTTGCTGAGAACAGCACTGCTCTGTGTATGGACAGTGCTCACGTGAGTGTGTTCTCGGTTCTCCTTGGGGTGCAGCTAGGGGTAACACTGCCCTCACACCATCCCTGTAGAGTTTTCACGGAATGCCAACCTGCTTTTAAAGTGTGGCTCCATTTTCAAATCCTCACTCACATGAACAAGGACTTCCACTCTCCACACCCTTGTTCATGGTTATTACTGTCTTTTCTTATTTAAGCTATAAATAAAAAAGCCTTCCAGACTGGGTGGCTATCATGTGGTTTAAGTTTGCATTTTCCTAAGTATTTATGGTGGCAGCATCTTTGAACTTATTGACCGAAGTCCATGTTCGAGGGTCTCACTTAGCTTAATCCAAAAGCCCAACCTGCAGATAGAGTCCCAACACCTTCTTTTTTGGAGACCGTGTGCCGAGAGGACGCAGAGGTGCTGTGTTCTGTAGCCAGTTGCTGACCAATGCTATTCATCAGTGACAAAGTTAGATGTGTCCTCCTCAGACAGGCGTGTCGGGATCTCCTGGTCTCTTCCTGGGGGCAGAGGGGCTCGGGGATTTCTAATCACAGAAGAGCAACCTGCACAGTGAAGGGAGGGTGCTCCCTTCGGGTGCTCCTGCAGCAGCCCATGCCTCTCTCCTCTCTGGAGAGCGGTTTGCTTCAGCCTCCCAGCGCATGCTTTCCTGAAGGTCCCCCTTAGGCCTTCTGTCCGACAGGAGGCAAACTTAAACATCAAAGGAGAGAGACTACGCTGCACACATTCTCTGTGTGTCTCTCCAGGAAAAAGCACTGAAATTTGAAGTTCTCTGTGATACATTAAAGCAACTTCAAGAGATGAGGATGTCCTTTGGGAGACTTCAGGCCACGTGAGGTCTCTACTGTTACCTGTGACCAAGGGCCACACCATGAACAGCTTCTCAAAGCAAGTCGATGAGTCCCATAGGCTGAGAGGGCTCCAAAGCCTTAATCCAAGTGGACTGGCTCCATTCTAACTCTTAAGATAACTCCTGGACACTTCTAGATCACATAACACCATCAAAAACACCACCGCCACCACCACACATGTGTCTCTGATATCCCAAGTTCCTGGAACTGAGTCTCCCTGGCCTCTGTGGGCTAACTTGAGTCATGTGATTTTCCCTGGGCCAACTGCTACAGCTCATTCCTCATGGAAAACTCATGGCTGAGGCCTGCCTGGGTGGGGAGCAGAAGGGCAAAGTGATGGGAGGGTGAGGAGCACCCCATGCCTTCCCCAAAGGACCCCAGACTTCTTCCTCAAAGACCATCCAGCAGGATGGAAGGCGGCTGGCGTTCTGACTGTTTGGTACATGTTCGCTTGTGGCACTTGCCTGTCCCATCGTTGGGTTTTAAAAACTGATAACTTGTGTGCTTCATGATCCAGCAATGGAAAGTTTGAGCCAGGATGGTTCTCCCTGAGTCTCACGGTACTTAACTCTGAGGATGTTCAGTGTTGGCCTCAGATTTGATCTTGGAATGGGTTAAGGCTTCAGGAGGTGTTAGATGGGATGTCTGTATTTTACATGTGAGAAGGATATGAATTTTTAGGGGCTGGGGGTGGGTTGAATTGTAGACCACAAAAATTCACCTACTGAAGGCCTACATCTACTCTCCCAGCCTCCCAGCAGAAAGTCATAGTGTGGCGGCGTTATTGGGGGATGTTGCAGCTGTGATTCCTTAGAGCTTGGTCCCACGCAGCAAAGCAGGCCAATGCAGGCAGCTGGGTGTGATTGTCCTTCAGTTTCTGAAAGCAGGGTTTGAAGACGTGGGGATCTGATGTTCTATCCTTGATTTTGAACTGGATTCATTGTACTTTATTTATTATTATTATTATTCCCAGGAGAAATTAAAGTATCTGAAGATGATGAGATGGAGAAGCTCTACAAGTCATTGGAGCAAGCTAGTCTGTCTCCCCTTGGGGACCGACGACCTTCAACCAAAAAGGAGTTGCGCAAATCCTTTGTGAAGCGGAGCAAAAACCCATCCATAAACGAGAAACTTCATAAGATCCGAACCTTGAATAGCACGTTAAAGGTAAGACAATTTCTGCCTGCGGAAGCTGTTTGTGTGAGGCGGAGAATGGCTGCTTCTCAGAGAGATTGTGTGCGCTTGTGTGAGAAAGGGCAGGAAAAGTAATGCAGTCCTTGAAGAGTCAGGTGACCCGGGACATTCATGAAGCACCAGGACCTCCGCAGCACAGCGACCACCACAGGCCTCGATTTACTGTGCTATCGAAATTTGAATTCAAGCTCCGGAATGTCAAGACAAGTGCATATTTAATTTTATTTAACACAC